>CM062805.1:1390993369-1392452741 GCA_031772625.1 Pinus tabuliformis
AGGGCCCCCATGGCATAAACATAGTCACGGCCAAGGAGAAGATTGAAATCTAAAGCACCTTGGACAACTAGAACATCTGTATAGATGATTTTGCCTCCCAAAGTAACAGGAATCTTTGAGAGGATCCCTAAAGGTTGACTGGTTCCTCCGTCAAATGGCAATAGATTCTGCATGACTGGCACAAGCTGTGGGGAGTCCAAAGCTTGCCAAGTAGTGGAAGGCATAAGACTGACAGATGCACCCTCATCCAAGATATTGCTAGGTACTGCCTTATCATAGGCATGTACTGTAATCTAGAAAGGCACATAGGATGGAAGGCGGAATGCAATCAAATGACTCTAGTCAAAGGAAACGACCGAACTACTTGGTGGGGGAACTGTATGATTTCCCCCTTGCTTTACAGGAACCGATGAAGGACTCTCTTGATCAGCGAGTATAGGAGGGTCGTTCTCAGACTCAGGAGAATCTGAGGAGACGAGAATAACATGAGCATCACACTCTTCTGAAACAGAGTGATCAACGGGTGGCGAACCCAAGTCGACACTCTCTCCGACCTATGGTTGGTCTAGAATAGGCTTAGCACAGCCAGGTTCGGAAAGAGGAGGATGGGCAAGAGAAGAATCTAAGTCAATCTCTTGGTCGACAAGGAGAGGGTCTGAAGAGAGCCTCTGATAACCAGTAGGAAGTTATGGTGAAGAAGCTGTAAGACTTTCCAAAATGGCAGAAGCTTTATCCATGAGTGGACAAAGGTGAAGGGGATGGTTGCCTTCACATAGCCTACAGGGGAATCAAATCTTCCCTCTCTTCTTACTGTTTCTAGTTGATAGGGTAGCATCGCCATGAGCTTCAGAGGACGATGAGGGATGAGCGAGATCATGAGACCATACTTCTAAGATCCTAGGAATTCCAGGACAATCACGAAGAAGATGGTCACCCTTGCACAATTTACAAGGAAACTTAACCTTCCGCGGAGGAGCAGAAGGTGGTTCGACCTGGGATGTACTCGGAGCAGTAGCTGCACAGGTGGCCTCATGTTTATCGGACTTATCCTTCTTCTTCATATTCTTCTTCTTCTTCTTAGTCTCCTAGTTACTAGATGTGAAACTTTCACCAGGCAAAGGAGGAGAGGAGGAGGAAGAAACAGGGGAAGAAGGTGTAGGCTCAACCGTGGAATCAACATGTCGTGGTTCGGACGAAGGAGATGGTGGAACAGGAGTCATGACGCTGATGACCACTGAGGTTGAAAACAACCATACGGGAAAACCAATGGTTAACCTAGGCAAAGACAATGTTTCCATATACGGAGCACCGACATTTCCGAAATAAGGAAATGGACTAGGATTCCCATCTAGGGAAATACCTTGGCTGATAGACTCGGCGAATTTTGCCATTAGGAATGAACCAAAAAACATTTGAACTGTAATGAAGAACTCTAACTATTACCAAGAATATTTCATGGGCAGTAGATTTTATGATGCAGGAACAAAACTTGACTTTTTCATGTTTCAAGAGTCAAGAAAAGGATGAAAATAAGACTCTATCTCTTTCGAGGTTTAATGAGCCTGAAAGGACAAGTGCTCAGATGGACCTTTTCTTTTAAGGAGTCTAAAAAGGAACGAAAGTGATTACTCTGGAGAAACTAGGAAAAAGGTTTACCAAACAACCCATAAAACTTCATATACACCTTGGCAATCATATGGAAACCAAGGATTTTCTGTATGACAGTCAATCTTCCCGAATGTTGTGTTCGGTGCTTTACAGTTTGCAAGGCATCAGACACAACTTCCTAAGGATAGAGGATGATAACCTAGTGGGGTCTCCTAGCATATACTCGACGGTACATGGGAGCACAATTCCGTACTAGACCGCTATTGAGTCACAGAAGGAGGAATCACCCAACCTTGAGTGAGAACAATAGTGACTAGGTTTAATCACGCCAGAGCACGTCTCTAGCCTAGACCTCTAAATAATGAGCGTTATGTTCCAATGTGTTGTTAGATTCATTCAGTTCATTTTAGAGTTGATCTTGAATTATGTTTAAGTTTTCAGGCCTTACTGTATATATACAACAAATCCTAGGATGCATCTAGAATGAATGAAATATCCTTTTTCTTCAATGAACACCTACCTACGGGAGGGTAGAGAGATCATTCCAAAACAAAGAAAGCCAAGACAACAAAGGCAGTCACTCAATGCATACAGACATCAGTTCCTAAAGTGCACGGATACTACTAATGAGAGATTTAATCATTCGCTTTCCAATATGAAAACTTGAAATGAAAATTCACTTTCACTTTTGTATACTAAATGAATAGAATCTTTTTGATTTTGATGTCTTTAAATCTTGAAGAAACAAACAAGCAAACAAGCAAGTGTGGAAAAAACTAGTTGATCCAAACAATTGTGATCTATGTTCGGTAGTAAAAAGAAATCGAATCAATACCAAAGATTGAATCAATAACAGTCACTAAAAAATCAACCAAAAACGAGCAATGGGGAAGGCTCAATCAAAACAACAAGACAGCTACAAATGAACCTTGAACAAACCAACGACTAGGCCAACTGATTCAAGAAACTTGAAATAATGAACTAGGTCACATAGGCAAAAAAGAAAGATTCATTCAACAAAGCTAACGAAAAAGTGCCTTAACCATAAACAGTGAAAAACAAGCTACTGAGCAAGCGAAAAAAGCAAGGGACCAGCAGGACTAATGGACTCAAGAGGCAGAATTGAGAAAATCAATTCTACAGGAATCAGTGCAGGTAATACACAAGCAACTAGCACTGATGAAGAACTAACTACAGCAACAGAGCGATGTCAGAACAGAAGTACACGATTTTTCCGTGATGGAAGGATTTACAGAGCCGTCGTGATTGTGAGACGTAATTACGTGATGCAGAGGATTTTACAAAAGGGTGAGCATGATGACAATGCAACTGTTAAACTTTTATCCGCGATGATGTTCAAAACAATGACAGGCGAACAAAACTCCCAAACCAAAACCAATCAATCATTCAATCGAATAGAGGTATTTCCTAGATCAAGCCAGGAAACTCAAAAGATTGATAACTAATCCCCAAACTTCAAAAGAGACGAAATCAAAATCAAAACAAGAGAAAACAAGAGAAGAAAATAGGACAGACTCCCCAGCAGAGTCGCCAATTTGTGATGCAGGAAAGTGTTCCCTCTGCGGACAGAGGCAACCCCTCTAGCCCTAGAGTGGGTCTACTCACAAATAAGGACAAATCAACAATAGCTTTCCTTAAACAGTTATAGTTGGAGGCCTACCTCAACCGGTGGTCGATGGAGTTCCGTTGCGCTGCTCCAGCTTCCGCTTCTGTCTTCTCAATGAGTGATCAACTTGAAACAATGCAAAGGAAATACAACAAAGCACGTAACCAGAAAACAACAATGATCTATTTACTCACAAAGTAAAGAAGTCATGAGCTATCCATTAAATTACTTACAAGACATAGGAAAACATCATTGATTGTATTAATAATGAAGTGAGAGTAAGCTTACAACCAAGGTCTTGACGTCGCAAGCCTTCTTAGAGAAATCCAGCCAGCATGTTCCTCAAGCATTCACTCTTTGAAGATGGATCTCCCAACATACAAGTCTCTTTCACTCATAAGTTTTACACAAAATTAAGGGCACTTCACAGCCTTCCACAAGCTATCAACAATCCCACACTTGTCACACTCACACCAGTTATCTAGCAAACTCAAAAACACTAACAACACTACTCAACTAGCCAACTATCCAAAAACTAGTAGTGCATAGTAATGGTGAGAGTTTAAATAGGAGAAGGAGTCTCCATGAGAGGTGGAAGAGTGAGCTTATCCCCAAGGAAGGTACCACAAATGACGGAACAGCCATACCAGAGGAGGAAAGGTTGTTGAAAATAATACTGAGAGGGGGGGTGAATCAGTATTATCAGATCAATAAAACTTTTCAATGCTCAGAAACATATATGCTACTTCAGTTAAGTGAACCAGCGTGTACACGCTACTGTGTCTAAGGAAAACAGCGTATAACCAGAAAACTTATAATTCAGTTAGTTTATCTTCAGTTAAGTGCATCGGGTCATCATTCACCATATTAAGAGTAAACAGATGTAGTATAACAGAACAGATCATCACACAAAAGCCACACACATGAACACCATGATATAAGGTGGAAACCCAATGTGGTTGAAAACCACCTACTGCAAGTCGTCTCTATCTTTCTTTAATAAGAATTTCAGTTTACAATCTTTTGTACTGGTGCAGCCTTATACCAGTACGCAGGCTACAACCTGCAGAAGGCTTCAACCTTCTCTCGTTCTCCAAACTTCCTTGGAAGGGAGCTCCAACCCCCTTTGCTCTTGTACTAGCTAAGGTACTAGTACGTAGGTGCTAGCCTACAATCTTCTTTCCTTCAGGTACCACTTTTCATCAATTTTCAGACTGGATACTCCTGAAGCACAACATTACAATCTGAAGACCATGATTCATTCACAAATAATGTAAAACAACCAATACTTGCATCATCAATCTTTGAATCACTGAACCACTGAAACCCTGTCAAACCCAGTCACCAGAACACAGAGCAGACTACAGAACTCTACAATAACAGTCAGATCTAGCTGCAACCCAAAAATCAAGCTCCAAAAGATATACGCTACTACTATGAAGGCAACCCGCGTATACACGCAGTTTTACCGAAGACAACCTGCGTACAGATCTAAAAATAATTTTTCATAACTTGCAGTTGTACCAGATTTCAGTTATACCCAGAACATAACATTGCGTCAGTATGCAGATCTAGAAATTCGCATAATCAACCATATAAAGATAGTTCATTTCAAACCATTTGATCCCGATCTCTCCTTAGATCTTGTTCTCCATCAACCGATGAGATCTCTCCTTAGCTCAGATCAAGCAATACACCATCAACCAATAACCTGCATACTGGATCTAATACTTCATCAGATATTCAAGACATTTCAGATACATTTGCCTAATGATCTTCTTCTCCTTATATAGCCTTAGGCCTTGCTCAATACCACGAGCCAAAACCATAGAAATCCAAAACCATCAACTCAAAACTAGGGATCGACACGTCCGTCGAGACACCATGGTCCGAAACCATAGGCACAACTTCCAAGGAATAATCGCCACGGACCAAAAAGGAGTTTTCCACATACACGCACTTTTACTGAAGCCAACCTGCATGTACACGCGACTTGGGCTTGATGAACCTGCGTATATGAATTTTCTCTTCTTCTTATAGTCTGATCATCAATTCCTTGCTGCTGACCTTCTGCACTATGATTTTTCATCAGTGAGGTTTGCCATCAAGGACAACACTTGTCTCATAATGCCAACAATCTCCCCCTTGGGACTTGATGGCAACCCCAAGATCCTTAGAATCATTCTCCCCCTTTGTCATCAAGGGCAAAGGGCTGTGCTCCCCTGAGCACATGTTGATTTCTCTGCTCTGTTGTGCTGAACATGCTCCCCCTGACTGTAGGCAAGATCTGCAAAAGATGTTCTTCAAAAGAACCAAGACTTATACATCATAAAGGACCTTCCTATCACCAAAAGACTCAATGCATGCATCCATACTCCCAACCAAGAGGAGATACATCAGAAATATAATAACCAATAAAATTACATCATTCATCCATCCCAGGCATAGTGGGGAAATCAACATAGGCCGTTACATGACCTTGACACCATAAAAGAGATATCACAGAAGAGATACATGACATAGAGACAACAAATCTAGACCAAGACTTATGAAAGTCACAAGCAGCATCTGATACACCTCTTTTAGATCAGCATCCAAGATTTCCTTCTGAGCTCCTTCTCCTGAAACCAACAACAGTTGTGTACTAAAACCAAAAGCATCTAAATGCCAACAATGCTTTATGAAACTTTAATCTGCTCCCCCTGAACCTATGCCTGCTGCTCCCCTTGAATCTGTGCCTGAAGAATTCTGGCATACCCATCTAGGACCTTCTCCGACCAGAGTCTGCCCTTGCTGTTCAGAACTCCATATACGCGACTTCTCCTGCAGAAAACAGTGTATGCACGCGAATATGCTTTCTACAACACGCGTACCCCATACACGCGACTTTCCCAGTATAAATCGGCGTATATACACGGATATCCCTTACGTAACTTGCGTATACCAAATTTTCTGTAGAACAGACAAGCTTCAACAGCAGGATGAAGCATCAACTACTCCCAGCTTTTGTCTGAGATATTCAAAAGTTTCCCTGGGCAGTGGTTTTGTGAGAATATCAGCAACTTGTTCCTTAGAACGAACATACTCCAACTTGACCTTCTGCTCAAGCACTTGTTCCCGAAGAAAATGGTACTTGATTGGTATGTGCTTGGTTTTTGAGTGCATGACTGAATTCTTTGAAATGCTGATTGCACTTGTATTATCACATAAGATAGAGACTGGTGAAGTGCAAGTGATTTGAAAATCCTGCAAGGTCTGCATCATCCAAAGAAGTTGTGTGCAACAAGATGCCGCAGCCACATATTTTGCTTCAGCTGTAGATAAGGAAATCGAACTTTGTTTCTTGTTGAACCAAGATACTAATCTAGAGCCCATAAAGAATGCACCACCACTTGTGCTCTTCCTATCATCCACGATTCCGGCCCAATCTGCATCTGTATAAGCATGAAGTGTGAGATCTGTATCTCTAGGATACCATAATCCATAATTTTGTGTCCCTTGAAGATATTTGAAGATTCTCTTCACTGCCTGAAGAGGAGTCTCCTTTGGATTTGCCTGAAATCTCCCAACTATTCCGACTGCAGGCATGATGTCTGGTCGGGTACCTGTCAAATAAAGCAAACTCCCAATCATGGATCTATAAGTTGGTTGATGAACTGCTGCTGATTCATCATTTGCACTGAGGCTGCATCCTGTAACCATGGGTGTACATACTGGCTTTGAATCTTCCATGCCATACTTCTTCAAGATCTGCTTTAGGTACTTGGTTTGAGACAAGAAGATGCCTCCTTCATTTTGTTGGATTTGCAATCCAAGAAAGTATGTCAATTCTCCAAGTAGTGACATTTCGAATTCTTTCTGCATAACCAAGGCAAAGTTTTGACTCATAGTCTCTTCATTGCTGCCAAAGATAATATCATCTACATAAACAACAAGTATTAGTAATTTATTATTTTCAATTTTTATATAGAGATTGCTATCTGCTGATCCTTTTGAAAAGCCTTGTTGGTGAAGATATTTGTCCAATCGATAGTACCAATCCCTTGGAGCTTGTTTGAGACCATAGAGAGCCTTTTTTAATTTGCATACAAGGTTTGGATCATTCCCAAGAATGAAACCATCTGGCTGCTCAATATATACTTCTTCTTCTAAGTCTCCATTCAGAAAGGCTGATTTCACGTCCATTTGAAATACCTTGAAGTTTTGAAAGCTTGAGAGAGCAAGGAACATTCGGATGGCCTCAAGTCTTGCTACAGGAGCAAAGGTCTCTTCAAAATCTATCCCTTCTTGCTGCGCATACCCTTTACAAACAAGTCTGGCCTTGTTTCTAATTACTTCTCCATTTTCATTCAATTTATTCTTGAAGACCCATTTTGTCCCTATGACATTCTTATCTTTTGGTCTAGGAACCAGTTCCCAAGTGTTGTTCTTTTCGATCTGCTCAAGTTCTTCATCCATTGCTTTGACCCAACATTCATCTTTGCATGCCTCTTTCACATTTTGTGGTTCAGTGGAAGAGAGTAATGCCAAATAGCTTGAGGCTTCTGCAATTCTTCTTCTTGTTTGTATTCCTGCTTCTTTCTGCCCACAATCTGAGATTCTGGATGATTCTTTTGAACATATCTGGATGGAGTCTTCTCTTCTATTCTTGCCTGCTCCTCTGGTTCTTCTTCTTCATCATTTTGCCTTTGAGTGTAGCCTTCAACTTCTTCAATGTCTTCATGATGAACTTGCCTAGGAATATATCCCTTCTCATCAACCACTACATCAATGCTGTCAACAATTCTGCCAAGTCTTTTATTGTAGCACTTGTATGCTTTGCTATATGGAGAATAACCAAGAATAATGCCTTCATCTGCTCTTGGTTCAAGTTTTCCAAGTTGCTCATCAGTATTCTTAATATAACATTTGCTCCCAAATATCTTGAAGTGCTTCACCGAAGGAGTCTCACCACTCCAGAGCTCATGAGGTGTTTGAGTGTTGTTTACTCGGACATTTGTTTTGTTAAGAATAATAACCGCAGCATGTGCAGCTTCACCCCAGAAAGTTGCGGGAGTACCTGATTCATCAAGCATAGCACGAGCCATTTGTTGGATAGTTCTGTTCATTCTTTCCACCACCCCATTTTGCTGAGGAGTTCTAGCTGTAGAGAATTCTCTCCTTATCCCATGTTCTTCACAGAAATCGAAAAATTCGTTTGAGGTAAACTCCCCACCTCTGTCAGATCTGAGGCACTTAATTTTGTGTCCTGATTCATTTTCAACCAAGGCTTTGAAGGATTTGAATTTTTTGAATGCTTCATCTTTGTGCTTCATAAGTCCTAACCAGACAAACCTGGAGAAGTCGTCAATGAATAATATCAAGTATTCTTCTCCTCGAGGTGTTCTTTTTCTGAATGGACCACATGTATCTGTATGTACTAGCTCAAGAGGCATGCTAGCTGATCCTTCCTTCTCTGGAAAGTTAGTTCTGGTTTGCTTTCCAAACTGACAAGATTTGCATATAGTGTTGTCTAGAATTTTGATATCTGGAAGACCACGAACTGCCTGATATTTGCATGCTTTCCTTATTTTTGAAAAGCTTAGATGCCCCAACCTTCGATGCCATAGCCAGTGTTCATCATCCTTGCTCAAATAGCATTGTTGTGGTCCTTCTTCAAATATGTATAGATTATTTGGAGTCCTTCTTCCTTTGATCACTGTTTTACCTGTATCAAGGTCACGAGCACAACATCCATTTGATCTAAATATTACCTCTGTTCCTTGATCGCACATCTGACTGACACTCAGAAGATTATGCTTCAATCCATCAACATACAAAACATTTCCAGCTTTGACCTTCTCTTTTAATGGAGCAACACCTTTTCCTTTTATGGCTGCAGAGATATCGTTTCCAAAAGAAACTTTCTTCCCTTTTTCTAATGTGGTATATGACTCAAGCTTTTCTTTGTCCCCTATCATATGCTTCGAACATCCGCTGTCAATGTACCATAGACTTTCTTGACCTTCTGCATAAAAGGCTATCCCACATCTTTCTGGTTGTGGTTCCTTTATTCTCCATGTTCTGACATTTGAGTTTTGCTCCTTCTGAATTGTCTTCCGGAACCTGCTCCTGCATTCAGAGTCTTCATGACCAAAGTTATTACAAATAGAGCATTCAACTTCATTTTCAAGAACCGAAAAGTTGTTGTAAGTCCTTTTCATGGTTTCAGTCATTCTCCCTTGCTTTTGAGCTTCTCTAGTCATGATTGTCTTGTATGCAACACATTGAGATGCTTTGTGACCGAAGTTATGGCAAGAAAAGCATTGGCCATTAAATAAAATTCTGCGATAATCAGATCTATCATCCAACCGATTGTAGCTTCTATTTATTCTTGGAGCAAATTGGGAAGATTTTACCTGTGGCTGATTGTAGCTTCTGTTTGTCCTTAAGGCAGTTTGTCCCCAAATTTCTTGATGGTCTTTATTTGTTCTTGAGGTAAACTGTCCCTGATTCACCTGATTACTTTTATTTGGCCTTTGCTCGCTTTTCCTTGCTGCATCAAGATAACTTTTAGAGGTAGAGGCTTGAGATGTTTCTCCATGATATCCAAGACCTGTCTTGATCAGAGGAGATCGCTGCACATTGATAATCTCATCCAAGGTTTCAGATCCTTTAACAAATTTAAGATTAATAGCTTTTGTTTTCTCAATCTCTTTTCTAAGACCAACAATTTCACCTTCTAGTTTTTCAAGATGTTTTTCCTTTCATCAATTTGAAATTGTAGAGTATCAATGATCATATTCTTTTCTTCTACACATCTCTTGAGTCTAGTAATTTCATCATAAAGATTATCCACATCTATAGCATCCATATAATCATCATCTTCAAATGCCATTAACAACTTATATTCATTACCTCGTTCATCTTCATCACTATTCGATAGACCATCACTATCTTCATGAGTGTAGTAGCTTTTCTTATTTGCACTCTGTTTCTTGTTCCATCTAGCAGGTTCCTTTCCTTTATAAGGACATTTTGCAGCATAATGACCTACTCTTCCACAAGAAAAGCATTTAAAAGGTAACTTACCTCTGAACCTTCCAGAACCCCTTTGAAGATTTCTGACAAAATTTGATTCTTCTTCCTCTTCTCCTGGGACGTGGCTTGCTTCATAATAATCTTCTTTTCCTGATGCCTTGAAAGCAGCTTCTCTTCTGTCTGATGGACCTCCCTTTCTCATTTCATAAGCAGTTAGAATTCCATGTAGCTGAGACATAGTAAGAATTCATAGATTTTCCTTTTCTTCTATTGCATATACTTTAGATTCAAACTTGGGGGACAATGATCTTAGAACCTTTTCAACCACTATAGCCTCTTTTATTTCTTCACCCAAGTTTTTCATACAATTAACAATCTCATCTACCCGAAGAAAATAGTTAGCCACACTTTCATTATTATACATCTTGAGAGTCTCATATTGAATCCTGAGAGTTTGAAGTTTAGCACGCTTTACCTGTTCATCTCCTTCATAGCTCGTGACAATTTTGTCCCATATCTCTTTTGCGGATTTGTAGTGCATTACCTTCATGAATTCCGTTTGGGATATACATCCTAATAGAGTATTGACTACTTTCGCATTTGTTTCATACTTCTTTTTCTCAGCTGCATCTGTAGGAGTAGCTGAAGGAAAAGTGTAGCCTGTTTCTACGATGTCCCAAACTTCTGTACCAAGAGATTGAAGATAGGCAGTAACTCTTACCTTCCAATAATTGAAGTTTGTCCCATCAAAAACCGGTGGCCTGATTGATGCTTCTCTCTCGTAGGTTCTCATGATGAACGATCTACCTTCAAGCGATCAAGCTTCTCTGAAGGAACCTGGCTCCGATACCAATTGTTGAAAATAATACTGAGAGGGGGGGTGAATCAGTATTATCAGATCAATAAAACTTTTCAATGCTCAGAAACATATACGCTACTTCAGTTAAGTGAACCAGCATGTACATGCTACTGTGTCTAAGGAAAACAGCGTATAACCAGAAAACTTATAATTTAGTTAGTTTATCTTCAGTTAAGTGGATCAGGTCATCATTCACCATATTAAGAGTAAACAGATGCAGTATAACAGAACAGATCATCACACAAAAGCCACACACATGAACACCATGATATAAGGTGGAAACCCAATGTGGGTGAAAACCACCTGCTGCAAGTCGTCTCTATCTTTCTTTAATAAGAATTTCAGTTTACAATCTTTTGTACTGGTGCAACCTTATACCAGTACGCAGGCTACAACCTACAGAAGGCTTCAACCTTCTCTCGTTCTCCAAACTTCCTTGGAAGGGAGCTCCAACCCCCTTTGCTCTTGTACTAGCTAAGATACTTGTACGTAGGTGCTGGCCTACAATCTTCTTTCCTTCAGGTACCACTTTTCATCAATTTTCAGACTGGATACTCCTGAAGCACAACATTACAATCTGAAGACCATGATTCATTCACAAATCATGTAAAACAACCAATACTTGCATCATCAATCTTTGAATCACTGAACCACTGAAACCCTATCAAACCCAGTCACCAGAACACAGAGCAGACTACAGAACTCTGCAATAACAGTCAGATCCAGTTGCAACCCAAAAATCAAGCTCCAAAAGATATACGCTACTACTATGAAGGCAACCCGCGTATACATGCAGTTTTACCGAAGACAACCTACGTACAGATCTAAAAATAATTTTTCATAACTTGCAGTTGTACCAGATTTCAGTTATACCCAGAACATAACATTGCGTCAGTATGCAGATCTAGAAATTCGCATAATCAACCATATAAAGATAGTTCATTTCAAACCATTTGATCCCGATCTCAACTTAGATCTTGTTCTCCATCAACCGATGAGATCTCTACTTAGCTCAGATCAAGCAATACACCATCAACCATTAACCTGCATACTGGATCTAATACTTCATCAGATATTCAAGACATTTCAGATACATTTGCCTAATGATCTTCTTCTCCTTATATAGCCTTAGGCCTTGCTCAATACCACGAGCCAAAACCATAGAAATCCAAAACCATCAACTCAAAACTAGGGATCAACACGTCCGTCGAGACACCATGGTCTGAAACCATAGGCACAACTTCCAAGGAATAACCGCCACGGACCAAAAAGGATTTTTCCACATACACGCGCTTTTACTGAAGCCAACCTGCGTGTACACGCGACTTGGGCTTGATGAACCTGCGTATATGAATTTTCTCTTCTTCTTATAGTCTGATCATCAATTCCTTGCTGCTGACCTTCTGCACTATGATTTGTCATCAATGAGGTTTGCCATCAAGGACAACACTTGTCTCATAATTCCAACAAAGGTGACACAGACTATGCCAACAACCAGGTCTGGAGTCATCCAGAAGGCCGACTGTTGGAAAAAATTCGCCCAATTTGGATCATCGCGGGTGCATAACTGAGCTTTAGCTCTAACATCACTAGTGAGCAATATAGCCAATTAGATCATCGCTAAAGGTAACAAGTAACCTCACGCTAGAGCATGAAATCGTACCATCATGGGAATCAAATGTACTTCCGCACTGGCAACACGACTGGACTATTTATGAGTGCCCTGCAGTGCGTATATTAAGCCCGTTCTCGCGATGAGGCAACTAACTTAGTAAAAGTGGGTCATTTGACAGCATAAGAGAGCATTTGTTCAATATGAGCATGTTTGACTTGGACACATGACACATAGAGGGACTGGAGTGAAGGCAGTGACAAATTACTATGTAACAGATACATACATACATACATACATACATACATACATACATATATACATACATATATACATACATATATATATATATATATATATATATATATATATATATATATATATATATATATATATATATATATATATATATATATAATGACATTGAATCTTGTTATACGAACAATGCTCCCAATAGAGAAATAGGACAAGAGTTGAGAAATTAGATTATCACTTATGTTGAAAGTTATTGTAATTTGTACATGTACGTCAAAAATAATAGTTTGTATGAATTGAGCCTTTAGTTATGAGTAAGATGTTTTAATATAAGCAGGGCCATACATCACTAAGACATATCCTTCAAAAATATTTTTGAGTTTCCTATGCAAATGTGCATTATGGATAACGTGATTATATTTACTTTTGCTTGGTTGTGAAATGAAAAAACATTTCTCTTAACAATTTGTATCTTTTTACAATTTTAAAAACTTTATAGTAAAAGGAATTGAAAAAATTAATTAATGTGAAAATGAAAAAATTGTGTTTTATTCTTGATTGTGCAAGCAGAAAGAATGAACCATTTGTCGATATGACTAGTTTCATTTCCAACTTCCCCACTATTTTCTTTGTGAGCTAGAATACTTCTCATTGTTACACTTGTAGAAACACAACCATGAAACAAATATATTGTCTATCAACTATCCAAATATATATAAAGGAATGTAGATGTTTTAAACTTTGATTGTGTAACTTAAACATATCTCACTAATCTACTTAAGTCATGCATATGTAGTGTTAAAAACATGTAGTAATTATATCTATAGGAATATCAAAGAGGAATAGTTTCTCGAACTTACTCATTTTCAATAATAAAAAAGGTACACAATGCAAGACTATTGAACTAGTTATTAGAACACAACCCCTATAAATGATTTCTTTTGAAAATACACATTGGAACAATAAACTCTATAGTTCAAATGAGTGTAACCCCAATGTTTGACTAACCATTGCATCAAATTCTATGCAAATAGTTTCTCTTCTTAACATTGCCTAAATCGAATCAAAGTAATTAGAGACTTCAACTGTTGCAAATGTCAAAGAAGGATGAGACACATAAACATGCTAGTTGAAGAAGATCATAAATTAGTAACAAGAACCAGTATACAATGCAATAGCTATAACTATATGAGTTTTAAATAGTAATCATTGTTGAAGTTAATATATGTCTAACAACGTTGCCATAACATATATTTCAATTCACACTACAAAGGTTAATATTTGTAGTATTGAAAATGATAATATATCAAGTCCCAAACAAGAAAAAAAATGATGAGAGGTAAGAACAATACCTAGAAAAAGGGGAGTGGTTTCCCTTGCTATCTTAATTTTTTTTCTTTTGAATGTGCAAAGAAGAAACAAAATGGGTATAAAATTGGAACCATTATTTGCAAATTAGTTGAATTTAGGCACAAACTAGCATGAATTACATCAATACACGGGGGATTCACTCAGTGAACCTCTGAGATATCATGTGTATTCATGGCATATTAAACAATACCCTTAATTCAAATACATATTGGAAAATCCCTCTAAAAATAAAATTATTTAACCCCCTGTGAATATGAACCCAATACAAATTCCTCATTTAAAAAACCCCTACGTTCACTAGAGATTGTAGGTATCCTTTTTTTCATTAACTCTGAGCTCCATTTTTTACATTGCCAATATAAAAACCCTTTACCCCATATATATCCCCCAATATATTATGTCATTTTTTCAAAATACATATCCCCCAATATGAACCCACATGGCATGATACTTCTCCTCCAATGAAGCCCATGTGCATCAATATCACTCCAACATGCATCCAGCAAGCTGACTTGACAACAACCAAGATCAAGACTTCTCCAACTATGGTATATTTGAGATTGTGGATTTGGAGTGTAATTATGTTTGAATTCATACAACTAAATCGATTGCATATATTCAATTAGTTTCTTTGTCCTTTGTTTTGAATTTTTGTAGCTAAGGTTAATAATCAAGTCAACAAAGTCAAAAGAAAATAAATTATTATTTTAAAGTTCATGTAGGCTCCAAACTGTTGGGTCAATGCCATTAGTTGAAGGGGTTTGACCCTTGGTCAAAACCCACTTGATTTGACTCATATATATTGACATTTTGACCTCTTCACTTGGCATCATCAATTTGGATCTCACACAAGATCAATTATTCATATGTTCACACATGTGAAGGAGTAAGAAGTTTTACGTTTGACTAATGGAATTTGAACTGAAGTTTGACTTGTTGACTACGGCTGACTAAAATATATTTGGGTTTCTTTTGAACCGTGTTGACCAAGACTTTTTGGACCAATATTCTAGGCATTTGATTGTATCTTTTGACTAGTCTATTGACCGAAATTATAGGTCAAATTCTAGACATTGATCAAATCTATTTGACCAACATTGACCACAAGTCAGCTGAGGTAGTTTAACCAAATTTTCTAAGGAGGTTCCATGGCCAAAATTTGACTTCTTTGACCATAGTTGAACAGGAGTTGTAGAGGCCAAAATTCAACCTATTTGACTAGATTTGACTAGTTGTTTCAGAAGTCAGAATCTCTCTCTTTTGACCAAGCTTGACTTAACTGATTTGATTGTTCAGGTTAACCAAGTTTGACACAGATATTTAGATTGTATATTTTTGTTGAATTGGACAATTTCTCCTAAGAAAATATTGTTGGGTTTTTCTTGAGGTTAGGTTTAACCAAATTAAAAATTCTTAGTTCTCTTGTGCATGTCTATTTTACTGTGGTCTCTAATGTCCTACTGCATTAATGGTTAACATTTTCTGAAGTATAATTCCTTAATGATCTGAAGTAAGAATAATATCATCAGAAGTAATTATCTATTCAAGAAAAGTGCGCTTATCTTTATTAGACTTGTAAAATCAACATGGTATCAAAGCTTTGGTGAAGCACATAACATTGAGATCATAGTTAAAGACACCTACTTCTGCAATCTAATTTTTGACCAGATCTTTGACCATGGGTTCATCTACTAAGGCAAAAAACAAGTTGGAAGGTGTTACGAATTTTGGGGCTTGGAAGAAAAGGATTGACATCATTCTTGAAGAAAATGACGTTATGGATTATGTGAAAGGAAAAGACATTGAAACATGGGATAATTAAGGAAAAGAAAGATACAAGAATTTTGAAATCATAGCTAAGAGGATTCTTTTGAATTAATCAGAGATCACTTGATTCCATATGTTTCAAGGTTGGAAACTTCCAAGAATATGTATGACGCTCTAGTGGGATTGTATGCCATCAACAACATTGGTTAGAAAATTAGCCTAAGGAATTAACTTCATGATTTTAAAATGAATAGAGATGATATGATGGCTTCCTTCTTTACAAGGATCTCTCAATTGAGATATCATCTCAAGGCTATTGGAGAAAGGATTAAAAAAATGGAAATTCTAACTACAACTCTTAATAGTTACCTAATTCATGGGATTCATTGGCATCTAGGATTTATGGTAGAACAAAAATTCCATGTTTTGACCAGTTATGGACCTCATGTACTTAAGAGGATTCTAGACCAATATCGAAAGGGAAGATTCAAAGACCTAAAGATGGTGATTCTCAATCATTCATAGCCCATTCTAAGAATGGAAGAGGAAGAATAAATTTTGGTAAGTTTTAGAAAAGGAATGTTGGAATAAAACCTACTCCCTCTCAAGGAAAGAAGGATATGTCAAAGATTCAATGTTTATGTTTCCTCAAGTTTGGTCACTAAAAGGATAAGTGCCTTGAAGGAAAGGAAAATAGGAAGAGGAAGGAAAGTAGCATGCTTTAGTTGCAGATATTGATTAACATAAGAATAATTCATGGAATGCCAATACTAATGATGATAATTATTTATTCTTTCATACTCGTTTAGGTTTCATTGCAAAACACAATGATATTTGGTTAGTGGAAAATGGTACCTCTAGAGATATGATGGGTAATCATGGCAGTTGTTGGGTGGATCAATTTCCCTTTTAATTTAGAACAACTAGTCCAACTCGGACATTAATCATCAATCTAGGTAGGCTTTTTGTTTCAATGCTATCATGAAAAGTCTATGCAGGAATAAATGGTAACTAATACTTATGAAATATCAAAACCAATTGCTGTAATGTCACTCTCATCACTCAGAAAACACATTGTTAAACTTTGAACCTTGCTCACAGTTTCAAAACTTAAATACACACTTTGCATAATAAACCACACTTTGTCACATAGTCATTGTTATTTAAAAGAAACAACACTCCTAGAAACCATTCAACACTGAAGCAATTGTTAAAATGCTCATTCAATAAAATAAAAAACTAAATAAATGTATCAGAAATGAAATAAGTCTCACACTAACAGAGGGACCTGTCTAGGACCTATGTTGTTAATGAATAACAAAGGTTATAACTCTACAACTACCCATTGCATGAACAATATTGTAACCGTAATAGTAAATCACACATGAATCATAACTGAGAGGAAACAAATACACTTCTACAGTACCTCTCTAACCATTGATCCCTGCTAAGAAGGAGGTTCCTTCCTCGTCAACAAGGGCTAGTAAATCACACAACATGTAATCTAATAAAAATAAAGGTATGAATCCATGAATGTTAGAGATTTGCATTAATGAAAAGTTACATTATAGGATTACAATTTTTATACTCCCATTCTCTATTCTCTTTTATGCATGCCTCATGGAAAAGAGTACATTATTTTATAATTTTATAATACATTCCTATTTTTGAAAGGCAAGATCATCATGAGATTCTATAAATTCTCATATGATATAAATAAGGGGTATACAATAACTATCTTTTAACAAATTATCCTAGTTGAAACAGAGTTGTAATAGCTTTTATTAAATTATAATGATTTATCAGTTGAGAATCCTAACTAGTTTCAACTAGGTGAGTAGAAATATCCATGGATGTCTCATTTCAATGGTCAAGTTGGCTCTGACCATGTGTTAATCCAGATCAGTCTTCGTTACTAAGCATAGAAAAAATCATGTTCAAAATAAGCCTAGTGTATCAGAAGCATCAGTAGAATCTTTGTTCCATTCTTGGTAAGAAAAAACTTAGAGATATTTTCCTATAAGGGTATCTCAACAAGTTTCACAAACTAAAACAACCCATTGTCAATTCATTAATAAAATAATCAAAAGAAGTTAGCTTCTATGTCAAATTACAAGAAAAACTAGATAATAACGATGACATGAAAAGGAAACATAATTTAGGAAATAATCACTATCAAAGTAATAGTACATGGCTTTGAGAGTCAAAATGAAAATAAAAGGTAAGGGATATAGGTGCAAAAAGAAGCCAATTCTACTTCCTAACAACTCCATCCAACTTAAACGGTTGCATGTCCTCATGTAGACCCTTATAACTAATTCATGATATACTGAGAATGGAACTTTGAAAATAAAATGCCCTTGCTATGTGTTCAACTAGTGCTTTGTACCCTCAAGAAATAAACAATTCCACTCCCCATAACTTATAATCTATATGGTATGAGTGTTGATACTGGTAAATAGGGAGCCTATAGGTTTTAACCCCATACAAAAATTACTTACAAATGAATTCTTCAAACAAAAAAGGTATACAATGGCGAGAACATAAAACAAATATGCATAGATATTACCCACGGATCCCAAAATCGGGACTACCATATTAATTTTTCATTATATTCCTTATAATGTTACAATACACACACACACACACACACACACACACGCATATACATGTCGAAGTATTCACAAACCCCAATTCATTAACCCTAGGTTAGAACATAATTGTAGTTTCTTTGACCGGATCTACAAAATACCATGGGAAAAAAAACCATCATGCCCAAAAACATGTGCAAAAACCATGCGCAAAATTTCCCCAGATTTTGTTTTGGGGTGCTACCCTGAACCCCAAAAAAATTATTTTAGGGCCAGTCATGGCAATAATATAACACATACCCAACATTCTCCCACTTATTGTTTTCTTTCAACATAGGGGTCCACAGGAATGCATAATCATTGATCCAAGGCTGCAATTCCCATTGTTTCTTTACACCAAGAAAACTTCTCAGTGCTCACAGAATTTGTTAATGCATTTGTAACATTCTTTAAAGTGTCCACCTTTACCAGCAACACCCTTTTGTCTTCAATCATATATGATCCAAAGTGATATTGAGAATCAATGTGCTTTGTCTTTGAATGATAAGTAGGGTTCTTTGCTAAGAAAATTTCACTTTATTAGTCACATTCTATCCTTATAGCTCGTTGTACCAACTGCATACTTGAACACAATCTATGCAACTAAACTACTTCCTTGCTTGCATTAGTAGCTACCATGTATTCAACCTCTGTAGTTGAAAATTACACTATAGACTGCCTCTCTTTCATCCAACTAATTGCTCCTCCACATAGGTTAAACACATACCCACTTGTAGATCTTATCTAATATAGATCTCCAACCCAATCTGCATCAACAAAGCCACGAATGTCAAAAACTCTGTCTAATCCTCACAAACCATAACCACTAGTGCCATGAAAATACTTGAAAATTTGCTTCACTGTTGTCTAGTCCTCCTTCCTTGGTTTTGACATAAACCTTCTCAATACTCTGACTACATATGAAATGTATAGAATGGTGAAAACCATTGCACACATTAGGCTACCAACTACACTCGCGTATGGAACACAAGGCATGTCCTCTTCCTCTTCTTGTGCCTTGGGAAATTTTTCAATAGATAAATTTACACCTACATGAATAGGAACCTTTACCAGTTTACTATCATACATATTAAAACTCTCCAATATTGACTCAAGATACTTCCTCGGGTTTAATCAAATCTTCCTCTTTGCACAATCTCATTTAATTTACATGCTCAAAATATAGTCTGCAACATCAAGATCCTTCATGTTGAGTTTGGATGACAATTGGGTCTTCAAATCCTGGAAAAATTATTTGTCATTTCCAATCAAAAACATATAATACACATATAAGACTAGATAAATAACATGGTCACTAACTAATTTAAAATACACAAGTAATATTCTTTGTTCCTTGTGAAGCCAAGTCCCAATATATATGTATCAAATTTTGGATATCACATCCTTGGTGACTGTTTTAACCCATACTAAGACTTTTTTAAATTTCATACCAGTTATTTCTTACCCTTCACTACAAAGCCTTCAGGTTTCTTTATTTATATTTATTCTTCCAAATCCCTATGAAGAAATATTATCTTCACATCCATTTTCTAACTCAAAATCAAAAGTAACAACAACATATAAAAGTAATCTAATAGAAGATAACTTGGAAACATGAGAAAAAATATCACCAAAATCAATTCCTAGCAACTAGGAATAACCTTTTTCTACCAACTGAGATTTGTATTTATCCACCTTTCCTTATGCAGTCTTCTTCTTCTTAAGCACCCATTTATTTCCAATGGATTTCCTTCTAGTTTTAACTCCACTATATCCCAAGCCTCATTTTTTTCCAAAGATGCCATTTCATCAACCATGGCTTCTTTCCAGAGTTTTCCATCCTCTGCATCCACTGCCACCCTGACTATTTTGGGATCATCATCAGTAATATATAAATAAAAATTTGAACCTATATTAGAACATAACCATAGTTCCATTGAACTAATCTACAAAATACCATGGGAAGAAAACCATCATGCCCAAAACCATGGAAAAAAACGATGCGCAAAAAAGCCCAATTTTTTTTTCTAGGGCACTACCCTAGACACAAAAAAAATTATTTCAGGGCTAGTCATGGAAATGATATAACACATACCCAAGATAGCCAAATGAAAGGAAATCTAAACTTCATACCATACCAACCAGGCCCAATTTTTATGATACACTCGAAATATTGACATGCTTTGGAAATTTCATGTAGAAAATTTTGAAAGTATTAAGGGTCCTCAATCCTTAATTCCCCCCTACATGCTTCGCATCTGAGCCTACTTCCTTCTAGTGCATTATGTCTCAGCACCCTGCTACTCTGGAGATAGCATTCAAGAACCATGTTCTTGAACTCCATCCACATATTTTTAGTGGTTGGGTATTTCCATATCCTATTATATGTTATAGAAACTATATGAGAGGATTTTGGATCATCTCAAATAAGCAATTTCATAGCTCCCTCATTTGATGTTACAGTTTCATAAGAAACCTTCTAGCTGACTTGGTTATGCACAAATGAAACAAAGGCCCTTAGCTGAACATCTTAAACATAGGGTGTAATGTTAAAATTTATCACTCCAGAACAAGAACAATTATGTAGATACAGCTCACACAATAGATGTTGCTCTTAAAAGTTTTCCTTTTGGAAAGTTTCCAAGAATGCTTGGACTTCCCTTACTACAAACAGTTGTTTCGCTTTAATTGTTGTTAATTGAAAGAGGAAGAGTTTTTCTTGAAAATATACTGGGTAGGAAGGAGGAGTCCTACAACTCAATTAATTATTCGCAAGCTCATACATTAACTCCTTTTCTTGTTGTAAATGCTTTACTTAATGCAATTCTCTTATCCACAATATTTATTGTTTCCTTTCTTCCTTAATCTTTACTAAGTCCTAAACCAACAAGTTTTTAGCCCAATTCCACTTAATATTATCAACAGTATCATTATGTTTCCTCAGAGAGATAACTTCACTTTTCAGTGATATTTCCAACCTCTTCCATTTATCTAATTCCTTGAGAAGAAATATTGATTTCAAAAACTCTTCAAATTATGATTGAGTTTTATCCACTCCTATTACAATGGTAGACTCAACAACTTCCTACAATATTTCTTCATTTCCCTTCCTCTTCTGCTAAACAATCTCAATTGTGGGTTCTTCTAGAACAACATCATTGTTGATAGGTTCTTGTGGACTAGAAACTTGGTTTCTTTCAGTCTACTTTATTTCAGTTATTTGTTTTTGTGGTGGAGTAGCATCATGAAAAGGTTCTTGTGGAACAACATATTTCTTTTTTCCATCATGCTCCACTTCAGCTATTGCTTCTTATGTAATAGCAACATCATCAGTAGGTTCTTGTGGAATAGTGATTTGGAACTTCTCATTCTATTCTCCCACTTGAATCCCAACTGAAACAGGGGTTGACTCCTTACAACTACCTCTTTGAGTATTTTTTTACGTCCCTTGTATAGTTTTTCAACTATGTCAGTAGTGACACCATTTTTTCCACCTATGATATGGATTCCAATCATGTTTGTCTCTTTAATTGAATTTTTTTCCTTGATCATATCTAGTTGTTTCCTTAGGTTTTCATTTTCTTTTTTTAATTAATTAATTTCTTGAGTAAGAGGATCAGTTTCAGACTTAACTAGTAAAGGAATAATTTCTTGTTCCATCATGAGTTCTTCCATTTGTCCTTCACTCAATTCTTCCTCTTGTTCCTTTGATTCTACTATAACAACATAGACTTCAAGTTTTGGGGAAACTAATGGTGTACCGATTACTCACACTCTCATCTTAGGGTTCTTACCCCGCAGTGCCTTCTACAACAAACTATTTGTTACTCTTTTTTGCATGGACATTTATTTCTCAAGTAACCTTGCAGGTGTTTCTTTATAACATACCTTTGTTTTAGGTTCCTCTACTTTATGTTATTCCTTTTCAATAGGACATCCATGCAAATGCTTTCATATTGTCCACTAGATACACCCACTATTTCTTCAATAAGATCCCTATTCATAGTACACTTGATTCGAAGACCCATCCAATGAGGCCAAGGAGGTGTAACTACCCTCTCTTTCAAGACTATTTCATCAGTTTCCTCTTGTTCTTCAAATTCACTATTTTACTCATCAGGGATTGGTGCATGCAGTCTTGCTAAAATCTAATCAATGTGCTTCCTTGTTGTTGCAACAAATCAATTATAATCAATTTAATTAGTTCATGGTTAGTTAAGTAGGTTTTGGGATGCTTGACCATATCTACAACGTTTTCCATATGATGTAACAGTTTTAGAAAATAATATGGCATATTAACTAACCATGTTGGGCGCGGGATCCCCCAAGGGAAGTTTTGGGGCTTAAAGCCCAGATTTTGGTCACAAATGGTAAATCTGATGTAAAGACTCCACAATTTTGGGGCACGAATCGTGAAGTTGTAATTGAGTCATAGGGTTGACCGCCCTTAGTTTTGTAATGTAATGTCGGCTTTAGAAATCTACCCATGGTCCGTGGACCATGGGATTGTATAAATAGAGTGAGACTCCTAGTTATAGAGTAGGGAGTAGTAATATAAGGGTGATGGAATAGAAGCATAGAAGAAGATCTAAGTGTAGAGTCACATATTTGGTTCATAGAGTAGGCTCTGTAGATGAGTGCACAGAGGCCTAGTAGTCTGCAGCTGAGTGCGCAGACCGCTGCAGCTGAGTGCGCAGGGTGAGTTGAGTCTGTAACCGTTGGAGCATTAATAAAGAAAGTTTCACATCAATTATGTGTATATATTTCATGTTTTTATGCATTGAGTATATTGGGTATGAATTTCATTTTCACTGTTTATATGGTGTGCGAACTTATATGATTGTATTGATTAAGTGAATATAAGATAAAGTATCTATTTATGTAGAGTTAACTAACAATTATAAGAAGATAAGTAAGATCCATGGTGTAACTTGGGGAAATAGCACAACTTGCTACATTAGTAGCGTGAAAGCACCTCAGTCCCTGGTTGCAGCTATGTGAAGGTGATTATAACAAATCATGAAGGCTTTACAGGTTAGTACAGTGTGCAAAGTAACCTGCGTGAAGATATTCACAGTTGGACTAAATCGACACCTCAAACATCTCAAGGGTGTGAAAACTTGGTTCCAGCATTGCCCCATACTTCTTAAGGTGAGACCTCAGTCTGCACTCCATAGGTTGTTTCCGAATGGGCCAGTAGTGTAGGGATTTGTTTGGCTAATTAACTTTGAATCTAGGCCAGGCCCAATCAGGCCAACAAATGGCTCCATTGCCGATACGGAAATCTGCATAGAGATGTCTAATGTTGTATCATTGGAATCCAACTAAGAAGAAAATTGAAGGTTAGTTGGATAGGAGAATTCACGAATTCGCGGTGCAGGAGAACATGAATCTACAACTATCAAATGAAGAGTGGTTAGATTGCTACCTGTACATAGAGATCCATGAAATCTTCTTCGCATCTTTCCCTACTGAGTTGTACGAGTGGGTCACGAAGCTAGCAGATAGCCAAGGAAGGTTGTAGCATCACTAACACCACATTTGAGGAGCACACTGTCACATCAAAAGTTGATGACTCAGGTAGAGGCTTTAGAGATCGTGATGAGGTTGCATGAGACCCTAATTCAGGATCCTAACTTGGGAGTTCAACAAATCCACACACAGTTGAAAATCTTATGCCTTGAGATGTACAGTCTGAAACAGGACAAGACAGCTCGACGAGAAGTGCATGAAGAGGTGTGGTGCGTAAAATGAAAAGGTTAGGGTCATGACAAAGACCACTCCCCAATGTTCGAAAATTACCTTGCGAGAGGAGGACCGATGTCGTTAATGCCAGAAGTTCAAGCAAGACCTAGCACGATGCCTGCTTTTTGGTGCGCAATTTGTCAAAAAGGTGGAAATAATTCTATGGAAAATTGCCATTTGCTATAGAAGTATACACAAAATTCACAATAGTTTTTCTGTAATTTTTGTAGGTTAGTGGGACACAATGAGCGTAGTCGTAGAAGATATGATTTACTGATGGATAGAACTCCCACCTATAGATTTTATGTTGAAACACAACCCCTAAACTAGAGTGCAAGAATGGCACGAACCAGATTTCATGGGTGCGAACAAGGTTGATGTGGAGGAGGACCTAGGAGAGGTCGCCAAAAACTGATATGCTACAATTGCAGAGGGCCAGGAAATTATGCCCACAATTGTACAAATCCAACGAGCCCATCATGTCTGTATTGTACCTTGTTTGATCATGAGATAGAAGATTGTCCTATGTTGATAGCTAGGATATGCGACAAGGGAGCGCTACCACCTCCCATGAGTAAGAAACTATAGAGGATGACATATGAGCTATGCGAGGAAGATCCAAATGTGAATATTGTGCTCCAAATTGGAATTGTGATGGGGGATGACAAAGGCAAACAAGCTGTAGATAGTACTTGCGTTCATAAATCTCCAGTGAAAGAAGCAGAATTTGATTTGGAGCATGCTCGAGAAACCTTTATGGAAGCTAAGAAGAGCTTCACTGATGCCTCCACTTCAGGAAGCAAGGATAGACCAGAGCCAAAGATGGACCCATGTATGCTTACGACGTTCTTGAAAACATGCATGAAGTTACTACACGACAGTAAGGCTGTAAAAGGACTACAAGAACTCATTAACAGATGTGTCAAGACCATGCGAAGAGAACCGCGCATAGTCCAGAAGACTAGAAAGCATAAGACAAGGACGGGGAGAGAAATGAGGTTAGCCACACAAATTGGAGAATATGAAATGGACCAAGTAATTCCATATTTAGGATTGGACGCAAATGTTCTACCAAAGCAGACATGGGAGCACATGGGGAGACATACGCTACAGTGGTCTCCTATTCAGTTGCGAATGGCAAACTAGCAGAAAACAATACGCATCGGGAGATTGCAAAGAATTACTGTGTATATTGAAGGAGGGAGTGCACTAGCAGACCTTGAGGTGATAAAGATTGTTGATGACAACAATTCCTACCTCGCTCTCCTAGGAATTGATTGGGCCACTAACATGAACGGGGTGATTAATCTGAAGAAGTGCAAGATAACTTTTGAGAAGAAGTCTCTGAACGTAGTTATACCCTTGGACCTTGTTGAAGGATCACACTATACAGAGCCAGTGCACAACTATGAAAGTGATAATGATATGGACTGTATCTACAAGATAACCACGCGAGAGCAAGATTGGGTAAATCCCACCACAGATGGGTGCCTTTCATGGGAGCACGAGAGCTCTTATACTTTAGATTTCGATGAGGAGATAGAGCGATGGAAGAATTGCTTACATGAGGTAACCACGTTGAATTGTAATATGATGACAAGATCACTACATTGTGTATTGAAAAAAATGAGATATACCTGCTTATGATGGTTAAGTGAGGTAGATACTTTCTTGGATATTTTTGAAAGGGAGGTGCCAGAAAAGCAACGTTTCTAGGCCTTGAACTAGGTACAGCAGGCTATGCCAGCGAGGTGGTGGGGTACACACAAAGGGAGCTTTGACGACTGGCGTGAATGTAGGAGGATGATGTGCACATGGTTTGGGAAGCCTATAGTGCGATTGACAGATAAATACAATGGGCAGGATGATCCGTTCATACATCTGGCCAAGTGGACACAAGCCTATGGGGAAAAGCCTGACCCTAAGTGGGTGCACCTGTTCTATCATGCCCTAGATGTTATACCAATGAACTGGTATATAGGAACAGAGCTCAGCCTCGGGACAAGTGAATGGGATGTCCTATGCAAAGGGTTCGTGATGACCTTCAATTTTGAGGATGGATGGGATAGTATTGATGAATCACTACAACAAGTAAAAGTAGTCATCTTTTAGGATACCGCAGGAGCCAGTAGAGATGATTCAGCTTGAATGGGCTTCTCAATTAAGTTGTGCACTGGAGTGTTATAATGTAACGATTGAGTAAGAGGATGAAGATCCGAGGAACATAGGTATTCCTGAGATAGAAGGCTAGCACGAGGTTCAAGGACCACAACTTGAGAACCCTAACATAACCACACTAGTAAAGACTGAGTAGGTAAATATTGGTACAAATGTGGAACCTAAATTCATGAAGATTAGGGACTACTGGGACAATGCAATGATGGACAAGGTCACTGAACTACTCCGCAAATATTAGGACTTATTCCCAACCAAGTTTACGAACTTAAAGGGAATAATCAGAGATTTAGGGGTAATAAGGATCATGTTGAAACCTGATGTGAAGCTAGTTAAGTAGAGGCTGTATTGCTTAAATCCGAAATACAAAGAAAAGGTTCGCGTAAAATTAGACAAGATGCACGTGGCAAGAATCATTGAGCCTATGGAGGAATCTAACTGGGTAAGTCTAACGGCAGTACAAGAGAATAAGTACAAGGATGAAATAAGAATATCCATGGATCTTAGAAGGTTGAATGACACGTGCGTACATGATCCATTCCCAACTTCATTCACAGATGAGGTGCTGGACTATGTAGGCGGTCAGGAAGCATATTCTTTTACTGATGGGTTCTCAGGGTACCATTAGATCAGGTTCACGCCAAAGGATAGGAGCAAGAAAACCTTCACGATGGAATGGGGTTTCTTTCAATACATTGTCATGCCATTTGGATTGAAGAACTCGCCAGTCATCTTTTCGCGCATAGTTTTTGCAACATTCAGGGAATATATTCATAAATTCTTGGAGGTCTATTTTGATGACTAGATTGTATTTGGGTTGGTTAGTTTCCATGTAGTAAACCTGTGCTTGACGTTGGATATATGTTGAACATACCAAATCACACTTAACCTTCGGAAGTGTATGTTCCTCGTTACTTTTGGGAACCTGTTGGGACATGTGGTTTGTAAACAGGGGCTGATGGTAGACCCCGCGAAAATCATGGTGATTATGAATTTGGAAACACCGCGTAGTGTGAAATAGTTGCGCATTGCCTTGTGACATACGGGGTACTACAAAAGTTTATCAAAATTTATGCCCAAATCATTGCATTGATGGAAAAGCTATTGAAGAAGGATGTCATGTTTGGCTGGGATGATGACTGTAAAAGAAGCCTAGATATCTTGAAGGAGAAGATGATGACTGCGCTAATTCTTGTCTTCCCGAACTGGAAGAAAGAATTCAATGTTCATGTTGATGCGTCGTGTATAGCGTTGGGGGTAGTTCTCACACAGGATGGAAGACAGGGCTTGGATCACCCTATCACGTTCACGAGTCAGTGATTATCTAAAGCAGAAAAGAATTATTCCACCACTGAGTGTGAAGGACTGGCTATGGTGTATGTGCTCCAGAAATATTGTCACTATTTGCTAGGGGGACACTTCAGGATGTATACAAATCATTTCATGCTGAAATACTTGGTCAATAAGCCTGTGTTGGGGGGGTGCATATGCAGGCGGCTTTTATTGTTCCAAGAATATGATTTTGAAGTTGTTGTGAAGCCTAGACGACTAAACACAGGACCTGATCACGTGTCGCGCATTGAGACAGGGGAGGAACCTACCAGCTTCAAGGAAGGACTACCTGACATGTAGCTTTTTGTTGTACATGTAGCTGATGGACATTTTGAAGATATAATTCACTTTCTAACAACTATAATTTTGCAAAAAGGTTACTCTGTCCAACAGAAGAAGGAATTAGTGGTGCACACAGAATATTTTTCTGTCATTATGGGGAACCTCTACAAGATGGAGAATGATGAGATATTGTGAAGGTATGTACCAGAGTTTGAACAAAGTATCATCCTCATGAATGCTCATGGGGGCTCCACAGGAGGTCATTATGCAGGGAGAGCAACCGCGCAGAAGGTTCTCTACATAGGGTTGTAATGGCTAACCCTTCATTAGGATTCAAAAGCACATTGCAAGGCATGTGATGTATGTCAAAGAATGGGTAAGCCATCCCAGAGGGATAAGATACCTTTGAATCCAAAAATGACATTGCAGCCCTTTGAGAAGTGGGTGATCGACTTTGTAGGAGCTTTCAAACTGTAAGGAAAGACAGGTGCGAGATATATTATTACTGCAAAAAAATACCTAATGCATTGGGCAGAAGCACATCGAGTAAAATATTGCAAGGTTGTGATGGTCGTGAAGTTTCCGTTTGAAGTAATACTGACACAATTTAGTTGTCCAAAGATCTTGATGAGTGATTGTAGTACACATTTCCTGAATGAAACAATCAGTGCACTAACAGAAGCGTTTCAGGTGTATCATAAAAAAAACATGCCATATCACTCAAAGGCTAATATAACCATAGAACCATTTAACAAAGTATTGGATACCATGCTGACGAAGGTATGCAATGGCAACGAAGTGATTGGGACCTGCATGTACCCACAGTATTATGGGTTTATAGGACAACATGCAAGAAATTGATGGGATGGACACCTTTTAGGCAGCCCTATGGAGTGGAAGCCATAATTTCGATGGAGTATATCATGCTTAGTCTGTGCATTGCAGCGCTCATAGTTATGATAGACTGTGACACCATGGAGGAGAGGCTCACGCAATTGGAGGAACACGAAGAAGAATGGTTTTTGGCTGGATTCCATCAGCGGGTACAAAAGAAGCGTGAAAAGGCCTGGCATGATTGACATATCAAGTTGGGCACTTTTAAGGTGAATGAGTTGGTGCTATTATACGAAACCAAGTTTGATAAATTCCCAGGGAAGCTCCAAAGGCATTGGATGGGACTGCATTTTATTAAGTAAATAAAAAATGGTGTCATGCTATAGTTGATAAAACTAAATGGTGAACTCTTCCCAGGAAATGTAAATGGTAGCCGGTTGAAGCCATACACAGGTGGCCAAACCATATGACTGGCACGTCTAGGAACTACAGCAAGCAGCTGCTTAGTGCACCGCCAATCTTGCAGCGGTCCAAGTAGAGTTGGGTGGTCTCCATGAAAATATCTCTGCACCGACAGACTAACTCGAGGGAGAGTCATGATGTTTTTGTTGGGGGCCTATTGGGCGCGGGATCCCCCAAGGGAAGTTTTGGGGCTGAAAGCCCAAATTGTGGTCACAAATGGTAAATCTAATGTAAAAATTCCACAATTTGGGGGTGCAAAGCGCGAAGTTGTAAATGAGTCATAGGGCTATCCACCCTTAATTTTGTAATGTAATGTCAGCTTTAGAAATCTACCCATGGTCCGTAGACCATGGGATTGTATAAATAGAGTGAGGATCTAAGTTATAGAGTAGGGAGTAGTAATCTAAGAATGATGGAATAGAAGCATAGCATAAGATCTAAGTGTAGAGTCGAGTCTTTGGGTCATAGAGTAGGAGAAGGCTCTACAGCTCAGTGTGCAAATGCCTAGTAGTCCGTAGCTGAGTGCGTAGGCTGAGTCAAGTTTGTAACCATTGGAGCAATAATAAATAGAGCTTCATATCAATCTTGTGTATCTATTTCCTACTTTTATGCATTGGGTATATTGGGTATGAATTGTATTTTCACTGTTTATATGGTGTGCGAACTTATATGATTGTGTTGATTAAGTGAATATAAGATAAAGTATCTGTTTATGAGGGGTTAACTAACAATTATAAGAAGATAAGTAAGATTCGTGGTGTAACTTGGGGGAATAGCGCATCTCGTTGCATTAACAGCACGAAAGCACCTCAGTCCCTGGTTGGGGCTGCACGAAGGTGATTATAATAGATCGCGAAGGCCTCATAGGTTAGGATAGTGCGTGAAGTGACATGTGCGAAGATATTCATAGTTGGACTGAATAGACACCTCATACATCTCATTGGTGTAGAAACTTGGTTCCAGCATCCCCCGATACTGCTTCAGGTGAGACCTCAGTCTACACTCCATGGGATATTGTAGAAAGGGCCAGTACTATAGGGATTTGTTTGGCTAATTAACTTTGAACCTGGGTCAGGCCCCATCAAGCCAACAAACTACTTGTTGTAAAAATAAGAAATAAGTTTAATGTGGTATGAAATATAATCCCAAGGTGCTCCTCACAAGTGATAAATTTCTAAATAAAATAGGCTACATCATCCCATGGATGAGGAAGGGATGTTCTATCAATCCCCCTTCCCTTATTTCTTACCTCCTCACCTTGCTATAAAATTGTAGCTTTAGCTATTGGGATTGTTAATTTCCTACAAAACTAGCATGTTCTCGTATGAGGAAACCCATAACCCTAGCAATTACTTGTTCTACAATAAAAATCCTATAACCACTAAAACTTGCTCATTCAGGGCTTGTTCAAACTCCAAGGCAACCTGTTCATTAAATCTGTGCAACCTATTGAAATAACCTAATCAACCAGCATTTTGAAATATCTCTGGAGCTTCCAAATGGTGTAATAGAACATTAGTAGAATCAGGTTCATGATGAATTGTTGATCCACCCATGTTTGATCAAAAATTGTTACATGGTTAACACTTGGTTCATGCAAATGTTTACTAAAGTAGAGAATATTAGTCTACTATAATTGCCAATGTTTCCCTTCTCAAATTTTTTGACTTTATGACATAATTGAGAGTCATTCGAAATAATTTCAGGTAGTCACATCAAATTTCATGAGTAATGGCGAGGGAAATGATAGCTTATTATTATGAATAGAATTTCTAATTAGTAACTACTATTGCGACGGGGACTCGTGGGTCAAGTTTTCATAGGATATTGTAAAGTCTCCCCATTTTGAGGAGTGGAGCATGAGTAACGCGGGTCACTAGGAGTCAAGGGGCTTTAGGAAGGTCAAGGACCCTTAGTTTTTGTATTGTTTTGAGATCCACCCATGGTTTGCAGACCATGGTATTGTAATGGGATAAAGTATATAAAAGAGTGCCTTAACAAGTCTAAAGATATAGAGATGTAAGATTTTATATGTGTTGAGTCTGTAAAGGTATGATCTTTTTGTATTTTTGGCAAAGGATAAGGCTTTTGTAGCTCAGTGCGTGGATACCTTCTTAAGTCCACAGCTGAATACGTGGGCCCCTATAGCTATGTGCACAGGATCTGGAAATTTCGTATATGGAATATCTAAAGTAATAAAGAATATTTGAAGCAATTTTGTGTCCAATTTACATACTTGTATTTTTTATGCATTTACATGCAATTTAATGCTATTTATCTATATTCCTATCTTAAGTTCCTTGTGAAGATCTGGATCTACTATTATACGTGATTTTATGCATGACTAGACATTTTACACAAAGTTCATAACTATGTTTAACTGAAAATCGCTTCAAGTTTTGGATTTCAAGGATAAGGGTTTGTGAAGGTCGGATCAAGCCTGAAACTAAAGTAACACCCTAAATCCATGTCACATAGCCTTTTGGATGTAGAAACCTGGTTCTATTATCCCCCAATACTGTCACGGGTGATACTGAAAGTTGCGCTAAGCGGGTTGTTGTGAGAAGGTCCGGTAGTCTAGGGTTTTTTGCTTAGTGCAGCTAACTCTGAACCTAGGTCCAAGCCCCCTTAAACCAATAAATGGTTCCATTTCTAGGACCGGGATATATCTGAGGGATGTGTGATGTGGTGTAACCAGATACCAACTAAGAAGGAAATTGAGAAGTGGATAGATATAAAGTTTCACGAGTTTGCAACTCAGGAGAATCAGAATCCATGCTTGTCAAAGGAAAAGTGGTTAAAAAGGTATCTCTATGCAGAAGTACACAAATCTTTATTTTTGACATTCCCCTACGAATCACACGAGTGGCTATCCAAATTAGCAGATAGTGAACCTACCTGGAAGCACAACAATCCTATTTTGTGGACTCCATAATTAATCAAACATCTTGAAGAATCTAATTATAATGTTCCAAGGTCTATTGATTACTGGATTGATAGTATCTTGGATAGTTTCATCACTGAATTTGCAATAGATACATTTGTGTCTCATAATGAAGTTGAATGACGATTCTTCAAAGGTTCGAGAGATAAGTACCTGAAATCGCTAAAAACTTTGATTAAAATTATTTTGTGTGAAGAAGAGATTATGCCTTTACCTTAATGTTTATGAGGGGTCGGACTGGATCTACATGAGATGGAAAGCGGTTCAAAGTAGATCTAGACAAATTCTTCGAAAATGAATACAATCCTTTATTAGGAGAGTCTGAAAGTGAAGAAGAAAGAAGTAGTCTTAGTATGCCCGGAGGTGCGCACAGAAGGCAGATTAGGTCACTTATGGAATTCCACATCAATCCACTCCACCTCAGCCTTCACCTCTACCTCATACACCTTTGCCTCCACCTCCACCTCCTGCCTTTCTATTCAGTATAGCAAATACAGTGAAAATGCATGTATTCATGGGTTAGGGATTAGAGGATTCTGGTCAGTTGTGGTTAGTTGCAGAGGCTATGTGGAAAGCGCAGCATATCAATGATGATGACATAAATAAAGCATGGAATATCAACGATGATGACATGAAGAAAGAACAACTGGTTATAGTACTACAGGATAGAGCGCTTACATGGTACATCCAATATAGTACAACTCATTTGGCTTCTTCATTAGCTAACATGAATGATGTGTTGAATGAAAAATTTAGGAAGTTGAAGTTGAAAGATTAATATGTGACCAAAATCAAGGAGATCAAGTAGAGGGTTAATGAGTCTACGTCGGATATAGATCAACAACTGAAGTTCTTACTGAGCCAAGGTAACCTTCAGATTTGAAATGAAAAACATAGGGATTGGTATATAGCTTCACTATTACCTCACTTAAGATTGTTGTTATATCAACAGAAGATTGGGTCTCAAGCCGAAGCATTAGAAATCATGATGAAGCTACAAGATTTGACGATCTAGGATACAAATATAGGAGTTCAATAGATCTAGTCACAGCTAGCAAGCCTACATTTGGAGTTACAGGATCTAAAGAAGGAAAAAGGAGGTTAAATCGGAAGCACACTCTGAAGTTTGGTGCATGAAGTGCAAGGCTAAAGGTCATCATAAGGACCAGTCCCTTGTATTCTGGGATTATATAGCTATGGGAGGTCCTAACCTGCTAAAGTCAGAATAGTCTATTAGTTCAAATACTAGTGTAAGTACCTGGTGTAGCATCTGCCAAGTATCAGGATAACATTCCAAAAATAATTGTTCTCTATTATAGAAATTTATACAATATCCAAAGCAATTTTTTGTAACTTTTATAAATCATTTGGTCATGATGAAAGGAATTGTCGAATCTATGAACTAATGATGGACGAGACTCTACTGTATAGAATGCAGGCTAAAAATTGTGTTCAGAATGATCAAGGCTCACCTACAGCTCACAAAGGATTCCGAGGACGGGGAAGAGGATGAGGAGGAGGATATGGAAGAGGTCGGTGCCAGATTATTTGTTACAACTGTGAAGAACCAGGACATTTTGTGCATGACTGTCAAAATCCAACGTACCCTTCTTGTCAGTATTGTCGTCAATTTGATTATGTTATATAAGATTCCTTGATATTAATAGGGAATATCCATGAGAAAAATAACCAAGAGTTGACACAGAACATTCAGATGATGAAATATGATACACGTGAAGACAATCCCAGTATCAACATAGTCACGTGAAGTGGTGTAGCCACTGGTGAAGACAAGGTCAAAGGAAAACAACCAAAATCAGATTTATGGTTTCAAAAATCCTGTGAGAAGAACACTGGATTTGATTTGCATAGATAAAAAGAGACGTTATTGGAGGTAAGAAAGTATTTTATGGATCCAGGTGCTTCTACATCTCAGCACCACATGTCAATAGCCTCATGAAAGGAGAAACCTGAAGAAGCTATTGCGACACAAGATTCAGATCCCATAGTGTTAAAATCGTTTCTACAGACCTACATGAAGTTATTACATGATTAGAAGGTAGGAGAAGGAATGTAAGATATGATAGATAATTGTGCTAGCCAGGATTAGTCATTAATAGAACAATGTGCAATCAATAAGGTAAACTGAAGCGAGAAGAGAACTGGTAGGGAGATGTGGTTGACTACGCAGACTGGTTATTTTGAAATGGACCAAGTAATCTTAGACTTGGGCTCTGATGCTAACGTACTGCCTAAGAAAATTTGGGAACGTATGGGAAATCATAAGTTACAATGGTCGTCGATTCAGCTATGCATGGAAAACTAGCATAAATTAATTCCAATGGGTCACATGCATGGAGTAACTATAGATATTGAAGGCACAAGAGCAGTGGCAAACTTCAAAGTTATTGAGATAGGCGATGAAATTAATCCATACCCAATGTTGCTCGAGATTTATTGGGCCTTTGACATGAACACAATCATTAACTTAAAGAAGCAAAGCATGGTCTTTGAAAAGAATGAGCATCGAGTAATTGTCTCATTGGATCCAACTAAAGGTGCACGATAGATAGAACCGAACTGTGACTATTATGAATATGAAGACATTGAAAACATATATAAGTTAACTACATGAAATGAATATTGGATCAATCCCACTATGGATGGAAGGATCAGTTGGGAGAATGATAGCTCCTGCCAATTAGACTCAGACAAAGAGTTAGAAAACTAGCAGAATCAATTGCATGAGGTCTCTATGCTGCAATGTAATCACCTTACAAATTTGCTACGTTGTATATCTACTAAGGTACATAAGTTACCCTATTATGATTGCTTAGATGATGTCAATATATTTATTGACCATTTTGAAAGGGTTGTGCCAGAGGAACAGTAGTTCCAGGCCTTAGATCTAGCATTGAGAGCTATGCCTGCAAGATGGTAGGGTATGCATAAAGATAATTTTTCTGATTAGAAGGAATATTGTAGAATAGTGCGATTAATATTTGGCTATGTGAACACCTGAATCACTAAAAAATACACAGGGAAAGATGATCCACAAGAACATATTGCACAATGGACTAAGGCGTGCGGTGAGATACCTCATCCTGAGTGGGTGCATATCTTTATTCATACCCTGAATTTTATCCCAAAGAACTAGTATTTAGAGATGGAGCTTCGACATGGGACTAATGATTAGGATGAGATGAAGGAAAGTTTCTTGATGACATTCAGTGTTGAAGATGGGTTCGAAAGAATTGATGAAGCGCTTAAGGAAACTAAAGCAACAATCTTTCGAACACCCATAGAGCCTATCACATGGGTACAACCTGAATGGAGTACGTAGCTACAACATGCTTTAGAATGTTACAATGTCATGGCAAAAGAAGGTGATGACAATCCATAGAATATTAATATCCCTAAATCAAAGGGACAATGTGAAGTTGGTGGGAATAATATAGAGATCCTTGATATTTCGCAACCAGTGCACACAAAACAGGTAAGCATTGGCTCATAAGAAGAACCAAAATTTGTGAACATTGGAGACTACTGGGATGAAGACACAGTGGATAAGGTCGCTTAAATATGACATGAATATCAAGATTTAATTCCCACTAGCTTCTCTGACTTGAAAGAGATAATAGGAGATTTGGGTATGATTAAGATAAATTTGAAACCTGATGCGAAGCGAGTTAAGTAGTGCCCATATCGGTTGAATGCAAAATACATAGAAAAGGTAAGGGAGGAACTCAATCAAATTCCCTCGGTCAGAATAATTGAGCATGTAGAAGAATCTAAATGGGCCAGTCCTATGGTGGTCCAAGAGAAGAAAACAAAGGGTGATATCAGGATTGGTGTAGATCTATAGAAGTTAAACGAATAATGTGTACATGATCCATTCCCTCTGATATTTATAGATGAAGTTCTCAAGAGTTTTGGCATATAATAAGCTTATACATTTAAATATGGATTCTCAGGATACCACCAAATTAAGATTGAACCAGAGAATAGAAGAATGACTACCTTTGCTATAGAATGGTGGTCGTTCCAATATACAATCATGCCTTTTGGACTAAAAAAATCTAGCAATTTTCTCAAGGGTGGTTTTCACAGCATTTAAGGAATTCATTCATAATTTTTTGGAAGTCCACTTCGATGATTGGACAGTGTTTGGGCTAGTAAAGAAACATGTCTCTAGTCTGCGCTTGATGTTGGATACATGTAGGAATTATCAAATCTCCTTGAGCTTGAATAAATGAATTTTTTTTGTACCTTATGTAATATTATTAGTGCATTTTTTTTTTAAGAAGGGCTTAATGGTATACCCTACTAAGATTGCCATAATTATCAATCTAGAGCCCCCTAGGAATCTAAAATAGCTACGCGTCACATTGGTCCATACTGGGTACTATAGGAAGTTTATTGAGGCATATGCGCAAATCACTGCTCCCATGGAGAAGTTATTGAAGAAGGATGCTACCTTTTGTTGGGACGATGATTTTCAGAAGAGATTGGATACTCTGAAGGAAAATATGGTTACGACACCAATCCTAGTATTCTCAGATTGGAAGAAGGAATTTCATGTGCATGTGGATGTGTCTTGTATAGCATTAGAAGTCATCTTAACTTAACTAGCAGAAGGACATATTGATCACCCGATTTCCTTCGCCAGTCAAAAACTATCTAAGGCTAAGAAGAACTACTCAACCACAGAGCACGAAGGATTGGCCATGGTTTATGCAATACAGAAGTTCAGGAATTATCTCTTAGGTGCGCACTTTAAGATGTACACAGACCATTCTTCTTTGAAGTACTTGGTCAATAAGCCTATGTTGCGAGGGGGGGGGAGGGGGGGGCAATATGTAGATGGTTTCTCCTTTTATATAAATATGATTTTGAAGTCATAGTGAAGCTTGAGAGATTGAATGTTGGACCAGACCACCTCTCTCAGATCAAGAATGGAAAAGAGCATACAAATATTGATGAAGGATTTCTTGATGCACAACTCTTTTCTATCAGGGTTGTGGATGAGAATTTTACAAAAATTATTCAGTTTTCATCTACTGGTGTAGCTCTTGAAGGTTATATGACACAACAAAAGAAGGAATGAGTTGTCTCAGATGCATATTTTTCTGTGATTATAGGACAATTATATAATATGGGATCAGATGAATTTCTACGCCGATATGTGCCTGAATATGAAAGTGTTGGGACAAGGTCCCATGGGGTAAATTTTGTAAGCAATTTTCTTAATTATGTAAAGTCTCCACATTTTGAGGGAGCAGAGTGTGAATGTCATAGTAGTAAAAGGGGCCTTAGTCCCTTATTTTGTTAGAAGATATGATGTTTTGTGACCCGCCCATGGTTCGTAGACCATGGTATTGTAAAACAAGAAGCTATATAAAGAAGTCATAGCAATTCATAGGAGGAAGTCATTCATTGAAGATGATTTTATGGGCAAACAGTTTGAGGATCAGAAGCCTATTTTCTCTACTTAGGTGAAGGGGAAGGCTCCTACTGCTGTGTGTGAGGAGACCTTGGTAAGTCCGCAAGCTGAGTGCATGGACCCTTGCAACTGTGTACATAAAGTTATAGAAAAGGTGTGGCATGATCGTCACATTAAGAAACATACTTTCAAGAATGGAAATTTAGTCTTGATGTATGACAACAAGTTTACCAAAGTTCTGATAAGATTCAGATGCACTAGCTAGGACTTTATGTAATTAAGGATATTTTGGATGCTAGCACAGTTCAACTCATGAAGTGGAATGGGGAAGTATTTTGTGATAGGATTAATGGGAGCAGACTGAAGGTTTACAGGGATGATCCTTCTCGTGCACAATGACTGCATGACTACACAAAAGTCTTAGTGCTTCTAGAAATTGAAAGAGAGCGTAGGACTATAAACTACTTTGCCAAGGAAAAAAATTATCGAAGAAGGAAGCCTGCACAATATTTTGGAGGATGGCGTAGGTGGAAGTTGCAACGAAGTAGTTGTGTCACAAGGAGTATTGTCGTGTAGCCTACCCAAAAAGTGATCATTGGAACAAACACTATTGATTTGACAATGACTTTATCATTAAAAGGAGTAGGGGAAATGCATTTAAGGTGAAAATATGGGAAAATATATCACAAAATTCACATTTATGTGGAAGATCTGAGGGGGAACAAATAATTTAAATTTGAATGGGGTTATAGATATGGCACCCCACTCCACATTCAGACACTTTTCTTTCACATAGCTTACATTGTGATTTTGTGTCTAAGTGTGAGTGGCAAGAATTATTGGATGTCTAAGTGGAGTTGGGAAAAATTAGAAATGGAATTATTGTAGAGAAGCCTTGGATATATCATGACTACTACACAAGCTACCGACACTATAGTGTCGAGATCCCCTAGATGGTAGCCTTCTGCCTCACTAGCAGTAGCTAAGAAGAGGAAAAAGTTGCAGCAAACCCCAGTTCGTCAATTGTCATGGAAAGTCCCAACCGAGAAGGGAAAGAAGGGTAAAATGGATAAGAACAAGCAACCAATGGAACCACAGGACTTGGATGCAGAGGAGTTGGTTGGTGGTTTTGAAGACATCAACGCAGAAGATGTAGAACCTATTTCTAGGTTTCCTCCATATATGCCACCACAGAAGTCAACATCCAAGGTCACAAAGGATCCAGATGTTGTTAAATATAAGGTTTTCACTCCGCTGTTACCTAAAGACATACCTATTGAGGGTGAATTATTGGCCTGAGTACCGTCCCTGAAGATGGAAGATTGGGATTTAAATGATCGTAGTAAATATCCCCAGTTTGAGCCCAGCCAGTACCTCAAATCCGTCTATTATGAAGAAGCAGGTGTCACACGCATTGAACCTATGAAGTGGGTTATTGGAATTGAGCACACGGGTTTGTTGAACATGTTGTATGTTCCCCATTTTGGGCGTAGTATCATCAACACTATTTGTGTGCACCAGTTGTTGACATTGGTCCATGATGGGTGACATGGCTAAGAGAGCCTATCAGTATTGATGGGATGCTGATCAAATGAATTACCTTGTTTCCCTATCAGGGGGAAAATCCAGATGATGATTTTGTTGGCAAGTCACAAGAGAAGAAACTAACATATCAAATGAAGAGTGATTTTGGCTTGATCAAGAAGTCTTGAGGCTACATTGTTAGCTCTATCAACGATGAGGTTGTGCAGTTTTTTGCCTCTATTTTGGCAGGGAAGATTATGTGAAAGTGTCACGCAGATGAAATATCGGCTCCTATTGTGTCCTTAGCTACCCAATGCAACCATGGGGTTCAGTTCAATTGCGAAGGTACCTGTGTCAGGAATTCCTAGATTACTTTTTTGAAGCATAGGAGGAAAGACAATTGTTCCATTATGCATGGATATTGCTTCTAATTGTGTTAATTGCTTGGAAAGCACTAGAGGAATCACAGTTCCCTGTGGTGGACCTAGATATCTATGAAGTTGCTCAATATGCCTCATTATGGGCATCCAAAGACCCTACAAGGGCCATGGGGAATAAAATACTTTGGGTTTTGTTCGATACAAATCTACACATGGTGATTAATCAACAACCGTAGCTATCACCTGCCCTATTTGCTTAGTATTGTGATGTTGCGAAGTTCAAAGCCAATTTTCACAATGTCTATATCTGTGCCAAGAAGTATTTGACAAAATAGTGGCATGCGTTGCCAGATATGGTAGCAGAAGCACATATTTTGGTTATCATATGTAAGTGGTCAAGCGATTGGATCACCCCGTCTGAGCCAATGACAATAGCAGGTACAAGAAAGATCATTGCAGAAATGTAGGCTGAGAAGAAGGATCCCAAGAAAGATTCCGAGAAGGATCCCAAGAAGGGTTCCTAGAAGGATCCCATGATGGTCATGATTGACCTGAAGGAAACCACTATGTCAGAGATAGAGCTCATAGTCGACATAGAAACTGCCGAGGAGGAAGAGGGTGGTGAAGACCCTTTTGTGGGCATGGAGGACTTCAAATCTCTATTCATTATCAAGAAGTGATAGAAGAGGAGCGCAATCGGTGTGTGAAAGAAAAAAAAATGGACAAGTCCACCTGCATAGAGCGACTGGCCCTTATGGAGGGGGATATTGATGAAATTGGGGATATTGTCTGATCCACGATGGAGGACATTTGGGGACACATAGAAGAGAAATACCAGTCTTAGCTACCCAATGCAACCATGGGGTTCAGTACAATTGGGAAGGTACCTGTGTCAGGAATTCCTAGATTACTTTTTTGAAGCATAGGAGGAAAGACAATTGTTCCATTATGCATGGCTATTGCTTCTTATTGTGTTAACTGCTTGGAAAGCACTGGAGGAATCATAGTTCCCTGCGGTGGACCTAGATATCTATGAAGTTGCTCAATATGCCTCATTATGGGCATCCAAAGACCCTACAAGGGCCATGGAGAATAAAATACTTTAGGTTTCATTCGATACAAATCTACGCATGGTGATTAATCAACAACCGTAGCTATCACCTGCCCTATTTGCTTAGTATTGTGATGTTGCGAAGTTCAAAGCCAATTTTCACAATGTCTATATCTGTGCCAAGAAGTATTTGACAAAATAGTGGCATGCGTTGCCAGATATGGTAGCAGAAGCACATATTTTGGTTATCATATGTAAGTGGTCAAGCGATTGGATCACCCCATCTGAGCCAATGACAATAGCAGGTACAAGAAAGATCATTGCAGAAACATAGGCTGAGAAGAAGGATCCCAAGAAATATTCCAGGAAGGATCCCAAGAAGGGTTCCTAGAAGGATCCCATGATGGTCATGATTGACCTGAAGGCAACCACTATGTCAGAGATAGAGCTCATAGTCGACATAGAAACTGCCGAGGAGGAAGAGTGTGGTGAAGACCCTTTTGTAGGCATGGAGGACTTCAAATCTCTGTTCATTATCAAGAAGTGATAGAAGAGGAGTGCAAGCAGTGTGTGAAAGAAAAAAAAATGGACAAGTCCACCTGCATAGAGCGACTGGCCCTTATGGAGGGGATATTGATGAAATTGGGGATATTGTCTGATCCGCGATGGAGGACATTTGGGGACACATAGAAGAGAAATACCAGTCTTAGCTACCCAGTGCAACCATGGGGTTCAGTTCAATTGGGAAGGTACCTGTGTCAGGAATTCATAGATTACTTTTTTGAAGCATAGGAGGAAAGACAATTGTTCCATTATGCATGGATATTGCTTCTTATTGTGTTAATTGCTTGGAAAGCACTAGAGGAATCACAGTTCCCTGCGATGGACCTAGATATCTATGAAGTTGCTCAATATGCCTCATTATGGGAATCCAAAGACCCTACAAGGGCCATGGAGAATAAAATATTTTGGGTTTTGTTCGATACAAATCTATGCATGGTGATTAATCAACAACCGTAGCTATCACCTGCCCTATTTGCTCAGTATTGTGATGTTGCGAAGTTTAAAGCCAATTTTCACAATGTCTATATCTGTGCCAAGAAGTATTTGACAAAAGAGTGGTAGCGTTGCCATATATGGTAGCAGAAGAACATATTTTTGTTATCATGTGTAAGTGGTCAAGCGATTGGATCACCCCGTCCAAGCCAATGACAATAGCAGGTACAAGAAATGTTCATTGCAGAAACGTAGGCTGAGAAGAAGGATCCCAAGAAGGATTCCGAGAAGGATCCCAAGAAGGGTTCCTAGAAGGATCCCATGATGGTCATGATTGACCTGAAGGCAACCACTATGTCAGAGATAGAGCTCATAGTCGACATAGAAACTGCCGAGGAGGAAGAGGGTGGTGAAGACCCTTTTGTGGGCATGGAGGACTTCAAATCTCTGTTCATTATCAAGAAGTGATAGAAGAGGAGCACAAGCGATGTGTGAAAGAAAAAAAATGGACAAGTCCACATGCATAGAGCGACTGGCCCTTATGGAGGGGGATCTTGATGAAATTGGGGATATTGTCTGATCCGCAATGGAAGACATTTGGGGACACATAGAAGAGAAATACCAGTCTGTCTTGATGAAGGTTGAACAAGGCCTTTAGGAATTGTAGGTAAAACTAGTGTTCTACAAGCGAGCGCGAGTTAAGGGAGCATGGGTCGAGTGAGTGCGGGTCAAGTGAGTTTGATGCAAGTGAGTGTGACAACCTCATAAGTAGAACTTACCATAGACCTCTACATAGTGTAGTTGTCAAAGGGATCATTACATGTTGACACTTCAAAAGATAAGGTGTGCCTCCTACATATGAAGAACTTGAGCCTTAGCCTTTCGGTACTCCCCATTTAGTAATTGCATGAGCTACATCAAGGAGTCTCGTATGAGATCAAGGTCTAGGAACAATGGGAATTACTAATTATTAGTGAAATCAAGACTAACAACCAACAAGTTTTTGAGGAAAAGGCGCAGATGCTTAAGGAACGAGAAGCGGGCGTTGTGCACAGTCTCGTTGGTCAAGTTTTGATAAGATATTGTAAAGTCTCCGCATTTGGAGCAGTGGAGCACAAGTAGCACAACTCACTAGGAGTCAAGGGGCTTTAGGAAGGTTAAAGGCCCTTAGTTTTTGTATTGTTTTGAGATCCAATCATGGTTTGTGTTCCATGGTATTGTAATGGGATAAAGTATATAAGAGGGTGCCTTAGCAAGTCTAAAGATATAGAGAAGTCATATTTGATATGTGTTGAGTCTGTAAAGGTATGAAATTTTTATATTTTTGGTGAACGGGAAGGATCCTACAGCTAAGTGTGCAATGACCTTGGTAAGTCCACAGCTGAGTGTCTGGTACCCCTGCAGCTGTGTGCACAGGATTTGGAAAGTTTGGATATGGAAGATCTGAAGTAATAAAGAAAATTTGAAGCAATTCTATGTCCAATTTACATGTGTTTTTTATGCATTTACACAATTTAATTCCATTTATCTATATTCTTGTCTTAAGTGCTGCAAAAAGATCTGGATCTACTGTTATACATTATTTTATGCATGACTAGACATTTAGGCGAAGTTTATAACTCTGCTTAACTAATCACTTTAGATTTGGGATTTCAGGGATAAGGGTTCACAAAGGTCGGATCAGATCTGAAACTAAAGAAATTCCCTAACTCCACATCACATAGTCTTCTAGATGTAGAAAAATGGTTCTAGCATCCCCCAATACTACCTCAGGTAGTGTATAGTTTTGTTGGTTAGTGCAACTAACTTTGAACCTAAGTCCAAGCCCCCTCAAGCCAACAAGTACTAAATTATGATATAGGTGTGGTGTATTATACGATAGACAGTTGCTAATTACTAAATTATGACAATGATACAATGTATCATATGACAAATATGATCCACCTCCTCCCATAAATTAATGGTAATAGTCGTCCCTGGCATGTGTGACATGAAGTCATATCATCCTTAAATTTGGGAATGTGATTAAATTAAAAAAAGTGTACATGTAAATGACTTACCATTATGTTGTTGTGGAAACTGTAAAAGTTTGATGACTTGATCAATGTTGTAAAACAATCTCAATTCCATTCATGCAACATGTATATTGGTGAAATTCTCCATCGGAATGACGTGGTGAGGGGAAAACTTATATCTTGGCAAGATCAAGTGTATCAAATCAGAATTATAACTGAAAAACATGAGAATAAAATAATGATATGTAAGCATGTGATGGTGAAAAAATGAAGATGTCCTTGATTTGTATCAGAAGAACTATATGAAGTTGTAGAAGTGGCTTGTAGATATGCACAACTATATCAATAAAGATCTAAATAATTATAGCAATTAAAGTTGTTGCATGCAAACTTGTGATAAGTGTAGTAGCTTATAAACACTAATTTGTAACAACAAAAGATCTAAACAACGAAGAATTTACAGACAAAGAAGAAATACTAGAGTGTTGTTACAAAAAAAGAGAAAGGATGTGTTGACCACAAGCAAGATAGGTTTCAGCCACCACAATCATCCAATGGTGCCCTAAATGGGTTTTCACCATCAGACATTTTATTATTATTATTATTTCATCTTTCTTTATTAATATTAATATCAATATTATTAATATTAATATTATTATTAATATTAATATTATTATTATTATTATTATTATTATTATTATTATTATTATTATTATTATTATTATTATTGAATAAATAAAAATAACTAAGTGGATGGGAGCGAAAAAAAAAAAAAAAAAAAATTCCCTTGCCCCAAAAACTTCAAGGTCTGAACTTACATATTAGACAATGTTGATAAATGAATCCGTCAAAGTAAGCCTGTGATACAACCATAGATGGTGTCCATTGACAAGAAAACATGTATGAGACCCATCAATGGTTATCAATTTCACTGACCCATTATCTAAGACTACTTCTACCTCATAATGATCTAGTGATCTCTAGGTGGATATTGGTGGCTACTTGCCTATTCCACTTGGACCCCTAGCATTGTTTTCTATTAGTTTCCTATTTTACAACACATTTCCCTATTTTAGTAGTTTTCTATTTTTTGCAGTTTTTTAGGTCTTAGATTTATGGAGCCGTTTTGAGGACCTATACAATGTTTTTTGGGGAAACAAGAAAACATATGTGGAAGGCTAAGTTTGTAGTCAAACGTTGTTTTCCTTGGATAAAATTTTCTAATGGGCTATTGTGTGCACCAATGTTACCGGAAAAAGTGTCTATTTAGAACTGCTCTATCCCACTAAGGTGTGACAGCTGCCTTAGAAACAAATAGAGAAAAACTACTTTTGTATTTCCTTTATGAACTATAAATAGAGAGGAATAGAAAGAACCGACCTGTGTCTTGCACTAATCCTTTGATCCAATCCCTCTCTTCTTTGACAGCTTCTAGCTACCTACTCCCTTACTTGCCCAGCTTCACCAAGTACCTGTAAGATCACAGAAGAAGAACACTATACAAAGACATGGATCTATATTCATAAACAACTTAGGATCAGATTTAAGTTAACCATACAAATGTAACAAGCATCAATGATACAAAAGCATGGAGGAAAGACTCAAATAGTTTTTATTGATAAACAAGAAGATCCAGGAGGAGTTACAACCGATGGTTCCTGACTCAGCATCAACCTCCCAGCAAAGAATCCCCTCTTCACCTCCAACAAAGCATAGATCACCCAATACTCTGATGTTTGTCTCAAAACCAACAGCAATTCCTTACAATGTGCAAAATTCCAGCCTTTAGATCTCTGGGATGAGGGATCCATATATAGATATGTGTAAGGAGGATGAGTCAGCTTGTGATTTGATTAGTGTCTTCTCTCTATCAGTTCTTGCTTCCACTTGGAGACTGAAGGCCTCTTATTCATCCTTGGTCGAATTCAGTGAGGCAAGTGTCATAGGAGAAGATTTTGGAAGCTTCCATTGTCTCTCCACCTCGCGGAATGACACTGCCATTTGTCATTTCTCGCCCAACACACCCTCATAGTGCATTTAGGTGCGTTGCAACCCACCTAGCCAGTGTATTTAGGTGCAATGCAACGCACCTAGCCAGTGGAGCAGCTAAAATGATCCTGTTTTGACTTATTCTGAGCAGTTTCTGGTGGAGAACTTCTGGGAGAAGCTGTAATTTGTTGACCTTGTTCCTTGAGGGGTTAGCACAACACTTTTAGGGACTTAGGAGCCCTTGGTTTATGGACATTTCATGCTTGGAGTTGTAAGGCACAAAAATGTCTATAACAGTTGCCCCCTAAAGTATGAGGCCATTAACCTTTTGGTGTCGGGTGAAATGCTTTATTATGAGGATCCAAAGTTCTTTCCATGCTGGGAGGAGACCCGTAATAAGATACAATACAATACACTATCTTCATACTGTTTTTCATGATCTAGCTGAGGCAGGCATTCCCATGCTCAGCTTTATAAATTCATTTTCATGTACATAGGACAGACAATCGTCTGATTGTAGGCTGATGATTCTGATAGAGCCATCATCCTTTTGGTAGGATGATTATCTGTGCTGCAATGTTGTACATTTAATGTCTTTATTTCCCTGGATATATATCGCAGCCCATGGATGAAACTAGATCTGGGGTCTTCAATCTCATCCGATGTTCAATCGAAGTACAAGTCGATCCATGTGAGAAATGTTTTGAAGTCGAACATGGAAAGACATCGTTTGATTACCAGTCAATGATGTAAACTATTAACATGCGTGAGAGGAATCACCGATAATGATCCTCAAGGTACTGCAGTACAATTCACGTGGTGTGAATAAAGGACTTGGCGTCGAACACCACGCAAAATCTTTCGGTCGAAGGTCATTGATGTAAACCTATCGCCGGAAGTGAGAAACTTGCCATTGAGGCATGCAAGCTTCAAAGTACTGAATGGGGTGTTCCTAGACCAACTTCTTGGATAATGAGCTGATGTTGACAAGAAGTGATCCGTCACAGGAGGGCCTTAATGAATCCCACACCAATGACACGGAACAGAGCAAATGATTTTTATGGAGGTGAAAACGATCTAATGATATACGGTTCGGGGTGGCAGTCATGAAAGAATGGAGTATAATGTATGGTAGTGGGTGAGACACAGGTGGCTTCTCTGGATGACTTCTCTTGAACATGTCAGCGACACTGATGTGATGGATTGGTAGCATTAACCCCAAATGTGGATGGTATGGTGTGACCATGGCGATGTGACCGGTGAATGAAACAACCCAACCCGACTCGGACACGGAGTGGAAGTGTCATGTTCAAGAGTGACTTGCTACCAATAAAGATTCTTTGAGTTTTCTTCCCAAATTTTCCCCAGCCATTGCTGACCAGTACCTCTTTATTTTTTTCAATCTTGAGGAGGATAACATATGCTTGTTCTATAATTTTCCCTTCGGGCAAACCCATCGCTATGTTTTAACGAGCCTAGCGATAGTGAAACTTGTTCTCGTCTAAAGACAAGTTTGTCGCTATTAATCTTTTTAATGAGTTTAACGAAAAAGATAACTCGGTCCTTTTCAATTTTAGAGAGTCTGAAAAGGTACGTAAAGATAACTCCAAAATTCTTTTTTTGTCATCTAATCCCTTAAGTCTGAAAAAGTATAAAACAATACAGAAGGGATGAATTTTCGATAGTTCTAATGAGCTTATCAAAACAAGCGCTCGATATTTTTGTGCAATAATCCCTCAGGTCCAAAAAGATTAAAATCTAGATGAGGGATAGCACTTACTGTCCCTTTAACGAGCTAGAAGGCCAAGGACTCGGTAATCTTTTCATATTTTACGAGTCAGTTGAAAAGAGCTTAAAGAAGACTCGTCTTTTGAGGAACGAGTGATAAAACGGGTAGCAGCTGATTCCAGGTAAGGTTTGGAATTTTCCAATCATGGCAGTATCACAAGGATGGCTAGTGAAATCACTCTTCGCAGTTGTTCCTCAAAATGGGTAAACAATAAAATGGAGATGAATGATCGGCCAATGAAAAAGTGGAGGTGACGGTGCAAACATGACCAAGGCTTTAATGGCTGAAGTACTACATTCACGGTGGTTATTTACCGGGGAATAGTTCATTTTTTAATGATCTTAAACGCGGGTGGAAACATTTGCTCATGTCTTATGTTTATTTTTTAACGATCTTGAACTATGTGCTAAAACTGCTCGATGCGGGTTTATTTTTTAACGAGCTTGAACCTTGCGGTAACACTGCTCGATTAATCCAGTCGTATGATAAGAATGTCTCATATAAAAACAACAACTTTTAGAGTTTTTCCCCACATCCTTTCTTTATGCAAGTTAGGAAACGACTAATCCAAAAAAAAGACAGATAAATAATCGCTCTTTGCTTTCATTCCAAAAGGTTTGCATGCCCCCAGGTATAAAACAGAGTTTCAAGGTTACCTCTACTTCTCTCCACCAAAACATTTGTTTTACCGACAGAGGCGTACCTCTTACAGGTTACCCAAAGATTGTTCTATTCACAGCACAAATAAAACACTTCTTTGGCAATGTCTACCAAAATAAACAAAGGTGAACAGATGATATAGTGTGACCATCCCTGACATAACTTTGACAAGACGATCTTGTTCCAGTCCAACTCCCTCTTCCACTCACGGACGGGAGTACGGAGGTCATATTCTCTCGTGGAAACCTACCTTATACCAGAAGTTTTCCTGCCGAAGCAGAGTAGGATGCATGCCCCCTGGGTTTCAGTCATATCCCTCCGAATTACTCGCACTCATCGGGAGGACGGACTGGAGATTGAGACATTTCTTGCATGAAAAGACCATTCAGGGATGGTATATGACTATTTGCTCTGTATGATCCCGGAAATGAAAGCTGGACCACGAGCTTGACCACTCTTTCTTCGTGTGGAAAACACATTACTCTAAAGAGTGAGGAGACAATTGCTCCCATGCAATAAATATAGTCTCGTCCAAGGAGTAGATTGTAATCCAGGGGTCCTTGAACTACCATTACGTTCATGCGAACTGTTTTCCTTCTCAATGTTATGGGCACATCGGGAAGGATCCCTAACGGTCGACTGGTTCCTTTATCAAAGCCTGTCAGATTTCTCATCTCAGGCAAAAGCGATGGTGAACCAAGCGCTTTCCAAGCAGTTGAGGAAAGGATACTCACAGAAGCCCCCTCATCTATGATGGTACCAGCCATAACCATTCTATATATTTGAACAATAATTCGGAATGGTAGGCTTGCTGGTAAACGAGGTCTGCCTAGTTGATTCCAGTCGAAGGAGACAACTAGGTTGCTTGGAGGTGGGACCGAATAGACGGCCGGGTATGGATCTGATGAACTTCCTTCCTGCGGTAAAGGAACGGGTAAATTTCCCCCTTGTTCATTGGAGTCTGTGTTTATGAAGAGAATTTGGACGGTGTCATCCTTGTTCTCTTCAGTGACTGTATCATCTGAAGATGAAACCTCTGAAGGCAAGACCGGGTCAACTGCCACCTCGACCTTTTTACTTTCATCTGGTATGGATCCAGATGGTTTATCTTCAATGATAGGTGCTTCAACCGACCACCTGAGTGGGCCAGCCAGATTTTCAACTAGTGACAGACTCGGCAAGAGTTTTTTATATCCAGGAGGAAGTCGTAACGGTGAAACCGGACGATCATCCAAAACTCTTTTAGCTTCGTCTAAGAAGGGACAATGGTGGACGGCATGATTTCCTTTGCACAGTTTACAAGGAAATCTACATTTCCCTTTTTGTCCTGGGGCTTCATTTTCACTAGTTGATGGTGTGCTTTCAACATGATCATCAGAGGTTGACGACACCGGGTTGTGCAAACGAGGAGACCAGTCCCTTAAGATCCGAGGGATGCAAGGACAATCTCTATGAAAGTGGTCTCCTTTGCAAATGACACATGGCGATTTAGGCCTGGTCGGTGCAGTGTGTGGATTTTCGTTAGACGACACTCGTTTTCCCCCATTCGCCTTTGGCTCCTTCTTCTTCTTCTCTTTCTTCTTCTTTTCCTTCTTCTCCTTAGGAACTTGATTTTTGGCTTTACCATCCCCATCAAGCAAAGAGGAAGGAGGAGAGGAAGAATTAGAGGAAGTAGAACGTTGGTGGGAAACTCTGGACTCGTCTAATTGTTGATTCAATTGTTCAGGAATAGTGGTGTTCTGAACGACAGAGGTTGAGAAGAGCCATATAGGCAAACCAATTGTCAGCCCTGGAAGCAACAATGTGGCTATATGGGGTGCACCAACATCTCCCCAAGAGGAGAAGGGACTAGGATTTCCACCAAGGGGAATTCCTTGGTTGGTAGACTCCATTTTCTCAACCCAAGATCAACGTAGGAAAGGGTAATGAATATTCTGTTTAAAATAAATTTTATACGCTTTGACACAACTTGTTTTTTCAGTTTTTAAGAGTCGAGAAAAAACAAAAATGACTCTAGTCTCCTTTGATTTTTAATGAGCCTGAAGTGAAAAGTGTCAGATGGACCTTTTCCGTTAAGGAGTCTGAAAAGGAACGAAAGGGACTGCTCTGGAGATCTAGGTAGAGGGAGTACCAAACCAATCACAAAACTACAGAATACTTTTTACGGTACGACAATCAATCTTCCTGAATGTTGTGTTCAGTGCATTGCGATCGATAGGGCAGCAGACACGGCTTCCTATGGATAAAGGATTTAAGCCTATAGGGGTCTCCCAAAATATACTCGAAGGTATGTGGGAGCACAAGTCCGTACTGGCACTTATCGTCTCAAAGTGGAGGAATCACCCAACCATCAGTGAGGACAACAGTTACCAGGCTTTACGATGTTGGAATACATCTCTAGCCTAGACCTCTAAATGTTGTGCGTTAAGTTCCAAAGCGTTGTTAGATTCATTGAATTTATTTTAAGTTGATCTTGCTTATGAAGTTTTCCTTTTGGGTTCACCACGAGATGTAGATGTAATTCCTAAAATGCAATCTAAAGATGATAAACAAACTTTTATCTCCTTTGCGCAATGAAAATCCTAGCTACTAGAGGAAAAGAAAGACACAATCTTTTCACAAAGAGCAAAGAGCACACTGTAAATGCACTTTCCTAAATCAAGCCAAACAGACTGTCTATATGCAAATGCACATGCATGTATTTTTTTTCGACTTTCTTAGTATTGATGCTAAAAAGAAAGTTGATGTACAAATCTGAATTTGCTTTCAAGCGACAAACACAAACAAGCTTCTTTTCGAAATCAAAAGATAGAGACGATTACGACACCTTGCAATTTTGAAATGAATACTCGTTTTGACACTAGAAAATCACAAATTCAGACCAAAGGAAATAGTAAAAGTATAATCAACCATCAACAGCAATCAAACTTTCTCCTATGATCGAAATCGACACTTGCGACAGATCTAAATCAAAGGACGACAGTACGACTATTCTACTTTTGCAATGGAAAACTGTAAACGACTCAAAAAACACACAAAAACATCTACAGTTCTTTTGTACAAAGGAGGCAGAATAACAGCAAGGAAAAGGGTTTTTAAACAGACATATATTGATCACAGGCAGCAAAATTCAGAGATAGAACTGGAGAGAATGAAGCACAAGAACCTCAGCTGCACAGGGCTAGTCTGATCAGCGCACCTGTAACACAGAGAAATTGCATTGCAGCGCAGGTTGCCCTTTCGGGAAGTGCGCTGAAATTCAGGATCTCTTAACAGTACCTGCGCTAGGCTAGAAATGAGAATCTGTTCAGGTTCTAGGTCACAGTTTGCAGTTCAGTTTTTGGTTTTTGGCCGAGTAAAAGAAATCAGTAATGCACAATCAGGGGTAGATCTAAGGAGGGTGTAAGAGCTATCACAAGGGGAATCAGATAGTTTGTGAATCAACTGTTCAAATCATAAACAGATCCAGTCAATGGATTGAAGCAGCAGATGTCTACTTTGCATTTGTTATGGTAAATGCAGTTCCAATGCTACTTATAAGTTTATGAGACGAACAGCAAAGAATGATACACAAACAAACTAATTAGACATTCCCCAGTGGAGTCGAAATTTTGTTACCAGGTAAAGTGTCTATTTAGAACTGCTCTATCCCACTAAGGTGTGACAGCTGCCTTAGAAACAAACAAAGAAAAACTACTTTTGTATTTCCTTTATGAACTATAAATAGAGAGGAATAGAAAGAACCGACCTGTGTCTTGTGCTAATCCTTTGATCCAATCCCTCTCTTCTTTGACAGCTTCCAGCTACCTGCTCCCTTACTTGCCTAGCTTCACCAAGTACCTGTAAGATCACAGAAGAAGAACACTATACAAAGACATGGATCTATATTCATAAACAACTTAGGATCAGATTTAAGTTAACCATACAAATGCAACAAGCATCAATGATACAAAAGCATGGAGGAAAAACTCAAATAGTTTTTATTGATAAACAAGAAGATCCAGGAGGAGTTACAACCGATGGTTCCTGACCCAACATCAACCTCCCAGCAAAGAAGCCCCTCTTCACCTCCAAAAAAGCATAGATCACCCAATACTCTGATGTTTGTCTCAAAACCAACAACAATTTCTTACAATGTGAAAAATTCTAGCCTCTGGATCTCTGGGATGAGGGATCCATATATAGATATGTGTAAGGAGGATGAGTCAGCTTGTGATTTGATTAGTATCTTCTCTCTGTCAGTTCTTGCTTCCACTTGGAGACTGAAGGCCTCTTACTCATCCTTGGTCGAATTCAGTGATGCAAGTGTCATAGGAGAAGATTTTGGAAGCTTCCATTGTCTCTCCACCTCGCGGAATGACACTGCCATTTGTCATTTCTCACCCAACGCACCCTCATAGTGCATTTAGGTGCGTTGCAACGCACCTAGCCAATGTATTTAGGTGCAATTAAACGCACCTAGCCAGTGTATTTAGGTGCAATTCAACGCACCTAGCCAGTGGAGCAGCTGAAATGATCCTGTTTTGACTTATTCTGAGCAGTTTCTGGTGGAGAACTTCTGGGAGAAGCTGTAATTAGTTGACCTTGTTCCTTTAGGAGTTAGCACAACACTTTTAGGGACTTAGGAGCTCTTGGTTTATGGACATTTCATGCTTGGAGTTGTAAGGCACAAAAATGTCTATAACAACCAAACAAATAGCATATGTCAAAGTTACAACCTTGGGAAGTTCACGTTCCTACTAACCACATTGGGGCCCTCAAGCTTTTGGCACTTCATCTCCTAGTGTTAGTTTTTTGAATGTTTATGGTTTCTTGTTGTTTCTTTATGATAAAAACACCATAGAGCCTCATTATAAGATAGTTGAAAAGGAATTTAGCCATTGCATCTCTTCTCAGAGATAAGCTACCATTGCCCAAGCTAGTTTGCTTCCATTCTACATGTAAACAATTTTCAACATTTGCTATTTTTTAATTGAAGTTCAGTTTATGTGTATCTCTATTAAATATATACTCCATTTTGTTCCTTCATAAATCTTGATAACCTAGCCACCTGGTGCACATCTTGCCTTTGAAATCTTTAAATCTGGAGTCATATAACAGATCCCAAAGACCCTTTTGAAACACCTTCTTCTTGATATTTCTAGATGATATATGTTCATTTAACAATAGCCAATCACTTCTCATTTAATTATAAATCTACCTCCAAATAAATTCTAAGTGTTTTAATTACAAATTGAATGGAAAAGATAGGATTCTTACCAAATACCAATTCATAGGAGGAGAATATTATTCCTCCAAGTAGTTCTATAGGCCTATAACACTTCTGGAAGTCTCTCAACCCAATCTATTTTGTGGCATGCCAAAATATTTGTGAGAGTAGCTTCAAGCATTGTATTGCTACTTTCCATTTTCCCATCCACCTATTGATGGTAAGGTGAAGTGACCCAGTGATGAATCCTATACTTTCTAATAGGTCTTGTATGAGATGAAAGGTAAATTGTGCTCGTCCATCTGTAACTATTTCTTTTGGCACTCCATACCAAGAAAAAAATTCCTTAAATAAAAAGGTCTAAAACAACATGTTCAATTTTCCTAGTGACTACTCTGGCCTCCACCCACTTGGTGACGTAGTTTTTTTATAATAGAATATAGGTCTTTCGTTGAGATCGGGTATTAATTGGTCCCACAAAATCTAAGATCCATCTCTCAAATGGTTCCATTGCTAGTTGAGGTTTTAATATAATTTCATCTGACTAAGCAGGTTGACCCATCCTCTAACAACTATCACACCCTTTTACATATTTTCTTTCATATTAGAACATAGTAGGCCAAAAATAACTCATTTGTAGCATGTTAAGACCTATTCTCATGTCTACAAAATTACCCCCACAAGGCCCATCATGACAAGACCCTATGATATCATGAATCTCATCGTCCCTTACACACCTTATAATTTGTTTATCAAAACCAATGTGGAAGAGGTAACCATCCAAACAAAATTACTAGTAACTTTATTGAACAATTTTTCTCTTTTCCCTTGGAGAAAGATAATGGGGAAGCTTTCTTGCAACAAGGTAATTGGAAATTACTACATACCAAGGCGAATAAGTGGATACTGAAAAAAGATAGTCATATAGGAAAGAATCTTCAATAGGTAGATCATCAGTAAAATTAGTTAATCCAGAAAGAAAATTTGGGACAACATTATCCTTCCCAGGTTTATATAATAGTAATATTAATTTCTTGGAGTAACAAAAACCACCTACTAACCCTCGCATTAGTGACTGGATTATTCATTAAAAGATGAATAGCATAGTGGGCAACATCCATAAGATTTTGATAACCATTAATGTAATGCTTGAATTTGTTGATGGCATGAATAATAGTAGGAAGCTTCCTTGTCATTGTCTAATTTACCTCTAAAGTTGTTGGGCGCAGCCCAACTTGGTCCAAGTATTGGTGAAAGACACTGCATTTTGAGGAGTGGAGTGCGTGGAGCTGGAGAAGTTATATTCGTCATGCTAATGGCTTTGGGGTGGATCAAAATTCCTTATTTTGTAACAAGTTTTGTGTATTAGTCCATTGTTTTTTCGAATCCATGGTATCTGGACTATGGTCTTGTAGTAAGGAAGTCTATATAAAGAAGATGTAATTCTTTGTCAAATATGAAATAACTAAATAAGCATAGATTGTTCGTATTCTCTGTCTTGAGTCTATATTTTTGGGGGAAGTCTCTGTAGCTGAATGCGTGAAGGCCTTGAAGAGTATTGATCCAGTTGGATATTGGTGGCCACCCGCCAAGTCCACTTGGACACCCACCATGGTTTCTTTCAGCTTTTCAGTTTCTTTAATTATAGCATAGTTTACTATTTTTAGCAGTTTTTTGGGTCCTAAACTTCCGGAGCCATTTTGAGGCCCTTAACGACATTTTTTGGGAAATCTAGGAGCAACATGGGTAAATGGATTGATGTTTCTCTTTCCAAAGCTATATTTCTCAGATAGATCTTTCTAACGAGATATTGTACGCGTCAAATGGAGATCGTATGCCAAAGTTAAGACCCCAGGAAGTTGATGTAACAATTTACCCAAACGGGGCCCACAATTTGGAGTTTCATTTTCTAGGGTTAGGTTTTTGGATGTTTAGGGTTTTCCATTGTTTCTCAACAATAAATAGGCCTTCGAGCCTCATTGTAACACAGCTCAGAGGCATGTAGCCACCACATCTCTTCTTAGAGATAAGCTACCATTGCCCTAGCTATTTATTTCCATTTTCTGTTTGTAAGAATATCTCATTATTTTACATTAATGAAATGAAGTATTATTTCTGCTGCATCTTTATGTTTATGGTTATCTATGTAATTTATTGCGTTCCTGTTTAAATTCGGATCAGTGGTATCAGAGCGGTCTGCTTTTTCGTTGTTTCGCTTTGCATGTCCCCAATGAGGTTAGGATATAAGGAGTTAGGGCTTGAACTAGTCGAACCTTTGCAAGACCAGCCTCGTAAAATTCGACGACCTCCCATGGCAGATGAAAATAAAGATGAGGGGGTAGGAGATCCTATCAAAATATTGCTCGAAGAAGCCCTCGAGTGACAAAGGAACACGATGATGGACAACTTTTCCCAGATCCTTCAGCGGCTACCCAGGGGCGATGCATTAGCTTCCCACAGCTACTCTGGAAATGCCACACCATTTAAGGTACAAGTTAATTTTGAAATTCCCAATTCAAGGGTTAGATAGACGCAAATGTTGTCGATAAATGGTTAAATCTACTAGAGGGTTATTGTTTTGTTCATGATTTTTCTAGTCAGGAAAAGATTATTTTCACTCTTCTCAAACTAGCCCCCCATGTCAAGGACTAGTGGGAAACCTACTACGAGCAGAAGGATGAAAATACCGGCTCACTATTTTCAGCTGCACCCACCTGGAATTCATTCCGGGATGCCATCAAGGAGCAGTACTACCCTGTTGGAAGCTATGAGGATCAATACATAAAGTGGACCACGTTGCAGAAAGGAAGGGACCAAGACATGCCAAAGTTTACCAATATTTTCCATACCCTTCACACAAAGCTGGGTATCAAGGATTCAGAGCAACATTTGATACTCAAATACTACAGCTGCCTACATAAGTACATCCAGGAAGAAATAGAATTCCTAAACATCTCCTCGTTTGGCAAGGCATACTGATATGTCGTCAAGTGTGAGAAAAAGTTTAAACAGAAGCAAGACTTTGGATCTGTGAATCCAAAGCAAGGGAAAGGTGCTCCCAAACCACAAAACAAAGGACAAAACCAAGGTCGGGTGGCCCAATAAAAGCTACCAAAGCTGCAAGAAAAGAACAGTGTCACGAAGCTGAAAAAGGACATGAGAAAATGGTGTGAGTTCCATAAGAGCTCTACTCACAACACAAGTGAGTGTCGGGCCAGGCAGTCACTGGTGGATGAGCTAAAGGTTTCAGAATCAGATGCATGTTCCAACTCTAAGTCAGAACCCAACAAGGGGAATGACAAAGGGAAGCAGATTATCAATGTGGAGCCCAACGCCAACTTTGCCACCATGAAGATCCAGAAAGAGGAACCCGAAGATCTAGAGGAGGAGTGTCTCTTCCACTGCCAGATGTGGGTAAAGGGATCCTCACTACAGTTCATTGTTGATAGCGAGAGCCAAAAGAACCTCATTTTGGTAGAGGTCATGAAGTGGCTGGGCTTTCCAACCACAACACATCCACAACCGTACACAATTGGGTGGCTTCACCAAGGACGGGATCTTTGGGTGAGCCAGCAGTGTCACCTTCCATACAACATCAACCCCTTCATGGATGAGGTATTGTGTGACATTGCTCCCCTTGAAGTTTGTGATGTATTATTAGGAAAATCTACTTGTTGAAGTGACATGCTGTGTATGAATCAAGGCCCCGTGCTGTTATTATTACTTTGGGAAATAAGTTGTATAGGATACGAGAGGTAGCATCACCTACCACCATCTCTTTGGTTATTGCAAAACAATGCAGTAAGCTCATTTCCAAAACTGGGAAATCTGTTTTCCTGATGATATGCCCTCAAGAAAAGAAGGATACGATGGCCATGACCTCTAGACAAGGTCCCTCTGCACGACAACTACAGATAGACAAGGTCATGCAGGAGTACGAGGATATCTTCACCTCCCCGACAGGGTTTCCTCTGCACTATCAAGTCAAGCACTCCATCGATCTGACCCTAGGTGCACCACTGCCCAATGGACCAATCTATCGGTGCTCCATTCTAGAGAACGATGAAATCAAGAGGCAGATTCAGGAGCTGCTATAGAAAGGTCACATCTGTCTGAGTTCATCGCCCTATGGGAGCCTGATCGTGTTGGTATAGAAGAAGGATGGTACTTGGAGACTCTGTATTGACTATCAGGCACTGAACAATATCACTATCCATAATAGGTACTTGATCCCATGGATTGATGAACTCTTGGACCAATTGAAGGGGGAAAATATTTTAGCAAGATCGATTTGAAGTCATGATATCACCAGGTACCAATTGAACCCTATGATGTCTGGAAGACTGCCTTCAAACCCAAGGAGGGCCTTTTCGAATGGTTGGTTATGCATTTCGGATTGACGAATGCTCCTGCAACCCTCACGAGGCTAATGGATGACATCTTGTGGCCATTCACCAACTCATTTGTAGTGGTATACTTGGATGACATCCTTATCTTCAGCCAGAATTGGGAAGAGCACCTCCACCACATCTGACAGGTTCTCCAAACATTGTGGCAACACAAGTGATGTGCCAATTTGGAGAAATGCAATTTTGGCATGACCTAGGTTTAGTATCTGGGATACATTATTAATGAACAGGGGATGCATGTGGATCTATCCAAGATCCAAGTCATTCAGGATTGGCCCTCTCTAACCACTCTAATGGAGCTCCGCAGCTTTCTAGGTCTTGCCAGCTTCTACTGCAGGTTCGTGTTGAGATTTTCTCATATAACTTGTGGTGGGCTCCAGTATTGTAGCAATAATACTACAACTCCTGGAGCTTCCTATCTCTAATTTTATCAACCCGGTAGTTCGTACAAACTTGGAAGCGACGGTGCTGTATGCACAAGTACTAGCTCTTGTCGCAGCTGTCACTTGGTCAGCTGGCACAAGTCCGCTAGGGCTCAAGCCAACTTCTATATGCTCTCAGAAGAAGCTTGCTAAATGATGGATGAAGGCTATCTTAAAGGAAATTAATCTATTTGCAAAAAGAAACTGAAAGCCAACAAAGCATGAAAACCCTAGTAAACCCTAATTTGACTAGCTAGACCCTTACAATGCAAAACTGTGAATGAAACTTCTACCAATGATGCCATTACTTGCAGTGAACTGAAATACATGCATCTAAGCTACTTTCATCTGAAAAGACATGTTTTTGTATTTTTTCATTAAGTGGTTGGATTTATTATGATGATGCTTTTGATTAGGGCTTGGTTGTGCAGGAGCGGTTTGAATGGAAGGAAAGCATGGGCAAGGTCAAGATGGCTAGGGGAGGTCCCAGAGGGTCTCTAGCATTAGTCCACAGAAGTCTACCACGTTCGGATGCTCAGCAACCGAGTTTGCAGGCTTCTACAGGAAGTCTGCAGGGGATCCTACAGGAAACTCAGGGGTTCTACAAGAAGTCTGTGCAATTCTACAGGATGTTTGACCGTGGAAGTTTTGGGAGATGGTGAAGTGTTGGAGCGGTGTGGGAGGATAGGTGAGATGGAGATGGAGCTGGTGATGGCTCAGGAGCAGAGAAATCAGATGGAGGAAGAGTGCATGCAGTGGGTTGATGGCTGGAAGGATGGGATCACGAAAGGTTAAGTAAATGAAGCTACGTGGCAATGGATGAGTTGGAGGGTAAATGAGCTGGACAGAGGCCGAGTAGGGCTTGAGGAGAGATCAAGAAGAAGAAGAAGGAAGTGGAATGATATGGAGCAGCGTAAATGAAACAAATGAATTATGCACCAAAAACGAGAATTCATTAACCTATGATAACTATTCCATGAAACCTATGAACAGCAATGGAAGACCAAGAAATGAAACTCGTGCATGGAAGTGGAATGTAGGCGTATGGTTCAATATCAAAAGTGCATGGATGGATATTCAACGGAAATGTCTATGTTGCAGCTTGCATGGAAATGAGAAGAACTGTGTTTCTTTTTGGTGGTTGGTTATGGACTGCACCCCAATCCCTAAGAGAGATGGCAGTGAGCCTTAACAACCTTTTTCTGGAGCTCCAATAAATTATATCTATCCTCTTCTAAGCTAAGCAACTGGAAACCAATTCACCATAAACTAATCCTATTCAATCTCATGAAAAAGACTAAATTAACAGACTGTAAATTCGAATTGCATGTTAAAGTAAAAACTCAAAGTGCTGGAACGAAATGCAAATAACATTACAACACCGAGGAGATCTATTGCTCTCAGGTTGGGCCCTAACCTGAGAGCTATAGCTCCCTTAGAAACTTAGAATGAGATCAAAATCTGCCTCTTTTATTCATAACCAAACATCTGATAGCATGCCAAAACTGGCTTACAAAAGGAACAAAAACCGAGTTGTAGCTCGTACTTCCAAATTACAAGAGTAATGCAAAAGTTCAAAAAGCTTCTATCCAAGGCCATGGCCTCAGTATTTATGCAAAATGATCATCCAACAGGTGTCCTTGATTTGTGGAGCTCAGCTGTCCAACTGAAGGTTAAACTGTTGATCCTGTAGAGCAGTTATAACTGTTGTTCCTGTAGAACAGTTGTAACTGCGGTTCCTGTAGAACGGTTGGCTGCCTCTAAGCTCAGTGGGGAGATTGGATGGAGCTCGGAGCTATGGTGGGAATAATGAGGAAGGTCCCCAAGACTGTGGACATCCTCTCCTAAAAACCAGCAGTGCCACCTCATTGTCTCCTTGTCTCCTTTCTCGTGGTCTTCTCTCCCTTTTAATGCCAAAAACCTGAAAGCATCATGCATTAGTCACGTAGATAGAATGCCTACCCTTCTTCCTACAAACAACATGAATAAACCAAGAAATGAATGCATAAGCAATAAAAAATGAATGGTTTGAGCAGAGCAAGTAGGCCAAATGAGCCCAAATTGTACCAAAAATTGGGGCTCATCATCACCCCCCAGCTAAACTATTTGCTCATCTTTGAGCAACTTTTCTCTGGCTCCTCGTCTTTGGCCGAGAACTAGAGCCCGGAGCATGCTTTTCCTTTCCTGTTTTTGGCGGCCCTGCCTTTTCTGCCGAGGGTGGTGACGAAGGTGGTGCTTCTTCCCCCTTCCCCATTTCCTTGAGCCGGGCTTCGGAAGGCGATTGGCCTATTTTTCGTGTCCAGGAAGTTATTTTTGGGCTTCCCTTCTCAGGGGTGGCTGATGTTTTAGAGGGGGTTCTTGCACTGGGTGAAGTAGGGTGTTGGGGGGAAAAGTATCTAATGCAGAATGCCTCTATCCCTACTCTGAAGGTGATAGTACTCCAGCAACAACTGAATGCAAAGTTATTCAAAGTTTCTTCTTTATGGGATGAGAGAGGGAAGAAAAGGATAATCTACTAACCGTTATCTTGCGCTTAATAGTCGATCCAGTCCTCACTCCTTGCCGCTTGCTCCCAGCTCCTTGCCCTTTCACCGGCCCAGCTACACACAGATCCTGTAAAAGCACAAGAGAAGGAAACTACAAGAAGCATACATCCATAATCAATTATAGGATTAGCATAAATCAAATGTACAAACATCTATTCATCATAAAGATACATGCACATAGAATAATCTTGAATACTTTATTGATAATAGAAGTAAAGTTCTGAGAGAGTTACAACCACAATGGGCCCAATCCAGCAACACCTCCCAGCTGAATGAAATCTCCTCTTCACCTCCTTCAAGCAAACACCCAATAGCTCTAATAAAAAACCAACAGCACTTCCTTACTTGCACAAAATTCCAGCCTCCTTAGACCTCATCAGAGAGCTCTATATATAGGGTTTTGGAGAAAGGATGAGTCATCTTGAGACTGGACTGAAGCTTGACTTGTGTCCTCTCCCACTTTAGTTAATCTTCAGTTCTTGAGTCCACTTGGAGAATCTTGCTTCCACTTGGAGATCAAGACCCTCTTACTCATCACAGGGCGAATTCCTTGAACCAAGTGTCAGTTTGGAAGCTTCCTGGGCAGTTGACACCTTGCAGAATGACTGTGCCACTTGGCCAATCTCGCCCAGCGTAGGCAGCCTTCATTGATTTTGACCTTTAGCGTAGGTACAAGGAGGAGCAGTTGACATTTAGCGCAAATGCTCAGTGGAGTAGCTGACATGATCCAAAAATAGCCTGTTTTTGAGTGTTTTTGAGTGGAGAACTGATTTTCAGTGCTGTGGTTTGCAGACCTTGTTCCTCTAAGGGTAAGAACAACATGTTTAGGGACTTTGGATCCCTCAGATTATTGACATTTCATGCTCCATGATGTTAGGCACAAAAATGTCTATAACAGTTGCCCCCTAAAGTATGAGGTCGTTTATCGGGTGAAATGCTTTATTAGGAGGATCTGAAGTTCATTCAATCGGCCGAGAGGTGCCCTGCAATAAAATACAATACAATACATTATTTTTCATTCTGCTTTCATGATCTAGCTGAGGCGGCCATTCCCATGCTCAGCTTTATAAATTCATTTTGGTACATATAACAGATGACCGTCTGATGATAGACTGATAATTCTCTGCTGAAATTATCATCCTTTGAGTAGGATGATCATCTGCTGCAACAATGTACATATCAAATGTCTTTATATCCTGAATATATATCGCAGCCCGGATGGATGAAACTAGATCCGGGGTCTTCAATCTCGTTCGATCTTCACTCTAAGTACAAGTCGATCCATGTGAGAATTACGCTGAAGTCGAACATGGAAAGACATCGCTTGATTACCGGTCAATAATGTAAACCGTTAACAAGCGCGAGAGGAATCACCAATAATGACAATGACCCTCAAGGTACTACAGTACAATTCACGTGGTGTGAATAAAGGACTTGGCTTCGAACACCACGCAAAATCTTCTGGTCGAAGGTCATTGATGTATACCTGTCGCCGGAAGTGAGAAACTTGCCATTGAGGCATGCAAGCTTCAAAGTACTGGGGGGTGTTCCTAGATCAACTTCTTGGATAATGAGCTGAAGTCGACAAGAAGCGATCCGTCAAAGGAGGGCCTTAATGAATCCCACATCAGTGACATGGGACGGAGCTAATGACTTTAGTGGAGGTGAAAACAAACTGTGAGATATGATTCAGGGTGGCGATCATGGGTGGATGAAGGATAATGTATGGCAGTGGATGGGACACGGTTGACTCTTTCTGAACACATCTCTTGAACATATAACGACACTAATGTGATGGATCGGTAGCATTACCCCAAATACGGATGGTTTGGCGAGGACCATGGTGATGAGACCGGTGAATGAAACAACCCAACCCGATGTGGTACGGAGGACAAAGTGTCATGTTCAAGAGCGACTTGCTACCATCAAAGCTTTTCGAGATTCTCCCAATTTTTCCCCAGTCATTTCTGACCAGTACCTCTTTATTTTTGTCAAGCTTGAGGAGGATAACATATGCTTGTTCTATAACCTGCCCTTCGGGCAAGCCCATCGCTATGTTTTAACGAGCCTAGCGATAGAGAAACTCGTTCTCGTCTAAAGACAAGTTTGTCGCTATTTAATCATTTTAACGAGTCTAGCGACAAAGACAACTCGGTCCTTTTCATTTTTAGAGAGTCTGAAAAGGGTACAGAAAGTTAACTCCAAAATTCCTTTTTCGTCATCTAATCCCTTAAGTCCGAAAAAGTATAAAACAATACGAAAGGGATGAATTTTCGATAACTTTAACGAGCTGAATAAAACAAGCGCTCGACCTTTTTGTGCAATAATCCCTCAGGTCCAAAAAGATTAAAATCTAGAGGAGGGATAGCTCTTCCGGTCCTTTTAACGAGATGGAAGGCAAAAACTTGGCAAACTTTTCATATTTTACGAGTCAGATGAAAAGAGCTCAAAGAAGACTCGTCTTTTGAGGAACGAGTGATAAACAAGGATAGCAGCAGATTCCAGGTACAGGTTGGAATTTTCCAATCACGGCAGTGTCACAAGGATGGCTAAGTGAAATCACTCTTCGCAGCTGTTCCTCAAAATGGGTAAACAATCATATGGAGGTGAACGATTGGCCAAATGAAATGGAGGTGGCGGGTGCAAAACACGACCAAGGCTTTTATGGCTAATAAATTTACGATCACAATGGCTATTTACCGGAATAGGTTCATTTTTTATTTAAAAATGACCTTAAACTCTGGAGGAAACATTGCTCACTGCTTATATTTATTTTTTAACGAGCATGAAGACCGCGTTAAAAATGCTTGGATCTTGCGTTTATTTTTTAACGAGCATGAACTTTATGCTAAAACTGCTCGATATACCAGTCATAAGATAAGAATGTCTCCTGAAAGATCCCATTTTTTATAGAGCTTGCGCCTTACCAAAGCTATGCCCTTTGGCAAATTTTGACCTTTGCCCCACATTTTTGCATGCCCCCAGGTATAAAGTACAATTTCAAGACTGCCCCTACTTATCCGATAAAACATTTGTTTTAAAGGGTGAGGCTTGACTCTTTCTGGTTACCCAAAGAATGGTTTTATTTGCTGCCGCAAATGAAACTCTTTCTTCGGCGGTGTCTATCATTAGGTTACTCAAAGATGGTTACTACTTGTTGCAGCAAAGAGTCCCCTTCTTTGGGAGCTGCCCCTACTTATCCTCTAAAACATAGTTTTAATGGGTGAGGCTTGCCTTTTACCCAAAGACGGTTACCGTTTGCTGCCGCAATAGAATCTCTTTCCTTGGTAGCCTACCTTTTTAGACAAAGATGAGTGACACTTTGTCAGACAAGTAACCTTATCAAAAGAATCCTGTTCTAGAACAACCCCTCTTCCATCCACGGACGGGGTACAGACTAGTCATATTCTTTCGCGGAAATTCCACTTTATACCCAAGGTTTCCTCTGCCCGAAGCAGACCAGGATGCATGCCCCCTGGGTTCCAGTTCTATCTTTCCGAATCACTCGCATTCATCGGGAAGGAGGAATGGGGGTGGAGACATTTCTTGGGTGAATAGACCATTGAGGATTGGTATTTGACTATTTGCGATGCGTGATCCCGGAAATGAAAGTTGGTCTACGAGCTTGACCATCCTTCCTTCGTGTGGAAAACACATTACTCTAAAGAGTGAGGAGACTATAGCTCCCATGCAATATATATAGTCACGTCCAAGGAGTAGGTTATAATCCAAGGGTCCTTGAACGACCATCACCTTCATATTAACGGTCTTCCCTTTCAATGTGACAGGCACATTGGGGAGGATCCCTAATGGTCTATTGGTTCCTTTATCAAAGCCCAAGAGATTTCTCATCTCAGGCAAAAGTGCCGGGGAACCCAGTGCTTTGCAAGCAACAGAGGAAAGGATACTCACAGATGCCCCTTCATCAATGATAGTTCCAGCCATCACCATTCTATAAATTTGGACTATGATTCTGAATGGTATACTGGCTGGTAACCGGGGTCTGCCTAGTTGGTTCCAATCAAAGGACACAACCAGGTTGCTTGGTGGTGGGACCGAATACACGGCCGGATACGATCATGACGATGTTCCTTCCTGCGATAAAGGAATGGGCGCATTGCCCTGATGCTCATCAAAATCTGTGTTGATGAAAAGAATCTGGATGGTGTCATCCTTATTCTCTTCCGTGAGGGTGTCATTTGAAGATGAATCTTCAGTGACGGTGTCATTTGAGGATGAAACCTTTGAAGGAAGAACCGGGTCAACTACCGTATCGACCTTTAGACTTTCATCTGGTCTGGATTCAGTAGGTTCATTTTCAATGACTGACGCTTCAGCTGACCACTTGAGCGGGGCAGCTGTATTTTCAACCAACGAAGGACTTGGCACGATTTTTTTGTATCCAGGAGGAAGTATTACCGGAGAAACCGGACGATCTTCCAAAACTCTCTTCGGTTCGTCTAAGAAGGGACAACGGTGGATGGTGTGACCGCCTTCACACAGTCTGCAGGGGGATCTTGCTCCCCCTCTTTGTCTTGAACCTTCACTTTCACTGGTTGACGGTAAGCAATCAACATGGCTATCAGAGGTTGATGCTCCCGAATTGTGCAGACGAGGGGACCAGTCCCTTAGTATCCGGGGAATACAGGGACAATCTCTATGGAAGTGGTCTCCTCTACATATGACACATGGCGATTTAGGCCCGGTCTGTGTTGTAGGGAAAAGTATCCGACTCGGATGACCCTATCCCACTCTAAGGGTGACAGTTCCTTAGCAACAACTGTAAAACAAACTACTAAAGGTTTACTTCTTTATGAAAGCAAAAGAGAGTGGAGAAATGCACTAACCGTTGCCTTGCGCTTAATGTCGAATCCAAACTCTTCTCTTTGGCCGCTTGCTCCTAGCTCCTTGTTTCTTTGCTTGCCCAGCTACAATGAGATCCTGCAAAATAACAAAGAAGGAAACTACAAGAGGCATGCAATCATAACTGGTTCATGGATTAGTGTAAACCAAACATGCAATCATCACAATATATTATTGAAACAAGAGCACATAGAAGAACCTCAATAGCTTTTATTAATGTAGAAGAAAAGGTTCTGAGAGTATTACAACCATTGAAGGCCCCAACCCAGCAACACCTCCCAGCAGAAAGAATTGCTCTTCTTCACCTCTCTCAAACAATCACCCAATAGCTCAATAGTGAAACCAACAGCATATCATTACTTTGCACAAAATTCCAGCCTCCTGAGCTCATAGGAGAGAGCTCAATATATAGATGAATTGAGAAAGGATGAGTCAGCTTGCAACTGATGTGTAGCTGCCTTGTGTCCTCTCTCTCTTCAGTTAATCTTTAGTTGATCTTCAGTTCTTGAGTCCACTTGGAGAACTTTGCTTCCACTTGGAGAAACAGAGCCTCTGACTCATCACAAGGCGAAATACCTGAACCAAGTGTCATTTTTGGAAGATTCCACAGCAATGACTCATTGTGCCACTTGTCCCTTCTCGCTCAACGCAGGTGGCCTTTGTTCCACTTGCTTTGCAACGCAGGTACACCATGGAGCAACTGAGTTTCAGCGCAGAAACCTAGTGGAGCACCTGCTTTGATTTCAGGATTGCTTGTTTTTGAGTGTTTTCAGGTGGAGAACTGATCTGAGAGCTGTTGGTTTGCTGACCTTGTTCCTCTAGGGGTAGGAACATCATGCTTAGGGAACTTTGGATCCCTTGGATTATTGACAATTCATGCTTGTTGCTGTAAGGCACAAAATTGTCTATAACAGATGCCCCCTAAAGTATGAGGTCGTTCATTGGGTGAAATGCTTTATTGAGAGGATCCGAAGTTCATTCAATCTGCTGAGAAGTGTCCTGTAATAAGATACAATACAATACATTATTTTTCATACATTTTCATGATCTAGCTGAGGCGGGCATTCCCATGCTCAGCTTTATAAATACATTTTGGTACATAGAACAGACGATCGTCTGATTGTAGACTGATAATTCTCTGCTGAAATTATCATCCTTTGAGAAGGATGATCATCTGCTGTAATGATGTACATATCAAATGTCTTTATGTCCTGAATATATATCGCAGCCCGGATGGATGAAACTAGATCTGGGGTCTTCAATCTCTTCCGATCTTCACTCGATGTACAAGTCGATCCATGTGAGAATTTCTTGAAGTCGAACATGGAAAGACATCGCTTGATTATCGGTCAATGATGTAAACCGTTAACAAGCGCGGGAGGAATCACCGATAAGGATGATGACCCTCAAGGTACGACAGTACAATCTACATGGTGGGAATAAAGGACTTGGTGTCGACCACCATGCAAAATCTTCTAGTCGAAGGTCATTGATGTATACCTGTCGCCGGAAGTGAGAAACTTGCCATTGAGGCATGCAAGCTTCAAAGTACTGAGGGGGGTGTTCCTAGATCAACTCCTTGGATAATGAGTTGATGTCGACAAGGAGTGATCCGTCAAAGGAGGGCCTTAATGAATCCCACATCAGTGACACGGAACGGAGCTAGTGATGGTGATGAGGCGAAAACAAACTGTGATGTATGATTCAGGGTGGCGGTCATGAAGTGGATGAAGGATAATGTATGGCAGTGGGTGGAACACGGTTGACTCTTTTACAGAACCACATCTCTTGAACATATAATGACACTGATGTGATGGATTGGTAGCATTACCCCAATTGCGGATGGTGTGGCGAGGACCATGGTTATGAGACCGGTGAATGAAACAACCCAACCCGATGTGATACGGAGGACAAAGTGTCATGTTCAAGAGTGACTTGCTACCATTAATGCTGTGAGGTTCTCCCAATTTTTCCCCAGTCATTGCTGACCAGTACCTCTTTATTTTTGTCAAGCTTGAGGAGGATAACATATGCTTGTTCTATAACCTGCCCTTCGGGCAAGCCCATCGCTATGTTTTAACAAGCCTAGCGATAGGGAAACTCGTTCTCATCTACAGACAAGTTTGTCGCTATTTAATCATTTTAACGAGTCTAACGACAAGGAAAACTCGGTCCTTTTCATTTTTAGAGAGTCTGAAAAGGTACGAAAAGTTAACTCCACAATTCCTTTTTCGTCTTTTTAATCCCTTAAGTCCGAAAAAGTATAAAACCATACAGAAGGGATGAATTTTCGATTTCTTTAACGAGCCGAACAAGACAAGCGCTTGATATTTTTGTGCAATAATCCCTCAGGTCCAAAAAGATTAAAAGCTAGAGGAGGGATGGCTCTTCTTGTCCTTTAACGAGCTGGAAGGCCAAAACTCGGCAAACTTTTCATATTTTACGAGTCAGTGAAAAGAGCTCAAAGAAGACTCGTCTTTTGAGGAACGAGTGATGAACAGGGATAGCAGCAGATTCCAGGTACAGGTTGGAATTCTCCAATCACGGCAGTGTTATAAGGATGGCTAAGTGAAATCACTCTTCGCAGCTGTTCCTCAAAATGGGTAAATACACATATGGAGGTGAACGATTGGCCAAATGAACGGATGGAGGTGATGGCATATAAACACAACCAAGGGCTTTTAATATGGCTTTCAAAGGTTACATTTCTCCAGGTTATTTACCGGTTCATTTTTTCTGGATGAGCTTGAACTGCTAGGGAAAGATTGCTCACAACTTGCGTTTATTTTTTAACGAGCATGAACATTGCTAAAACTGCTCGATTCTTGCGTTTATTTTTTAACGAGCATGAACATTGCTAAAACTGCTCGATTATACCAGTCTTAATACAAGGAATGCCTTAGGTGAGGTAATCCTATTTAAGGAGCGATACCTCACTAATTACTCCAATATGGCAGGTTTTAACTTTTGCCCTTCATCCTTTCTTATGCAAGCTGGAAACGGCTAATCCTACGAGTTTAACGGGTTAGACCTACAGGTTTAAAGGGAGGACCTAAAAATTTAAAAAATAAATAGTCGTCCCGTGCTTGCACTCCAAAAGGTTTGCATGCCCCCAGGTATAAAGTGTAATTTCAAGGCTCTTCTTCTCCTCTGTTCCACCTTTGTTTTTCTACTTGTCGTCTTGCTATATTTTTAATGGTACTTGTCTTCTCGTTATTTTTCGGTGCCGATGGTACTTGTCTTCCCATCAGTTCACTTTTTGATTTTTGCAAGATAGCAACAGATAAAACATTGGTGTTACGGGGGAGAGGTCCTCTTACTTATTATCCGAAAAATGGTTTTGTTTGCTTCCGCAAACTAAACTTTCTTTTCGGCGATGTCTATCATTAGGTTGCTAAGGAGGGCGACTACTTGTTGCAGCAATTTCCTCCCTTTCTTTGAAGACTGCCCCTACTTCTCTTTTAAAACATATTGTTTTAATGGGTGAGGCTTGACATTCAAAGATGGTGCCTTCTTGCTGCCACAAATAAATCCCCTCCTTAGGAGAGCCCACTTCTTTAGACAAAGGGAGCGATTCTTCCGCTTCTACATAACTTTGACAAAAGAATTTTATCCTAGAACAACCCTCTCTTCCTTTTTCGGACGGGGTACGGACTAGTCCATTCTTCTGCAGAAATTAACTTTATACCTAAGGTTTTCTCTGCCCGAGGCAGGCCAGGGTGCATGCCCCCTGGGTCCCAGTTCTTTTCTTCTCGAATTACTCGCATTCATCGGGAAGTAGAACCGGGGGCGGTGGCATTCCTTGAGTGAATAAACCGTTAAGGGATGGTATTTGACTATTTGCAATGCGTGATCCTGGAAATGAAAGTTGGTCTACGAGCTTGACCATTCTTCCTTCGTGCGGAAAACACATGACTCTAAAGAGCGAGGACACTATTGCCTCCATGCAATATATATAGTCTCGTCCAAGGAGTAAGTTATAAACCAAGGGTCCCTGGACGACCATGATGTTCATATGAACTGTCTTCCCTTTCAATGTAACTGGAACATTGGGGAGAATCCCTAACGGGTGACTGGTTCCTTTATCAAAACCTGATAGATTTCTCATCTCAGGTAAAAGCGCCGGGCAACCCAGTGCTTTCCAAGCAACAGAGGAAAGGATACTCACAGATGCCCCTTCATCAATGATAGTTCCAGCCATCACCATTCTATAAATTTGGACTATGATTCTGAATGGGATACTGGCTGGTAACCGGGGTCTGCCTAGTTGATTCCAATCAAAGGATACAACTAGGTTGCTTGGCGGTGGGACCGAATATACGACCGGATACGACTCTGACGATGTTCCTTCCTGCGATAAAGGAATGGGTGCATTGCCCTGATGCTCATCAGAGTCTTTGTTGATGAAAAGAATATGGACGGTGTCATCCTTATCCTCTTCAGTGAGGGTGTCATTTGAAGATGGGTCTTCAATGACGGAGTCATTGGATGATGAAACCTCTGAAGGAAGAACCGGGTCAACTGCCGTTTCGACCTTTAGACTTTCGTCTGGTCTGGATTCAGTAGGTTCATTCTCAATGACCGACACTTCAGCTGACCACTTGAGCGGGTCAGCTGGATTTTCAACTATCGAGGGATTAGGCGTGAGTTTTTGATATCCAGGAGGAAGTCGTAACGGTGAAACCGGACGATCTTCTAAAACTCTCTTTGCCTCATCTAAGAATGGACATCGGTGGATGGCATGCTCGCCTTCACACAACATACAGGGTGATCTTGTTCTCCCTCTTCGTCCTTCACTCTCGCTAGTTGACGGACTGCAATCAACATGACTACCAGAGGTTGATGCTACCGGATTGTGCAACCTTGGGGACCAGTCCCTCAGTATCCGGGGAATACAAGGACAATCACGATGGAAGTTGGTCCCTTTGCAAATGACACATGGCGATTTAGGCCCGGTCGGTGCAGTGTGTGGGTTTTTGTCAGCTGTCTTCTGCTTGCCCCCAGTCGCCTTCGCCATAGGCCCCTTCTGCTTCTTTTCTCTCTTCTTATTTTCCTTCTTTTCCATAGGAGGCTGACTTTTGCCGGCTCTACCTTGTGAAGATGAAGGATCAGAGGAAGAATTGTAAGAAGTGGAAGGCTGGTGGGTAGCTCTAGACTGCTCTGACTGTTGATTCGACTGCTCAGGATTAGTGGCGATCTGGACTACATTAGTTGAAAAGAGCCATACAGGTAGGCCAATTGTCAATCCTGGAAGTGACAATGTTGCCATATGAGGCGCACCAACATCTCCCCAAGAGGAGAAGGGATTTGGACTTCCACCAAGGTTATTTCCTTGGTTGGTGGGCTCCATACTTTTCAACTGAAAGATCAACGTGGGAATAACAGGTGATTATGTTCCGCTTAAAATAAATTTTATTAACGACGCTTTTAGACACAAACTTGCTTTTTCATGTTTTAAGAGTCGAGAAAAAGCTAAAGATGACTCTAGTCGCCTTCGATGTTTTAACGAGCCCGAAGTGACAAATGCTCGGATGGACTTTTTCAGTTATAGAGTTTGAAAAAGGCCAAAAGAAACTGCTCTGGAGTTCTAGGCAGAGGGTGTGCCAAACTTTTCGCGAAACCACAGAATACGTTTTACGGTACGGGTGGTCGATCTTCGTGAATGCTGTGTTCACTGCATCGCGATCAGTAGGGCGGTCGACACGGCTTCCTATGGATAAAGGATAATTGCCTATAGGGGTCTCCCAATATATACGCGACGGTACGTGGGAGCACAAGTCCTTATTAGTGCCACCGACTCTCAGGAGGAATCACCCACCTTCGTAGAGATCGACAGTCACTATGTTTAACGACGCCGGAACACGTCTCTACCTAGACCTCTAGATGTTTGCGTTATGTTACAAAGCGTTGTTATGTAAATTGGATTTATTTTAATGTTGATCTTGCTTAACAGTTTGCCTTTAAGGATCACCACGAGATGTATATAACAAATTCCTGAATGCAATCTAAGATGAGAAGCAAACTTTTCAATCTTTCAACTTTGAAAACCTTAACTACTGAGGGAAAAGAAAGGCAAATCTTTTCACACAGATCATAGAGCACACACTAAATGCAAAATTTTTCCTAAATCGTCAAGCAAACAGTCAAATGCAAAATGCACAATGCATGTATTTTCTTTTCCCTTTCTTAATGTGGATGGATACAAAAAGAAAGTGGTTATATAACTTTGATTTCAATTTAGAGCGAAAACAAACAAGTTTGTCCAAAAATCAAAAGACACCTTAAGATTCACTTGCTTAATCACTGGAAATACATGAAATCAAACCATACTAACGAAAGTAAAATGACTAATCAGCTATGGACAACAAACAAGCTAACTCTTTAGACCAGCAAAATGCCTAACACAGGTTCAGATCTAAGAGGCCAAAAGCAAGACTAGTTTACTCTTCGTTATGGGAAATTGTAAATGAGTAAGAAATACAAAGAACAAGTACAATTCCGTTATATAACAGAGGTGGAATGATGGCAAGTAATATTGGTTTCAGAGCAGGTACAAGACTGACACTTAGCAGCAAAACTAAGTGAAAACAGGCAAGAGAAAGGAGGAAACCCCAAATGCACTAGGCAAATTTGGGCCAACGCAGGCTCTGCACAGCCAAACTGGCTCTCAGCGCAGGTAGCCCCTTCGGGACCTGTGTTGAAAAGCAGGTAGCCTGTGTACTACCTGCTTTGGAAAACGAGAATTGCGTTTTCACAGTTTCCGGGTCATAATTTTCTCAAAAATGCACGGTTTTTGCTCAAATCAGAGACATTCAGTCAAGCACATGTTAGGACTCCAATATGTACCATTTTTGTTATATATTTTGACATCACTTTACTCTTAGAACCATGAACCTCAATGTCTTTTTCATTCACTTTATCCCAAGGTATATGGAAACCTCTTCTTTATTATATGGTTAATCTGTCTTACATTTAATTCCATAATACTCTTATATTTTATCAATTATTGAAGTGCATTGTTGCTAACATAAGTCAAAGATCGCAGATAAGTTATATGCCTTGTTGGGAACGAGCGGCCGTTGCTGAAACAGCTGACTGCGTTGCTGAAACAGCCGACTCCGTTGCTGAAACAGCTGGTCCCGTTGCTGAAACAGCTGGTCCCGATGCTGAAACAGTTAACTCAGCTGCTGAAACAGCCGTCAAGCACGCAAATTCCGTTATGCGTAATTTGCGATTCTGAAGAACTTTTTGTGGATAATAGCAGCAGGCCGAAGATACGGTTACCTGAATTATTTTAAAGATAGCACGTCTGTTGTCTCGGTTGTAACAGTATCTCTTTTTAAAGAAGAACAGAATAGTCTTGTTTTGAACAGAATCGAGATATCCGCTCTTGTGTAAATTGTAAATGATGTCTCCTCTTTAAAAAGAGGAGACATCATCATTAGAGGGGATCGAATGGTAATTCACAGAACATTATTGTGAGAGACAGGAGCTAGTCTCCTTTTTGTAATGTATCAGTTTCTTGACAGATGAATAAAGACTTGTTTTGAGCGTTCCAGTTTAATTCTTTCTCTTGGGGAATCTTGTGAGAAGGAAAGGGCCCGCCTTCCTCACAAGATCCACCCCTTTTGTTCCTGTAGTTGTTTATTTCTTTATGTATTTGCATTATCTTTAATTCTGTTGCTGAAACACTAGTTACATGGTTTGCAATACTCTGTTTCTTAGCACTACATGTATTGAATGCACGAGTGGATGATGTTGAGAGCATGTGCTGAAGATCCCTGCATAAAGGGATAGGGTCTTGCTCCCATTGATTGCTTTCTTTTACCTGCAGTGTGGTTAGAAACAAGAGGACAAGTGCTGAAGGTTCCTATTCTTGGGAATAGGGTCTTGACCTCTTGAGGTTACTTCTTTTACAGTGTGACTAGTGCCAGGCAGCAGGTGCTGAAGTTCCCACTAGGGAATAGGGTCCTGTTCCTGCTATGGCTGAATGATTTCTTCCTTTATAGATTGATTTTCCTTTGCTGTAACAGAGAAATCGTTTTTGCTATAATTTAATTGACTTCAGCTTTAATTAAGTAGAGTGTGAATCGATAGCTTGATGAATTTAACAGATGTGTGTGTCTTTCTTTTACTACAACATTGAGCTGCTTTTGAAATTGAGCATATCCAGTGCGCTATTACCTTTGGAATAAAAAGACCTTCTCGGGTTGACAATTTATGTGGAGCTCGAATTGTGAAAGCAATTAGAGCGACCAACATTTTGGCGCCGTTGCCGGGGAAGGTAATTATAAATTTCAAAAAGCATTCATTTATTTCTTTTAATGTGCAGATTGTATGAGAGGACGAGGAAACCAGAAGAAAAATAACCGCGCAGGTGGCAAAGGCTGGGGAGGACGAAAAACGTTTATTGACGAGATTGTATCAAAGGCTGAATCATCACAAAGATTAAGTTCTCGGAAATCAAAATTTCAGCGTTCCCCTCAGTCAGATTACAGAACAGAAGAAGTTGTGGGTCCTGAAAATACAGAAGAACCAATAGTCAGCGCTGAAGAGTCAGAGGAAAGTAGCAGATTAGTAGAACTCATCGAAGAGATAGTAGAGAGCGCTGGACGACCAGTAGAAAACATTGAAGAACCAATAGAGGATTCTGACGATCGAGAAAGTGCAGTAGGAGGACCAACAATGGAAGATAACAATGATGCATTTCTCTTTGGAGGAGGACGTGCAGGTCCTGAAGAAGAAAGAAGGGATGAAAATTCCCTTTCTACCTTGGGATTTCCCATCAGTGATCTTCCTGCAGGAACAATGAAAAATATCCCATTGTCTGCCCTTCCTAACTTTCATGGTTTATCTACTGAGGATCCTGACGAGTTTCTTTTTGAATTTGATATTTTATGCAGAAGCTATGATTATGTTACTAATGCTCAAAAGTTGAAACTGTTTCCAGCCACCCTAAAAGGGAATGCCTTGAGATGGTTCATGAGCCTTGGAAGTCAGGTAATCACAACATGGGAGCAAATGAAACAAAAATTTCTGCTTAAATATCAAGACTATTGCCGGACGAGAGAGAAGAAGGATGAACTATTCAATATGGCACAAAAATCGGATGAAAGTCTGGAGGACTACATTGAAAGATTGCAATACAACATACAGAGATCTGATCATCCAGATATAAGTAAGGAAATTCGTAAAACAATATTACTTAGAGGTTTAAGGGATGATTGTTTAAATATGTTAAATATGCTTGCTAAGGGAGATATATCTAAAGAATCATATGATGAGATTTGTGAACTTGCTAAAAGGTGTTCTAGGGGAGCTGCAAAGAACAGAATAAGAGATTCCACCTATTCAAGGGTACAGAAATCAGCCAATGGAGGAGCAACAAGAGCGGAGATAGGTAATTTACTTGAAGAATTTAAAACCGAAATGCTAAGTTCTTTTTCTTCGCAGATTGACACTCTGCAGGTTAAGAAGAAGCAGGCTGAAGCAGAAGCAACTATGGCTGTCTATTGCCCGAAATGTAGAGACAAACATCCACTAAGGGAGTGCCCCAAAGATAAAGTACCAGTTTGCACCCTTTGTGAGAAAGATCATGAGACAGAACAGTGTCCATCTCTACCAGGAATAAAAGCAGCGATGCAGCCAACAGAGGAAGAAGCTGAAGCAGTCTACCTGCTAACTCAAAGAAGACAATGGCAACCTAAAGGGCAAGGTACGAACTCTGGTATGCCATTTAATCGTTGGAACAATTATTCTGCTTTTGGCCAAACAAGCTACCCCCCCTTCAACCAAATGCAATATCCACTTTTCAATCAAATGAATTTCCCACCCATGCAAATGCAAAACCCTCCCTTTGTTGACCCTTCAATGTGGACTCCTTGGCCTCCACAGCAACCACCTCCTTTCAATCCTTGGAACCCAGGTTGGAATAGTCAATCACTCCCATACCCAAACCAAATGCCTCAATTCCAACAATCACTCTCTCTGCCATCAAATGCGCCACCAAACAACCAAATGAGACCCCAACTACCTGCGCAACCAAATCCTAACCCCAACAATAAAGCTGTGCAAGTCATTGAAATTCAGAATCAGTCTATATTTCCTACTATGCAATGTAATGATATTCATTTGAGATCTGGAAAGATAGTAGAGCCTATTATTGATGATATAACTGATTCAGATAAAAATGAAACCGAAAAGCAAAAAGAAGCTCAACCACCTCCTAACAAAAATGTTGAGTTAACAGAACCACCATTCCCCGAGCGTTTGGTTTTAACCAAAACAGCTGAAACACCTGCTTTTAATTTTATGGGGGAATTGCAAAATTTGTATATTAAAATTCCACTTTTACAAGCATTAAGAGATGTACCAATTTATGCCAAAACATTAAGGGATATTTGTGTTAAGAAACCTGGTAGGAAAACCAAGGATCCCCTTACAGTACATGTGATGGGAGACTTGTCTGCATTAATGTCCGGAAAAACCCCTCCTGTAAAATATGGTGATCCTGGCCATCCTACTGTCACAGTTCAGATTGGTAAAGCAATAATTCCCCGAGTTTTGGTAGACTTAGGTGCAGCAATTAATATAATGACTCTGGAAACTTCACAACTGTTACAGCTGAATAACACAATCAGAGATACTCCCACCATTTTAGAGTTAGCTGACTGTTCCACAATTAAGCCAGAAGGAGTTGTTGAAGACTTGCTCATTTTAGTTGAATCCTGGAAATATCCAGCTGATTTTCTTGTATTGCAAACTAAAACAAAGCTGGGGGGACATCCCTTAATTCTAGGAAGGCCATGGTTGGCCACAGCTGATGCATTTATTAGTTGCAGATCTGGTTCAATGACAATTTCTAATGGTTATGAAACAAAACAATTAACTCTTTATCCTCACGCTACGCCAGTAGTTAATAATGAAGATACTATATGGATGGATTATGATGATAATGCTGTTCAGCCGATTTTAACTATAGGACAAGCTTTAACTCTTAAAGACAATACAGAGGACGAAATAATCAATAATTTTATTTGTGAACCTTCTTCTGTTATTGCTGAAACACACAATCAATTAACTGCAATTTTTGAAACTGATGTACAAGAAAAAATTGAACCTGAAGATTCATCTCAAACTGTAACCACGATCCCATCTAAGAGTGTAGCAGTTGAAATAGAACCCGGTAAGACATTAAACATAAATCCTGATTTAACAGATGCTAAAACACAACAACTAATGAAGTTATTACACGAATATAAGGAGGCATTTGCCTGGGATTACACGGACATGAAAGGTATTTCTTCTGAATTATGTACTCACAGAATTTACATTAAAGAAGGATGCCGACCTGTTTGTCAACCCCAAAGACGGATGAATCCTAATTTACGAGAAATTGTTAAAGAAGAACTTCAAAAATTGCTTAACGCAGGATTTATATACCCCATATCTGACAGTGAATGGGTTTCCCCGTTAGTTATTGTTCCTAAGAAAAACGGGAAATGGAGGGTATGTGTTGACTATAGAGCTTTAAACAAAGCTACCCAAAAGGATCACTTTCCCTTACCTTTCATTGATCAGGTGTTGGACAGTCTTGCAGGGAAGAAATTCTTCTCTTTTCTAGATGGATTCAGTGGGTATAATCAGATAAAAATTGCACCCCAGGATCAAGACAAGACCACTTTCACCAGCCCTTGGGGGACTTTCGCCTATAGAGTTCTCCCATTTGGATTATGCAATGCACCAGCAACCTTTCAAAGAGCTGTTATAGGAATTTTCTCCGATATGCTGAATGACTGTATGGAAATATTTATGGATGATTTTACCCCCTACGGTGTGTCTTTTGAAGAGGCATTACAAAACCTTGAGAAAGTACTTAAAAGATGTATTCAAGCCCACCTCTCCTTAAGTACCGAAAAATGCCATATGATGATGAGTGAGGGGATAGTGCTTGGACATTTTATTTCATCTCTAGGTATTCAGGTAGATCCATCTAAAATATTAGTCATTCAGAATCTTTCTGTTCCTAAAACTCAAACTGATGTGAGAAGTTTTCTAGGACATGCTGGTTATTATAGGAGATTTATTAAAAATTTCTCTAAAATAGCTTCTCCATTGTTTGTATTGCTTATGAAAAATGCTGAATTCAAGTGGACTAATTCTTGTCAAAAAGCTTTTGAAGAACTGAAGCATCAACTGTCTACTGCTCCTATTTTGAGGGGGCCTGACTGGAATCTTCCATTTCACATATCCTCTGATGCTTCAGACATTGCTATTGGAGCGGTCTTGGGACAAGAGGAAAATCATCTTCCTTATGCTATATACTTTATCAGTAAGAATATGACCTCTGCTGAGCTTAACTATACAGTTACCGAGAAAGAGTTCCTTGCAGTAATCTATGCCATTAATAAATTCAGACACTATATTACTGGTTATCCTACGTTTGTGCACACTGATCATTCAGCTATTAAATACTTAATGAACAAATCTGTCACAAATGCTAGAGTTACCAGATGGCTATTACTATTGCAGGAATTTGATATTACAATTGTAGATCGGCCTGGTAAAGAAAATGTGGTGGCTGATTTTCTTTCACGGTTAAAAACTGACAATGATATTCCAGTAGATGATAGTTTTCCTGACGAATATTTGTTTGCAGTTTCTGCTCATTCTCCATGGTATGCAGATATTGCTAATTACTTGGTTGCAGGAAAACTACCAGCACACCTGTCATATAGAGAAAAGAGAAGAATTGTTCAACAAAGTGCCAGGTACAGCTGGATAAGCGGATGTCTCTTCTATACTGGGCTTGATCAGGAGATCCGAAGATGCATTAGAGAAGATGAAGTGTATGACATATTGAAAGCTTGCCATGATGGCCCTTGTGGAGGCCATTTTGTTGATAAAAGGACAGCACATAAAATTCTGAGGATGGGTTACTATTGGCCCTCATTATTTAAGGATGCAAAGAAGTATGTAAGGGCTTGTGATAGCTGCCAGAGAATGGGTCAACCGAATCATAGAGACCAAATGCCATTAAACCCCCAGGTAGTTTCTGAACCATTTGAAAGATGGGCCTTGGACTTCATAGGACCCATTAACCCGCCATCCAATCAAAGAACCTATATATTAGTCTGCACAGACTATATGACTAAGTGGGTGGAAGCCAAAGCACTTATTAGAGCCAATGAGGAGGCTGTCTTGGCCTTCTTATTTGAAGATATTTTCACTAGATTTGGAATTCCCAGAGAGCTAGTTACTGACGGAGGACCTCCATTCAATTCTCATGGTTTTAAATCTACCCTTCACAAATATCATATTCAACATAGAATGACTACACCATACCACCCCCAGGCCAATGGGCAGGTGGAAAGCACAAACAAAGTTTTAGAGGCCATTCTAACTAAAACAGTGAAGGACAACCGAAAGGATTGGTCCCAAAGGCTCCCTGAGGCATTATGGGCTTACAGGACTACTTGGAGAAACACTACAGGTTTTTCCCCCTATGAATTGGTTTATGGTAAAAATGCTATTTTTCCTGTGGAGTTTGAAATTAAAACTTTAAAGACTGCCTTAGCTGTTAATCTTGATTTGAATGATGTGCAGACAGCTAGATTGCAGCAACTTTTGGAGTTGGATGAAAAGAGATTGGATGCCATTCACCAAACAAACATGATTCAGCAACAAAGGATGAAATGGCATGACAAAATTATCAAACACAAGCAGTTCCAAAAAGGTAATTGGGCCTTGCTGTATGATTCTCGGTTTGAAAATTTTCAGGGAAAGCTACGTACACGTTGGCTTGGACCATATGAAGTAGATGATGTCTTTCCAAACGGAACGGTAAGACTTGTAACAATTGATGATGCTAAAACACCTCTACTAGTCAATGGCCATAGGCTCCGTTTATATGAGCGCCCTGTTTCTAAAGAGGATTTCAAGACTGCTTGCATGACTGATATTCATTATCTTTTTCTAGGGGAGTCTTCTGCTCCTCACAGCACTTAATTTTCTGCACTATATTTTTAGTATTAGATTAGATTTAGCACTAATAATCCCTGTCAAGGATTGGCATGTTACAATTGAATTTTGCAGATTCTGGAAAAGCAATAAGGAGGACAGATTCATCATTAGAAGATCTGAAGCTTTAAATCAAGAAGCTTCCTCCCATCATTTTACCCTCTTCCCTAAAGCAATATCCCTCCATTATTTCTATCATTCCCACCACTCCCGAAATATCTTCCTTCAATCAGTGTTACCCATCCCTTACTGCTGAAATAATCCCTTATCATTCACAGACCTAAGTCAGTTATCACAATTTTCTGATTTTTCCCGCTGCTGAAACACCTGTTTCAGCAACGTAACACCAACTTTTTCCGTTGCTGAAACACCTGTTTCAGCAACATATCATTGATTCCACCCGTTGCTGAAACACCTGTTTCAGCAATACATTATCAATTTCCCCCGATTGCTGAAACACCTGCTTCAGCAATGTATCGTTCATTTTTCAGTTGCTCAAACATCAGTCTCAGCAACTTGTTATTATCAAAGCAGCATCTCTCTTTGTCGACATATAAGCTTTCTGGTCCTTCACGATCATACTTCAGATCCTTTTGGTGAAAATTATTTGGCATATACCAGAATCAATTACACAGACCCTTCTATGATCATTAAAGCTATTGCAACCGACACTTCGAATTATTAAATCAAAGGTAAAGTATAAGGTATATGGTTTTAATGTAATTCGGTTAAATCATATTAAAAGAGAGGATTTCATTTCATAATGATTGCATATCTTTCCACGTCCAATCATTATTACACCATACGTAGGGGGGGGAATTCCAAAAATGGAATGATTATTTCGCATGAACCAACCTGCCGCCTGTTATCATATCCATTTCTGCCGTCATTTAGACTACGCAGCCGTTGTTGCAACAACTAGTCTGATCAGGGTCTGAGAATACTGTATTGTGCCTCTGCGGAAAACTCAAAGCTTCAGCCATGGGAAGGGCGGCCATTAGAAATGAGCCCGGCTCCATAAGTCTTCTACAGTTCTTTCCTGAAGTGTATCAGATCTTCCAACAAGCGGGGTGGACAGCATATTTTGAAAGGTTGGGAGATTTTAACGCAGAAGAAGTATTAGAGTTTGCACAAAACCTTGAAGACAATTTCTCAGTGGTCCGAGGGGTTCGCATTTCAGTGACAGAGGATGACATAGTTCAGGTATCAGGGTTGCCAGCTGAGGGCATTCGCTGGTTTAGCAGGAAGTAGGTCGTTCTTAACGCGCAGCAAGATTTTTTGCGCCCGGACGAGCAAGTGGAACCTAGAGGCCGCGGGGTCAGTCTGCATTCACTTCCTCAACCATGGCCATCAGTGGCAGAATTCATCAAACACTACCTAACATGCGAAGGGCGTTATCAGGTAGTGTACAATCATGACTTTGTTTTGCTGAATCACTTGAGGAATGGACGACTGATTAATATCCCTTATTATCTGCTTGGTTGTATTAAAAACATGTCGTATTATTGTAAACGAGCCAAATCTCCAATGTCAACCCTTACCCATCACCGCTTATGCCAGCTGCTAATACAGAGGGGTTTTGCTCAGCAAAATCCCCCTTTGCAGGCCCTACCTGAAGCTCCCTCGCAGGCCCCACCTGAAGTCCCTCTGCAAGCCCCACCAGAAATTCCCCAACTACCCGATGTCCCTTTGCAAGCCCCACCCGAAATTCCTCAGCAAGAGAGAACGTCCCAACCGTCTGAAAATCCTCATGAAGAACAACAGGAGGAAACCCTGCATTCTCCCGTCAACCCAACCCCGAGCTCGCCTCAGTTAGCAGAGCTAACACCCTCTACTATTCCTGTCCCTAGTGACGATTCTCTAACACCCCCTTCTTCACCCGTTAAGAAAAAGAGGAAAACCCCAGCAGTCACAAGCTCTAGACCACGGACAAGGTCCACATCCCAAATTCCTACCCCTCCGGAAAACCCTGTCCCGAAGAAAAAGCCCTCCCGTTCAAGGAAAAGGAAAGGCAGCGATTTTGCTGCCTTCCTACCAAAAAGAAAGAGGACAAAGACTGTTGAGGCAGAATCCACTTCCATTTTCCCTAACCCTGCCACTATTCTATTGAAACCCTTATCCCCATCCCAAACTTCCCAGCCGGTCTCGTCCGAAGACACTGTCACACAAAAATCAGTGCCTCGGGATAATATGACATTGTTTATGGATCAAGGAGTGACTGCTCCACAAGAACCAGTCACTTGCCCAGTGACTGAAACACAAGAACCAGTCACTGAAGCAGAAGAATACACCAAGCAGGTCGATAGTGGGAAATGCCCAGTGACTGTTCCACAAGAACCAGTCACTGAGACACAGGAATTTACAGAGCAGGTCGATAGTGAAGAATGCCCAGTGACTGTTCCACAAGAACCAGTCACTGAGGCACAAGAATTTACAGAGCAGGTCAATACTGAAGAATGCCCAGTGACTGTTCCACAAGAACCAGTCACTGAGGCACAGGAATTTACAGAGCAGGTCAATAGTGAAGAATGCCCAGTGACTGTTCCACAAGAACCAGTCACTGAGGCACAAGAATTTACAGAGCAGGATGATAGTAAAGAGTGCCCAGTGACTGTTCCACAAGAACCAGTCACTGAGGCACAGGAACACAACAAGCAGGATGATAGTGGGAAATGCCCAGAGACTGAAATACCAGAACTGGAGACTGAAACACAGGAATCCATTCCTAACCCGGTGGATGAAACACAAGAACCACCCACTGTGGTACCAGAACTAGTCACTGAGGCACAAGAATTCATGTCTAGCACGGTGGAGGAAACACAAGAACCACCTACTGTGGTATCAGTCACTGACACACAAGAGTCCATGTCTAGCCCGGTGGAGGACACACAAGAACCACCCACTGTGGTATCAGAATTAGTCACTGAGAAGCAAGAATTCATGACTGGCCCGATAGAGGAAATACAAGCACCACTCACCGTAGTCACTGAGGAACAAGAATTTATTCCTGATAGAGCACAAGGACTACTTACTGTGGTATCAGAACTAGTTACTGAGGAACAAGAACTTATTCCTGATGGAACACAAGGACCACTTACTATGGTATCTGATCTAGTTACTGGAGAACAAGAATCCATTCCTGGCACGATGGATGAAACACAAGAGGCACCCATTGTGGTGCAACAACCAGCTACCACTGTGCATCAGCAAAATATTCCAACAGAAACAAGCAGCATACAAGGCCCACATATGATGACATCTCTACTGCAGGAAAATGAGTTCCTGAAGTCTGAAATAGAAGCTTACAAAGCTGAGTTAGCCATGGCTCGAGAGGCTTTTGAAAAAGAACTCAATCTCCATACATTAGCACAAGTAGCCTCAATGCAAAACAGGGAGCCATGTATGGAATATATGTGCAAGGAGTGTGGCACCATTTATCAGAATGCAGGCTATAAAGTAGTTGAAATTCCACTCCCTGAGACAATTATGACAGAGGGAACACAAGAGGAATGCCCTACTGCTCCACAAGAACCAGTAGGACCCCCTATGATGCAAGAAGAAGAAGAAATCAAACCAGATATATCTCATCCTTTGTGGACTGATGCAGCTATCCTGACAGAAGAAACACTGCCCCAGCACACTACCACTGATGCAGCTATTCCGATAGAAGAAACACTGCATACTACTACTGATGAAGCTATCCTGACAGAAGAAACACTGCCCCAGCAGACCACTACTGATGCAGCTATTCCAACAAAAGAAACAATGCCCCAATGCATTACCTCTGAGGTAGCCATACAGACAGAAGAAATAGTGTCTCAACCCACTACTGATGCAGCTATTCCAACAAAAGAAACAATGCCCCAATGCATTACCTCTGAGGTAGCCATACAGACAGAGGAAATAGTGTCTCAACCCACTACTGATGTTAAACAGACACAGACTCGGCCATGGGACCCATTGGAACAACTAAACAGATGGAAGAAGAAACATGCTGAAGAACAGGATATAGTATTACAACAGCATAAGTTGCAATGGCAGAGCTATGTATATACTAACTGGGAGAGCTGGGAGCAAATACTGCAAGAGCACAGGGAATATAAGAAGGAAGCCAACCAGTCTAAGGAATGGATAGCCTTGATGTTTTCATTGGTGCGGAAGTTGATGGTTACACGTAAACCTTCTGTAAACTACGCTCTCTTTCTTACTGAACGACTAGTTTATTTTCAAATAAAATCAATAGCACATGGTAGACCACATGAAGTACTGACTTCAGAAAAATTTGTTGAGACCTTTAAGGAGGCCCCTGAAAGTGACCAGCATCTGCTGTGCGAACTCTACCTTCATAATGAAGCCATTCCTGAAGAAAGGAGAGTTAATCTTATTCCAATTGCAGGTGATATACAAATTAGGGCATTTGCTTCATTTTTGTCTAATCAGCTCACTTGGCAGACTGCGTTCAATGCAAGCAGTCATAATGAGGAAAATAAACTCCTGTGGATTAGACCAGAGCCGGTAAGCCCAGCTATGTTTATAGCACAGTACTATGAATTCTTGCAGAAGCCAGGAATGAACGAGCACATAGAGCAATTACAGGCTTCAATCCTTTTTAAGTGTCAAGAGCATATTAGAATGAAGGGTCCTGCTGCATTGAAGGCCAATGATCTCTTTTGGCAGCAATCAGATAAGGAAAGACAGGATTATCATCCTTTTAACCCTCTCAATTTTCACGCTGCATTGTATAGAGTCCCTAAGTATATTGATTGCATTCAGCATTGTGGAGTCAACTGGATTGGGTATCATTTCCGTTTTCCAATCTTATGGCTGCCTTCAGAAAAATATCAAAGTCATTATCAGTTGACTGACAAAGAGGAAGCCTCGGCATGGCAACAGTTGCAGACCAACAGCGGGTTCCGAGCTCCTACAGACACCACCTTCTCCAGCTACTGCTTGAGTAATTTGCATTGCCAGTCCCAGTACTCAGACTCTGATTCAGACGAAGGGGTTGCCTGAGGACATGCAACATTTTTAGCTGGGGGGGATGTTAGGACTCCAATATGTACCATTTTTGTTATATATTTTGACATCACTTTACTCTTAGAACCATGAACCTCAATGTCTTTTTCATTCACTTTATCCCAAGGTATATGGAAACCTCTTCTTTATTATATGGTTAATCTGTCTTACATTTAATTCCATAATACTCTTATATTTTATCAATTATTGAAGTGCATTGTTGCTAACATAAGTCAAAGATCGCAGATAAGTTATATGCCTTGTTGGGAACGAGCGGCCGTTGCTGAAACAGCTGACTGCGTTGCTGAAACAGCCGACTCCGTTGCTGAAACAGCTGGTCCCGTTGCTGAAACAGCTGGTCCCGATGCTGAAACAGTTAACTCAGCTGCTGAAACAGCCGTCAAGCACGCAAATTCCGTTATGCGTAATTTGCGATTCTGAAGAACTTTTTGAGGATAATAGCAGCAGGCCGAAGATACGGTTACCTGAATTATTTTAAAGATAGCACGTCTGTTGTCTCGGTTGTAACAGTATCTCTTTTTAAAGAAGAACAGAATAGTCTTGTTTTGAACAGAATCGAGATATCCGCTCTTGTGTAAATTGTAAATGATGTCTCCTCTTTAAAAAGAGGAGACATCATCATTAGAGGGGATCGAATGATAATTCACAGAACATTATTGTGAGAGACAGGAGCTAGTCTCCTTTTTGTAATGTATCAGTTTCTTGACAGATGAATAAAGACTTGTTTTGAGCATTCCAGTTTAATTCTTTCTCTTGGGGAATCTTGTGAGAAGGAAAGGGCCCGCCTTCCTCACAAGATCCACCCCTTTTGTTCCTGTAGTTGTTTATTTCTTTATGTATTTGCATTATCTTTAATTCTGTTGCTGAAACACTAGTTACATGGTTTGCGATACTCTGTTTCTTAGCGCTACATGTATTGAATGCACGAGTGGATGATGTTGAGAGCATGTGCTGAAGATCCCTGCATAAAGGGATAGGGTCTTGCTCCCATTGATTGCTTTCTTTTACCTGCAGTGTGGTTAGAAACAAGAGGACAAGTGCTGAAGGTTCCTGTTCTTGGGAATAGGGTCTTGACCTCTTGAGGTTACTTCTTTTACAGTGTGATTAGTGCCAGGCAGCAGGTGCTGAAGTTCCCACTAGGGAATAGGGTCCTGTTCCTGCTATGGCTGAATGATTTCTTCCTTTATAGATTGATTTTCCTTTGCTGTAACAGAGAAATCGTTTTTGCTATAATTTAATTGACTTCAGCTTTAATTAAGTAGAGTGTGAATCGATAGCTTGATGAATTTAACAGATGTGTGTGTCTTTCTTTTACTACAACATTGAGCTGCTTTTGAAATTGAGCATATCCAGTGCGCTATTACCTTTGGAATAAAAAGACCTTCTCGGGTTGACAATTTATGTGGAGCTCGAATTGTGAAAGCAATTAGAGCGACCAACAGCACACTTAAAGGGATGATCAAGAAGGTGCAAAGCTATCACTAAGAGCTTACAAGGATCTTTGTAGATCAGCTCTTCAAATCATGAACTTGCCCAGAAATGAGCCAGAGTAGCTGCCCTCTACTTCGCTTTTGATATAGTCAAAAGCTTTTCGATTTGGTACTCTTTGGTTCAGGAAATGAATAGCAAAAATACTACAAACACAATCAAACGGATACGATCCCCAGCGGAGTCGCTAGTTTGTTGTAGGGAAAAGTATCCGACTCGGATGACCCTATCCCACTCTAAGGGTGACAGTTCCTTAGCAACAACTGTAAAACAAACTACTAAAGGTTTACTTCTTTATGAAAGAAAAAGAGAGTGGAGAAATGCACTAACCGTTGCCTTGCGCTTAATGTCGAATCCAAACTCTTCTCTTTGGCCGCTTGCTCCTAGCTCCTTGTTGCTTTGCTTGCCCAGCTACAATGAGATCCTGCAAAATAATAAAGAAGGAAACTACAAGAGGCATGCAATCATAACTGGTTCATGGATTAGTGTAAACCAAACATGCAATCATCACAATATATTATTGAAACAAGAGCACATAGAAGAACCTCAATATCTTTTATTAATGTAGAAGAAAAGGTTCTGAGAGTATTACAACCATTGAAGGCCCCAACCCAGCAACACCTCCCAGCAGAAAGAATTGCTCTTCTTCACCTCTCTCAAACAATCACCCAATAGCTCAATAGTGAAACCAACAGCATATCATTACTTTGCACAAAATTCCAGCCTCCTGAGCTCATAGGAGAGAGCTCAATATATAGATGAATTGAGAAAGGATGAGTCAGCTTGCAACTGATGTGTAGCTGCCTTGTGTCCTCTCTCTCTTTAGTTAATCTTTAGTTGATCTTTAGTTCTTGAGTCCACTTGGAGAACTTTGCTTCCACTTGGAGAAACAGAGCCTCTGACTCATCACAAGGCGAAATACCTGAACCAAGTGTCATTTTTGGAAGATTCCACAGCAATGACTCATTGTGCCACTTGTCCCTTCTCGCTCAGCGCAGGTGGCCTTTTTTCCACTTGCTTTGCAACGCAGGTACACCATGGAGCAACTGAGTTTCAGCGCAGAAACCTAGTGGAGCACCTGCTTTGATTTCAGGATTGCTTGTTTTTTAGTGTTTTCAGGTGGAGAACTGATCTGAGAGCTGTTGGTTTGCTGACCTTGTTCCTCTAGGGGTAGGAACATCATGTTTAGGGAACTTTGGATCCCTTGGATTATTGACAATTCATGCTTGTTGCTGTAAGGCACAAAATTGTCTATAACAGTCTGTGTTGTGTGTGGGTTTTTGTCAGATGTCTTTTGCTTGCCCCCAGCCGCCTTAGGCTCCTTCTTCTTCTTCTCTTTCTTCTTCTTTTCCTTCCTCTCCGTGGGAGCTTGGCTTTTGCCAGCTTTACCTTTTGGAGATGAAGGATTGGAGGAAGGGTTAGAGGAAGTAGAAGGCTGGTGGGATGCTCTAGACTCATCTAACTGTTGACTCGACTGCTCAGGAACCATGGTGTTCTGAACTACACTAGTTGAGAATAGCCAAACCGGCAGGCCAATTGTCAGTCCTGGAAGCGACAATGTGGCCATGTGGGGCACACCAACTTCTCCCCAAGAGGAGAATGGACTACGACTTCCATCATGTGGAGTTCCTTGGTTGGGGCGTTCCATGTTCTCAACTTTAAGATCAACGCGGGAATAGGAGGTGATTATGTTCCGTTTAAAATAAATTTTATAACGACGCTTAGACACAACTTGCTTTTTCACTTTTCAAGAGTCGAGAAAAAGCTAAAGATGACTCTAGTCGCCTTCGATGTTTTAACGAGCCCGAAGTGACAAATGCTCGGATGGACTTTTTCAGTTATAGAGTTTGAAAAAGGCCAAAAGAAACTGCTCTGGAGTTCTAGGTAGAGGGTGTGCCAAACTTTTCGCAAAACCACAGAATACGTTTTACGGTACGAGTGGTCGATCTTCGTGAATGCTGTGTTCACTGCATTTCGATCAGTAGGGCGGCCGACACGGTTTCCTATGGATAAAGGCTTTGATCCTATAGGGGTCTCCCAATATACGCGACGGTACGCGGGAGCACAAGTCCGTATTGATACTTATCGCTTTACCGTGGAGGAATCACCCAACCACTCAACGCTAAGATATCACGTTTAACGACGCCGGAACACGTCTCTAGCTTAGACCTCTAGATGTTTGCGTTATGTTTCAATGCGTTGTTATGTAAATTCAATTTATTTTAAGGTTGATCTTGTTTAGCAGTTTGCCTTTATGGATCACCACGAGATGTATAGAAACACTCCTGAATGCAATCTAAGATGATAAGCAAGCTTTTCAATCTTTCAACTTTGAAAACCTTAACTACTGAGGGAGAAGGAAGATAACACCTTTTCACACAGATCATAGAGCACACACTAATGCACTTTCCTAAATCAACATGCAAACTGTCATAATGTACATGCACAATGCAAGTATTTCTTTTGTCTTTCTTAATGTTTGATGAAATACAAAAAGAAAACTGTTGTATAACTTTGAATTCAATTTCAAGCGAAAGCAAACAAGTTCGTCCAAAATCGAAAGACACCTTACGATTTACTTGTTTCGACACTTAGAAATATGTAAATTCAAACCTTGTAACGAAAGTGACAAACTCAATCAGCTATGAACAGCAACTAAGCTAACTCTCAAGATCAGAAACGACACTTAATCACAGGTCTAGATCTGAGAGGACAATGCAAGACTGGTTCACTTTTGTTATGGGAAACTGTAAATGACATAAGAAATACAAAAGAACAAATACAGTTTCTTTATACAACTAAGGTGGAATAATGACAAAGGAAGATGGTTCAGATAGGCCTACTAACTGGCAGCAAACAGCAAAAACAACAGTAAAAACAAATCAAGACACAGCAAGAAACCACAGGAACTCAAGCCAAGACTGGTCCAGCGCAGGTGTAACACTGCCTGTTTGACTTTCAGCGTAGGTAGCCCCTTCGGGAACTGTGCTGAAATGCAGACTGCTAGTGTACAGCCTGCAATGAAGAACGAGACTTTCGTCCGTCTTGGTTTCTCGGTCACAGATTGCTCAAAAATTCACAGTTTTTGCTCAAATCAGAAGCTATCAGTCAAGGACACACTAAGGGATGTAAAGGAGGATGAAAAGCTATCACTAAGAGCTTATTAGAGTCTCTGTGGATCAGCTCTTCAACTCATAAACTTGCCCATAAACTGAGCCAGAGTAGCTGCCCTCTACTTTGTGTTTGATAGATTCAAACACAGTTCGATTCGGTACTCTCCTTGTTTATGAAATGAATAGCAAGAAACACAACAAACTAACAAGAGATCTTCCCCAGCGGAGTTGCCATTTTGTTGGGGGGAAAAGTATCTAATGTAGAATGCCTCTATCCCTACTCTGAAGGTGATAGTACTCGAGCAACAACTGAATGCAAAGTTATTCAAAGTTTCTTCTTTATGGGATGAGAGAGGGAAGAAAAGGATAATCTACTAACCATTATCTTGCGCTTAATAGTCGATCCAGTCCTCACTCCTTGCCGCTTGCTCCCAGCTCCTTGCCCTTTCACCGGCCCAGCTACACACAAATCCTGTAAAAGCACAAGAGAAGGAAACTACAAGAAGCATACATCCATAATCGATTATAGGATTAGCATAAATAAAATGTACAAACATCTATTCATCATAAAGATACATGCACATAGAAGAATCTTGAATACTTTATTGATAATAGAAGTAAAGTTCTGAGAGAGTTACAACCACAATGGGCCCAATCCAGCAACACCTCCCAGCTGAATGAAATCTCCTCTTCACCTCCTTCAAGCAAACACCCAATAGCTCTAATCACAAACCAACAACACTTCCTTACTTGCACAAAATTCCAGCCTCCTTAGACCTCATGAGAGAGCTCTATATATAGGGTTTTGGAGAAAGGATGAGTCATCTTGAGACTGGCCTGAAGCTTGACTTGTGTCCTCTCCCACTTTAGTTAATCTTCAGTTCTTGAGTCCACTTGGAGAATCTTGCTTCCACTTGGAGATCAAGACCCTCTTACTCATCACAGGGCGAATTCCTTGAACCAACTGTCAGTTTGGAAGCTTCCTGGGCAGTTGACACCTTGCAGAATGACTGTGCCACTTGGCCAATCTCGCCCAACGCAGGTAGCCTTCATTGATTTTGACCTTCAGCGCAGGTACAAGGAGGAGCAGTTGACATTCAGTGCAAATGCTCAGTGGAGCAGCTGACATGATCCAAAAATAGCCTGTTTTTGAGTGGAGAACTGATTTTCAGTGTTGTGGTTTGCAGACCTTGTTCCTCTAAGGGTAAGAACAACATGTTTAGGGACTTTGGATCCCTCAGATTATTGACATTTCATGTTCCATGATGTTAGGCACAAAAATGTCTATAACATAGGGACATCCCCTAAAATGGTTTGGCTGCTGGGTGGAGGCTGTGGCTTGCCCGTGGTCATCCTCTTGCTTCTCCTGGCTTCAGATGGTAGAGGGGTCTCCCTCTCCCTCTTCTCCTTCGGTTTTGGAGGTGTACTGAGGGCGGCCAGCGCCGCTGCTGCCTCCTTTTCAAGGATACCAGCCTTCGATTTCTTGTGTTTTTCTCTCTCAGAGCTCCTTGTAGAGGGCCCCTCCTTTTCAGATTTCAGGCTTCCTGTGGAAGACCCTGCTTTGCCCACTTCCAAGCCTCCTGTAGGAGATTCTTTCTTTCCCAACTTTGGGCTTCCTGTAGAAGACCCTGCTTTGGTAATCTTCGGGCTTCCTGTAGAAGACCCTTTCTCTGTCTTCAGGCTTCCTGTAGGAGCCTGTTTCTCAATGACTTTCGGGCTTCCTGTAGAAGCCCCTTTTTCCAATTTCGGGCTTCCTGTAGAAGCCCTTGTCTCTGTCTTCGGGCTTCCTGTAGAAGCCTGTTTCTGCAATTTCGGGCTTCCTGTAGAAGCCTTTGTCTCTGTTTTCGGGCTTCCTGTAGAAGCCTGTTTCTCAATGATTTTTGGGCTTCCTGTAGAAGCCTTTGTCTTTGTTTTTGGGCTTCCTGTAGAAGCCTTTTTCTCAATGATTTTCGGGCTTCCTGTAGAAGACTTTGTTTTTGTTTGTGGGCTTCCTGTAGAATCCTGCTTCTGCTTTCCTGTAGACACAGGTGTCTCCACCTCTGCTTGCTTGCCTCCCTGAGTTTTGATTTTTGCTTTGGTTGCAGGTGTTTTTGAGGTACTTGGGCTGACGTGGACCACCTTAGCTTTGTCCATTCTGCTCTTCATCCTCTTTTCCCTTGCTGACAAGATAGGTGTGCCACCTTTTTCTTTGTCCTCCTTTCCCTCATGCTTCTTCCTTTGTTCTCTCTTCTGTGCTGTGGTCGGGGTCTTCTGGCCTTCTTCTCTCTGTTCCTCGGCCACTGCTTCTTGTTCCTCACTACTGGAGGAACCCGTTTCTTCGATCAACATTTTAATGTCCCCATCTTTTGTCAAATTCCGGAAGGATTCCCATGAGAGGGGGACCTTATATGAGTGCAACGCATCCTCCACAAGAAGCTTGATCAACCCATGGTGGGCTATCTGATCTGGTATGCCCTCTTTCAGCTTTGTGGCACACTCCATTAGAGACTGTAGTAGGTAATCAGGGATGCTCATTTTTTGTTCTACAGGAAGATCAATTCGGTGCCTTAATTCAGTGAGCAGCCGAAAGTGATATACATACACGATGCTGAAACGGCCTTCACAAGTGATATATTTCATGATTTGCAAACTGACTTCATTCCAAGGTGGAAATAGGCTCGTTCTTCGCACCCCATTTTTGTCCTCCGAGAATTCTTCCTCGGGTGGGAAGAATTCTTTCTTTGCCTGCTGGCTTAGCTTTCTTTCTTCCCTATCCCACGGCAAACCCATAGGAAGTTTTGTGATCCGACTGATGTGTTCCGGGGTGAGCTTGAGGCTTAGACCTCTGAAGTTTACTGTGGCCAGTGTCTGGGATTTCGGCTTCAGAGCCTACAAGAATTCTTCGGCCACTTCATCATCGTAGCCCTGCAGCTTATCACAAAAAGACATCCACTGTGCTCGTGTAAAGAGCTCTACCACTGCTGGTTTTTCCCTTAATTTGGCTGAATCAGTGGGTTCCCGTCTTATAAATCCACCCGGCATGATGAATACGGTTGTTTTAATTAAAGGTGACAAATGCGAAAGAGATTTGGTCTATTAAGACAGAGCATGCACATAATCCACAAAATTCAACACAGTCTACTTATACTGACATCCTGTAGAACGACAGCATAGGCACAACAAACAACAATTTCACCGATATCTTTATGACCCGACTGTGGACGATGGTCTTGCCACTCTTACTAACCAGTTGCATGAAGAGTTCAGGGTTACCTCTTTAATTGGCCACCTTTTTCATGAGGCACCCGCTTCCCTGTAGAAGACTGAGTTCCTGTAGAGACTGCGTTCCTGTAGAACTGCGTTCCTGTAGAACTGCGTTCATGTAGAAACAATGCGCAATTTTCGGGGAGGACTGTAGTCTGCCTGCGCTCGAGGTGTGCTTCACCGATGTTCTGGTAGCCAACAGCTCGGCGTATCAAAGCGTAGAGGAGATCAGAATAGCCACTCGAGTTCGAAGTGGTGGTTGATAAATGCATTCGCATGATCTAGCCGATTAGATTTTGAATCGGCGCAATCCGTGGCGCGGGGGATGAGTTGTCCCCGCCGGACCGTTGGGCGACGTCATCCATCATTCGCCTGCGTATTCACTTGTTGCCGCATCCATTCCCACAGATTTGCCGCCGCCTTTTCCTGTTAAACTCATGCTTCTGACGAGAGTGTTCTCACGTGCATGCCGTTCATTCTCTTTGTCGTGGCCGCCACCCAAACATCCAATTACACTTTAACTAGCCGATGTGGCCAGTCGACTGGCTATACGGCCGCTCAACCATTCAATTTTACACTATGCAAACAATTTCAAAGTAAAATTCATGCGATTTGATGGAAGGAAGGGTTGAGACACTTACCTGCGTGGCTGCACACGATTTTTCCAGTTCTTGGACGATGGTGAGTGGATCTACCTGCTGCATGCGACTTACACAGACCCGGAGGCTCGTGGTTACAGGCTGCCGACGATGGAGTGGATGTTTTGGTTGCATGCGCCCACGTTTCGTTGCAGATGGCATTGCTGTGAATGGTATCCACTCGAGAAGGTTGAACTGTTACAGGATTCCCGCGAGGTGTCTCGTAACAGTTCTTCCTCCTTGGGTGCATGCTGCACGACGGAGGATCTGGCCTTTCAATCACGTTCCCAGAGCTTCTGATGCCTATGGTATGAGATCTCAGCATTTGTTTATCTTCGAAAATGGCTTTTCCCGCGAGAACTCATCGATATTCTTTGTTGGTGCAGGGAACTTGGTTGCATGTCAACAAGGATGGTGGAGCAAGGTGACAACAATGTGCAAGGGTGCCAATAGAGGCTTGCATGCGTCCACACCAATCCATAGTCACTAAATCTCCTTTTAAGATGAATTCTGGGCCGTCCCAAACTTCTACAGGAAGTTTCCTGTAGAACACAGATCTTCCTGTAGAAAGTTCGGCCTTCCTATAGAAAGTCTATACTTTCCTGTAGAAAATACGCGCCTTCCTGTAGAAGGACTGCATCTTCCTGTAGAAGGACTGCATCTTCCTGTAGAAACACTGCATCTTCCTGTAGAAACACTACATCTTCCTGTAGAAGACTCAAACCATGATAAAATTGCACATACCCTGAAAAAACATGGGTACCCTTGGAGGAGGTGCTGGTGAGGTCCACTGAAAGCATGATAAGGACCCTTGGCTTTGAGTTGAAGTCTTCCTCTCCTCCATAGAACATCTTCACCCTGCATGCAATTTTACCATATTTTTCTTATTGTTTTTTTTTTCTTTTTTTCCTCTTTTTTTTTGAAAGATAACAGGGGCGCCTCAAAGAGGTTTTCACCCGTGCCATCTGCCCTGAGCGCCTCAGAGAGGTTTTCACTCAAGGATCTTTTTCAAGCCTTTTCTTCTTTATTTTTTGAAAGACAATAGGGGTGCCTCAATGAGGTTTTCACCCCTACTACCTGCCTTGGGCGCCTCAGAGAGGTTTTCACCCAAAGATCTTGTTCTCTTTTCTCTTTTTTTCCAACCCATTGACTGCCTCATGGAGGTTTTCAATCAATGAGCCAATCTAAGGTGCCTCCAAGGAGGTTTTCACCTTAGATTTCTATTTTCCTCTTTTTTCATTTTTTCCTTTTTCATTTTTTTTTTCTTTTTTTTCTTTTTTTTTTCTACCCTACCCTACTTGAAAAACAAAATCATTTTCAAGTATAAGAATACTTCCAATGGAGCCATGTGCACATCGAGATTAGAGAAAAAATGATGTGAAGGCTCGAAATGCATGCTTGGACAAGTATCCAGATCTCAGAGACCAAATGATTTGGCTTTGAAGGGATCAAACGAAGTTGAGGAAGAAAGTACTGCTGCAACTTAGTGACCTTCTGAAACCATATCTCAATATAGCTTTGATATCCTTGGTTCTTTTGCTGATCTGGATCATTCTTCATGTCACCTTCTATCATGACCTTCTGATCTTCCTCTTTTTTTTGATCTTTCTCTTGAATACATGGAAGATTTGATGGTAACCATGAAGGAACTCTCTCGATCTCTTATTCTGATCTCTTCTCTTCATTAAGTGCAGCCCATGGTTCTTTGATCTCCTCTTTGGAATCTTCTTTTTCTTTTGGTCCTTCAATGTTGTCAATAGATTCTCTCTTTTGCAACACTCTTCCTGAGCTTTGGTGAACATCATTGAGCTCAAAAGGAGTCATTTGCACATGTTGTGCCTCAGCTTTGCAATTGGGTTGAGCTGCTCCATTGCAGGGTTTTGGAAATGGAGGTACGGGTAGCCGAGTGGGGGTGTAAAATTGAGATGGAGATGGATGGCATTGTGGTTGGGTAGGCATTTGGGGTTTCCTTGGTGGAGGAGGAGGCGATGGTTGTGGATGAGCGGGTGGTGGAGGAAAATGAGCGAGATGAGAGTTGTACTGGGGCCTCCACTCCTGATAAGGTGCATTCCACTGAGGCTGTGGCTGAGCATAAGAGTGAAACGAATGAGCAGCTGGTTGGGCATAATATGGATCTGTGAAGGAATAAGGAGGAGGTGTGAACCAGGAAGGATGAGCAGGGGGACCCCAAGAAGGCATGAAGGTGGCTTGGTAAGGGTCATAATAGGTCTCGGGTGTTCCTTGTAGTTCCTGCTGGTAGGGTACGGGTCCATGTGGCCTCCTTTGGTTCATATAACAGAGTGATTCAGTGGCTCCCTTGGCTCTTTGATATGTAGCTTTGATTCTGGGCAAGGAAGGGCACTAATCTGTAGGATGGTATTCTTCACAGATGAAACACACTTCTAGAGGGTGCATTGGACATTCGTTCCTAGGATGCTTTCTAGTGCACCTAGGACAAAAAATGGCCAAAGCCCTCTTGGCTTCTTCTTGCTTCTTTTGGATCCGCAAGGTATCCAGTTGCATGGCAAGAAACTGCCTCATATCACTTTTGAAATCTTCGATCTTATTTGAAAATTCATCTTTGGACAAGGGACTGCTCCCAACATTTCTGCTTGTAGCCATTTGCTTCAGAGGTTCTCCAATCACAGCCATCGAAGAAGAGAGAAGGCTGTGTGAAGCAGTGGGGGTGTTTTGCAATCATTTTTCTAACTTATCTCTACTCCTACAAGGCATGAAATGAAATCTTTTTGCTTGATTTTTGCTTTTTTTCTACTTCTACTTGCAAAACTGAAATAGATTGAACTACAACTAACTATCTTGCTGAAATGAAAATGCGGAATTGAAATGAAAGCAGGAAAGGACTAATCTATTTTGCTCAAATGAAATTGCAGGAATGAAATGCTAGGCTACGCTTGCGAAATTGAAATGATAATCTACGCTTGCAGAAATGAAATTGCGGAATTGAAATGCTAATCTATGAAAGCAGGAAATGTCTATGCTACTTTTGCAGAATTGAAATGAAATAAACTACTTAGCAGAAAGTTGTAGTAGAAAATAGAAGAATAGAAACAATCACCAATACTCTGCCGCTTTGCCGGCAATGGCGCCAAAAAGATGGTGGGCTCCAGTATTGTAGCAATAATGCTACAACTCCTGGAGCTTCCTATCTCTAATTTTATCAACCCGGTAGTTCGTACAAACTTGGAAGCGACAGTGTTGTATGCACAAGTACTAGCTCTTGTCGCACCTGTCACTTGGTCAGCTGGCACAAGTCCGCTAGGGCTCAAGCCAACTTCTATATGCTCTCAGAAGAAGCTTGCTAAATGATGGACGAAGGCTATCTTAAAGGAAATTAATCTATTTGCAAAAAGAAACTGGAAGCCAACAAAGCATGAAAACCCTAGTAAACCCTAATTTGACTAGCTAGACCCTTACAATGCAAAACTGTGAATGAAACTTCTACCAATGATGCCATTACTTGCAGTGAACTGAAATACATGCATCTAAGCTACTTGCATCTAAAAAGACATGTTTTTGTATTTTTTCATTAAGTGGTTGGATTTATTATGATGATGCTTTTGATTAGGGTTTGGTTGTGTAGGAGCGGTTTGAATGGAAGGAAAGCATGGGCAAGGTCAGGATGGCTAGGGGAGGTCCCAGAGGGTCTCTAGCATCAGTCCATAGAAGTCTACCACGTTCAGATGCTCAGCAACCGAGTTTGCAGGCTTCTACAGGAAGTCTGCAGGGGATCCTACAGGAAACTCAGGGGTTCTACAGGAAGTTTGTGCAATTCTACAGGATGTTTGACCATGGAAGTTTTGGGAGATGGTAAAGTGTTGAAGTGGTGTGGGAGGATAGGTGAGATGGATATGGAGCTGGTGATGGCTCAGGAGCAGATAAATCAGATGGAGGAAGAGTGCATGCAGTGGGTTGATGGCTGGAAGGATGGGATCACGAAAGGTTAAGTAAATGAAGCTACATGGAAATGGATGAGCTGGAGGGTAAATGAGCTGGACAGAGGCCAAGTAAGGCTTGAGGAGAGATCAAGAAGAAGAAGAAGGAAGTGGAATGATATGGAGCAGCGTAAATGAAACAAATGACTTATGCACCAAAAACGAGAATTCATTAACCTGTGATAACTGTGCCATGAAACCTATGAACAGCAATGGAAGACCAAGAAATGAAACTCGTGCATGGAAGTGGAATGTAGGCGTATGTTTCAATATCAAAAGTGCATGGATGGATCTTCAACGGAAATGTCTATGTTGCAGCTTGCATGGAAATGAGAAGAACTGCGTTTCTTTTTGGTGGTTGGTTATGGACTGCACCCCAATCCCTAAGAGAGATGGCAGTGAGCCTTAACAACCTTTTTCTGGAGCTCCAATAAATTATATCTATCCTCTTCTAACCTAAGCAACTGGAAACCAATTCACCATAAACTAATCCTATTCAATCTCATGAAAAAGACTAAATTAACAGACTGTAAATTCGAATTGCATGTTAAAGTAAAAACTCAAAGTGCTGGAACGAAATGCAAATAACATTACAACACCGAGGAGATCTATTGCTCTCAGGTTGGGCCCTAACCTGAGAGCTATAGCTCCCTTAGAAACTCAGAATGAGATCAAAATCTGCCTCTTTTATTCATAACCAAACATCTGATATCATGCCAAAACTGGCTTACAAAAGGAACAAAAACCGAGTTGTAGCTCGTACTTCCAAATTACAAGAGTAATGCAAAAGTTCAAAAAGCTTCTATCCAAGGCTACGGCCTCAGTATTTATGCAAAATGATCATCCAACAGGTGTCCTTGATTTGTGGATCTCGGTTGTCCAACTGAAGGTTAAACTGTTGATCCTGTAGAACAGTTATAACTGCTGTTCCTGTAGAACAGTTGTAACTGCAGTTCCTGTAGAACGGTTGGCTGCCTCTAATCTCGGTGGGGAGATTGGCAGGAGCTCGGAGCTATGGTGGGAATCACGAGGAAGGTGCCCAAGACTGTGGACATCCTCTCCTAAAAACCAACAGTGCCACCTCATTGTCTCCTTGTCTCCTTTCTCGTGGTCTTTTCTCCCTTTTAATGCCAAAAACCTGAAAGCATCATGCATTAGTCACGTAGATAGAATGCCTACCCTTCTTCCTACAAACAACACGAATAAACCAAGAAATGAATGCATAAGCAATAAAAAATGAATGGTTTGAGCAGAGCAAGTAGGCCAAATGAGCCCAAATTGTACCAAAAATTGGGGCTCATCAACTTGGCCCTCAAGTCAAGTCACCAAGGGAGGAGCAAAAGCAAAATTCTTTTGGTCTGAATCTCAACAGAAGGCATTCATAGAGTTGAAAGATTACCTCTGCTTAGCACTAGTGCTCACATTTCCAGACTTGCAACAACCATTTGAGGTGGAGACAGATGCCTCTGACTATGTTGGGGTAGTCCTTACTCAACACAGGCATCCAGTGGCATATCACAGTGAGACACTTTCCGACATAGTCTGGAAGTATCCCACTTATGACAAAGAAATGTATTCAATTGTGCAGGCCTGCCGACAATGGAAACATTACATTTTGGGGAAGGAAACGGTTATCCACACAGACCACTGACCCCTCCAGTTCATACAGACCCAAGGGAAATTGCAGAATGATCGCCATCAAAAGTGGTCCACATACCTGCAACAGTTCCATTTGAGTATCAAGTATAACAAGGGCAACACCAATAATGTTGCAGATTTCCTCAATCGACCACCGATCATGTCATTAACCACTGTGCTCAACTCTTGTGGGCACGAGACTACTAATTGGCCACTTCTCAACTGACCCAGAATTCAGCCACACATACAAGAGACTCTTGGAGGGTCGGCATGTTCTATATTTTCATCTCCAAGATGCCCTGTTATGCCACCTGGGTCACCTTTGTGTTCCTTCAAGTGAGCATGCCATGATGATTAGGGAAGCACACTACAGCCGGGTTGCTGGACATTTCAGGGTCGAGAAAATGGTGGGAGTACTGCAGAAGTATTTCTATTGGCTGAATCTTCGATAGGATGTCGAGAAGTACATCAGATCATGCACTACCTGTGCCATTGCCAAACCGAAAGTCAAGAAGCAAGGCCTCTATACCCCGCTTCCTACCCCTAGTCAACCTTGGGAATCCATCTCCATGGATTACATGTCAGGCCTTCCTTCCACTAAGCATGGAAACGACTATGTTTTTGTGGTCGTCGATAGGTTCTCGAAGATGGCCATTCTGGTGGCCTACAAGAAGAATATATGCTAAACTCTTCTTTGAATGAGTGTGGGTACACTTTTGGATCCCATAGTCTATCATCTCATATTAGGATAGCAGGTTCCTCAGTACATTTTGGTCCAGTCTCTGGTCGATGCTGGACACCAAACTCACTAAGTCCACAACCTTCCATCCTCAAAATGATGGCTAGATAGAGGTTGTAAACATGATGATTATATACATTCTGCACATGTACAACTCAAAGCATCCATGCACATGGGATGAGAGCCTCCCCTATGTTTAGCATAGCTACAACCAGGCTCTCCATAGCTCGACTGGCCACAACCCTTTTTAGGCGGGCTTGGGATTCCAGCCACTATGTCCCATTGATGTGGCCATGCCATTTGCAGCTACTCACGCAGGTTCATCTCATGTCCAGTCCAAAACAGATAAAGCAAATAGCTTCATTGAGCACATCCAACATATTCGCCAGTAAGTCCATGACATTCTAGAGAAATAAAATTCCAAGTACAAGCAGCGACATGATCAACATCGGGTGCCACACAAGTTTCAGGTGGGCGACAATGTCTGGTTAAATTTGAAAAATGAACACCTTACTAGAGCCTATCGGAAACTCAGACCACTCTGATATGGTCCTTACACCATTACCAAGGCTATGGGAGGCAATGCATTTGAGCTCAGCATTCCCGCATTCCTTGGTCTGCACCCACTATTCAATGTGGACCTCCTTCGACCATACTTTCCACCATTACTAGACACATTCGACATTGCAGAACATCTCACACCCACAGAGTTAAATCCAAATTGCATGGAACAAGCTACAACTGATAAAGCACACTTGCTAGCAGAACATCCAATTGTATCAAGCTATCAAAGCAGGCCAACTACTTCACTAGGGCAAGTGGCTCACCAGGGACCAAGTTTAGCAGAAGTTTCCTCATCTCATCGAGGAACTCAACGCAATGGGGACCATTGCTTCCTAAGGGGGGAGGAATGATCCAGGTGGATATTGGTGGCCACCCGCCAAGTCCACTTGGACACCCACCATGGTTTCTTTTAGCTTTTTAGTTTCCTTAATTGTAGCACAGTTTACTATTTTTAGTAGTTTTTCGGGTCCTAAACTTCTGGAGCTGTTTTGAGGCCCTAAATGACGTTTTTTGGGAAATATAGGAGCAACATGCATCCATGTACCAATGTTGCTCTTCCCAAAGTTGTATTTCTTGGATAGATCTTTATAACAAGATATTGTACACGTCAAACGGAGATCGTATGCTAAAGTTACAACCCCGGGAAGTTGATGTACCAATTTACCCAAATGGGTCCCAGGGTTTGGCGTTTCATCTTCTAGGGTTAGGTTTTTGGATTCTTAGGGTTTTCCATTATTTCTCAACAATAAATAGGCATTCGAGCCTCATTGTAACATAGTTCAAAGGCATGTAGCCACCACATCTCTTCTCAGAGATAAGCTCCATTGCCCTAGCTGTTTATTTCCATTTTCTGTTTGTAAACATATCTCAGTATTTTACATTAATGAAATGAAGTATTATTTCCACTGCATCTTTGTGTTTATGGTTATCTCTATAATTTTTTGTGTTCCTGTTTAAATCCGGATCAAGTCTGGAATTGAGTGCACAAACCACATGTAGCAGGGTGCACAGGTGAGAGAAGAGCATGTATTGAAGATACTTATTGATAAAGAATAGGTTTTGGAAAAGTACTTTTTATCTTTATGTGTTCATTCTGTGTTGTTATGATATTTTTATGCATTCTTTTTACTGAATCATGTGAAATAATACATGTTATATTGTTTTCTATTATGTTTATGCGTTAAGTACCAATCTATGTAGTTAATCATCAGTGCCAAGTTATTCATGTGCACGAAGTTGTAGGTAGATATAATACATAAGTGAAAACATGGATGCAACATAACGCATATCCCTTCGGCTATAGAAACTTGGTTCTAAAACCTCCCATAACCATTTTGGGTGATATTGTGATCTTGTTGTAGGTCATTGCCGAAAGGGCCAGTGTTTGAGGGTTTTTTTGGTGTGTAGTACACTTTGAACCTAGGTCAAGCCCCCTTAAACCAACAAATTGTTGGGTTTCTAGGACTGGGATATTATTAAGGGATATGCGTTTGTGTCCTTCGAAGAAAGAAATCCAGGAGTGGGTTGAACAGAAGGAAAGAGAATTTGTGAAAAAGAAAATAGAAACCCTCGATTATCAGCTAAAGGTTGGTTGTAGAAGTATATCTTTGAAGAGCAATAAGAAATCTTATTTGGTTCCTTCCACATTCAATTGTATGAGTGGGTATCTAAGTTGACCGAGCATAAGACTTGTTTCGAGAATGATGAACCTAAGGAGTGGAATCTTGAATTGACACAGTGACTCAAGAACATCAATAACAGTATCTCAAGGGTTGTTGATTTCTGGACCGATAGAATTTCTAGACTGATATCATTTTGTTGAGAGATGCGATCGTATCCTATAATGAAGTTGAATGAAGAATTTTCAAAGGACTGTGAGGTAAGTTCTTAAGATATTTTACTCTCTGAATTAATATGTTATTTTCTGAAAAGGGGATTTTGTGAATGCGGTCAAATTAATATTTGGAAAAAGAGGAAATAAGCCTGAACTAGGGTTTATGAAAAGTGGAAAACAATATAAAATAGATCTAAATAATTTTATTAAAACTGACTATAGCCCTTTGTTAGGAGGATTTGAGAATGAAGAAAAAAGAAATAACCCTAAAACCCCACGAAATTCCCTTTCCTATCTTGAATGTGCTTCGAAGTTAGGAGTTGAAAAGAATTAGGGAATATTTTTGGGTTCCCCATACATCCACCCCCCTTACACCCCATAACCCTCCCCATAATTACCCTACACTACCATCCCCTCCCCCTCCACCTAGCCCCCACGAGAAGGAAAATGGTCGATGACATTAAGCTTCCTATTTTTAAAGGACTGGGATTAGAGGATCCAGATCGGTTCTTGTTTGTAGCTGATGTAATATGGACAACAAGAAATATCACTAGTGATGATGTAAAGAAGATGCAACTCGTGACGTTGTGGTGAGAAAGAGAACTAACCTGGTATATGAAATACTTTGTGACTAACCCAATTGCTTCATTAGATGAAATTAAGAAATAATTGGTATCATGATTCAAGAAGCTGAAATCATAATCACAGTGAACCACAGAGCTAAAACAAATCAAACAGACATCAACAAAATATGTGTGGGATATGGATTAGTGATTCAAGGTGTTGATGGGTCAAGTAAGTTTTAATATACCCCTAGAACAACATAAAGAATGGTTCACAGTCATGCTACTTCCACACTTTAGGTTACCTTTTACACAGCAGAAGATCACGACTCAAGTTGAAGCATTGGAGATTATGATGAAGCTAGAAGCTTCACCGATTGGAGATATTCATGGAGGAGTACAATAGATATAGAGTCAGCTAGACAATTTGACCTTCGAATTGCAGGATCTTGAGAAAGGTAAAGAGACTAGATCATAAGTAGGGTGTACAAAATGCAAAGAAGAGGGTAATTATAAGGATCAATGCCCTATGTGGAGAGATTATTTGGAAATTAGAGCACCTAATCTAGTAGAACCCAGGTTTGTGCTGTAATATTTGTAGAATGAGAGGCAAAAATCGCTTTGAATATTGCTACCTATTAATTAAATATGTGTAGACCCCAAAGAAACTGTTTTGTAACTTTTGTAAATCACTAGGAGATGATGAGAAAAGATTTCAAAGTTATGACATAATGATGGAGCACATTAATGACACTTATAGACTACAAGCTGATGGACACACACACAAGGAGCCAAGCCAACACATTGTTTGAGGAGGATTTCAAGGCTGATGACAAGGATGAGGATGAGGAGTTGGTTGAGGTTGTGGCCAGATTATCTGTTATAACTATGGGTAGGCATGACACTTCGCAAGACACTGTCAGAACCCTATGACAACCTACAACTATTGTAAGTCTTTTGATCATGTGATAGAAGAATGCCTCATTCTTATTGTGAAGATGCAGGAGAAAAGAAACCAACAACATTGAAAGTATCTAAATGATGACCATTGAGCCAAAGAAGGATCAACTGCACATCGACATTGTATCTAGAAGTGGAGCTGCAACTGGAAATGATAAAGTAAATGGGGAAAAGGAAGTTGAAGCTACATGGGTAAGAAAAACTACTAAAAAATCTCTTGCATTTGATATCCTAAAGGAAAATCAAGTATTCATGGAGGCAAGGCAAGGCTTTATGGATGATGGGGCCTCAACCTCTACCACACAGCTGACTCAGAAAGATAAATGCTAGATAGTACCAGTTGCAACACTAGATGTCGATATGAATATTTTGAAGTCTTTTCTATGTACTTGCATGAAATTGTTGAGAAATCAGAAGGTCGTAGAGGGATTGCAAGAATTGATAGGCTATTGTGCTCCTAAAGAGGTACCACAAAGTGATATGTGTGCATTGAATAATCTACATAGACACGGGAATCAGGATAGAAAGGAAATGAGGCTTACAACATATAATGGGGATTATGACATCGATCAGGTTATCTTGGATATAGGATCTGATTCCAATGCTTTTCCGAAGAAAACTTGGGAATTGATGGGTAAGGAAAAACTACAATGGTCAAATATTTGGCTAAAGATGGAAAACCAAGAAAATATTGTCACTCTAGGAAGATTGTCAGGTATCATAGTAGACATTGATGGATTTCACACTACCACTGACTTCGAAGTGATTGAGATTGTGGATGAAACTAATCCCTACCCCACATTCTTGGATTATATTGGGTGTTTTATAACATGGCCATAATTAACTTGAAGAAAAGGAAAATGATATTTGAAAGCAATAATATGAGAGTTATTGTACCATTAAATCAATCGAAGGGAGTGAGATATACCAAACCTATCAAAGAAGAGTACACTGCACATGACATTGACAACATTTATCAAATAACAGCAAAAGAAGAATAATGGATTAACGCTACTACATATGGAAAACTGATTTCGGAACAAGATAGTTCTTGTACTTCAGATTCAGAAGAGGAATTGGAAAACTAGTAGAATAGGTTGCATGAAGTGTCTAAAAGGTTATGTGCAAGGATCACCAAAGCAGTGCGTTGTATGATAGTTGATGTACGTGGTATACCTTTGTATGATGGTTTGTGTGATGTAAATACTTTCTTTAGGGATTATGAAAGATGGGTACCTGAATGTCTGATATTGTTAGCTTTAAATCAAGCACTGAGGGTTACTCCTGATAGATGGTGGCGTACTCATAAGAATAATATAGGAGATTGGAAAAAATGTATAAGTTTTACGTGGGTAAGGTTTGGTCAAGTAGAAATAGAGCTCGTAGACAAGCATGATTGCCAAAATGATACTAGAGACCACATACAACTCTGTACGGCATATTGGGGAGAAATTTCGTGAGAAGAATGGATGCATGGATTTATCCATACCCTGGAGATAATTCCTTGGAATTGGTATTTGGAAATTGAGCTTCAATATGGTACTGCTAGCTAGGAAGAAATGGTTGATGGACTTATAATGACATTAAAATTTGAAGATGTCTTCCCACATATAGATGTAGCTCCAAATATAGTTAAGAAGAAGATTTTTTAGAATGAAGTTCCAATTATTTGGAAACCTGCTTGGGCTACACATATACACAATGCAATGGAATGTTATAATCTCACTATGGAAGAGGATGAAGATCCTCGTAATATTGACATCAAAGAATCAGAAGGGCATCATGAAGTAAATGGACATGAGATAGAGATGCCTGATATACTGAAGCCATTGAAGACAAAGAGAGTGAATATAGGGTCATAGGCTGAACCAAAGTACATGAAAATAGGATATTACTAGGATGAAGTCATAGTCAGCAAGATAACAACTTTCTTGCATGAATATCAGGAGTTGTTCCCCACTATGATTTCAGATATGAAGGGAATATTAGGAGATCTGGGAGTTGTGAGGATTCCTTTGAAGCTTGATTTGAAGCCTGTCAAGCAGAGACCTTATAGGTTGAATCCAAAATACAAGGATAAGGTGAAAGAAGAATTAGAAAATATGTTAACAGATGGGATAATTGAACTTATCGAAGAGTCTGAATGGGTAAGTCCCATGGTGGTTCAGGAAAAGAAGGCAAACGGGGAAATTAGAATTTGTGTTGACTTAAGGAAATTGAATGATGCATGCTTGCATGACCCCTTCCCTACACTATTTACAGATGAAGTATTGGACAATGTAGGAGGACATGAGGCTTATTATTTCACAGATGGATACCATCAGATCAGAATTGCGCTAAAATATAGTAATAAAATGACTTATGTGACAGAGTGGGGCTCTTATAGTACACGGTGATGCCTTTTGGATTAAATAATGTGTCTGCTATATTTTCCATAGTTGTAATTGTGTCTACTATACTTCGACGATTGGACAATATTTCATATATTAAAGAAGCATGTGGAAAGCTTAAGGTTGATGTTGGATACGTGTAGGTAGTACCATATCTCATTGAACTTGAAGAAGTGCACCTTTTATGCACCATTTGGTATACTGTTGGGACACGTAGTTTATAAATAGGTATTAATGGTGGATCCTGCAGATATTGTAGTTATTATGAAACTATCAACACCAAAAATAGTGAGACAACTACACACAACACAGGGACACATTGACAGGAGTACGGGAAGATAACTACGCTAATGGAGAAATTGTTGAAGAAAGATGTGACTTTTCAATGGAGCAAAGAGTGCCAAAAGAGCTTGGACGTACTGAAAGAGAAGACGATAGCTACACTTATTCTATTTTTCTTGGACTGGAAGAACGAGTTCCATGTACATGTTGACGCATCTTGCATAGCATTGGGTGTAGTGTTAACGCAGCTAGGAGAAGGAGAAATTGATCATCCCATAACATTTCAAGAAAAAAATTGTCCAACCTGGAAAATAACTAGAGCATGACGGAAATATAGGGATTAGTTACGGCGTATTCATTACAGAAGTTTAGGAACTGCTTATTGGGGGCACATTTCAAAATGTTCACCGATTACTTTGCACTGAAATATTTGGTGAATAAGCCTATTTTAGGAGGAAATATTTGTCGATGGTTGTTATTATTCCAGGAGTATGGCTTCAAATTTAGAGTGAAGCCATGGAAATTGAATGTTGGGCCTGATCATGTATCAAGAATAGAGATACGAGAAGAGCCCAAAAATATCGATGATAACCTTCCTGATGCACAAATATTCAAAATTAGAGTTGTATATGATCACTTCACAGATATTATTCATTTTCTCACCATGGGAATGGCACCCGTGGAGTACACTATGAAGAAAAAGAAGGAGTTAGTGGTTTCAGTAGCTGATTTCTCATTGATTGTTGTAAATTTATATAAAATGGGACCGGATGAAGTAACGTGTAGATACATACCTAAACATGAATGACAGAGCATTCTAACATGAGCTCATGGAGAAGTCATAGGTGGGCATTATGCAGGAAAATCCATTGCACAGAAAATCTTGAGATTTGGGCTATGGTGGCCCATAGTACATAAGGATGCAAAAGAATTTTGTCAAGCATGTGATGTATAGAAGAGATGAGATGCTACTAGTGCCACAAGTAGCTTTGGAGGATTTTGACAAATGGGATATTAACTTTGTTGGACCTACTAGTCTACTAGGAAAGAAGACTAGTGTGATGTATATAATCACTGCAATTGATTATTTGACAAGATGCGCTAAGGCACAACCAGTGAAGGATTACAATGCAAAAACTGCTATGAAATTCATCTTTGAATATATACTATGCATGTTTGGTTTTCTGAAGATCTTGATGAGTGAGCAAGGCACACATTTATTGAACAAGACCATTGAAGCATACACTGAGGAATTTCAAGTTTACCACAAAGAGAGCACCCCTTATCATCCTTAGGCAAATGGAATAGTGGAAGCTTTCAATACAATTCTGGAGAATGCATTGACTAAGGTATACAATGTGAACATAGATGATTGGGATTTAAGGATTCCAGTAGTATTGTGGGCATATGGAACAACATGAAGGAAATTGACAGGGAAGACATTTTCTATGTTGGTATATGGACAAGAGGCAGTTATGCCTATGGAATAAATTGTGAAAATTTTGAGAATTATAGTTGTCACAAACACAACAGATCCTGACATTGTGGAAGAAAGAATGTCATGGATACTAGCTCCAGAAGAAGACATCATAGCAGGGTTCCATCAGTAAGTACAGAAAGCACAGGAGAACGCATGGTATGATAGGCATATCAAGAAGAAGACATTATAGGAAGGATATTTTGTATTATTATATGACAACAAATTCTCGAATTCGCAGGAAAATTTAATACACATTAGTTAGGACCATATATCATCAATCACATCTTTGATGGTGTTGCAGTTCAGCTTGCAAAGTTGAATGGTCAAATGATTTCAAGACGAGTGAATGGTAGCATATTGAAGATATACATGGATGAATCCATCCTTGGAGCTTTGCACTAAAAATTAAAGGGAAGGAAGTCATAGTGCCACATGCAGTTGAAAGTGGGCGCGGGACTATAAACTACTCTGCAGCAAGGGACTTCGCAAAAGAAATATTACTACGCAATACTCAGGAGTATGATGAAGTTCAAAGGAACTATGAAAAAGAAAATGTGATTGTGCCACGAGGAAAGGTTCATCGAATTTGATCAGAAATATGATCATTGGAAGGAAAAATCTACTGTTAAAAGGAAATTATTATTAATGGGCATGGGAGGAGAGAATTTATGAAGCATAGCTGGTTTTATCTAGCCCAATACTTGAATTAAATGAGAAAATACTAAGGCAATCATGATGTTGGAATTAAAAATTGTAATAAAAACCGTATCCTGCGCCACATTTGACACTTTGTTGTCTAGCGAAGTTGACAAATTGCATTTAAGAGTGAAGAAATCTATTGTATGTCTGAGAGGAGTTTTGACGAACTTGTTGGAATATCTGTAGAGAAAGGATTAGTGGTATTATGGAGGCACAACCAGTGAAGGTACCCATGTCCCTAAGGTGCTACAGGTCCCTAAGAAAGAAGGTACCCATAGAACCACAACCATAGAAGAAGCAAGAGAAAAGACTACTCGAGGTCTGATGGGTGGAATTCAGAAGATCCTCGAGGAAGAAAACACAGAAGGAAGTCTACATGAAGAGAAAATAAGATAAGGGGAAGAAGCATGTGTAGAAAAGAAAGAAGTTGATGTAGTATAAGGTGTCTCAGCAGGTAAATTATAGTGAAGAGGAGGTTGAATTTCACAACATGGAGATGAAGGACAAAGATATTTCCACTCTACTACCACCTTATATGCCACCAACAAAAGAGAAAGTTGCACTAAAAAGGGAGCTGCAATAGGTGGCTAAGCAAAGAGATGAAGCATGTCAGTGACAACAACAATTGGAAAAATCCATCGAAGGTAGTTGTAGCATAGTGCCAGATGTGAAGGTCAGTGAGGAAGAACCACCAGTAGAGAAGGTCGTGAAGCTTGCCTCTGTGATAAAGGAATAGAATAATACATTGGAAAAGATAAAATTGGAGTATGAAATGCAAATATCAAAGCTGCAAATAAAGCTGCATCCATCCATGCCACTAGAAGTGTGGGAACAGAGGCATAAAAACTTAAAGGTAGCATTAAAAGGAATCTCTGACACAGTGGCAGACTATGAGAAATTATTGGATGACACGATGCAGATTTGGACATCATTATAGGAGGATTGAAACATCCAAAAGATCGAGAAGGAATTACAAGTGAAGCATAAGCAATGCGATGAAATATTGGCAGCTGTAAAGACCTTATTAGTCTTACAGAAAATCGCTAGTATTACTAAAGGGAAGAACCTACAAAAGCAGATAGATGATCTTCAGAGGAAGGAGAAAATTTTGCAAGCAAGGACTCAGTCGTGGTAGGATGACTCCCTCAAACTATCTCAGGAAGTCGACGAAAGGCTTAAACAGTTGAAGAAAAGGGAGGCAAAAATATTGTAGAAGGCTATTGGCCCAACCACAGAGGCATTACTGGAGGAGGTGTGCAAACAATAGAAACAAATGGTAGAGACAGTCGAATAGTATAATGCAGTCTACAATAGAATTTCAATGAAAATCAAGGGAAATACAGCTGGGTGACTCAGGATGAGTCATAGGTGAGCGTTGGTGGCTTATAGGGCGCAACCCAATTTGGTATAAGTTTTGGTAAAATAATTTTCATTTTGAGGAGCAGAGCTAGCGAAGTTCTCTTCATCGCGCAATGATTAGGGGCTTTGGGGCGGGTCAAAAATCCCTTATTTTGTAATGGGTTTCGAGTATTAGTCAGTTGTTTTGTCAGATCCATGGTATGTGGACAATGGTCTTGTAGTAAGGAAGTCCATATAAAGAATATGTAATGTTGTATCGAATATGAAATAACTAAATAAGCATATATTGTTCGTATTATTTGTCTTGAGTCTATATTTTCGGGGAAGGCTTTGTGGGCAAGTGCGCGGAAGCCTTGAAGAGTCTATAGTTGAGTGCGTAGACCAGCTGTAGCTGGGTGCGCAGGTCAAAGAAGAGCATGTATTGAAGATCCTTATTAATAAAGAAGAGGTTTTGGCAAAGTATTTTGTATATTTTTGTGTTCATTCTCTATTTTTATTGATATCATTATGCATGGTTTTTATTGAATTATGTGAAATAATACATGTTATACTATTTCTGTTATGTCTATGCATTAAGTACCAACCTTTGTAGTTAATCATTAGCGTGAAGTTATTCATGTACGAAGAATTGTAGGTAGTTATAAGACATAAGTGAACGCACATACAACATAGTACGCATATCCCTCTGGCTAAAAAAACCTAGTTCTACAACCTCCCATAAACGCTTTGGGTGAGACTGCAATTTGCTTGTAGGTCATTGTTGAAAGGGCTAGTGCTTGAGGTTTTTGTTGGTGTGTTGTACACTTTGAACCTAGTTCAAGGTCGTTTAAACCAGTAACATGGATCCAATTCTTTCTAATGTAGTAGATGGTGTATGAATTAGTTTCCTCTTGCTACCTAAGAAGATCTCCAATAGTTGTATCAAAAGAATTAGTGGAGATGTGAAACAAAAGACTTTAGTTGGGTCCTCATAAAATGGGAGTTGTCGTTCCACACATTTTTACTCTGTAAAACCATCTTTACACTTGTTACTCCATAAAAAATATTTATCTCTTTTTAACAGGCAAAATAATGGGAATGCAATATTGGAAACAAAATCTATAAATAGTCTATAATAACTTTCCTACCCCCAAAAAAAAGCATACCTCATTCTGTGTCTTAGGAGTGGAAATTCTCGTAGTTACCTCTAATTTTTCTGGGTCAGCCTATATACTTGCAGTAGAGAGATAGTGACCTAAAACAATAACTTCAGTTATCATCATATGACACTTCCCAGTCCTAAGACAAAGGTGGTTTGTATGCAATGCTCAAGTACATTTTCAAGGTTATGCAAGGCCTCATCAAACTCATCCATGTAATGTGTAAATTCATCCATAAATATTTCTAGATAGTAATTGACTATATCATAAAATATTCCTAACATTGCTTGGTAGAAGATTGCAAGCACATTAGAAACTCAAAAAGGTAGGACCATATATTAAAATGTACACCAGGGGAAGTGAAGGTGGTTTTTTTTCTAGTCCTTAGGAGCAATTTGGATTTGATTATAGCCACTAAATCCATATAGGAAAGAGAATAAAAATTACCAGACAATGTATCTAGGACCTGATCAATAAAGGGTAGTTGAAAATGGTTCTTTTGACTAGCTTTGTTTAGCTCCCTATAATCTACACATGCTCTCCACTTTCCATTTTTCCTAGGGAAAATAAAAAGTGGAGATACCCATTGACTGTTAGAAATTAGATAGATAAAATTTTCATTGAAGAGCTTTTGAAGTTCCTCCTTGAAAACACTTTTCAATTTTAGATTCATTCTATGTTGAGGTGGTCAGATAGGTTGCAATCTTTCCTTTGAGTATATATTGGGAGCGCACAAATTAGGATTGATATACTACATGTACTTGTAATCCCATGAAAATGCTTATTTATTCTTTCTTAGTAATTGTAGTAATCTATCTTTTTAGATAGGGGATAAATTAGGGTTAATATTTAAGGTCTTATTAGGCTCTATCTTTACTATAACACCCTTAAGAATAGGGGTTGTAGGTATTTCCTCTATAACATGATCATCAAAAGCATCTTCCTCACTAGATTTGTCTATCACGTAACTCTAACAAATGAGATTTTGATGATGTAACAATAGAAGGGTCACTAATGAAGTTTTTAATAGTATCATCCTCAGTCTCACCTTTGAAATACAAACCTTTTCCTATAGTGAGCATTAAACATGTATCAACTTCTTCTAATTCAAACTCATACCATAAAGGGTTCTCATTTTCCAAAATCAGTTTTGTTGGAGGATAAAGTACAATGTTGTTGGTGGTATTACCATAAGAGATGGTCATGAAACTAGATCTACATCTAATAAAATCATTTGCAAGTGTATTCATGGTCTACCTAGAACTAGAGAATGCCCTCGTAGGCATGTCTTACAGTTTTAACACTAGAAAATCTATTAGGTACTACCAAGAACCTACTTAAGTAATAACATCCTCCAATATTCCTTCAGGTCTATTCTTAGACCTATTTGTTAATTCTAAAATAGTGGGAGTTGGTAGAAAGTTGGTAAGTCCAAGTAGTTCAATAATTTCCATCATGATTATGTTGATTACTACTCCTAAGTCAATCAAGGTATTTGGAAGAGTTATTCCTCCAATATTAATAACTACAGCTGGGTCCCCAGGATCCTCATATTTAGAAACTGTATTATCCCATAACATTAATTTTGATACCTTTCCAATTACATATACAGTGAGGGGATCCGAAGGTTTCCAACTTGGATATTTGACATAATTCTTTAATTATTTTAGCATAAATGGGAACATCTCAAATTTCTTGATGTAAAGGAATTTGAACATGTAATTTTTTTAACTCCCTTAAGAAATCAAATTCATGTTCACGAGTGTTCATGACTGTAGCACACCTTTTAGGGTAAGGGGTTGCAAATAATTCTCATTATTAGTAGTTTTTACAAGTATCATAGTCGAGGTAACATTAGAGTTACATCAGAAGTATTACTAATTGTTGCAATGGTGTTAACAATAACACAAGTTGTTATAGATTCATGGTTATTATCAATGTTATAGCAGTATTTACCACTCTTGGTATATCTGATGCTCTCGTTATGAACTAAGGAAACCCTTCCTTTCTAGACATGGTCCAAAATCTAAAAAACAATGCTTTATTTCCTATACGCTACTTTTACCTGTGTTAAAAGCGTGTACACATGGGTTAGCATATACCCAACCTGCATATATGTGTTAAAACACTTAAAAATAATAAATCTCCTTAATTTTGGGTGGACTTTATGGGTTTTACCTATTACTCACCTACTATAGCTTGTGGCCCCACTATCTCCCAACTGAAAAAAATAATTTGGAGAAGTATAAATAAACCTCCATGGGAAGGCGTACGAGGAGAAGAGATGAGATATTGATATTATAGTTGATTGACCCCTGATCGAGTATGAAGAAATCGGTGTGCCTCCTGCACTCCCCAAGATTTAAGAAACTCTTACTTCCTCTCTTGAGATATCCTTCACCCCTCTTGTGATATCCTTGTGTATGTTGATGGAGGAAGATTGTTGAGGCTGGGACAGGATAGATCCAGGGGACTGTTCCACTTGGAGCTGGAGGAAGACTCAGGTTGTAGTTTTCCACCTTTCATTTAGCTTACATCAATAAAGAAATGTTGTTCTATTCCTAATATTTATCATGTTTATGCATTGATCCATGTTTTGATTTGTTTATAAATCTTATATTAATGCGTAACCATTCATTTTATTATATGATCTAACATATATATTATGAATACCCTTTCAGTTAATGCTATTGTATATGATTTTCTTAAATAATTTCCAGGTTTCAAAGGCATTAGAAGAAGCATAGGGTTTGAACCCTACGAGATCTACCCAAACTTAGGACCTCTGGGTAAGGACACTTCTTCCCAATTCAGTAGTTAAAGCATTTAGATTGTTTGTCTGTGCATTTCTTGTTATTGTATGACCTCCGCTCTGTTGGGGTCTTCAACCCAAGACCCTAGGGTGTTCCCACCCGCAAGAGAATTGACAACTCCAATGGGGAAAACATTTTTTTTTCCTAGTTTGGGTTGCTTGTTCTCAATCAGGGCTTGTTTTCTTGATTGCTTTCTTTTACACTATCATTGACGTATTAGCTTCCCAGGCATCAAGTCTAATCTTCTAGATCTGGCCTTGATTTTTTGTTTTTCTTAATTGAGCCTTCTGTATGCTTTCTTCTTGGGATAGAATTTCATATACACGCTAGTTTCCTAAAAAAGACTCATGTATACGTGAGTTTCGTATGTTTGAAACATGTGTGCATGCCTCTGTGTCTTTACATAGTCGCGTATACATAATCTTAAATTATTTTTTCAAAATCTTTTCTTAGTTATGTCTTTTGCCTAGTGAATTCTGCTATTTTCTGGTCATCCACTGTCTATAGAACCCAATTCTCTTGCAAGTTTTCATTTTCAAATCTCCTTCTCAGTGAAAAGCCTAGTTAACCTAGGATTGATTTTTTAGTAAGGTTTTGTTTTGTGTCTTGGGTTCAAGGCTTCTATCTAAAGTTCTTGGATGTTCTAGTTTTCCAGAACAAGAAATTGGTTTTGATTTTGTTTATAACCCATATTTCAAATTTCTTTGCTTTGCTTTCATTTTTGGTTGACCTTGTGGTTTTTTGTGCCCTTTTTAGTGTCTATTTGGCAATCTCGGGAGTTTTTTCTTGACATTTTGTCGGTTTGCTGAAGTCTTTTACTACTATTCAGATTAGTTTGTATGAGTTTGTAGTCCTTCATGTTTCAAGTTTCATTTATTAATGAGTTTTATAACTTTCAAAGTATAAGGACTCTTTGTGCTTGTTTCTTTATCTTTGGAATTTAGTAGTCTTTTTATGACCTAAAAAAATTATTTGGTTTTTTAAGAAAAAAAGAAAAGACAAAAAATAGTTTTAGCCTTTCTTTTTCTTTTCAAGCTTTTGGTTTTTTGGTTTCCTTTGTTTTGTTTATGAGGAATTGTGATCTTTTCCAATTTGTTTTGCTTGGTTTTGAGGGAAATTTGTTATTAAATTTTTCCCTCTTTATTGTTAAGTTAGCTTATTGATATTATAAAGAAACACTTTTTCTTCTTGTATGAGCATCCATGCACCATCATTATATTTTGCATTGCAGACATGTTAATCTTTTTGTTATCTTTTGAGTGTGTGGAGTGTGTTTTCTGGAAAAAGAAAAATTTTCTAGTACAAGTTTATTCGTAGAACTCTATAGAAATCCCTTTTCATTGAAGAAAATAATTGCACACATGTAGCTAAGTTTCTATTGATTTCTTTTGCGTCAAAACATCATAAGTTTCACTCTCATTTTACCCATGACTTAAAGAACAACATCTTTAAAATCAAGCGCTTTTATAAAAAGAACTAGAACCTTTTAATTTGTCATTAAACCAATCTCTTTGAATATACCCCCTCCAAGTTCTAGGAGTGTCTCCTTTGATTGGGATAATCCTGTTGGTTGTAATGTGGACTCTTCCCCTCAACCTCCGTCCTCACGTTTTGTTTATCCTCTAGATTGTACTATTTTGTGTTCTCCCATTCCACAATCTTCACCTATTGTGAACGAGGATCAAGTTGTCATCGGAGTTGGTGTTATGCAACCAACCTGTGCCATAATTCATGATGAATGTGTGTGGGAATCTAAAGAAGAGCCCACAGTGAAGGATGAATCCCTTCCAACCGCACATCATCTGCTTCATCCTCACATCCCTTGTGATTATGCCAATGCAGATTTCCCCTGTGAAAACTCATTTCCGGATGCTTCTACTTCCGATCATTCACAAGACATGTTGGATGTCAGTCTATCATTACAGTGCAGAGAGGACACTTCTTCTTCGAAACATCCGTCCAATCTATCATCTATCTTTCTTTAGAACATAAAGGGTGAGCATCTTTGCTTCTCATCTACCCCTCTACCCGATTCATCAAATCAAGAGGATGCAAACGGACATCTTGAATTTTATGTTCTTGGTTGTCGTGATCTATTCACTTCCTCATCCAATCATGATGTTGATTCAACCATTGTTAATCTATCCAAGACATTGGTCTACAATGATATATCTATCAATGAAGTTGAAGCCCCTTAGACTGTCGAGGCACTTCACCCCGAGCTGATGGTTATGTCAGGCCCTCGCTATCCTGATGTTGGATTCCCTTTCGGTAAGGAAATTGTTGAAACACTCAAGGCTCCTCACAACTCTCTACTTTGTACAAAAGATCAACCAAACACCTAGATTTCGCTTCCTCCACTCGAACTACATGATTCCATCACTCATGCATTGGAGGAATCTTACACAACAAGTACACATGCACATCACAAGTGGTCTACTTATCTCACGTTTTCTTGCATGTCACAGTCAAGAGAATGCATTCATTCAACATCTGCACATAGTGTAGAACAACATCATGCAAGCACCACAGAATGCATGTCATGCAATTTCACTCATCCTTGTTCTGTGGTCGCTTCTAAGCTCGGAGTGTGTTTGTCTTCCCTGTTATATTTTTCTTGTTTTCTGGTTCACATAGCTCTCTTGTTCACGACCCATGCCTTCACCAACATGGGCCAACTAATGCGCCAATGGCTTCATTGGAAGTATCACTTCATGTGAGACAGCCCATTCACCATTAGCTTAGGAGTAGTAGTGTTTTCTTTCTGTCATTTTGCTTGCATGCTTGTTTTCTTACTTGCTTTTTTTGTTTCTCTGTCTTCTTGCTTGTTTTCTTACATGCTTTTCTTTCACTCTTGCTTTTTCTCTTGTTTTTCTTTGTTGTTTGTTAGTTCGCTTGTTTTGTTTCATAGGATATTTTTGCATGAAACCATGTATGACTCTTGAAGCAAGCTGGGTAAAGTACAAGAGGCCTTGTGCTACTATCATCGTTTGGTTATATGTCATCCTACCTCTGTATGATGAACTTTTTACTTTTGGTCCATGATAAGTCAAAGGAAAATACATACTGTTCGAAGTGAACCTTGGTGAAAACACAACGCTTGTGCACTAACTAGTGTCAACTTCTCTACTCAGTTATTTTGGGTTATCCCTTTTCAACTTAGTCAAGTAGAGTAAGGTGAGGGGGGAACCTTAACAAGGACGTAAGAGATACAATAAACTGCTTCTCTGCTGGAACAACCTCTTCTACTCTCAATAAGTCAGGATCCCTCTTCCACCTCTGAAATGAATAAGCGCTATGCATAGTTACAAAAAAAAAAAAGTGAAAAGAAAAGTTTGAAAAAATTTAAAATGAATAAGGCGAAAGAAGAGAAAGGCTTCCTGCATAAAGAGGTGATGTAAGTAACTCCATCGAGGTACTGACCAGGTTCGCTGGTAGCGGAGCCATGCTTGTGTTCCAAGGTGACTTCCTCAGGGTACTATCTAGGCCTTCTGCCAGTGGAGCAACACCAGAGATGAAACTAAGACTCTGACGACTATACTGCTTGTGCATCAATATACCCCTCAACCCTAATCGAAACAACTATGTTGACTTGGCTTGGAATGTTTGTCAATCAACCAAGAGTTTGGTAGATGCTACATATTATAATCAAGATATTGTGAAAATAAGGTGAGCTGATAGTTGAAAAATACTTTCCTAGGTGTTAGACTTGCTTTTCACGAACAAGGTCCATTCAAAGAGCTGGAGTTCTACTAGTGTGTCACCAAGTGTTGTATTGGCTATAACCACCCTCTAAAATTTTTCCTTAGCTTTGTTTTGGAGCCTTCCTTCCAACCTTCACAACAGCTTGCCTTGCTTCATCAATTTCACAAGCTTCAGTGTCCTTCTTGCACAAAGGCATCCTGTTGATCATAGCTTGATCCATTCCCCTCACAGGCTGTTCACCCAAACTTGGTCTAGCTGCAGGTTGAGAAACGTTCCCAAGAAAATTACACATTTCTGGAGGGAAACCAAGCTTCCCTCTAAAAATTGTGGAATCTTGTCTCATAGCCTGATGAGTTCCAAGATTGCACAATCCTGTATGGCAGCTTGGTGGGCTCCAAGATTGCGTAATCCCGCTAGTCAACCCTCCAAGCAAGAATTGCACAATTTTCCCTAGCAGGGTTGCTCAGCCCAAAATTTGTGCAAATCTAGGCAGCAGTCATTTGCTTAGCCCAAAAATTGCACAAATATCCTGGGCAGCCAGCCCATCTGTTATCACCCTAATTTTTTTTTTTAAATTTGGAAAGTTTTCCTTGTTTCTAGTCATGGTCTTATAATAAGTTTTGAGTCATCACATGCTTAAAGGTATAAGTGATAGTATTAGAGCCTCAATAGTATCATTCTCATTTCCAAACCCTTCCTATAGTCATGGTTTTAAAGGGTCTCTAGGTCATTTCATGCTTAAAGGGATAGGTCTGTTATCACTCAGGTTGTTCCCTTTGACTCCCAAGGGAATACGACCGAGGTAACCACTAACCAATCTTTTAGCCACAGGTCCTAGCCTACATGCAACCAGAGAGGGCTCTCTCTTTCTAATTTAACTTTGTTTTGGTGTAATTTTAGGCTAGTTATGATGCATAGGATTTTGTTTTTTGAATTTGTTTGGATGATGATTTCAGTCAGAACTGGTATGCAGTTTCAGAACAGTCTAGACCATTGGCATTGAGTCGATGATGGTGTACTGCTGGAAGTATTTCTTGAGAAAAAGGTAATGCTATAGAGCCAGACAGGCATCCATGGAACAATTCTTCAAATCTGGAACATGATGGTATGAAATCAGGGGATGAAAGGCAGCTAAGGATCTTTCACTATACTGATAGAGGGAAAAAGTGGGAACATTATCTAGGAGCATTTAAGAATTCCTGAACAACATTCATCATGAGAGAATTAATACAAACATGAGCAGTTAAGAATTCATATTTATGATTAATTCTGAATAAAACACAGTTAACAACAGAGATTGAGCAGAGGGTGCATTCAAACAAGTCCTCAACTATTCTTCTTCTTTTTTGCTAAGTTAATGAAACACATATGTGAATTAAGCAAACACAGAAAAACAAAACATGATTTAGAATAACTTATTGTTCCATCAAACAACACAGGAATTCTGTAGCAGAACGCAAATCATCACTTTGACATCAAACAGTGTAGAGATCATGAACTTTCCCAGCCATTTGTATTAGATAGTCTGAAAATTTACAACGCAATGTCTTAGAGAGAAAATCACCAACCCCAAATACGTTCTGTGGGGAGGTATATATACAAAAAATAGGATACAAAATATCTAGTTGATGAGTTAATGGCTCATAACTCCTTTGCCAACTCTTGAGGAATTATAGCTGAAAGAGTAAATGATGCAATAAATATTTAATGTATTAGCTGTCCATTCTGTCAGAGAATTTTTACTTTTGTGACCAACTGAGTCGGTTGGGGCTGCATTGTTTAAAATCTGCGTTTTATCATTTTTGGGCTTGCTATCCCAGCATTTTTCTGAGTCATTGTTCTCACTTGCTATGCCTGTTGTCTCCATGCTGTGCCTGGTGGATGCGTATTCAATTCTGTTGACCTGAAGATGACCTGAGGTTGACCAAAAAGAGACAGGACCGAGATCACTTTGGCAAAATTTCCAGCATTGCTTGCCACCAATATTCTTTAGGCAGTTGGTGTCTTCGTATCTTTATTAACGTCTCATCTGCCTCTGTGTACCTGTTAAAATTGGGAGGGACCTCAAACAAGTGATTGATTTCATGTTCAATGTAAAATAAATTTTCCAACTTATCATAAAGGTTTTGTCCTGATGGAGGTCCTGTTTCTTCTGAGGTACTTGTGGATGCTGTGATCTGATTTGAAATGAAATTACTCATCCTGGTGGCATACTGCTCACGAGTTAGCAGTCTTCCAGCACCGGTCAGTAAGCTGGGCAATCCTTTGCCTTGCAATGCTCCCATCCTCAACTTGTAATCATCTACCTCTGCCTGCATTTCCTGACATTTTTTCTCTTAACTTTGCACAAAATTTCTAAGGGTCAGCACCTTTTTTGTTGTTAGAACAGCTTCTGTCCCATTACTGATGTCTAAGGCTGCCAACTCCTCTTTAGTGTGAGTGTTCAGGAAGTGTGTCATTTTGCTAGCCTACTCAGGCATACTTCCTAGCGCTGCTCTAGTCTTTTGAATTTCAATTTGGGCTTGGCCTATTAATTCAATATGTTCATGCACAATTTGGATTGATTTCCACTGTCTAGTGATAGAGTGGTCAATCCTGGTCCACAAAATCTTCTTTATTTTAGCCAGAGTTTTTTCTAAATTCAGCTCCTTCTCCAAGGCCTTTATTTTGTACTTCAAGGCCTTAATTTCCCTTGTCTGTTCAGCTACTGTCACCTTGGATTTATCATATTTTCCTTCTAGATTGGCCAACTTTTCTTTGGCCTATTTTATCTCTATTGCTTGAAGCTCTAGCTCCTTGACAGCTTTTGTCAATTCATCCATGCTTATGCTAGACTCAGGAGCTGTTGTTGTTGTCGCTGCAGCATTTGTAGTTGTTGTAGTAATAGGAGGGGTCACTACTGCTTGTGTAGTTGCAGCAGTAGTTGGAGCAGTTTGAGGTGGATGGGAGGTCGACTCTCCCTGCTTGCCTTGTAGTGCTCTCTCCAATTCTCCCTCCATTTGAACTATTCTCTTGTTCATTTCCAATAACAGGTCCAATGTATGCTCAGCTTCTTTCTCTTTCACCAGTTCTCCTGTTTGTGGGTGCATAGTTGAGGTGAGCCTCATTTGCTTTTTTAGAGCAGCAATATCATCCTCCTTTTTCTTCATTAGGGCCTTGATGGCCTTGGGATTGTTAGGATCATGCCCCAGGTCCACAATAATGTCCTCCAATGTTTTAATTCTATTTTCTTTGGCTGTGGAGGAAATTCTTTCTAAATCAAGTTGAGTATTTGTGTTCTTTAGAGATTCCTTCAATTCATGGGCCAGTGTGGCCTTGTCTGCAAGTGTGGCATAGACCATTTCGCCTGCTTGCTTATGTAACTCTATTTGATCCATGGGGTGAATGTCCTTGGTCAGGACCTCTAACCTTGTCCTCACATAATCTGCAGCTGACTAAGGCTGTTGAACCTTGGGTTTAAAGTGGCTGAGAATCATCTTTTCTTCTTTGATGTCATATGATGCCATCAACCTTTCCTGCTTGGCAGGTGTTGCCTTAAGAAATTGGTCATACAATTGTACTCTTAACAGTTCATTTTGAGCCTTAATTTCTTTAAAGGTGGCCTTGATGGTAGTTGGCCTCTTACTTTGCTGTGTGGAGGAAGACACCTCCATGCCATGCTGTCTGTCTTGCTCTTGTTGGGAAGAGCTTGTAGCTGTTTGTTGACTCTCTTCTTTGTCTCTCCTTGGACTTCCAAGGATTTCCTCACTAACTTCCTCCTCAATTGGGGAATCAACCTTTTGCCTCTTGGATTCGGGCTGCTTTGTAGACCCACTAGTAGGTGTGGAGTCTTCTCGGTCTCGTTTTCTACCTCTTTCCTCATGGGCAGGAGTTTGTAAAGCAGGCACTTGTGGTGCCTCTATTTGCTGTTGTGGAGCCTATCCTTGAGGTTGCTCCATTGAAGTGGTAGGCCGCTATGTGATCTCTTCTTTCTCTGCATCCATTACTTCCTTTCATTTCGTTATACCTGTTGCTGATGTAGACAGTCGCTGGGCGGCTTGTGTGGCTGCAGCAGCAGATGTGCCTTCTCCAATTTGATGTGGCAACTTGAATGTTACCTGATGCAAAGAATCCAAGTCAAGAGTTTTTTCTAAATCCTTGACATTTTTCTCCATTATTTCCTCTTGAGTCAATTCCTCAACTAATGTGCCTTGCAGCCACTCATCTTGATTGGCATATTGCTCAATTTGTGGGAATTTACAATGGTCATAGGCCAACAGTCTATATTTAACTCTTCTGGCACTGATAAAACCCTTTGGGTCATAAGGGACCCACCAAAAGCTCCTCTTTAACTTATATTTGTCCCTCAAAATTTGATCAGCATCCTGCCAACCCTCTTTCTTGTTCATAATGAAGGGGCCTATATGGTCTTTGAATTTCAGGTGAGCTTTCTTTTTGGCACTATGAAAATGAGTATGATCAGAATTAATGAGTTGCCTATAGTACTCCAAGGCAAACAGTCTCATTGGTACATACCTTGGGAGCCTATAAGGACAGAGCTCACAGCCATAGATTTTGATGACAGTGTGATTTTGATATAGGTACCAATCACCTATTTTGTAACTTTTGGACAGCTGTAAGGCTTTCTGTATGTCGTATGACAATCTAGGAGGAGGGTATCTCATCAGGAGACAAGAGACTGGGTATACAAATTGGTCAATGAACTCACAGTAGGAAAATGGAGAGTTTTGAACCTCATGGAAAACTAATGACCAAAAGATGACAGACCTCCTTTCACCCTTAGAATCCAATTTATTGATGGGGCATTGGAAGCATTCATACTGGTAATACATGAACAAATGGTAGATATATGATGAATATTTGAATACTCCCTCCTTATCCAGTTTCACTAGCTGATCATGTATTTTATTGGCTATGAACTTGGCGTAGTTATACTTGTAAGCAGGGGGCTGTCCTGGACTATATGCAGATAATAACACCAACACTGTTTCATCAATGTGCTCACTTGTTTTAAAACCCAACACATAAGAGATCATATCAACTAGCAGTTTTCCCACCTCATTGAAATGGACATATAGGAATGGACGTGGCCTTGTGGGCTAGCAGTCTGCCCTCATGAATGCCTTGGTAATTTTTTCAATTTCAAAGCTGGGAAGCTTGGAGCCTGTATCCAGCAAATAGTTCATGGAGAAGGGAAAAAATAGCTGAGTCTATTTGAAGTTAAGCATCTGGTTGCTGGAGTCAGGAGTAATATGAAAAAGTATGCTCCCAGATGGAGACTTAACAACTCTCTGAGTTGGCTCATAGTTCTCAGCACATAAGTGGATAATCTCAGGAAAAATATTGACAGAGGGAAGGAAGTAATAAGGCAAATTGGACTCCCATATACCATACATGTCACAGTTGTTTAGAAAGTTGTTTCTCAACTGGCAGAAGGTTTGCAAGTGATTTCTGTCACCAACTAGATCTTGAATAAGGTAATCTCTATCAGCAAGAGGCATGGCTTCAAGCTCTTTGTTTGGTGGATTCATAGGAGTGACACTAAGAGCTGATGGAGTAGCCATTATAAAACTTTTTGATGTATTTGTGCTTGGAATAAAGATTAAGGTAGCAACTGGTTGAAAAACTTGCCTGTGAGGAATAGCAGAGGGGTTGCAGAATGAGTTCAGCTGAACCCAAAGTCTTCAATATTTGTAATTGTGGTGAAAAGGAAAACTTTGCAGAGTTTGGTTTATGCTTTGTTTTTTCTTTTGACAAATTCTGTGGATTGAGAAACTGTGAGGGCCAAATGCAGAGGGGAAAGGGATTACCACAGCACAACGCACTGAGGTTTTTGTAGTGGCATGTGGCAGACGGGAACAATGCCGAGCTGGTATGAAATTTTATCGGGAACTCGAGCTTGAAAATGAGTTTTGGCACGGTGAAATTGCAAATGGGCCAGGGTTTGGCGGGCTCCTTTAAAACAGGGGGTGTATCATTGAATTTAGGCAGGAGTTAGGAGGGACAGAATCATTAACTTAGGAAATTGCAGGTAATTGAGTGAATGAAATTGAGAAAATGGGAAGAACAGGGGTGAATATATGGAATTCGGAAAATACCTGGTTTAACTAGCACCGAGAGTAGTTGAGCTGGTTGAATGGTGAGCACTGAAGTTGAATCTACAGGTACGGGCGGCTCAATTGTTTAAATTCGAATTCTGGAGGTAAAATGGCACAAAACAGGGTGCGCAGCTCTCCAACACGACGATGAAAATGACGTGAAATGGTCGAAAAATGCACGTTTTTATAAAAAAGATTGACATATTTGCGCTTTTGGCGCTTTTCCGCAATGATTTCAGCATGACGTCATCGGCAGGTCCCGGGTACGGCTGGGTGATGTGGATGCTGACTCGGATGAAGACGTGGCGGTGACACGGTGGCAAAGCATGGACGCGGGTGGACGAACTGCCAAGTGACGTGGAGCAGCGGTGGGGACGTGAGGGTGACGTCACGAAGATGTGGCGGTGACATCACAGGCAGGGGAGCGGTATCTGGTTTTCCCCACACCACCTTTGAGCACAGGCGGTATTGGGTGAGGGGCCTCCGAACACGCCGGGCAGTCAACACATGGCGGGGGTACAGCAAGGAAACCGCCCATCCCTCGGACGTTAACCTCCGGCGGATCAGGGGCTCAAAATGACCGCCCACCGTTGATGTGGGGCGCGCACAATTTGACGGTCGGCGGCACAGGTATGGTGACGGGGGTTAGGGACGGGACCCGGTCGTATTATTTAAACAAAAATGTGCCATTGGGGGTCATAAACTTTGGAAATGTGGGTTTTTTGGGTTAGGTTTTAGCGGGGGGAAATGGTAATTTAATGTTTAACAAAACATTTAAACATTAGCCTTGGGAAAATGATTGCGGAGGGGTAGAAATATAAGGTTTTGATGGGTGGGGGATTAGGTATAGGTTATTAACCTAACTAGAGGTTAGATTAGTTCGTGGGTTAGGCCGCGGAAGGATTCATAATAGCCCCAAATGGACTAATATCTCCCAAAATATGTTACATAGCTATAATGCTATAGGGTGGGATAATTAATATGTTTTTTGGAATTTTATATAGTTTTTTGTAGAAAATAGGAGTGTGGAAGTAGCTAGAAAGATATACAATAGAGTTAGGAGTTAATATGGGTTTGTGAGGTGAAGTGCAAGGGAGAGGCTAAGTTTGTGAACTGAAAACTTAGATATAAGAAATGAATGGAATCTGAAATGAGGGTTTTACACAAGAAATGTGGCTTCTTTTCATTGAAGAAAGTCAAAGCTTGACTTGATTTTCTCAAGAAGGAAGTGCAAGTAGGACTGGTTGGGCAGATCCCAAAGTCCTCAAGGGGATGTTAGTGAGAAACTTTTTAGGGGGAGTGAGGGGAGTTAGACATGCTTTCATAGTTCTGCCATTTAGACAACTGCCTTGGCATTTCTTTCATCGATGAGACAAGCTGTAATTGTTAATACATCAGGTGATCAGACCTTGCTTTTGCAACCTCAAACTACCTACCTAGCCTAATACACCTAACATTTTTTCTTCCTTTTGCATGGGTGCACTTAGACTTGCAGACCCTGATTATCCTCCTTTCTTTTGATTGCCCTCCTATCTAAAGTTGGCCTTATCTCTTCTAAGGACCCAGGTTAAGCAGTTGGGCTCCTTCATTTCTCTACCTAGCTACTGATCTACCAAGCTTGAACTGTTTGGAAAGATATCCATTCTCTAGTCTAGAACAAGCAATTTAAACCATGGCATGGTCCAGATTGAACAGTTGGGCCATCCATCAAACTAGCAGTGGAATTTGAACTAGCCACTTTCCTGGTCTTTCTTTGGGGTTCATTTTTATCATTTTTTCTGACCAATTTACTCTTTTTTCCCTTTGATAATTCTTTTAGGGCATACCCTCTTTACATTTTTTAACTTTTCACTAATTCTTTTACAAAATATGGAACCTTTGCATCATGAAAAGATGAACATATTTGGCACTTCCACTGTTAATCATGAAAAATGAAACCTATTGGTATAGGAACCTAACAGTGGCTCCATTTGGGGATGGCTTTTCCAGATGAAAAGCCAAGAACAGCAGGTCAGATTTCCTTATCTTTCCATTCTTGCTGCAGTCTGAACTTTCCTTCTGTTAGAGACCATTGATCTGAATCCTTGTAATTCGTATGAAGTACCCTTTGAGCTATTCCACTTGTAAAATTACAGCTCTGTATTTACTGGTTTCTCTGACTATTCATCATCATTTTTAGCCTTCACAAGTGCTTTTCTTGGTTTCTTATGGTAGACTCAGAATGTATATCAAAAATGGTGCAATAGTTCCCTTCTTTTCTTCAAACTTTGCTTCGTTTGGTCCCTTATCTAACCGCTGTAAATGAAAATGCTGGAAATACAAATATTTATGTACAATATATAGCTATATTATGTTTCATCAAAGTGGGTCAAAATAATGTTTGAGCATCCTCCCATTGACTGGGCCTTCCTCAGTATTTGAGCCATCCAAACTCTTCAGAAAATAGGTGTTATTACCTTGTACAGCATAAATGACATAAGGTCCCCTCCACAAGAAATCGAACTTTCCATGTTTCCCTTTGTCCTCTCTCCTAGAATCCCATCTCAGAACTTTGTTTCCTATGAAGAAGACTTCAGCTTTGGTTCTTTTGTCAAACATCTTTTTCAACTTCTCTTGCAGTACTTGGGTTCTGTGATAAACTTCTTCTCTTGTCTGCTGCAAGTGAATTGTCCGATTGATTCTTCTTTGAATATCATTAGGCTCAGCTTGTATTTCTTGCAGCAGCTTGATTACAGGGATTCCTAAAGATGAAGGAAATCTTGCCTCCATTCCATAGACTAGTTCATATGGACTTGTGCCAATGGATCTTTTGGTGGTCAATTTGTCTACCCATAGTGCATTCACCAACTTCTTATGCCAATTCTTTTTGTTCTCCTCTAAGACCTTTTGATGATGTTGATAAGGCTTTTGTTGGAAGACTCAGCTAGGCCATTGCCTTGAGGGTAATAGGCTGTGGAATGGCCCAAAGTCATATGGTATTTATGGCAAAAGTTGATCATTTTTTTGGATTTGAAAGCAGCAACATTGTCTGTAATAATTTTATCTGGACAGCCAAACCTGGACAAGATGTTGGTTTCTAAAAATTGCATAATAATGGAGTCATTGGCTTGCCTACAAGGGATGGCTTCTATCCATTTGGTAAAGTAGTCTGTAGAAATCAAAATCCACTTATGTTGGCTAGAGGATGAAGGGTGGATTTCACCAATGAAGTCTAAACCCCATTGCTGGAATGGTCTTTCAGTTGAAATAGGCTTGAGTGGTAAAGGTAACAACTTTCTCTTGCCTTCGAAAATTTGGCATTTGTGACAAGACATTACAATTTTTTTCACATCAATGAACAAGGAGGGCCAATAAAATCCAGCCCTTAGGATTTTATCAGCTGTTGATTTCCAGTATAAGTGTCCTCCACAGTCACCTGCATGAAATTCCTTTAGGACATTGTTAGTTTCATCCAATGTTAGGCAATTAAGTAAAATTCCTTCATGATTTCTCCAAAACAAAACATTGTCTATGATACAAAACTTTGATGCTTTCATTTTCAAGAACCTTTTCTTAGTTCTGGGAAACCCTGGAGGAGCTTGCAGGTTTAACAATACAAAACATATATCAGCATACCAAGGAGATTGTAAAAAGGCTTGATTGATCTGTGGAGTCGCCATCTCCTCTTCGTTGTCCAGTTCATTGATATCAAGGGCTTGGAAATTGGTTTCAGTCATTAGTTTGGCCAGCCCTTGTCCTTTTATCAATTTTGTAGGCTTGATTTCAATGTCATATTCTAAGATATTGGCAATCCATTTGCCCCTTTTGCCTTCAATTCCTTCTTGGGTTAAAATGTCCTTAACCACTGCATTTGGGACATAGGCAATCACATGAGAGTATAAAATGTAGATTCTGAAGTCTTTGATGGCCTTTACCAAGGCATAAGCTTTCTTTTCCATAATCTAATATTTTAAGGGAGCATCTCTAAGGGCCTTGCTGAAAAATGCAATGGGCTTTTCACACCCTTGGTCATCTTTTTGTAATAGGACAGCAGCAATTGTATGCTCAGATGCGAAGGAAAAAATGATGAAATCCCTATCAAACCTAGGACTTGTGAGGACTGGTGTGTTTGTCAAAGCTCTTTTGATATCCTCAAAGGCTTGTTTAGCTTCCATGGTCCATTTGACCTTAGAATCCTTTTTCAACATATTCTTTAACAGTCTTATGAGCTCAGCCAAATTAGGAATGAATCTTCTCAAGAAGTTGATCTTCCCTAATAAGCCTTGTAGTTCTTTGATGTTTCTCGAATGAGGCACTTGAAGGATAGCTTGAATTCTGTCCGGGTTGCTCCTAATGCCATCTTTTGAGATTATATGACCTAGGAGCTTTCCTTCCTCTAGGCCAAGCAGTGATTTCTTTGGATTCAAAGATATGCCATATTTTCTGCAAATTAGGAAAACTTGCCTCAAATGTTCTAAGTGTTCTTGATCTGATTTTGAAAAGGCAGTGAGATCATCCAGGTAGACTACAAGGAAATCATGGATTTCTTTGGCAAAGGCTATGTCCATTGCTCTTTGGAAAGTGGCCCCTGCATTCTTAAGCCCAAAAGGCATTTTGACATATTTAAATGTTCCCCAAGGTTTTGTAAAGGAAGTTTTGTCTTGATCATCCGAGTGTATTAAAATCTGATTGAATCCAAAGAATCCATCTAACAATGAAATCCTAGAGGCTCCCACTACGCTTTGTAGGATATGATCCATTTTTGGTAAGGGGTAATGGTCTTTGAGAGAGACTTTGTTCAAATTCCTTAAGTCAACACACAGTCTAATCTCTCACGTCTTCTTCCTAGTAGGCACTAGATTTGAAATCCACTCTGAGAACCTGATTGGAGCAATGATTCTCACTTCATACATATGTTTAACTTCTTTTTCAATCAGGGGAAGGAAGATGGGATTCACTCTCCTAAGCTTCTGTTTAAAAGGTTTTTGATTTTCTTTCAAAGGTATAGTGTGTTGGATGACTGAAGTATCATAGGACTTGAGGTCCTCATAACTCCAGGCAAAGATATCTTGGAACTCTTTGAAAAATTCAATGTATTTCAACTTCTGATTAGCTGGTAATGCCTTGGATAGTTTTACCATTTTTGAATTTTTTGTAGTTCCAATGTTGCAGTCCTCAATTTCAGCGTTCAGTGGTTGCATTTTTGGTTTCCTTGAGATATCATTTGAATCAAACAAATCCTCCAAAGGGGTTAACCCTATGGGCAGAAAATTGTCTTTTAGCTCAATTACTTCAGCTTCTGCTTCAACTATTTCATCACAGTCTGTTTGCTTCAGCTCCTGTACATTGCTGTGATCAAAAGTGGTTGGATGCAAAATCAGATTTGCTATTTCAGCTGATGTGTTTTGTTCAATTTTGTGCTTTTTTTGTTGGTCGTCTACAGTGCTTGTATCAATCTTCATGTTGGAGAATTCCTCCTTCAAAGTGAGGAATTTATTTTTCTGTGTGTCACTTTCAAAGACTTGCCAATTTTTAACATTATCAGGGACAGCAGGCCTATGTTTAATTTCAGCAGTGAAATTGTGGTTGGGTTCAAAAGGTAGTTTGCAAGTGCTGGCAAAGGTTGCCAAGCTATGTGCATGTAAATTAAGCTTTCTGGAAATTTTAGTTAACTGAGATTGTGAGAAGGTGTCAAGTATTTGAATGGCTGCCCCTTTATAAGCCCTTAACCTAAGATCATTTGTGATAAAATTTCCCTTCATCTGCGGTATGATCAGATCTAAATCCCCTAGTATTGAGACTTTGGTTGCACCTATATTTTTGATGAGTTTGAGACCTAACAAAAGGGCTTCGTACTCGGCCATATTTTTTGTGCATCAAAAGTTTAACCTATATGCATGACCTTCAGCCTGTTCATTCTGCATGTTGTGAATCCAAACTCCTGCTCCTGCTCCTAATTTGTTCACAGAGCCATCAAACTCTAAGTGCCATAAGATGTCTTGGTTGTGATTATCCTTGAGAGGTTTAGAAGTTGGTTCAATAGGCAGTTTTGGGTTATGTGATTCATGTGATGTGTCATCCTTTGTTGTATCAATCATATCAAAAGTTTTTTAATTTTGAGCAGCAAATTGTTCATTCAGAACCTCTGTTTGTGCTGCTACTAGTAATTTGATGTCAGTTTTGGGGCACATATCAGTATTATATAAAATGAATGAATCCATGTCCGAATGTATTGAATAGATGGGGAATTTTTGAGGCTTTTCTTAACTACTCACCACATATTTCATTAATGTTTCTCGGTATAATCTCTTTGGCTGTCCAAAGACTGAGATAGTGGCATAGGACATGTCTAGTTGCAAAGATCCTTGGAGTTTGGCCCCCCAATATCTGGATAAAAGTATATCGTACTTGGGTGGAATTTTAGCTACCACCACATCCATCAGAATTATTTTGGTTGGGTATTGGACCAGGGAAACACACAAATCTTTAATTAGGCCTAGACACCTGACTTGGCTTGAAATCTTTATATGGTCTTGTGATATCTAGGTCTAGTTTTTCCATCACAGATTTGGGCATTAAGTAATGTGAGGCCCCGGAATCAAACATTGCATTGTGTAACACCTTGTCATGAATGTTTAAACTGACATAAAAGGGTGGAACTCCTCCATTTGCTGTCTTTTCATTAACCTCAGGACCAAACAATAATTCAGGTTGATCATCTAGAATATTCACAGCATCCCTATTGTTTGATATTTGGAGTGACCTATTGATTTGTTGTCTATACACTTCATGTTTGGCCAGTTCAGAAAGAGGAAAAACTATCTTCAGCTTACTTATTTTTGTTTCCAAGTTGAAGGGTTTTTCTATCTGAGTCTTTGCATTATGGGCAGCAGATTTTTCCTTTTCAGCTGAATTTTCAATAACCTTTTCTTCATCATGGGTATGATTTTGAATTGAATCAGTTTTGAATTTATTTTCAAGAATGCTATTTGAACTTGTTTTTTAGGGGAGGGATGATGATGGCTGATTTTTAGAGGTCTGTACATCTAATATATCCTCCACAGTGACTTCTCTTGGGCGTGGGTCTGTTTTATCAGAGGATTCTAGAAGAACAGATTTGTCTTTTGTCTTTTTTGGTTGTTTATTATCCTTTGGTTTGATAGGTTCAGGAACATCTATGGTTCTACTCCTTAGTTTATACTGTTTATGTACCTCATAAACTGTTGCATCATAGCCTTCCCTAAAGTCAAATGACTCTCCTGATTTGGTTTGAAATTGATTACAATTATGGGCCTCTTGATCCTCTTATGTTAGAAAGACCTGATGTTCACTGTCCAAACCCATTAAGTTGATGTGAGGGTCCTCGGTTGGTTCACTAGATGTTGAGGCCTCAGCATAATTTTCTTGAAAAGGAGGTCTAATGTTCTGGTCGGGACCAACCCTTCCAACATTTGGATTTTGATTCTTTCTAAAGTTTGGGTTTCTAGCAGTACTTGGTTGACCTTCCCATGATGACTTTCTCTCTATGGTTTCCACCCTATCCCCAAGTCTGTCCATGCCTTTGATGATTGCATCAAGCTTTTGTTCAAATGCTGAAGGTTCTTCTTTAAAAGTAGTTCTTCTTTCTTCTCTTTCCCTATATCTTTTAGCAATTAGGTTTGCCTCTACACTAACAGCTATGTTTTGCATGTCTGCTAAGGTTGGAGGGGCTCTTTCCCTCAGTTGATATGCCATGTCAGAATCGAATCCATCAGGGAATTTGATTAAGGCTAAATCAGGTGGAGGTCTAAGGTTTTGAGGGATGGCATTGTAAACATTGTTGAATCTTGCACAATAATCTAGGACAATTCCTTGTGGGCCTCTTTTTATGCTGTCATACTCAGATAAGATATGCAGTGGGTCTTTTTTATTTTCCCATCTGTTGAGGAAGGATTGGTAAAGAGCATCCGGATTGGCTATGGAATTTACAGCCAGTGCTCTGAACCAAGTCCTTCACCTGTTAAACTTTGGACAAAAATTTTCATTCTCACATCATCATCGTCTATCTCATAATTTTCAAAGTAGTCTTGCATTTTCTTGGTATGTTGTAAGGCAGTATATGTGCCGGTACCATCAAAATAAGTGATCTTACTTTGGTATTCCTGAGGCATAGCCCCAGGATTTCCAGGTAGCTGTAAAGGGGCATAACGATTTTCCATATTTACAGGGATAAATGGGACAACAGGGAGGAAGGGAACAACTGGAACAACAGGGACAGCAGCGGAAATTTGTGTAGTGGATGGAGGTGTGGAGAATGTGTTTTGAGAGGTGGATGAGGAAGAAGGAGAAGAAGGAGTTATGTGAGGACGGACTGATGGTTTAGCAAGGGTTGGAAGATAACTTTGTTGAACTGCTTCAGGGCTAGAATCAGCAAGATCTTCTTATTCCTTTTGTTTCCTAAGAATCTTTGGGATTAAATTAGGATTGTCAAAAGCAGCTGGAGGATCTGGGTCAGGATTTGACCTAGTATACCGAGTTTTCTTCTTAGGAGCTAGCTTCCGATTTTTTTTTTGGTATTTTTATGGAAATGCTTAAGAATTGGAAAGGAACTGATCAAATTTTGGAACAGTTATCTGAAGCTTAAAACTAGCATGAAGATTTACTGAAGCAGCTTTTATTTACTCCTGTAAATGCAAGGCAAGAACAGTTTCAAAGGCTTCCTGGCTGACATTCAGGCTTCATCTGTAGCTTTAAGGAATAGATAGCAATTGCAACAATTCATTCATTCCCTATTGGAGTCGCCAATGATTTTATCACTCAGGTTGTTCCCTTTGACTCCCAAGGGAATACGACCGAGGTAACCACTAACCAATCTTTTAGCCACAGGTCCTAGCCTACCTGCAACCATAGAGGGCTCTCTCTTTCTGATTTAACTTTTTTTTGGTGTAATTTTAGGCTAGTTATGATGCGCAGGATTTTGTTTTGAATTTGTTCGGATGATGATTTCAGTAAGAACTGGTATGCAGTTTCAGAACAGTCTAGACCATTGGGCATGGAGTCGATGATGGTGTACTACTGGAAGTATTTATTGAGAAAAAGGTAATGCTACAGAGCCAGACAGGCATCCATGGAACAATTCTTCAAATCTGGAATATGATGGTACGAAATCAGGGGATGAAAGGCATCTAAGGATCTTTCACTATACTGATAGAGGGAAAAAGTGAGAATATTATCCAGGAGCATTTAAGAATTCCTGCACAACATTCATCATGAGAGAATTAATACAAACATGAGCAGTTAAGAATTCATATTTATGATTAATTTTGAAGAAAATACAGTTAACAACAGATATTGAGCAGAGGGTGCATTCAAACAAGTCCCCAACTATTCTTCTTCTCTTTTGCTAAGTTAATGAAACATATATGTGAATTAAGCAAACACGGAAAAAAAAAAAACATGGTTTAGAATAACTTATTGTTCCATCAAACAACACAGGAATTCCGTATTAGAATGAAAATCATCACTTTGACATCAAACAGTGCAGAGATCATGAACTTTCCCAGCCATTTGTATTAGATAGTCTGAAAATTTACAACGCAGTATCTTAGAGAGAAAATCACCAACCCCAAATACGTTTTGTGGGGAGGTATATATACAAAAAAATAGGATACAAAATATCTAGTTGATGAATTAATGGCTCATAACTCCTTTGCCAACTCTTGAGGAATTATAGCTGAAAGAGTAAATGCTACAGTAAATATTTAATGTATAGCTATCCATTCTGTCACAGAATTTTGACTTTTGTGACCAACTGAGTTGGTTGGGGCTGCGCTGTTTAAAATCTGCGTTTTCTTCTTTTTGGGCTTGCTGTCCCAACATTTTGCTGAGTCATTGTTCTCACCTGCTCTGCCTGTTGTCTCCATGCTATGCCTGATGGCTGCGTATTCAATTCTATTGACCTGAAGATGACCTGAGGTTGACCAAAAAGGGACAGGACTGAGATCACTTTGGCAAAATTTCCAACATTTCTTGCCACCAATCTTCTTTAGGCAGTTGGTGTCTTCGTATCTTTATTAACGTCTCATCTGCCTCTGTGTACCTGTAAAAATTGGGAGGGACCTCAAACAAGTGATTGATTTCATGTTCAATTTAAAATAAATTTTCCAGCTTATCATAAAGGTTCTGTCCTGATGGAGGTCATGTTTCTTCTGAGGTGCTTGTGGATGCTGTGATCTGATTTGAAATAAAATTACTCATCCTGGTGGCATACTGCTCACGGCTCAGCAGTCTTCCAGCGCTGGTCAGTAAGCTGGGCAATCCTTTGCCTTGCAATGCTCCCATCCTCAGCTTGTAATCATCTACCTCTGCCCACATTTCCTGACATTTTCTCTTTAAACTTTGCACAAAATTTCTAAGGGTCAGCACCTTTTTTGTTGTTAGAACAGTTTATGTCCTGTTACTGATGTCTAAGGCTACCAACTCCTCTTTAGTGTGAGTGTTCAGGAAGTGTATCGTTTTGCTAGCCTGCTCAGGCATACTTCCTAATGCTGCTCTAGCCTTTTGACTTTCAATTTGGGCTTGGCCTATTAATTCAATCTGTTCATGCACAGTTCAGATTGATTTCCACTGTCTAGTGATAGAGTGGTCAATCCTGGTCCACAAAACCTTCTTTATTTCAGCCAGAGTTTTTTCTAAATTCAACTCCTTCTCCAAGGCCTCTATTTTGTCCTTCAGGGCCTTAATTTCCCTTGTCTGTTCAGCCACTGTCACCTTGGATTTATCATATTTTCCTTCTAGATCGGCCAACTTTTCTTTAGCCTGTTTTATCTCTGTTAGTTGAAGCTCTAGCTCCTTGACAGCTTTTGTCAATTTATCCATGCTTATGCTAGACTCAGGAGTTGTTGTTGTTGTCGCTGCAGCATCTGTAGTTGTTGTAGTTGCTATAGTAATAGGAGGGGTCACTGCTGCTTGTGTAGCTGTAGCAGTAGCTGGAGCAGTTTTAGGTGGCTGGGAGGTCGACTCTCCCTGCTTGCCTTGCAGTGCTCTCTCTAATTCTCCCACCATTTGAACTATTCTCTAGTTCATTTCCATTAGCAGGTCCAATGTATCCTCAGCTTCTTTCTCTTTCACCAGTTCTCCTATTTGTAGGTGCATAGTTGAGGTGAGCCTCATTTTCTTTTTTAGAGCAGCAATATCATCCTCATTTTTCTTCATTAGGGCCTTGATGGCTTTGGGATTCTTAGGATCATGCCCCAAGTCCACAATAATGTCCTCCAATGTTTTAATTCTATTGTCTTTGGCTGTGGAGGACATTCTTTCTAAATCAAGCTGAGTATTTGTGTTCTTTAGAGATTCCTCCAATTCATGGGCCAGTGTGGCCTTGTCTGCAAGTGTGGCATAGACCATTTCCCCTGCTTACTTATGTAACTCTATTTGATCCATGGGGTGAATGTCCTTGGCCACTACCTCTAACCTTGTCCTGACATAGTCTGTAACTGACTAAGGCTGCTGAAACTTGGGTTTAAAGTGGCTGAGAATCATATTTTCTTCTTTGATGTCATATATTGCCATCAACCTTTCCTGCTTGGTAGGTGTTGCCTTAAGAAATTGGTCATACAATTGTACTCTTAACAATTCATTTTGGGCCTTAATTTCTTTAAAGGTGGCCTTGATGCTAGCTGGCCTCTTACTTTGCTGTGTGGAGGAAGACACCTCCATGCCATGCTGTCTGTCTTGCTCTTTTTGGAAAGAGCTTGTAGCTGTTTGTTGACTCTCTTCTTTGTCTCTCCTTGGACTTCCAAGGATTTCCTCACTGACTTCCTCCTCAATTGGGGAATCGACCTTTTGCCTCTTGGCTTCGGGCTGCTGTGTAGACCCACTAGCAGGTGTGGAGTCTTCTCGATCTCATTTTCTTCCTCTTTCCTCATGGGCAGGAGTCTGTAAAGCAGGCATTTATGGTGCCTCTGTTTGTTGTGGGGGAGCCTGTCCTTGAGGTTGCTCCATTGATGTGGCAGGATGCTTTGTGATCACTTCTTTCTCTGCATCCATTACTTCCTTTCATTTCGTTGTACCTGTTGCTGATGTAGACGGTCCTTGGGCGGCTTGTGTGGCTGCAGCAGCATATGTCCCTTCTCCAATTTGATGTGGCAACTTGAATGTTACCTGCTGCAAAGAATCCAAGTCATGAGTTTTTTCTAAATTCTTAACATTTTTCTCCATTATTTCCTCTTGAGTCAATTCCTCAGCTAATGTGCCTTGCAGCCACTCATCTTGATTGGCATATTGCTCAATTTGTGGGAATTTACAATGGTCATAGGACAACAGCCTGTATTTAACTCTTCTGGCATTGATAAAACCCTCCGAGTCATAAGGGACCCACCAAAAGATCCTCTTTAACTTATTATAGTCCCTGAAATTTTGATCAGCATCCTGCCAACCCTCTTTCTTGTTCATAATGAAGGGGCCTAGATGGTCTTTGAATTTCAAGTGAGCTTTCTTTTTGGCACTATGAAAATGAGTAAGATCAGAATTAATGAGTTTCCTATAGTACTCCAAGGCAAACAGTCTCATTGGTACATACCTTGGGAGCCTGTAAGGATAGAGCTCACAGCCATAGATTCTGATGACAGTGTGATTTTGATATAGGTACCAATCACCTATTTTGTAACTTTTGGACAGCTGTAAGGTCTTCTGTATGTCATATGACAATCTAGGAGGAGGGGATCTCATCAGGAGACAAGAGACTGGGTATACAAATTGGTCAATGAACTCACAGTAGGAAAATGGAGAGTTTTGAAACTCATGTAAAACTGATGACCAAAATATGACAGACCTCCTTTCACCCTTAGAATCCAATTTCTTGATGGGGCATTGGAAGCATTCATACTGGTAATACATGAACAAATGGTAGATATATGATGAATATTTGAATACTCCCTCCCTATCCAGTTTCACTAGCTGATCATGTATTTTATTGGCTATGAACTTGGTGTTACACAGTAATTTGTCACTGCCTCCCTGTCAGTTACCCTGTTGTGTCAAGAATTCACAACAATCAAGTTCATGCCTTCTGAACTAGCCCAAAACCCACTTTTCCAAAGTTTTCCTCATCAGCGCGTCTGTCTCTAAAATATTCGCGCTGACCGGCGGCTCTTAGTGCATTCAGTGCGCTGCCAGCGCGGAAGCACACGACTTTTCCGCGCTGGTCGCCATCGCGCCTCTGCTTGTATTGAGTCGCGCTGACATGACTTTCCCAGTTATCGAGGCGCGACGTCAGCGCGTCAGTTGCCTTATAATCCGCGCTGATCCTGTTTGGGCGAATTTGTTCCAACAGCCAGCGTTCCAGATTATTCCAGGCTTGGTTGTTGGCTTTGTGAGTATCGACTCCTACTATGGCATGTCTGTTCGACCCTTTGCAACCACTTCCCTCAAGGATAAGCTCATCCTTCCACCCTTTTAGGACGTTCCTTCTCCTATATAAACTTCCACCATTACCATGAGCAGCTAGTTTGGAATAGCTTGGATTGTGTAGAGCTTATAGTGCTCAGATAGCTGCTACTATAGGTATTTTGTGTGCTAAGTGTGGAAGTGATTGATAGCTTAGGGAAGGTTGTGTTGTGTTGCTAGTGTGAGAGAGAGTTTCTTGTTTTGAGGGAACCATTTCGAAAGGTGAATGCTTGAGACGCTTGCTGACTGGCCCCTCCTGAGAAGGATACCGACGTCAGAACATTTGGTTGTACTCTTCTCTATTTTGATTAATAATAGATGACTAATATTATTGTTCCATTCTCGTTTGTCTATGTAATGATTAAATGTGAATTACATCTTTTCTCACTGATGTATGGTTGCTTTTACTAGATTTCACGCTTGCGTTTGTTTCCTCTTCGTGTGTGCAAGTATCCATTCGCGGGGATCGCGGAGGAGTGTGACCAGCCAAAGCAAAGGAGCGAAGGCAACATCTCTTCATCAAACAACAGCGCAGGAATCCAAGTAGGTGCTCTTTACCTCTTGTTTAATTGTAATTAGGAACATGCATAGCAGCATTGTGTGATTGTTGCTAGACCCTCGCTGGGCTAGTAGGGATCACCTCTATCCGTAGAGGGGATTTACCTCTCCAACACTTGGCATAGTTATACTTGTAAGCAGGGGGTTGTCCTAGACTATATGCAGATAATAACACCAACACTGTTTCATCAATATGCTCACTTGTTTTAAAACGCAGCACATAAGAGATCATATCAACTAGCAGTTTGCCCACCTCATTGAAATGGACACATAGGAAAGGAGGTGGCCCTGTGGGCTAGCAGTCTGCCCTCATGAATGCCTTGGTAATTTTTTCAATTTTAGAGCTGGGAAACTTGGAGCCTATATCCAGCAAATAGTTCATGGAGAAGGGAAACAATAGCTAAGTCTGTTTGAAGTTAAGCATCTGGTATTGAAAATGAAATTAGCTCAAAGAGATTACAGAAAAACACACATAAACACCAGACATAAAATATTGGCGGAAAAGGGTTGAAGCTTCATGCTTCCTCAAGTATTCTCTCTCATTCTCATTCCATTCATTAAAATAATTGAATATAGTGTTACAAATAAATAGATGAGAGACAGTGTTCTCAAGATAGTGCGTGCTATCTTAGACACTTTTGGTTGAGATAATTTCTCCTTTGGTTGAGATAATTTCTCACCAAACACACACCAATATAGGAGTTACCTAAACTAACTCCTATCTTAGAGGAACAACCCAAGAGTTAGGCACAAATTCCTAACTTGGAATATTTAATTTATTTATTTATTTTTGGATTTATTATTGTTTTATGAGAGAGGCTAACATTCCCCCCTTCAGTGATAAATCCAAAATAAGAACGAGGAACCATCTTCCAAGTTCTCATATTGATCCTCAAAAATATTGCCTGAAAAAACCGCCAAATCTGGATGCTGAAGAAATTGCAATATGAAGAGAGTGAGTCAGCTACATGACTGATTCATCTCCAAAGGACACTTGATAACTCCATCATGTGCCAAGCCGCAAAAGGATCCAACTGTCCTTTTCTTGAAAACAGCATCCGGTGTCCACTAACACAACGCCCACTAGCGTATTTGCTGATGATGATCGCCCATTGGCTGAAGATGTCGAAAAACAACTCAATGTTGCTTTTGCTATGATGAAAGTTGCTCACTGCTGCTTTGGTTGTCGATCGCCCACTGGTGAATTTGCTGATGCTCACTGCTGATGACAAATGCCCATTGGCTGAAGAAGATGCCCAATGGCTGCTTCGCTGATGTTGTCGAGACTTTCACTCTGACAACCACTTGTCGATTTCATTGACATTTCCCCCCCTTTGTCAGCTGAAAGGAGAGACAATCTTCTCCAAAATATATTTGAACTCCCCCCCTTCAGGTGTAGGAGAGTTTCACTGTTGTACTCCCTCGTTCAACTGCATGAGAGTACCATCATCGGTTCACTGCTGGCTTCACTATGTGTGATTGTAGTCGGTTGTAGAACTGAGATAACCGTTTGACTGTGGATACCATTCCCAAGGATTGATCCATTCATAATGTATCTTCAATCTGGCTGATTTTTGTTGGTTGCGACATTTTTCTGAGGAATGGTTGGGCTTACCACAATGGCAACAAGGATGGAGATCAAAACACTGATCTTCCATATGACCGGTTCTTTGACAATGAGAACATTTCGGTTCGACATTAACTTTAGGTTGTGTGCAATTCTGTTTGTCTACAACTTTCTCAGAACCTACTGAGGTGAGTTGTTTAAGAAATCCTACACTCACAAACTTAATTGGCTTGGAATAATCTGGGATATGTAAGTTGGTGTCATCAGAGACATATCCTAAGCCTCGTCGATTCTTGTTATTTTGAATTTCTTCCCAGGGCTTGATGATGGGTTTGGAAGAAATTTGAATTTGATCATGAACAACTTCGACACTTGAAGTTGTTTGGATGAGTGATTTGGAATCAACATTTTTATCTTCATCTGTATGGTTGAATGACTTGGAAGAAGCACTCTTTTGTTGCAGCTCATCTCTTTGTAGTTGCGACTCTAGTTGAAGAAACTCAATGGTTTCATGTGTTTTCTGTAGATGTCGTGAAAGATCATCAAGATTTTCTTTGCTTATGTGCACCATGTCTTCATCACTGGAGATGATCAAACTGTGAAGAATGTGTAACCACTGAATATGTTGCGCCATCTGAACTTGCTCACTTGAAATCATGCTCTCTTGTCATAGATGTCATGCTTTGAACTGTTTCACTTCAATGGGACTTGAATGGCATGCTCGCTTGATCTGTTGCTTATTGCACTTGCTGGGAACACTTGCTAGAGTTGTAGAACTTTCTTGCTTAAATTATGGAATTCACACTCGCTTGATGACGATCACGTTTGTGTGAATGCTCACTTGCCTTACTTGATGACTTCATGCTCACTTGAATGAATGGCCATGCTTGCTTGATGTCAATATCAACTTGCTTGATTGGTGTTAGAGTGGAACTTGTATGGTTGCTTTGATGGTTGCTGTAATGAACTTCACTCTGGCTCGCTTGAAGGTCTGAACTTTGTACTGTTTTGATGCAAATTGCTTGAATGAATACTCACGCTTGCTTGTAGGAGATGTGAACTTGTAGCTTGTTCGCTTTAGAGTTAAAAATTTGTGCATTCATTTGATTCTGCTTAAAGGAAGGGTGTCGAACACTGTTGAAAATGCACCTAAAAAACACTTATTGACTTAATGACTCACTACAATGAATTCAATTTGACTCAATTCAAGACTTGGGTGTTAGTTTCAATCGAGAATGCACCCTTACAATTTAATGTAATTTGAGTTTGATTACAAGTTCAATAATGTTGATGTAGACTGTGCTCTAAAACATCAAAGTTTACAGATTCCATAACTTGATTGTAATGATGTAGACTTTGCTTTGAAATGTTGGAGTTTGCAGATTCATGAACTTGATTGTATTGAGTGAATTTGTTTGTTGAGGTAAAATGTCGATGTTGAAAACTTTGATTATTTGTTGTAGTGATGCAAATGCATGTGTTGAGCTTCAGCTATGTGTTGTGCTTGCTTTATGTATGCGATGAAATTATTGATGTGTCACAACTAGACACAGATCAAAAAGCAAAAACATGAATCCATAAAACACATGCGCCATCAAGCACACATAGTGTACCTTAGATCCCCTTATTCAATTTCGGGCGGATCTAGGACACATCAACACCAAAAAAATGATATCTTTATTAATCACTGAGTACATCTGAAGCAATGATAATGCCAAGCTGACAACCCTTTGAAACAACTCGCCTTCAAAATCTGAATGGATAGTGACACGATCCCTCTCAAAGTAAAACAATACTTTGAATTACAACAACTTTCCCTTATCACTCCAAATACAAAATAATACACTTATATCTCCACAAAATATTCTTCAAATTTACAAAATGTAATGCACCTTATCACTCCAAATACAAATAGAAACACTCCTTATTTCTTCAATTTCAAAGAGCGAAATACCAACCTTTCAACTCACAATCTCACCACTTTCATGCATATAAAAATGCATCTCCAATTTCATGTCAATTAAATCCACTCTCACTCATTTACCTTTCTTCCATTAAAAAACAATTTTATGGATTTTATAAAATCACTTTATGAAAGGTGAATTCACATTCACACTTTTAAGTTTAATGAGTGTAAAATGATAAAGCACGCACCATGCATTGGTGAGGTTCGAGAGATAAAGAGATCATGTGGATACCTTTCTAAAAGGCCGAGGTTGTTCAGTGCATATTGTTCTTCTAGCAACCAATCCAATAAAAAAGTAGACCCTTTTGAATTGTGTTTGTTCACGGATTTAACTATGATCGTGCCTACTTCTCTATCAACACAGGGCGCTCTCTGTTGTTGGAGGGAGGCATTCCTCTTCTCCTCTAGTGCACCACGTTGAATGATATGATTTCTTCCACGTGCTTGGAACTTTGCATATCTGCAAACAATACTTCAACACCTTCTTTGATTTATTTCCTCTATGCGTTGACAACTCTAGCACTTATTATTCTCTCCACAAAATTCAGTGTCTCACATTCAACAGCCATACATAACGGTTGGAAGCAAAGGAAAGTGGCTCGGAAATGGATCTCACACCTGCAAAATCATATTTACTCTAGAAATATATTTACTCTGTGCAACATCTTGACCATCAAAGATGGGCCTCGTGATCATCTCAAGTTGGCTCAAGATTTGGTGGTTCACAAGAACAAAAGGCGTGGACTGATTCCTCTTTACTCAGATCTTCTACGATATTTATTTCGCAACCTGGACATTCTTCAATGATTACTATTCTCGGTCTTCCAAAACAGGAAACGTTCCTCCCGCAACGAATTTTGCTTCAATTTCAGGTTAGATCCAGTAATAAATCTAAAATTTGACACGGTGATTAAAATGGAAATGAAACTGAAGCAGCATCATAGAGAAATAAATACGTCCACACTGGATATGATTTCAATACAGACTAATTTTGACAAAGAATAAAGAAGCAATAATTTGTTAGACGTTGCACCATAATGTATTTCATAGTGAAACACTTAACACGCTGGATTGAATGGCAATACCACGATATCAAGAATTGGCACGATATTTGCCTTCATTGTTGGACATGTTGTAGTATTCAATGGCGGTTTCCGTTCTCAGCACATCAGTTCGATCTCAAAACTGCAATTATGACCTCTGCAATGGACCCAAAAAACCGAATCTCTCATTCCATTTTCAACCAGGCTATGATACCACATATTGAAAATGAAATTAACTCAAAGAGATTACAGAAAAACACACATAAACACCAGACACAAAATATTGGCAGAAAAAGGTTGAAGCTTCATGCTTCCTCAAGTATTCTCTCTCATTCTCATTCTATTAATTAAACTAATTGAATATAGTTTTACAAATAAATAGATGAGAGACAGTGTTCTCAAGATAGTGCGTGCTATCTTAGACACTTTTGGTTGAGATAATTTCTCCTTTGGTTGAGATAATTTCTCACCAGACACAGACCAATATAGGAGTTACCTAAACTAACTCCTATCTTAGAGGAACAACCCAAGAGTTAGGCACAAATTCCTAACTTGGAATATTTAATTTATTTATTTATTTTTGGATTTATTATTGTTTTATGAGAGAGGCTAACATCTGGTTGATGGAGTCAGGAGTAATATGAAAAAGTATGCTCCCAGATGGAGACTTAACAGCTCTCTGAGTTGGCTCATAGTTCTCAGCACATAAGCAGATAATCTCAGGAAAAATATTGACAGAGGGAAGGAAGTAATAAGGAAAATTGGACTCCCATATACCATACATGTCACAGTTGTTTAGAAAGTTGTTTCTCAACTGGCAGAAGGTCTGCAAGTGATTTCTGTCACCAACTAGATCTTGAATAAGGTAATCTCTATCAGCAAGAGGCCTGGCTTCAAGCTCTTTATTTGGCGGATTCATAGGAGTGACACTAAGAGCTGATGGAGTAGCCATTATAAAACTTTTTGATGTATTTGTGCTTGGAATAAAGATTAAGGCAGCAACTGGTTGAAAAAATTGCCTGTGAGGAATAGTAGAGGGGTTGCAGAATGAGTTTAGCTGAACCCAAAGTCTTTAATATTTGTAATTGTGGTGAAAAGACAAACTTTGCAGAGTTTGGTTTATGCTTTGTTTTTTCTTTTGACAAATTTTGTGGATTGAGAAATTGTGAGGGCCAAATGCAGAGGGGAAAGGGATTACCACAGCACAATGCACTGAGGTTTTTGTAGTGGCATGTGGCAGATGGGAACAATGCCGAGCTGGTATGAAATTTTATCGGGAACCCGGGCTTGAAAATGAGTTTTGGCACGGTGAAATTGCAAATGGGCCGGGGTTTGCCGAGCTCCTTTAAAACATGGGGTGTATCATTGAATCTAGGCAGGAGTTAGGAGGGACAGAATCATTAACTTAGGAAATTGCAAGTAATTGAGTGAATGAAATTGAGAAAATGGGAAGAACAGGGGTGAATAGATGGAATTCGGCAAATACCTGGTTTAACTAGCGCCGAGAGTAGTTGAGCTGGTTGAATGGCGAGCACTGGAGTCGAATCTGCAGGTGGGGGTGGCTCAATTGTTTAAATTCGAATTTTGGACGTAAAATGGCACAAAACAGGGTGCACAGCTCTCCAACACGATGATGAAAATGACGTGAAACGGTCGAAAAATGCGCGTTTTTATAAAAAATTTGACATATTTGTGCTTTTGGTGCTTTTCCGCAATGACGTCAGCATGATGTCATCGGTGGGTCCCGGGTACGGACGGGTGATGTGGATGTTGACTCGGATGAAGACGTGGCAGTGACACGGTGGCAAAGCGTGGACGCAGGCAGACGAAGTGGAAAGTGACGTGGAGCAGCAGCGAGGACGCAGGGGTGATGTCACGAGGACGTGGCGGTGACATCACAGGTGGGGGAGCGGTATCCGGTTTTCCCTGCACCACCTTTGAGCACAGACGGTATTGGGGGAGGGGCCTCCGAACACGCCGAGTGGTCGACACGTGGCGGGGGTACCGCAGGGAAACCGCCCATCGCCCGGACGTTAACCTTCGGTGGATCGGGGGCTCAAAACGACCGCCCACCGTTGATTTGGGGCGCGCACAATCTGACGGTCAGCGGCACAGGTAAGGTGACGGGGATTAGGGACGGGACCCGGCTGTATTATTTAAACAAAAATGTGCCACGGGGGGTTATAAACTTTGGAAATGTGGGTTTTTCGGGTTAGGTTTAAGCAAGGGAAATGGTAATTTAATGTTTAATAAAACATTTAAACATTAACCTTGGGAAAATGACTGCGGAGGGGTAGAAATATAAGGTTTTGATGGGTGGGGGATTAGGTATAGGTTATTAACCTAACCAGAGGTTAGATCCAGGGTTAGGATGCGGAAGGATTCATAATAGCCCCAAATGGACTAATATCTCCCAAAACTATGTTACATAGCTATAATGCTATAGGGTGGGATAATTAATATGTTTTTTGGAATTTTATATAGTTTTTTGTAGAAAATAGGAGTGGGGAAGTAGCTAGGGAGCTATACAATAGAGTTAGGAGTTAATATGGGTTTTTGAGGTGAAGTGCAAGGGAGAGGCTAAGTTTGTGAACTGAAAAATTAGATATAAGAAATGAATGGAATCTGAAATGAGGGTTTTACACAAGAAATGTGGCTTCTTTTCATTTGGAGAAAGTCCAAGATTGACTTGATTTTCTCAAGAAGTGCAAGCAGGACTAGTTGGGAAGATCCCAAAGTCCTCAAGGGGATGTTAGTGAGAAACTTTTTAGGGGGAGTGAGGGGAGGTAGACAAGCTTTCATAGTTCTGCCATTTAGACAACTGCCTTGGCATTTCTTTCATCGATGAGACAAGCTATAATTGTTAATACATCAGGTGATCAGACCTTGCTTCTGCAACCTCAAACTAGCTACCCAGCCTAATACACCTAACATTTTTTCTTCCTTTTGCATGGGTGCACTTAAACTTGCAGACCCTGATTATCCTCCGTTCTTTTGACTGCCCTCCTATCTAAATCTGCCCTTATCTCTTCCAAGGACCCAAGTTAAGCAGTTGGGCTCCTTCATTTCTCTACCTAGCTACTGATCTGCCAAGCTTGAACTGTTTGGACAGATATCCATTCTCTAGTCTAGAACAAGCAATTTAAACCATGGCATGGTCCAGATTGAACTGTTGGGCCATCCATCAAACTAGCAGTGGCATTTGAACTAGCCACTTTCCTGGTCTTTCTTTGGGGTTCATTTTTATCATTTTTTCTGACCAATTTACTCTTTTTTCCCTTTGATAATTCTTTTAGGGCATACCCTCTTTACATTTTTTAAATTTTTATTAATTCTTTTACAAAATATGGAACCTTTGCATCATGAAAAGATGAACATATTTGGCACTTCCATTGTTAATCATGAAAAATGAAACCTATTGGTATAGGAACCTAACAAGGTCATAGGGTTAGAAGTCTTTAAGGTCATATTTCATATCCAAACAAAGTTTGACAATCTTATTCCATGTCTTAGAAGTCTCATCTGGTGTTTAGAAGTCATATCTCTAGTCATTTTGAACAAAATTTGAAATTAGCTACGAATCCATAGTTTCGTAGCGCAGACAGTGTAAAAAACTTGTTTTGCGCTACGAAATGACTGAAGCAACCTTTTTCAGCAGAAAGAAAACCTTGTTTTCTGTTTTAAGTAGTTAACTTCCAATGGGTTTCTTGAGCAACTGAAATCATATTTTAGAAACTTGAAAGAGGTTCTTCTTCCTAACATAACTATCTACAAAAACCTCTTTCAGGTTTTTCAAATTCATTATGAGCTGGGACAAATTGATGACCCAACTTGTGCTACGAAACTGCTGTAGGTGCAGTTTTGATGTTTTGATCAATTCTCAAAGGGAAGAAACAGTTGGTTTTTTTGGAGAAGGATGCTGCTAAAGGGTGTGAAGATATCACCAATGAAAATTTAAGACTCAAGGTAGGAAAAATTAAAGGGTTAAAAGATATGTACAAAGGCAAAATTCTACGCTATGAAAACAACAGACAGTTTTGTAGCGCAGCCAAATTGACCTTCTTCATGCACCTTCAAGGAGTTTAATTTTACTACAGGTGGAAGAGAAAAGTTCTATGGAAGTGATAACACATATCACTTGTCTCAAAAGGTCAATTTGGTCAGCAAATGGATTCAAAAAACATCATTGAAGACCAAGGCTATAGTGCAGGGGACATATTCCTAGTTTTCAGGGCAGATAAAGGAGAAGTTATTAAAGTCCAGCAGGAGGGTTATGGACATCACCAAATTCGACCTCATGAGATTGTAGATGGAAAAGGATTAATTGAATACTAGATTAGGTTATTCTTATCATAATAAGGAGTTGTACTTCTAATTGTATTAGGACTCTAAGACAGTCAGTTAACTGTTACTTGCAATTAATAGTCTGTTTTATGGTTAGAATAGGTGTCAATCATAGAAATTTGAATTCTCTTGATGAAGGATCATGGAATCCATATTTTAAAAGCTATATATGAATTAAGAGGTTGAATTAGAGATGGGTTGTAAAATGTTATAGAAAAATAATACTTTTGTAAATGTTGTGCAAGGACTGATATATATAGAAGCAGTTTAACTTTTCAGAAGCTGTGATTCTTAGTGTACTTTAGTGAGCTTTATCATTTATCTTTGATATGTTTTACTTCCATAGTCTTAATGCTTATTACTCAGAATTCATGAAGGAACATGCTATGACTTCCTTTAAGTGTTAAACTATGGTGAATTGAGTTCTTGGGTCCTACCTTTGGATGTTTTTCTTCAATGTTTTAATGCTTATTACTCAAAATTCATGGTTATTCATGCTCTGAATTCCTTTAAGTATTAAACCTTGATGAGTCACTTTTAATACTTTCCTTTTGAATAACTTGATGTATCATTACTCAGAATTCATGTCCACATGCTCTGACTTCTATGAACTTCAATTTATTGAGACTTTCCTGAAGGTGTTACCCTTTCATTGGAGTATATACAAGACACAGTTTTATAAGAAGATTTATTTGTTATCTTTATCTCTATCACTGACTCCATAGCCCAATGGTAGCAAGCCTTCATATTTCAACCTATAAACATACAAAACCACAAGCCATAAAGTTAGCCATCTATCTATAACTTATATCATTAACCCTTGAGAGAGCCCTCTCAGGCTGAGGAGGCTAAGCCTTAGCTAAAATATTGGTTTGAAATAGTTACACTAAGGTAGTCTGATCAATAGCCCATCAGGGTCCTATTTTGGTGATAACATTTTGGTGCGTCTGCCGGGAATCTGAAGATTTTGCATTCCCGAAATCAAGAAGCTGAACTTCTGAAGGTAGCAGGAGCTCAAGAATCTTTTCGAGGCTATAAAACTACCTTGGTGACTCCATTGTTGAAGTATTCAAATTCATAGATTTATGGTGATTCTACTGAACTTATGAAGAACTCAAATGCTACCATTCTTTTTTCGAGGTATGCATGTGTAAATTTTTTAGAAATTCATGGTTTCCCAAATCATTTTCCTAAGGATACATATTTTTTAAGGAATGGTCCAAAATTCAATGGAGAAGATTTGAGTTTAACTTTGAAGCATATATCAGATTTCTGTGATTTTACTGATCTTCATAGATTCAAACATGAGGATGTTTGCATTATGTTGTTCTATGATTCATTTGAAGGGAAATGTAAACAATGGATTGAAGGCTTTCCCATCAAATCTATTAAGTCATTTGCAGACTTTTGGCTTGTGCTTTTGGAGGAATGGATAGGCAGAACAGAGTTGGTGGCAAAATCTCCTTCAATTCAAGGTTTCAAACAATGGAATGATGACCATATTAATGAAGAAATAGATAAAAAAAAAACTTTGTCCTTGTCTTCTTATCTAAAATCATTTGAGTACAAGACAAAAGATAAGATGAAATTTTTGGATGAAGTTGCTAAGAACATTGAGAAATACATTGAAGGTTTACAAGGTCAAATTCAATCATATAGCCTTCATGATCATGATCATACTATTCAAAAGCTTTCTATGGAAAAATACAAAGAGAGGGTGTTGCTTCCTTTCTCTTTTGAGATTGAGGAAGAATACATTATTTTTGAGAATCAATTTGAGGAGCAGTTTGAGAGCACACAACTGAAGCCTTTTGCAAATGATCAAAGTATTGGCAAGTTGTCCAAAGCTGTAGAATATCACAAGAAACATCAAACTAACCATGTGCTTTTTGATCCTATAACTGGCTACATGGAAAGGTTCTATAGTCCAGATTTTCAACTATATTTCCATTATGAAGATTAGATATATCTCATGCTGCCTCGGTTATTTCAATATCATGTTTATTTTTTCTTCAAGCACAGCCAAGAGATTCAAGTGTCAGATTAGATCAATGACTAGTTACATTGGAAATTTCGCATTGATTGAGCTAAAAGAAGTTTACAGTTGATAGGGTAAGTAGGTAGGAAAATGCAAATAAGATCAAGGTTGATTGAGCAATTTTTACTAGGTACAGTTTGAAGCAGATTGGGCAGAATTTCAGAAGTTTAATTTTAAAGGAATGGATTGCAGCACTAGAGCTACTAGTTCTTACCATACCACAGGGGGCATACTATCCCTAGTGGAGCCACTATTATTGCCCTAATTTTTTCTTAAACTTTGGAAAGTTTTCCTTGTTTCTAGTCATGGTCTTATAATAAGTTTTGAGTTATCGCACACTTAAAGGGATAAGTGATAGGATTAGAGTCTCAATAGTATCATTATCATTTCCAACCCCTTCCTCTAGTCATGGTGTTAAAGGGTCTCTAGGTCATTTCATGCTTAAAGGGTTAGGTCATAGGGTTAGAAGTCTTTAAGGTCATATTTCATTTCCAAACAAAGTTTGACAACCTTATTCCATGTCTTAGAAGTCTCACCTGGTGTTTCGAAGTCATATCTCAAGTCATTTTGATTTTTTTTTAAATTAGATACGAATCCATAGTTTCGTAGCGCAGACAATGTAAAAAACTTGTTTTGTGCTACGAAATGACTGAACCAACCTTTTTCAACAGAGAAAAGCCCTGTTTTCTATTTTAAGTAGTTAAATTCCAAGGGGTTTCTTGAGCAACTGAAAGCATATTTTGGAAAATTGAAAGAGGTTAGTTTTCCTAACATAGCTATCTACAAAAACCTCTTTCATTTCATTCAAATTCAATATGAGCTGGGAGAAATTAATGACTCAACTTGTGTTACGAAATTGCTGTAGTATTTCACTACGAAACTATTGTAGGTGCAGTTTTGATGTTTTGACCAATTCTCAAAGGGAAGAAACAGTTGGTTTTTTGGAGAAGGATGCTACTAGAAGGTGTGAAGAGATCACCAATGAAAATTTAAGACTCAAGGCAGGAAAAATTAAAGGTTGAAAGATATGTACAAAGGAAAAATTCTGCGCTACAAAAACAACAAACAGTTTTGTAGCGCAGCCAAATCTACCTTCTTCATGCACCTTCAAGGAGTTTAATTTTCATACAGGTGGAAGAAAAAAGTTCTATGGAAGTGATAACACATATCACTTGTCTCGAAAGGTCAATTTGTTTACCAAATGGATTCAAAAACATCATTGAAGACCAAGGCTATAGTGCAGGGGACATATTCCTAGTTTTCAGGGCAGATAAAGGAGAAGTTATTAAAGGCCAGCAGGAGGGTTATGGACATCACCAAATTTGACCTCATGAGGTTGGAGGTGGAAAAGGATTAATTGAATACTAGATTAGGTTATTCTTATCATAATAAGGATTTGTACTCCTAATTGTATTAGGACTCTAAGACTGTCAATTAACTGTTACTTGCAATTAATAGTCCGTTTTATGGTTAGAATAGGTGTCAATCATAGAAATTCGAATTCTCTTGATGAAGGATCATGGAATCCATATTGTAAAAGCTATATATGAAGCAAGAGGTCGAATTAGAGATGGGTTGGAAAATGTTATAGAAAAAGACTACTTTTGTAAATGTTGTGCAAGGACTGATATATACAGAAGCAGTTTAACTTTTATGAAGTTGAGATTCTTAGTGTACTTCAGTGAGCTTTATCATTTATCTTTGATATGTTTTACTTCCATAGTCTTAATTCTTATTACTCAGAGTTCATGGAGGAACATGCCCTGACTTCCTTTAAGTGTTAAACTATGGTCAATTGAGTTCTTGGGTCCTATCTTTGGATGTTTTTCTTCAATGTTTTAATGCTTATTACTCAGAATTCATGGTTATTCATGCTCTAGCTTCCTTTAAGTATCAAACCTTGATGAATCACTTTTAATACTTTCCTTTTGAATACCTTGATGTATCATTACTCAGAATTCATGCCCGCATGCTCTGACTTCTATGAACTTCAAGTTATTGAGACTTTCCTAAATGTGTTACTCTTTCATTGTAGTATACACAGGCCTTAGTTTTATAAGAAGAGTTATTTGTTACCTTTATCTCTGTCACTGACTCCATAGCCCAATGGTAGCAAGCTTTCATCTTTAAAACTATAAACATACAAAACCACAAACCACAGAGTTAGCCATCTATCTATAACTTATATCATTAACCCTTGAGAGAGCCCTCTCAGGCTGAGGAGGCTAAGCCTCAGCTAAAAGATTGGTTTGAAATGGTTACACTATGGTAGTCTGATCAGCATCCTATCAGGGTCCTATTTTAGTGATAACACCATCTTCTAGCCGAAAGTGTGCATTTTTCTCTAGCAATCGAGCAGTCTCTTGAATGTGCGACTGAGTTGACCGTTTCCTTCCGGGACCAAGAAAAAATGACTTGCATGCATGGGTTGTTTCTCCAAAGGTAGCATGCAAAGACATCCTGTGTTTTAGGGATCTATGTATAGAAGTTGGAGGTTACATGCAAGGATCAATTCAAAAACCTCCCACTAATTGTTCCTTCCCCTACATTTGTTGCATGCGTGTCACAACCTCAATGTTTTCAAAAATCATTAACTGGACGCTGTAGAGATCATTCCTCACATAAAACTTGCAGCTCTGACATCACACATCACATCTAGGAGTAGTCGACACATTCAGCTCAGTTGTTTTGGGGTAAGCTCACTTCCCATGACTTGTGTTGCATTTCTATCACTTTTTGTGTTTTCTCTTCTGGGAGTATTGTTTGCTTGATTTCTTTAAATGCTTGTTGTTATTTATATGTATACTAGCTTTTCCTAGATTTGTTTAAGTCTTCGTTTCTATCTCACTGTTGTCGCATACATGAAATTGTTTTGCACAGATGTTCACGCAACTGGAAAGTTGCCTCACCCGCATGCATGTTGATATGTTTGCTAAATACTTCATTCATGTTTTTCATGCATGACTAATCACTTCTATTATCACTTAGTGTCACCATGCATTCATTGACTTACTTGATTTCAGTTGCTCTTCAGCGAGTCAGCCGACCTTGGCCCGGACACTGCCTTCACCAAGGCTACATTGCACAATCTGGGGAAGGAAGGCCCACCTTCATCTCCAGATTTGTGCATTCCTGCCCAACACTAACCTCCAAGACTATTTTTTGCATTTCTGGAGGACAGCGGCTGCTTGGCCCAAGAAATTGTGCAAATCTATCTCTAGGCTAGTAGTCCTTCCCAGCTAGAATTGTGCATTATGCAATCCCAATAGTAAGCAGCCAGACTAGATTGTGCATTGCGCATTTTTCTCTAGCAGTCAGCCAGTCTCCCAACAACCCAAAATGTGCCTTATGCAGTCTTGGCAGTCGGTTTCCCGAACTTCCTAGCTAAATTTGCGTAACCTTTTATGGTCATGCACCTAGGTATGTTGTAAGTCAGTTCTCATGTTCATTTTGGTTTTCGACTAACATATTGCTTTTCATGAGTGTTGCCATGTCTCTAGGTATTCTAGGTGTTCAACAATGAGCAACATCATGAACAATAGTTGAAGAAAACATACCAAATGCAACGAATGCAAGAGGATGGTTGTTGACAACATGAAGGTGGAACAAGGTTGCAAGCTCAAGCATGTCTATTAATGATGAAAGTGACTTTGGAGACTCTGGCTATGAAGTGGTGGCCAGACATGAAGACTGCCTGAAGGAAGAATATGGAACAAAGGAGGAGTTGCATGTGCTAAAGCAGGAACTCAGGAAGAACATGAAGCTGCATAGAGAGACGAATGAGTTGTAGTGGGAACAAGGAAAACAATGGGCATAACATATACTCATGGATGAAATTTCACCTGTATAAGTTAAGGATCCATCCCAGCAACTGACACAGGGTAGACATGGTGAGCAGTGTTTTTGATTGCATGCAAGGGATTTAGCAGCATTCATGTCGTTGAGCACACACATGCAATCCAACCCATTCAACACACTCACCAAGGTGAAGACAAGAAGCAAGTCCAACTCGGGATGAACATGTACTTTAGAAAGTTGATGCGCATGACCACAAGAACACACTTGATGATTAGCATAGACACTATGCATCAATGTGTTTTCGGTTCAAACATACCCAAGAAGACCATGCACATGTTAGCAGAAGAGTTGGATGAAGGGGCTGAACCAATGCACCGCTTGCAACGGAGGGAAGAGTTCGCTTCAACAAGATGTCACCATAAGCTACATGCACACCATCACGAATGACCAAGCGTAGCATCAGCTCACCACCTTCACCATCATAAGAATGTCAAAGAGCTGGTCTCATCACAACAGACCGAGTGTCAGTGATGTCTTGCAAGGCTTGCTCAAGCCATGTTGTCTCACATGAATACATGTGCATTGTAATGTTGAGTCATGTCAAGTGTAATTCAAGTGCCAATGGTTGGATGTAACAGTCATAGAGTAGGTGATGAGTCATGAGGGTAGTTGAATTGCCACAAAGGGGAATGTCAAGGGTCACCCCACCCTTTGCTATAAATAGTCCCTCATAACTCATTGTATATTCTTTTGGTCATCCAAGCTTAAAATAAGATTATCTTGGAAAGAGATTTGACATTATTGTAATGCGCCTTGGCTTCTCCACTACACGAAGCTAGTTCATCTCTTTGGGGGAGCAGGTAGATGTGGTTGTAGCATTCCACTGTTGGGGCTAGCAGGTTTACATGGATGTATTGTATGATGGGAACTTACACTACTTTATATAATAAGAGCCAACACATTTTCATGCATATGTTATTATTGTAGTTGGACTGCCCCAGTTGCCTTAATGATATATGTTGTTTAACTTACGTATTTTTGTATGAAATGATTTATATGAAATTAATTGAATCTTATTGATAATGTGTTGTATATGTTGTTAATGTTGTCCCGTCCGTGTTGACTACTCTGCCAGACACCAGACAGACCTTTCACCTAAGCCTTGTTGTAGCGACTGTTGCACTCATTTTGGACTGATCCATGAGTGCTATATGTGTTATCTTACCTTGTATGATTTGACTGCCACATCCGTGTGGATTGCTCCGCTGGAAGCTGTGCAGTCCTTTTGTGTTGTGTGTTCCTAACCGAGTTGGGACTGATCCCTTTCAACCTAGAACTCACCTTCACACTCATCTCCCCCTTATGTGTTGGAACTCTCATACACCTTCCTTGACTCACTACATCAGTCACACCCTTGCTACTGACAGGGTTATCCTACTTGCCTCTGTGTGACATCGTGGTCAAGGCATTACCTTACAACCCATTGTTGGGACTCCTACACCAAACGATCTAAGATCTAATTGGGACTTCTTACCGGGGAGATCCACTTGACATGTTGGCAGGTCCAGAACCATCAACAAGCTCATAGAGGAATGCAAGAGGAACTTAGCAGCGGAATTTGACATGAAGGATTTGGGGTTGATGCACTATTTTGTAGGATCAGAGGTGTGGTAGAAGGATGGGGAGATCTTCCTTGGGTAGGGAAGATACACTATAGATATTCTAAAGAGGTTCATAATGCGATATCACCAACTAGAAGAAGATAGATGTATCATATGACAAGGATGTGTCAGGCGGAAAGAGTCGATTGTGCGGACACAACCAACCTCCCTAGGAGCCTAAGACTCTCTAGTGACAAACAAGACAAACAAGAGCAATCCTTCTCTAAACATGCATTTACTATACGGGAAATCAAGTGTTTAGATCCTACCTGTAATCCAACACTGTTGTAGTAGTCCAGCTTCGCTGATCCGGATGAGCTCCTCCTTCACTTTGAAACCTGCATACACTAACAATCAAACGATTAAATAGCACTTGATAACCTCATAGAATAAAACATATTTAACACATAGAGGAGTACATGAAACAACTCATAAATAACAAGTTATTGAGAAGAATGGACTCATTTGCATTAATAGGTAACAAAAGGAACAAATACAACCTGAGCCTTGGTGTTGTGCAAGTCCCTCCCAGGGTCCATCAAGAGTTCTCCTTTACTTTGACGAAGCTCACCCACTTCCAAATAGAACAAGCAAAGATGGCAATCTCTCCTCACAAGCTTCTAAATGGGAGTCCTAATTCCTGCAGCATTTACCCTTAGAAATGTATAGCTTTCAACCTCTTCTCCTTCTGGCCCAATGCCTGTATTTATAGTGCTCAAGAGGAAGTTAATCAGGTCCACCATCAATGGGATAATCCCCTCTTTGGATGGGATAGATCCCCTATTGATGGGATAAGTTCCTCTTTGCTAGGAGTGCATGAACCATCTAGAGGCGCTCAATACACGTCGAACAACCTTCTAGAATGCTCTAGAAATGACCACAAGTGACTTTTTAAAGATGAAACTTGCGCATTTTAACCTTTTCAGGGGGACGCACCTGCCCCTTTACATACAGAGCGTCCAAAGATGCAGCTTTTGTGAACATTGGGTGCGTCCCCGCAGGTAAGGTTGAGAGAACCTGCGTCCCCAGAGATAAATACATTTAGAAATACTTTCTCTCTTTTTTGGAGTTTGACATGGAGAGCAGAGGCATAAGAATTGCCTAAGAGGGTAGCATGACTGTTGATAGAGTCATCCTAACTGTAAATAGTCATGGTGACATTTTTTAGTGTAACAGATTGCCCCCTAAAGTGCGAAGCCTGAAATAGATTAGGGTTTTGTATTATCTAGGAAGGGTGAAGTGCTTTATCATTTCAAGGATTATCTTGTGGAGAGCCTGGTCAGAACCTGCAATTTTCAACACAAAATACATTTATAAGATTATATCATCACTGAGGTAGGCATTCCCATACTCAGATTAAAACTTTAACTAACAGACTAACTACTCTGATACAGGAATGATCTTGCAGTACATCATAATCATAGACTTTTGTAGACACAGTCTGGGCGCAGCCATCTGTTTATGATTAGTCTACTTAGATAATGAATACAAAACTCCTCGCAGCCTGGATGGTGGAAACTAGATCCAGGGTCTTCATTTCTACTTCTCAAATTGGTACGATTCTAGCCATGCGAATAAATGAGTTGATGTCGAACATGGTAGAAACCACTTGATTACCAGTCGATGATGAAAACTGTTAACAAGCGTGAGAGAGACCACCAGTAATGTCAATGGTTCTCAAAGTACCCAGTACAATCCATGAGATGTGAATGAATGAGTTGATGTCGAACATTTCACGGAATCCTTCGATCGAAAGTCAATGATGTAAACTGACGTCAAAGGCGAGAAACCTGCCATTGATGCATGCAGACTTCAAGGTACTGACGATTTCTAAGTCATCTCTCTAGATAATGTGCTGATGTCGATAGAAAGCGACCCGTTGCAGGCAAGCCCGCAACACGAAATCATTGTTCAAGTTGAAGAAATATTGCTGTAAAGACTGACTCAGGGATGGTCAAATGGATGACAAGTATTTTGCAGATGAAAGTTTTGCTTGCAGACCTCTTGAACACATAACGACACGACAGATGGCTTGGTGCTGAATAACTCAAAGTTAATCCCCGGAACCCGGCTGAAGACTTTCAAAGTGGTTTGATCAACTGTGAGGTAAAGGATTTCCCAACCCAGGTGAATGAAAAGTGTCGTGTTCAAGAGTGGTAATAAAGTTTCTTCTGAGACAAAAGGTAACAAATAGGCTCATTCTTCTCTCTTTTCCCCCACCATTTCTGGCAAGTACCATTTTATTTTTAACAAGCTTGAGGAGGATAACATATGCTTGATTATAAGCTCATCCTTCGGATGAGTCCAACCTAGTTTTGATTCGAACCCTAGGAAGCAGTGGTTCGTTCCTGTTTGTAATTGAACAGGTCCTTTACTGTGAAATGTTTAATGAGCCCAGTATAGGAGAAACTTGGCGTTTTTCAATTTTAGAGAGTCTGAAAAACTTAAGAAGACTCCAAGTTGAACTTTTTCGTAGATTTGTGTCCCTCAAGCCCGAAAAAGTATAAAATAATACCTGGGGGAACCGCTTGATCTTGCGACCAAGGAATACTTTCATAATTAGTGTCACTGACCTGAAAAGTAAAAAGCGATCAGAGACATGTCGTTTTATTTCCGTATCGAGTTTGAAACGACAAAAACCCGGCAATCTTTTCCTGATTCTACGGTCAGAAAAGAGCTATAAGGGGACCGTCTTTTAATTACGTTTTAACGAGTGTAAAAGAAACGCTCGGCAATCTTTTCATTTTTTAGGAGTCATAAAAGGGCTTAAAAGATGACTCTGATATTTTGGTTCGTGAAAAATGACAATTTTCCCTCTAAGTCCCTTTGTCTTGCACAAAAACAACACATTACTCATACCTGTTTAAGATAGGCAAAAATACATCGAAAAACATCCTTCCATGGTGAAAAATGAACAAATTCATCCAAAAAACCTATAAAAAGACTTTTTACCATGTCATTTTTACCATTTTACTGTTGAGGTTGAAAAAAGGGCTTTTGGCAAGAAACTTCCCGTGGTCGCTGCGGAAAATCCGACCGTCAGAATCGAATGCCGTCTCTTCCAGGTATTTTACAACATCCTACTCTTCAATTTCATCCGATTAAAATTGTATTTTAGGTTTTAGTTTTGTTTTTTGGGGGGGTTTAGGTTTCAAAATGCGCTCCTCGGTGGACGCAGGTGCCCTTCGGGTGACCTGCGTCCCCCGACTTTTTCCTATACAGGAAAATGGTCGGGGGACGCAGCCCACCTTCAGGCCAGCTGCGTCCGGACGCCCTGTGTTCTAAATGTGGGGTGTGTCCTCCGTGGAATGCGGAATTTGAAACCCCAATCCTCACAAACAAACATTCAAATTTCCCCAAATTAATTCTAATCATTGTTTCTTGATGTGTAGGGCACTCACCATGTTGGATTGGAGAGAAAGATAGCACGAGGACGTTGATTTAGCTGCAATTGAACATCAACCTTCCATTGATGCCCTAAAAGCATGCGGGCTATATAAATACTGGGCCATACCTGCCATGAGGGCTCAGGTGAGATTCTTAGAATGGCTGGTTGAGAGATGGAACGTTCAAGAGAAATGCTTTTACATAGGAGGGCACCAGCTCGAGATAGAGTCCTCTGATGTATACTTTCTCACTGGCTTGCCAAATAGAGGCGAGCAACTCAATCTAGCCAGGACTAGGCCGGGTGGCCAATCCCTTGTTAGTCTCCGGGAAGATTGGTGCACACCCAATGCACACCATGCGAAAGGCGTGGAAATCAAACACATCTCTCTGCGTGAACTCAAAGTTATAGCTTTCACGGTTACCAGAATTTGCGGCGCAGCCGCTTTACACATTGCTTCCGGGTCCCAAATGCGGATGGCAATTGACTGTTACCAAGGCACCATTTTCAACTGGTGTGATGCTGTGTCGGCTAATATGAAGAGCCAACTGACTAAGGCAAAGAATGGACGACTGAAAACTTTTGGACATGGGCCTTTAGTCGTGAGCTTTGCCTTAGAGAGAGTTCTGATGCTGATCCCTCAGCAACTCACTGTTGATATCTTGGGTCCTCGGGAGCCAAAGCTGGTACGATGGGTTGCGGTGATGGCCCGGCATCCTGACGAGGGCGCGGCGGTTGTTCGATTCTCTGATAGTTATTTTCACTGGTTAGAGGACCAGGTTTTTTCGATCCAGGACTTTCCGTATGCCGGAGTAAATTTTCGAGGTGATCCGGACACGGTTCTTCCACAGGGAGAACAATGGGATGACAGAGGTACTTTATTTTTCACAAGTTTTCAAATTATGTATTTTTTTGTTTTTTATATATATCGTCTCAAAACTGACAGTAAAATTTTCAAAATGCAGATGTTGGTCCACAGCGCCCAGCCAACCTCCGGCCTTTTGAGAGGAGACATCCAGTTGCACCGGTACCGGCCCCACAGGACGCGGCTGCAGAGGTACTAGCTGAGTTGGAGCATGATCTAGAGCGTCTGACGGCGGATATGCCTGAGACTACTATGGATGATATTCCTATCAGGCTTCAGTGCTATGTAGTCACAGTCCCTGGACCGTTTAGGAGATTTTTGCGTAAGGTAGCCTGTGCAGTGGTGTCGTATAGGGAGCACCACCAGTGATTGGCTAGTCACTTTGTAGACACATGTGACATTTTTGACTTTTTGTACTTTATCATTTTTGCCGATCATAAGGTGTTTTTCAACCTATGATCGAAGACGATGTATATTTTTTGACACACTCCTATCTATATATATATATCACTATTACCGGCTTATCTTGTTTAACATATGTGATGAAATGTTTTTAAATTTACTTGCATGATTATCGTAAATGTCTGTCCAACACTCGAGAAGCAATTGCATCTGCTAATGTATTTAAAGACCTTGGAATATGCTGATATTCAATGTAATCAAATTCACGTTCCAAGAGATGGACTCTCAAAAACAACCTTAATAACACAGGATTTCTAATGGCATAAACTCTATTAAGCTGTAATACAACAAGTTCAGAATCTAACCTCACTATCAAACGTCGAATTCCAAATGAAATAGATTCGGATAATAATTCAACCACTGCACTGTATTCTGCAATGTTGTTTGTTGTTTGACCGAGGCTTACCCCATGCATAGAAACTAACTCGTCAGAGGGTGAATAGATAACCCAAGCTGCGGAAGAGATATTCCGTGTACTACGACAAGCACCATCAGCAAATCCAATGTATGTTTGGAGAGGCGTCGACATCTGCAATATCAAGAGTAAAACCAAGATAAGCCAGAATAACGACGAAAAACACACTCGCTAAGCTAAGCACACTGACTAACTAACAAACATACTAGCTAGAAAGAAAACCTAACCTAACTAAAACTTCTCCATACCCACCATTTAAGCATAATACCTCTTTAGGTAAAGTCCATTTCTGGGTTTACCCAAAGAGTCCCCATCAAAATCTACCAGCTCATAAGCCCCTTTTGCTAGCTTTCGCTTTACAATATAGGGTCCATGCCACATAGGAACGAATTTTCCAGCACCTAGCTTATCGTTAGCTTGATCATATAATAGCACTAGGTCTCCCTCCGAAAAACTTCGAGGGGTCACATTTCTATCATACTGAGCTTTCATTCGCTTCGCGTGAGTCTCGATTGCCAATGCAGCGTCACGTCGAGTCTCATCTAATTTAGCTAAGTACAATAAACGTTTCTCCTCTTCGGAAGTAGCTGGGAGTAATTCGACAGCCATTTGAAGTGATGGGATTTCGCATTCAATGGGTAACACAGCTTCCAAGCCATAAACTAGCTGGAAAGGAGTGAACCCTGTTGAAGTTTTCACTGAGGTTCGGTATGCCCATAGCGCTGAAAATAACATGTTGTGCCAATTCGACCGATGAATACCAATGGTTCGTCGGATCATGATAACCAGAACTTTGTTGATAGACTCAACCAAACCGTTGGCTTGCGGATAATAAGGAGTAGAGCTATCGTGGCGCAAACCAAGCTGGCTTGTAAGCTCAGTCATCATGATGTTTCGAAAATGGCTCCCATGGTCAGTAATGATTGCTTGTGGGACACCAAACCTAGTTATAATATGATTGAATATGAAAACTGCAGTTGTTTTGCCGCTTGCGTCGAATGTAGGCATCGCCTCGGCCCATTTAGTGAAATAATCAACCGCGAGGATGATATACGCATGCCCCCGGCCGAGTGAGGGTTACAAGTAATAAAGTCGATACCCCATTTGGCGAATGGACCAACGGCAATTATAGGGTGGAGAGGAGCAGGTGGTGCGCGCATCTTTCGATCAAACACTTGGCAGTTGTGGCACTTCCGGACTGCAATGATACAATCTTTAAACATAGATGGCCAGAAGTAACCAGCGCGCAACACCTTCTGAGCTGTGGCATACCCAGACATATGACCGCCACATGCTCCAGAGTGACAATCATTCAAAACCCTCTCAGCCTCTTCGTGAGTTAAACAACGTCGAAAAACTAAGTCTGCCCCCCGGCGATAAAGTGTATCTCCAATAATTTTGTATTGCTGGGATTGAAACCGAATTTTTCGACGTTCCGCCTTTGAAGCTTCAGGCCGAAAGGTTTGGGTTTGGAGATAGATGATTATATCCCCGTACCACGGATCTAAAGTACTGATAAGAAACAAAGATTCGTCCGCAATGGACTCCTCTGCCACAGTCTCTGTGTCAGTACGCGGGAAATCACACATCAATTCCGCAAAAACTAAGGATTTCTTAGACTTGGACTTCTCGAACTCCAAGTCGAACTCTTGCAGGATAACGATCCATTTAGAGTACTTGCCCCCTAGCAGTTGTTTTGTCAAAATGTAAATCATAGGGTTGCAATCCGAAATAACTGTAGTTTTACGGAGAAGAATGTAGTGACGAAAACGCTGGACAGCTTGAACGGCTGCCAGGGCCAATTTCTCCACATGCGAATATTTTAGCTCAGTGGGATTTAAGGTCCTACTGAGATAATATATCACATGTTCCGCTCCGAATTCATCTTCTTGAACTAACACCATTCCAATGGTGGAATGCGAAGCTGCGAGGTATAAGAAGTAGTCCTGGTTGTAGTTGGGAGGATGCAACAACGGTGCATGGGTCAACGCGTGTTTAAGTGCATCAAAAGATTGTTGGGCAATCTCGTCCCAAAAGAATTGAACGTTCTGTTTCAACAACCGTGTAAAACCTTTAGTGACCTCGGCGTAGTTTGGGATGAATCGGCGTAAAAAGTTCGCTTTCCCTTGCAAACTTTGGAGTTGGCGCAAACTCGAAGGAGGAGGCAATTTGATGATAGCTTCGACTTTCGAGGGATCGACGCGAATGCCGGCTTTTGAAACAACAAATCCCAGCAATCGACCTGTTTCTATACAGAAAACACACTTGTGGGGATTCAACCGAATTCGATAATGCCTACACCTCATAAAGATTGCTCGTAAGTGGACAAGGTGATCAGCTCGATGTAATGAATGAGCAGGCAAATCATCGAGATACGGTTGCACAATGTGCTTGATGTCATGAAATGCGTAAGACATCGCCCGTTGAAAAGTGGCCCCGGCATTCTTAAGCCCAAAAGGTAATTTGCAATAAGCAAATGTCCCCCATGGACAAATGAATGCCGTTTTTGGTTGGTCGGCAGGTAGAATATTGATTTGATTATAGCCCGAAAAACCATCCATGAAGGAAAACATTTCACTTCCGGCACAATCATCAATAATTTGATCGATATAAGGCGTAGGATAGTTGTCTTTTGGACAAGCTCGATTGATATCCCTATAGTCGATACAGATTCTTATTGTTCCTTGTTTCTTGTTGACCGGAACAATATTCGATACCCAATCCGTTAACGGGATCGGATAAATGAAACCTGCTTTCAACAGCTTTTCGACTTCTGCTTTAATCGCAGCCGCTTTTCGAGGGTGAATCTGACGCAACCGTTGCCGGACGGGTTTAGCATCCGGGTAGGTCTTTATTTCATGAACAACAATGGCAGGATCGATTCCCGGCATTTCCTCGTAAGACCAGGCAAACACATCGCGGAATTCTTGGAATAGGGCCTTGTAAGTTTGGATTTCATCTTCTGTACATGCGGCACCTATATGAATGTTCTCCTCAATTCCGGGCTTCACTGAAATATCAATGGGAATAGTACGAGAAATATTCCCTAAATTCAACTCTGAATCAGAATGTTTCGTTGGATCCTGAGCGTCTTTGACATATTCAGCGGTAAAGATAGATGAAAAATCATTTTCAAATGCATCATCCTTAGGTAAAAACGAAGATCTGTGATGGAGATCTTCCCATGGTAGATCGTCTACACTTAGGATTTCGCGAAGTTGTTCGTCAGATGACACGACTTCGGGAAACGCTATCCGTTCTAAGGTTGAGGTGAAAAGTGATTCTTCACTGACCACATTCATTTGGTCGATCTCGGTTGAACGAGAGTCGGTAAAAGACATGACAGCTTCATAAGCAATTTCATATGGACTCAAAGGCATAGCATCACCGAATGAGTCTATCTCAGAGTCAGATGGGACAATCCAAGGATCATCATAAATAATGTTTTCTGATGTAATCATATGAATTGTTGCAAATGAAGGTTCTACGCTGAGTGGAGGGAGAGGAAAAGTTCCCAGTAAACCGGAATCCTTAACTAAACCTACACCAACGTCCCTATAAGGGATTGTCGTCTTACCGACATGCTGGATACTCTCTGAAGAGGCTGGGTCGGATGAAAAGTATGTCAGCTGATCAATAGTCACGATCTTACCGTTATGTGGAAACTTAATTACTCTGAAGACCGATGAAACGACCGCCGTCATAGCATATGACCAACTTCGACCCAAAAGAAGGTTGTAGTCTAGAGGGGCATCAACCACTTCCACATCCAGACTAACGGTTTTACCTTCTACCCCTATAGGCAATTCCTGTAGAATACCAAACGGACGGAACCCACGGCCATCAAAGGCCTTAAGGATGGTGGGGGATTGGTTCAACGAAGGAGAACCAAGGGATCTCCAACATTGAATCGACATAATACACGTAGAAGCTCCCTCATCAATCACAGTCCTATGAATAGGCCTGTTTTTGACTATCACTGGAATTTGGAAAGCCATTTGATGGGGGAGACGCGGTGTACTATTTTCTAGATCGAAGATTATTAGATTCGGGTCCTGAACATCAACAGCTCCTATAGCCGACAAAAGTAATTTTCGTTGTGTTGGGCATGATTGCAGCACTTCTAACGCCGACATTGGTGAAACAGCTAAGTCCTCAACAATGTTGTAATTCTGGGCTGCTCTCGCATGTGGATTGAAAGCAGACCTTCGAAGTACACCCTTGGCGGGCGGTTTAATTACTAAGTCTGGGTTAGGTTTCTCGATCTGTAGTGGATCGGAACCAGGAGCTGAGGTTGATGGGTTAGAGTGAGAAGATTCTGCTTCCTTACCATCAACAGGATTCTTACTACCATAATCTTGCGATCGAGTCGCAATCCTCACATGAGACATCATCAAAATGGGTTCTTCACTGGCATTCGAGGAAGAACCTATCATCTTATTCTCCTGCTCCGGAAATGGATTTTTTAACACAGCAGGAGTGGGAGAACCTTTGACTATTTTCACAACCTCGGCCCGATGAGGGCAATCTCTCGTAAAATGATCCTCTTCACAAATAAGACAAGGATATCGAGGTTTGCGCTTTTCGTCATTGGTTTCCGACTTTTCCATTTTCTCCTTCGGAGCCTTGTCTGCTTTAGCCTTCTTCTTTCCTTTCTTCTTTCCGCCGTTTTTTGATTTGGCCGTAGATGACTCTACAGCGTGAATATCGGCGGTAAGTTCAGGAGAAGACTCTCCTGTCGGGGAATCGGGCAAAGTGATAATAGGAGTAGTTGAAGCCTTGGAAGACTTCTTCTTGCTCTTTGTATTCACGATACCAATCATACCATCAGCGGCATGAGATCCCGAAGGAGCAGCAGCGATTTGATTCGACTTTGGAAGATCCGGAATCTTCTCGTGTAATGTACCCGACTGAGTGTAAACTAAGTCAAGGTATTGCGCCTGAGCAATGACTTGCTCCTCAGTAACTACTCCGGCCTTAGCTACATCTTCAGTAATCTTCGGTAATAATGATTTAACAAACCATTCAGCTAAGATTTGGTCCGGGATAAAAACTTTCACTAGCCTTCTTCGACGTCTCCACTCATGAATGTGATCAGAAATATACGTGGACGTTGATTGTTTTAGTGAAGTTAATAACTCCGTGCCGTTATCGTATCTGACCGGCAACTGAAAGTGAGTTAAGAACGAGGTAGCTAACTGGCTAAAATTGTAAAAAGAGGCCCGTGGTAACTCAATGTACCACTTGGCCGCGAGACCAATGAGTGTACGCTGGAAAAGACGTAAGCGGATCGAATCATCCGAGATAGAATTTGAAGCACACCAGAGGTGGTAAGTCATCACGTGATTGGACGGATCCTCTCCAGACTTACCTTCGAACTTGGGTATATCGCTGGGCAACTTATTTGGCATTGGCGGCCAGAACGGAAGATATTGAATTGGATCGTTCGTTAGGCGCGTCAAGTCTGGTAAATCCAAAGTTGCGATAAACGGTAACTGCCGGTTAGGATCTCTAAAACTCTGGGTCACAATACCGGCCCCAGGAGGAGGATATCCAGGATAACTAGGAACAGGAGTCGCATTTGGGATATTATATCCTCCTGGAAAACCAGGATTAACCGGACCGTACTGGGGTTGTTGAGGTTGTTGATAAGTGTACCCAGGATACGGTTGATACTGGTAAACCGGTTGTTGGACAGCTTGCCCAGTTTGGTACTGTCCCTGGTACGGTTGGTGAACAAATTGAGGTTGAGTAGTGACAACCGTACTTATACCAGGCTGACCTGCAGGCATCTGGACCGTGGTTTGAATCGTAGATCCAGACAACGGTAAAGATGTCTGAGGAGTGGTTACAGAGACAGTAGAAACCAGAGCCGTCGATACTCCAGAAGTAAGTATGGTAGATGTGGCGGTAGTTGCAGCAGCCGTTTGAGATGGAGTACTAGGTGCAATTGGCGGCTGAGTAACTACCGAAGTTACAGAAGTTTGAACATTTGACTGGACAGGTTGCGGTTGCTGGGGTGGACCAGAAACTACGGGTTGTCCAGCTTGAGGTACCAACTGTATACTTGGCTGCAACACCTGTTGACCCTGTGATGGATCCCACACTAACATTCCAGGGTATTGACCCATAACAGGTTGAGGATACTGAGATCCATAGCCGGATTGAGGATAGGATTGATAATTGTAAGGTGCAGTTCCCATACCTTGACCATATGATTGACCTTGAGGTGGTTGATAACCTTGACCTGAGTATTGACCTTGAGGTTGATAACCTTGAGGTAAATACGGATACTGGGGTTGACCTTGACCTTGAGGTTGTTACCCTTGAGGTTGATACCCTTGGGGTTGATACCCTTGGGGTTGCCATCCTTGAGGTTGCCATCCTTGAGGTTGATATTGATACTGAGGTTGACCTTGGGGTACATATTGAGGCTGGGGTTGACCTTGAGGTATGTATTGCCCCATAGGTGCGTACTGACCTTGAGGTTGCCCCCCAGACACGAATGATGTACCTTGAGGTTGCCCCCCAGGCATTAATTGAGGCTGCCCCCCAGGCGGTAATTGGCCACCTTGAGGTTGGGAAACGGGAACTGAACCTGACATCATGTAAATGTCTCCTACACCCAATGGTACATTACCACTGTTTCCAACTAATAACCCATGATCAACGGGTTGAGGAGATGCCCCCGCAAAGGTACCAGAAAGAGATTGATACCCAGTGGGAACAGAAGGACCGCCATGTAAGAAAGATTCAGGACTTTGAGAAAACACGGACGACGGACCAGCCATATTGACAGGAGTATGAATACCTCCAGGTGGAAAAGGAGTACGAGGTGTAGAAAAACCTAGCCCAAAGTTGTCTAAATAATTGGTTAACGAAAGGTACCAAGTAGTACTTCTAGGAGGACTGTAAAAGATAGATTCACGCTCCCTTAGATCAATAGTAAGTTGATCTTCAAGGTTAGAGATGCCTATTTCTTCCTCTGGAGCAAGTTCTTCGATAGCAATCAAACCAGTAGGAAGATTTTCGGTGATAATTCTTTCTATTCTCGGTGAATCAGGAACACTAGAAGTCGGAGTAACAGGTTCAGATATTTCTGGTTCTTCGCCTGTATCACTAGCAGACGAAAAACTACCAACAAGCTCAGAAACTGTAACAGCTTCGGGATTATAACCTGTCTCTAAGCCTTGGTAATCTGAATGGACTACCAAGGAAGATTCCCCTTCTTCAGGTGAACCTACTCTACTGCCACTAGGAGGAGTTACAAGGACCTTTAAACCTTCTAGATTACCTGGGTCGTCTCGAGGAGGTGATCCCCTAAGCCTACGGGATCTTCTCAACAATTCGGCCATAGAAACAACTTCAGGAGACTGGCCCCGAAGTCTACGGGACTGTCTCGGTAATTCCGCCACAGCTAAAAACTTTTAACTACTACACACGAAAACAAAATAAAATTTCAAATCAAACCACCTAAAGTCTCTAAAGAACCAAACAAATTTGAATCACACGCCTAAAGAATCTAGAGCGTCAAACCAAGCACAAACAGTAGCCTTCCAGACCGAAAGCGCTAGTTGGTGATGAAGCCCAACATCGCTGGATTCAGTACAGAAGTGGCGGGTGGAACAGTTACCCCGGCAACCTGCTTAATGAATAGACTGGACCAAGTTCCTCCACTTTAACCGTCTCGAGTGAAGTGAACCCCCCAGAAAATCCAAGTGAGTCTAGCCGACGTCTGCTCCAGGTACAGTGGGACCTTCCCTCCACCGTCACCTCGGTAGAATCCTAAAGATAATGGTCACTAAGGTTACCAACTGCAACAAATGCACCTGGGGGAACAGTCTAAACTCCGACAGCACGCAAGGGCAGAGTAGCAAGCTCAATCCCCTTGCCGGCTCCTTGACAATAATCCAAGGTTTACCAACAAGTGACCCCTGGCTCCTTGACAATGGTTAATCCGAGGTTTACCATTTGTAATACGTGCGTGTATGGCGTCGTTCCCAATGAGAGGGGATTGATCCCCTCACTGGTTCGGACACGAGCTTGTGCTTTTCCTTTAAGAGGAGCTTTCCCAGAGTACAAATGAGACAATTGGATTTATTCTATCACAAGATAAGCTACTTGTTTGGTTTTGTTGTCTTGGAGAGTTAATTACTCACCTACTCCAAGACACTAGCCTGATCTAAATTGGTGTTTCAGAGCCCTAGTAAATAAAAGTTACTACGTTGATTTTACTTTAAGCGTTAATTTTATGGTTTTTCTTAAAGACAAAAGGTAGCGGAAGTGAAACCAATGGTGTGTAGACTCGACTCAAACCACTACAAAGATGCACCTAAGATGATTTACGCTACTTTCCTTTTTCAATGAAATTCTTAACTAAGAGAGTTGAGAGATGCAAATTTTATAGAGAAAACACTTCCTTAGAAAAGACAATCAAAGAAACAATTCTCTTTATCTTTTCAAGCATACAAACATGACCACTCCTTACGTGCACGAAAAAACTCTTTTTCTTTCAAAACTTTTCAAAGCTACTTGAAACAAAACTTTTCAAAGGAGATGTTTTTGTATTTTCTCTTTTTAATTAAGCATATAAACCTATCTTAACAAAAAACAATCTTAAAAGATATAAAATCTATGAAAACTTGACTCACAAGCAAATTAAAAGGGAAATTACTCTAAGAAAACCTAACAAGGAAAAAGCTCACAAAGATGATTCTAGGTTGTTTTACTTGACCAAAATCAAATCAAGGACCAGCTAATGCAGAATCAAAAGACTAGTCAAAACAAAACTCAAATCTTTTTGTTCTTTTTGTAAAATGGAATTCAAGACTCAATCAACAAGCACTTCGAAATTTGCCAAAAGAGACAACTCAATGGTAAGTTGCTCTCACTGGTAGACTTTATGACAGGTCTGACTTCTTAGAATGCTGACAAAACCAGAGAGATCTAAGGCTTGACAACTTCTACCGCCAAAGTCACTACAAGACCTACTCAAAATCAAACCCTAGGGCTTAAACTTCCATGAAATCCACTAAAACACTCAATGCTATCGAAACAAGTTCAGGTGAAGATCTTTGACAAGGGACTAATGAATCTGGGCAGTAAAAACTAAGAAAAAACAAAATCTAAGAGTAAAAACGCAAAAAATGGAATTTTCTCAAATTTTAGCAGGGGACGCAGGCGACCCGTTAGAACAGGTGCGGGCCCGCTCTGTGTACACAGCGACAGTGCGTCCAGGGACGCACTGTGCAACACTCAGAGGGTGCATCCTACTGAAAAACTCAAGAAAAACCAAAATGAATCTAATCCTAAGCTAACCCACCCAAAGACAAAGTCACAGAGCCAAAACCAGAAAAATAAACCAATTTTCTCAGAGCAAAGTTCACACAAAGGAAAAGACTTTTCACATCAATGGAGTCCCTAGTGGAGTTGCCAATTTTTCAGGCGGAAAGAGTCGATTGTGCGGACACAACCAACCTCCCTAGGAGCCTAAGACTCTCTAGTGATAAACAAGAGCAATCCTTCTCTAAACATGCATTTACTATACGGGAAATCAAGTGTTTAGATCCTACCTGTAATCCAACGCTGTTGTAGCAGTCCAGCTCCGCTGATCCGGATGAGCTCCTCCTTCACTTTGAAACCTGCATACACTAACAATCAAATGATTAAATAGCACTTGATAACCTCATAGAATAAAACATATTTAACACATAGACCAAGGAGTACATGAAACAACTCATAAATAACAAGTTATTGAGAAAAATGGACTCATTTGCATTAATAGGTAACAAAAGGAACAAATACAACCTGAGCCTTGGTGTTGTGCAAGTCCCTCCCAGGGTCCATCAAGAGTTCTCCTTTACTTTGACGAAGCTCACCCACTTCCAAATAGAACAAGCAAAGATGGCAATCTCTCCTCACAAGCTTCTAAATGGGAGTCCTAATTCCTGCAGCATTTACCCTTAGAAATGTATAGCTTTCAACCTCTTCTCCTTCTGGCCCAATGCCTGTATTTATAGTGCTCAAGAGGAAGTTAATCAGGTCCACCATCAATGGGATAATCCCCTCTTTGGATGGGATAGCTCCCCTATTGATGGGATAAGTTCCTCTTTGCTAGGAGTGCATAAACCATCTGGAGGCGCTCAATACACGTCGAACAACCTTCTAGAATGATCTAGAAATGACCACAAGTGACTTTTTAAGGATGAAACTTGCACATTTTAACCTTTTCAGGGGGACGCACCTGCCCCTTTACATAATGAGCGTCCAAAGACGCAGCTTTTGTGAACATTGGGTGCGTCCCCGCAGGTAAGGTTGAGAGAACCTGCGTCCCCAGAGATAAATACATTTAGAAAGACTTTCTCTCTTTTTTGGAGTTTGACATGGAGAGCAGAGGCATAAGACTTGCCTAAGAGGGTAGCATGACTGTTGATAGAGTCATCCTAACTGTAAATAGTCATGGTGACTTTTTTTAGTGTAACAGGATGTTGTTGGGATGGGGTCCCTTGGTTCAGTTTTGGGGTTAAAAACCCTCAATTTAATATAAATATTGTAAAAAGATGTAGAGTCTCCATGATTTGTGAACACGAAATGCGTAGGTGGTTAGGAGTCAAAAAGGGTTTTTTTACCCTTGTTTATGTAAAGCTAAGTTGGTTTTGAGATCCACCCATGGTTTGCGGACCATGGGATTGTATATAAAAGGTATGTCTTAGGGAGTCTAAGAAAATGGGAGAGGCATATATGTAATGGATCAATAGAAGATAGTGCAAAGAAGCAAATATTTGGAAGAGCAAAAAGGCTCTACAACTGAGTGTGTGGGGGCCTAGAGTAGAGTATGTAGTTGAGTGCACAAACCCCTGTGGCTGAGTGCACAGGATTTTTTTGAGTCTGTAACACCATATTGAAGATCAATAAAGAAGACTGTTGGAGAATTCCTATTTTTATTTGTTCACTTCTATCGATTTATGATTGCGATATATGCTGTGAATGAATAATGTATTGATGAAATATTGATCTTATGATGCACGAATCTATGAAATACATCTTAACAACTGTATGCATTGCATTGTAAGTACTTCCGTGAAGCTTATGATACAATCTGTTATGTTTATTTAATACTTAAGTAGATCTACGAGAGTCCATATCTAGGGTTATTTTCTAATGTGTGTAAGTGAATCGTTCGACTGTTAAGGGTCCACAAAGACCAATCGTAGACCTTCACAAAGGTCTAGAGGTTGCTTAAGGGAAGTTGCAATACATAGACCTAAGGGGCTTATAGATATGTGCGAAGGAAGATCTAGGGCATTAAAGGACATCACACTGATCTTTGGATGCGGAAACTTGGTTCTAGCATCCCCCCATATTGATTCGGGTGAGGCTTTGGCCAGCACTATGCCGGTTGCTAACGAAAGGGCTAGTAGTGTAGGGTTTTTTTTGGCACAACTAACTTTGAACCTGGGTTAGGACTCCGTAAGCTAATAAATGTTGACCCAACCTTACATAGACATCTCACTGGATCTCTCATGTATTTGGTCAACACGAGGCCAGATATATGTTTCACATTCAATACCCTTATTCAACTCATGGTAGAACCAAAAAGGGTACATTGGGCAACAATGAGGCATATTCTAAGATATATTCACTACACAATTGATGGGCTTCTAAATTAGACATAAATTAAGGCCCATCCCTCTAGATTTAACATAAATTAATGCCCATCTGACCATCCTTCAACACATTGAACCTCTCCTTTTCCATTAAATAATGTATTTTTAACTTTAATATGTTCATTAGGAAAGTTTATGGATAATTGCATATTTGTGCATACTATTATTTATTTTTGTGGAATATTATGAGAATATTAGGCAAATTATGAAGATTTGGAGGAGGATATAATTTAGGGACTTGCTCCCTTTTATAGGAGGATCAATATTAAATAATAATCAACAAGATATTATGGAATTATGGCACATATTATGGAGCTCCAATGATTGATAAAATCTAGGAATGTGTTCCCTACCTTTAATGCAAATTCCTAGTATTGGGAACCATCTCCACTAATCAAGGGATTTTGGTATAAGTACCAAGTCAAATTTTCCTCTAGGGGTGGATTTTTATTGGTCTTGTTGTGGAGAGAACTCGTATTTTTGCAGTTCCATTGTCATTTCTTGCAAGGATGTCATTGTATTGATGGAAATAATGAAGATTGGCGTCATTTTTAGCTTCTTAACCTTGGTATCCTTCACAAGACTATGATTTTCCTTGGGCTTGCCATCCCAGGAGCCTAAGAGCCCTTTTGTATCATTTATTTTTTCCCTTTCACTTCATATTCACATGCATCTCTTGTTCTTGTCTTTTTTCTATTTCTACATTTAATGTAAATGATCTCTCATTGTAGGATTTGGTTGAATGGTTGAAGTAAGTTCTTTTGTAGGATAAAGAGAATCATTTAATCCTTGGAACAACTTTGGAAGGTCATAGTAATCATTGATCTACTTGGACTAGTTTGCTTATTCCCAAATCTAGATTTTTGGAAGTCTTCTGTGGCAAATAATAATAAATTTCTGCTATTTTTTAGAGCACACTAATGAGATCTAATTGATTTGATTCCACTTGAATTATATCACAAAACATATCTAGTTAATAAAAAAAAATTACCCCATTTCATTTTCACTTGATTAGGTTAAGCATTTGATAGATTTACTAGCTAATTAGTTCTCGAATTTTTAGATTTTAGACTAGTAATTTTCTGTCATTTTTTAGCATGGGTTAATAGAGGTATTTTTGAGTGATTACACTTGGAATGGAGACCTAAGAAATCCTAGTCAATAGAAAAATATGTTGCATCCAATTTCGATTGGATTTGGTTGGTCATTCGGTGAATTATAACTCCCTATAGAAAATATGTTTTTTCCTGTAGTAGTACTACACAAAACCCTGTAGTAGCCCTTCAACATGTATATACTTACTGAGATTTGCTCACGAAGCTTGGTTATGATCCCTTAGGGTTGAATCAAGACCGCTAGGCTCTAAATAAATGATTAGGGAATACTGAAAACCACTTAGGACTTGCCTCTTTACCCATGCAAAACATTTTAGCGACTTGGGCTAATGGACAAATTTACGAAATGGATAATACAATGATGATTTCCACATCCAGTGAACTTGGTTAATGAATCTAAAGTCTTTGAAATGTAATGGTTGACATTTAGTTCATGATATTTACTTTATGAAAATAGAATATGTTTCTTTCCTTGTACTTTCTTTTTTTTGCAATATGTTGAGGTTTTCATTTCAAGCATTTCATTTTCTGCAATTAGTTTAGGATTTGACTTCAGTACATGCACTCCATTAAATCATGAAAACAAAAGAAGGACACATTGTATGTTGCACATATAGTGTTGATACCTCTTAAGTTTGTATGAACCTCGAGTTGATAATTAAAGTCGGTATCCTTGGGAGTTGGAACATTCTCGTTGCAATACTAAAGCTCATCACTTTTTGGCACCGTTGCTGGGGAGGTGTCAAAGTATGCATTATTTTCTTCCCTAGTTGATTCATTTCATTTACTTTATGCAAAAAAAATAAAAAAATCATTAGGCATATTTTATTTCAAAAATAGAAAAGTGAATTGCATTAGTCTTTTCATTCAATCATAAAAAAATAAAAATTAAAAAAAAAATCTCCAACACCAACCCACCCCCTCCCATTTGATCACGTGGTGTAGTAAGAGCAACATCACCATCCACTTTTGCAGGTATAAGAAGAAGAGATGGAAAAGAATGTACAATAAATGGATGGAGATGATGGCAATGAGTAAGATCCTCTCAGATTTCCCATTCAAGATATCGATCGTAATGTGCACATGAAGAACATCCCTCCATCTTTTCTTCCAAAATTTCATGGTCTAAGCTCAAAGGATCCAGAAACCTTTCTCTTTGAATTTTAAATCCTTTGTAGATCTTATGGCTACTTACTAAACACTCAAAAATTGAGATTGTTTCCAACAACATTAAAGGATGGATCTCATAAATGATTCATGCATTTAGGGACTAATTCAATAAGATCATGGAATGATATGAAAAATATATTTCTAGAAAAATATAAAGATCATGATCTTAAAGAAGAAATATTTAGAATGAATCAAAAAGAAGATGAGAGCCTTGAGGATTTAATAGAGAGGTTCATGTACAATGTTAAGAGGGGAAAATTACATCATTTAGGATCTGACACACTAAAAACCCTCTTACTTAGAAAAATTAGGGATGAGTGGATTGATATTCTTGATCTCATGAGTAGAGGTGATGTATACCAATTATCATTTGAAGAAATTTGTGAAACATGCAAACACATATCAAGAGGAAGGGCAAGAGTAAGTCAATCAGCATCAAGATCGATAAGTCAAGCTAACCTTGGAAATTTATTGATAACTTTAAAACATAAATTCTTAGCAAACTAAGTGAATAAGTAAAAATGTTAATAATACAAAATGAGAAAAAATAAGATGTTGATATTTGTGATTTCCATGTAGAATCACATGATGTTAAATATTTCCCCTCATTACCAGGGTTGAAGGAAGTTTACCAAGACGACAATGGAGCAAGTCAATTGCCAATGCAACTATGTTATGTAGCTCCAAGAGGACCATGACAACCTATTCAACCTGATATGATTCAAGAACACAATTCACAAATTCAAGCTTATGCACATCCATCTCAAAGTAATTGTAACATACCCTTTCTTTGGCTACCTTGGTCATCTCATCCCCAAAACCAATCTTGGAAACAAGGTTGGCAAGGAACTTATGGGAGCCATCCACAATATCCTCAATTTTTTCCTCAATATTCTCCATACCCAACTCCATTTATCTCTACCATTCACCTCCACCAAAACCACAACCCCAACCACATCCATCTCAAATTTTCACTCCCACTCTACTACTAATACCACCATTTCTAAACCTACACATTGAAGTAGCTCAACCCACTTACAATGTTGAGGTACAAAACTTCCAAATATCTCCTCTTGATCTCAATAGTATTCATCTCATCTCACGAAGAATACTACAAAAAAGAGTTTCTCCTGATGCCATTGAAGGACAACATGCAGAAAAAGAAGATTCAAAAGAGAATACTAAAGAATCATGGGTTGCATTTGATGAAGAGCTTACATCAAAATCAGAGATTGAGAAATATCCATCATGGTTACAATTAAATCCTCTATTTGTTCAAGAGAACAATAAATAAAAAAGATTAAGATTTAAAGGTCATGGAAGAAGAAGACATCCAAGATGATCCAAATCAGCAAGTGGATCAGAGGCATCACAACTATATTTCAATATGGTTCCAAACAGTCATTAAGTTGCAACAACACTCTCTTCTTCAATTGTGCTTGATATCGTCAAAGTCAAATAATTTGATCTCTCAAATTCAGGTACATGTCAAATCATACATTTCAAGCCTACACATAAGTTTTCCTATCATCTTGATGTCCACATGGTTCCATTGGAAATATTCTTATACTTGAAAGTGATTTTGTTTTTCAAGTAGAGTAGGGTAAAAAAAAAATTGAAAAATAAGAAGAAAAAAATCTCAGGTGAGAACCTCATTTGAGGCGCCTGAGATTAGCTCATTGATTGAAAACATCCATGAGGTGGTCAATGGGTTGAAAAAAAGAAAAAAAAAAAAGAGAAAAAGGAAAGATCCTAGGTGAAAATCTCATTTGAGGCACCTAGGCAAACCTACGAGTTGAAAACCTCATTGAGAAGACCAGTAGGCCTAGCAGCAAAAAAGAAATTTTCACTCCATGTATCTATCTGATGAATGTAGGTGATCTTCAACATATGCAAGCAACAAAAACAAGTTGGCAGCAAAGAAAAGAAAAATTGGTCAAAATTCTGACATATGATTTTTTAGGTTGCAGTTGGTTCTGGTTGTTGATACAATGTTCTAGGTTCATCTCTATGTTCACGTGACAGTGATCTGACTATTTAGATTCACTAATTATTGGTAGATGTAGTTGCATTTGATGGGTGTATTGTAGTTGTGATTGATTTTGAGCTTCAATGTTACTGATGGGTCTAGTATGAAAATTTGATGAAACATTCCCTACATATTGTGTTGATGTTTACTAGGAGTATTTAGTCTGAAAATTTATGAAACGTGGTCCATGGAGGAAGAGTGAAGGTAGTATCCTTCTATAGGCTGGCACCTATGTACTGGTAAACATATCAGCTAGTACAAGAGCTAGGGGGTTGTAGCTCCCTTCCAGTAGAAGCTGGAAAACGAGTGAAGGTTGTAGCCTTTAGCAGGTAGATGTCTACGTACTGGAAAAAGTTTTCACTAGTACAAAAATTGTAAAACAAAAATTATTATAAGAAGATTGAAGACTAAGACGAAAGTAGCAGTGGTTTTTTTCCCACATTGGGTTTCCACCTGAAAAAATCCTGGTGTTCATGTGTGTTGCTTATGTGTGTTGATTTATTATTTTCTTACTACATCTGTTTACTAGTTAAATGCATCACACTCTGATTTAAGACAATGAATTAGTTGTTTATCAAAGTTTATTATATATGCATTGGTTTCATTCTTTATAGGCACGAACATATGTTGGTTGGTTTCAATAAAATAGCGTATATAGTTTGAAAAAGAAAATCATTATTGTGAAAGTTAAAATACTGATTGACCCCCCCCCCCCTCTTAGTATTTTTACCAACATGACTAAACATATTACAAGAAAAATAATATCCCTTAAAGTACCTGAAAGTTGATGATCTTTCTGTGAGGCAATTATTAGCTTGAAACAATCTACTTCTACAACTAGTTGCAATGTATCCATAATTATGACATATAGAATATTCAACATTATTGATTAGAGGAGAGAACCAATTAACATTTCTATAATTAGGAGTAAAGGATTTTCTTTGAAGGTTCACTTTCCTTTGTTGTTGATCAGTTTGACTTCTTAACTTAGGTTTTGTATTGTTACTCGTTAAATTCATTGCCTCAATTTGTGAACTAGATTCTCCTTCAAAAGTTTCATGGAAACCAAGACTAGATTTGATAGCAGGAGATCTTTGACTACTAAGAATATTATCCAAAATATTAGTACTATCTTGAAATTGTAGATGTTTATCTTTTTCTTCTAATTTACCTTTTAGGATTTTTACCTCAACCTGATTTTGTTTTTCGTTTTCTAGATATTGCGTCTTCATAACTTCTTCAACCCTTCTTCATTTTTCCACTTGCTCCTTTAATTTGAGAATCTGTTATAGACATTTTTGTGCCTTACAGCTCTAAGCATGAAATGTCCATAAACCAAGGGCTCCTAAGTCCTTAAAAGTGTTGTTCTAACTCCTAAAGGAACAAGGTCAACAAAATGCAGCTTCTCCTAGAAGTTCTCACCCAGAAACTGCTCAGAACTAGTCAAATCAGGATCATTTCAGCTGCTCCACTAGCCAAGTGCGTTGCATAGCACCTAAGTCCACGGTGCATTGAAACGAAACTAAATGCACTACCAGGGTGTGTTGAGTGGGAAATGACAAATGGCAGAGTCATTCCACAAGGTGGAGAGACAATGGAAGCTTCCAGAATCTTCTCCAATGACACTTGCCTCACTGAATTTGACGAAGGATGAGTAAGAGGCTCTCAGTCTCCAAGTGGAAGCAAGAACTGACAGAGAGAAGCCACTAATCAATTCATGAGCTGACTCATCCTCCTTGCATACATCTATATATGGATCCCTCATCCCAGAGATCCAGAGGCTAGAATTTTGCACATTGTAAGGAATTGTTGTTGGTTTTGAGATACATATCAGAGAATTGGGTGATCTATGCTTTGTTGGGGTTGAAGAAGGGACTTCTTTGCTGGGAGGTTGATGCTGGGTCAGGAATCATCGGTTGTAACTCCTCCTAGATCTTCTTGTATATCAATAAAACTATTTGAGTTTCTTCTCCATGCTTGTGTTTCATTGATGTTTGTTGCATTTGTATGGTTAACTTAAATCTGATCCTAAGTTATTTATGAATATAAGCCCATGTCTTTGTATAGTTTCTTCCTTCTGTGATCTTGCAGGTACTTGGTGAAGTTGGGCAAGCAAGGGAGTAGGTATCTGGAAGTTGTCAAAGAGGAGAGAGATTGGATCAAAGGACTAGCGCAAGACACAGGTTGGTTCATCCTATTCCTCTTCGTTTATAGTTCATAAAGAAGAATACAAAAGTAGTTTTCTCTGTTTGTTTCTAAGGTTGTTGTCACACCTTAGTGGGATAGAGCAGATCTAGATAGACACTTTTCCCGAGAACAAAATGGCGACTCCACTGGGGATCGTGTCTAGTTAGTTTGTTTATGTTTCTCTTGTTGTTTGTTTCCTAAACTTAGAAGTAGCCATCGAACTGCATTTGCCATTGACAAATGCAAAGTAGATATCTGTTGTTTCAATCCACTCACTGGATCTGTTTATGATTTGAACAGCTGATTCATAAACTAACTAATCACCCCTGTGATAGCTCTTAGAACCCCTCTTAGGTCTACCTCTGATTTTGTATTATTGATTGCTTTTACTCAGCCAAAAACCATAGATTAAACTGCAAACCATGACCCAGAACCTAGATAGAACTCTCGTTTCTGCCCAGCGCAGGCTCTGTGAAGAGGTTCTGCATTTCAACGCACTTCCCGAGAGGGCTACCTACGCTGAAATGCAGTTTCTCTGTGCAACAGGTGCGCTGATCAGCCTAGCCTTGTGCAGCTGAGGTTCTTTGCTTCATTTTTCTAGTTTTGTCTCTGTTTTTTGCAGCCTGTGATCAGTATTTCACTATTTCAAACCCCTTTTCCTTATTGATATTCCGCCTCAGTTGTACAAAAGGAACTATAGATGTTTTTTGTGTGTTTGTTACGTCATTTACAGTTTTCCATTGCGAAAGTAGAATAGTCGTACTGTCATCCTTTGATTTAGATCTGTCGCAAGTGTCGATTTTGATCATAGGAGAAAGTTTATTTGCTGTTGATAGTCGATTATGATTTTACTTTTGCCATTGGCTTGAATTTGTCACTTTCTAGTGTCGAAACAAGTATTTATTTCAAAATCATAAAGTGTCGTAATTGTCTCTACCTTTTGATTTCGAAAAGAAGCTTGTTTGTGTTTGTCACTTGAAAGCGAATTCAGATTTGTACAACAACTTTCTTTTTAGGCATCAATATTAAGAAAGTGAAAAACAAAACACGTGCATGTGCATTTGCATATTGGCAATCTGTTAGGCTTGATTTAGGAAAAGTGCATTTACGGTGTGCTCTTTTCTCTTTGCGAAAAGATTGTGTCTTTCTTTTCCCTTAGTAACTAGGATTTTCATTGCTGAAAAGAGATAAAAGCTTGTTTATCATCTTTAGATTGCATTTTAGGAATTACATATACATCTCGTGGTGATCCCAAAAGGCAAACTTCATAAGAAATATTAACCTAAAATAAATTCAATGAACTTAACAACGCTTTGTAACTTAACGCACAACATTTAGAGGTCTAGGCTAGAGACGTATTCCGGCGTCGTAAAGCCTGGTAACTGTTGTCCTCACTGATGGTTGGGTGATTCCTCCACTTTGAGATGATAAGTGCCAGTACGTACTTGTGCTCCCACGTACCGTCGAGTATATATTGGGAGACCCCTATAGGCTTAAAACCTTTATCCATAGGAAGCCGTGTCGGCCGCCCTACTGATCGCAATGCACCGAACACAGCATTCGGGAAGATTGACTGTCGTACCGTAAAAAGTATTCTGCAGTTTTGCGATTGGTTTGGTACTCCCTCTACCTAGACCTCTAGAGCAGTCCCTTTCATTCCTTTTCAGACTCCTTAACGGAAAAGGTCCATCTGAGCACTTGTCACTTCAGGCTCATTAAAAATCGAAGGAGACTAGAGTCATCTTTTGTTTTTTCTCGACTCTTAAAAACTGAAAAAACAAGTTGTGTCAAAGCGTGTTAAAATTTATTTTAAACAGAATATTCATACCCTTTTCCTACGTTGATCTTTGGGTTGAGAAAATGGAGCCTACCAACCAAGGAATCCCCTTGGTGGAAATCCTAGTCCCTTCTCCTCTTGGGGAGATGTTGGTGCGCCCCATATGGCCACATTCTCGCTTCCAGGACTGACAATTGGCTTGCCAGTATGGCTCTTCTCAACCAATTTCGTTCAGAACACCACTATTCCTGAACAATCAAATCAGCAATTAGACGAGTCCAGAGTTACCCACCAGCCTTCTACTTCCTCTAATTCTTCCTCTCCTCCTTCCTCTTCGCTTGATGGAACTGGTAAAGCTAAAGGCCAAGTTCCTAAGGAGAAGAAGGATGTTGTTGGGAAAAGTATCCAATACGGAATGACCCTATCCCACTCTAAGGGTGATAGTACCTCAGCAACAATCAAAGCAAAGCTATTCGAGATTACTTCTTTATGAGATGTAAGAGAGAGGAGAAAGAGATCCACTAACCGTTGTCTTCCGCTAATGATTGATCCAATCTTCTCTCTTTGCTACTTGCTCCGAGCTCCTTGCTCTTTCACTGACCCAGCTACACCAAGATCCTACAAAATCACAAGAGAGGGAAACTACAAGAAACATACATTCATAATTGATTCAAGGATTAGAATAAATCAAATATACAAGCATCAATACGCCATTGAGACACATGCATATAGAAGAACCTCAAATGTTTTATTAATGGAAGAAGTAAAGTTCAGGAAGTGATACAACCATAAAAGGCCCAATCCAGCATCACCTCCCAGCAGAAAGAAATCTCCTCTTCACCTCCTTCAAGCAAATCACCCAATAGTTCTATACTCAAACCAACAGCACTTCCTTACAGTCACAAGATTCCAGCCTCCTTAGACCTCATGAGAGAGATCTATATATAGGATATTTGGAGAAAGGATGAGTCAGCTTGAGCTTGGCATGGAGCTGACTAGTGTCCTCTCCCACTTCAGTTATTCTTCAGTTCTTGAGTCCACTTGGAGGTTCTTGCTTCCACTTGGAGATCTAGACCCTCTTACTCATCACTAGGCAAATTCCCTGATCCAAGTGTCATTTTGGAAGCTTCCTGGGCATTGACACCTTGAAGAATGACTGTGCCACTTGGCCAAACTCGCCCAGCGCAGGTAGCCTTCATTGGAGTTGACATTCAGCGTAGGTACCGAGTGGAGCAGTTGACATTCAGCGCAGATGCTCAGTGGAGCAGTTGACATGATCCAGAAATAGCTTGTTTTTGAGTGTTTTCAGGTGGAGAACTGATTTTCAGTGCTGTGGTTTGCTGACCTTGTTCCTCTAGGGGTAGGAACAACATGTTTAGGGACTTTGGATCCCTTATATTATTGACATTTCATGATTCATGTTGTAAGGCACAAAAATGTCTATAACAGTTGCCCCCTAAAGTATGAGGTCGTTTATCGGGTGAAATGCTTTATCAGGAGGATCCGAAGTTCATTCAATCGCTGAGAGGTGACCTGTAATAAAATACAATACAATACATTATTTTTCATTCTGCTTTCATGATCTAGCTGAGGCGGGCATTCCCATGCTCAACTTTATAAATTCATTTTAGTACATAGAATAGACGATCGTCTGATGATAGACTGATAATTCTCTGCTGAAATTATCATCCTTTGAGTAGGATGATCATCTGCTGCAATGATGTACATGTCAAATCTCTTTATGTTTCCTGAATATATATCGCAGCCCGGATAGATGAAACTAGATCCGGGGTCTTCAAACTCGTTTTATCTTCACTCTAAGTACAAGTCGATCCATGTGAGAATTGCGTTGAAGTCGAACATGGAAAGACATCGCTTGATTACCGGTCAATGATGTAAACCGTTAACAAGCGCGAGAGGAATCACCTATAATGATAATGACCCTCAAGGTACTGCAGTACAATTCATGTGGTGTGAATATAGGACTTGGCGTCGAACACCACGCAAAATCTTCTGGTCGAAGGTCATTGATGTATACCTGTCGCCGGAAGTGAGAAACTTGCCATTGAGGCATGCAAGCTTCAAAGTACTGAGGGGGGTGTTCCTAGATCAACTTCTTGGATAATGAGCTGAAGTCGACAAGAAGCGATCTGTCAAAGGAGGGCCTTAATGAATCCCACATCAGTGACACGGAACGGAGCTAATGATTTTAGTGGAGGTGAAAACAATCTGTGAAATATGATTCAGGGTGGCGATCATGGGTGGATGAAAGATGATGTATGGCAGTGGATGGGACACGGTTGACTCTTTCTGAACAACATCTCTTGAACATATAACGTCACTGATGCGATGGATCGGTAGCATTACCCCAAATGTGGATGGTTTGGCGAAGACCATGGTGATGAGACCAGTGAATGAAACAACCCAACCCGATGTGATACGGAGGAAAAGTGTCATGTTCAAGAGCGACTTGCTACCATTAAAGCTTTGAGGTTCTCCCAATTTTTCCCCAGTCATTTCTGACCAGTACCTCTTTATTTTTGTCAAGCTTGAGGAGGATAACATATGCTTGTTCTATAACCTGCCCTTCGGGCAAGCCCATCGCTAAATTTTAACGAGCCTAGCGATAGGGAAATTCGTTCTCATCTAAAGACAAGTTTGTCGCTATTTAATCATTTTAACGAGTCTAACGACAAGGAAAACTCGGTCCTTTTCATTTTTAGAGAGTCTGAAAAGGTACAGAAAGTTAACTCCAAAATTCCTTTTTCGTCATCTAATCCCTTAAGTCTGAAAAAGTATAAAACAATACAGAAGGGATGAGTTTTCGATAATTTTAACGAGCCGAATAAAACAAGCGCTCGACCTTTTTGTGTAATAATCCCTCAGGTCCAAAAAGATTAAAATCTAGAGGAGGGATAGCTCTTCTGGTCACTTTAACGAGCTGGAAGGCCAAAACTCAGAAAGCTTTTCATATTTTACGAGTCATTTGAAAAGAGCTCAAAGAAGACTCGTCTTTTGAGGAACGAGTGATAAACAGGGATAGCAGCAGATTCCAGGTACAGGTTGGAATTTTCCAATCACGGCAGTGTCACAAGGATGGCTAGGTGAAATCACTCTTCACAGTTGTTCCTCAAAATGGGTAAACAATCATATGGAGGTGAACGATCGGCCAAATGGAATGGAGGTGGCAGGTGCAAACACGACCAAGGCTTTTTATGGCTAATAAATTTACGATCACAATGGTTAATTACTGAAATAGGTTCATTTTTTAATGAGCTTAAACTCTGGAGGAAACTCTTGCTCACGCTTTTCTATTTTTTAACGAGCATAAATTCCACGGTAAAACTGCTCGATCTTATGTTTATTTTTTAACGAGCATGAACTATGTGCTAAAACTGCTCGGATCTCGCTTTTCTATTTTTTAACGAGCATAAATTCCGCGGTAAAACTGATCGATATACCAGTCATAAGATAAGAAATGTCTCCTGTAAGACTCCAATTTTTATAGAGCTTGCGCCTCACATAAGCTATGCTCCCTCTCTTCCTTTCTTTGTGCAAGTTTGGAAATGGCTAATCCCAAAAACAGATAAATAACCGCTCCTAGCTTGCATTCCAAAAGGTTTGCATGCCCCCAGGTATAAAGTACAATTTCAAGGCTGCCCCTACTTATCCAATAAAACATTTTTTTTAAAGGGTGAGGCTTTCCTCTTCCTGGTTACCCAAAGATTGTTTTGTTAACACCATCAAACGAAAACATTTCCTCGGCACTGTCTACCGAAGTAGACAATGGTGAATGACCTTTGTCAAAAAAGTAACCTTATCAAAAGAATCCTGTTCTAGAACAACCCCTCTTCCATCCACGGACGGGGTACGGACTAGTCATATTCTTTCGTGAAAATTCTACCCTATACCCAAGGTTTCCTCTGCCCGACGTAGACCAGGATGCATGCCCCCTGGGTTCCAGTCCCATCTTTCCGAATCACTCACACTCATCGGGAAGGAGGACTGGGGGTGGAGACATTTCTTGGGTGAATAGACCATTGAGGGTTGGTATGTGACTATTTGCGATGTGTGATCCCAGAAATGAAAGTTGGTCTACGAGCTTAACCATTCTTCCTTTGTGTGGAAAACACATTACTCTAAAGAGTGAGGAGACTATAGCTCCCATGCAATATATATAGTCTCGTCCAAGGAGTAGGTTATAATCCAAGGGTCCTTGAACGACCATCACGTTCATTTGAACGGTCTTCCCTTTCAATGTAACAGGTACATTGGGGAGGATCCCTAATGGTCGACTGGTTCCTTTATCAAAACCCGAGAGATTTCTTATCTCAGGCAAAAGCTCCGGGGAACCCAGTGCTTTCCAAGAAATAGAGGAAAGGATACTCACAGATGCCCCTTCATCAATGATAGTTCCAGCCATCACCATTCTATAAATTTGGACTATTATTCTAAATGGTATACTCGCTGGCAACCGGGGTCTGCCTAGTTGGTTCCAATCAAAGGACACAACCAGGTTGCTTGGTGGTGGGACCGAATACACGGCCGGATATGACCCTGACGATGTTCCTTCCTGCGATAAAGGAATGGGCGCATTTCCCTGATGCTCATCAGAATCTGTGTTGATGAAAAGAATCTGGATGGTGTCATCCTTATTCTCTTCAATGAGGGTGTCATTTGAAGATGAATCTTCAGTGACGGTGTCATTTGAGGATGAAACCTCTGAAGAAAGAACCGGGTCAACTGCCGTATCGACCTTTAGACTTTCGTCTGGTCTGGATTCAGTAGGTTCATTTTCAATGGTTGATGCTTTAGCTGACCACTTGAGCGGGCCAGCTGTATTTTCAACCAACAAAGGACTTGGCACGAGTTTTTTGTATCCAGGAGGAAGTCTCAACGGTGAAACCGGGCAATCTTCCAAAACTCTCTTCGCTTCGTCTAAGAAGGGACAACGGTGGATGGCGTGATCGCCTTCACACAGTCTACAGGGGGATCTTGCTCCCCCTCTTTGTCTTGACCCTTCACTTTCGCTGGTTGACGGTAAGAATTCAACATGGCTATCAGAGGTTGATGCTCCCGAATTGTGCAACCGAGGGGACCAATCCCTTAGTATCCGGGGAATACAGGGACAATCTCTATGGAAGTGGTCTCCTCTACATATGACACATGGCGATTTAGGCCCGGTCTGTGCTGTGTGTGGATTTTTGTTAGATGTCTTTTGCTTGCCCCCAGTCGCCTTAGGCTCATTCTTCTTCTTTTCTCTCTTCTTCTTCTCCTTCTTCTCCATGGGAGCTTGGCTTTTGCCGGCTCTACCTTGCGAAGATGAAGGATTGGAGGAAGAGTTATAGGAAGTAGAAGTTTGGTGGGCAGCTCTAGACTGATCTAACTGTTGACTCGACTGTTCAGGAACTGTGGTGTTCTGAACTACATTGGTTGAGAATAGCCAAATAGGCAGGCCAATTGTCAGCCCTGGAAGCGACAATGTGGCCATGTGGGGCGCACCAACTTCTCCCCAAGAGGAGAAAGGACTAGGATTTCCATCATGTGGAATTCCTTGGTTGGGGCGTTCCATGTTCTCAACCTACAGATCAACGCAGGAATAGGAGGTGATTATGTTCCGCTTAAAATAAATTTTATAACGACACTTTAGACACAACTTGCTTTTTCACTTTTTAAGAGTCGAGAAAAAGCTAAAGATGACTCTAGTCTCCTTCGATGTTTTAATGAGCCCGAAGTGACAAATGCTCGGATGGACTTTTTCAGTTATAGAGTTTGAAAAAGGCCAAAAGAAATTGCTCTGGAGTTCTAGGCAGAGGGTGTGCCAAACGTTTCGAAAAACCACAGAATACGTTTTACAGTACGAGTGGTCGATCTTCGTGAATGCTGTGTTCACTGCATTGCGATCAGTAGGGCGGCCGACACGGCTTCCTATGGATAAAGGCTTTGTTCCTATAGGGGTCTCCCAATATATACGCGACGGTACGTGGGAGCACAAGTCCGTATTGATACTTATCGCTTCACCGTGGAGGAATCACCCAACCACTCAACGCTAAGATATCACGTTTAACGACGCCGGAACACGTCTCTAGCTTAGACCTCTATGTGTTTGTGTTATGTTTCAATGCATTGTTATGTAAATTCAATTTATTTTAAGGTTGATCTTGTTTAGCAGTTTGCCTTTATGGATCACCACGAGATGTATAGTAACACTCCTAAATGCAGTCTAAGATGATAAGCAAGCTTTTCAATCTTTCAACTTTGAAAATCTTAGCTACTGAGGGAAAAGAAAGACATCATCTTTTCACACAGATCATAGAGCACACACTAATGCACTTTTTCCTAAATCAACATGCAAACTGTCATAATGCACATGCACAATGCAAGTATTTCTTTTCTCTTTCTTAATGTTGGTGCGATACAAAAAGAAAGTTGTTGTATAACTTTGAATTCAATTTCAAGTGAAAGCAAACAAGCTTGTCCAAAATCAAAAGACACCTTAATATTTACTTGTTTCGACACTAGAAATATATAAATTCAAACCATATGACGAAAGCGAAAGCTCAATCAGCTATGAACAGTAAACAAACTAACTCTTAAGATCAAAACGACACTTATCACAGGTCTAGATCTAAGAGGCCACAGCAAGACTAGTTCACTTTCGTTATGGGAAACTGTAAATGATATAAGAAATACACAAAGAACAAATACAGTTTCTTTATACAACCGAGGCGGAATAGTGGCAAGGAAAGTTGGTTTCAGATAGGTACATTGACTGGTAACAGGCAGCAAAAACAAGAGTGAAAACAGGGCAATAAACAGGAGGGAACCCCAGTAGCACTAGGCAAAACTGGTTCAGCGCAGGTAGTACACTGGCAGTTTGACCTTCAGCGCAGGTAGCCCCTTCGGGAACTGCGCTGAAATGCAGACTGCCTTCACAGTGCCTGCACTGAAGATTCAAACTTTCATTTTTCTCAGTTTCCGGGTCACAGATTGCTCAAAAATTCACAGTTTTTGGCCAAATCAGAAGCTATCAGTCAAGTACACACTAAGGGATGAAAAGGAGAATGAAAAGCTATCACTAAGAGCTATTTAGAGTCCTTGTGGATCAGCTCTTCAAATCATAAACATGCCCAGAAACTGAGCTAGAGTAGCTGCCCTCTACTTTGCATTTGAAAGATCCAAATGCAGTTCGATTCGGTACTCCCTGTGTTTATGAAATGAATAGCAAAAAACACAAACAACCAACAAGATACGATCCCCAGTGGAGTCGCCAATTTGTTGTTGGGAAAAGTATCCAATACGGAATGACCCTATCCCACTCTAAGGGTGATAGTACCTCAACAACAATCAAAGCAAAGCTATTCGAGATTACTTCTTTATGAGATGTAAGAGAGAGGAGAAAGAGATCCACTAACCGTTGTCTTCCGCTAATGATTGATCCAATCTTCTCTCTTTGCTGCTTGCTCCCAGCTCCTTGCTCTTTCACTGGCCCAGCTACACCAAGATCCTACAAAATCACAAGAGAGGGAAACTACAAGAAGCATACATTCATAATTGATTCAAGGATTAGAATAAATCAAATATACAAGCATAAATACGCCATTGAGACACATGCATATAGAAGAACCTCAAATGCTTTATTAATGGAAGAAGTAAAGTTCAGGAAGTGATACAACCATAAAAGGCCCAATCCAGCATCACCTCCCAGCAGAAAGAAATCTCCTCTTCACCTCCTTCAAGCAAATCACCCAATAGTTCTATACTCAAACCAACAGCACTTCCTTACAGTCACAAGATTCCAGCCTCCTTAGACCTCATGAGAGAGATCTATATATAGGATATTTGGAGAAAGGATGATTCAGCTTGAGCTTGGCATGGAGCTGACTAGTGTCCTCTCCCACTTCAGTTATTCTTCAGTTCTTGAGTCCACTTGGAGGTTCTTGCTTCCACTTGGAGATCTAGACCCTCTTACTCATCACTAGGCGAATTCCCTGATCCAAGTGTCATTTTGGAAGCTTCCTGGGCATTGACACCTTGAAGAATGACTGTGCCACTTGGCCAAACTCGCCCAGCGCAGGTAGCCTTCATTGGAGTTGACATTCAGCACAGGTACCGAGTGGAGCAGTTGACATTCAGCGCAGATGCTCAGTGGAGCAGTTGACATGATCCAGAAATAGCTTGTTTTTGAGTGTTTTCAGGTGGAGAACTGATTTTCAGTGCTGTGGTTTGCTGACCTTGTTCCTCTAGGGGTAGGAACAACATGTTTAGGGACTTTGGATCCCTTAGATTATTGACATTTCATGCTTCATGCTGTAAGGCACAAAAATGTCTATAACAAAGGAAAAGAAGAAGAAAGAGAAAAACAAGGAGCCAAAAGCGAATGGGGGAAAACGAGTGTCGTCTAATGAAAATCCACACCCTGCACCGACCAGGCCTAAATCACCATGTGTCATTTGCAAAGGAGACCACTTTCACAGAGATTGTCCTTGCATCCCTCGGATACTAAGGGACTGGTCTCCTCGTTTGCACAATCCGGTGTCATCAACCTCTGGTGATCATGTTGAAAGCACACCGTCAACTAGTGAAAGTGAAGCCCCAGGACAAAAAGGGAAAGCTAGATTTCCTTGTAAACTGTACGAAGGCGATCATGCCCTCCACCGTTGTCCCTTCTTAGACAAAGCTAAAAGAGTTTTGGATGATCGTCCGGTTTCACCGTTATGACTTCCTCCTGGATATAAAAAACTCTTGCCGAGTCCGTCACTAGTTGAGAATCCAGCTGGCCTGCTCAAGTGGTTGGTTGAAGCACCTATCATTGAAGATAAACCAACTGAATCCATACCAGACGAAAGTCAAAAGGTCGAGGCGACATTTGACCCGGTCTTGCCTTCAGAGGTTTTATCTTCGGATGATACAGTCACTGAAGAGAACAAGGATGACACTGTCCAAATTCTCTTCATCAACACAGACTCCGACGAACATGGGGGAAATCCACCCGTTCCTTTACCGTAGGAAGGAAGTTCGTCAGAGCCATACCCGGTCGTCTACTCGGTCCCACCCCCAAGCAACCTAGTTGTCTCCTTCGACTAGAATCAACTAGGCAGACCTCGTTTACCAGCAAGTGTACCATTTCGAATTATCGTTCAAATATATAGAATGGTCATGGCTAGTACCATCATAGATGAGGGGGCTTCTGTGAGTATCCTTTCCTCTACTGCTTGGAAAGCGCTTGGTTCGCCATCGCTTTTGCCTGAGATGAGAAATCTGACAGGCTTTGACAAAGGAACCAGTCGACCTTTATGGATCCTTCCCGATGTGCCCATAACATTGAGAAGGAAGACAGTTCACATGAACGTCATGGTAGTTCAAGGACCCTTGGATTATAACCTACTCCTTGGATGAGACTATATTTATTGCATGGGAGCCATCGTCTCCTCACTCTTTAGAGTAATGTGTTTTCCGCACGAAGGAAGAGTGGTCAAGCTCGTGGACCAGCTTTCATTTCCCGGATCACGCATAGAAAATAGTCATATACCGTCCCTAAATGGTCTTTTCACGCAAGAAATGTCTCCATCCCCAGTCCGTCCTCCCGATGAGCGCGAGTAATTCAGAGGGATATGACTGAAACCCAGGGGGCATGCGTCCTGGTCTGCTTCGGCAGGAAAACTTCGGGTATAGTGTAGGTTTCCGCGGGAGAATATGACTAGTCTGTACCTCGTCCGATGGTGGAAGAGGGGTTATTATAGAATAAGATTCTCTTGTCAAAGTTATGTAAGTTGGCGGACGTCATCACTCACCTTTTTTTATCTCGGTAGACATCGCCGAAGAAGTGTTTTGTTTGCTGTGTGAATAGAACAATCTTTGGGTAACCTGTAAGAGGTAGGCCTCTCCCGATAGAACAAATGTTTTGTCTGCAAATTGAGGGGTAACCTTGAAACCATATTTTATACCTGGGGGCATGCAAGCCTTTTGGAGTGCAAGCAAAGGGCGACTATTTATTTTTTAAATTTTTAGGTCCTCCCTTTAAACCCGTAGGCTAACTCTTTAAACTCGTAGGATTAGTCGTCACCTAACTTGCATAAAGAAAGGATGTGGGGAAAAAATCTAAAAGTTTCCATTTTTATATGAGACGTTCTTATCATATGACTGGATTAATCAAGCAATTTTAGCGCATAGTTCAAGCTCGTTAAAAAATAAACATAAGATCGAACAGTTTTAGCGCATAGTTCAAGCTCGTTAAAAAATAAGCATAAGACATGAGCAAATGTTTCCACCCGCGTTTAAGCTCGTTAAAAAATGAACTATTCCCCGGTAAATAACCACCGTGAATGAAGCATTTCAGCCATTAAAGCCTTGGTCGTGTTTGCACCGTCACCTCCACTTTTCATTGGCCGATCATTCACCTCCATTTGATTGTTTACCCATTTTGAGGAACATCTGTGAAGAGTGATTTCACTAGCCATCCTTGTGACACTGTCGTGATTAGAAAATTCCAAACCTTACCAGGAATCAGCTGCTACCCATTTTATCACTCGTTCCTCAAAAGACGAGTCTTCTTTAAGCTCTTTTCAACTGACTCGTAAAATGTGAAAAGATTGCCGAGTTTTGGCCTTCCAGCTCGTTAAAGCGACCGGAAGTGCTATCCCTCCTCTAGATTTTAATATTTTTGGACCTGAGGGATTATTGCACAAAAAGATCGAGCGCTTGTTTTGTTCGGCTCGTTAAAGCTAATCGAAAATTCATCCCTTCTGTATTGTTTTATACTTTTTCGGACTTAAGGGATTAGATGACGAAAAAGGAATTTTGGAGTTACCTTTACGTACCTTTTCAGACTCTCTAAAAATGAAAAGGACCGATTTATCTTTGTCATTAGACTCGTTAAAAAGATTAATAGCGACAAACTTGTCTTTAGACGAGAACGAGTTTCACTATCGCTAGCCTCGTTAAAACATAGTGATGGGTTTGCCCGAAGGGAAAATTATATAACAAGCATATGTTATCCTCCTCAAGCTTGACAAAAATAAAGAGGTACTGGTCAGCAATGACTGGGGAAAAATTGGGAAGAAAACTCAAAGAAACTTTATTGGTAGCAAGTCGCTCTTGAACATGACACTTCCACTCCGTGCCTGAGTTGGGTTGGGTTGTGCCATTCACCGGTCACATCGCCATGGTCTCGCCATACCATCCACATTTGGGGTTAATGCTACCAATCCATCACATAAGATTCACCGACATGTTCAAGAGAAGTCATCCAAAAAGGCCACCTGTGTCCCGCCCACTACCATACATTATACTCCATTCTTTCATGACCGCCACCCTGAACCATATATCATCAGATCGTTTTCACCTCCATCAAAATCATTTGCTCCGTTCCGTGTCATTGATGTGGGATTCATTAAGGCCCTCCTATGAAGGATCACTTCTTGTCGACATCAACTCATTATCCAAGAAGTTGGTCTAGGAACACCCCATTCAGTACTTTGAAGCTTGCATGCCTCAATGGCAAGTTTCTCACTTCCGGCGACAGGTATACATCAATGAACTTCGACCGAAATATTTTGCGTGGTGTTCGACGCCAAGTCCTTTATTCACACCACATGAATTGTACTGCAGTACCTTGAGGGTCATTATCATTATCAGTGATTCCTCTCGCGCTTGTTAACAGTTTACATCAATGACTGGTAATCAAGCAATGTCTTTCCATGTTCGACTTCAAAACATTTCTCACATGGATCGACTTGTACTTCGAGTAAATATCGGACGAGATTGAAGACCCCGGATCTAGTTTCATCCATCCGGGCTGTGATATATATTCGAGAAATTAAAGACATTGAAATGTACAACATTGCAGCACAGATAATCATCCTACCAAAAGGATGATGGCTCTATCAGAATCATCAGTCTACCATCAGACGATTGTCTGTCCTATGTACATGAAAATGAATTTATAAAGCTGAGCATGGGAATTCCCGCCTCAGCTAGATCATGAAAACAGTATGAAGATAATGTATTGTATTGTATCTTATTACAGGTCTCCTGCCAGCATTGAAAGAACTTCGGATCCTACTAATAAAGCATTTCACCCGATAAACGGCCTCATACTTTAGGGGGCAACTGTTATAGACATTTTTGTGCCTTACAACTCTAAGCATGAAATGTCCATAAACCAAGGGCTCCTAAGTCCCTAAAAGTGTTGTTCTAACTCCTAAAGAAACAAGGTCACAAAATACAACTTCTCCCAGAAGTTCTCCACCAGAAACTGCTCAGAACTAGTCAAATCAGGATCATTTCAGCTGCTCCACTAGCCAAGTGCGTTGCATAGCACCTAAGTCCACTAGCTAGGTGCATTGCAACACACCTAAATGCACTACCATGGTGCGTTGAGCGGGAAATGACAAGTGGCAGAGTCATTCCACGAGGTGGAGAGACAATGGAAGATTCCAGAATCTTCTCCAATGACACTTGCCTCAGTGAATTCGACCAAGGATGAGTAAGAGGCTCTCAGTCTCCAAGTGGAAGCAAGAACTGACAGAGAGAAGCCACTAATCAATTCATGAGCTGACTCATCCTCCTTGCATACATCTATATATGGATCCCTCATCCCGGAGATCCAGAGGCTGGAATTTTGCACATTGTAAGGAATTGTTGTTGGTTTTGAGATACATATCAGAGAATTGGGTGATCTATGCTTTATTGGGGTTGAAGAAGGGAATTCTTTGCTGGGAGGTTCATGTTGGGTCAAGAATCATCAGTTGTAACTCCTCCTCGATCTTCTTGTATATCAATAAAACTATTTGAGTTTCTTCTCCATGCTTGTGTTTCATTGATGTTTGTTGCATTTGTATGGTTAACTTAAATCTGATCCTATGTTATTTATGAATATAAGCCCATGCCTTTGTATAGTTTCTTCCTTCTGTGATCTTGCAGGTACTTGAAGAAGCTGGGCAAGCAAGGGAGCAGGTAGCTGGAAGCTATCAAAGAGGAGAGAGATTGGATCAAAGGACTAGCGCAAGACACAGGTTGGTTGATCCTATTCCTCTTCGTTTATAGTTCATAAAGAAGAATACAAAAGTAGTTTTCTCTGTTTGTTTCTAAGGTTGTTGTCACACCTTAGTGGGATAGAGCAGATCTAGATAGACACTTTTCTCGATAACAGAATCTCATCTTTCAACCCATTTTCTTTTTATTCAAATTCTTGAAGTAGTTCTTCATTCTGCTTATCTGATTCTTCAAGATTTGCTTTTAGAGAGATGATCGCAACTTCAAGACCTTCACAATATTGTTTACATTACACAATAGCATTTGCTGATTTAATATTATCCTTGTTATCATATGCCTGAAACTTAGCTTTAAGATTAACAATCATTTTCAAAGCAAGATCAAGTTTTGTCCTAAGATCAAAAATATATTCTAACCCGTCTTCTTCAGAGTCAAAAACTCCATTTGACATAACAAACGTTGACACATTGTTAAGGATAGGATTACTTGGTAGTTCCCTTGATGAAGAATCTCCTTTGGGATTTCTTCATGGATTTCTTGTAGCTTATTGCACACATTTTTTGCAATTGTATAATGCATAACCTTATTTAATGTTGAATCAGATATCCTAGAAAATATGTCACTAAAAACTTATTGTTCTTTGTCACGTCCTAATCTGTTGGAGGAATCTTGGTGTAGCCATTGTACACTAGACAACAGACATCAAGATTCATTAGGTTATACTTCATCTTTTCTTTCTATTGTTGATAATTATCTTTGCTAAGCATAGGCACATCTGCATTGTCCATTGTTTCTGACTTTCCTTGATCTTCTGCTTCTAGAGGCATCATTCTTGAATATGTTTTCTCTTTAGAGTGTTTACTTTCACTTTTACCAATAAGTGAAAGTTCAATTGTTTTACTGTCATCATCACCATCATTATTTCATAGACAAGGAAATGGATCACGGTTAGAACAAAAGTTTATACCTGATATTTCTTTGTTATCGTATTCTTCATTCTTGATCAATAATAAATGGGTTGCTCCCAAACTTTTTGCTTACATCTATAATTTTTGTTGCATCTGATATATCCCTAATAAAGTTTTCAATAAAATATCCTTTTCTTCTAGGCCATCAAACTCATTACTACTTATGTCTTCAATTTCCAGAAGTAAATTTCATTCTTGATCAGGCTTGTTATCACTCTGATATTCCTTTAGAAGTTAATGAAGGAAGAAATTTCAAAGGTAACCACAAACCACTTTTGGAGATCAGGACCTAGCCTTCTTGATGCTCAGAGTGGGCACTCTCTTTAAGATTTAACTTTGTTTAAGTTAATATGATTTTAGGCTAGTTATTTCTTGCACTTGGGTTTTGTTTTGAATTTGGGTGGTGGGATTACTTACTTAGATGAAATAGAGGTTTGCTTTAACCATTGGGCTATGGGGTCGAATGTCAGACAAACAAGACTGGATTTAGTTGTAAAAATAGTGTCTACAGGGCAAGATAGATGAATTACTACAAATCTCAAAGGTTTAAGGGTGAAATGGTCTCAAATCGGATCCTGGGAGCAATTAAGGGTTCCCTAGGCTGGAATTTGGAAGTAATTAAGGGTTCTCAAATGCGGGTATCAGAGGAAAACATGTAAATGACTAACTGTTGCAAAACATAGTGTACTTAAACAATTTCTGAGTGATATTTCCAGTTAATTCATTCAAATTTAGAACACATATAATATTATGAAAGAAATAAGAAGTTAACAATATCACACACAAAAGATACTTCACTGCAAATAGCTCATCTCATGAATCGTATAGCGAAATTCGTTTACTACTTGCTCCAGTTTGTTGACTTGAAAGTTGTACAATCACCCTTAGGTGTAAGATTAAAATATCTCTACAAATGTAAAATAATCCACACTAATACTTCAAATTATGAATTACTTAAACAAAATGTTTTTACAAAATATTTCAAACTGCTTTGTGAATAAATCTAGGAAAAGGAAAATATCTTCATGCAAGAAGATAGAGACAACTATTGAACTGTTTCATGTTGTCCCTATTATTTTGGGCTCTGTTGGATGTAGCTTTCGATTTTTTAGCCCTTTATGCTATTAGGTTGTTTGGCTTTCATGTTGGATGTTATGTTCTCACTTTCATCTTTCATCTAATAATCTTTTACCTGATACATTTTGACTCTACTAATCTGTCAACATCATTTTACCATGATCTTTCACTTTTTTACTGTACATCAATATTTTTACTATGTTTTTCCTACCGTAAATCAGTTAGCTTTTCCCATATTTCTTCATTTGGTAGTTTGACATTAAGCATTTTCTTATATACTTCATCTGCCTCTATATATTTGGAAAAAGTAGGCTTATTAATGAACAGGTGTTTTACCTCATGCTGGAAGTAAAACATGCTTTCAAAGGTCTGGTACAACACTTTGCTTGTTGGCAAGTGCTTCATGGATGAATTATTTTCTTGTTCGCTAGCCACTTCGCTAATCTTTTTATTGTAATCTTCTTGTGTCATGAACTTTTCATTTATAACTAAGGGATCTAGCAATCCCTTTTGCCTCAAAAGATCAAACTTATCCATGAATCTGTCCATGACTAGTTGCATAGTTTGACACTTGTCTTCTAAATTCAACATCAAATTCCTCTTAGTGAGGACCTTTCTAACTTCCAAAATGGTACATGTCCTGTCAAGTATTTCCAGTTCTTGCAACTCATATTTACTGTAGAGGCTAGTAGTACAGTGGCCATTGTAGCAGTGGGAGCTAATGATGCTGCCAGAGTAGAGGGTACAACAGTGGTCACTCTGGGAATGAAAGTCGGAGGAGTAGTATCCAAAATAGATTGTTTGAGTTGGATCAAAGTGTCCAACTCTTTCTCCATTTCCTTCAACTGGTCATTCAGCTGCGGCACTAAGTCCATCATTTCTGCATGGTTGGTCTGGCTATCCAGGACTTCTTTTGTTCGTGGGTGCTGAAAATTGGGTAGTTTTAGTTGTTTCTTGAGGGCAGCTAGGTCCTCATTCTTATTTTTGATTAGCTATTCTGTAGCTTTTATACATTTAGGGTCATGGCCCAGTTCAATGACCAAGTCCTCTAAGGACCTTATCCTGGTGTCTTTGGCCTGTGAGGATGCCCTCTCCAACTTGTATTGAGCTGTGATGTTGTCTAATGAATCTTGCAATTCGTACGCAACTATGGCCTTTGTTGTGAGTGTGGAGTATATAATTTTCTCTAGCCTGCTTGTGAAACTCAATCTGGTATATGGGATGAACATCCCTGGCCAGCACCTCGAAGTTTGTTTTCCTGTAATCTACCGAGCTCTTAGGTTGCTGCATTGTGGGTTTTAGAAATGACACCTGCATTTTTCCTTCTTTGATGTTGAATGCTGACATTAGTCTACTTTGGTTCGGTGGTGTCATTTGAAGGTACTTGGCATATGTTTCTATGTTTAGTTTCTCATTTCTCATTTTTATTTCCTTAAATCTATCATTTATATGTTTTTCCTTGTCATCTGGCCTGACAAAAGAACAAACTTCCATACTTTGTTGCCTTTCTATCACTTGTGTATTGGAGGTTGATGGTTGTTGTGTGTCACTTGATGGAGCTGTTCTTCATTTCTCTGCCCCATTGCTTTAGTATCAGTTATTTCTTCATAAGCAATGTTTTTCTCCTATTCATCCACAAAATTTAATTTGGGCCTCTTTCTTGGTTCAAGTAGCTCATCAGTGGTGTCCATGGCAGAGATTGATGCCTCCTCCCTACTTCTTTTGGGATGCTTCTCCTCATTAGTAGGGATCTCTATAACAAGCAAGATGTTCATTGTTTCTCCTAACTGTGGCACCTACAGGAAAGAACTCTGGTCAAATTGCATTTCCAAGTCATTCATGGTGTTTTCCACATCCACAACATTGTTGTCCATATCTATCAATGTATTCTCCACCCACTTGTCTTGGTTTGCATATTGTTCAATTTCTGGTCTTTGGTGGTGGATGTAAGGTCCCAACTTAACCTTGGCCTTGAGTTTGTTTAAGAACCCCTGATGGTCATAGTACTAGATGAAACTTTTTTCTGAATTTCATATCTTTAAGTATCCTATCGGCCTTTGGCCTAGCTTCTCTATTGTTGCAAATAAATGGGCCCATTTGGTTTTTCATCTTGAACTGTGTCTTCTTCCTAACAGCTAGGAAGTTGATATCATATGAATTTATGATTTGTCTAAAGTATTCAAGGGAAAATATCCCCATTGGGAGGTATTTTTGCAACTTATAGGGGGCTAATTCATAGCCATAAATCCTGATTTCAGTGTGGTTCTGGTAGAGGTACTAGTCTCCCACCTTGATATTCTTGGATAGATTCAGTACTCTTTTTATTTCTGGGCTGATTCTAGGCAGAGTGTTAGAAGTCAGCAAGTTCATGACTACGTAAACAAAATAGTCAATGAAGTATTTATATGTGAAGGTTGTGGAAAACTTCTGGACCAAGGGTGTCTAGTAGATGATTGATCTTTCCTTTCCCCTGGTGTCTAATTTCTAGATCTTCACTGGGAATTTGTTTGTTTGGTAGTACAAAAACATGTAGAACAACACTGAAGAGTATTTGAAAACTCTTTTAGTGGGAAATCTTGTGAATTGTTCATGCATTCTATTTGCAATGAACTGAGCATAATCAAATATGGTGGTATGAAGCTTGCTTGGAGTAAACATGGATAGAAATTTCATGACTATTTCATCCACATGCTCATCTGATGTGTATCCTAAGATGCATGAGAGAATGGTGACTATTCGCCTGCCAGTCTCTGAGAAAATGGTGGCAGCATAAGGTGGAATGTCTTTGGGTGTATGATGATCTTCAATAATGAAATTGTGGAAAATTTGCTTGATTCTCATTAGGTCTAATGTAACATAGAGATCCAACAAGCCTCCAATGGACAAAGAAGTCAGATTGTGACTAGGATGTATTTGAAACATTTGGTTAATAGACTCAGCAGTAATTGAGAATAAGAAATATTGATTTGGGGCAATTATATCCCTTTGGCTGGGGTTGTAACATGCATGGCAGAAATGTACAATGTCTGGGAAGGGGTGAACCTCTGGGAATATGTATTTAGGCAGATTTGACTCCCAAAGGTGTATATCATCTACATGGTTTAAGAACCTATCTTTACTCCAGCAATGGATTTTTGGGATGTGGCCTGGAGTAGCAGTGCTCTTGACTTGAAAATCCCTATCTGCTAGGGCCAAGTGGTCAATGTATAAGTGAGGGGTTTTCACTGGTCTGACATCTGGAGAGGTTTGGGCTGCCATTTTGGAAATAAACCGTGTAAATTGGGCTTTTATAGCTAGTGGAAATGAAATTTTGACAATTCTGGTATAGGGGTATGGTATTGGCAGTTTGTAGGTATGGGTTTTGGTATTTCAAGAGGGGTTTTGGTATTTAGGAGGGGTAATACTCTCAATTTAAAGGAAATTCAATTAAATTTAGTCAATTATTTCATGAATTTACTGTATTGTTTTTAAATGACAGGGTCGTTTTGGTTTTCTTCTTAAATACCTAGAATTTATGGTCGGGGTTGCGAATTGGTTTTAATTTGGTGGTTTGCAGAGGATTTTGCAGCTTTCAGGTGTGCTGTGGTGGCATTTCGGAAGGTATCCGACAGTTGGAAATTGGTTGTAGAAGCTCTGAGGGTGCATGTATTCTTTGGAGGCTTTCGTAGTGGAAACAAGAGAAAAAGGGTGAAAATAGGGGTCAGGCGACTTTTACTGGGAGTGGTTAGGAAATGGCGCGAGATTAATTATGAATAGTGTTGGTTTTTGTTTTTGGTGGGGAGGTGGTTTATGGAGCCATTGCACTACTTATGAGGGTTGGGTAGTTTTTTTCCAAGAGCACACATCTTAATGCAGTGCTGCCACGTAACCCACGGGGGCCCAGGAAATACCGCCCATATCGCATGCTCTCGGGACGGAAAAGGTCAGGCAGTGAGTGGGTACGATATGGGCAAGGGCCATTAGATCTAGGGGTGAACGATCCAATGGTCATCATGTGGCAGAGTCGCACGGCCGGGTCATGGGGGCAAAGGTCAACAGGGCCCATGGGATTAATTATGGTCAAATGCAATTAACCAATGATTATGTGTGGGTTTACAAGATGCGGGGTTTAAGGTTGGTGGGGTTTAGTTTACTGCACCAGGGTGGTGGGTTAAACTATCTTTTGTCAGGAAAATGGTTATGCAATGGAGTTAATGAGATTGTGGTGGGGGGGGGGGTTTATACTTAGGACAAAGGGTTTTCATGGGTGTTTTGGGATTTTTAAGGGAATTAATGCAAGGGAAAAAATGATTTTTCCAAGGGGGAAAGGGTTTCACACTAGGGGAAAGGGATTTTTGGGTAGGGGGATGAATTTGGAAGGTAAATTGGCTAGGGAATATGTGAAACCAAGGGGTAGGAGTCAAAATGCAGGGAAAAAGTGTTTTCACAAGCCATGAAGGAGTAAAAGGGAAATTAGTAAGTATATAGTGGTGGGTGAAATGCCAGGAAGGGGAAGTTAACCAAATTATCTTATGAGCAACCTTTTTCTTTGATGACTGCTCCTGCACATTGAAACACATAATTAGGCATGATAATAGTGTTTATGTCTTCAAATAGCTTGTATTTCTTCAACCTTTCTTCTACTTACCCTTTTTCCTACCCTGACATTTTTTCTTCACTTTGTTGGGTGCACTTAAGCTAGCAAACCCTTTTCTTTCATTTTTATTTTATGAAACAAGCTATCTAATTTTAACCTTATATATTCCAAGGTCTCAGATTAAATTAATTAGCTCCTTTTATTTCTCTACCTAACTACTGATCTACCAAGATTAAATTGTTTGGCTAGATCTTTATTCTCTAACTATAAACATGAAATTTAAAGCATGATTAGTCAATATTCAATAGTATGACTATCATGGGTTGTGGCATTGATCACAAGCTGCACACAACCATTATTTTATACCTTTTAAAGTAAAAAGTAGTGGCACTTGGACATGCTCACTTTCATGATCTATATTTTGTTTGGGGTTCATATTTTTTCATTTTTTGATCTTTTCTTATTCTTTTTGTCCTTTGATATTTCTTTTAGGACATACCCTCTTTACATTTTTTAATTTTAATATGGAAAAAAAATGCAGAAAACAAAGGTATGTACAATATTATAAGACTTAACCTCAGCCAATTAAAAATTATGAATCCTATCACTATAGGACTCTAATATTGGCTCCACATGGGTATGGCATCTTTTGGTGAAATGTCAAGAAATTTGAAGATCATTAGCCTTTGAAATGTGACTGTAGTTACCTTGTGAACTGTCCTTCTACAATTTTTGCTTTATTGATATGTATGATAGTAATTTCTTCAAATCTCATGGCCTTCTCTTGGGCTTCAACTTTCAAAGATTACCATCCAATCCAATCTACACTCTGCAATGTTATGTACAATAATGGACAATAAAGTGAACTATTTGTTAATCACTGGAAAAATAATGCTTCAACATCCTACCATTGAGAGGTCCTCCTAGTAGATCTGACCCGTCTACTTCTCTCAAGAAGAATGCATTGTTTCCCCTGTAACCATAGATGACATAAGGCCCTTGCCACAAAAAATCAAATTTTCCATGCTTTCCTTTGTCTTCTCTCTTTGAATCCCATTTCATAACTTTATCTCCTATATAAAAATCATCTGCTTTTGTATTTTTATTGAAAATATTTTTGATTTTGTCCTCGATGACTTGTGATTTTAGATATACTTCTTCTATGGTTTGTTGTAGGTGAATGGTTTGATTTATTCTTCTTTGAATATCATTAGATTCCACCTATAATTACTGGAGGAAATTCATCATTGGTACTCCTAAGGATGATGGAAAAGCTACATCCATCCCATATACTAGCTGATAAGGTGATGTTCCAATGGAATTCTTAGTAGTCAGTCTATCTACCCACAAGGCATTGAATAAATTCTTGTTCCATGTCTTTTTATTATCTTCCAGCAATTCCTTAATGATATTTACCAGGATTTTATTAAATGATTTTGCAAGTTGGTGGGCTCCAGTATTGTAGCAATAGTGCTACAACTCCTGGAGCTTCCTATCTCTAATTTTATCAACCCAGTAGTTCGTACAAACTTGGAAGCGACGGTGCTGTATGCACAAGTACTAGCTCTTGTCGCAACTGTCACTTGGTCAGCTGGCACAAGTCCGCTAGGGCTCAAGCCAACTTCTATATGCTCACAGAAGAAGCTTTATGAATGATGGATGAAAGCTAACTCAAAGGAGACTAGTCTATTTGCAAAAAGAAACTGAAAGCCAACAAAGCATGAAAACCCTAGTAAACCCTAATTTGACTAGCCAGACCCTTACAATGCAAAACTGTGAATGAAACTTCTACCAATTATGCCATTACTTGCAGCGAAATGAAATACATGCATCTAAGCTACTTGCATCTGAAAAGACATGTTTTTGTATTTTTCATTAAGTGGTTGGATTTATTGTGATGATGCCTTTGATTAGGGTTTGGTTGTGCAGGAGCGGTTTGAATGGAAGGAAAGCATGGGCAAGGTCAGGATGGCTAGGGGAGGTCCCAGAGGGTCTCTAGCATCAATCCACAGAAGTCTACCACGTTCGGATGTTCAGCAACCGAGTTTGCAGGCTTCTACAGGAAGTCTGCAGGGGATCCTACAGGAAACTCAGGGGTTTCTACAGGAAGTCTGTGCAATTCTACAGGATGTTTGACCGTGGAAGTTTTGGAAGATGGTGAAGTGTTGGAGTGGTGTGGGAGGATAGGTGAGATGGAGATGGAGCTGGTGATGGCTCAGGAGCAGAGAAATCAGATGGAGGAAGAGTGCATGCAGTGGGTTGATGGCTGGAAGGATGGGATCACGAAAGGTTAAGTAAATGAAGCTATGTGGCAATGGATGAGTTGGAGGGTAAATGAGCTGGACAGAGGCCGAGTAGGGCTTGAGGAGAGATCAAGAAGAAGAAGAAGGAAGTGGAATGATATCGAGCAGCGTAAATGAAACAAATGACTTTTGCACCAAAAACGAGAATTCATTAACCTATGATAATTGTGCCATGAAACCTATGAACAGCAATGGAAAACCAAGAAATGAAACTCGTGCATGGAAGTGGAATGTAGGAGTATGGTTCAATATCAAAAGTGCATGGATGGATCTTCAACGAAAATGTCTATGTTGCAGCATGCATGGAGATGAGAAGAACTGCGTTTCTTTTTGGTGGTTGGTTATGGACTGCACCCCAATCCCTAAGAGAGATGGTAGTGAGCCTTAACAACCTTTTTCTGGAGCTCCAATAAATTATAACTATTCTCCTATCGAATCTAAGCAACTGAAAGCAAATTCACCATAAACTAATCCTATTCAACCTCATGAAAAAGACTAAATTATCAGACTGTAAATTCAAATTGCATGTCAAAGTAAAGACTCAAAGTGCTGGAACGAAATGAAAATAAAATTACAACACCGAGGAGATATATTGCTCTCAGGTTGGGCCCTAACCTGAGAGCTATAGCTCCCTTAGAAACTCAAAATGAGATCAAAATCTACCTCTTTTATTCATAACCAAACATCTGATATCATGCCAAAACTGGCTTACAAAAGGAACAAAAACCGAGCTATAGCTCGTACTTCCAAATTACAAGAGTAATGCAAAAGTTCAAAAAGCTCCTATCCAAGGCTACGGCCTCAGTATTTATGCAAAATGATCATCCAACAGGTGTCCTTGATTTGTGGAGCTCGGCTGTCCAATTGAAGGTTAAACTGCTGATCCTGTAGAACAGTTATAACTGTTGTTCCTGTAGAACAGTTGTAACTGCGGTTCCTGTAGAACGGTTGGCTGCCTCTAAGCTCGGTGGGGAGATTGGCTGGAGCTTGGAGCTATGGTGGGAATCACGAGGAAGGTCCCCAAGACTGTGGACATCCTCTCCTAAAAACCAGCAGTGCCACCTCATTGTCTCCTTGTCTCCTTTCTCGTGGTATTTTCTCCCTTTTAATGCCAAAAACCTGAAAGCATCATGCATTAGTCACGTAGATAGAATGCCTACCCTTCTTCCTACAAACAACACAAATAAACCAAGAAATTAATGCATAAGCAATAAAAAAATGAATGGTTTGAGCAGAGAAAGTAGGCCAAATGAGCCCAAATTGTACCAAAAATTGGGGCTCATCATCACCCCCCAGCTAAACTATTTGCTCATCCTTGAGCAACTTTGCTCTGGATCCTCGTCTTTGGCCGAGAACTAGAGCCCAGAGCATGCTTTTCCTTTCTTGTTTTTGGCGGCCCTGCCTTTTCTACCGAGGGTGGAGCTGCTTCCTTTCCTATTTTTAGTGGCCCTGCCTTTGCTGCCCATGGTGGTGACGAAGGTGGTGCTTCTTCCCCCTTCCCCATTTCCTTGAGCCGAGCTTCGGAAGGCGATTGGCCTATTTTTCGTGTCCAGGAAGTTATTTTTGGGCTTCCCTTCTCAGGGGTGGCTGATGTTTTAGAGGGGGTTCTTGCACTGGGTGAAGTAGGGACATCCCCTAAAATGGTTTGGCTGCTGGGTGGAGGCTGTGGCTTGCCCGTGGTCATCCTCTTGCTTCTCCTGGCTTCAGATGGTAGAGGGGTCTCCCTCTCCCTCTTCTCCTTCGGTTTTGGAGGTGTACTGAGGGCGGCCAGCGCCACTACTGCCTCCTTTTCGAGAATACCAGCCTTCTCTTTCTTGTGTTTTGCTCTCTCAGAGCTCCTTGTAGAGGGCCCCTCCTTTTCAGATTTCGGGCTTCCTGTGGAAGACCCTGCTTTGCCCACTTCCAGGCCTCCTGTAGGAGATTCTTTCTTTCCCGATTTCGGGCTTCCTGTAGAAGACCCGACTTTAGCCACTCCCAGGATTCCTGTAGAAGCCCCTGCTTTGGTAATCTTCGGGCTTCCTGTAGAAGACCCTTTCTCTGCCTTCAGGCTTCCTGTAGGAGCCTGTTTCTTAATGACTTTCGGGCTTCCTGTAGAAGCCCCTTTTTCCAATTTCGGGCTTCCTGTAGAAGCCCTTGTCTCTGTCTTCAGGCTTCCTGTAGAAGCCTATTTCTGCAATTTCGGGCTTCCTGTAGAAACCTTGGTCTCTGTTTTTGGGCTTCCTGTAGAAGCATTTTTCTCAATGATTTTCGGGCTTCCTGTAGAAGCCTTTGTTTTTGTTTGCGGGCTTCCTGTAGAAGCCTTTTTCTCAATGATTTTCGGGCTTCCTGTAGAAGCCTTTGTTTTTGTTTGCGGGCTTCTTGTAGAAGCTTGCTTCTGCTTTCCTGTAGACACAGGTGTCTCCACCTCTGCTTGCTTGCCTGCCTGAGTTTTTCTTTTTGCTTTGGTTGCAGGTGTTTTCGAGGTACTTGGGCTGATGTGGACCACCTCAGCTTTGTCCATTCTGCTCTTCATCCTCTTTTCCCTTGCTGACAAGATAGGTGTGCCACCTTTTTCTTTGTCCTCCTTTCCCTCATGCTTCTTCCTTTGTTCTCTCTTCTGTGCTGTGGTCGGGGTCTTCTGGCCTTCTTCTCTCTGTTCCTCGGCCACTGCTTCTTGTTCCTCACTGCTGGAGGAACCCGTTTCTTCGATCAACATTTTAATGTCCCCATCTTTTGTCCAATTCCGGAAGGATTCCCATGAGAGGGGGACCTTATATGAGTGCAGCGCATCCTCCACAAGAAGCTTGATCAACCCATGGTGGGCTATCTGATCTGGTATGCCCTCTTTCAGCTTTGTGGCACACTCCATTAGAGACTGCAGTAGGTAATAAAGGATGCTCAGTTTTTGTTCTACAGGAAGATCAATTCGGTGCCTCAATTTAGTGAGCAGCCGAAAATGATATGCATACACAATGCTGAAACGGCCTTCACAAGTGATATATTTCATGATTTGCAAACTGACTTCATTCCAAGATGGCAACAAGCTTGTTCTTCGCACCCCATTTTTGTTCTCCGAGAATTCTTCCTCAGGTGGGAAGAATTCCTTCTTTGCCTGCTGGCTTAGCTTTCTTTCTTCCTTATCCCACGGAAAACCCATAGGAAGTTCTGTGATCCGACTGATGTGTTCCGGGGTGAGCTTGAGGCTTAGACCTCTGAAGTTTACTTTGGCCAGTGTCTCAGATTTCGGCTTCAGAGCCTGTAAGAATTCTTCGGCCACTTCATCATCATAGCCCTGCAGCTTATCACAAAAAGACATCCACTGTGCTCGTGTAAAGAGCTCTACCACTGCCGGGTTTTCCCTTAATTTGTCTGAATCAGTGGGTTCCCGTCTTATAAATCCACCCGGCATGATGAACACGGTTGTTTTAATTAAAGGTGGCAAATGCGAAAGAGATTTGGTCTATTAAGACAGAGCATGCACATAATCCACAAAATTCAACACAGTCTACTTATAGTGACATCTTGTAGAATGACAGCATAGGCCCAGCAAACAACAATTTCACCGATATCTTCATGACCCGACTGTGGATGATGGTCTTGCCACTCTTACTAACCAGTTGCATGAAGAGTTCAGGGTTACCTCTTTAATTAGCCACCTTTTTCGTGAGGCACCCACTTCCCTGTAGAAGACTGCGTTCCTGTAGAGACTGCGTTCCTGTAGAACTGCGTTCCTGTAGAGCTGCGTTCCTGTAGAAACAGTGCGCAATTTTCGGGGAGGACTATAGTCAGCCTGCGCTCGAGGTGTTCTTCACCGGTGTTCTGGTAGCCAACAGCTCGGCGTATCAAAGCGCAGAGGAGAGCAGAATAGCCACTCGAGTTCGAAGTGGTGGTTGATAAATGCATGCGCATGATCTAGCCGATTAGATTTTGAATCGGCGCAATCCGTGGCGCGGGGGATGAGCTGTCCCCGCCGGACCGTTGGGCGACATCATCCATCGTTCGCCTGCGTATTCACTTGATGCTGCATCCATTCCCACATATTTGCCGCCGCCTTTTCCTGTTAAACTCATGCTTCTGACGAGAGTGTTCTCACGTGCGTGCTGTTCATTCTCTTTGTCGTGGCCGCCACCCAAACATCCAATTACACTTTAACTAGCCGACATGGCTAGTCAACTGGCCATACGGCCGCTCAACCATTCAATTTTACGCTATGCAAACAATTTCAAAGTAAAATTCATGCGATTTGATGGAAGGAAGGGTTGAGACACTTACAGATGGCGGTGCTGTGAATGGTATCCACTCGAGCAGGTTGAACTGTTACAGGATTCCCGCGAGGTGTCTCGTAACAGTTCTTCCTCCTTGGGTGCATGCTGCACGACGGAGGATCTGGCCTTTCAATCACGTTCCCGGAGCTTCTGATGCCTGTGGTATGAGATCTCAGCATTTGTTTATCTTCGAAAATGGCTTTTCCCGCGAGAACTCATCGATCTTCTTTTTTGGTGCAGGGAACTTGGTTGCATGTCGACAAGGATGGTGGAGCAAGGTGACAACAATGTGCAAGGGTGCCAACAGAGGCTTGCATGCATCCAAACCAATCCATAGTCGCTAAATCTCCTTTTAAGATGAATTCTGGGCCGTCCCAAACTTCTACAGGAAGTTTCCTATAGAACACAGAGCTTCCTGTAGAAAGTTCGACCTTCCTGTAGAAAGTATGTACTTTCCTGTAGAAAATCTGCGCCTTCCTGTAGAAGGACTGCATCTTCCTGTAGAAAGACTGCATCTTCCTGTAGAAAGATTGCATCTTCCTGTAGAAATATTGCATCTTCCTGTAGAGGACTCAAACCATGATAAAATTGCACATACCTTAAAAAACATGGGTACCCTTGGAGGAGGTGCTGGTGAGGTCCCCTGACAGTATGATAAGGACCCTTGGATTTGAGTTGAAGGTTTCCTCTCCTCCATAGAACATCTTCAACCTGCATGCAATTTTACCATATTTTGCTTATTGTTTTTTTTCTTTTTTCTTTTTTCCTCTTTTTTTTTTGAAAGATAACAGGGGCGCCTCAAAGAGGTTTTCACCCGTGCCATCTGCTCTAAGCGCCTCAGAGAGGTTTTCACTCAAGGATCTTTTTCAAGCCTTTTTTTTTTTTTGAAAGACAATAGGGGCGCCTCAATGAGGTTTTCACCCCTACTACCTGCCTTGGGCGCCTCAGAGAGGTTTTCACCCAAGGATCTTTATTTATTTTTTCTTTTTTTTCTTTTTTCTTTTTTCTTTATTTTTCCTTTTTTTTTTTTTTTTTTTTTTTTTCCTTCAGGGTATGCCAGAGGCAGAGGCAGAACCCTTCTCTATGACCAATACAGATTTCTCCATAGTTTTGATGAACTCTTGTCTTGAGAGAAGTCTCCTGTAGATCTTCAAACGATGCCCATTGACAAGCATGGGAATGGCTTCCTCATCAATGGTTCGAATGAGGACAGATCCATTGTCATGGCATTTCTCCACTACATATGGTCCTAGCCATCTGGTTCTCAGCTTCCCCTTGAAGTCTTTGTATCTGGAGTCATACAACAAAGCCCAATCTCCCGGCTGAAATTGCTTGTCATGGAGATGTTGGTCATGCCACACCTTTCTCTGAAGTTGAACCACTTCTGAGTGAAGGAGGGCCTGCATGCGGTGCTCATCCAGGCCATTCAGCTGCAATAGCCTTTCTTGTTGTGCATGGCTGAGATCTAGGTCCAGCTGAGCTGCCATCCTCAAAGAGTTGTATTCAAACTTAATGGACAGCAAAGCTCTCTTCCCATAGACCAGCTCATACAGTGTGAAGCCGGTGGTGGTCTTCCAAGTGGTGTTGTAAGCCCATGTGGCTTCAACCAGGCGATCTGCCCAGTCCTTTCTGCTGCTGCTCACCACCTTAGTCAAGATCCCTTCTAATGCTCTATTGGTGACTTCCACCTACCCATTTGCTTGAGGGTGATAAGGGGTGGAAGTCTTATGCTTGATCTTGTGATGAGCTAGTAGATCTTCAACCAGGTTGGAGGTGAACTGGCTCCCTTGATCGGTAACCAGCTCTCTTGGATAGCCAAACTTATAGAAGATGTTTTCTCTTAGGAACTCGGCCACCTTTTTTCTGTTGCTGCTTTGATTGCTTTGGTCTCTGCCCACTTTGTCAAATAGTCAGTACACACAATGATGTAAGTCCTTTGCCTCGAAGAGGGGTTGATTGGGCCCACAAAGTCCATGCCCCACTTCTCAAATGGCTCAAGAGTCACTTGAGGTTGGAGAGGCATCTCATCCCTTTGGGTTGGTTTCCCCATTCTTTGGCATTGGTCACACTGACTGACATATCTTCTGACATCTTGATGAAGTGTGGGCCAATAGTAGCCTGCCTGCAGGATTTTGAAGGCAGTTCTCTTTGCTGCAAAATGTCCTCCACAAGGCCCATCATGACAAGTGAGGAGGATATCAAAGACTTCCTCCTCCCTTACACAATGCCTTAAGATCTAATCGGGGCCAAGCTTGAACAGATTGCCCCCGATCCAAGTAAATGAGGCACTTTTTCTGATGATTCTGCTCTTCTCTCTGGAAGATAGGTGTGGAGGGAACTGTGTTGAAACAAGATAGTTTGCTATATCAGCAAACCATGGAGAGAGTACTGAAATAGCAAACAGATGTTCATCGGGCATCTGATCATCCACTGTTCCATCCTCATCTACAGACAAATCCAATCTAGATAAAAAGTCAGCAACAACATTTTCTCTACCTGGTTTGTCAACAATGGTCAAATCAAACTGCTGCAATAAAAGTAACCATCTAATAATACGAGCATTCACATCTGGTTTATTCATTAAATATCTAATTGCAGCATGGTCAGTATGTACAAAGGTCTGGTAACCAGTAATATAGTGTCGGAACTTGTTCAGTGCATGGACCACAGCCAAGAATTCTTTCTCGGTTACAGTGTAATTCAACTCAGCTTTGGACAAGTTTTTGCTAACAAAGTAAATGGCATATGGGAGTTTTTGCTCAACTTGTCCTAAAGCTGCACCTATGGCTTTGTTCGAGGCATCGGTGTGGATGTGGAAAGGTAGGGCCCAGTTTGGACCTCTCAGGATTGGGGCTGACACCAACTTGTCCTTTAATTCATTTAAAGCCCTCTGACAATCGTCAGTCCAATTAAACTCCACATCTTTTGCCAACAGGCCAAACAATGGCGAGGCTAGCTTGCTGAAATCTTTAATGAATCTCCGGTAGTATCCTGCTAATCCCAAGAAACTCCGGACATCCCTTACCTTTTGAGGAGGTGGAACCCTCTTGATGAGAGAAATTTTGTTAGGATCCACCTGCAACCCTTGGCAAGAAATGGTATGGCCTAGCACGGTCCCTTCAGTCATTAGGAATTCACATTTTTCAGGACTGAGGGACAAGTTCATCTCAGTGCATTTGGTTAGAACTTTTCCCAGGTTGGACAATGCTTCCTGGAGGTTGGCCCCATAAGGAGTAAAGTCATCCATATAGATTTCTACTGCATCATGGACCAGCTCCGAGAAGATGCTCAAGACAGCTCTCTGGAAGGTAGCAGGAGCATTGCATAGCCCAAAGGGAAGGACTCGGTAGGCAAAGGTACCCCAAGGACAAGTGAATGTGGTCTTATCTTGGTCTTCCGGGCTGATTTGGATTTGGTTGTACCCGCTAAACCCATCGAGGAAAGAGAAGAACTTCTTTCCTGCCAGTCCATCCAACACTTGATCTATGAAAGGTAGAGGGAAATGGTCCTTCTTGGTAGCTTTGTTCAGTTCTCGGTAGTCCACATAGATTCTCCATTTCCCATTTTTCTTGGGAACCAACACTAGAGGGGACACCCATTCACTATCTGAGATGGGGTAGATGAATCCGGCATCCAACAGTTTTTGCAATTCTTCCTTGACAATGTCCTTAAGGGCTGGATTCATTCTCCTCTGAGGTTGCCTAACCGGTTTACAATCCTCTTTGATGTATATATGATGGGTACAGACCGAAGGATGGACTCCTTTCATTTCCTTATAGCTCCAAGCAAAAGCATCTAGGTGGTTGGCCAATAGACTACACAGCTCCTTTTCCTGGGAAGGAGATAGGGAGGAGCTGATCTTCAATGCTTTCTCAGGGCCGAACTCCACATTCTTGACTCTGGGAGTAACAGGGTTGGTTGTAAAAAGATCCACTAAGGTGCTGGCTTGGGCATCCTCCACCAATCTCTCTAAGGGTAGTGCACTGGAAGGTGGATTCTGGATCAAGGTCTCGATCAAGTCATCCTCGGTTGGGGGGTCTCTTCTAGTGGTATCTAAGGTGCACAGAGGTGCTGAGTACACCTCGTCCTCCTCTCCTTCTTCCAACCAGAGTGGTAATTCATGCTCTAAGGAGGGTTGGGCAAGAGGGTATAGGACTAGCTGCTTGGACATGGGACCATTTTTGATGGTCATGTTTCCTGCACGACAACTTATGTAAGCATCTGCAGTAGCTAACCAAGGCCTTCCCAAAATGAGAGGATATCCAGTAAGCTTGGCCTTTGGTTGCAGAACCAGGAAGTCTGCAGGGTATTCCCAGGAGTCAATAGAGACCAAGACATCCTCCACAATCCCTTCGGGAGTCACGGTGGAGCGATCTGCTAATTGCAGTACTGTCGAGGTCTTCCTCAAGGAACCCTGAAGATTAAGCTTAAGCATGGTATCCCTGGTCATCACATTAATGGCAGCCCCCAGATCAATCAAGGTGTGAGGTATAATGGTGCCATTGATGTGAACATCTACTACAGGACTTCCAGGATCTAGGTACTTTGGGCAGATGACTTGTCCTAACATAAGGTCAGACAGTTTTCCTATGACATTGATAGTTGAGGCATCTTTCTTCCGTCTGCCTGGGTGTTTGAAACACTTCTCCTTAACCAGTTTGTTGTATATTGGCACATCCTTGATGGCTTGGAGAAGTGGTATTTTCACACACAACTGCTTGAGCTCACCTAGAAGCTCATCCTCCTCTGGGTTGGGTTGTGTGGTGGCTGTTAGTCTCTCAGGAAAGGGTGGAATAGCCTTTGGTTCACTTTCCTGTTTATCTTCCTCATCCTCTGGGGGAGGAGGTTGGCGATCTGGTAGAGTCTTTCCAGATCGAAGATTGATCTCCTGGATCTCCACAGCATAGGTAGGACATGAGGTCTCCCCAGTGTATACCTACTGGGCCTGTCTATTGTTGGGGTTCGGGTTCGGTTGAGCAGGCATTTGAGGTTGCCTTGGAGGAGCAGGAGGTAATGGCTGAGGTTGAACTGGTGGTGAAGGCAAGATGGCAGGAGGAGTGTTGTATTGGGGCCTCCACCCCGACTGAGGTGCATTCCATTGAGGCTGTGACTGGGCATGTGAGTGATATGAATGAGAAGTAGGTTGAGTGGGGTACTGAGGTGGATAAGACCATGGAGGAGGCATGGACCATGAAGGATGAGCAGGGGGACCCCAGGAAGGCATAGCAGTCGATTGGTTGGGGCTGTAATAAGCTTGAGATGCCCCTTGCATCCCCTGCTGATAAGGTCTAGATCCTTGTGGCCTCCTTTGGTTGAGGTAATAGAGAGGCTCTGTGGGAGCTTTTGTCCCTTGGTACATGGCTTTAAACCCAGGTAAGGTTGGACACTGATTTGTAGGATGGTCCTCCTCACAAACGAAACACACTTCAACCGAATGCAATGGACATTCGTTCTTAGGGTGTCTCCTTGTGCACCTAGGGCAGAAGACAGCCAAGGCTCTCTCAGCTTCTTCTTTCTTTTGCTGAATCCTGAATGTGTCAAGCTGCATGGAAATGGTCTGTCTCACCTCACTCTTAAGATCTTCTAATTGATTTGCAAGCTCATGTTTGGAGAAAGGGACACTAGTTGAGAGGTGGTTTCCTCTACCTCGTTTCCGAGCTGCCCTGGAGTGGTTTCTAAACACAGTCTTGATGTCCTCATAAGGCAGTTGGTAAATGTCCCCCCCAGCTAACATGTGAAGGGTATCTAAGAGGTCTTCAGGGACTCCTCGGAGCAGGACCAACTTGAGGGATTCAGGGTCAAGTGTGCACCTGGCTCGCTTATAGCTTAGTTGGAACCTCTCCTCATAATCCTCTAAGGACTCATCATTTCCCATGGAAATCCAAAAGATTTCCCCCTTTGTTTCCTTGGACCTACAGTAATCCCGGTACTTGGTGTTGAAATCTTACTGCATCTGAGCCCAAGTGGTGATACTATTCCCAGGTAAGCCCATGAACCAGCGTAGTGCTGCATCCTTAGGAGTGGAAGGGAAAAGTTTCAGCTTTTGCTCATCTTCAGTATAGTCATAGGTTCTACAAAGGACAGCAAACTCAAACAAGAAGGTATCCGGATCTTCAGTGGTCAGCCCATGGAAGTGAGGTAAGGCAGAGGGGCTAATGTTCTTCATTTTCATCTCTCCATTGGTCTCTCGGATGGGGAAGGCACCTTCTATTCTCTCATCTTCTCTTCTATTGTCAGCCATAGCTTCAGATGGAGTGGTCTCTAACTCTTCTTCTACTATACGATCTTTGTATATCTCAGGATGTTCACCTATAGGTTCTTCTGGGTCACTGTCACCAAAGAAGAGAGAAGGGTGACTCAGTGATGTGGTGGGGGTGTTTGGTAGGAATTTGCCTGATCTATATCGGTTCCTACGAGGCATGAAATGGAAAAGACTTTCTTTTTCTTTTGATTGTTTTTGCTTTGCTTTTCTTTTGGTACCTGCAAAACTGAGACAGATGGATCTACAACTAACTATGCAGAATTAAACTGAAAGCAGGAAAGAACTAATCTACTTTGCTCAAATGAAATTGCAAGAATGGAAATGCTAGTCTACGCTTGCAGAAAGGAAATGCTAATCTATGAAAGCAGGAAATGCTAATCTATGAAAGCAGGAAATGCTAATCTATGGAAGCAGGAAATGCTAATCTATGAAAGCAGGAAATGCTAATCTATGAAAGCAGGAAATGCTAATCTATGACAGCAGGAAATATCTATGCTACTTTTGCAGAATGGAAATGAAGTAAACTACTTAGCAGAAGGCAAGAGTAAGAAAGTAGAAGAAAAGCAACAATTACTAATACTCTGACGCTTCCCCGGCAACGACGCCAAAAAGATGGTGGGCTCCAGTATTGCAGCAATAGTGCTACAACTCCTCGGGCTTCCTATCTCTAATTTTATCAACCCGGTAGTTCGTACAAACTTGGAAGCGACGGTGCTGTATGCACAAGTACTAGCTCTTGTCGCAGCTGTCACTTGGTCAGTTGGCACAAGTCTGCTAGGGCTCAAGCCAACTTCTATATGCTCACAGAAGAAGCTTTATGAATGATGGATGAAAGCTAACTCAAAGGAGACTAGCCTATTTGCAAAAAGAAACTGAAAGCCAACAAAGCATGAAAACCCTAGTAAACCCTAATTTGACTAGCCAGACCCTTACAATGCAAAACTGTGAATGAAACTTCTACCAATGATGCCATTACTTGCAGTGAACTGAAATACATGCATCTAAGCTACTTGCATATGAAAAGACATGTTTTTGTATTTTTTCATTAAGTGGTTGGATTTATTGTGATGATGCATTTGATTAGGGTTTGGTTGTGCAGGAGCGGTTTGAATGGAAGGAAAGCATCGACAAGGTCAGAATGGCTAGGGGAGGTCCCAGAGGGTCTCTAGCATTAGTCCACAGAAGTCTACCATGTTCGGATGCTCAGAAACCGAGTTTGCAGGCTTCTACAGGAAGTCTGCAGGGGATCCTACAGGAAACTCAGGGGTTTCTACAGGAAATCTGTGCAATTCTACAGGATGTTTGACCGTGGAAGTTTTGGAAGATGGTGAAGTGTTGGAGTGGTGTGGGAGGATAGGTGAGATGGAGATGGAGCTGGTGATGGCTCAGGAGCAGAGAAATCAGATGGAGGAAGAGTGCATGCAGTGGGTTGATGGCTGGAAGGATGGGATCACGAAAGGTTAAGTAAATGATGCTATGTGGCAATGGATGAGTTGGAGGGTAAATGAGCTGGACAGAGGCCGAGTAGGGCTTGAGGAGAGATCAAGAAGAAGAAGAAGGAAGTGGAATGATATGGAGCAGCGTAAATGAAACAAATGACTTATGCACCAAAAACGAGAATTCATTAACCTATGATAACTGTGCCATGAAACCTATGAACAACAATGGAAAACCAAGAAATAAAACTCATGCATGGAAGTGGAATGTAGGAGTATGGTTCAATATCAAAAGTGCATGGATGGATCTTCAACGAAAATGTCTATGTTGCAGCTTGCATGGAAATGAGAAGAACTGTGTTTCTTTTTGGTGGTTAGTTATGGACTGCACACCAATCCCTAAGAGAGATGGCAGTGAGCCTTAACAACCTTTTTCTGGAGCTCCAATAAATTAGAACTATCCTCCTGTCGAATCTAAGCAACTGAAAGCAAATTCACCATAAACTAATCCTATTCAACCTCATGAAAAAGACTAAATTAACAGACTGTAAATTCAAATTGCATGTCAAAGTAAAGACTCAAAGTGCTGGAACGAAATGCAAATAACATTACAACACCGAGGAGATCTATTGCTCTCAGGTTGGGCCCTAACCTGAGAGCTATAGCTCCCTTAGAAACTCAGAATGAGATCAAAATCTGCCTCTTTTATTCATAACCAAACATCTGATATCATGCCAAAACTGGCTTACAAAAGGAACAAAAACCGAGCTATAGCTCGTACTTCCAAATTACAAGAGTAATGCAAAAGTTCAAAAAGCTCCTATCCAAGGCTACGGCCTCAGTATTTATGCAAAATGATCATCCAACAGGTGTCCTTGATTTGTGGAGCTCGGCTGTCCAACTGAAGGTTAAACTGCTGATCCTGTAGAACAGTTATAACTGCTGTTCCGGTAGAACAGTTGTAACTGCGGTTCCTGTAGAACGGTTCGCTGCCTCTAAGCTCGGTGGGGAGATTGGCTGGAGCTTGGAGCTATGGTGGGAATCACGAGGAAGGTCCCCAAGACTGTGGACATCCTCTCCTAAAAACCAGCAGTGCCACCTCATTGTCTCCTTGTCTCCTTTCTCGTGGTCTTTTCTCCCTTTTAATGCCAAAAACCTGAAAGCATCATGCATTAGTCACGTAGATAGAATTCCTACCCTTATTCCTACAAACAACATGAATAAACCAAGAAATGAATGCATAAGCAATAAAAAAATGAATGGTTTGAGCAGAGCAAGTAGGCCAAATGAGCCCAAATTGTACCAAAAATTGGGGCTCATCACAAGTCCATTACCTTGAGGGTAATAGGCTATGGAGTGGCCAAGGGTGATGTGGTATTTGTTACAGAAGTCTGTCATTGATCCGGATTTAAATAGGAACGCAAAAATTATAGAGATAACCATAAACACAAAGATGCAACGGAAATAATACTTCATTTCATTAATGTAAAATAGTGAGATATGCTTACAAACAGAAAATGGAAATAAACAACTAGGGTGATTGTAGCTTATCTCTGAGAAGCGAGGTGGTGGCTACATGCCTCTGAACTGTGTTACAATGAGGCTCGAAGGCCTATTTATTGTTGAGAAACAATGGAAAACCCTAAACATCCAAAAACCTAACCCTAGAAGATGAAACGCGAAACTGTGGGCCCCGTTTGGGTAAATTGGTACATCAACTTCTCAGGTCGTAAGTTTGGCATACAATCTTTGTTTGACGCATGCAATATCTCGTTAGAAGGATCTATCCGAGAACTACTACTTTGGGAAGAGCAACATCATTCCATGAACCATGTTGCTCCTAGTTTTCCCAAAAAATGTCATTTAGGGCCTCAAAATGGCTCCGGAAGTTCAGGACTTGAAAAACTGCTAAAAAAAATAAACTGTGCTACAATTAAGGAAACTAAAAAGCTGAAAGAAACCATTTTGGGGGTCCAAGTGGACTTGGCGAGTGGCCGAAAATACCCACCTGGATCATTCCTCCCCCTTAGGAAGCAATGTCCCCATTGTGCTGAGTTCCTCCATGAGATGGGGAAACTTCTGCTAGACTTGGTCCCTGATGAGCCACTTGCCCTAGTGAAGGAATTGGCCTACTTTGACAACTCGATACAGTTGGATGTTCTGCTAGTGAGTGTGCTTGACCTGTGTGTCCATGATTCGATCAGTTGTAGCTTGTTCCATGCAATCTGGATTTAACTTTGTGGATGTGAGCTATTCCGCAATGTTGGATGTGTCTAGTAATGGTGGAAAGTATGGCCGAAGGTAGTCCACATTGAACACTGGGTGCAGGCCAAGGAATGGGGGAATGTTGAGCTCAAATTCATTATCTCCTGTAGCCTTGGTAATGATGTAAGAACCAGATCAGAGTGGTCTGAGATTCTGATAGGCTCCGGTAAGGCATTCCTTTTGCAAATGCAACCAGACTTTGTCACCCACCTGAAACTTGTGTGGCACCTAATGTTGATCATGTCGCTGCTTGTACTTGGCATTTGATTTCTCCAGAATGTCATGGACTTACTGGCGAACATGTTGGATGTGCTCAATGAAGCTGTTTGCCTTATCTGTTTTTGACTGGACATGAGCCGAATCTGCATGAGTAGCTGTAAATGGCATGGCCGCATCAATGGGACATAGTGGCTAGAATCCCAAGCCTACCTAAAAAGGGTTGTGGTGAGTCAAATTGTGGAGATCTTGATTGTAGCTGTGTTGAACATAGGGGAGGCTTTCGTCTCATGTGCGTGGATTCTTTGAGATGTACATGCTCAAAATGTGTACAATCATCCTATTGACAACCTCTGTCTGGCCATCAGTTTGAGGATGGAAGGCTATGGACTTAGTGAGTTTGGTGTCCAGCATCAACCAGAGACCAGACCAAAATGTACTGAGGAACTTGCTGTCCTGATATGAGATGATAGACTGTGGGATCCCAAAGTGTACCCGCACTCATTCAAATAAGAGATTAGTAGTGGCTTCTACTATGATATTATTTTTGCAGGCCGTCATAATTTCCATCTTCGAGAACTTGTCGACGACCACAAAAACATAGTCATTTCCATGCTTAGTGAAAGGAAGGCCTGACATGTAATCCATGGAGATGGATTCCCACGGTCGACTAGGGGTAGGCAATGGGGTGTAGAGGCCTTGCTTCTTGATTGTCAGCTTAGAAATGGCATAGGAAGTGCATGATCTAATGTACTTCCCAACATCCTGTCGAAGATTCGGCCAATAGAAATACTTCTACAGTACTACCACCATTTTCTCGACCCTAAAATGCCCAGAAGCTCAACTATAGTTTGCTTTCTAAATCATCTTGGCATGCTCGCTTGAAGGAACACAAATGTGGCCTAGGTGGCATAACAGGGCACCCTTGAGGTGAAAATCTAGAACATGTCGACCCTCCAAGAGTGTCTGGTATGTGTGGCCAAATTTTGGGTCGCGTTTGTAGAGAAGTGGCCAATTAGAAGTCTCGTGCCCATAAGAGTTGAGCACAATGGTTAATGACATGATAGGTGGTCGACTAAAGCAATCTGCAACATTATTGGCGCTACCCTTCTTATACTTGATATTCAAATGGAATTGTTGCAGGCACATGGACCACTTTTGATGGCGATCATTTTGCAATTTCCCTTGGGTCTGTATGAACTAGAGGGGTTGGTGGTCTGTGTGGATGACCGTTTCCTTCCCCAAGATGTAATGTTTCCATTGTCAGTGGGCATGCACAATGGAATACATCTATTTTTCATAAGTGGGATACTTCTGAACTATGTCTGAAAGTGTCTCACTGTGATATGCCACTGGATGCCCATGTTGAGTAAGGATTGCCCAAATAGCATAGTCAAAGGCATCTGTCTCGACCTCAAATGGTTGTTGCAAGTCTGGCAATGCGAGCACTAGTGCCGAGCAGAGGTGATCTTTCAACTCTGTGAATGTATTCTGTTGAGATTCGGACCAAAATAATTTTTCTTTCGCTCCTCCCTTGGTGACTTGACTTAGGGGCCATGTGATATGAGAAAATCCCAACACGAACCTGTGGTAGAAGTTGGCAAGACCTAGAAAGCTATGGAGCTCCATTAAAGTGGTTGGAGAGGGCCAATCCCGAATGACTTGGATCTTGGATGGATCCACATGCACCCCCTGTTCATCAATAATGTATCCTAGATACTGAACCTGGGTCATGCCAAAAGTGGATTTCTCTAAATTGGCACATAACTTGTGTTGTTGTAGTGTTTGTAGAACCTATCGAATGTGGTGGAGGTGATATTCCCAACTTTGACTGAAGATCAGGATGTCATCCAAGTATACCACTACAAATGAGTTGGTGAATGGCCGCAAGATATCATCCATTAGCCTCATGAAGGTTGCAGGAGCATTTGTCAATCCGAACGGCATAACAAACCATTGGAAAATGCCCTGCTTGGCTTTGAAGGCAGTCTTCCACACATCGAAGGGTTCGATTGGTACCTAGTGATACCGGGACTTCAAATCGATCTTGTTGAAATATTTTGCCCCCTTCAGTTAGTCTAGGAGGTCATCAATTTGTGGGATCGGGTACCTATTATGGACATTGATCTTATTCAGTGCATGATAGTCAATACAGAGTCTCCAAGTCCCATCCTTCTTCTCTACCAACACGATCAGGCTCCCACAGGGCAATGAACTTGGACGGATATGACCTTTCTATAGCAGCTCTTGAATATGCTTCTTGATTTCATCATTCTCTAGAATGGAGCACTGATAGATTGGTTCATTAGGCAACAACGCACCTAGGGTCAGATCGATGGAGTGCTTGACCTGACAATGAAGAGGAACCCCTGTGGGGGAGGTGAAGATGTCCTCGTACTCCTCCATGACCTTGTCCATCTGTAGTTGTCGTGCGGAGGGGCCCTATCTGGAGGTCGTGGCCATCGTCTTCTTCTTTCCTTGAGGGCGTATCATTAGGCAAACAAATTTCCCGGTTTTGAAAATGGGCTTACTACATTGTTTTATAGTAACCAAAGAGATGGCGGTAGGTAGTGCTACCTCTGGCAACCTATACAACTTATTTCCCAAAGTAATAATAACAACACGGGGCCTTGATTCATACACAGCATATCGCTTCCACAAGTATGGTTGTCCTAATAATACATCACAAACTTCAAGGGGAGCAATGTCACACAATACCTCATCCATGAAGGGCTTGATGTTGTATGGAAGGTGACACTGTTGGCTCACGCAAAGATCCATCCTTGGTGAAGCCACCCGATGGTGTACAGTTGTGGATGTGCTATGGTCGGTAAGCCCAGTTGCTTCATGACCTCTGCCAAAATGAGGTTCTTTTGGCTCTTACTGTCAACAATGAATTGTAGCGGGGATCCCTTTACCCACATCTGGGAATGGAATAGGCACTCCTCCTCCTCTGGATCTCCGGGTTCATCTTTCTGGATCTTTGTGGTGGCAACGGTGGCGTTGGGCTCCACATCAGTAATCTGCTTCCCTTTGTCATTCCCCTTGTCAGGTTCTGACTCAGAGTTAGAACATGCATCTGATTCTGAAACCTTTAGCTCAGCCACTAGTGACTGCTTGGCCCAACACTCACTTGTATTGTGAGTGGAGCTCTTATGGAACTCACACCATTTTCCCATGTCCTTTTTCAGCTTCACGGTGATGTTCTTTCCTTGGAGCTTTAGCGGGTTGTCTTGGGCCACCCTGCCTCAGCTCTGTACTTTCTTCTGCGGTTTGGGGGCACCTTTCCCTTGCTTCAGATTCACAGGTCCAAAGTCTCGCTTATTCTATTTAAACTTTTGCTCGACCTTGACAGCATATCGATATGTCGTGCCGAGCAAGGAGATGTTTAGGAATTCTATTTCTTCCTGTATGTACTTGTGTAGGCAGCCACAGTATTTGAGTATCAAATGCTGCTCTGAATCCTTGATACCCAACTTTGTGCGAAGGGTATGGAAAATATTGGTAAACTCCAGCACGTCTTGGTCTCTTCCCTGCCACAGCGTGGTCCAATTTATGTATTGATCCTCATAGCTTCTGACAGGGTACTACTACCCCTTGATGGCATCCCAGAATGAATTCTAGGTGGGTGCGGCTAAAAATAGTGAGCCGATACTTTCATCCTTCCGCTTGCAGTAGGTTTCCCACTAGTCCTTGACATGGGGGGTTGCTTTGAGAAGAGCGAAAATAATCTTTTCCCAACTAGAAAAATCATGAACGGAAAAATAACCCTCTAGAAGATTTAACCATTTATCTACGACATATGTGTCTATCTGACCCTCGAATATGGGGATTTCAAAATTAACTTGTACCTTAAAAGGTGTGGCATTTACAGAGTAGCTGCTGGAAGCTGATGCGTCGCCTCTGGGTAGCCGCTGAAGGATCTGGGCAAATTTGTCCATCATTGCATTCCTTTATCACTTGAGGGCTTCTTCGAGCAAGATTTTGATAAGATCTCCTGCCCCCTCATCTTTCTTCTCATTTGCCATGGGAGGCTATCGGGTTTTGCGAGACTGGTCTTGCAAAGGTTCGCCCAGTTCAAGCCCTAACTCTTTATATCTCGACCTCGTTGGGGACATGCAAAGAAAAACAGAGAAAAAGCAGACCGCTCTGATACCAATGATCCAGATTTAAGGAGGAACACAACACATTACAGAGATAACCATAAACACAAAGATGTAGTGGAAATAATACTTCATTTCATTAATGTAAAATAATAAGATATGCTTACAAACAGAAAATGGAAATAAACAACTAGAGCGATGGTAGCTTATTTCTAAGAAGAGATGTGGTGGATACATGCCTCTGAACTATGTTACAATGAGGCTCCAAGACCTATTTATTGTTGAGAAACAATGGAAAACCCTAAACATCCAAAAACCTAACCCCAGAAGATGAAACGCCAAACTGTGGGCCTCGTCTGGGTAAATTGGTACATCAACTTCCCGAGGTCATAACTTTGGCATATGATCTCTGTTTGATGCATACAATATCTCATTAGAAAGATCTATTCGAGAACTACTACTTTGGGAAGAGAAACTGGACCCATGTTGCTCCGAGTTTTCCCAAAAAATGTCGTTTAGGGCCTCAAAACGGCTCCGGAAGTTGAGGACCTGAAAAACTGCTAAAAATAGTAAACTGTGCTAAAATTAAGGAAACTGAAAAGCTGAAAGAAACCATGGTGGGGGTCCAAGTGGACTTGGTGGGTGGACACCAATATCCACCTAGATCAGTCATTCTCTTGGATTTAAACGCAGCTGCATTATCAGTAATGAGCTTCTGGGGGCATCCAAATCTTGACATGATATTATTTTCTAAGAGTGAGATTATGGCAATGTCTGTGGCTTGTCTAGAAGGGATTGCTTCTGTCCATTTGGTGAAATAGTTGGTAGCTCTCAGAATCCATTTGTGCTGAGCTGATGAAGATGGGTTTATTTCTCCAATGAAGTCTAACCCCCATTGTTGAAAAGGAATTTTAGTGGAAATTGGTTTAAGAGGTAAGGGTAAAAGTTTTCTCTTTCCCTTAAATATCTGCCATTTATGACATGAGGTCACATGTCTTTTCACATCAGCAAACAAAGTGGGCCAGTAGAAACCAGCCCTCAGAATTTTGTCAAGAATACTCTTCCAATACAAGTGTCCTCCACAATCCCTTGCATGAAATTCTTTTAAAATCTTATCAGCTTCATCTTTTAATAAACATGTTAAAAGAATACCACTCTTGTCCTTCCAAAATAATGCATTATCTATAATACAATATCTCAATGACTTCATTTTTAAGAATCGAGCTTTAGTTCTTGTTAACCAAGGAGGAGCTTGTAAATTCTGTAATACAAATATAATATCTGTATACCAGGGTGAATTAGTAAAAGGCTCACTGATCGGTGGAGTCGTCATCTCTTCTTGATCATCAAGTGCACTAATGAAGTTTATGTCAAGGGCCTGACAGTTCGATTTAGCCATGAGTTTGGCTAAACCTTGACCTTTGATAAGCTTGGTTGGCTTTATTTTTATGTCATATTCCAATATTGTGGCAATCCATTTGCATCTTTTCCCTTCAGGCCCATTTTGTGTCAAAATGTCCTTAACTACAAAATTTGGAACATAAGTTATAATGTGAGAATACAGAATGTACACTCTAAAGTGTTTGATTGCCTTTACTAGAGCTAATGCTTGTTTTTCCATAATATTGTATTTTAGCATGGCATCTCTCAAGGACTTACTAAAAAATCTTATTGGTTGTTCATATCCTTGGTCGTTCTTTTGCAGCAAGACTGCTACTATAGTGTGCTCTAAAGCAAATGAAAAAATTATGAAATTCTTGTTAAAATCAGGACTTATTAGGACTGGAGTCTTGGTTAAAGCTTCTTTGATGGCTTCAAAGGATTGTTTGGCCTCCACTATCAATTTATGTGATGAGTCCTTTCTTAGCATGTTATTTAATTCTCTAATTAATTCAGCTAAATTGGAAATAAATCTCCTAAGAAAGTTTATCTTTCCTAGAAATGAATGTAACTCTCTAATGTTTCTAGGATGAGTAATGGTAAGAATGGCCACTATTCTTGCAGGATCTATTCTAATCCCATCTTTACATATGATGTGTCCTAACAACTTTCCTTCCTCTAGATTGAAGAGTGTCTTTTTGGGATTTAAAGAAATCCCAAACTTTCTACATTCAATAAATACTCTCCTTAGGTGGTCTAAATGTTCATTGTCATATTTTGAGAAAATTGTAATGTCATATTGGTATACTACTAGGAAATCATGGATCTCCTTGGCAAAGGCTATATCCACTGCTCTTTGAAATGTGGCACCTGCATTCATCAATCCAAAAGGAATCTTCAAATACATGAAGGTACCCCACAGAGTAGTAGATGCAGTTTTGGCTTGGTCCTCTAGTTGAACCAAGATATGGTTATAGCCAAAGAATCCATCTAGGAGTGAGAATCGTGATGAGCCTACTACCGTCTGCAGGATATGATCCATTTTCGGTGTAGGATAGTTATCTTTTAGTGAGACCTTGTTTAAATTTCTAGAATCTACACAGTCTGATTTCACTAGTCTTTTTCCTAGTAGTAACTAAGTTTGAAATCCAATTTGAGTATCTAATGGGGGCTATTATTTGGGCATCAAACATTCTTTTAACTTCTTTCTCAATAGAGGGCATAAGAACTGGGTTTATTCTTCTAATTTTCTATTTGAAATATTTATGATCTTATTTCAAAGGTATTTTTTGTTGGAATATGCTGGTGTCATAAGATTTCAAGTCTTCATAACTCCAAGAAAATACATCTTGGAACTCTTTAAACAGATTGATGTATTTAACCTTTTCCTCTGGAGGCAAGGCTTTTGATATCTTAATGAATTTTGGTTTATTCTTAGTTCCTATATTACACTCTTCAATGTCAACTCTCAAGGGTTCCATTTTGAGTTTCCTAGCTACATCATTGGAGTCAAACAAATCTTCTAAAGGGACTAATCCCTTAGGCAAGAAATTAGTTTTCAAATTAAGAATTTTTGGATCATCATCCATTATTTCATTTATCTCTACATTCTCTAGACTGACTACTTCTACTCTTGTAAATTTAGTTGGTTTAGCTATATCTAAAATGTTTACATCTATGCTATCTTCTACATCATTATCTATTGTAGAGTTAGTATCTATCCTACAACTTTGAAACTCACCTTCATTGTTCATGAAATCATAAATCTAAGAGTCTTGGGAAAATATCTACTAATACATAAGGTTTTCTGGTATAATTGGCCTATGCCTAACTTCTGCAATGTACTGATGGTTGGGTTGGAATGGAAATTTACAGGTACTTGCAAAAGTAGCCAGGCTATGGTCCTGCATGTTTTGTTTCCTTGGAATGGAAGCGAAGTTCATTTCCAGGAGGTCTTTGATCAGGTCTAGAACAATATCCCTATATTGACCAAGTCTAGGATTGTTTACAGAGTATTCAACATTAATTTGTTTAATAATCAGCTCGAAGTCTCACATGATGGAAACTCTTTTCCTCCAAGTTTTCTAACAATTTGTAACCCTAGAATTAGGGCTTCATATTCAGCCATGTTATTGATACACTTGAATTTTAACTTGAAAGCATGTCCCTCAGCATGATTATAGTCCATATTATGGATCCACACTCCTGCACCAACCCCTAACCTATTGACAGATCCATCATAATCTAGGTGCCATAAAGACTCATGAAAGATGTTTTCACTGTCAGTTGTTTTGTATTTGAGTTCTTGAGCTGTGATTTCCTTGTTGTCATTTTCTGCATTGTATAAGATAAAAGAGTCCATATCTGAATGAATGGAGTAAATGGTAAAGTTTTGTGGCTTTTCATCACTACTCACCATCTATTTCATTAATGTCTCTCTATATAATTTTCTTGGTTGGCCAAAAACAAATATGGTGGCATAAGACATATCTAGCTGCAAGGATCCTTGTAGTTTTTCTCCCCATGAGCGAGATAGCAGCATTCCATATTTAAGAGGGATGTTTGGAACTACTACGTCCATTAGAATATTCTTTGTAGGGCATTGAACAAGAGTCACACATAAGTCTTTGATCAAACCAAGGCATTTAACTTCGTTAGAGTCAAAGGAAAACAAATCATTATATGGTCTAGTTATGTCTAGATTCAATTTTTCCATGATTGCCTTTGGCATTAAATTGTGGTGTTGGATACCTATACCAATAGGTTTCATATTTCATGATTGGCCAAGGAAAGTCCAAATATGCTCTGCTTTGGTATGACAAAGATCCCATATTTCCCACAAAGCAAGAGGTGTGTAAAATGCTTCAATGTTGATGACCTTATTTCAGAATTTGATGGATGATCCAACAGTCTAATCTGGATCATGCCATGTGTTCAATTTTGTGCTATAGACTAGAGAAAGAAGTCTGTCCAAACTGCTTAATCTTGGCAGACAACTAGCTTAGGTAGAGAAGAAAAAGATCCCAACAGCTTAATCTGGGACCTTGGAAGAGATAAGGGTAGAAGTAGATAGAGAAAGCAAAAGAAAAAGCCAAAGAAAAGAAAAGGCAAGTAAGGGTTTGCAAGTCCAAGTGCACCCTCCAAGAAGAAATAAAAATGCTAGGTAAGTAGCAGGGTAAGTAGTTGGGGTTGCAGAAAGGTTATTCCTACTATTGCAAGAATGGTGATGGTAGGTATCAAAGCAAAGTTGATTAAGTGACAAGGGTGTCCTTCTTCATCAATCTTGAGCAGGAAGCATGACTAATTTCCCTCATTCCCCTCCAATTTCATCTCTAACATTCCCCTATCAGCTAAAGATTCATGGAAAAGACTAAGGTTTCATGCTGTTTCTTAAATCTCTAAGAAGCAACATTTCTTGTCTAAAATTCTTTTCATTTTGATCTGCATTTAAAACCAAGTTTGTTACATATAAACTCAATGGTTTCCACATCCACTTACCCTCTCCTCCATATTAACGCTAACTCTATTATGTAAATCCTTATACTACCCTTTCCCTTAATATTACTAACACCAAGGTGTATAAATCCCAAACTCTTATAAATACCCACCCCCTTGGCATTATAGCCAATAAAGTCACAAGTCAGGGATCAAATGACACCAGGTCATGTTGATAAACCTATGCCAGATACCCCTTTTCCTTCATGAGCCAGTTCCTCTATCTCTACCCCTTTTTGCACATAAAACCTATAAAAAACCCTAAAAAACCCACCTTACCCGCTTCAAAGGGCAAAAAAGCATCAAAACCCTCTTTCCGCCACATAATCAAGGTCAGGCGCATGTAATTGTTTTTGATCAAAATACATTAGAAAAGCGCTCAAAGCAGGTTTTATTGCCTCCGCCCTCATCCGTATATACCGCACATGTCACCTCCCCGACGATCGTTAGATCAAGACCTACAGATCCGACGGCCCTGATCGCGTCGGACTCCTTCCGACGTCTGACCGTTACCTGTACTAACCTCCCGTCACATCTGCCTCACGTCCGCCGTCCGATCAAAGTCCGTAGATCTAACGATCATCGTGACGTCGGAGCCCATCCGATGACCGATAGATATCTCCCGACGTCCGTATTTGGAGGACGTCATTCCGCTGCTACGTGTCCTCACCACCATACGTCGGAGGTACTACTGACCGATACCGCCCCCGTACAGGAGGCGGTGCGATATGAAACCACTGCTGGTTTCCGGATTCCCTTATCCCGCCCACTCACGTCATCATCACGTCAGCAACATGTCAGCGCCCCGTCACCCAGGTACGCTGCCCCGTCAGCTCCTTGCCCTGCCATTAGTCCACCTGTCCTGCCATGTCACCGCCACCGTGGACCAACCAGACCCCGCCACGTCACCCGATGACGTCAGCATGACGTCATCCGACCTTGACCCCACCAATGACGTCATGCTGACGTCAGCACGAATTCGCGCCAAAAGCATCAAAAGGTCTATTTTAGCCAAAAATTCGCGTTTTTTGTCATTTTGGTGTGTTCGTCGTTATTCTGCTCTGCATGCAAACTACGTCCAATCTTGCACCAGCCGCTGAAAACCGTCTCCCGACCACCAGAGCGTCCATTCCTTCAACGCCAACAAGCTCTGACCGATCCAATTTTACAGGTATTGCTCGTTTGTGCTCTAAAACTCCATTTTCGCCTACATTTCGCATGTAAATGAGTAGCAGGCCTTAGGAGCAGAAATTCACCGTTGAAAACCACTGAATTTCCATTTAAGCTTAACCAGAAATGTTATTAAGCCTCTGTCAAGCCAATTGTTGATAATTAAAAACAAAACTGCAACTGGTTCGCGCAATCGTGAACCCGTTACCTGCAGGAGACAAATATACCGCAAGAGAGTATCCCCTTAACATTTCCGCTACCACAGAGTCATACAGAGGCAGTATTTCAACTGCTGCGGCCTTATTTCCACCTTCCACTTGCAAAACCATCTTTCTCTGCAAACAAACCTTGTTCTTGTTACTCTGCATAGTAACACAGTCCTTGAACAGACAGAAATCCTAAAAAAGAGGCATGGACCCCCCTGTAGCTCCCATAGCCCTCAATGTGGCTCCCCTGAATGTTCCTAATAGAACATTAGATAGTAGGGCATTAGCAGACCTGGATTACAAAATTTCAGAGGAGATGTTGAGCAGAAGCAGGTTCCACTTGCAAATCTTAAATGAAATTAAGATTAAACATGAGAGGGGGACAGATATCTTAGGAATTTGGGATTCATTCCTCCCAATATTCAAGCTTCCTCAGGTTAACCAATTCCCTGAGTTTGTACACTTAGTTGCTGATCACTATGATGCATCCCAGAGGGCAGTGCTGGACCCTGAAGGCTCAATTCTGTTCTTCATTACCCCTGAAGCCATCAGGGAGATGTTGCAGTTCCAGACAGATCAGAAATTGGTCCCTCTATCACTAGCTGATCTAATAGTACAGGGAGCCAGAACCACACAGGCTCAAATTACAAAGATCAACCAGCTGTTCATTAAAGCTGACACTCTGCAAATTCCTCCTATCAACTGTGTTTATCTTAACCAGTTGGGCCTAGACCTGGTTGATATGATCAGTCCCATCCTGGGATATGACTCAATAGAGCATGTGGATGAAACAATTATACAAATGATGCTCATGTTTTCCCCAGGAAAGAAGCCAATCCACTATGATTATGCCACCTACATATCAGACAAGATGCATGATCAGTTGATGAATTTGTCAAGAGAAAGGGTGTTTAGATACACCTCTTACCTATATCATCTGCTCCTATACTTCCAGCATGATAAGTTCTCCTTCCCAAAGAAGAGAGTAGATGCACAAGGCAATCTGAGATCAGTAGTGTATTGGACATCTGTTTTTCACGTAGCAAGCCACTCTCCATACACATACTGCGAGTTTATTGATCTTTTCATCCATCCAGCCTTGACTCTACTGATTGGTTCACCTCCTCCTAGACTGACAGATGAAATGCAAAGGTGCCTACATTTATCAAAAGTATACAGTATTGGGGATTGGTATTTCTACCAGCACCACACCGTCATTAGAATATATGGGTGTGAGTTGCCCCCATTTAGACTACCCAAATTTGTGCCTATGAGGCTATTTGCCTTAGAGTACTTCAGACAGTTTGGCTTTGTGGATATGTTCCACTTCTCAGGCAGAGGCAAAAAGGCACAGCTGAAGATCAAAAGTCAACTTGGCCATTTCATTTACAATGAAAGGGATGAAGGGTGGAAGGAGGCAGATACAATACTGGGGGGATTTGGTCTCCAGTACAGTTTTATATGGAAACCCTATGACCCCAACAACTTCATCACAATGAGGAGACTCAAATACAAACTGTCTGCTTATGGTCATTATAGTCTCCCTCAATTAGAAAAATATGCCAACCAAAGCAAGTGGAAAAGGGGAACTTTAGAAGAAAATGTGACTCAAGAAGAGCTTAATCAAAGAGCTCTAAACAACCAAAAGAAAATGGCTGACCTTGAGTTTTATGCACAGGTCCCCTCACTGCCAAGCACACAAATTGGACCAGCAGCCTCCTCTTCAACCACCCCACAGCAAACTACAAGAGTTGCTGGAAAAATATCAGAAAAAGGAAAAGAAAAGGAAGTGGAGGCAGAGAAAGAGGCAGAGAAAGAGATGGAGCAGGAGCAACAACAGGAGCAACAACAGGAGCAAGTAGAAGGACTGCAGCAAGGGCAGCAAGAAGAATCAGGGCACCAAGAGCAACAACAGCAAGAAGAGCAAGGGCAGGAGCAGCCTGACCAACAAAAGAAAACAGTGGATACTCCTCCAGCTACTGAAAGAACACTGCCTATAAGACAAGACACTACATTCGATGCCTCGGTCCTCCAAACCCCTCAAAAGGAGGACACTTTTGTCTTTAGGAAAAGGGAAAGAGAAACTCCCCTCACATCCTCCATAGATCAGGGAGAGAAAAGGCAAAGACTTAATGATTTTCCAGAGGATGATGTAGCTATAAGAGAGGCATTAGGCATGGGCCCACCCAGTCAAGAAGTTTCAGCAAGTTCCTCCCAGCAGGAACAAGACAGGACAATGGGAGGGGAGGTCAGCTCCTCTAGCCAGCAGAAAGAAGGACAAATAAGCATAAAGCAGCAGTTTATAGATATCAAGAGGAGGAGTGACCCAATCAAAGTTCAATTGTATAATCACTTGCTTAACATGGCTCCTTCCAATCAGCAGAGACTTATGTCTGCTTTTGATGTAAGTGAAGGCAAATTGACAATGAGTCATTTTATGCCTACGGCACTCAAACCACAGTCCACTGCTGATTATCTCAGGACCAACCTAGAGGTCCTTGCCAAAGACATACACCCCATGGATAAAATTGAGCTGCACAAACAAACTGGGGAAATGGTGTATGCTGCATTGGCTGACAAAACCCTGGACAATTACAAACTAACAAGCAGTCTCAATGCCACAGCTTCCCAGCTAGAGCTAGAGAGGGCCTCTTCTCAGGCCAAAGACAACAGGATCAAAACCTTGGAGGAAATCATCATAGAAATTGGGCACAATCCCAATGACATTAAAGGGATACAAGAGATCCTGAAAATCAGAGATGCTGACATGGCTGCGCTAAGAAAGAAGATCAAAATTCCAGCCACTATCCATCCACAGACGGATGAGGTAGCAAAACAAAGGTATGAGCAGGATTCCACTGCCCTGCTAATTTCCATTTACAAAGAGCTTGTGAAGGCACAAGAAAAATTGGGGCAATATGAAGCCACACAAGCACCTCCACAAGCATCATCAACACAAGCACAAGAAGGGCAAACATCTCAGCCCCCCCCACAGATCATTAATCTTGAAGAGACTGTTCCTACTACTGCACCTCCACCTCAGCAGGCTGAACAACCAGCCACATCTACTTCAGCAGCACCCATCAGCACAGAGCAGAGCCTAGACATGCAAAAGCTAAAGAATGAAATACAAGCCTTGGAAGCTCAAATGATGCAGCTGAATGAAACTAAGGAGCAGCTGGCTAAGGTAAATGAAAGACATGACAAAACAAAAAGAGAAGTAGGGGAGAAAGCCAGAGAAATCAAAGCCCTTAAAGACAAAATCAAGGAGCTTGAGAATGAGCTAAAGCTAGATAAAATCATAGCTGAAATCAGAGCAATGATATGGTCCAATATTGGTAAATCCATCAACAACCAATGGCCATACATTGAGACAATCCATGAGCAGCTAGAACTTATTCCAAAGGCACAGAGGGAAATCAGAACATCAAGGGCCTTATTGGGAAATATGCCTGAAATTGCTACAAGAATGATCAATGTGCTCAATCACAAGACAAGTTCTCAGTTGGCCATCATGGGGATTGCAAACAGAACTGAGACCATCCAAATGATCAAGAGGGTTCTTACTCTTAGAAATCTGGTGCAAACATTGGACAGAAGAACCCAGGATATGCAAACAGAGGTAAACAGGTTCATGGAGAGATTTCAGGTATTGGAAAGTAAAGGACTCCCTAGCTTGCTGAACAGCGGAGGGAGATTATTCACCCATGAACAGTATGCCAAGAGAGTGAATATCTTCGCCTCAGCACAAGTCAATGAGAAGGCCAGCACTTCAGAAGACACAGGGCCTATTACAGGACAGGTTTTCTATGGTAAGATAGAAAATCTACTTTTTGTAATGAATGAAATGAATCATTTATTTGATGTAGCTCCCAACTTCTTCAAATATACTGAAGCTGAAGAGACCATGGAGGCCATCCTCAGGCATCAGCTCCCTACACAGGAGTGGTGGACAGATGCAATCCAAAGAATTTTGTGAACAGAGACTCATGCACCATCTTCCGTTTCCCATATAAATTTTGATGAAAAGAAAAGTCAGCAAAGACAGCAGGCATAATAAATCCAAAACTGAGCCAACTCAGCACATAAAGCGGCCAACAAAGCAGAAGAGGAGGACCACAGCTGGCAAAATCGAGAACTCATTACGCAGGCAAAAGTAAATGCGCAGCTACAGGATTGATACATAGTAATGTAACCGACTCAGTGACTCCTTAAAGTCAAACAATCCTCTGACAGACATAAATGGCATTTACGCTGCATTTAACTTTGTAATAACTTCTTGCCTACTTTCTGAACACTGCTGAAGATATTTCCTCTCTCTCAGATGACTCAATGCCTGAGATATTTTGTACACATGTTTCTATATAAACCCCTTCGCATGATATAGCAAGGGTTGTTGTAAATTTCTTCTGAAGAGTCTGATATGCTGTAATTGTTTTCTGAAAGTTAATAAAGGAAAGCAATGGAATTTCGTGGATGTTTGATGTGCTGAAGATGTTCTGTGCCTGTTCTTGACTGCTGGATCCCTGCGTATGTTACCACACAATAAGTTTCTGTAACTTTCTTCGTGTTCAATTTGTTTGGTTCTATTTCGTATACACTATCTCATTTCCTATATTAAGCAACACAGAAAAAGAATAACTCCCAGGATTTGCTCACTGAGCACCCTGAGTTCAGTCTATGTTGTTTATTAAGTGTTTTCTTCAGGTGTAACCTACATGAAGTGTAATTCTTAAATTGCTGCACTTTCAAATACACCCTACATATTGACCACTATCATAGGAATTCATACTTTGCTCCTGTGCTCTGCGTCCTCTTTCATTTCACCAATATAACAGAAAATTCTTAACAGATTTCTGCTATTTCACATATATCATCACTCAAATTTTAACTTGTCTGTTAAATACACAATAGGCCTTGCAGTTAAAACATTACTCAACATCTGATATCATCTCACAGCATCTAGACTCCATTGCCCAATGGAAACTGATCATCAAAGTATTACATCATAAGACCTGGAAGAGATACTTCAACCAAAACACAAACAAAACCTAAGCATCATAGCTAGCCTAAAACACAAGTATAACATAGATAAATCATAAAGAGAGAGCCCTCTCTGGTTGCAGTTAGGCTAGGAACTGTAACCCAAAGATTGGTTAGTGGTTACCCCCGCCGTATTCCCTTGGGAGTCATAGGGAACAACCTGGGTGTTAACATGTGCGACGCCCCTAAGTCTAACATAAAATTGTGAAATATTTTTTCATGAATGTTCAGGCTAGTGTAGAAAGGAGGAACGCCCCCTTGCTGATGAATACCATTGGCGTCAGGGCCAAACAACAATTCAGGTTGATCATCATTTAAATTAACAGCATCCTCCCCCTCTCCTATGTTTAAAGTTTCAGTTATCCATGATCTATAAGATTCATTCTTTACTAATTTGGTCAAGGGAACTGATATCTTTAGTTTTGCTATTTCAGATTTGATGTTGAAAGGGAGTTGAGATTTGTTTGTTTGAGGTAGATCTTCCTTCACAGGTGCAGTTTGTGTGTTCTTACCTTGTTTCTTAATACTAGGCATTTCAGTGTAGTTTCTACTATCTTGCCTTGATTTTTCTTGTTTTGATTGATTTCAGTAATTGTCTCTGTTTAAGTTTCAGTGGAGGTTATACCTACAATTTTGGGGGAAGCAGTCTCTGATGTTCCCCTGGGTAGGATTTGTAACACTTTGTTAGCTGGAGTCTCTTTTATTATCTTAGTTTGGGTCTGGATGGATCTTTTAATGGGAGGCTCATTATTCTTTTTACTTCTTAAGCTACATTTTCTGTGTACCTCATATATAGCTTACTCATATCCCTATTTAAAATCAAACGATTCGCTAGATTCTAGCTGCAACTATTGCAGCATATATAACTCCTGTTCTTCTTGGGTAAGAAAAACAATGTCTTCATCTTTAATTCCTAGTAAATTAATCTGGGTGTCATCCTCTCCTTATTGGTTGTGTGAACCCTCATCATAGTTTTCTTGGAAGGGGGGCTGTTATCGGGAAAACTAATGTCTATGTAGAGCTGCTAGTCCCACTAAGGCTGGTAGCTACCTTAGAAACAAACAAACTAAAAACTACTTTTGTTTTCCTTTATGATAAATAGATAAGAGGGGAATAAGGATACCAACCTCTGTCTTGCGCTTGGTTCCTTGCTTGATTCCTCTCCCTTCTGATAGGTCTTCGCCATTGGCTTCCTCGTCTACCCAGCTTCAAAGAGCACCTGTAGAATCAAAGCAGCATAACACTATCCAAGAACATAGATCTATTATCATAAACAATATAGGACCAGATATATATTGACCACACAAATGCATGTAACATCAATCATACAAGAATGTGGAGGAAAACTTGAATAACTTTATTGATAATCAAGAAAGAGAAAAGAGGATTACAACCAATTGTTCTGACCCAGCATCATCCTCTCAGCAAGAAAACCCTTCTTCACCTCATGAAAAGCTTAGATCACCCGACACTATGATATTGCACCAAGAAACCAACAACACTTCCTTACAAGATACAAAATTCCATCCTCCTGATCTTTGGGATGATGGATCCATATATAAATGTTTGCAAGGGAGGTGAGTCAGCTTCTGGGATTTGATTAGTGTCCTCTCTCTGATAGTTCTTGATTCCACTTGGAGATTGATGATCTCTTACTCATCCCTGGGCAAATGCAGAGAGGCAAGTGTCACAGGAGAAGTTTTTGGAAGATTCCATTCTCCTCCACCTTGCGGATTGACCCTGCCATTTGTCCACTCTTGCCCATCGCACCCCATAGAAGGGGTTTTCAACATGCATCGCACCTACTGTGTGTATTTAGGTGGGATGCAACGCACTTTGACCATGGAGCAGGTGAAATGGTCCAGTTTTGACCATTTCTAAGTAGTTTTTCATGGAGAACTTCTGGGAGATGCTGTAATCAGTTGACCTTGTTCTTTTAGGGGTTGGAACAACACCTTTAGGGACTTAGGAGCCCTTAGTTTATGGAAATTTATGATTGGGTTGCAGTGCCCAAAAATGTCTATAATAGTTGCCCCCTAAAGCATGAGGTCGTTAATCTTTTAATGTCGGGTGAAATGCTTTATCATGAGGATCTGAAGTTTTTTCAAGCTGGAAGGCGACCTGTAGTAAGATACAATACAATACATTATCTTCATAATATTTTCATGATCTAGCTGAGGCGGGCATTCCCATGCTCAGCTTTATAAATTCATTTTCATGTACATGATACAGACAATCATCTGAGTGTAGACTGATGATTCTGGTAGAGCCATCATCCCTTAGATTGGATGATTATCTATGCAGCAATGATGTACATTTGATGTCTTTATTTTCATGAATATATATCGCAGCCTGGATGGATGAAACTAGATCTGGGGTCTTCAATCTCGTTCGATATTCACTCTTAGTACAAGTCGATCCATGTGAGAGATGTTCTGGAGTCGAACATGGAAAGACATTGCCTGATTACCAGCCAATGATGTAAGTTGTTAACATGCGTGAGAGGAATCACCGATAATGATGATGACCCTCAAGGTATTGCAGTACAATTCACGTGGTGTGAATAAGGGACTTGGCATCGAACACCACGCAAAATCTTTCGGTCGAAGGCCATTGATGTAAACCTGTTGTCGGAAGTGAGAAACTTGCCATTGAGGCATGCAAGCTTCAAAGTACTGAAAGGGTTGTTCCTAGATCGACTTCTTGGATAATGAGCTGATGTCGAAAAGAAGCGATCCGTCATAGGAGGGCCTTAGTGAATCCCACATCAATGACACGGAATGGAGCAAATGATTTTAATGGAGGTGAAAATGATCTGGTGATATAAGGTTTAGGGTGTCGGTCATGAAAGAATGGAGCGTAAATGTATTGCAGTGCGTGAGACACAGGTGAATTCTCTAAGAGACGTCTCTTGAACATATCGGCGACAATGACATGATGGATTGGTAGCATTAACCCAAAATGTGGATGGTGTGATGGAACCATGGTGATGTGACCAGTGAATGGAACAACCCAACCCAACTCGGATGCAGAGTGAAAGTGTCATGTTCAAGAGCGACTTGCTACCAACAAAGTTTCTTCAAGTTTTCTTCCCAATTTTTCCCCAGTCATTTCTGACCAGTACCTCTTTATTTTTGTCAAGATTGAGGAGGATAACATGTGCTTGTTCTATAATTTTCCCTTCGGGAAAACCCATCACTTTGTTTTAACGAGCCTAGCTATAGTGAAACCCGCTCTTGTCTATTATGGACAAGTTTGTCACTATTCAGTTTTAACGAGTTTAATGACAAAGATAACTCGGTCATTTTCAATTTTAGAGAGTCTGAAAAGGGACGTAAAGGAAACTCCAAAAATCCTTTTTCGTCATTGAATCCCTTAAGTCCGAAAAAGTATAAAATAATACAAAAGGGATGAATTTTCGGTAATTTTAATGAGCAGAACAAGACAAGCGCTCGATCTTTTTGTGTAATAATCCCTCAGGTCTAAAAAGATTAAAATCTAAAGGAGGGATAGCACTTCCGGTCACTTTAACAAGCTGGAGAGGCCAATGGCTCGGCAATCTTTTCATATTTTATGAGTCAGTTGAAAAGAGCTTAATGGAGACTCGTTTTTTAGGAACGAGTGATAGATTCAGGTAGCAGCTGATTCCAGGTAAGGTTTGGAATTTTCCAATCACGGCAGTGTCACAAGGATGGCTAACAGGATCACTCTTCGCAGCTGTTCCTCAAAAGGGGTAAAAAATCAATTGGAGGTGAATGATCGGCCAATACAGAGTGGAGGTGACAATGAGAACATGACCAAGGCTTCAAAGGCTGATGATAATACATTCACAATGGTTATTTACTGGAAAATGGTTCATTTTTTAATGAGCTTGAATTTTGGGGGAACACTTTCTCATTGCTTATGTTTATTTTTTAACGAGCTTGAATTCCGCGTTAAAACTACTCGATATAATGGTCATTGATTTCTTGATTTTACCATTAATAACTTTGTTCCCTCAAAGGTTGTACTACCTGCTCAATTGCTTCATCAAAATAGTTAGAAATGAACAATATATGTTTGAAAAATGAGTTAAGATACTAATATTTTACTTGAATTACGTAAAAAGTAATTTAAAAGTGCTTTTACCTCTCATTTTACCATTTCATTTGAACTTTGGTTTGTTGGAGCTTTGGAGGTGCTTTCCCCCTTGATTTTCTCTAGCTAATTTCGGGAGATTCTGTGGACGATTTTCGGCGCCGTCTGGACCAGGTAGGAGCTAAACCTGAGCTCTTTCATTTCATCCTTTCCATTTTTCATTCTGAGCATGTTTTCTGGTTTTTCTAAGCCTTAGGGTTTTGAAAAACTCGCCCTGGCCCCATCGCACCCTTTCTATATCGAAAGGTGCATTGTATGTTGGCCTAAACATTGGCCAGTTAGCATGAAATGCACCTATAACACTGCTGGGGGCGCAATGGGCGCAAGGAGGGAAATTTGTGCACAGTTTTCCATGGAAATTTTTGCCTGTTTTTCACCAAATCAGGATCTAACTCTTCTCTTGTTTGTTTTCGGAGATTGATTGGAGAAAAATGCTTGTTACATGGCAAGAACGTGAGCATGAAGAAGAGGACATGCTTGCTTTACATGATTCAGTTACGGTAAATGCATTGCGGAACTGTGGCCTGTTCAAGTTTTTCTGCATCTCTAGCATGAGGCAACAAATCAACTTGTTGCAGTATTTGCTCGATGCCTGGGATCCTACCAGCTAGGTGTTCCATATCAGGGGAAAATCTATCCCCTTGACTCTCGTGGACATCTATTTTTTAACCGGCTTATCGAGGCGAGGTGCCCCTATCTCATTATCAGGTTCGGCCCGTGGGGGTGAATCTGTGAGAGATTACATTCGCAGGTATTGTAGAGAGGGATCTCAGCTGAGTAAGGACGGCAAGATCAACATCCGAGATGTCACTGACAGGCCCTTGAGGACCAATCTGTTCACTTTTTCTAGAATGGCTAGTAGTGTGGCTCTTCATGTGGCCAACCGATCTTATATGCAGTATGCGTTAGAATGCCTTGAACCAAAGGTGTTCAACTGGTGTGATGCAGTACTCTTTGTGATGAAAGAAAAATTGACCAAGGTGAAAAATGGAAGATTGAAGAACTTTGGATATGGTTCTATTTTGACCGCCTTTGCCTTGCAAAAGATCCCGCTGATGTAGCCGCATTATATTTCACTTGGTTTATCTCCACCGACTGAGCCACGGATGCAGAGATGGGTCGACCATATGTCCAGACATGCTGGTCAATCTCAGGTTTCCTTTTTTGATACCTTCTTTGGGTGGTTTGATCACCAGGAGATGGTTTTTTCCAAGTATCCATATGTTGGTACAGATTTCCGGGGTGACCCAGATTTGGTACTGCCGGCTGGCGAGCAATCGGGTGCCATTGGTAAATTATTTGACCATATTTATGTTTATTGTTTCTCTTTATAATGTCCTTGTGCTTTATTCTATCAAGACTAATCATAACTCATGTGCTCATGCAGATGTTGGACCAGTTCGGCCAGTAGTACACCTGAGAGTGCCAGCAGCCACTCCAGCAGGAGAGGCTGTGGTAAGGGCTATCCTTCGCGACCTTGATGTGGCCGAGACTCTTTCAGCATTATAGGATCAAGTCGAGGGCCTCACTCTCGGTATTCCAGATGTTAGGACTAACGAGCTGCCTTTGAGGTTGTAGCGACATACGACCAGTGTGCCGAGTCGATGGACTAGGATTTTACGCATGATTGCACAGACGGTGACTTATTATCACCAGCATCATTAGACTAGGGTGCCCCCTAGCATTTTGAGTTTTGGGTCATTTGACCAATTTTTGTCTTGGTTACAGAAAATTATGTGTAAACCATAAACATTTATCTATATATTTTTGATTTTCGGACCTTTATTTTGGTTAAGTTACATGATCCTGATGAAAATATTGATGAAATGCTTCTTTTTATAAATGTTGCAAATGTCTATTTAACCATAATTTTCCAATGAGTCTGTTAATTTGTTTAAGTTTCTGGAAATATGCTGATATTGAGGAAAATCAGATTGCCTTTCTAAAATCTTGACCCTTAGGAACGTGTGATAGATGCCTGGATTTCAGATGGAGTAGATACCAGTGAGTTGCAGTATGACAAGCTGTGAGTCTAGCCTGACAACAAGTCGGTGTATGCCATGGGTGATGGCATCAGAGAGAAGTTCTATCAACGTGCTATATTCAGTGATGTTATTTGTTGACTGACCAATACATACCCCTCTGAAACTTACTAACTCGTCTCTTGGATCAAAAATGGCCCAGGCCGCAGATGATAGGTTCCATGAACTATGACTTGCTCCGTCGGTATATCCAACAATGATTCCAATAGGTTCGACATCTGTAACAAATGTAAGAAGTGGATTACTTGACCAAAACGATTACCCTTGGAGAAAATAAAAATGTAACAAAAGCATATGGGTTACTGCACTGCATCATGCGTAGTAACGCTTAAGGTACAACCCGTTACAGGGTCGTACCAGCAGAATCCCATCATAATCCATTAACTCGTAGGCTCCTTTTGCTAATACACGTTTAACAATATAGGGGCCCATCCATAAAGACTTGAATTTACCTGCTCCCAATTTATCAAATTCTTGGTCATAAAGCAAGACCAAGTCACCTTCTGAGAAGACACGGGGTTTGACATTCTTGTCAAGCTGCGCCTTGACTCGTTTCTTATGGGATTCCTTAGCCAAAGCGGCATCATGATGGGTTTCATCCAATTGGATTAGTTCCAAGAAACGAGCCTCCTCTTCTGAAGTTTCGGGGAGAAGGTCGATTGTGAGTTTGAGGGACGAGATTTCACACTGAACTGGTAAGATTCCTTCTAGGCCATACACCAGTTGGAAGGGTGTAAACCCGATTGCATTCCTTACCGTTGTTCGGTATGCCCACAAGGCCGAGTATAGGATCAGGTGTCAACTCCTTTTGTGGACTCCAATAATCCTTTGCAGCATGCGCTTCAGGACCTTGTTGATTGCTTCAACTTGTCCGTTGGCCTGCGGGTAATATGGAGTAGAGCTGTCGTGAGACAACCTTAATTTGGCAGCTAATTCGGCCATCATTTGATTGCAAAAATTCGATCCATGATCTGTCATTATAGCTTGTGGAACGCCGAATCTGGTGACTACATGATTGAAAAAGAAAAGGGCAGTTGTTTCACCAGTGTTATCTAATGTAGGCATCGCCTCGGCCCATTTGGTAAAATAGTCAACTTCGACTATGATATACCCATGCCCCCCAGTCGAGGTGGGGTTACATGTCATGAAATCAGTTCCCCATTTGGCGAATGGCCCAACAGCAACTATTTGCTGTAGAGGTGCAGGTGGTCTTCTGGTTTTGCTATCGAAAATTTGACAGGCATGGAAACTTCTGACTGCGGTTATGCAATCTTTGAACATTGTTGGCCAGAGGTATCCTTCTCGTAAAAAATTTTGTGTCGTAGCATAACCAGATTGATGCCCCCCACACGTGCCTGAATGGAAATCATTCAGGACTTTTTCGGCTTCCTCATGGGTGAGGCACCTCCTCAGAACTATATCGACACCACGACGGTAAAGCGTATCACCGATGATCATGTAGTCTTTTGATTGGTATCGAATACATTTTTGTTCAGAGCGGTAGGTATTAGTCCTATATTTTTGGGTTTGGAGATAGATGATTATATCTCCATACCACAGATTGCTTGAAGATATCAGAAACAAAGATTCATCCACGGTTGTTTCTTCTGATGTTTCATCGTTGGACGACGATGGGAGATCGCATAGTAATTCTACGAAAACCAAGGATTTCTTTGACTTGGATTTTACAAATTCCATATCAAACTCTTGAAGAATTGCTATCCATTTTGAATATTTTCCCCCCAGCAACTTTTGCGACAATATATAAGTCATGGGGTTGCAATCTGACAGAATGGTAGTTTTTCGAAAGAGGACATAGTGTCGAAATCTCTGTATCGCTCGAACAGCTATGAGTGTGAGCTTTTCAACATAGGAATATTTGCTTTCTGTATCATTTAAGTTCCTACTTAAATAATATATAGGATTTTCAATTATGTTGTCTTCTTGAACTAAAACCATTGCGATGGTTGTATCTGCTGCAGCCAGATACAGGTTAAAGTCCTTTTGATAATCAGGAGCGTACATTAATGATTCTTTCATTAGGGATTTTTTTAAAGCATCAAAGGAAGCTTGCGCAACCCGATCCCAAACGAAGGGAACTTTCTTTTTCAATACACGTGTATAACCTTTAGCAAGTTCGGCGTAATTTGGAATGAACCTCCTCAGAAAGTTTGCTTTCCCTTGGAGTTTTTGAATCTGAAGCAAATTTGAAGGTGGAGGCAAATTTATGATTGTTTGAACCTTACATGGGTCGAGACGAATCCCATCCTTTGAGGCTACAAAGCTAAGTAAACGACCAAAATTGACATAGAACACACATTTGCGTGGATTGAGTCGTATCTTTGTTGGGTGAAACTATGTTCGTTTAATTCCGTTGTAGTACTTACCCAACTATTTAATTTGTCAATCCGAGGTCCGTAGACTTACGAGACACATGCAATATATATGCAGGACTGAAGTGGAACTAATCTAATCTAATCTAATCTAAATTACTGAAATCAAATTAAAGCATTGAAACACTAACTAGGAAAGCAGGAAATTGCATAAAAGAAAAGCAATACAACATGTGAAGAAGTGAATGGCAAACAACAGATATGAGCTCATAACAATAAAACTATGTCAAATTATATTACAATAACTAAATTACAAATCATGAAAGAATCAAATTTAATCTCCATTCTCTATTATTCATTATTCCAATGAAGAGAGAGCACTCTCTTATATACATGAGGAAGATAACCTTTCCATAATTACATATCCAATATTCTCTCAAGCACTCTCAACTAGTTTCCCGTTATTACAAGATATCATCGCACAAATATCTCAAACATGATCCCACAAATCTCTCACATATCTTGGATAAGATATGTCTCCATGATTTTCTCCTTAGGATAAGATATGCCTCCATGATTTTCTCCTTAGAAAAAGATATGCCTCCATGATTTTCTCCGTAGAAAAAGGCTTGCATAATTATCTCCTTGATATGGTGGAGGAGATATTAATTCTTCACATATTTCCTACACATCACAAAACTCACATATTCTTGAGATATATAAAAATATGTACATTTTCTAATAATTAATCATAAATTCACTTATAATACAAAAATGAATAAAATGGAAAATAAGAAGGTGAAACCCAAATGTATGTATGAAAGTGATATGATATCAGGTTAATGGGATGATGAAATGTAAGGAATAATGAAGAAAAAGGTGGATGAAAATATGACATTTCTGAGTCCCAACATCCTCCCCAACTGAACTTGTTGCATGTCCTCATGCAACCATGCATGGGTATCCTTTAAGAACATTTGGCATATTGAACTTTGGCTTTACATGATGATGTCTTAAATGTTTCCAGGATATGTGAGAGACATTTAGTAACAATTTACATTTTCTTATGGTTGGTTCTTGTGTGACAACCATGAATATGGTTGTTTCTTGTGTGAAAACCATGAATACAAAGAATGTTGGTTCTTGTGTTAACAACATTCATTTCATTTTCTGTTCTCTTTTCTTCAATAATGTAAACACTCACTAGAAATCATAATGTGCATAAGAAATCCCTTTTGTAATATTAATGAAGCATGCCAATATTGCATATGAAACAAAGTGCAACAAAGTATCATTGGAAAATAAATGTTGGTGAATGGTAAATGGAGTGATAGTGGTGAAGAAATGGAATCATGGAAGTGAATATGTAGTGAATGTAGTTCTCCCCCGCTCAACTGAATTGGTTGCATGTCTGCATGCAACTTAACATGGCGCATGAAAGAAAATTTAGCATGGTGAGGGAATTTTCCAAAATATTCAAGTTAGCATATAAGGAATTGCATGATTAAAGATTAGAAAACAGCATACCTCTACTTAGCCAAGAATGATGAAGTATGCAATAGGAATGTAGCTGCTGCTGCTGCTGGATCGGGAAAATGTGACTGATGTAACTGGATCCTGGAGAATGAAGGAATCTGAACTGCTGATGCTGAATCATGGAAAAGATAAAAGCTAAAAGTGGTACTATGGTACTCTCATAGATCAGAATGCATGCTGTTGTAACTGCTAAGGGAGTCATGAAAAAGTGTATAGTCTTCACCCGCTACAAACTCGATGGTACAATTCTAAACATGCAAATGAATGTGTCAGTGTCGAGCATGAATAGAAATCATTGGATTACCAGCCATTGATGTATGCCGTTAACCAATGCGAGGCAACTGACCATTAATGTCAATGAGTGCCAAGGTATCAGAGTACATCTTGCGAAGTGCGAATGGATGTGTCAAGGTCGAGCCACTTGCAAGATCTGATGATCAAGGGACATTGATGTATTCCCATGATCGCCAGCAAGAGAGCTTGCCATTAAGGCATGCAAGCCTCTAGGTACTCAAAATGAACTCTATTCTATCTCCCAGATAAGGTGCTGATGTCGATGGGGCAAGACTTGTTGAAAGGTGGGCCTTAAGGAATCCCACATCAGTCAACGCGAGTTTGTACAAAAAGATTTGGTAGGACTATAGATGGAAAGAACTCACGGACAAGCAGTGTGGATCAGCATGGCTAGGAAATCAAGGCAATGTAATCATGGAAAGGGAATGAGTTTTATTCATAAGGCAAACTAGAAGGAAAAAAAAAACTGAAAAGGATAAGGGGATTTATGCGATTGAGAAAAAAATAGGCGTGCATGAAGTCATGAAAGATAAGGAAATGGAAGATGGGTTGCAACACAAGGATGGTCTAAGCATTTGGAAGGAAAAAGGGAAGTAATCATGACGGAAAAGGATTTTTATGTAGTGGAAAATGTCATGATATGTGCGGTGAAGAATTTGTTCCGTCAAGCGTCCAATGATGCATGTTTCATTGTGATTTCGAAAAATCACTTTGCATACTCTGAAAAACTTAGCACCATTCCTGCATAAAAATTGTCATCTTCGTGTGCCATCTCCATTGATCATGTTGGAAATAATACTGAGAGGGGGGGTGAATCAGTATTATCAAGTTCCTTTAATAAATCTTCCTCATTTATTCTTTGAATTATTTTTGCATGTCAGTACCATAAAATAATGAGCATGAACAAAGAAAACAGATAGTCACACCAAAGAACACAAGATGTAAGGTGGAAACCCAATGTGGGTGAAAACCACTTGCTGCAATATGTCTCTATCTTCTTTCAAATTAGAAACTCCTTTTACAATGGTTTTGTATTGGTGCAGTCCTTTACCAGTACGCAGGCTGCAACCCGCAGAGAGCTACAACTCTCTCTCGTTTTCCAGTCTCTCCTGGAAGGGAGCTACAACCCCCTACTTCTTTTCTTTCAAGGACCACTTTTCATAAATTTTCAAACTGGATCCAAGAACATCAAAAACCCATCAACTACACTTGCATCATCAATCTCTGATTTCACCAAAGCCAACCCGCATACAGATCTGCAAATATTTCCTTATAACTTTGCAGTTGTTACATCAGACATACCCAGATCATAACATGTGTAAAATAAAACATGCATCAATAATTCAGACCCAGATTATTAGATTTATAGATCAAGCGTATGCCACATATCACAGATCAAAATCATATAGAGATACCACTATTCTAGCCCTAAGATTTTGACCCATCAATAGAACTTATCCTTCTCCTTACGCTCAGTTTCCTTCTTCATTCAGATCCAGATCTGCACATAAACCCAATCACAATATTCCAGATCTAGCACTTTATCAGATATTCGATAATTCAGAAGATGCTTTTCCAAATGATCTCCTTCCTCTTTTATAGTCTTAGGCCTTTCACAATACCACGGGCCAAAACCATAGGATCAAAAAACTGTTGGACTAATACCATGAACCAACCATGAAAGTACATGAGATCAACACTTTTGGATGCAATACCATGGGCCAAAACCATAGGATCAAAAATTGTCAGACTAATGCCATGAACCAACCATGAAATTGCGTGAGATCAACACTTTTGACGAGGTACCATGGTCCAAAACCATAGGTTCAAATACCAAGGACTAACTACCATGGACCAAAGGTAAGTTCTCCAAAATATACGTGCTTTTCCTTGCATGAAAGTGCGTACCAAGGTCCAAAACCATAGGTTCAAATACCAAGGACTAACTACCATGGACCAAAGGTAAGTTCTCCAACATATACGTGCTTTTCCTCATAGGTTCAAATACCAAGGACTAACTACCATGGACCAAAGGTAAGTTCTTCAACATATACGCGCTTTTCCTCATAGGTTCAAATACCAAGGACTAACTACCATGGACCAAAGGTAAGTTCTCCAACATATACACACTTTTCCTTGCATGAAAGTGCATGAACTTTTTCTCTACATGAAATAAACTTTTCTTTGCATAAAAGTGCGTGAACTTTTCTATACATGAAATAAACTTTTCTCTGCATAAAAGTGCGTGAACGTTTCTCTACATGAAATAAAATTTTCTCTGCATATAAGTGCGTGAACTTTTCTCTACATGGAATAAACTTTTCTCTGCATATAAGTGCGTGAACTTTTCTCTACACTATAATTTATTATCTGAGATGAGTGGGTTTCCATCAAGTACAAAATATGTATCATAATGCCAACAATCTCCCCCTTTGGACTTGATGGCAACAACAACCAATCACTCTCCCCCTTTGACATCAAGGGCAAAGGGTTATTCTCCCCGTAAGAACATGCTCCCCCTGACTATAAACCAGATCTGCAAAGAAGAACCATAATCCATGACCATGAAAGAGATAGAGACGTATTGCAGCAATATTTAGACCAACATCCATGATCTCCTTCTGTACTTCCTCCATAATGCCAACAATGCATGATATGCGCCCCCTGAACCTGTGCCATTCGATCTTTGACCAATCCGCAACCCAGCACATGTACGCATATACTTCAGATGAACCTTGCATACAACCAACAATCAGAAGAGATTCAACAACAAGATGATGCATCAACAACCCCCAGCTTTTGCCTGAGGTATTCAAAGGTCTCCCTAGGCAATGGTTTGGTGAGTATATCAGCAACCTGTTCCTTAGAAGGAACATACTCCAACTTGACCTTTTTTTCAAGCACTTGTTCTCGGAGAAAGTGATACTTGATTGGTATGTGCTTGGTTTTTGAATGCATGACTGGGTTCTTTGAAATGCTGATTGCACTTGTATTATCACATAAGATGGAGATGGGTGGTGTACAAGTGATTTGAAAATCCTGCAAGGTCTGCATCATCCAAAGGAGTTGAGTGCAGCAAGATGAAGCAGCAACATATTCTGCTTCAGCTGTAGACAAGGCAATCGAACTCTGTTTCTTGCTGAACCAAGATACTAATCTGGAACCCATAAAGAATTCACCACCACTTGTGCTTTTCCTGTCATCCACGCTTCCGGCCCAATCTGCATCCGTATAAGCATGAAGTGTGAGATCTATATCTCTAGGATACCATAAGCCATAGTTTTGAGTCCCTTGAAGATATTTGAAGATTCCCTTTACTGCCTGAAGATGAGTTTCCTTTGGATTTTCCTGAAATCTTCCAACTATTCCCACTGCATGCATGATGTCTGGTCGGGTACCTGTCAAATAAAGTAGACTTCCAATCATAGATCTGTAAGTTGGTTGATGCACTGTTGCTGATTCATCATTTGCACTGAGGTTACATCCTGTGACCATGGGTGTACATACTGGTTTTGCTTCTTCCATACCATATTTCTTCAAAATCTGCTTGAGATACTTGGTTTGAGACAAGAAGATCCCTCCTTCATTTTGTTGGATTTGCAAACCAAGAAAATATGTCAGTTCTCCCAGCAAGGACATTTCGAATTCTTTCTACATCACCAAGGCAAAGCTTTGACTCATAGCTTCTTCATTGTTGCCAAAGATAATGTCATCTACATACACAACAAGTATCAGCAATTTGTCATTTTCAACTTTTATATAAAGATTGCTGTCTGCTGATCCTTTTGAAAAACCTTGTTGATGAATATATTTGTCCAAACGATAGTACCAAGCCCTTGGAGTTTGTTTGAGGCCATAGAGAGCCTTTTTCAATCTGCATACAAGATTTGGATCATTTCTAAGAATGAAACCATCTGGTTGCTCAATGTATACTTCTTCTTCCAAGTCTCCATTCAGAAAGGCTGATTTCACGTCCATTTGAAATACTTTGAAGTTTTGAAAGCTTGAGAGAGCAAGGAACATTCGGATGGCCTCAAGTCTTGCAACAGGAGAAAAAGTTTCTTCAAAATCTATTCCTTCTTGCTGCGCATACCCTTTACAAACAAGTCTGGCCTTGTTTCTAATTACTTCTCCATTTTCATTCAATTTATTTTTGAAGACCCATTTTGTTCCTATAACATTCTTATCCTTTGGTCTAGGAACCAGCTCCCAAGTGTTTTTCTTTTCGATCTGCTCAAGTTATTCATCCATTGCTTTGACCCAACATTCATCTTTGCATGCCTCTTTCACATTTTTTGGTTCAGTGGAAGAGAGTAATGCCAAATAGCTTGAAGCTTCTGCAATTGTTCTTCTTGTTTGTACACCTGCTTCTTTCTGTCCCAAAATTTGAGATTCTGGATGATTCTTCTGAACATATCTAGATGGAGTCTTCTCTTCTATCCTTATCTGCTCCTCTGGTTCTTCTTGAGGTTCTTCTTCTTCATCATTCTGTCTTTGAGGATGGCCTTCATCTTCTTCGATATCTTCATGATTTACTTGCCTAGGAATGTATCCCTTCTCATCAACCACTACATCAATGCTGTCAACAATTCTTCCAAGTCTTTTATTATAGCACTTGTATGCTTTGCTGTGTGGAGAATAACCAAGAAGGATGCCTTCATCTGCTCTAGGTTCAAGTTTGCCAAGTTGCTCATCAGTATTTTTAATATAGCATTTGCTCCCAAAGATTTTGAAGTGCTTTACCGAAGGAGTCTCACCATACCAAAGCTCATGAGGGGTTTGAGTTTTGTTCACTCAGACATTTGTTTTGTTGAGAATAATAACCGCAGCATGTGCTGCTTCACCCCAGAAAGTTGCGGGAGTTCCAGATTCATCAAGCATAGCACAAGCCATTTGTTGGACAGTTCTATTCATTCTTTCCACCACTCCATTTTGCTGAGGAGTTCTAGCTGTAGAGAATTCTCTTCTTATCCCATGTTCTTCATAGAAATCGAAAAATTCATTTGAGGTAAACTCCCCACCTCTGCCGGATCTAAGACACTTAATTTTGTATCCTGATTCATTTTCAACCAAGGATTTAAAGGATTTGAATTTTTTGAATGCTTCATCTTTGTGCTTCATAAGTCCTAACCAGACAAACCTGGAGAAATCGTCAATGAATAATATCAAGTATTCTTCTCCTCGAGGTGTCCTTTTCCTGAATGGAACACATGTATCTGTATGTACTAGCTCAAGAGGCATGCTAGCTGATCCTTCCTTTTCCGGAAAGGTAGTTCTGGTTTGCTTTCCAAATTGACATGATTTGCATATGGTGTTGTCTGGAACTTTGATATCTAGAAGACCACGAACTGCCTGATATTTGCATGCTTTCCTTATTTGTGAAAAGCTTAGATGTCCCAACCTCCGGTGCCATAACCAGTGCTCATCATCCTTGCTCAAATAGCATTGTTGTTGTCCTTCTTCAAATATGTATAGATTATTTGGAGTTCTTTTACCTTTGATCACTGTTTTACCTGTATCAAGATCACGAACAAGACATCCATTTGATATAAATATCACCTCGGTTCTTTGATCACACATCTGGCTGACACTTAGAAGATTATGTTTCAGTCCATCAACATAAAAAACATTTCTAGCTTTGACCTTTTCTTTTAACTGAGCAGTGCCTTTTCCTTTTATAGTTGCAGGAGTATCATTTCCAAAAGAAACTTTCTTTCCTTTTTCTAGAGAAGAATATGATTCAAGTTTTTCTTTATCACCTGTCATATGCTTTGAACATCCACTGTCAATGTACCATAGATTTTCCTGTCCCTCTGCATAAAATGCTATCCCACATCTTTCTGTTTGCGGTTCCTTTATTCTCCATGTTTTGGTGCTTGAGGCTTGTTCCTTTGTCTGCTGAAACCTGCTCCTGCATTCAGAATCTTCATGACCAAAGTTATTGCAAATAGAACATTCAACTTTATTTTCAAGAACCGAAAAGTTGTTATAGGTCCTTTTTGTAATCCTGGTCATACTTCTTTGTTTTTGAGCTTCTCTAGTCATGATCGTTTTATATGCAACACATTGAGCTGCTTTGTGACCAAAGTTATGGCAAGAAAAGCATTATCCATTGAAGAAATTTCTGCGGTTATCAAATCTTCCGGCCAAATGATTGTAATTTCTATTGTCATTCATTCTTGAAGCAAATTGAGATGATTTTACCTGTGGCTGGTTGTAACTTTTGTTCATCCTTAAGACAGATTGCCCCTGATTTGCCTGATAGTCTTTGTTTGTAATTGGTCCCTGCTTTACTTGGTGATCTCCATTGTGCTTTTGCTCATTCCTTCTTGTTGCATCAAGATAACTCTTTGAGGTGGATGCTTGAGAAGTTTCTCCATTATAGCCCAAACCTGTCTTGTTTAGAGGAGAGCGTTGTACATTGATGATCTCATCCAGAGTTTCAGATCCTTTGACAAACTTAAGATTAATAGCCTTTGTTTTCTCAATCTCTTTTCTAAGACCAACAATTTCGCCTTCTAACTTTTCAAGATATTTTTCTTTTTCATCAATTTGAAGTTGTAGAGTATCAATGATCCTATTCTTTTCTTCTATACATGTCTTGAGTCTAGAAATTTCTTCACAAAAGCTATCCACATCTATAGCATCCATGTAATCATCATCTTCAAATGCCATTAAGAGTTTATAGTCATTACCTCGTTCATCTTCGTCACTATTTGATAGAACATCACTATCTTCATGAGTGTAGTAGCTTTTCTTATTTGCAATCTGTTTCTTGTTCCATCTAGCAGGTTCCTTTCCTTTATCCTTATGAGGACATTTTGCAGCATAATGACCTACTCTTCCACAAGCAAAGAATTTAAAAGGTAACTTACCTTTGAACCTTCCAGTTCCCCTGTGAAGATTTCTGACAAAATTTGATTCTTCTTCTTCTTCTTGTGGCACGTGACTTGCTTCATAATAGTCTCCTTTGCATGAAGCCTTGAAAGCAGCTTCTCTTCTGTCTGATGGACCTCCCTTTCTCATTTCATAAGCAGTTAGAATTCCGTGTAGCTGAGACATAGTAAGAATTCGTAGATTTTCCTTTTCTTCTATTGCAGAAACTTTAGATTCAAACTTGTGGGACAATGATCTTAGAACTTTTTCAACCACAATAGCCTCTTTTATTTCTTCACCCAAGTTTTTCATGCAATTAACAATCTCATCTACCCGAAGGAAATAGTTAACCACACTTTCATCATTATACATTCTGAGATTCTCATACTGAATCCTGAGGGTTTGAAGTTTAGCACGCTTTACCTGTTCATCTCCTTCGTAGCTCAAGACAATCTTGTCCCATATTTCTTTTGCGGATTTATATTGCATAACCTTCACGAATTCTCTTTGAGATAAGCATCCCAGCAGAGTATTGACTGCTTTAGCATTTGTTTCATATTTCTTCTTTTCGGTCGTATCTGTAGGAGTAGCTGAAGGAAAAGTGTAGCCTGTATCTATGATATCCCAAACTTCTGTACCAAGAGATTGAAGATATGCAGTAACTCTTACCTTCCAATAATTGAAGTTTGTCCCATCAAAAATTGGTGGCTTGATTGATGCTTCCCTCTCGTAGTTGCTCATGATGAATGATATTCCTTCAAGCGATCAAGCTTCTCTGAAGGACCTGGCTCTGATACCAATTGTTGGAAATAATACTGAGAGGGGGGGGGGTGAATCAGTATTATCAAGTTCTTTTAATCAATCTTCCTTATTTATTCTTTGAATTATTTTTGCATGTCAGTACCATAAAATAATGAGCATGAACAAAGAAAACAGATAGTCACACCAAAGAACATAAGATGTAAGGTGGAAACCCAATGTGGGTGAAAACCACCTGTTGCAATATGTCTCTATCTTCTTTCAAATTAGAAACTCCTTTTACAATGGTTTTGTACTGGTGCAGTCCTTTACTAGTACGCAGGTTGCAACCTGCAGAGAGCTACAACTCTCTCTCGTTTTCCAGTCTCTCCTGGAAGGGAGCTACAACCCCCTACTTCTTTTCTTTCAAGGACCACTTTTCATAAATTTTCAAACTGGATCCAAGAACATCAAAAACCCATCAACTACACTTGCATCATCAATCTCTGATTTCACCAAAGCCAACCCGCATACAGATCTGCAAATATTTCCTTATAACTTTGCAGTTGTTACATCGGACATACCCAGATCATAACATGTGTAAAATAAAACATGCATCAATAATTCAGACCCAGATTATTAGATTTATAGATCAAGCGTATGCCACATATCACAGATCAAAATCATATAGAGATACCACTATTCCAGCCTTAAGATTTTGACCCATCAATAGAACTTATCCTTCTCCTTACGCTCAGGTTCCTTCTTCATTCAGATCCAGATCTGCACCAAAACCCAATCACAATATTCCAGATCTAGCACTTTATCAGATATTCGATAATTCAGAAGATGCTTTGCCAAATGATCTCCTTCCTCTTTTATAGTCTTAGGCCTTTCACAATACCATGGGCCAAAACCATATGATCAAAAAACTGTTGGACTAATACCATGAACCAACCATGAAAGTACGTGAGATCAACACTTTTGGATGCAATACCACGGGCCAAAACCATAGGATCAAAAACTATCGAACTAATACCATGAACCAACCATGAAATTGCTTGAGATCAACACTTTTGATGAGGTACCATGGTCCAAAACCATAGGTTCAAATACCAAGGACTAACTACCATGGACCAAAGGTAAGTTCTCCAACATATACGCGCTTTTCCTTGCATGAAAGTGCGTACCAAGGTCCAAACCATAGGTTCAAATACCAAGGACTAACTACCATGGACCAAAGGTAAGTTCTCCAACATATACGCGCTTTTCCTCATACGTTCAAATACCAAGGACTAATTACCATGGACCAAAGGTAAGTTCTCCAACATATGCACGCTTTTCCTTGCATGAAAGTGTGTGAAATTTTTCTCTACATGAAATAAAATTTTCTCTGCATACAAGTGCGTGAACGTTTCTCTACATGAAATAAACTTTTCTCTGCATAAAAGTGCGTGAACTTTTCTCTACATGAAATAAACTTTTCTCTGCATATAAGTGCGTGAACTTTTCTCTACACTATAATTTATTATCTGAGATGAGTGGGTTTCCATCAAGTACAACATATGTATCATAATGCCAACAGATCATTCCTGTATGAAGTGACTTCAAAAACAAATTAGCTCATTTTCAAGAATTTATGAAATGTCCCTTTCACTTGTTAGTATATACATCCTAACTCTTGCCCACAAATTCACAAAAAATACTTTTAGTTCCCCCCCAACTAGAAATATTGCATGTCCCCATGCAATGTATTCATTGATTGTGCAATACTTTTTCAAAATGTTTGTATGGGTTTGCAGGAAAAGTGATGTAAAACATTTGAAAAGATTTTGTATTTGTTAGGGAACAAGTAGTTTGTTTATAAACGATTGAGGGCAATTTTTTATTATTATTATTATTATTTTTTTTAAGTAAATTCCTTCCTCCCGCTTTCCTTGAAAATGAAAATAAATGACATTGTATTTTTCAAATGTTCAAGCAAAGCAACCGCAACACTTTCTCTCTTTCCAATCTACATTAACCATAAATGCCTCAGGTTATATTGTTCAATTGACTATTGACATCAGTAATTCCTATGATTAGAAAGCAGATAACGACAAGTTTTCTACTTCGTGTTTTAAACGTGAGCAAGGGTTATGCTTCCATCCTTGAAAACAGAAAAATGTCCTAAACATTCCAAAACAAAATGGAAGAAATCACTTTCTGTTCGAATCATGTTTAATTTGGTATTGGCCGCCCGCGGTTCAATATTTTTCTTTCCATCTATGCTCCTGTCTATCCTTCTGCCCTCCGATGCTTAGGCTATACTCGAGGGAGAGGCTCCGGAAATTGTTATGCACCCTTTGTTTATGTGTTTATGCTCGGGTAACAGAATCTGGGATAGGACCTGAAACTAACACTTATTCGACTAGACCCACTTAGTTAGCTGCCTTTGCTTCTAACGCTGGTGAATCAATTGGATATGGAACGGGGTCATTTACCGGGACTGGAAATGAGCGGGGTATGGGCTCTGCTGTTGGCGTGGTAAACACCTGGAACCGGACCTGAAGATCATGTATAGCTCAGCCAAACTGGGGTACAAGGGAGGGAATACTAAGGTAAACAAGGCCCCTCAGGGAAAGGAACACCAATAGCACGCATGTCCGGATGTCAAACATCTGCTGTCGATGAATCATATACCGCTCTCCTTAAGAGGAAGGCATAACACCGGAAGGGATAGGAGGCGAATCAAAAAATAAAGTCAACAGCGGATCAGTATGACCATGAAGGTGAAACTCGCTAATTAAGTATGGTTGCTACGCTCGGGATCCGTAAAGATGGCTATAATCTTGTATATAGAGTGTCTTATGGGCCGATTGCGTTCGGAACTGTTCGTATTCTTTCCCGATCTTTTGCGTAAGCCACCGTTCTATTTGTAAACTCGATATTATGAACAACGTTGCCTTCCGCAAATTTCGTTTCAGTTAAAGCATGTTTCTACCTTTTTGAATATTCGACAACACTTGAATGCCTGTCATCAGTTTGTATATTAAAATCAATTACCTCCTGGACTTTTGGCTCCTCATTTCCTTGAAAGCTAGTCATCAGCCTGCATACTTAGAATTCCTAAAACCGCGCTGAAACATAGGGCTCCTTAGTTTATTGCAAAAAAAACTGTAACAATACAATACAATCTCAGATATGACCTTGAACAGCCCTGTAAGCAAAGTAATCGATGAATGAAAATGGCGTGATGGAGCGCCTTCCCAATTTAAATGTACTCTTGGATGGCGCAAATAATAGGAAAATCAGCGATACTTATGCTGCATGAAAATTATAAGTCAAATATGTCAAATGAATATGATGGTAGTTCACTCTATCGACATGACAGTGGAACTGACTAATCATAAAAGAAATGTGAAGAGAGCAGATGATAATGTAATGTGACATAAACAAGGCTCAGATTCAATAACCCACGCTAGATTTGCACCTTCAAGACTTGTGAACGGCTGTTTCAGATCCCAATGAATCAAAGCAAGAAAATATAAATGGAAATAGAATATGGAGAGAATGCATGAGGCATCTGGCTGAAAAACGGAAGGTGGCTCCTTCAACCAATGCGGCTCTAAGGAAGGCCATCATCTTGTGTACGTTAGCGGTGGCCACAGCTCTGCTGTTCGGTGGTGAAGCGGTACCTGGACCGGCTGCTAAGGGGCCAGAGGCCAGAGTCTGAGCAGTGTGTGACGAGGATGGTGTTGAGGCTGAGGCTGACGCTGAACAGCCAGAGAATCTCCCTTGCTGGATGACATTGGCCTTGGTTTCTTCACGCTCTTGCACAACAATGGAACACCCATAGTGCTCTTAAGCCCTTTGTGAGTTCAGGTAGAACAACATGAATGCGTGGACAGATTACTCGAGGGTGAGTAGGTCGAACTAGAGTGTGGAAATTGGTGTGCAGATAAATAAAAGCAAGTCACCAGCTGGTAGATCGAATTGTGGGGAAGGAGTGTTACAGAGGAGAAAGGACTCTAGCAATAGCAGATTTGAGTGGGGTGGGTTAAATCACCACCAAAATGGACAAAATGGACAAAATGAGTTGCATATTGAAATATGTTTGTGATGAAACATATTGCAAGCCATAAATTTATTCTTGAAATCATCCCTATTTTCTGATCTTCAAGATCGTACAAAGACGCGGGAGGAGAGCATACTTATTCTAAGCAAAGCTGAAACCTATTTTCTGATCCTCGAGATCATACAAAGACGCAGGAGGAGAGCATACTTATTCTAGGTAAAAGCATAACTGAAAATGAAAGCAAAAGCTAAATCTGAAAGCCTACCTACTCTATACTAATTAGAATTTACAAATTAGTTACGTGTAGTTAAACTTCCAATGAAGCCATTCATGTAGCATTGAAAACAATAGATTCGGTAGCAAGTTTTCAAATGATGGATGAAAATATTTGACAGTGAATGAATCTAGTTGTTGTAACTGCAAATCATCTAAAAAATTAAAAAATGAATCTAATCTAGTACTTACCTGGAACCATTGTTCGATGAAGCTTTGATAGGCACAGTTTCTCTCACTCAGATCATGCTGCAACTCCTGTTCTTCTTCTCTGATCTGCTGCTCTTCTTCCTCGATCTCTTGTTCTAATTATTGTTCATCATCAGATACGCAAGATTCTTCAGATGTTGATATTTCTTGGGGATTAGTTGAACTTTCAATTTTTGTCAAGATCTCCTTTTCCAGGGAAGAGGAGATTCCGACTTCTGCAAGGATCTGAGTGAGTAGTTCCAAGCTGACACTCATTATAAAACCATGTTGAAAGAGAAAAGCAAATAAAAATCAGCACACTATCAATTGAATTAAAAACAAAAGGACCACAGAAATAATCTTGAATTCAATACTCAATTAAACCCTCTTACAAGGACTGCTCATTAATTGAGTAATCGAATGCTTCAATTATAACCATAAGCCATGAATTCATCAGACACTCTTCACAGTTGAGAAAATCAAACACACTTGCAAAAATTAAAATTCACGCTTGCATAAATGTAAACACACCCTACATGCCCTGATCCATAAGAGGTCGAGCCCATTACGGTATCTCGAATGCGATGCATAGGCTGTTCCCCACGTCTTACCGCCTTAACACCTCAGAGTTAGGAACATGTCTAAACACACATGCAGAAAAATCAAACTAAACTTCAATCCATCGTGCCTCCCCGGCAACGACGCCAAAATGTTGGGTGAAACTATGTTCGTTTAATTCCGTTGTAGTACTTACCCAACTATTTAATTTGTCAATCCGAGGTCCGTAGACTTACGAGACACATGCACTATATATGCAGGACTGAAGTGGAACTAATCTAATCTAATCTAATCTAAATTACTGAAATCAAATTAAAGCATTGAAACACTAACTAGGAAAGCAGGAAATTGCATAAAAGAAAAGCAATACAACATGTGAAGAAGTGAATGGAAAACAACAGATATGAGCTCATAACAATAAAACTATGTCAAATTATATTACAATAACTAAATTACAAATCATGAAAGAATCAAAGTTAATCTCCATTCTCTATTATTCATTATTCCAATGAAGAGAGAGCACTCTCTTATATACATGAGGAAGATAACCTTTCCATAATTACATATCCAATATTCTCTCAAGCACTCTCAACTAGTTTCCCGTTATTACAAGATATCATCGCACAAATCTCTCAAACATGATCCCACAAATCTCTCACATATCTTGGATAAGATATGTCTCCATGATTTTCTCCTTAGGATAAGATATGCCTCCATGATTTTCTCCTTAGAAAAAGATATGCCTCCATGATTTTCTCCTTAGAAAAAGATATGCCTCCATGATTTTCTCCGTAGAAAAAGGCTTGCATAATTATCTCCTTGATATGGTGGAGGAGATATTAATTCTTCACATATTTCCTACACATCACAAAACTCACATATTCTTGAGATATATAAAAATATGTACATTTTCTAATAATTAATCATAAATTCACTTATAATACAAAAATGAATAAAATGGAAAATAAGAAGGTGAAACCCAAATGTATGTATGAAAGTGATATGATAACAGGTTAATGGGATGATGAAATGTAAGGAATAGTGAAGAAAAAGGTGGATGAAAATATGACATTTCTGAGTCCCAACAATCTTGTAGTGTCAACAACGTAGAAATATCGCTCTCAAATGCCGCGGATGATCGGTCCGCTTTCGCGAATGAGCCAGAAGGTCATCGAGATATGGTTGAACCATGTTTTTGATGTCATGGAAGGCATAATTCATTTCCCTCTGAAACGTTGCCCCTGCGTTCTTTAAACCAAAGGGTAATTTGCAATATGCAAATGTGCCCCACAGACAAATAAATGCAGTCTTTGACTGGTCTTGTGGGCGGATATTTATTTCATTATACCCGCAGAATCCATCCATGAATGAAAATATTTCACATCCAGCACATTCATCAATTATCTGGTCAATAAAGGGTGTAGGGTAGTTGTATTTTGGACAAGCTTGATTTACATCCCTATAATCGACGCACACTCTAATCGTTCCTTGTTTTTCATCACAGGAACAATGTTCGATAGCCAATCAATTAGAGGAACTGGGTAAATGAAACCAGCATGGAGAAGCTTTTCAGCTTCTGCCTTGATGGCAGCGGCTTTATTGGGGTGCACCTGCCATAGCTGTTGTCGTACTGGTTTGACATCTGGATACATCTTGATTTCGTGTTCAACTATACTCGAGTCGATGCTTGGAATTTCATCATATGAACAATCAAAGACATCTCTGAATTCACGAAAAAGAGCATTATATATTTCCAGTTCTGAAGGAGAACAACATTTGCCAACATAAATATTCTCTACAACATCTGTTTTGGTCGAGATATTTATGGCGATAGTCTCTTCAATAGTGGACAAGTTTCACTCGGAATCCACCGTGTTTATAGTGTTTGATAGGAAATAAAAAATTGATGGATGATGAAGGTCATCAGGAGTATCTTCTTTACAATCCGGAAGATGGGAACGATGGTGGTAATCTTCCCATGGCACCCCTTCAATTACCATTGATTGAAAAATTCCTTCGTCAGTGTAATGCACTTGCGACCAAGGATCTGAAGGGGTGCCATATTCCTTAGACCTATCTATCCAAACACTTGATGAGCGTTGATTCGGGTCTGCCTACCATGCCGAAAACATTGATTGCTACAATATTTCTATTGGGCTTGGAGGCAATACCGATGGATGATCCATGCTTACATCGTTTTCTGAGATCTTTTGAATCAAAGATATCATATTGTAGGTTCCTACCGTCGCCACTCCCGCTAGATTGATTGGAGGCGGGAGGGCAAAAGTCTCCATTAATATAGGGTCTTTTAGTAGGCCTACTCTGATATTTTGAAGCGTATGGGGGCTTCCATGGATCATCGGAATGCTTCCCGTAACTTAGGAACTATTGGGGAGAAATGTTTGTTGGTCGATGATTGTAATTCCTCCTTGAAAAGGAAATGAAATCTTCCTAAAGTAGGTCGACACAACTGCAGCCATAGCATATATCCATGGTCTTCCCAGTAGGATGTTGTAATCGAGGTTTCTGTCGATTACTTCAACATCTATTTCTACTATTTTCCCCCCTAGTTCAACTTGCAAGTTACTTAGAATACCATATGGGGTATATGTTCGTCCGTCAAATGCTTTTAATGTTGCCGAAGATCGCAACAAGGTTGGAGATCCGAAAGTTTTCCAGCAACTCATTGACATAATACATGTAGATGCCCCCTCATCAATAATTGTTCGATGAATAGTTTTGTTGAGGGCTTTCACTTGAATGAGGAATGCTAGTTGAGCTGGTAACTAAGGATCATATCCTTTATGATTAAAGGACACAAGATTAGAATCCTTTGGGTCTATCCCACCTATAGCTGATAATAAAGCCTGCTTTTGGGATGGACAATTTTGCAGTACCTCAAGTGTCGACATAGCGGATGGCGATTGGGCCAGATCTTCCACTATATTATAATGTTGTGCTGCTCTGGTACGAGGATTAAATGTCGACTTGTGTACTACTCCCTTTGGCAGTTTTATTGTTAGCTCTGGAATGATGGGCGACGCAACTTCTGTCAAAGTTGTTGTCGAACTACTAGGTTGATCTTTATCCTTGTTGTTCGACAGCTGTGGATTCCCATAATCTGTGTTCCTTGTCTATATCAAAGCATCATTTTGCTGTTTTGAAACCAACAACATCAGTACTTGGGACGGGGAAGCATTTTCACTAGCAACCAGATTTGTTCCTGGATTTGGAAACAGATCCATCAATACTGCTGAGGTGTTTGAATTCTTGAAGAATCTTTTAAGCTCATCTTTATGTGGAAAAATTTTTGTCCAATAATCCTCATCACATATTAAGCATGGATTTTTTGGTTTCCTATCTTCAGGAGGGTTTGCAGAAGAATTTTCAGGTGATGATTCCTCCTGTTTCTTCTTCTTCCCTTTGTTTTTCTTCTTGCCTCCTGGTTGCTTGGTTTCTTTGCCTTTATCAGTCGAGATGGCATTTACTTCCCAGGCAAGAAGTTCTTCTTTTGCATTTTGACTAGAAACCTTATGGGACTTTTTAGATGTAGCCTTTTTCAATTTTGTGTCTGTCGTACCTGTTAGTGTCAGCCTTTCCAGCCTTCCTCCAGTGATCAAATGTGCTCTTACAAAGTGATTTTGAAGTGTCAAGGTCAAATTTTGTCATTTCAGTGAGTCTTCAAGCAAAATTTGGTCACTAGGCATTAGGTCTAGGGTTTGCCCAAATGTCAGTCCATGTCACCATTCATCTGAGTTTATCATCATTTGTAGGGTTTTCATTATCATGTCAGTGTCTAATGAGTCATTTCACACCTTGTCCATGCTTCAGTTGCCACCCAGGCAAGGTCATTTCCCTCTCCTAGGGTTTTGAAGGCAATTTCTCTTGGATGGTCAAATCACCGGCAAAACTTGTTTCCTGATGTTCATACACCTTTCCCTATCCCTAAAGTACCTTATCAAACACTTCCCATCCCTTAGATCCGCCAAATTCCTCATTTTTGCACAAACCCTAGTTTCTAGCTACAACCTGGCAATTTTCTAGGTTTGGCCTGTGTTTTTCCCTTTTCGACCCCTTCCCCTCACTCAATCTCTGAGATTCCACTTTCCTCTGCTTCCTAACATCCCTCCCCACTCCCAAAAATTTCCCCAAGAATTTAGAAGCCCCCTATCCCCTTCATTTCGCTCCATTTCGACAAAATCCCTTGTTTCACACATCGGGACAAGTTTCACTCAAAAGCTGTTTCTGAGCAATAAAAGATGAATTTTGCAAAACTGAGAGAGGTTTTTGTCCACAACATGCCAAGGAAGAAAAACCTCTTTCACTTTTTACACAGGTGTCATGGTTCGAGAGAAATGTCAAAAATACCGGTGAGAACGAAGGTGCTCCAAGGACGGTTGGCCAAAGCACAAAAACGAAGGAAAACGCCCGATCCACTCCAAATTTTGGCCAAAGACTCTTTGACTGAGCATGGTACTTGATTGGGGACTCCCAGCCCAAATTTCAAGAAATTGGGAGAAAATTTTGTCATTTGTGAATTTTTTGTGCAATTTACAGGTTTTGGCCGTTGGAGTGGTCTCACCCCGCGCGCGACCACTCGGGAGGACTGCTCAGAATCACAAAAAGTTGACATTTTTGGAAAGGGCATGCAAAAACTAGAATTACCTATACTTGGGGTCAACTTGATTTTGAGATTTGGGCCTCCAAAAGCTCAAAATACATCAAAATATTGACTTTCTGCCCACTTTTTGAGTTGCAGAAAGTGACCTTGGGAGAATTGACTTTTGAGGGGTCAAATCAACTCCAAATCCAGAAATTCCACTTGGGATGGAAAGTAGACACACAGAGATTTCCAATGAGCCATCTTGCACTTGATTTAGACAACTGGAACCCACTCAAAAAGTGCTGCAAATGGGCGCGACCACTCGAGCAGGGGGCGCGACCACTCGAGCTAAAATTGCCAGTTTTAACTTTTCAAGCCTGCAAACTCTGTTTTTTACCTTGGTTGATCATTTGTACTTGTAAATGATGGATGTATGGATAATTTTCATGGCACATTGATAGATTTAATCTCTCTTAACCCTTCTAGAAGCTTCCTTGATGTAAATAGTGAATATTTAATGCATGGATGAGTTAGCTAAGTTTTAGAGGCAAGTTGTTTTGACTGCCTATTATCTAGTGCTAAGTTTAGAATTAGTTCAAACTGCTCCTAGGAAGATGAGCTCGACCCCTAGAGATGGGGAAAGGAGTTAGATGGTCTATATTATGCCTTCTCTTGCTCATTTTCATGGTTGGACTCTTGAGGGAGAAGCTCTATTGTATATTTTACTTGTATCTCTGCAATTTGAGGAAAAGGAAGGCCAGGGTTTTGCAGACATCATTGTGGATTCTTGTGGATTATTGTGTTGATGGTGTGTTTCCTACTTGTCATTGTAAGTGTGTTTATGTGTTCCATCTCTTATTCTATTGCTGCTAATTAAACAAAAGAAGTGATAAAGTTTGAATTCATGCATGCCATGCTCAGCTTTCAATTTTGTTTGATATTTATGTTTTCCACTGTCTAAAGAGGATTCAAAGCCATTGTTTGCCCTCTTTAGCTCCCTCTCTTTCTTCCTTGATCATCCATCTCAGCTTAAGGCATCAGCACAAACTCCTACCTTGCCCCAAAGACCCACCTGCAAAAACTGAGCTCAATCCCCATACCCTGAATTGCACTCCCTCCAATTGCCACCAAAAACCCCAAAAATCTTTAAATCAACCTCCCTTATCAATTTACTAGCCTAAAATATTTATTCCTAATTGGTCAGCTTATCATATTGAAAGATCTACCGAATCTGACCCGAGAGAGCCTTCTCATACCCCATAGGGCTAGCTACGAGGTGAAATGGTTTGATGTAGCCTTGAAGGTTTACCTTCCTCATCCTAGGGTGAAATCTCAAGCGCTAACATAGTGGCGACCATACTCGGGAGAACAACTAATTGTTTGCTCTTTGACGTGTTATTTCATAAGTCTTAGACAGAGCCTGAAGTTACGCCAGGTAGCCTTCGAAAACGCTCTTGTTTTACATCAGCGTTAGTAGATAAACGCTGCTTCAGTCAATCTCCGTGAGCTTGTGAACGTAGCGCTTCATTGACTCTTTACCCCAGTACATATATCAAGTTCAGATCTGATGGTTGATAGTGGACAACGATCAGACACTTGAAAGGCTGAATCATTCACTTGGCGACTCCTTTCACTGAAGAATCCAGCAACCTATGCTTCATGGTGACTTCACTGCAAGAAGATCAGTAGCTGTGAGATTTTCATGATGGACCTAATTGCAAGAAGATATGCCCCCTTGAGTCGAGATCACATCCCCGGTTTTCCAAATAAGATTCCCAAGGTAGATTGGTCAAGGAATCTGCCTATATTTAATGATGATGGTAAGAAGGATGCTGCTTTACATCTGGTTAGATTTCATATGCATATTCGCAAGTTGAAGGTGGATTTTCCTGAAGATTGCTTGATGAAGATATTCTTGGCCACTCTGGAAGGTAAAGCCCAATCATGGTATGAAGGTTTGCCACCTGCTTGTATTTACTATTTAAAAGATTTTCATGCTATGTTCATTGAAAGATATAAGGACTCTTATCCATCATTGAATTTAGTTCAAGACTATTGCAAGCATGCCTATAGTTTTATTGAAAGTCTTGAGAAGTTTTATGAAGATGATAATTTCATGGATGAAGAGATCATGGAAGCCCTGTATGAAAAGCCGTTTCAGCAGCACATAGAAATCTTAGAGGATACTTGTCAAGATCAGTAGGTTGAAGATGGCCATATGGCTGTAATTGATGAAAGAGAAGAGCTTGTTTCAGATCTGCCCACAGAAGAAGACATCGTGCAAGGTAACCAAGATTCAAGTTTAGAATGTAATGCAGTCAACTCAGCTATTTCAGATCAAAATTCAGATCATGATTACCAAGAATACCTTGTGCTGAATCCTGAAAAGGAGAATTTTGTTGTTGAGACCATAGACAGAGTTTTTGATCCAAATGTTCTCATGCCATCGGAACTAGATCTCTATGAGGAGGTCATTCAGTCAGCTCAAGAACATCAAGATGAGATCTTTGTTCAAGTAAGTGAAAACTCTTCTTTCAATCATAATTTGGATAGTTTGATTGCCATGTCATATGAAGATGATCAACAATGTTTCCAAGTTTCAGAAGATCAGGACTGTCATTCAGATTTTTCATGTTTTGAAATGTTATTTCAAGAAGACAAGACTTGTTTGAGCAAAAGGAAACAGAAAGTCTTATCTCCTTTGTCTGAAGAGGAGATAGATCAGCTTTTGAAAGGTCATGCTACAACCCAAGCTACAGCAAATCGGCAGTGTGCACATGGTCACGAAAGTGTTGGTGAAACTTCTTCCTCTTTTGAAAATGATGACAGTCTTGTAATTAGTTTTATAGATCAGCAAACAGATAATATTTTCTTTCATGAAGATGATAAGGCTGTCATGTTTGATGATCTTGAGGATTGTTTTCTGTTTGAGAATGACCTACCATATTGTCAGACTACCGAAGATCATAGCATACAAGATTACCTTTCAGATTCTTCATATGTTTCATGTGCTGAAATGTTTTTCCAAGAAGAGATCTGCTCATCTACCTGTTCAGAGTTTTTTGAAGCTTATGAGCATACTTTTATTGAAGCACATGATGAAGGTAGATCAGAATTTGAAGCAAAAGACACCTTGTTCTTTCAGCAGGAGGTGGCAGTGGCAAATCTTCATGTTTTTCACGATCCTCTAGAAAGTTTGTTGCAGCCAGCAGTGATAGTGTTTATTGCAATGTTCAGTGATGAAGGAGATCATGGTCAGCTACGTCTTTGGATGCCCAGTGATAGGTTTGTATTGTTGATCATGAGATCTCATAGAAAGAATCAGTCAAGAAGCCATCTTCTTGATTGGTTGCATTGGCATTATGATATAGTTTGATGTATATTGTCTTGTAAGAAACACAGGTGGTTGTCATCATGATGTCAAATCTTGATGGACTGCTGCCCTTCAAAAAGCTTTGTAAAGTCTTGTTTTAAGTCAGTCATGAGTCATTTGTGTTTGGTCTGTTGAGTGAGTTGTTCAAGTTATTTCAGTTTGCCATCGAGTCGGTTTGAGTCAAGCTTCAGTTAAGTTTCAGTCAGTTTTCAGTCAAGTTTTTATTCAATAAATGTGTCAAAGTTTTGGGTCAAAGGTGTAAATAATGACTCCATTGCCCAATGATTGTAAGGCACTGGTCTGCTCTCCCAGAGGTCTAAGGTTCTTGGCACCTCCAAGGAGCTACCATCCCCATTGGAGCCAATGTTAGTGTCAGCCTTTCCAGCCTTCCTCCAGTGATCAAATGTGCTCTTACAAAGTGATTTTGGAGTGTCAAGGTCAAATTTTGTCATTTCAGTGAGTCTTCAAGCAAAATTTGGTCACTAGGCATTAGGTCTAGGGTTTGCCCAAATGTCAGTCCATGTCACCATTCAGCTGAGTTTATCATCATTTGTAGGGTTTTCATTATCATGTCAGTGTCTAATGAGTCATTTCACACCTTGTCCATGCTTCAGTTGCCACCCAGGCAAGGTCATTTCCCTCTCCTAGGGTTTTGAAGGCAATTTCTCTTGGATGGTCAAATCACTGGAAAAACTTGTTTCCTGATGTTCATACACCCTTCCCTATCCCTAAATTACCTTATCAAACACTTCCCATCCCTTAGATCCACCAAATTCCTCATTTTTGCACAAACCCTAGTTTCTAGCTACAACCTGGCAATTTTCTAGGTTTGGCCTGTGTTTTTCCCTTTTCTACCCCTTCCCCTCACTCAATCTTTGAGATTCCACTTTCCTCTGCTTCCTAACATCCGTCCCCACTCCCAAAAATTTCCCCAAGAATTTAGAAGCCCCCTATCCCCTTCATTTCGCTCCATTTCGACAAAATCCCTTGTTTCACACATCGGGACAAGTTTCACTCAAAAGCTATTTTTGAGCAATCAAAGATGAATTTTGCAAAACTGAGAGAGGTTTTTCTCCACAACATTCCAAGGAAGAAAAACCTCTTTCACTTTTTACGCAGGTGTCATGGTTCTAGATAAATTTCAAAAATACCGGCGAGAACGAAGGTGCTCCAAGGACGGTTGGCCAAAGCACAAAAACGAAGGAAAACGCCTGATCCACTCCAAATTTTGGCCAAAGACTCTTTGACTGAGCATGGTACTTGATTGGGGGCTCCCATCCCAAATTTCAAGAAATTTGGAGAAAATTTTGTCATTTGTGAATTTTTTGTGCAATTTACAGGTTTTGGCCGTTGGAGTGGTCTCACCCCGCGCGCGACCACTCGGGAGGACTGCTCAGAATCACAAAAAGTTGACATTTTTGGAAAGGGCATGCAAAAACTAGAATTACCTATACTTGGGGTCAACTTTATTTTGAGATTTGGGCCTCCAAAAGCTCAAAATACATCAAAATATTGACTTTCTGCCCACTTTTTGAGTTGCAGAAAGTGACCTTGGGAGAATTGACTTTTGAGGGGTCAAATCAACTCCAAATCCAGAAATTCCACTTGGGATGGAAAGTAGACACACAGATCTTTCCAATGAGCCATCGTGCACTTGATGTGGACAACTAGAACCCACTCAAAAAGTGCTGCAAAGGGGCGTGACCACTCGAGCAGGGGGCGCGACCACTCGAGCTAAAATTGCCAGTTTTGACTTTTCAGGCCTGCAAACTCTGTTTTTTACCTTGGTTGATCATTTGTACTTGTAAATTATGGATGTATGGATAATTTTTATGGCACATTGATAAATTTAATCTCTCTTAATCCTTCTAGAAGCATCCTTGATGTAAATAGTGAATATTTAATGCATGGATGAGTTAGCTAAGTTTTAGAGGCAAGTTGTTTTGACTACCTATTATCTAGTGCTAAGTTTAGAATTAGTTCAAACTGCTCCTAGGAAGCTGAGCTCGACCCCTAGAGGTGGGGAAAGGAGTTAGATGGTCTATATTATGCCTTCTCTTGCTCATTTTCATGGTTGGACTCTTGAGGGAGAAGCTCTATTGTATATTTTACTTGTATCTCTGCAATTTGAGGAAAAGGAAGGCCAGGGTTTTGCAGACATCATTGTGGATTCTTGTGGATTATTGTGTTGATGGTGTGTTTCCTACTTGTCATTGTAAGTGTGTTTATGTGTTCCATCTCTTATTCTATTGCTGCTAATTAAACAAAAGAAGTGATAAAGTTTGAATTCATGCATGCCATGCTCAGCTTTCAATTTTGTTTGATATTTATGTTTTCCACTGTCTAAAGAGGATTCAAAGCCATTGTTTGCCCTCTTTAGCTCCCTCTCTTTCTTCCTTGATCATACATCTCAGCTTAAGGCATCAGCACAAACTCCTACCTTTCCCCAAAGACCCACCTGCAAAAACTGAGCTCAATCCCCATACCCTGAATTGCACTCCCTCCAATTGCCACCAAAAACCCCAAAAATCTTTAAATCAACCTCCCTTATCAATTTACTAGCCTAAAATCTTTATTCCTAATTGGTCAGCTTATCATATTGAAAGATCTACCGAATCTGACCCGAGAGAGCCTTCTCATACCCCGTAGGGCTAGCTACGAGGTGAAATGGTTTGATGTAGCCTTGAAGGTTTACCTTCCTCAGCCTAGGGTGAAATCTCAAGCGCTAACAGTACCAATCACGCCATCGCCGACATGAGAGTCATTGTTCGATTTAGGAGGAGGAGGGATGGAAAATTCCAGTCTGGGAGCATCAGGGATTTTATCATAGAGCATACCAGACTGAGTATAAATCAATTCTAAATATTGTGCACGAGAAATTACTTGCTCTTCAATGACGAATCCTCCCTTTTCCACATCTTCTGTAATGGAAGGTAATAATGAATTAATAAACCATTCAGCTAAAATTTGATCAGGAACATACATTTTTACCATTCTATGACGACATCACCACTCATGAATATGATCGGATATGTGAGTGGCTGTTGTTTTCTTGAAATTGGTAAGAAGTTCTATTCCCGTTTCGTACCTTATCGTAACTGAAAATGGGTTAAAAATATTGTGGCTAGGGTATTGAATTTGTCAAACGAAGCTCTAGGTAACTCGATATACCATTTTGCTACCAAACCAGTTAGCGTCCTCTAGAAAAGGCGAAGCCTAATCGAATCATCATTTAGGGTGTTTGATGAACCCCACAGATGAATTGTCATCACATGATTCGATGGGTATTCACCTAGATTTCCATTAAATTTAGGAATATCTAACGGAAGTTTATGCGGAATCGCTGGCCACCAAGGGGTGTAAGCAATTGGATCGTTCATTAACCTATTTAGATCTGGTAACTCCAAAGTTGCCATGAAGGGTAACTGTTGATTCAAGTTTGGCGAAGCATACCCAAGATAAAATGGGATTGCCTGAGCAGTTGGTCTCTGCATACCAGCATAATGCATTTGATGCTGGTAACTTTGGTAAGGCTGATGGGCATAACCATTGTAGAATGGTTGATTTTGACCATTTTGAATATACAGCTGCCCACTATTTGAAAAGATTTGTTGCTCAGATCCTTGGTATACTTGTTGGAATTGCGGTTTTTGGTATTGCACTAGCCATGGCTGCGAAGCCATGTGCTGTTGTCCAATACTGACCGTTTGACCAAGATGAGGGGTAATTGTACCCGTTTGGGCCTGTGTCATTCCATTAGTTGGTGATTGTGGTTGAGTCACAGGGACAAGAGGTTGTTGCATTACAACCTGAGAAACCTGAGGTTGGCATACAACGGGCAGCGCTTGTACTTGTGACACCGTCACAATAGCCGGCGTAGTTGGTATATTTGACATAGGTAAACATTGTTGCATCGAATATACAACTCCTAGTTGTTGAGGCAGTATCGACACCCAACCGCTAGATGTAATTCCAGGATAACCTGAATTTCATTGTGAAGTCTCATATGGTTGTCCTCCTAGAGGAGACAATGAAAGGGTATACTACCCCCCATACAGCAGTAATCCGGTACTTAAAGGAATTGTTTTCTTTTGAGGACTGGACTACCCAAATTGACACCCTGAAGGATCAATTTGTTGAGACTCAACATAAGAGTTCCCAGATATTATTCCGGATGGACAAACAGGAACAGACCATACTGTCGAAATAGCACATGAGTGGGCCCCTTCTAGCGAATGAGAGCTAGTTGGGACAGATGGTATGCCGGCGAACATTGTTGGAGTGACAGCAGGAAGTTCTGCCATCGCTGTGTCGGATGACATAGTCCTAGATGTCGACGGTTGTTCAAACATTTCTAGTCTATCCAAAAGATTTCCTAGCGATTCTACAGGAGCTTCTGATGGCGGTAGAATAATTTCTGACGAAGAAGGATATAGAGCGATCCCAACTCCAAATCGCAATGGAGTACTAGATGGAAGATCCTCCACAATCTTTTCTATAGCAATCAGACCAGGTGGAAGAGGTAGACCGTCAGGTCCGTAAAATATTTCTGGTGCTGAAGAAGGTACAGAATCTATAGCAACAGATGTTTGGGGAATAACACCTTTTGAATCAGCTGTAGATGGAGCTGGCTTAGTAACACAAGTGTTTACCTTCACACTAGGATCAGTTCTATTGTCCTTTGGTGGCTACTGAACTTCTTCTGTAAAGGCAGGGATACCAAAAATGTTTGGAGTAACCAGAGTCTCCGATGGTGTTGGAACACTTGTTCTAACTTTACCAGGAGATTTGGAACCGGTTAAACGAGTTCGCTTTGTCCGTAACAGTTTAGACTCTGGAGACAAAGACGGTTGACTCATAAGCCTCCGTGAACGACGGGGTTTCAATTGACTTTCTTCCACGATTGCGAATTACTCGATCAACTAAAAATCAAGGGGAAGTATGTTTCTGAATTAGATGAATTTTAGACACTTTGACACAACTTTATTTTTCAGTTTTTAAGAGTTGAGAAAAAGCAAAAGATGACTCTAGTCGCCTTCGATTTTTAATGAGCCTGAAGTGACAATGGCTTAGATGGATCTTTTCCTTTAAGGAGTCTGAAAAGGAACAAAAGGGACTGCTCTGGAAATCTAGACAGAGGGATTACCAAATCAATCGCAAAACTGCAGAATACTTTTTACGGTACGGCAGTCAATCTTCCAGAATGCTGTGTCCAGTGCATTGTGATTGATAGGGCGACAAACATGCCTTCCTATGGATAAAGGATATAGCCTATTGTGGTCTCCCAAAATATAATCGACAGTATGTGGGAGCACAAGTCCGTACTGGCACTTATCGTCTCAAAGTGGAGGAATCACCCAACCAACAGTGAAAACAATAGTTACCAGGCTTTACGACACCAGAATATGTCTCTAGCCTAGACTTCTAAAGAAATTTGCTTAAGAATACGTCTCTATATGTCTCTTGCTTAAGAAATTTTCCTTTCAGTTTCACCGTGTGATGTAGATGTACAATTCCTAAAATGCAATCTAAGATGATAAACAATCATTTAATATTCTTTCTGCAATGAAAATCCTAGCTACTAAGGAAAGAGAGATGGCGTTCTTTCAACAAAGAGCAAAGAGCAAAGAGCACACACTATATGCACTGTCCTAAATCAAACCAACAAACAGTATAAATGAAAATGCACATGCATGTATTTGTTTTCAGCCTTCTTAATGTGTGAATGATAAAAAGAAAGCTAAGCACAAATCTGAATTATTTTTTCAAAGCGACAATTACTAACAAGCTTCTTTTCAAGACAAAATGAGGACAATGACGACACTTTGTGATTTGGAAATGAAAACTTGCTTTTGACACTTGAAAAACTACTAATTCAAATCAAATACAAGAGTAATAGTGTAATCGACTATCAAGAACAATCAGATTCTCTTCTATGATTGAAAACGACACTTGCGACACTTTCAAATCAAGAAACGACAGTACGATTATGCTACTTCTTTGTAAAAGAGAACTAAAAATGACTCAAAATACATATAAGCATTTACAGTTCTTTGCCCAATGGAGGCGGAATAATGGCAAGGAAGGGGGTTTCAACAGAGGTGTACTGACTACAGGCAGCAAAACTCCTGAATAGAGCTAAAAAGCATGAACACAGAAGCCAAAATCTAAGAGCAAAAGAGGTCTGATCAACGCACCTATAGCACAGGGAAACTGAAATGCAATGCACCTACTACACTCGGGAAGTGCGATGCATTCAGGTATCAAAGAAGACATAATGCGATGGACCAGGGACGAGACTTTAGCTAGGTTCCGGGTCATAGTTAACATCTCAGTTCAGGGATTTAGGCCGAGAAAGTGGTAATCAGTAAATCAATCACAGTGGTAGACCTAAGGAGGTTACTAGAGCCACCACAAGGGAAATTAAAGAGCTTGTAAATCAATTGTTTAATTCATAAACAAAACCTGGAGATAGACTAAAGCAGCATTGATCTACTTTGCACTTGCATAGCAAATGCAGTTCGAAGCCTAGCTGGCTTGACTTCAGGCTCCTTCTGTAAGTTTATAAAGTAAACAAATGTAGATAAACAAACAATCTATTCGCTCCCCAGTGGAGTCGCCATTTTTTTATCGGGAAAACTAGTGTCTATGCAGCGCTGCTATTTCCACTAAGGCTGGTAGCTACCTTAGAAACAAACAAACTAAAAACTACTTTTGTTTTCCTTTATGAGAAATAGATAAGAGGGGAATAAGGAGACCAACCTCTGTCTTGCGCTTGGTTCCTTGCTTGATTCCTCTCCCTTCTGATAGGTCTTCACCACTCGCTTCCTCGTCTACCCAGCTTCAAAGATCACCTGTAGAATCAAAGCAGCATAACACTATCCAAGAACATAGATCTATTATCATAAACAATATAGGACCAGATATATATTGACCACACAAATGCATATAACAGCAATCATACAAGAATGTGGAGGAAAACTTGAATAGCCTTATTGATAATGAAGAAAGAGCAAAGAGGATTACAACCAATTGTTCTAACCCAGCATCATCCTCTCAGCAAGAAAGCCCTTCTTCACCTCATGAAAATATTAGATCACCAAACACTATGATATTGCACCAAGAAACTAATATCACTTCCTTACAAGATAAAAAATTCCAGCCTCCTGATCTCTGGGATGAGGGATCCATATATAGATGTTTGCAACGGAGGTGAGTCAGCTTCTGAGATTTGATTAGTGTCCTCTCTCTGATAGTTCTTGATTCCACTTGGAGATTGATGATCTCTTACTCATCCCTGGGCGAATGCAGAGAGGCAAGTGTCATAGGAGAAGTTTCTGGAAGATTCCATGCTCCTCCACCTTGCGGATTGACCTTGCCATTTGTCCACTCTCACCCATCGCACCCCATAGAAGGGTTTTTCAACATGCATCACACCTACTATGTGTATTTAGGTGGGATGCAACGCACTTTGACCATGGATCAGGTGAAATGGTCCAGTTTTGACCAGTTCTAAGTAGTTTTTCATGGAGAACTTCTGGGAGATGTTGTAATCAGTTGACCTTGTTCTTTTAGGAGTTGGAACAACACCTTTAGGGACTTAGGAGCCCTTGGTTTATGGAAATTTATGATTGGGGTTGCAGTGCCCAAAAATGTCTATAACAGGGGCCTAATCTGTTGGTCTGGTATGGCATTCTTTCCAGGATTAGGGTTCTTCCGAAAATTGGTGTTTCTTATTGGGGGTGGTTGTTGATTCTCCCATTGATTTTTTCTCTCCATATTATATAGTCTATCCATTAGTCTTTCTAAACTCTTAGATAACACATCTACATTTCCATCTGAAGTGGAAGTTTCCTCTTTAATCACAACTTTCTTCTTGTTTCTCATTCGGCCTTTCTTGGCTAATAGATTGGCCTCTACACTGACAGCATTGTCTGCATTTGTTCTAGTGTTTTTGGGTTTCTTTCTCTTAGCTGGTATGACATGTCAGTGTGAAAACCATCAGGGAACTTAATTATGTTGGCATTATGGCACAGGTTTGGAGCTATGGCATAGGTGTTGTCCTTGATGGCAACTCTCTTTGGTAAAAGATCTCAGTTCAAGCTTTCAGAATGAAGGAAAATACATAGACACAGGTTCATCTAGACGAAGAAGCGTATACATGCGGGTTAGATGTTTCAAAGGTGCGTATGTGTATACACACACTTTCATGCAAGGAAAAGCATGTATATGTTGGAGAACTTACTTTTGGTCCGTGGTAGTTAGTCCTTGGTATTTGAACCTATGGTTTTGGACCATGGTACCTCGTCAGAAGTGTTGATCCCAAGTATTGGGTCCATGGTATTGGTTTATTATGGTTTTGGACCATGGTATTGTGGAAGGTCTAAAACTATAAATGAGGAAGGAGATCATGTGGCAAAATATCATCTGAATTATTATTGAAGATCTGATAAAGTGCTAGACCTGGAATACTGGTATTTGGGTTATGGTGCAGATCCGGATCTGAATGAAGGAGGAACCTTAGCACAAAGAGAAGGATAAGTTCTATTGATGGGTCATAATATTTAAGCTTGAATGACAGTATCTTTGTATGATTTTGATCTGCTATATGTGGCACTTGCTTGATCTATAAGTCTGATAATCTGGGTTAATTAGTGTTTGAATATCTGAAAGAGCGAATTATCCTTTATAGATATGTACGCAGGTTCAGTGAAGGGAAGGCGTGTATACATGCTGGTTCAGTGAAGTGAAGGAGCATATACGCAGGTTGTTCCAACAACTGAAGTGTATGTACGCAGGTTTCAGGTTATTAAAGCAACGTATATCTTTTGAGTTGTGATCTAGTTGCTTCTGTTTATTACTGCAGTGTTTTGAGTTCAGATTTGGTGTGTGGTTACTATTACTGTGATCTGGGTACAGTCATCAGAGAAGTGTTTATTTTGATTCAGTTTTGATTGGTGAAAAGGTGATTGGTTGATGCAGAAATTCTTGATGTTTGATTGATGTTTGTGGATCCAGCCTGAAAATTTATGAAATGTGGTCCCAGAAAGAAAGAGAAGGTTGTAGCCTTCTGTAGGCCAGCACCTACGTACTAGTATCTTGGCTAGTACAAGAGCTAAGGGGGTTGTAGCTCCCTTCCAGGAGAAGCTGGAAAACGAGAGAGGGTTGTAGCTCTCTGCAAGTTGCAGCCTGCGTACTGGTAAAGGACTGCACCAGTACAATTGTAAAAGGAAGTTTCTAATTAAAGAGAAGATAGAGACGAATTGCAGCAGGTGGTTTTCACCCACATTGGGTTTCCACCTTATATCTTGTGTTCTTGTGTGTGATTGTCTTTCTGCTCTGCTTTACTGTTTCTGGTTACTGGTTATTTGATTCTCAAACACATATTAACAATCAACATCAGAAAGATAAAGTAAATTAAAAGTTTGCATTTTATACGCGGGTTTCCTTCTGCATAGTTGCGTATATACGCGAGTTTAATTAACTGAAGTAGCGTATATCTTTTGATTTTAAAAAAGGAATATTTGACTTGATAATACTGATTCACCCCCCTCTCAATATTATTTTCAACAATTGGTATCAGAGCAGGTTATTCAGAAGAAGCTTGATCGCTTGAAGGAAGATCTTTCATCATGAGAAACTACGAGAGGGAAGCATCAATCAGGTCATCGATTTTTGATGGGACAAACTTTGTATATTGGAAGGTAAGAGTTATTGCCTATCTTCAATCTCTTGGTACATATGTTTGGGATATCATAGATACAGGTTATACTTTTCCATTAGCAACTCCTACAGATCCGACTGAGAAGAAGAACTATGAAACAAATGCAAAGGTGGTCAATACTCTATTAGGATTCCTATCTCCATCAGAATTTGTCAAGGTAATGCAGTTTAAATCCACAAAAGAGATATGGGACAAGATTGTTCTGAGCTATGAAGGAGATGAACAGGTAAAACGAGCAAAACTTCAAACCCTCAGGATTCAGTATGAAAATCTCATAATGCACAATGATGAAAGTGTGGCTAACTATTTCCTTCGTGTAGATGAGATTGTTAATTGTATGAAAAACTTGGGTGAAGAAACAAAAGAGGCTATTGTGGTTGAAAAAGTTCTAAGATCTTTTTCCCCTAGGTTTGAATCTAAAGTTTCTGCAATAGAAGAAAAGGAGAATCTTCGAAACCTTACCATGTCACAGATACACGGGATTCTAACTGCTTATGAAATGAGGAAAGGAGGACCATTATATAGGAGAAAAGCAGCTTTCAAGGCTTCAGGCAAAGGAGACTACTATGAGTTAGGACATGCATCAGAAGATGAAGAAGAATCAAATTTGGTCAAAAACCTTCAATGGGGGGCCGGAATATTCCGAGGTAAGTTACCTTGCAAATTCTTTTCTTGTGGAAGAGTCGATCACTATGCTGCCAAATGTCCTCATAAGGATAAGGTTGACAAAGAGAAGGAACCTGTTAGATGGAACAAGAAACAGAATGCAACAAAGAAAAGTTACTACACTCATGAAGACAGTGATGGCCTATCAAATAGTGACGAAGATGAACGAGGTAATGATTATAAACTTTTAATGGCTTTTGAAGATGATGATTACATGGATGCTATAGATGTAGATGGTTTTTATGAAGAAATTTCTAGACTCAAAACATGTTTAGAAGAAAAGAATATGATCATTGATACTTTGCAATTCCAACTTGATGAAAAATAAAAATTTCTTGAGAAGTTAGAATGTGAAATTTTTGGCCTTAGAAAAGAAATTGAGAAAACAAAGGCTCTTAATCTTAAATTTGTTAAAGGGTCTGAAACTCTGGATGAGATTATCAGTGTACAACGTTCTCCACTAATCAAGATAGGTTTGGGGTATAATGGAGAAGCATCTCAAGAATCCACCTCAAAGAGTTATCTTGATGCAGCAAGGAGGAATGAGCAAAAGCCCAATGGAGATCACCAGGTAAAACAGGGACGAATTACATCAAGAATAAACAAAGACCACCAGGTAAATCAGGGGAAATGCATCTTAAGGGTGAACAAAAGCTACAACCAGCCACAAATAAAAAATTCTCAATTTGCTTCAAGAATGGATGACAATCAAAACTACAATCATTTGGCTGGTAGATTTGATAATCGCAGAAGTTTCTTCAATGGCCAATGTTTCTCTTGCCATAACTTTGGTCACAAAGCAGCTCAATGTGTTGCCTATAAGACAATCATGACTAGAGAAGCTCAAAAACAAAGAAGTATGACTGGAATCACAAAAAGGACCTATAACAACTTTTCCGCCCTTGAAAATGAAATTGAATGTTCTATTTGTAATAACTTCAGTCATGAAGATTCTGAATGCAGGAGCAGGTTTTGGAAGACAACTCAGAAGGAACAAACCTCAAGTGCCAGAACATGGAGAATGAAGGAACCGCAACCAGAAAGATGTGGGATAGCTTTTTATGCAGAAGGACAAGAAAATCTATGGTACATCGACAGTGGATGTTCGAAGCATATGACAGGTGATAAAGAAAAACTTGAATCATATAGTGTTTTAGAAAAGGGAAATAAAGTTTCTTTTGGAAATGATACCCCTGCGGTCATAAAAGGAAGAGGCACTGCTCAGTTGAAAGAAAGAGTCAAAGCTAGAAATGTTTTGTATGTTGATGGCTTGAAGCATAATCTACTGAGTGTCAGTCAGATGTCTGATCAAGGAACCGAGTTAATATTTCGATCAAATGGATGTAGTGTTCGTGATCTTGATACAGGAAAAACAGTGATCAAAGGTAGAAGAACTCCAAATAATCTATACATATTTGAAGAAGGACAACAACAATGATATTTGAGCAAGGATGATGAACACTGGTTATGGCACCGGAGGTTGGGGCATCTAAGCTTTTCACAAATAAAGAAAGCATGCAAATACCAGGCAGTTTATGGTCTTCCAGATATCAAAATTCCAGACAACACAATATGAAAATCATGTCAGTTTGGTAAGCAAACTAGAACTAACTTCCCTGAGAAGGAAGGATCAGCTATCAGGCCTCTTGAGCTAGTCCATATAGATGTATGTGGTCCATTTAGGACAAGTTCACCTCGAGGAGAAGAATACTTATATTATTCATTAACGACTTCTCCAGGATGGTTTGGTTAGGACTTATGAAGCACAAAGACGAAGCATTCGAAAAATTCAAATCCTTCAAAGCCTTGGCTGAAAACAAATCAGATCACAAAATTAAGTGCCTCAGGTCCGACAGAGGTGGGGAGTTTACCTCAAATGAATTTTTAGATTTCTATGAAGAACATGGAATAAGAAGGGAATTCTCTACAACTAGGACTCCTCAGCAAAATGGAGTGGTGGAAAGGATGAACAGAACAGTCCAACAAATGGCTCGTGCTATGCTTGATGAGTCTGGAACTCCCGTAACCTTCTGGGGTGAAGTTACATTTGCTGCGGTTGTTATTCTCAACAAAACAAATGTCCGAGTGAACAGCACTCAAACTCCTCATGAGCTCTGGTATGGTGAGACTCCTTCGGCAAAGAATTTCAAAATTTTTGGAAGCAAATGCTATATTAATAATAATGATGAACAGCTTGGAGAATTTGAACCTAGAGTAGATGAATGCATTCTCCTTGGTTCTTCTCCCCACAAAAAAGCATATAAGTGTTACAATAAAAGACTTGGAAGAATTGTTGACAGCATTGATGTAGTGGTTGATGAAAAAGGATACATTCCTGGGCAAGTAAATTATGAAAATATCGAAGAGGATGAATACTACTCTCCAAATCAGACTGATGATGAAGAAGAACCTCGAGAGGCACCAGAGGAACAGATAAGGGTAGAAGAGAAGACTCCATCCAGGTATGTTCAGAAGAATCATCCAAAATCTCAAATTTTGGGGCAGAAAGAGGCAGGTATACAAACAAAAAGAACAATTGCAGAAGCCTCAAGCTATTTGGCTTTGCTCTCCTCCACTGAGCCACAAAATGTAAAAGAGGCATGAAAAGATGAATGTTGGGTCAAGGAAATGGATGAAGAACTTGATCAGATCGAAAAAAACAACACTTGGGAGTTGGTTCCTAGACCAGAAGATAAGAATGTCATAGGGACAAAATGGATCTTTAAAAATAAGTTGAATGAAAATGGAGAAGTAATCAAAAACAAGGCCAGACTTGTGTGTAAAGGGTATGCTAAATAAGAAGGAATAGACTTTGAAGAAACTTTTACTCCCTTTGCTAGACTTGAGGCCATCTGAATGTTCCTTGCTCTCTCAAGCTTTCAGAAGTTCAAAGTATTTCAAATGGACGTGAAATTAGCCTTTCTGAATGGAGACTTAGAATAAGAAGTGTACATTGAGCAACCAGATGGTTTCATTCTTGGGAATGATCCAAATATTGTATGCAGACTAAAAAAGGCTCTCTATGGTCTTAAACGGGCTCCAAGAGCTTGGTACTACCGTTTGGACAAATATCTTCTTCAACAAGGTTTTTCAAAAGGATCAGCAGATAGCAATCTCTATATAAAAATTGAAAATGAAAAATTGCTAATACTTGTTGTGTATGTAGATGATATTATCTTTGGCAGCAATGAAGAAGCTATGAGTCAAAGCTTTGCCTTGGTGATGCAGAAAGAATTCGAAATGTCTTTGCATGGAGAACTGACATACTTTCTTGGATTGCAAATCCAACAAAATGAAGGCGGTATCTTCTTGTCTCAAACCAAGTACCTCAAGAAGATTCTGAAGAAGTATGGCATGGAAGATTCGAAACCAGTATGTACCCCTATGGTTACAGGATGCAGTCTCAGTGCAAATGATGAATCAGCAGCAGTACGTCAACCAACCTATAGATCTATGATTAGAAGTATACTTTATTTGACAGGTACCCGACTAGACATCATGCATGCAGTGGGAATAGTTGGAATATTTCAGGCAAATCCAAAGGAAACTCATCTTCAGGCAGTGAAGAGAATTTTCAAGTATCTTCAAGGAACTCAAAACTATGGCTTATGGTATCCTAGAGATACAGATCTCATTCTTCATGCTTATATAGATGCAGATTGGGCTAGAAGCGTGGATGACAGGAAGAGCACAAGTGGTGGTGCATTCTTTATGGGTTCCAGATTAGTATCTTGGTTCAGCAAGAAAGAGAGTTCGATTGCTTTATCTACAACTGAAGTGGAATATGTGGCTACTGCATCTTGTTGCACTCAACTTCTTTGGATGATGCAAACCTTGCAGGACTTTCAAATCACTTGTACACCACCTATCTCCATCTTATGTGATAATACAAGTGCAATCAGCATTTCAAAGAACCCAGTCATGCATTCAAATACCAAGCACATACCGATCAAGTATCACTTTCTCCGGGAACAAGTGTTGGAAGAAAAGGTCAAATTGGAGTATGTTCCTTCTAAGGAAAAAGTTGCTGATATTCTCACTAAACCATTGCCCAGGGAGACATTTGAATACCTCAGACAGAAACTGGGAGTAGTTGATGCATCATATTGCTGTTAAAACTTGTTTGTTTCAGAGAAAAATGAGTGTACGCGAGTTGCCTGAGGAGGATCCACGTACATACGTCGGTTTGTGCAGAGACAGTCGCGTATATGGAGGTTTGATGGATATCAGTAGGGACAGGCTCTGGTTGAAGATATTCTGATATGGGTCTGACAGAGACCATCCGGCACAGGTTTAGGGGGAGGAGATAATCTTCTAATAATGCATTGTTGGCATTATCTTAGAAGCTTTTGGTTCTAGTTCACAGCTGTTGTTTTGTTTCAGGTGGAACAGAGGCGGAGGGAGAACAAAAGGAAATCTTGGTTGCTGATCTGAATGGTGATGGACAGATGCTGTTGCTATCAGTTATTGGTGACTTTCGTAAGTCTTGTTCTAGATATTTCATCTATATGTCATGTATCTCTTTTGTGGTATCTCTTTTATGGTGTCAAGGTCATGTAATGGCCTATTTTGGTTTCCCCACTATGACTGGGATGAACATGTAATGAACTTGGTTGTCATATGTAAATTTCTGATGTATCCCCACTTGGTTGGGTGGATGATCCCCACTTGGTTGGGTGATGGATGTATGTATTGAGTATTTTGGTGATAGGAAGGTCTTTTATGATGTATAAGTCATGGTTCTTCTTGAAGAACATCTTTTGCAGATCTTGCCTACAGTCAGGGGGAGCATGGTCAGCACAGCAGGGTAGAAATTTCAGCATGTACTCAGGGGGAGCACAACCCTTTACCCTTGATGACAAAGGGGGAGAATGACTTTGAGGATTTTGGGTTGCCATCAAGTCCAAAGGGGGAGATTGTTGGCATTATGGCACAGGTTTGGAGCTATGGCACAGGTGTTGTCCTTGATGGCAACTCTCTTTGGTAACAGATCTTAGTTCAGGCTTTCAGAATGAAGGAAAAGACATATACGCAGGTTCATCTAGACGAAGACGCGTATACATGCGGGTTAGATGTTTCAAAGGTGCGTATGCATATACACGCACTTTCATGCAAGGAAAAGCGCGTATATGTTGGAGAACTTACCTTTGGTCCGTGGTAGTTAGTCCTTGGTATTTGAACCTATGGTTTTGGACCATGGTACCTCGTCAGAAGTGTTGATCCCAAGTATTGGGTCCATGGTATTGGTTTATTATGGTTTTGGACTATGGTATTGTGGAAGGTCTAAAACTATAAAAGAGGAAGGAGATCATGTGGCAAAATATCATCTGAATTATTATTGAATATCTGATAAAGTGCTAGACCTGGAATACTGGTATTTGGGTTATGGTGCAGATCTGGATCTGAATGAAGGAGGAACCTTAGCGCAAAGAGAAGGATAAGTTCTATTGATGGGTCATAATCTTTAAGCTTGAATGATAGTATCTTTGTATGATTTTGATCTGCTATATGTGGCGCTTAATTAGTGTTTGAATATCTGAAAGAGCGAATTATCCTTTATAGATCTGTACGCAGGTTCAGTGAAGCAAACACGTATACACGCTGGTTCAGTGAAGCGAAGGAGCATATACGCAGGTTTTTCCAACAATAGAAGCGTATGTACGCAGGTTTCAGGTTATTAAAGCAGCGTATATCTTTTGAGTTGTGATCTAGCTGCTTCTGTTTATTACTGCAGTGTTATGGGTTCAGATTTGGTTTGTGGTTACTGTTATTGTGATCTGGGTACAATCATCAAAGAAGTGTTTATTTTGATTCAGTTTTGATTGCTGAAAAGGTGATTGGTTGATGTAGAAATTCTTGATGTTTGATTGATGTTATTTGTGGATCCAGTCTGAAAATTTATGAAATTTGGTCCCAGAAAGAAAGAGAAGGTTGTAGCCTTCTGTAGGCCAACACCTACATACTAGTATCTTGGCTAATACAATAGCTAAGGGGGTTGTAGCTCCCTTCCAAGAGAAGCTGGAAAACGAGAGAGGGTTGTAGCTCTCTGCAGGTTGCAGCCTGCGTACTGGTAAAGGACTGCACCAGTACAATTGTAAAAAGAAGTTTCTAATTAAAGAGAAGATAGAGATGAATTGCAGTAGGTGGTTTTCACCCACATTGGGTTTCCACCTTATATCTTGTGTTCTTGTGTGTGATTGTCTTTTTGCTTTGCTTTACCGTTTCTGGTTACTGCTTATTTGATTCTCAAACACAAATTAACAATCAACATCAGAAAGGTAAAGTAAATTAAAAGTTTGCATTGTATACGTGGGTTTCCTTCTACATAGTTGCGTATATATGCGGGTTTAATTAACTGAAGTAGCATATATCATTTGATTTTGAAAAAGGAATAGTTTACTTGATAATACTGATTCACCCCCCCCCTCTCAGTATTATTTCCAACAAATTAATGCTAGGTCAAGTGGAGGTTTAATATTGGTTAGGATTGTATTGTAGATACTATTGAACCTAGTGCAATAGTCCTGAACTGATTCATTAGGAGCTCTTCTAATGTTTTCATATTCAGATGATATTTGCAAAGGGTTTTTATTTCTCTCCCATCTATTCAGGAATAATCTGTGAAAATTAGTTAGATCTTCAATGTGATTGGCAGGTAAGGATTTAAACCATTTCTTTACTTCCCCAGTTAAAGTTTGGGAAAACACTCTCATTTGGACATCTACTTCATCTATCTCATGCAGCTCACAATAATCAGTCATCTTGTTTACATGCTACTGGGTAGTGTACTAACTAGTGGCATCAAACAAGAAGATTTTGCTCTGATAATCCTAGGGCACGACATTTAGTTTTTTAGGTAGAACTAGATGTGCATATCGGTTTGCCATAGTTGTGAGACTGGCTTGACTAGGGGGTAATGTTGTGGTGCTTGAGGAAGGACTTGAACTAAATGGAGGAAAACTAGATGATGATGAAGATGGGTGATTAATAATTGGTTTAGGTGATTGGACTGTGGTAGATACAATTGGTGAGGTTAGGGTAAAAGAAGGGGTACTTATAGTGAGTGAAGTCTGTGCAGAAACTTTAGGGGCAACAGTAATCAAGACATTTGTTTCAACAGACTGTTGAAGGTAAGATTCACTTACATTACTTATCAACTTAGAGGCCCAAGCTTCTATCCTTTTAAAAGTCTTAACAACAAATTTATCTAAATCTGAATGAATAACACCTTTTGATTCAATGATTTGAAGAAACTCAGGGTCTAAGACTGTTTCATATATATCATTCTCAGATTTACTTCTAAATAATGAGAGATTGAATAACAAATAAAAAGGGAGTTCTTATAAAGTTAAAAACTCTTCAGGGAGTGAATTGACTCTAATTAACCGGCTACTATTGGCTTGAGTTTTTTCTATTTTTGGTATTCTTAAAATTCACTTTGGGTCATCAACTATGGTAGAAAGGTTCGGATCTAGGTTCGCCCTGGTATAGTGAATCTTCTAAGGAGCCAAAATTTTAACTTTTTATAGTCTTTATGAAAATTTTCAAGCTTAACTTCTGAAAATGACCTTAAGGGGCTTAAGATAAATTTTAAGTTTTCCTTAAAGTATTATGAGACTGAGGATCGAAGTCCCCAATGGAGTCGCCATGTATGTTATCACTCTGATACTTATTTAGAAGTTAATGAAGGAATAAATGTTAAAGGTAACCACAAACCACTTTTGGAGATCAGGACCTAGCCTCCTGATGCTTAGAGAGGGCTCTCTCTTTAAGATTTAACTTTCTTTAAGTTGATATGATTTTAGGCTAGTTATTTCTTACACTTGGGTTTTGTTTTGAATTTGGGTGGTGGGATTACTTACTTTGATGAAACGTAGGTTTTCTTAAGCCATTGGGCTATGGGGTAGAATGTCAGACAAATAAGACTAGATCTAGTTGTAAAAACAGCGTCTGCAGGGCAAGATAGATGAGTTACTACAGATCGCAAAGGTTTAAGGGTGAAATGGTCTCAAATCGGATCTAGGGATAAATTAAGGTTTCCCTAGTCCATACTTTGGAAGGAATAAAAGAGGTCAACCAGGATGGGAGAGAAATTAAGGGTTCTCAAATCCGAGTATTAGAGAAAAACATGGAAATGACTAACTATTGTAAAACAGAGTGTACTTAAACAATTTCTGAGTGATATTTCCAGTTAATTCATTCAAATTTAGAACACATATATGATTATGAAAGACATAAGAAGTTAAAAATATCACACACAGAAGATACTTCACTACAAATAGCTCATCTCATGAATCCTGTAGTGAAATTATTTTATTACTTGCTCCAGACCGTTGACTTGAAAGTTGTACAATCACCCTTAGGTGTAAGATCAAAATATCTCTACAAATGTAAAATAATCCACACTAATACTTCTAATTGTGAAGTATTTATACAAAATGTTTTTACAAAATATCTTGAACTACTTTGAGAATAAATCTAGGAAAACGAAAATATCTTCATGCAAGAAGATAGAGACAACTATTGAATTAAACAAAGTCTTTCGGTAGAAATCACATGAGGGAATTGTTTCATGTTGTCCTTGTTATTTTCAGATCTGCTGGCTGTAGCTTTTGATTTTTAGCCCTTTATGCTGTTACGTTGTATAGATTTCACGCTGGATGTTTTTTTTTCACTTTCATCTTTCATCTAATAATCTTTTACCTAATACACTTTGACTCTGTTGACCTGTCAACATCCTTTTACCATGATCTTTCACTTTTTTACTATACATCAATACTTTTATTGTGTTTTTCCTACCATAAATCAGTAAGCTTTTCAAATATTTCTTCATTTGGTAGTTGGACATTGAGCATTTTCCTGTATACTTCATCTGCCTCTGTATATTTGGAAAAATTAGGCTTATTAATGAATAGGTGTTTTACTGCATGTTGGAGGTAAAACAAGTTTTCAAAGGTCTAGTACAACACTTCGCCTATTGGTAAGTGCTTCATGGATGAATTATTTTCTTGTTCCCTAGCCACTTCCCTGGTCTTTTTATTGTAATATTCTTGTGTCACAATCTTGTCATTTATCACTAAGGGATCTGGTAATCCTTTTTGCCTCAAAAGTTAAAACTTAGCCATGAATCTAGCCATCAGCTAGTTACATAGTTTGACACTTTTCTTCTAAATTCAACATCAAATTCCTCTTAGTGAGGACATTTCTAACTTCAAAAATGGTACCTGTCCTATCAGGTATTTCCATTTATTGCAACCCATATTTAGTGCAGTGGCGATTATAGTGGTGGGAGCTAATGATGCTACCAAAGTAGAGGGTACAACAGTGGTCACTATGGGAATGATAGTTGGAGGAGTAGTATGCAGACTAGATTGTTTAAGTTGGATCAAAGTGTCCAACTCTTTCTCCATTTCCTTCAACTGGTCATACAGCTGCAACACTAATGTTGTCGAGAAAACTAGTGTCCATTCAAAGCTACTAGTCCCACTAAGACAGGTACCTATCTTAGAAACAAACAAACCAAAGTTACTTGTGTTTTCCTTTATGAGAGATAGATGAGAGAGAATTAGAGAGTACCAACCTCAGTCTTTCGCTAGTCTCCTTGCTTGTTTCCTCTCTCCTTGATAGAGTTTTTGCCACTCCTTTGTCACTTGTCCCTCTTCGAAGAACACCTGTAGAGTCAAAGCAGTAAAACACCATCAAAGCATTGAGATCTATAACCATAAAAAATATAGGATCAAATGTACATTAACCATACAAATGAATATATAAGTACAAGATTCAGAGATATACAAGTATATGGAGGAAAACTCAAATAGCTTTACTAATAGAATTAGTAGAAGAGAGGATTACAACCAAGCTGTCTGATCCAGCATCATCATCCCAGCATGAAAGTCCTCTTCACATCATAAAAAAGCAAGATCGCCCAACAATACAATGTCTCGAAGAGAAACCAACAACACTTCCTTACAAATTACAAAATTCCAGCCTCTGGATCTCTAGGATGAGGGATCCATATATATATATGTTTGAAGGAGAGTGAGTTAGCTTTTGGGATTTTGATTAGTGTCATTTCAATGATAGTTCTTGGTTCCACTTGGAGATTTCATGAACTCTTACTCATCCCTAGGTGAATTCAGAGAGGCAAGTGTCATATGAGCAGTTTCTAGAAGATTCATTGAGTTTCCACCTAGAAAACTGCTTCTCCCATTTGTTTGCTCTCTCTCATCACACCCTACAGAGGGGCTTTTCAGTATGCATCGCCCCCTTTGTGTGTAGTAGGTGAGATGCATCTCACCCTTAGCATGGATCAGTCTGTATGGTCCAGTTTTGACCAGTTCTGAGCAGTTTTTTAGGGAGGACTTCTGGGAGATGATGTAATCAGTTGACCTTGATCTTTTAGGGTATGAAACAACACTTTTAGGGGTTTGAGAGCCCTTGGTTTATTGACATATGTGATTGGGGTTGCAGTGCCCAAATATGTCTGTAACAGTTGCCCCCTAAAGCATGAGGTTGTAAATATTCTGATGTCGGGTGAAGTGCTTTATCATGAGGATCCGAGGTTTTTTGAACTGGAAGGTGAAATGTAATAAGATACAATACAATACATTATCTTCATAATATTTTCATGATCTAGCTAAGGCGAGCATTCCCATGCTTATCTTTATAAATTAATTTTCATGTACCTAGGACAGACAATCGTCTATGTGGCAGACTGATGATTCTGGTAGAGCCATCATCCCTTAGCTTGGATGATTATCTGTGCATCTATGATGTACATTTGATGTCTTTATTTTCCTAAATATATCGCAGCCCGAATGGAAAAAACTAGATCCGGGGCCTTCATTCATTCAATCTTCACCCAAAGGACAAGTCGATCCATGTTAAAAAATGTTCTGATGTCGAACATGGAAAGACATCAGCTGATTACCAGCCAATGATGTAAGTTGTTAACAAGTGCGAGAGGAATCACCGATAATGATGATGACCCTCAAGGTACTGTAGTACAATTCACATGGTGTGAATACATGAGTCGATGTCAAACACCATGCAAAATCTTTCGGTCGGAGGCCATTGATGTAAACCTATCACCGTAAGTGAGAAACTTGCCATTGAGGCATGCAAGCTCCAAAGTACTGAAAGGGTTGTTCCTAAGTCAGCTTCTTGGATAATGAGTTGATGTTGACAATAATTGACCTGTTGTGGGAGGGCCTTAATGAATCCCACATCTATGACACAGAATAGAGCAAATGATTTTGTGGAGGTGAAAACGATCCGATGATACAAGTTTCAGATTGGCAGTCATGAAAGAATGGAGCGTTAAGCTATTGCAGTAGATGAGCTGTTGGCTGGGTTGGTGAATTCTCTGAGTGAATTCTCTTGAACATATTGGTGACACTGGAATGGATTGGTAGTGTTAACCCCAAAATGGATGGTATGGAGGACCAATGATGATATGACTGGTGAACGGAATAACCCAACCCGACTCAATCATGGTGATGGAGGGAAAGTGTCATGTTCAAGAGTGACCTGCTACCAATGAATTTATTCAAGTTTTCTTCCCTTTTTCCCCATTCATTGCTGACCAGTACCTCTTTATTTTTGTCAAGCTTGAGGAGGATAACATATGCTTTTTCTATAATTTTCCCTTCGGGCAAACCTGTCGCTATGTTTTAGCAAGCCTAGCGACAATGAAACTCACTCTTGTCTGCATGGATAAGTTTGTCGCTATTGTTTTAACGAGTTTAACAACAAAGATAACTTGGTCCTTTTCAATTTTAGGGAGTTTGAAAAGAGATGGAAAGGAAACTCCAGTAGTCCTTTTTCGTAATATAATCCCTTAAGTCTGAAAAAGTTTAAAATAATATGAAAGGGATGACTTTTCAATAGTTTTAACAAGCCAAACAAGACAAGTGCTAGATATTTTTGTGTAATGATCCCTCGGGTCCAAAAAGATTAAAATATAGAGGAGGGATGGCACTTCCAATCACTTTAACGAGCTGGAGAGGCCAATTGCTCGGCAATCTTTTCATATTTTACGAGTCTAAAAAGAGCTTAAAGGAGACTCGTTTTTGAGGAACGAGTGATGTTTTCAGATAGCAACTGGTTCCAGGTAAGGTTTGGAACTTTTCAATCACAGCAGTGTAAAGAAGGTGGCTAATAGAATCACTCGTCGCAGTTGTTCCTCAAAAGGGTAAATAATCAAGTGGAGGCGTATGATTGGCTAAAAAAGAGTGGAGGTAATGGTAAGAACACGACCAAGGTTCAAAAGCTGATAGATATGCAGTCACAAAGGTTATTTACTGCATGTGGGTTCATTTTTTATTGAGCTTGAACTCTAGGGGAACATATGCTCATTGCTAGGTTTATTTTTTAACGAGCTTGAACTTCACGTAAACCTGCTCGTGCTTGTCATATAATAAGGATGTCTCTCATTAGTAGGTTCATTTTTTATGGAGCTTGCCCCATGTGAAACGATGCTCCAGAGCCTTTTTTATGCAAGCTAGGAACGACCAACTACTATCCTAGGGGTTAAAGAACTACTGAGGTTAGGTAGGATAGTCTCTCGGTGGGAAACAGTCTCCTTTGCTTTGCCATTTCCGTTGGTCCTAGCAAAGGTGAATGGTGGATCAAACCAATCACCTAACTTAAGCAGTTGAAGTTAGTAAAACTACGGGGTTAGAGTTACGCTGGTCGCTTTTCATTTGCGTAAAAAAAGGTTTTCATGCCTCCAGGTATAAAGAAGAGTAAAGTTTCTAGGTTACCATACAGAAGTTCTTGCATTAGCAAGATTGTTCCATCTGTGTAGCAGACAAAACACTTCCTTGGCTTTGTCCATTGAAATGGGCAAAGGTGAATGTTGTCACTTCCAATCACATAACCTTCAACGAGAAAATGATATTTCCAGACCGATCCCATTTTCCTAAATGGATGGGTGTGTCAGATTGGTCATATATCCTATGAGAAAACACATCTTATATCTGGGGTTGTTCCTGCCGAAGCAGGCCAGGGCGCATGCCCCCTGGGTTTAGTCACATTCACCGAATCACTTGCGATCATCAGGTGGATATACTGGAGGTTGATGAGACTTTCCTTGTGTAAAAAGACCATTTAGGGATGGCATTTGACTAGTATCCATGTTTGAACAGGGGAATGAAAGCTGGTCTATGAGCTGGGCCATTCTGCCTTCATACAGGAAACACATCACTCGAAAGAGTGAGGAAACAATAGCTCCCATCCTGTAAATGTAGTCACACGCAAGGAGTGGATTGTAATCTAGCGGTCCTTGGACTACCATCATGTTTAGATTAATGGTTTTCCTTCTCAAAGTTATAGGAAAATTTGGAAGGATCCCTAACGGTCAACTGGTTCCTTTATTGAAGCCTATCAGATTTCAAATCTCAGGTAGAAGCGATGGAGAATCAAGCACTTTCCAAGCAGTTGAGGAAAGGATACTCACAGAAGCCCCTTCATCTATGATAGCACTAGCCATGATCATTTTGTAAGGTTGTACTTTGATTCGGAATGGTACATTAGATGGTAGGCGGGGTCTCCCTAGTAGATTCCAATCGAAGGAAATGACTAGATTGCTTGGAGGAGGGACCGAATAAACAACCGGATGAATTTCTGACGAACTTCCTTCCTGTGGTAAAGGAACGGGTAGATTTCCCCCATGTTCATTGGATTATGTGTTAACAAAGAGAATTTGAATGGTGTCATTCTCATTTTCTTGGTGACTGTATCATCTGAAGGTGGACCTTCTAAAGACAAGACTGGGTTGACTACCATCTTGACATGTTGGCTTTGGTCTGTTGTGGACTCAGAGGGTTTATCTTCAATGGTAGGTGCTTCAACCGAAAACAAAGGTGTGTCACTTGGATTTTCAACTAGTAATGGACTTGGCAAGAGTTTCTTGTATCTAGGAGGAAGTCGCTACGGTGAAGCAGGACGGTTATCCAAGACTCTTTTAGCTTCATCCAGGAAAGGACAACGGTGGAGGGCATGGTTGCCTTCACACAGTCTACAAGGAAATTTAGATCTTTCTTTCTTTCCATTACTTCGTTTTCACTAGTTGATGGTGTGCTCTCAACATGATCATCAGAGGTTGAAGACACCGGATTGTGCAAGCGGGGAGACCAGTCCCTCAGGGTCCATGGGATGCAGGGACAATCTCAATGACAGTGGTCTCCCTTGCAGATGACACATGGAGATTTAGGTTTGGAAGGTGCAGTGTGTGTATTTTCGCGAGACGATGCATGGTTTCCCCCTTTCGTCATTGGCTTCTTCTTCTTCTTCTCCTTCCCTTTCTTCTTCTTCTCAGTTACTTGGTTTTTAGTGTTACTAGATTCACCAAGCGAAGAGGAAGAAGGAGAGGGAGAAACAAACAAAGTAGAAGGTGGGGGAGAAACTTCAGTAGCATCTGGTTGCTGATTTGATTGCTGAGGATTTACCGTGTTTTGAACGACAGAGGTCGAGAAAATCCATACTGGCAGGCTGATTATGAGTCCTAGAAGGGACAAGCCATGTGTGGAGCATCAACATCTCCCCAAGAAGAGAAAGGACTAGGATTCCCCCCAAGGGGAAATCCTTGATTAGTGGACTCCATTTTCTCAACCTAAGACCAATGTGGGAATAGTGATGTTATTCCAATTAAAATAAATTTTATGACGCTTCGACACAACTTGCATTTTCAATTTTTAAGAGTCGATAAAAAGCTAAAGATAACTCTAGTGGCCTTTGATTTTTAATGAGCCTGAAGTGACAAGTGCTCAGATGGACCTTTTCTTTTAAGGAGTCTAAAAAGGAACGAAAGTGACTACTCTGAAAATCTAGACAGAGGGATTACCAAACCAATCGCAAAACTGCAGAATACTTTTTAAGGTACGGCAGTCAATCTTCCTGAATGTTGTGTTTAGTGCATTGCGATCGGTAGGGTGGAAGACACGGCTTCCTAAGGATAAAGGATATCAACCTATTGTGGTTTCCCAATATATACTCGATGGTACGTGGGAGCAAAAGTTTGTAGGCACTTGTCGTATCAAAGTGGAGGAATCACCCAACCTATGATGAAAATGATAGTTACCAGGCTTTACAATGCCGGAATACATCTCTAGCCTAGACTTCTAAATGTTGTGCGTTAGGTTCCAAAGTGTTTTTATGTTCATTGAGGATTATTTTATAGTTGATCTTTCTTAAGAAGTTTGCCTTTAAGGTTCACTGCGTGATGTAGATATACAATTCCTAAATATGTAATCTAAGATGATAAACAGTCTTTTACTTTCTTTTAGCAATGAAAATCCTAGGTACTAAGGAAAGAGAAATAAAATTCTTTCAACATAGAGCAGAAAGCACACACTATATGCACTTTTCCTAAATCAATTTCAACATGCAGTCTAAATGCAAATGCACATGCATGTATATTTTTTTCAGTTTCCTTAATGTGAGAATGAAAAAAAGAAAACTAAGTACAGACCTGAACTATTTTCTTTCAAAGCAACAGTACTAACAATTTTCTCTTTTTGAAACGAAAGGATGACTAAGACGACCCTTTGAGATTTCGAATTTAAAACTACATTTGACACTAGAAATACTAATAATTTCAAAATCAAGTAAAATGTAAAAAGTGTAATCGATTATCTAAAAGAGGAAGACTTTACGACACTCTTTTTCTTGACTGAAAACGACAGTTGCGACATTTTCAAATCAAAAGACGACAGTTCGATTAAGCTACTATTTGCAAAGGAGAATTGTAAATGATGAAAAATACATAAAAAACATTCACAATTAATTATCAATGGAGGCTAAATAATGCAAAGCAAGAAGGTTTCAACAGTGATATACTGATCATAGATAGCAAAACTACTAAATAAAGCTAAAGACAATGAAGAAAAAACCAAAATTTGGAGGCAGGAATAGTCTCACTCAATCATCGCACCTGTAAGATAGGGAAACAGGGATGCATCTCACCTACAATGCATGGGAGGTGCGATGCATCCAGTTTGCCAATGAGATATGGTGTGATGGTCTAGGGATGAGACTGAGCTTGGTTTTCACTCACAGTTTGCAACTAAGTTCAGGGGTTTACGCTGAGCTTTTGATAGGCAGTCAACACAAAGTATAGGGGCTGATCTAATGAGGTTATTTGAGCTTCCACCAGGGCACTAAGGATGCTTACAAGTTATATGTCTAGTTCATAAGCCACCTATTGATTAACTGAAGCAGCAGTAAACAAACTATTCGCTCCCCACCAAAGTTGCCATTTGTTATCAGGAAAACTAGTGTCCATTCAGAGCTGCTAGTCCCACTAAGACAGGTAGCTGTGTTAGAAACAAACAAACCAAAGTTACTTGTGTTCTCCTTTATGAGAGATATATGAGAGAGAAGTAGAGAGTACCAACATCAGTCTTTCACTAGTCTCCTTGCTTCTTTCCTCTCTCCCTTGATAGAGCTTTTGCCACTCCTTTCTCACTTGTCCCGCTTCAAATAACACCTGTAGAGTCAAAGCAGCAAAATACCATCAAAGCATAGAGATATATAACCATAAACAATATAGGGTCAGATGTACATTAACCATACAAATTCATATATGAATACAAGATTTATAGATATACAAGTATATAGAGGAAACCTTAAATAGGTTTATTGATAGAACTAGTAGAAGAGAGGATTACAACCAAGCTGTCTGATCTAGCGTCATCTTCCCAGCATGAAAGCCCTCTTCACATCATAGAAAAGAAAGATCACCCAACAATACAATGTATCAAAGAGAAACCAACAACACTTCCTTAGAAATTACAAAATTCCAGCCTCTGGATCTCTAGGATGAGGGATCCATATATAGATGTTTGCAGGAGAGTGAGTCAGCTCCTGGGATTTTGATTAGTGTCATTTCACTGATATTTCTTGGTTCCACTTGGATATTTCATGATCTCTTACTCATCCCTGGATGAATCCATTGAGGCAAGCATCATATGAGCATTTTCTAGAAGATTCTTTGAGTTTCCACCCAACAAACTACTTCTGCCATTTGTTTGCTCTCGTTCATCGCACCCTACAGAAGGGCTTTTCAGTATGCATCGCACCCTTTGTGTGTAGAAGGTGAGATCATCACACCCTTAGCATGGAGCACTATGTATGGTCCAATTTTGACCATTTTTGAGCATTTTTTCAGGGAGAACTTCTGGGAGATGATGTAATCAGTTGACCTTAAACTTTTAGGGTATGAAACAACACTTTTAGGGGTTTGAGAGCCCTTGGTTTATTGACATATGTGATTGGGGTAGCAGTGACCAAATATGTTTATAACAAGTAAGTCCATCATTTCTCCATGGTTGGTCTAGCTTTCAAGGACTTCTTTTGTCTGTGGGTGCTGCAAATTGGGTAGTTTGAGCTGTTTCTTGAGGGCAGGTATGTCCTCATTCTTCTTCTTGGTCAACTGTTCCATAGTTTTTATATCTTTAGGGTCATGGCCCAGTTCAATGACCAAGTTCTCTAAGGACCTTATCCTGGTGTCTTTGGCCTGTGAGGAGGCCCTCTCCAACTTCTATTGAGTTGTGATGTTGTCTAATGAATCTTGTAATTTGTACGCAACCATGGCCTTTGCTTTGAGAGTGGAGAATGTCATTTCTCCAGCCTGCTTGTGAAACTCAATATGGTCTATGGGATGAACATCCCTGGCCAGCACCTCAAAGTTTGTTTTCTTGTAATCTGCTGAGGTTTTAGGTTGTTGCATAGTGGGTTGTATAAATGACACTTGCATTTTTCCTTATTTGATGTCAAATGCTAACATCGATCCGGTTTGGTTTGGTGGTGTCATTTGAAGGTACTTGGCATATGTTTCTGCCTTTAGTTTCTTATTTCTCATTTTTATTTGTTAAATCTGTCTTTTATATCTTTTTCCTTGTTAGTTGGCCTGACAAAGGAAGAAAATTCCATACTTTTCTGCCTTTCTATGACATGTGTATTAGAGGTTGATGGCTGTTATGTGTCACTTGATGGAGTTGTTCTTCCACTTCTCTGCCCCATTGCTTCAGTATCAATTATTTCTTTAGAAGCAATATTTTCCTCCTGTTCATCCATAGGATTTAATTTGGGCCTCTTCCTAGGTTCAGGCAGCTCATCAGTGGTGTCCATGGCAGAGCTTGATGCATCCTCCCTGCTTCTTTTGGGATTCTTCTCCTCATTAGAAGGGGTCTATATAACAGGTAGAATGTTGATTGTTTCTCCTTGAACTATGTCTTCTTCCTAGTAGCTAGGAAGTTGATCTCATCTGAATTTATGATTTTTCTAAAGTATTGAGGGGAAAATATCCTCATGGGGAGGTATTTGGGCAACTTGTAGTGGGATAATTCACAACCATAAATCCTGATTTCAATGTGGTTCTGGTAGAGGTAACAATATCCCACCTTGTTGTTCTTGGCCAGTTGCAGTAGTCTTTTGATTTCTAGGCTGATTCTAGGTAGAGTTCTAGAAGTTAACAAATTCATGACTGGGTAAACAAAACAGTTAATGAAGTATTTATATGTGAAGTTTGTGGAAAACTTCTGGACTAAGGGTGTCCAGTAGATGACTAATCTTTCCTTTCCCTTGGTGTCTCTAATTTCTGGATCTTCACTGGGAATTTGTTTGTTTGGTAGTACAAGAACATATAGAACAATAGTGAAGAGTATTTGAAAACTCTTTTAGTGGGCAATCTTGTGAATTGTTCATTCATTCTATCTGCAATGAACTGAGCATAATCAAATATGGTGGCAGGAGGCTATCCTGGAGTAAAAATGGATAGAAAGACCATCACTATTTCATCAACGTGCTCATCTAATGTGTATCCTAAGATGCATGAGAGCATGGTGACTATTCACCTGCCAGTCTCTAAGAAAATGGTGGCAGCATAAGGTGGAATGTCTTTGGGTGTATGGCACTCTTCAATAGTGAAATTGTGGAAAATTTACTTGATTCTGGTTGGTTCTAATGTAAAATAGAGACCCAACAAGCCTCCAATGGACAAAGAAGTCAGATTATGGCTAGGATGGATTTACAACATCTGGTTAAGGGACTCGACAGTAATTGAGAATAAGAAATCTTGGTTTGGGGCAATTATAGCCCTTTGGCTAGGGTTGTAACATGCATGGCAGAAATGTACAATGTCTAGGAAGGGGCGAACATCTCGGAATATGTATTTGGGCAGATTTGACTCTAAAAGGTGGATATCATCTGCATGGTTTAAGAACCTATCTTTACTCCAACAATGGATTTTTAGGAGGTGGACTGGAGTAGCAGTGTCCTTGATTTGAAAATCCATGTCTGCCAGGGCCAAGTGGTCAATGTCTAAGTGAGGGGTTGTCACTGGTATAACATCCAGAGAGGTCTAGGCAGCTATTTTGGTAATAAATTGTGGAAATTGGGCTTATATAGCTAGGGGAAATGAAATTTTGACAATTCTGGTACAGAGTATGGTAATGGCAGTTTGTAGGTAGGGTTTTGGTATTTCAGGAGGGGTTTTGGTATTTTAAGAGGGGTAATACTCTAAATTTAAAGTAAACTCAATTAAATTCAGTCAATTATTTCATGAATTGACTGTATTTCTTTTAAATGAGAGGGTCGTTATGGTTTTCTGCTTAAATACCTGGAATTTATGTCGGGGTTGCTAACTATTTTTTAAATGGTGGTTTGCAAAGGATTTTGCAGCTTTCAGGTGTGATGTGATGGCGTTTCGGAAGGAATCTGGTGGTTGGAAAGTGGTTGCAGAAGCTCTGGGGGCACAAGTATGCTTAGAATTCTTTTGTAGTGGAAACAAGCGAAAAAAGGTGAAAATGGGAGTCAGGTGGCTTTTAACCGGGAGTGGTTAGGAAATGGCGCAAGATTAATTATGAATAGTGTTGGTTTTTGTTTTTGGTGGGGAGGTGGTTGATGGATCCATCACACTGCTTATGAGGGTCGGACGGTTTTTTCCCAGAGCACGCAACTTAACGCATTACCACGACTTAATCCATGGGGGCCCAGGCAATACCTTCCATATCACGTGCTCTCGGGCCGGTAAAGGTCAGACAATGAGTGGGTGCGATATGGGCGAGGGACATTAGATCTTGGGGTGAACAATCCAATGGTCATCATGTGCCAGAGTTACATGGCTAGGTCATGGGGGCAAAGGTCTGTAGGGCCCATGGGATTAATTACGGTCATTTGTAATTAACTAATGATTAAGTGCAGGTTTATAAGATGCGAGGTTTAAGTTTGGTCGGGTTTAGTTTACCGCACAAGGGTGGCAGGTTAAACTAACTTTTGTTGGGAAAATGGTTATGAAACAGAGTTAATGAGGTGGGGGGGGTTATACTTTGGACAAAGGGTTTTCATGGGTGTTTTGGGGTTAATTAATGTAAGGGGAAAAATGATTTTTCCAAGGGGGAAAGGGTTTCACACTAGGGAAAAGGGAATTTTGGGTAGGGGGATCAATTTGGAAGGTAAATTGGCTAGGGAATGTGTGAAACCAAGTGGTAGGAATCAAAATGTAGGGAAAAAGTGTTTTCACAAGCCATGAAAGGGTAAAAGGAAATTAGTAAGTATATAGTGGGGGGTGAAATGCAATGAAGGGAAAGTTAACCAAATTAGCTTATGAGAAACGTTTTTCTTTGATGACTACTCCTGCACATTGAAACACATAATTAAGCATGATAATAGTGTTTATGTCTTCAAATAGCTTGCATTTCTGCAACCTTTCTTCTACTTACCCTTTTACCTACCCTAACATTTTTTCTTCACTTTTTTGGGTGCACTTAAGCTAGAAAACCCTTTTCTTTCATTTTTATTTTATGAAACAAGCTATCTACTTTTAACCTTATATCTTCCAAGGGCTCATATTAAATTAATGAGCTCCTTTAATTTCTCTACCTAACTACTGATCTGCCAAGATTAAATTGTTTGGCTAGATCTTTATTCCCTAACTATAAACAAGAAATTTAAAGCATGATTAGTCAAGATTAAATAGTATTACTATCATGGGTTGTTGCATTGATGACAAGCTACGCACAACCATTATTTTATACTTTTTAAAGTAAAAAGTAGTGGCACTTGGACTTGCTCACTTTCATGATTTATTTTTTGTTTGGGGTTCATATTTTTTCATTTTTTTATCTTTTCTTATTCTTTTTGTCCTTTGATATTTCTTTTTTGACATACCCTCTTTACATATTTTAATTTTTATATGGAAAACATTTGCAGAAAGAAAAGGTATGTACAATATTACAACACTTAACCTCAGTCAATTCAAAATTATGAATCCTATCACCATAGGAAGCTAACAAGGCTCACCTTCTTCACCATTTAAAAGACAATCATATATTCATGTGTATAATAACTTTTGTTGTTTTCAAACCTTATCCTATTTATTTTTGTAGCTTCTTTCCCTTTCTCATGTTTTTCTTTATAGGAACACTTAGCAGCGTAATGACCAACTCTACCACAAGAAAAACATTTGAAGGGAAGCTTACCTCTTAATCTTCCAGTAACCACTTAGAGTTTCTTTACAAAGTTTGACTCTTCCTCTTCTAATACATACCCTGATTCTTCCTTTTCTTTTCCTTTTGCAGTAGCTTTGAAGGTTGCTTCTCTCATGTCTGAAGGACCACCTTTCCTCGTATCAAATGTTATCAATATTCCATGGAGTTGATAGGGTGTGAGACTTTTCAAATCCTGCATTTCTTCAAGAGCAAAGACTTTGGAATCAAACTTTAGAGTTAGTGATCTCAAAATATTTTCAACAACAATAGCATATTTTATTTCTTCACCAAGATTTCTCATGGAATTAAAAATTTCATCTACTCTAAGAAAAAATGTTGCAATTTTTTCATCATCATGCATTTTGAATGTCTTATACTGAATTCTGAATGTTTGGATTTTATCACTTTTTAATTTGGTGTCGTCCTCATAACTTTGGATAATCTTATCCCACATTCCCTTTGTTGTGTTCAGCTACATTACCTTCACAAAATCGGACTCAGCTAGACTTCCCAAGATGGCATTTATAACTTTTGCATTGATTTCATATTATTTCTTTCCTGCAGTATCTGTGATAAAGGAGGCTAGATATTGATATCCTCTTTCAACGATTAACCATAAATCAGCTCCTAGTGCCTACAAGTATGATCTCATCCTAACTTTCCAAAAGACAAAGTTAGTTCCATTAAATATAGGTGGCTTGATAGAAAATACTCCTTCTTGACTACTCATCTTGATGAATATTCCTTCAAGTGATCAAGCTTCTTCTGAAGGACCTGCTCTGATACTAATTGTTGGGAAAAATACTAAGAGTGGGGTGAATCAGTATTTTTAAATCATTAAACTTTTCAAATCCATATCCAAATTTTTGTATGCAAATTCATTGAAGGGAGCCCGCGTATGTACTAGATTGTTATGTAGATAACTAGTGTATATCTAGTAAACTTACTTTTCAGTTAATTCATCATTTGTTTAACTTCAGCTAATGTATTAGTATTTCATTAAACATTAATTTAATAGTAACCATTTTCAGTAAGAAAAAAATAAACCATCACACATAAGAAACACATCAACACACATGAACATCAATATTTTTAGGTGGAAACCAAATGTGGGAGAAAACCATTGTTGTTATTGTATTTGTCTTCTTTTTATTATAAAGAAAAACTTACAATCTTGTACTAGCATAGAATCATAGCAACACGCAGGCACCCACCTAGAGAAGGCTACAACTTTCTCTCGTTCTCCAACACCCATTAGAAGGGAGATCCAATCCCCTGATCTCATTTACTGACACCCACCAGAAGGGAGTTCCAACCCCCTAATCAGATTCACTAGCTACCACTAGAAGGAAGCTTCAACTCCCTCATTGAAGGCTCTGACCCTCAATACCTCTATGGACCACGTATCGTAATTTTTCATATTGCATCCACTTGCTACAAAGCATCACAACTGTATGCCATGTTTCATCAAATTTGAGACTGGACCAACTACCAAATATCAAAATTGAAAACTGATCATTGCAACTCAATCATTGAACCAAACAATCACTTAACCAACTGAATCAACCAATCATTAAATCAAGTGAAACCAAAATCAATAAACTTATACAACCATAAAAGTTAGATCATTGTAACCAAAGTACTAATATTGAACCCAAACATTGCATCAACTTCTTGAATCAATTGAAAGCCCTGATCAATAAACTATCAAAATATATATGCTACTTTACAGTAGCAAACCCGTTGTATATGCGACTTCCTTGAAGTATACTCACATAAATATCTTAGAACATTGAACCCTGAAGCTAAACCACTGTCACTCTGAAATAAACATTAAATCATACACATATCCACTGCATCATTCTAAAATAATCACAGAACCATCATTGATCTTCAGTCACAAACAACTAGTAGCTTCATCATTCTCCAATCAGTCAATCCTTAATAAAAAAACATTGTTAAGTCCAGATCATCAAGTAAGACTTCATTGATAGACAAAAAGACTAGTTACACTGATCAGACATCTTTTTTAGAAAAATACTAGCTTATATACACGATTTCTTCAAAACATTTCCACGGGTATACATGCTTTTCAGGAAACAAACCCGCGTCTAGATCTGAATATATACACGACTTACCAATATTAAACCCATGTGTGTATGTACCTTTTAGCTTATCTATCCCACGTATAGATCTACAATTACTGGCACAAACCTTCTTTGCATCATAGAACTTCAGACATACCCAGATCTTAGCATACAAAGAGAAATAACACATAAAGACACTATCATTACTGATAAAAGCAATCCATAATTAAAATTGTCATTTCAGATCTATTGGATTTGATCTGTCATCAAATTCCAGTTACAATCGTATTTTTAGATCAAGAAAATCATTAACATCACATTACATGCATACTTGCTTCACATCTAACTATTCATGAAATATTCATCACTTGTACACATCAAACACTTTGATCTTCATCTCTTTATATAGCTTAGCCCTTGTCCAATACCATAGGTCAAAACCATACTAATGCCAATGGTATTCTTAGACAAGACCAAAAATCCGTTGTTGGGCTCAATACCATACGTCAACGCCATGGTAAAGACCCTTGGCATTTGGAATACCATGTGTAGAATATGTACGTGCCTTCGCTTCTTCATACTCACACGTTTACACAGTTTTTCCTCACAGAACTTGCATATACACTAATTTTCTCCACCCTGTTGAGATTGCAACAAGATGATGGAGCTTAGTGAAAAGAGTCGCCTTCACTAAGTGGGCCCGCAGGCTATTTTTGGCGCAAGTCTATTTTTAGACATATGGATCATGTCTATGTTTATGGATGATTGATCAAGTTGGGAAAAATAGATGGACTTATATTTTTGATGAAAGTGTGAGTGATCACAGTGTGAGTGATCAAGTCTATTTTTAGACTGGCTGTCAAAAATAGAAAAGTCAAATATTATTATCTCACAATAATATTTGGACTATAAACTTAATCTTATTCTCTTGGAGCACTTCAGTTTGAGCTACGGAAGTGGCACATGCAGCTGTCAGAAGGAAATTCGTTTTTCTTATGAGTCAGTTGAGTTGTTGCATGCATGACTTCAGTTAGAACTCAAGTGAGTTGAGTTTAGTGGACTGGAGGTACAGTTGATGGAGTTGTGTTCAGTTTAACTTAGTTAAACTGGTTGTAGTTAGTCTAACTGCAGATAGACTAATGATGAGTTGTTAAACTAATTATTAACTCATAATACAACTAAAGAATACATCAGTTAACTCAGTTGCATGTCAGTGCATGTTCAGTTCAACAGGGACAGGTGGTAGAGAATCAGATTGCTATCAGTTGTGACTATAGTTGTGCACCAGATCTTGCACAATCAAGGGATTGAGTATGCCAATGAGTTTTCTCACGTATTTGGCCCGCATTTTAGCCTTTGCTCACGTCCAAAAAGAGTGAGTGACTATTTTGCAGGTGAAAATCGAGTTTGGGAAGCCATTCTCATCAGTTCTTGAGCAGGTATTGAGCAGGGGAGGCAGGCAAGCAGTGGAAGAGATTTGGAGATCAGATCTGAGCTGTATTGTGTGTAACAGAGGTGGAGATACTTGTGAGAAGTATTATGCTGTGTAATGTTACATGACTCAATCATTAATATACAGATAGTGTGGGGTTTTTAGCGAGATGCTTTCCCCGTGATACATACTGTGTTAATGTGTGAATGCTCTTGATGTTTTATTGTTATTGATGCTGCTATATTGTTGATCAACGTAGAGGAGATTATGTATTATACATGTTCCGCTTAAATTGTATGATCAGGATAATCTCTGTTGAATATGTGTTAAATTATTCAAAATTTCTACATGGTATCATAGCAGCTTGATTTGTAGAAGAGATTTTTACAGGATATCAAGCGAGGGTTGATCGGAAGCAGTTGAGTTTGGAGCTGGTGGAAAATCAAATTTGCAGCAGTGTTGTTGAAATGTCTTTCAACGGATTGCAAATGTTATTCCAAAGCAAGAGCGACCTGGTGCTCAAGGATAAACTCAATAACAATAAAGGTGAGAATGGATCTTCATCAAAGGTATCTGATGAAGAGAATTGTGCTTTTGGCTGCCAAAGCAAAGAAGGGGAAGAACGAGAAAGCTTCTCATTCCGGTGTGAAAGGCAAGAAGCAGGATATGTCCAAGGTGAAGTGTTTTCACTGTCACCAGCATGGACACTATGCCACAAATTGTCCGCAGAAGAAGAAGAACAAGCAAGCTGCTGGATCTGCAGGGGGAGAGGCTTTAGCTTCTCAGTTTGAGCATGATTTTTCATTGATCGCATGCTTGGTTTCAAGTGTGATGGGATCAGTGTGGTTCTTGGACAGTGGTGCGTCTTTTCACATGACGGGAGATAGAGATTTGTTCTCTGATCTGGAGGACAAAGATCTTGGAGTGCACATCGAGATGGGCGATGATGGTAGATACAGTGTGACCGGTATCGGTACCATTTCCTTTGAGAGGGAGTCTGGTAAACCCTTTGTATTAAAGGAAGTCATACATGTTCCAGGATTGAAGAAGAATCTCATCTCAGTGGCGATGTTAGAAGACAAGTGGTATGATGTTGTTTTTAGCGAGGGAAAGGCCTTCATGTGCAGCAAGACAACTGGTGAGACCCGGAAGATAGGGGTTCGAGTGAGGAACCTTTATCAGTTGCATGTAGATGGATGCGCAGCAATGGCAGGAAAGGCAGAAGGATTGGTGAGCCGGGATGATGGCGAGTTGTGGCACAGGAGATTGGGTCACCTTCACCATGGAGCCTTGAAGATACTGCAGCAGATCACTACAGGGCTTCCTAAAGGCACACTTGCACAGTCAGATCAGTGCAAGGGGTGTACTTTGGGGAAGTTTGTGAAAGCCACCTTTCACGAGAAGGATAGTCGCGCCACGACGATCCTTGAGAGAATTCACACAGACGTGTGTGGACCTTTCTCAGTTGCTTCGACAGCAAAACACAGGTATTATGTGATTTTTGTTGATGATTTCTCTCGTAAGTGTTGGATCTTCTTCATGCAGAAGAAGAGCGAGGCATATTCAAAGTTCTGTGAATTCAAAGCACTGGTCGAGAAGGAGTCGGGGAAGAAGGTGAAGGCTCTTAGGAGCGATAATGGTGGTGAATACATCTCGGACGAGTTCAAGGATTTCTGCAAGGCAGAAGGGATTCGTAGAGAGCTCATAGCTCCCCATAACCCACAGCAGAACGGGGTAGCTGAGCGGAAGAACAGAACGATTATGGGTGCTGCACGGGCAATGTTGCATGATCAGGGCCTACCCCTTCACTTGTGGGCAGAAGCATGCAATACAACAGTTTATGTGCAGAACCGTTGTCCTCATAGGATACTTGGCATGAGTACACCCGAGGAGGCTTATTCTGGTAAGAAGCCTGATCTTTCTCATTTGAGGATTTTTGGTGCTAACGTTTACATGCATGTGACGAAGGATGCCAGAAAGAAGTTGGAGCCGACTGCAGAGGTTGGGATATTTGTGGGGTACACTGATACGCCCCACAACTATCGTGTGTATTTGGCAGACAGTGGTAAAACTGTTGTGCGACGGGATATAAAATTTCAGGAGGAGAAAGCCATGAAGTGTTCGCTTGAGAGGGAGCTACACTTGCATGCAGATGAGGAGCTATTAGTTCCTAAGGATGAGCTTCAGGACGTGGATCAGCCACAGGACGAGGTTCATGGATTGGAAGAGACCACTCATGCAGCGCCAACCATCAGAGGGCGAAAGCGCTTGACAGAAGCTGAGTGACTGGCTCAAGATGTAGAGAAAGTTGTAGGACCACCTACAGCCCAACGCAGGCAGAGACAGTCACCTGATCGGTACACTGGATACATGGCTCTTATGAGCAAGTGTGTTGTGACTGAGCCATCCTCTTTCGAGGAATCTGTGGAGGATCCCGCATGGGTAGACGCCATGGTGGAAGAGTATGATTCTATTGTCAGAAACAGTACATGGGAGATTGTTCCTAGACCAGAAGGGAAATCAGTGGTGGGTTCGAGATGGATCTACAAAGTTAAGCAGGCAGCTGACGGGAGTGTGGAGAAGTACAAGGCAAGATTTGTTGCCCAAGGCTTTTCACAGATTGAGGGGATCGATTATGAGGAGACCTTTGCACCTGTTGCAAGGTATTCTTCCATACGGACGATTCTTGCTCTCTCAGAGCAGATGGGATGGCACATTCATCAGATGGATGTGAAGACTGCGTTCCTCAACGGAGTCATTGAGGAGGAGGTGTACATTGAGCAACCCGAAGGCTTTGAAGTCTTTAGCAGCGAGTCGCATGTGTGCAGGCTCAAGAGAGCGCTGTATGGGTTGAAGCAAGCACCACGTGCTTGGTACACACGGATAGACAGCTATTTCACAGGACTTGGATTCTCCAAGAGCGAGGCGGATCCGAACCTATACCAGATTGTGGTGGAGGGTAAGTTGCTTATCATTGTATTGTATGTTGATGATTTGATTCTAACGGGTGATGAGCTGTTGATACTATCATGCAAGAAGGATCTTGCTACAGAGTTTGAGATGAAGGACTTGGGCATCCTTCACTATTTCCTAGGATTGGAAATATGGCAGCGCAGTGGTGGACTGTTTGTTTCTCAGGGCAAGTATGCTCGGGAGATACTGGAGAAGTTCAACATGCATGGCTGCAAGCCTGTTGATACTCCTCTTCCTGGAGGTTGGAGGAAGGAGGATGCCACTTCGGGAGAAGACGTGGATGCCACTGTTTATCGACAGTTGGTGGGGTCGCTGATGTATTTGGTCAATACACGACCTGATATATGCTATGCAGTTAACCAGCTTTCACAAGCTATGGTTAAGCCTACCAAGCTCTTCTGGAAGGCGGGCAAGCATGTATTGAGCTACTTGAGAGGCACATCGGGATATGGTTTGTGGTACAGACAGGAGGATGAGGTGAAGCTATGTGGCTTCATGGATGCAGATTGGGCAGGGAGCCCAACAGACAGAAAGAGCACATCAGGAGGGGTCTTCAATATCAGATCGACAGCAGTTTCTTGGTACAGCAGGAAGCAGAGATCTGTGTGGATGAGGATGATCCTGGTCGGGTTTTTCGGGTCCAAGCACATCAGGTACCATCATATCAAAGATTGTGTAGCGGAGGATCATGTTACTTTCGTACATTCCAACGGAGGATCAGGATGCTGATATTCTGACGAAGGCTCTCACCAGGAGCAAATTCGAGTACCACCGAGGCAGGATAGGGGTTGCTGATAATCCATATCTTGTCGAGAGGGAGTGTTGAGATTGCAACAAGATGATGGAGCTTAGTGAAAAGAGTCGCCTTCACTAAGTGGGCCCGCAGGCTATTTTTGGCGCAAGTCTATTTTTAGACTATGTCTATTTTTAGACATATGGATCATGTCTATGTTTATGGATGATTGATCAAGTTGGGAAAAATAGATGGACTTCTATTTTTGATGAAAGTGTGAGTGATCACAGTGTGAGTGATCAAGTCTATTTTTAGACTGGCTGTCAAAAATAGAAAAGTCAAATATTATTATCTCACAATAATATTTGGACTATAAACTTAATCTTATTCTCTTGGAGCACTTCAGTTTGAGCTACGGAAGTGGCACATGCAGCTGTCAGAAGGAAATTCGTTTTTCTTATGAGTCATTTGAGTTGTTGCATGCATGACTTCAGTTAGAACTCAAGTGAGTTGAGTTTAGTGGACTGGAGGTACAGTTGATGGAGTTGTGTTCAGTTTAACTTAGTTAAACTGGTTGTAGTTAGTCTAACTGCAGATAGACTAATGATGAGTTGTTAAACTAATTATTAACTCATAATACAACTAAAGAATACATCAGTTAACTCAGTTGCATGTCAGTGCATGTTCAGTTCAACAGGGACAGGTGGTAGAGAATCAGATTGCTATCAGTTGTGACTATAGTTGTGCACCAGATCTTGCACAATCAAGGGATTGAGTATGCCAATGAGTTTGCTCACGTATTTGGCCCGCATTTTAGCCTTTGCTCACGTCCACAAAGAGTGAGTGACTATTTTGCAGGTGAAAATCGAGTTTGGGAAGCCATTCTCATCAGTTCTTGAGCAGGTATTGAGCAGGGGAGGCAGGCAAGCAGTGGAAGAGATTTGGAGATCAGATCTGAGCTGTATTGTGTGTAACAGAGGTGGAGATACTTGTGAGAAGTATTATGCTGTGTAATGTTACATGACTCAATCATTAATATACAGATAGTGTGGGGTTTTTAGCGAGATGCTTTCCCCGTGATACATACTGTGTTAATGTGTGAATGCTCTTGATGTTTTATTGTTATTGATGCTGCTATATTGTTGATCAACGTAGAGGAGATTATGTATTATACATGTTCCGCTTAAATTGTATGATCAGGATAATCTCTGTTGAATATGTGTTAAATTATTCAAAATTTCTACACACCCAACCTGAGTATGTACACAGCTTTGCTTCATACACTAGTAGAAAATAACTAATTAATTACTTAAAAAACGACTAAAATTTGCATATAAATGATTACTTTTTGGTCGGTGATCAATAGTAGCTAATTTACAGCATCTTATATCGCAACCAACTTTTAGTCGTTTTTAGCTTAATCATTAATTGGTTGTCTTAATTTTATTGTCTAGTAATATATTTAGTCATTAATTAGACATTAATTTAGTCATTAATTAATTATTGATTTGGTCATTAATTTAGTCATTGATTTGGTCATTAATTATCACAATTATTGAATAAATATACAACAAATATATTACTAAAAGATCACTCGAAAAAACCAATTAATGACCAAAGATATATGACTAAATTTTAGTTGTGTTATAAGATACTGCAAATTAGCTAGTAATAGTCATATATATGCAAAATTTAGTCATCATTTGTAATTACAAATTTATCATTTGCATTAGTCATTTATATTTTTTGGTAGTATCATATTCATTATATAAATTACTACTTTAGTAGTTTATATTCATTTCATTTATTTTCATCAACAATCATTATAAGCAACTAATTTAGTCTTATATTCATTTTATGTGTTCATCATTAATAAACATAAATTGCTAATTTAGTAGTTTTAGATTGATCTTATGTTTTCATTATTAATCAACATAAATTAATTAGTATGATTTTACAACTAAATTTAAAAAAAAAAATAGCATACAATGTACATGTTCATATAATATGAAAATGCAAAGTTACATATGTTAATTACAATACTAAGTAATATCAAGTGCAACAATAAATAATTCCAACCACATAAAGTATATTATATAAAAGGTCAAGTATTACAATATGAGTTCCCAACTTAATATCGGTTGGAGTACTATTTACAAATGAAATATTGTTTCATCACTTCAAAACATTATCATTGTGTTTCCAAGGCATTGCAGGTGGATTCACCAAATCTAAAAATTTGACCATTGGTCTTTATGTGTGTCTTATGCGGGATATTGGCTCTATGGGTACCACTAGACCAATGCTCTTCTCTTTCTCTTTAATTTTTATTTTGTTGTTCTAGTGTTATTGTTCTCCTCTTTCTTCAATTCCTACTTCTTACCATCAATACTGAGTTCCTTTCCTGAAAAAAATATATATTGCAAAGTATAAGACATGAAAGTCAATGAACACTAGAATATAAACTAAAATAGACTATAAAAGATTTATACGATACATATCTCAACATCAACAATATTGTTAATTTCATTTTTCCCCATAAAATCAAGAAACTCGAACAAGTTTTCCAGATGAACTATATAAACAAAGAAAATAAAACGTCAACATAGAATAAATTTTGTACTATGTTCTCAGTGTACAACATTTTTTCACAAAATGTTATCTTCAACTAAAGTAATAAATGCAAATAGACGCACACAATTCTATCCCAATATTTTGAATTCCATGCTTATGGTACATTACAATTTTGATTTTATCTGACATAATCAAACACATCGGAGCTAGCAATTTCTATTAAGAATGTTTCACGCTTCACTTTTGTAGCTGTATCATTTCCTCTAGTTATCTTTAAGAGCCAGTGACACTTCAACAATAAAACTATTCAGTAGAAATCTAATGGGTGGAGAAAAGTATCGTTGACACAAGATTACAACAATAAAGTAGAAAATAGTAAGACAAAACTTTATAAATTGCGATACTAACCAGGAATATAGCTTCAACATAGTAATATTCAATTGTCAGCGTACCATTCCGAGAGAAAAGGAATCCAATTCCTAGAAGCCAACAAATTATGTATGCCCCTTGTTTTCCCTATAATTAATTGAGCAATATTAGCGCATGCAATTTCCATTTAAAATGTCTAAAATGATTCTATAAATATTCAGATAAAACTTAATGTTACTCATTCACTTTTCTCTAATGCACACAAAACGGAATGCTAACATGTTTTTGAGCTGGAGAGTCATGTAATTCATTTGTCCAAAATCATTTCTTATTGTCATGACTATTTTTTTTTAATGATCATACAATTGGCCTATATAATACTTGATCAAAAAACATATTTTTCAAAATATATTCCATTTTTCTAGTTCAAAGCTAAATTTTCTTCCAGTTTATGGTGTTCAAACAAACCGAAATATTTTTCCTTTTAATATGTCATTGTTCTAATATATTACTAAAAGAGCAGCTACGTAATGAGGTTATTAGTGGTGTAATAATAATAAATCACAAATACATGCAAGAAACAACACCATTATGTCCTAGGCATGCCAAGTCTTTATCCTCTTATGTAGGTTTTAACCCCATACCGAAATTACCTGCATATGAATTCTAAAACACAAAAAATAAACAATGCAAGAGCATAACACATAAAACACTTATACGCAGAGATTTTCCCCTAGATCCTAAAACTGGAACTACCATCTTGATTGTTCATTATGTTCCCTTCAATGTTACAATACATATTTATACATGCCGAAGCATCCAATACCATGGACCGAAAACTATCGCGTCCAAAACCAAGTGCAAAAATCATGCACAAAACCATAGGTAGGTCTACCCAACCTAATATAGAGTGGGGTTACCTACACCCCTCAAACCCCCTGTCACCCCCCCACTATGCAATCGGCACAACAAAGGGGCCACTCTGCCCCCCCTCTAACCCCCAAGTTAACTACGTGGACTAGTTGTGGAAAGAATATAACACAACCCAACATTCTCCCACTTGTTGTTTTCTTTCCAAAGGGGGCCACAAGAGAGCTTAGTCATTTATTCAGCCCTGCAATGCCCATTTTTTCTCTACACAAAGAGAACTTCTCAGAGCTCACATATTTTGTCAATGCATCTACAGACTCCTTCGAAGTGTCCACCTTTACCAGCAACACCTTTTTGTCTTCTATCATATCCCTCACAAAGTGATACTAAACATCAATGTGCTTTGTCTTTTAATGATATGTAGGGTTCTTTGCCAAGAAAATTTCACTTTGGCTGTCACAGTCTATCCTTATAGCTCCCTGTACTAACTGCATACTTGAACACAATCTCTGCAACCGAACTGCTTCCTTGCTTGCATGAGTGGCTGCCATGTATTCTGCCTATTAAAATTGGAAACTAGGGCCAAACTCCATGTGGGTTATCTTATTCATGGCTGATAATATTTTTATTAGATTCCTCTCATCGAGAGGTGTAGGATTGATCTAAAGATCATCTGATTCCGATAAGTATTTATGGAGATATGAATTTATTTTGATTATGGAATAATTATCAAGCCGACCTGCACTCATGTAGGCTCAGAAGCCCAACAGTCGCATCTATTCAATTATCATAAGATGTGTATAAATATAGGAGGAATTTTCCTCATTTGCACTCACTCATCTCATCACATCTCCCTCTCTCTCTCCTGCGCAAAAAAGAGGCTCTTCTCTACTTCACAGAAAAGAGACTCTCTCTCTCACATGTGGAAGGAAGGACATAGTTTTAGGGCTGCAACTGCAGAACCAAAGTTTGACCAGCGTTGACCAGAAGACCCCCTCCTCAGAACTGCATTGTAGGTCCATCTGGACCTCCTCTAAAGGACACATTTTTTGGTGGCGGAATCAAGCCGATCCGATGGTCGGTTTTCGAGATATCGACTGCCCTAGTTTTAATGATAAAGCTGCTAATGTTGATGCTGCTGATTTAGGGTTTGCTACTGCTGATATAAAATAGATTCTCTTTCTACTATTTCTCTCTACTGAATTATTGAAGATAAAAGAAGATTTGATCAATTGGTTTCCCCACACATTGTGGGGTTTATCCCTAGCTAGCTGCCACATCTTTTGTCTCTTGTCTTGGCTTGTTTTCTGTCAATCATTTAATGTTCTATTTGCATTTTACTTTATGTACATGTGATTGCTAATTTGTGGATAATAATAAGAAAGATAAGTAAACTTCTATAAGCATAGAACATACCATAAACTAACATGGTATCAGAGGTGAGGTGAAGACAAAACCCGAACAAGAGCAAGAGCAATCACCAAAGAGAATATTGGAAAGGCTATCCTAAAAGAACTATGGGTTCCTCATCACTCATTCCCGCCGAAGACCAGCTCTGTGAGAAAGCTGACTATCACGAATGGAAGATGTCTATCGATCTAACCTTAGAAGATCAAGAAGTATTGGACCATGTGAGAGGAAATATTGTTGAGCCTCCATCAAATGCAACTGCTGCTGCCAAGAACAAATGGAAAATCGGTGAAGTAAAAACAAAGAAGATCATTTGGGACTCTATCGACAAGTGCTTGGTGGCCTACATCTCTGACCTGAACACCTCGAAGGAAATATATGATAGACTGGTGAGTTTATTTAAATTTAATGATGCAAATCAAGTTTTGTTTCTTAGAAATAAGCTGAAGAAGTTTAAGAAGAGCAAAGATGAAAGTATGCAAGCATATTTCTTAAGAATCATTGAGATCAGGAAAAATCTCCTATCTATTGGGGAGACTATTACTGATAGGGAAATGGCACTCAAAACTCTTGGAGGATTACGATATGAATGGTACATGTTCAGGACTACTCTTCTGAACAATAATGTAATTCCCGGTTTCAAGGAATTAATGGCTAGATGCATTCAAGAAGAAACAAGGGTTGAAGAGCATGAAATGCCCATACCTAAAGGTCCTCTTGCTACTTTTTCTTCTCATGATAAGAAAAGGAAAAATTCCAGGACTAAATCAAAAGGAAAGTCTGGACCTAAGGGTGGAAGAAAAGGATGACGTTACATATGCAATAAACCATGTCACTATGGAAGAGAGTGACCTGATAGAAAGGACTCACACCAGGACGATGATCAAATTCCATCTCATGGCAATCAAAGGAATGAAAAAATCAATAGCAAAGGTAAAAGAAGTGTTGGTAATCAAGGAAAAGGACAACCATTCAAGAAGACTAAAAATTCCAGGTATGAATCCAACATTGTTGAAAATAAGCAAGATGAATATTATTTACAAGCTGCTTTATCTACCTCTGCTCCCTCGGACTCAATGGGAATATGGCTCATTGATAGTGGTGCGTCAAGGCACTTCACTGGTTACAAAGAAGTTCTCCATAATCTAACAAATAAGGAAACTAACCTGGAAATTGTCCTTGGAGATAATATGGAATATCCCGTGAAAGGTGTAGGCAATGTCTCTCTTAAATTGAATCAAGGAAATACGATCCACTTACAAGATGTATTAATGCACTTGAACTCAAGAAGAACCTGGTGTCCATCTCAGCAATGGGAGACAAAGGATACAAGGTGAACTTCAGTGATGGAAAGGTACGTATATGGAAAAACTATGTTAAAGATGCCTTCACTCTTGGGTTTCAAGTTGATTCATTATATCAAGTCAGAGGAAGTCTGCTAGGTGTCGTCTTGTGACACGTCTCAAGCCTTGATCGAGAAAATCGAAAAGAAGATCAAGATCTTAAGGACTGATAATGGGACTGAATATGAATCTGACGAGTTTCATGACTTTTGTAAAGAGGCTGGCATTAAGAGGGAGACTACGACACCATATACTCCTAAATAGAATGGTGTGGTGGAAAGGAAGAACCGCACGATTGTGGAAGTTTGTGCCATGCTCCATGATCAAAGACTTCTGAAGTTTCCATGCGTTGAAGCTGCAAACACCGTCGTATATGTACAAAACCGATGCCCTCATCAAGCATTGTGTTCCAAGACTCTTGAAGAAATTTTCACCAGTAAGAAACCTGATGTATCTCATTTTAGAATTTTTGGAAGCCCTGTATATTTTCATGTGCCTAAAGAGAAAAGGAATAAATTGGGTGCATCTGGAAAGAAAGGGATCTTCATGGGCTATGGTGAAAATACTAAGGGATATAGAATCTATGTTTTCGATCAAAGGGAAGTCATTATTAGTCATGATGTCACCTTTGATGAAGATATGGTTCTCAGCCAGGTAAATAATCTTCTGACTTTGAGGAGCTCCCAAGAAGTCGACACTAGGGAACCGAAAGAAAAGGATGATGAAACAATGCCTGATGTGGAAGAACCCATGGATACTATTGAGCCACCTGAGCCTTCCTCTTCTAGGAAGAGGCCCTCTTGGCTTAGGTGGCTACTCGATGATGTTGAAGGACACACTACACCCTGAGGAACCTTCTGTGAAAGTAAGAAACCCAATAGGTATCAGGGATACCTAACCATCATGAGCACAATCATACAAAATGAGCCTTCATCATTCTTAGATGACGTCAAGCATCGAGTATGGAAGGATGCTATGACCAAAGAATATGATTCTATTATGAAGAATGATGTCTGGGAAGTAGTTCCCAGACCCCAGGACAAGACAATTGTCACTTCTAAATGGCTTTACAAGATAAATCATGTAGCAGATGGAAGTATGGAAAAATATATGGCTCGTTTTGTCACTCGTGGCTTCTCCCAGAAGGAAGGTATAGACTATGACAAGATATTTGCACCTGTTGCCAGATATACCACCATCCGCTCGATCATAACCCTTGCGGCTTCAAAAGGATGGAACCTACATTAGATGGATGTCAAGACCATGTTCTTGCATGGTTCAATCAAAGAAGAGGTCTATGTGGAGCAACCCAGAGGATTTGAGGTTTATGATAAAAAATCTCATGTATGCAGGTTGAAGAAAGCCCTTTATGGGCTGAAGCAAGCACCCCGAGCATGGTATGAGAGGATCGATAGCTACTTGATGAAGCTGGGATTCACTAGGAATGAAGCCAATCCTAACCTTTACTTTAAGTTTGAAGATCAAAAACCTCTCATGCTAGTGTTATATGTGGATGACCTCTTCCTAATAGGTGCAGACCCTCTCATTCACAAATGTAAGAGGGAGTTGGCTTCTGAATTTGAAATGAAGGACCTAGGACTGATGCACTATTTCCTAGGACTTGAAGTTTGGCAAAATCCAGGGGAATTTTTACTATCTCAAGGAAAATATGTGGTAAAGGTTTTGGAAAGATTCGATATGGTGGACTGCAAGCCCATAACTACCCCGATGGAGCTTGACTTCAAAAAGTTAAGCGATAGTGCTACTGGACCTGTTTTATGAAATACCACCGAGTATCGTCAACTCGTTGGAGCACTAATGTTCTTGGCGAACTCCCATCTAGACATATGTTATGTAGTCAACACATTGAGTCAACATATGGTTAAACCTCACCACATACATTGGATTGGTGCCAAGAATCTGTTGAGATATCTTCTTGGGACAATACATTTTGGGTTAAGATACACTGCTAGAGATGTGAGACTACTTGGATATATTGATGCTGATTGGGCAGGCAGTGTGGTGGACTGTAAGAGAACTTCCAAGTGTTGTTTCACCTTGGGATCTGCTTCGATATCCTGGTTGAGCAGGAAGCAGAATTCGGTGGCTTTGAGCACTGCCGAGGTAGAGTATATTGCTACTAGCAAGGCCTCCTGTAAGGAAATCTGGTTGAGGAAGCTCTTCAGTGAGCTGTTTGGATTTACACTGGATACCACGGCAATCCTATGTGACAACTAGAGTGGGATTCGTTTGTTAGAGAATCATGTATTTCATGATCGCTCCAAGCATATCGATATCAGGTACCATTATATTCGAGATATGGTGTTGTGGGGAGCTATAAGGCTCCAGCATATCGGTACAGATGAACAGGTCACCTACATTCTGACAAAGCCCCTAGGGAAATTCAAATTCTTGATTTTCCGAGAAAAACTTGGTGTTGTTCGAAGACCCTCTAATGAGGGTCCTATATGATGCATTGAGCTCTGGGAGCTTCGGTGGGGTGCAGGGTACTTCTTGGAGCGACATATGACCACAGTGTGATTCACTATCCCCTAGTGGTGTGCATGTACACCCCTTGGCGACTATGTAGCAGGATGATTTGTTCTCCTGTGAGGTCTGGATGATGTGTTCTCCATGATGATTATGCAGCAGGATGATTAGTTCTCCTGTGAGGCCTGGATGATGTGTTCTCCATGGCATTTGTGTAGCAGGATGATTAGTTCTCCTGTGAGGATGGGATTGATTAAGTTCTCTTGTTGAGGAATCCTACCCATGCAGTATGGGACTCATGGGAAGTACCTCTCATCTGATCAATGAGCAGGGAAATGAAGTTAGGGACCATAGTAGTACCAATGGACGCATCACTGTATCTACCACACTCCCTACGCTAGGATGACCTTCTTTGATCTGGGATCAATGATACTGGTCTGGGACCAGTGGTAGGAGTTGTACCTACTATGACCCTGGCTTCGGGTTGGTTGAGACTGGTCTGGGACTAGTGGTACATACTCTGAGACTGACTTCATGTTAGTGTAGGATTGGTCTGGGACTAGTGAGAGTGGTACATACTATGACGCTGACTTCGGGTTGGTTGAGATTGGTTTGGGACCAGTGGTTCACTCTCTGAGCCTGCGATACTGGTCTAGGACCAGTGGTGGGAGTGGTACCTACTATGACACTAACTTTGGGTTGGTTGAGGCTGGTCTGGGACCAATGGTACACACTCTAAGACTGACTTCGAGTTAGTGGAGGATGATACTAGTTTGGGACCATTGGTAGGAGTTGTACTCACTATGACGCTGACTTCAGGTTGGTTGAGACTAGTTTGGGACTTGTGGTACATACTCTAAGACTGAATTTCAATCAGTATGATGCATCCTCGATCATTTCTTCTTCTTCATAATTCAGGAAAAAGCAGATCAGAGAAAAACAGAGCAGAGCAGAACCAAACAGAGCAGTACAGATCAGTATAGGGTAGAACAAGACAAATCAAAACAAGTAGAATAGAGTAGAGCAGGGAAAGGGTCAAGTTGTACAAGGCAGTGCATTTGATGGATGAATAGTAGCGACTGACAGACAGATTGTAGATGGAGTTCTCCCTAGTTGAGAGGGAGTGTTAAAATTGGAAACTAGTGCCAAACTCCATGTGGGTCATCTTATTCATGGTTGATAATATTTTTTTTAGATTCCTCTTGTCGAGAGGTGTAGGATTGATCTAAAGATCATCCGATTCCGATAAGTATTTATGGATATATGAATTTATTTTGATTATGGAATAATTATCAAGCCAACCTGCACTCATGTAGGCTTAGAAGCCCAACAGTTGCATCTATTCAATTATCATAAGATGTGTATAAATACAGGAGGAATTTTCCTCATTTTCACTCACTCATCTCATCATCTCTCTCTCTCTCTCCTGCACAGAAAAAAGGCTCTTCTCTATTGCACAGAAAAGAGACTCTCTCTCACACATGTGGAAGGAAGGACATAGTTTTAGGGCTGCAACTGCAGAACCAATGTTTGACCAGCATTGATCAAAAGAACCCCTCCTCATAACTGCACTATAGGTCCATTTGGACCTCCTCTGAAGGCCGCATTTTTTGGTGGTGGAATCAAGCCAATCTGACGATCGATTTACGAGATGTCAACTACCCTAGTTTTGATGATGAAGCTGCTAATGTTGATGCTGCTGATTTAGGGTTTGCTACTACTAATATAAATCAAATTCTCTTTGTATTATTTCTCTCTGCTGAATTATTGAAGATAAAAGAATATTTGATCAAAGAGTTTCCCCACACATTGTGGGGTTTGTCCCTTGCTAGCCGCCACATCTTGTGTCCCTTGCTAGTTCTGGGATCATCATTAGTAATAGATAAAGAAAAAATTGAACAGAAAGAAGATGGACTATACCTTTCTGGCTGCCTTCTTTCTCGAACTGATCTTCTCACCCCTGAAGTTTGTGGCTCTTCATCTTCTAATTCCTCTGTTGTAGAGTCTGATTCTTCCTCCTTTAGCTCAAACTCTTCTCAGGTTCCTTTGATGGGACTTCATGTTTAATAACATCTTTCACCTCTCTGAACACCTCATCTTGGCTGTACAAAGCCTTCCTTGTTACTGGATTCCAAAGCTTATAACCCTTTAAACCATCCTTATACCCAAGAAAGATGCACTTTTCAAATTTACTATCCAACTTGGTTCTTTTCTCCTTCGGAACATGTACATATGCATCACATTCGAATACCCTCAGATGTGAAAGAGAGGGTTTCTTACCAGTCCATACCTCTTGTGGAATCTTATCCTCCAACGCTAATGAAGGTGATCTGTTAACCAGGTAACATGCTATCTCCACTACCTCTACCCAAAATTCTTGTCCTAACTCGGCACCGCTGAGCATTCTTCTTGCCCTTTCCATCAACGTCTTGTTCATTCCTTCTGCACCTTCATTTTGCTCAGGTGTATATGGAGTAGTCTTCTGTCGTGCTATACCACACTTCTTATAAAATTATTCAAATTCCTTACTACAAAACTCTTCACTGTTATTTTTCCTCACCACCTTTATCTTCTTCTTTGTCTAGTTTTCCACCAGAGCCTTAAATTCTTTAAACCTGTCAAAGACTTCAAATTTCTTCTTAAGGAAATATATCCATGTATTCCTTGAGAAGTCATCTATAAATGATACATACTGTAAAGACTTACCCAGTGATGGAACCTTCATAGGCCCAAACACATCACTATGCACAAGATCTAATATATGTTTCTCCCTCTTATGACAAGAGGGAAAACTCACCCGATTCTGCTTCCCATATACACAATTTTCACAGAAATCAAAATCCAGAGAGCTATTACTCATACCTTCTACCATACCTTTACCATGAAGTATTTGAAGGACCTTCTCTCCAATATGTCCAACCCTTTGATGCCACAGCATGGTCTTCTCTCCAGATACCATTAGATTTTCTGCTCCACTTTCAGGAATCACAGAACTATTGCACCCATCAACAACAGTGCTCCCTTACAGCTTGTACAAGGTTCCATTCTAAACTCCCTGCATCAATACCAGTTCTCCCCAAACCATCTTGCAAGTATCCTTCTCGAACACTATTTTTATGCCTACATCATCCAACTTGCTTACAAAAATCATATTTTTGAAGAATGCAGGAATATTCAGATCATCCGGAAGTGTTCTAACCCTTCAACCTTGAAACTTCAACTTTACTTTTCCACGACCAATGATTCTAGCCTTCCTACCATCCCCTAAGAAGACATCACCACCATTGTATTTCTCATACTCGCAGAACCACTCTCTATGGGGAGTGAAGTGAAAGGATGCACCTGATTCAATCAACCATGCCTCATGATCTTCATGTGTACTTGAAGAATCCAAGTACAGATCCCCACCTTCATTTAAGGTGGTGTTCACCTCTACAGAAGGAGCATTATCACATCCATTTCCTTTGTTAGGAGATTTAGATTTACAGTCCCTTTTGTAGTGCCCTTCCTTTCCACATTTCTAGCACACCACCTTTACAGGGTTTCCTAGAGATTTAGATCTCCCACTCACTAAATTTTTATTTTTTTTGTTCTAGGACCGTCCTCATACATACAAGGCATCACCATTCTATCTCTCCATATTTTTCCATCTCATCTCCTCCATCAGCAAGAATGAGACTATTTCATCAAACTGCAAGGCAGTTGCATTACTACCTATTGCAATAACCAGACTATCCCACGAATCTGGTAGAGAACACAACAAAGTGATGCACTTATATTCATCTGAAATTTTAATATCAATAGATAATAACTAACTTACCATAGTATTAAATTGATTCAGATTATCTGTCACCGAGTCTCCATCTTTCATCCTTAGGTTATACAGCCTTTCTGTAGGAACAATTTATTCACCAGAGACTTAGATTGGTACAAAGTCCCTAACTTGTCCCACAAAGCCTTAGCCGTAGGTTTCCCTAATACATTCAGTAATACTGAATCTGAGACACACAATCGTATTGTGCTCTTTTCCTTCCAATCCAACTTCTTCCATTCTTCATCAGACACTCCTGTTGGTTTAGTACCTGGATCTACCGCGATCCACAGATACAAGTAATGTAATAGAAGCTACCTTGGCAATAGGAGAAAAAATATCACCAAATTCAATTCTCGACACCTAGGAATAACATTTTTCTACCAACTGAGCTTTGTATTTCTCCACCTTTCCTTATGCATTTGTCTTCTTCTTGAACACCCATTTGCTGCCAGTGGTTTTCCTTCTAGCCGGAAACTCCACCAGATCCCAAGCCTCATTTCTATGCAAATATGCCATTTCATTAACCATGGCCTCTTTCTAGAGTTTGTCTTCCTATGAATCTACTGCTTCTTTCATAGTTCTGGGATCATTATAGTAATAGATAAAGAAAAATTTGAATAGAAAGAAGATGGACTATACCTTTATGGTTGCCTTCTTTCTCGAACTGATCTTCTCACCCTGTTATAGACATTTTTGGGCACTGCAACCCCAATCATAAATGTCCATAAACCAAGGGATCTTAAGTCCCTAAAAGTGTTGTTCCAACCTCTAAAAGAACAAGGTCAACTGATTACATCTTCTCCCAGAAGTTCTCCATGAAAAACTACTCAGAACTGGTCAAAACTGGACCATCTCACTTTCTCCATGGTAAAAGTGCGTTGCATCCCACCTAAATACACATGGGAGGTACAATGGATATTGAAAAGCCCTTCTATGGGGTGCAATGGGCGAGAGTGGACAAATGGTAGGTTCAATCTACAAGGTGGAGGATCACGAAATCTTTCAGAAACTTCTCCTGTGACACTTGCCTCTCTGCATTCCAAGGATAATTTTAGGGGCGAATGTTTGCCCTTTGGCGAAATTAAGGGGTTTTAAATTATTAGTGGGCGAATATTTTGTATCATAGTACATTTTTACAAATCACCTCAAATAGCCCACCTTATTTTAAGGGAGAGGGTAAAAAAGGTAAATTTAGCCCTTGAAATTAGGAGTTACAACCTTCCATTCACCCATTTTCAAGAATAGGTTTTATTTAAGTGAATCCTATGGGCCAAAGGCCCAAATACCATATTTATAAAAGAGGTATGGTAAATTAATAAAAATATAAATAAATGAGAGGTATGGTAAATAAATAAGACATTTTTTATATTTACTCCATAAGTCACCTTATATACATGCAATGGTGTAAACAAATAAAAATATAAGTAAAGTGGAGGTAGGGTAAATAAATAACACGTCTTTTTATACTTAATCAAAAGGTATGGTAAAAAAATAAAAATATAAATAAACTAGACATATGGTAAATAAATAAAACCTCTTTTTATATTTAGTCCATAACCCTCGTTCTATTTATGAAGGCTCAAGAAAGAGATTTTATTTAAGTGAATCCTATGGGCCAAATACCATATTTGTAAAAAAGGTATGGTAAATTAATAAAAATATAAATAAACGAGAGGTATGGTAAACAAATAAAACATATTTTTATATTTACTCCATAAATCACCTTATATTTAAGAACATTCAAAAAATTGCGTTATATTTAGGTGAAACCTATGGGAAAAATACTATGGGACAAATACCATGGACTAGATTGTTACTAATATCATGCAAAAAAACATTATTATTAATAAAAATAAAAATGGCACATTGTATTGACCCATGGTATTCACCAAAATGGCACATGGTATTGACCCATGGTATTCACCTGGAATGCAACCTATTTAAATGGGGGAATTAAACCAGCATAGATCCATGTTTACTTTGGATCTACTAACCCCCAAGAGGTATCAAATATCGTGATATGAAACTAGCATAGAGTGAAAAAATATTTGATCCCTCTCAGAGCTTGGTTAAAATAAAAAATAAAATAAAAATCAACTATTAATTTTATTAATTTTTATAAATTACTAATAGTAATTTTTAAGCTCCAGGTTTATGATAACATATGGTATTGACCCATGGTAATACCATGGTATTCATGTGAGCATATACTATTTAAAGGGGAAATTCTATCATCTTAGATCCATCTTAATCCTGGGTCTACCATGTGCTCAGAGGGATAAATAGATTTCATCCCCCTAAGAGTGGTAGATGTGGAGTTAAGATGGATATAGGTTGGTTTTTATGATAATGAAGATATTAAATAGACTTAGGAAATTATATTGTAAAAACATCTTAAGGTGAATGGTTAAAGCATAGACATTGGACAAGTATATTTGTATACTTCTATTTTAAACTGAAACAAATCCAGGGTTAAAAGGAATGGATTGATTGCACTAGTCATCCTTCTATAACTTTCCAACATATGATGGAGTAAACAGATTGTAATTTGGGTAATTTTTCTAACTGCAAATAAGAACATACTTGTGTATTGGCAGGGTGGTTACAAGGTCCCTAGAAGTGATGAATTCGAATTTTTCTTGGTTTTATATATAGTATTAGGTTTTTTCTCATGCTTTCTGTGAATGACATGGGTGAATTTTATCCTACACCCACTAGGTTATCCATATGTAATTTCGGTAATTTTGATTTCAAAATATATTTTAAAGAAATGCAATGATTTCATTTGTGTATTCAATAAACACAAGATTTTATAATTGAGTAAAATATTCGTCATGCCTAGTGAGAGATTCGCCAAAAAATTATATATACATATTATATTATTGATAAAATCGCCTTCAATTTTTCCTATATACCATGGAGATTCGCCCATTTATTAAATATATAAATTTAGGGGGGGTTCTTAAAATTTTCCCTGCTGCATTCGCCCAGGGATGAGTAAGAGATCATCAATCTCCAAGTGGAATCAAGAACTATCAGAGAGAGGACACTAATCAAATCTCAAAAGCTGCCTCACCCCCCTTGCAAACATCCATATATGGATCCCTCATCCCAGAGATCCAGGAGGCTGGAATTTTGTATCTTGTAAGGAAGTGTTGCTGGTTTCTTGGTGTAACATCATAGTGTTGGGTCATCTAAGCTTTTCATGAGGTGAAGAAGGGCTTTCTTGCTGAGAGGATGATGTTGGGTCAGAACAATTGGTTGTAATCCTCTTTGATATTCTTGATTATTAATAAAGATATTCAAGTTTTCCTCCACATTCTTGTATGATTGAGGATATATGCATTTGTGTGGTCAATATATATCTGGTCCTATATTGTTTATGATAGTAGATCTATGTTCTTGGATAGTGTTATGTTGATTTGATTCTACAAGTGTTATTTGAAGCTGGGTAGACGAGGAAGCGAGTGGCAAAGATCTATCAGAAGGGAGAGGAACCAAGCAAGGAACCAAGCGCAATACAGAGGTTGGTCTCCTTCTTTCCCCTCTTATCTACTTCTCATAAAGGAAAACGAAAGTGGTTTTAGTTTGTTTGTTTCTAAGGTAGCTACCAGCCTTAGTGGGACTAGTAGCTCTGCGTAGACACTAGATTTCCCAATAACAAAATGGCGACTCCACTGGGGAGCGAATAGATTGTTTGTTTGTCTGTATTTGTTTTCTTTATAAACTTATAGACCGAGCCTGAAGTCAAGCCAGCTAGCCTTTGAACTGCATTTGCTATGCAAGTGCAAAGTAGATCAATGCTGCTTCAGTCTATCTCTAGGTTTTGTTTATGAATTGAAAAATCGATTTACAAGCTCTCTAATTGCCCTTGTGGTGGCTCTAGTAACCTCCTTAAATCTACCCCTATGATTTATTTACTGTTACCACTTGCTCAGCCTAAATTCCTAAACTGAGCTACAAACTGTGACCCGAAACCCAGTTGAAGTCTCGTCCCTGGACCATTGCACTATCTCTTCTTTGGAATCTACATGCATCACACTTCCTGTGTGTAGTAGGTGCGTTGCATCTCACTTTCCCTGTGTTACAGGTGCGCTGATCAGACAAGACCTCTTCTACTCCTAGATTTTGGTCTCTGTGTTCACTATTTTCAGCTTTATTCAGGAGTTTCGCTGTCTGTAGTTAGTATACCGCTATTGAAACCCCCTTCCTTTCCATTATTCTGCCTCCGTTGTGCAAAGAACTGTAAAAAATTTTATGTATTTTGAGCCATTTTCAGTTCTCTTTTACAAAGAAGTAGCATGGTTGAACTGTCGTTTCTTGATTTCAAAGTGTCGCAAGTGTCATTTTCAGTCATAGAAGAGAATCCAATTGTTTTTGATAGTTGATTACACTGTTACTCTTGTATTTTATTTGAATTAGTAGTTTTTCAAGTGTCGAAAGCAAGTTTTCAATTCCAAATCACAAAGTGTCATCATTGTCTTCATTTTGTCTTGAAAAGAAACTTCTTAGTAATGTCGCTTTGAAAAACAATTTAGATTTGCACTTAGCTTTCTTTTTATCATTCACACATTAAGAAGGCTGAAAACAAATACATGCATGTGCATTTGCATTTAGACTGTTTGTTGGTTTGATTTAGGACAATGCATATAGTTTGTGTTCTTTTCTCTATGTTGAAAGAATATCATCTCTTTTTCCTTAGTAGCTAGGATTTTCATTGCAAAAAGAAGATTAAACGATTTTTTATCATCTTAGATTGCATTTTAGGAATTGTGTATCTACATCATGCGGTGAACCTGAAAGGAAAATTTGTTAAGCAAGATCAACTATAAAATAAATTTAATGAATCTAAAATGCTTTGGAACCTAATGCAAAACATTTAGAAGTCTAGGCTAGGGATGTATTCCGGCATTGTAAAGCCTGGTAACTGTTGTTTGCATTGTTGGTTGGGTGATTCCTCCACTTTGAGATGATAAGTGCCAGTACGGACTTGTGCTCCTACGTACCGTCGAGTATATATTGGAAGACCACAATAGGCTTTATCTTTTATCCATAGGAATCCATGTCTGCTGCCCTATCGATCGCAATGCACTAAACACAGCATTCGGGAAGATTGACTGTCGTATCGTAAAAAGTATTCTGCAGTTTTGTGATTGGTTTGTTAATCCCTCTGTCTAGATTTCTAGAGCAGTCTCTTTCATTCCTTTTCAGACTCCTTAAAGGAAAAGGTCCATCTAAGCACTTGTCACTTCAAGCTCATTAAAAATCGAAGGCCACTAGAGTCATCTTTTGTTTTTTCTCGACTCTTAAAAATTGAAAAAACAAGTTGTGTCAAAGTGTCTAAAATTCATTTAATTCGGAAACATATTTCCCCTTTATTTTTAGTTGATCAAGTAATCCGCAATCGTTGAAGAAAGTCAATTGAAACCCCGCCATTTGCGGAGACTTACGAGCCGACTGTCTTTGTCTCTAGAATCAAAATTGTTACGGACAAAGCGAACTCGTTTAACCGGTTCCAAATCCCCTGGTAAAGTTAGAACAAGTGTTCCAACACCATCAGAGACTCCAGTTACTCCAAACATTTCTGGTATCCCTGCCCTTACAGAAGAAGTTCCACAACCACCAAAGGATAGCAGGGTTGATCCTAGTGTGAAGGTAAACACTTGTATTATTGAACCAGCTCCATCTACAGCTGATTCGGAGGGTGTTATTCCACAAACTTCTGTCTGTAGATTCTATATCTTCTTCAGCACCAGAAATATTTTACAGACCTGACGGTCTACCTCTTCCACTTGGTCTGATTGTTATAGAAGAGATTGTGGAGGATCCTCCATCTAGTACTCCATTGCAATTTGGAGTTGGGATCACCCTATATCCTTCTTCATCAGAAATTAATCTACCATTATCAGAAGCTCCTGTAGAATCGCTAAGAAATCTTTTGGACAGACTAGAAATGTCTGAACAACCATCGACATCTAGGACTGTGTCATCCGACACAACGATGGCAGAACTTCCTGTTGTCACTCCAACAATGTTCGTTGGCATACCATCTGTCCCAACCAGCTCTCAATCGCTATAAGGGGCCCACTCAGGGGCTATTTTGACAGTATGGTCTGTTCTCGTTTGTTCATCCGGAATAATATCTGGGAACTCTTATGTTGAGTCTCAACAAATTGATCCTTCACGGTGTCAATTTGGGCAGTCTAATTCCCAAGGAAAAACAATTCCTTTGAGTACCGGATTACCGCTGTATGGGGGCCAATATACCCTTTCATTGTCTCCTCTAGGAGGACAACCATACAAGAGTTCACAACAAAATTCAGGTTATGCTGCAATTACATCTAGCGGTTGGGTGCCAATACTGCCTCAACAACCAAGAGTTGTATATTCGATGTAACAATGTTTACCTGTGTCAAATATACCAACTACGTCGGCTATTGTGACGGTGTCACAAGTACAAGCATTGCCTATTGTATGCCAACCTCAGGTTTCTCAGGTTATAATGCAACAACCTCTTGTCCCTGCGACTCAACCACAATCACTAACTAGTGGAATGACACAGGCCCAAATGGGTACAATTACCCCTCATCTTGGTCAAACAGCTAGTATTGGACAACAACACATGGCTTCACAACCATGGCTGGTGTAATATCAAAAACCGCAATTCCAACAAGTTTACCAAGGTTCTGAGCAACAAATCTTTGCAATAATGGGCAGCCGTATATTCAAAACGGTCAAAATCAACCATTCTACAGTGGTTATGCCCATCAACCTTATCATAGTTACCAACATCAAATGCATTATGCTGGTATGCAAAGACCAACTACCCAGGCGATCCCATCGTATCCTGGGTATGCTTCGCCAAACCTGAATCAACGGTTACCCTTCGTGGCGACTTTAGAGTTACCGGATCTAAATCGGCTAACGAACAATCCAATTGCTTACAGCCCTTGGTGGCCAGTGATTCCGCATAAACTTCCATCAGATATTCCTAAATTTAATGGGAATCCAGGTGAAGATCCGTCGAATCATGTGATGACATTTCATTTGTGGTGTTCATTAAACACCCTAAACGATGATTCGATTATGCTTCGCCTTTTTCAGAGGAAGTTAACTGGTCCGGTAGCAAAATGGTATATCGAATTACCTAGAGCTTCGTTTGACAACTTAACTGCCCTAGCCACAACCTTTTTAACCCATTTTCAGTTACCCATAAGGTACGAAATGGGAATAGAACTTCTTACCAATTTCAAGCAAACAACAGCCACTCACATATCCGATCATATTCTTGAGTGGCGACGTCATCGTAAAATGGTAAAAACGTATGTTCCTGATCAGCTTTTAGCTGAATGATTTATTAATTCATTATTACCTTCTATTGCAGAAGATGTGGCAAAGGGAGGAGTCATCATTGAAGAGCAAGTTATTGCTCGTGCGCAATATTTAGACTTGATTGATACTCAGTCTGGCACGCTCTACGATAAAATCCCTTACGCTTCCAGACCGGAATTTTCTGTTCCTCCCCCTAAATCGAACAATGAATCTCATTTCGGCGATGGCGTGATTGGTACGACAGACATGAAATCAACAAAGGCTGCATCTAAAAAGGCCCGTAAGATTTCTAGTCAAAATGCAAAAGAAGAACTTCTTGCCTCGGAATTAAATGTCATCTCAACTGATAAAGGCAAAGAAACCAAGCAACCAGGAGGCAAGAAGAAAAACAAAGGGAAGAAGAAGAAACAGGAGGAATCATCACTTGAAAAATCTTTTGCAAACCCTTCTGGAGATAAGAAACCAAATCGTCCATGTCTTATATGTGATGAGGATCATTGGATAAGAGATTGTCCATATAAAGCTGAGCTTAGAAAATTCTTCAAGAATTCAAAAACCTCGGCGGTATTGACTGATCCATTTCCAAATCCAGGAACAAATCTGGTTGCCAGTGACAATGCTTACCCGTCCCAAGTGCTGATGTTTTTAGTTTCAAAACAGCAAAATGATGCTTTGATATTGACAAGAAATAAAGATTACGGGAATCCACAGCTGTCGAGCAACAAGGATAAAGATCAACCTAGTAGATCGACAACAACTTCCACAGAAGTTGCGCTGCCCATCACTCCAGAGCTAACAATAAAACCGTCAAAGGGAGTAGTACACAAGTTGACATTTAATCCTCGTACCAGAGTAGCACAGCATTATAATATAGTGGAAGATCTAGCCCAATCGCCAGACATGAAATCAACAAAGGCTGCATCTAAAAAGGCCCGTAAGATTTCTAGTCAAAATGCAAAAGAAGAACTTCTTGCCTCGGAAGTAAATGCCGTCTCAACTGATAAAGGCAAAGAAACCAAGCAACCAGGAGGCAAGAAGAAAAACAAAGGGAAGAAGAAGAAACAGGAGGAATCATCACTTGAAAAATCTTTTGCAAACCCTTCTGGAGATAAGAAACCAAATCGTCCATGTCTTATATGTGATGAGGATCATTGGATAAGAGATTGTCCATATAAAGCTGAGCTTAGAAAATTCTTCAAGAATTCAAAAACCTCGGTGGTATTGACTGATCCATTTCCAAATCCAGGAACAAATCTGGTTGCCAGTGACAATGCTTCCCCGTCCCAAGTGCTGATGTTTTTAGTTTCAAAACAGCAAAATGATGCTTTGATATTGACAAGAAATAAAGATTACGGGAATCCACAGCTGTCGAGCAACAAGGATAAAGATCAACCTAGTAGATCGACAACAACTTCCACAGAAGTTGCGCTGCACATCACTCCAGAGCTAACAATAAAACCGCCAAAGGGAGTAGTACACAAGTTGACATTTAATCCTCGTACCAGAGCAGCACAGCATTATAATATAGTGGAAGATCTAGCCCAATCGCCAGACATGAAATCAACAAAGGCTGCATCTAAAAAGGCCCGTAAGATTTCTAGTCAAAATGCAAAAGAAGAACTTCTTGCCTCGGAAGTAAATGCCGTCTCAACTGATAAAGGCAAAGAAACCAAGCAACCAGGAGGCAAGAAGAAAAACAAAGGGAAGAAGAAGAAACAGAGGAATCATCACTTGAAAAATCTTTTGCAAACCCTTCTGGAGATAAGAAACCAAATCGTCCATGTCTTATATGTGATGAGGATCATTGGATAAGAGATTGTCCATATAAAGCTGAGCTTAGAAAATTCTTCAAGAATTCAAAAACCTCGGCGGTATTGACTGATCCATTTCCAAATCCAGGAACAAATCTGGTTGCCAGTGACAATGCTTCCCCGTCCCAAGTGCTGATGTTTTTAGTTTCAAAACAGAAAAATGATGCTTTGATATTGACAAGAAATAAAGATTACGGGAATCCACAGCTGTCGAGCAACAAGGATAAAGATCAACCTAGTAGATCGACAACAACTTCCACAGAAGTTGCGCTGCCCATCACTCCAGAGCTAACAATAAAACCGCCAAAGGGAGCAGTACACAAGTTGACATTTAATCCTCGTACCAGAGCAGCACAGCATTATAATATAGTGGAAGATCTAGCCCAATCGCCATCCGCTATGTTGACACTTGAGGTACTGCAAAATTTCCCCTCCCAAAAGCAGGCTTTATTGTCAGTAATAGGTGGGATAGACCCAAAGGATTCTAATCTTGTGTCCTTTGATCACAAAGGATATGATCCTCGGTTACCAGCTCAACTAGCTTTCCTCATTCAAGTGAAAGCCCTCAACAAAACTGTTCATCGAACAATTATTAATGAGGGGGCATCTACATGTATTATGTCGATGAGTTGCTGGAAAAATTTAGGATCTCCAACCTTGTCATGATCTTTGACGAAATTAAAAGCATTTGATGGAAAAACATATACCCCATATGGGATTTTAAGTAACTTGCAAGTTGAACTAGGGGGGAAAACAGTAGAAATAGATGTTGAAGTAATCGACGGAAACCTCGATTACAACATCCTACTGGGAAGGCCTTGGATATGTGCTATGGTTGGGGTTGTGTCGACATACTTTAGGAAGATTGCATTTCCTTTCCAAGGAGGAATTACAATTGTCGACCAACAAACATTTCTCCCCAATAGTTCCCAAGTTACGAGAAGCATTCCGATGATCCATGGAGCCCCCATTCGCTTCAAAATATCATAGTAGGCCTACTAAAAGACCCTATATTAATGGGGACTTTTTCCCTCCCGCCTCCAATCAATCTGGCGGAAGTGGCGATGGTAGGAACCTGCAATATGATATATTCCATTCAAAAGATCTCAGGAAACGATATTAACATGGATCATCTGCAGGTATTGCCTCCAAGCCCAATAGAAATATTGTAGCAATCAATGTTTTTGGCATGGGAGGCAGACCTGAATCAACGCTCATCAAGTGTTTGGATATATAGGTCTAAGGAATATGGCACCCCTTTAGATCCTTGGTTGCAAGTGCATTACACTGACGAAGGAATTATTCAGTCAATGATAATTGACGGGGCGCCATGGGAAAATTACCACCATCGTTCGCATCTTCTAGATTGCCAAGAAGATACTACTGATGACCTTAATCATCCTTCAGTTTTTGATTTCCTATCCAATACCGTAAACACGGTGGATTCCGAGCAAAACTTGTCCAATATTGAAGAGACTATCGCCATAAATATCTCGACCAAAACAAATGTTGTATAGAATATTTATGTCGGCAAATGTTGTTCTCCTTCAGAACTGGAAACATATAACGCTCTTTTTCGTGAATTCAGAGATGTCTTTGCTTGGTCATATGATGAAATGCCATGCATTGACTCGAATATCGATGAACACAAAATCAAGATGTATCCAGATGTCAAACCGGTACGACAACAGCTATGGCAGGTGCACCCCAAGAAAGCTGCTGCCATCAAGGCAGAAGTTGAGAAACTTCTCCATGCTGGTTTTATTTACCCGATTCCTCTAACCGATTGGGTATCAAAAATTGTTCCTGTGATAAAAAAAACAAGGAACGATTAGAGTGTGCGTCGATTATAGGGATGTAAATCAAGCTTGTCCAAAATACAACTACCCTACACCCTTTATTGACCAGATAATTGATGAATGCACCGGATGTGAAATCTTTTCATTTATGGATGGATTCTCTGGGTATAATCAAATAAATATCTGCCCACAGGACCAGTCAAAGACTGCATTTATTTGTCTGTGGGGCACATTTGCATATCGCAAATTACCCTTTTCTTTAAAGAACATAGGGGCAACATTTCAAAGGGCAATGAATTATGCCTTCCATGACATCAAAATCATCGTTCAACCATATCTCGACGACCTTCCGGCTCATTCGCGGAAGCAGACCGATCATCCGCAGCATTTGAGAGCGATATTTCTACGTTGTCGACACTACAAGATATGGCTCAATCCACACAAATGTGTGTTCTGTGTCAGTTCTGGTCATTTTCTTGGGTTTGTAGTCTCAAAGTACAGGATTTGTCTCAACCCATGTAAGTTTCAAGCAATCATAAATTTGCCTCCACCTTCAAATTTGTTTCATATTCAGAAACTCCAAGGGAAAGCAAACTTTCTGAGAAGGTTCATTCCAAATTATGCCGAACTTGCTAAAGGTTATACACATCTATTGAAAAAAGAAGTACCCTTCGTTTGGGATCAGGTCGCGCAAGCTTCCTTTGATGCTTTAAAAGAATCCCTAATGAAAGCATCATTAATCTACGCTCCTGATTATCAAAAAGACTTTAACCTGTATCTGGCTGCAGCGGATACAACCATCGCCATGGTTCTAGTTCAAGAAGACAATGGAATTGAACATCCCATATATTATTTGAGTAGAAACTTAAATGATACAGAAAGAAAGTATTCCTATGCTGAAAAGCTATCTCTCGCAACTGTTCAAGCGATTCAACGATTTCGACACTATGTCCTCTTTTGGAAAACTACCATTTTGTCAGAATGCAACCCCATGACTTATATATTGTCGCGACAGTTGCTGGGGGAAAAATATTCAAAATGGATAGCAATTCTTTAAGAGTTTGATCTGGAATTCGTAAAATCCAAATCAAATAAATCCCTAGTTTTCGCAGAATTACTATGCGATCTCCCATCGTCGTCCAACGATGAAACATCCGAAGAAACCATCGTGGATGAATCTTTGTTTCTGATATCTTCAATCAATCCGTGGTATGGAGATATAATCATCTATCTCCAAACCCAAAAATATAGGTCTAATACCTCTCACTTGGAACAAAAACATATTCGATACCAATCAAAAGACTACATGATCGTCGGTGATACACTTTACCGTCGTGGTGTCGATACAGTTCTGAGGAGGTGCCTCACCCATGAGGAGGCCGAAAAAGTCCTGAATAATTGCCATTTAGGTGCGTGTGGGGGGCATCAATCTGGTTATGCTACGGCGCAAAATTTTTTATGAGCAGGATACTTCTGGCCAAAATTTTTCAAAGATTGCATAACTGCAGTCAGAAGTTGCCATGCATGTCAAATTTTCGATAGCAAAACCAGAAAACCACCTGCACCCCTGCAACCGATAGTTGTTTTTGGGCCATTCACCAAATGGGGCATTGATTTCATGACATGTAACCCCACCTCGACCGGGGGCATGGGTATATCATAGTCGCAGTAGACTATTTTACCAAATGGGCCGAGGCGATGCCTACATTAGATAACACCGGCGAAACAGCTGCCCTTTTCTTCTTCAATCATGTAGTCGCCAGATTCGGCGTTCCATAGGCTATAGTCACAAATCATGGATCGCATTTATGCAATCACATGATGGTCAAATTGGCTGCCAAATTGGGGTTATCCCACGACAGCTCTACTCCATATTACCCGCAGGCCAATGTACAAGTTGAAGCAATCAACGAAGTCCTGAAACGAATGTTGCAAAGGATGATTGGAGTCCACAAAAGGAGTTGGCACCTGATCTTGTACTCAGACTTGTGGGCATATTGAACATTGGTAAGGAATGCAACCGAGTTCACACCTTTTCAACTTGTGTATGGCCTAGAAGCAATCCTACCAGTTCAGTGTGAAATCTCGTCCCTCAAACTTGCAGTCGACCTTCTCCCCGAAACTTCAGAAGAGGAGGATCATTTCTTGGAACTAATCCAATTGGATGAAACCCGTCATGATGCCACATTGGCTAAAAAATCCCATAAGAAACAAGTCAAGGCGCAGTTCGACAAAATGTCAAACCCCATGTCTTCTCAGAAGGTGACTTGGTCTTACTTTACGACCAGGAATCTGATAAATTGGGAGCAGGTAAGTTAAAGTCTTTATGGATGGGCCCCTATATTGTTAAGCATGTATTAAGCAAAAGGAGCCTATGAGTTAATGGATTATGACGGGATTCCACTGGCGCAACCCCGTAACGGGTTATACCTTAAGCGTTACTACGCGTGATTCAGTGTGTAACCCATATGCTTTTGTTACATTTTTGTTTTCGCTAAGAGTAATTGTTTTGGTCAAGTAATCCACTTTTTACATTTTTCACAGATGTCGAACCTATTGGAACCTTTTGTTGGATATTCCGACAGAGCGAGTCGTAGTTCGCAGAACCTATCTTCTGCGGCCTGGGCCATTTTTGATCCAAGCGGCGAGTTAGTAAGTTTCAGAGGGGTATGTATTGGTCGGTCAACAAATAACATCGCTTAATATAACGCGTTGATAGAACTTCTCTCTGATGCCATCACACATCGCATAAGCCAACTTCTCGTCAGGCTAGACTAAGAACTCGTCATCCTACAACTCACTGGTATCTACTCCGTCCGAAATCCAACTATCTATCGCATGTTCCTAAGGGTCAAGATTTTGGAAAGGCAATTTGATTTTATTCAATATCAGCATATTTCCAGAAACTTAAACACGTTAGCAGACTCATTGGCAAATTATGTGTTAGATATACATTTGCAACATTTATAAAAAGAAGCATTTCATCAGTATTTGCATCAGGATCATGTAACTTAACCAAAATAAAACTCCAAAAATCAAAAATATATATATAACTGTTTATGGTTTACAGATAATGTTCTATAACCAAGACAAAATTGGTTAGATGACCCAAAACTCAAAACGCTAGGGGGCACCCTAGTCTAATGATGTTGGTGATAACAAGTCACTGCCTGTGCAATCATGCGTAAAAGCCTAGTCCATTGACTCGGCACACCAGTAGTATGTCGCTACAACCTTAGAGGTAGCTCGTCAGTCCTCACATCCGAAATACCAAGAGTGAGGCCTTCGACCATATCCTGCAATGCTAAAAGAGTCTCGACCACATCAAGGTCACGAAGGATAGCCCTTCCCACACCCTCTCCTGCTGGAGCGGCAGCTGGCGCTCTCAGGCGTACTACTGGCCGAACTGGTCCAACATCTGCATGAGTACATGGGTTTTGATTAGTCCTGATAGAAGAAAGCACAAGAACATTATAAAAGAAGTGATAAACAGAGATATGGTCAGAGAAGTTACTGATGACACCCCACTGCTCGCCAGCCGGCAGTACCAAATCCGGATCACCCCGGAAATCCATCCCAGCATATGGATACTCGGAAAAAACCATCTCCTGATGGTTGAACCACTCGAACAAGGTATCAGAAAAGGAAAGCTGGGACGGACCAGCATGTCTGGCCATAAGGTCAACCCATCTCTGCATCCGTGGCTCAGTCGATGGAGGTAAACCAAGTAAAACATATTGCGGCTGCATCAGCGGGATCTTTTCCAAGGCAAAAGCAGTCAAAATAGAACCATATCCAAAGTTCTTCAATCTTCCATTTTTCACCTTGGTCAGTTGTTCTTTCATCACAGAGAGTACTGCATCACACCAGTTGAACACCTTTGGTTCAAGGCATTCCAAGGCGTACTGCATATAAGACCTGTTGGCCATGTGAAGTGCCGCACTACCAACTAGTCTAGCAAAAGTGAATAGAATGGTCCTCAAGGACCTGTTAGTGACATCTCGGATATTGATCTTGCCGTCCTTACTCGGCTGAGATCCCTCTCTACAATACCTGCGAATGTAATCTCTCACAGATTCACCCCCACGGGCCGAACCTGACAATGAGATAGGGGCACCCCGCCTCGATAAGCCGGTCAAAAAATAGATGTTCACGACAGTCAAGGGGATGGACTTGCCCTTAACCTGGAACACCTGGGTGGTAGGATCCCATGCATCGAGAAAATATTGCAACAATTTGATTTGTTGCCTCATGCTAGAGATGCGGAAAAACTTGAACAGGCCACCGTTCCACAGTGCATTTACCGTAACCGGATCATGTAAAGCAAGCATGTCCTCTTCTTCATGCTCACATTCTCACCATGTAACAGGCATTTTTCTCCAATGGATCTCTTAAGCAAACAAGAGAAGAGTCAAGATCCTGATTTGGTGAAAAACAGGCAAAAATTTCCATGAAAAACTGTGCATGAATTTCCCTCTTTGCGCCCATCGCACCCCCAGCAGTGTTCTAGGTGGGATGCATGCTGACTGGCCAATGTCCAAGCCAGCATGCATCGCACCTTTCGATATAGAAAAGGTGCGATGGAGCCAGGGTGAGTTTTTCAAACCCTAGAGGCTCAGAAAAACCAGAAAAAATGCTTAGAATTCAAAAAGGAAATGATGAAACTGAAGAGCTCAGGTTTAGCTCCTACCTGGTCCAGACGGCACCAAGAATCATCCACAGAATCTCTCAGAATCAGCTGGTGAAAACCAAGGGGGAAAGCACCTCCAAAGCTCCAACGAACCAAAGTTCAAATGAAATGGTAAAATGAGACGTAAAAAGCACTTCTAAATTATTTTTCACGTAATTCAAGTAAAATATTAGTGTTTTAACTCATTTTTCAAACATATATTGTTCGTTTCTAACTAGTTTGATGAAGCAATTGAGCAGGAAGTACAAACATTTGAAGGAACAAAGTTGTCAATGGTAAAATCAAGATAATCAAGGACCATTATATTCAGCAGTTTTAACGCAGAATTCAAGCTCGTTAAAAAATAAACATAAGCAATGAGCAAATGTTCCCCCCAGAGTTTAAGCTCATTAAAAAATGAACCAATTTCCGGTAAATAACCATCGTGAATGTAATATCATCAGCCTTTGAAGCCTTGGTCATGTTCTCATCATCACCTCCAGTCTGTATCAACCGATCATTCACCTCCATTTGATTGTTTACCCTTTTTGAGGAACAGTTGCGAAGAATGATCCTGTTAGCCATCCTTGTGACACTGCCGTGATTAGAAAATTCCAAACCTTACCTGGAATTAGCTACTACCCATATTTATCACTCGTTCCTCGAAAAACGGGTCTCCTTTAAGCTCTTTTCAACTGACTCGTAAAATATGAAAAGATTGCCAAGCAATTGGCCTCTCCAGCTCGTTAAAGTGACCGGAAGTGCTATCCCTCCTTTAGATTTTGATCTTTTTGGACTTGAGGGATTATTACACAAAAATATCAAGCGCTTGTTTTGTTCGGCTTGTTAAAAGTGTCGAAAATTCATCCCTTTTGTATTGTTTTATACTTTTCAGACTTAAGGGATTATATGACGAAAAAGGATTATTGGAGTTTTCTTTACATCCCTTTTTCAGACTCTCTAAAATTGAAAATGACAGAGCTATCCTTGTCGTTAAACTCGTTAAAACCGAATAGCGACAAACTTGTCCATACAGACAAGAACGAGTTTCACTATCGCTAGGCTTGTTAAAACATAGCGATGGGTTTGCCCGAAGGGAAAATTATAGAACAAGCATATGTTATCCTCCTCAAGCTTGACAAAAATAAAGAGGTACTGGTCAGCAATGACTAGGGAAAAGCTGGGAAGAAAACTTGAAGAAACTTTATTGGTAGCAAGTCGCTCTTGAACATGACACTTTCACTCCGCATCCGAGTCGAGTTGGGTTGTTATGTTCACTAGTCATATCACCATGGGTCCATCACACCATCCATATTTGGGGTTAACGCTACAAATCCATCATGTCAGTGTCACCAATATGTTCAAGAGAATTTGCTTAGAGAATTCACCTGTGTCTCATCCACTGCAATACATTTACGCTCCATTATTTCATGACTGCCACCCTGAACCTTATATCATCAGATCGCTTTCACCTCCATTAAAATCATTTGCTCCGGTCCGTGTCATTGATGTTAGATTCACTAAGGCCCTCCTATGAAAAATCACTTCTTGTCGACATCAGCACATTATCCAAGAAGTCGATCTAGGAACAACCCTTTCAGTACTTTGAAGCTTGCATGCCTCAATGGCAAGTTTCTCACTTTCGGCGATAGATTTACATCAATAGCCTTCGACCGAAAGATTTTGCATGGTGTTCGACAACAAGTCCCTTATTCACACCATGTGAATTGTACTGTAGTACCTTGAGGGTCATCATCATTATCAGTGATTCCTCTCGCGCCTGTTAACAGCTTACATCATTGGCTGGTAATCAGGCGATGTCTTTCCATGTTTGACTCCAGAACATCTCTCACATGGATCGACTTGTAATTTGAGTGAAGATCGAACGAGATTGAAGACCCCGGATCTAGTTTCATCCATCCAGGCTATGATATATATTCAGGAAAATAAAGACATCAAATGTGCATCATTACTGCATAGATAATCATCCAATCCAAAGGATGATGACTCTACCAGAATCATCAGTCTGCACTCAAACAATTGTCTGTCTTATGTACATGAAAATGAATTTATAAAGCTGAGCATGGGAATGCCCACCTCAGCTAGATCATGAAAATATTATGAAGATAATGTATTGTATTGTATCTTATTACACGTCGCCTTCCAGCTCGAAAACACTTCAGATCCTCATGATAAAGCATTTCACCCGACATCAACAGATTAACAACCTCATGCTTTAAGGGGCAACTGTTATACACAGTTTTGGGTAGTGAAACCCAAATCATAAATTTCCATAAACCAACGGCTCTTAAGTCCCTAAAATGTTTGTTCCAACCTATAAAAGAACAAGGTCAATTGATTACATCTTCTCCCAGAAGTTCTCCATGAAAAACTACTCAGAACTGGTCAAAACTGGACCATCTCACCTGCTCCATGGTCAAAGTGCGCTGCATCCCACCTAAATACACACTGGAGGTACGATGCATACTGAAAATCCCTTCTATGGGGTGCGATGGGCGAGAGTGGAAAAATGGCAGGGTCAATCTGCAAGGTGGAGGATCATTGAATCTTCCAGAAACTTCTCGTGTGACACTTGCCTCTCTGCATTCACCCAGGGATGAATAAGAGATCATCAATCTCCAAGTGGAATCAAGAACTATCAGAGAGAGGACACTAATCAAATCTCAAAAGCTGACTCACCCCCATTTCAAACATCCATATATGGATCCCTCATCTCAGAGATCCAGGAGGCTGGAATTTTGTATCTTGTAAGGAAGTGTTGTTGGTTTCTTGGTGTAACATCATAGTGTTGGGTGATCTAAGCTTTTCATGAGGTGAAGAAGGGCTTTCTTGTTGAGAGGATGATGATGGGTCAGAAAAACTGGTTGTAATCCTCTTTTCTATTCTTGATTATTAATAAAGCTATTCAAGTTTTCCTCCACATTCTTGTATGATTGATGCTATATGCATTTGTTTGGTCAATATATATCTGGTCCTATATTTTTTATGATAGTAGATCTATGTTCTTGGATATTTTTATGCTTCTTTGATTCTATAGGTGCTCTTTGAAGCTGGGTAGATGAGGAAGCGAGTGGTAAAGATCTATAAGAAGGTAGAGGAATCAAGCAAGGAACCAAGCACAAGACAGAGGTTGGTCTCCTTCTTTCCCATCTTATCTACTTCTCATAAAGAAAAATGAAAGTGGTTTTAGTTTGTTTGTTTCTAAGGTAGCTACCAGCCTTAGTGGGACTAGAAGCTCTGCATAGACACTAGATTTCCCGATAACACGCCCCCGGAGTTTATGGCTCTTCATATTCTAATTCCTCCTTTGTTGTAGAGTTTGATTCTTCCTCCTTTAGCTCAAACTCTTCTCAGGTTCCTTTGATGGGACTTCATGTTTAATAACATCTTTCACCTCTCTGAACACCACATCTCAGCTATACAAAACCTTCCTTGTTACTGGGTTCCAAAGCTTATAAACCTTTAAACCTTCCTTATACCCAATAGAGATGCACTTTTCAGATTTACTATCCAACTTGGTTCTTTTCTCCTTTGGAACATGTACATATGCATCACATCCAAATACCCTCAGATGTGAAAGAGAGGGTTTCTTACCAGTCCATACCTCTTGTGGAGTCTTATCCTCTAATGTTGATGAAGGAGATCTGTTGACCAGGTAACATGCTGTCTCCACCACCTCTGCCCAGAATTCTTGTCCTAACCCGGCACCACTGAGCATTCTTCTTGCCCTTTCCATCAACGTCTTGTTCATTCCTTCTGCAACTCCATTTTTCTTAGGTGTATATGGAGTAGTCTTCTGTCATGCTATACCACACTTCTTATAGAATTCTTCAAATTCCTTACTGCAAAACTCTTCACCATTATCTCTCCTCACCACCTTTATCTTCTTCTCTGTCCAGGTTTCCACCAAAGCCTTAAATTCTTTAAACTTGTCAAAGACTTTAGATTTCTTCTTAAGGAAATATATCAATGTATTCCTTGAGAAGTCATTTGTAAATGATACATACTACATAGACTTACCCAGTGATGGAACCTTCACAGGTCCAAACACATCACTATGCACAAGAACTAATATCTATTTCTCCCTCTTACGACAAGAGGGAAAACTCACCTGATTCTACTTCGCATATACACAATTTTCATAGAAATCAAAATCCGGAGAGCTATTACTCATACCTTGTACCATACCTTTACCATGAAGTATTAGAAGGAGCTTCTCTCCAATATGTCCAAGCCTTTGATGCCACAACATGGTCTTCTCTCCAGAGGCCACTAGATTTTCTACTCCACTTTCAGGAACCACAGAACTGTTGCACCCATCAACAACAATGCTCCCTTGCAACTTGTACAAATTTCCATTTCAAACTCCCCACATAAATACCAGTTCTCCCCGAACCATCTTGCAGGTATCCTTCTCGAACACTATTTTTATGCCTGCATCATCCGACTTTCTTACAAAAATCATATTTCTGAACAGTGCGGGAATATGCAGAACACTCGGAAGTGTTCTAACCCTTCCACCTTGCAACTTCAACTTTACTTTTCTGTGACTGACGATTCTAGCCTTCCTATCATCCCCTAATAAGACATCACCACCATCATATTTCTCATACTCGCAGAACCACTCTCTATGGGGAGTGAAGTGAAAGGATGCACCTGAGTCAATCAACCATGCCTCATGATCTTCATGTGTACTTGAAGAATCCAAGTACACATCCCCACCTTCATCTGAGGTGGTTTTCGCCTCTGCAAAAGGAGCATCATCAGATCCCTTTCCTTTGTCAGGAGCTTTAGATTTACAGTCCCTTTTGTAGTGCCCTTCCTTTGCACATTTCTATCACACCACCTTTATAGGCTTTCCTAGAGATTTAGATCTCCCACTCGATGAATTTTTTTTGTTTCTTTTTTGGGATCATCCTCATACAGACAAGGCATCACCATTCTGGCTCTCCATATTTTTTTGTCTCATCTCCTCTGTCAGCAAGGATGATATTATTTCATCAAACTGTAAGGCAGTTGCATTACTACCTATTGCAATTACCAGACTATCCCACGAATCTAGTAGAGAACACAACAAATTGATGCACTTATCTTCATCTGAAACTTTAATATCAATAGATAATAACTGACTTACCATAGTATTAAATTCGTTCAGATGCTCTGTCACTGAGTCTCCATATTTCATCCTCAGGTTATACAGCTTTCTCCATAGGAAAAATTTATTCACCAGAGACTCAGATTGGTACAAAGTCCCTAACTTGTCCCACAAAGCCTTAGTCGTAGCTTCCCCTAATATATTCAGCAATACCGAATCTGAGACACACAATCATATTGTGCTCTTGCCTTCTGATCCAACTTCTTCCATCCTTCACCAGACACTCCTGTTGGTTTAGTACCTATATCTATTGTGATCCATAGATAGAAGTAATCTAATAGAAGCTACCTTGGCAACAGGAGAAAAAATATCACGAAAGTCAATTCCCGGCACCTGGGAATAACATTTTGCTACCAATCAAGCATTGTATTTCTCCACCTTTCCTTATGCATTTGTATTCTTCTTGAACACCCATTTGCTGCTAATGGCTTTCCTTCCAGCCAGCAACTCCACCATATCCCAAGCCCCATTTTTGTGCAAGGATGCCATTTCATTAACCATGGCCTCTTTCTAAAGTTTTTCATCCTCTGAATCTACTGCTTCTTTCACAGTTCTAGGATCATTATCAGTAATAGATAAAACAAAATTTGAACAGAAAGAAGATGGACTATACCTTTCTTGCTGCCTTCTTTCTCGGACTAGTCTTCTCACCCCTGGAGTTTGTGGCTCTTCATCTTCTAATTCCTCCTCTATTGTAGAGTTTTATTCTTCCTCCTTTAGCTCAAACTCTTCTTAGGTTCCTTTGATGGGACTTCATGTTTAATAACATCTTTCACCTCTCTGAACACCACATCTCGGCTGTATAAAACCTTCGTTGTTACTGGGTTCCAAAGCTTATAACCCTTTAAACCATCCTTATACCAAATAAAGATGCACTTTTCATATTTACTATCCAACTTGGTTCTTTTCTCCTTTAGAACATGTACATATGCTTCACATTCGAATACCCTCATATGTGAAAGAGAGGGTTTCTTACCAGTCCATACCTCTTATGGAGTCTTATCCTCCAACGCTGATGAAGGTGATATGTTGACTAGGTAACATGCTGTCTCCACCACCTCTACCCAGAATTCTTGTCCTAACGCAGCACCACTGAGCATTCTTCTTGCCCTTTCCATCAACATCTTGTTCATTTTTTCTGCAACTCCATTTTGCTCATGTGTCTATGGAGTATTCTTCTGTTATGATATACCACACTTCTTATAGAATTCTTCAAATTCCTTACTGCAAAACTCTTCACCATTATCTGTCCTCACCACCTTTATCTTCTTCTCTGTCTGGTTTTCCACCAGAACCTTAAATTCTTTAAACCTATCAAAGACTTCAAATTTCTTCTTAAGAAAATATATCCATGTATTCCTTGAGAAGTCATCTATAAATGATACATACTACATAGACTTACCCAATGATTGAACCTTCACAGGTCCAAACACATCACTATGCACAAGATCTAATATATGTTTCTCCCTCTTACGACAAGAGGGAAAAATCACCCGATTCTGCTTCCCATATACACAATTTTCACAGAAATCAAAATCCAGAGAGCTATTACTCATACCTTCTACCATACCTTTACCATGAAGTATTCGAAGGACCTTCTCTCTAATATGTCCAAGCCTTAGATGCCACAGCATGGCCTTCTCTCCAAAGACCACTAGATTTTCTGCTCTACTTTCAGGAACCACAGAATTGTTGCACCCATCAACAACAGTGCTCCCTTGCATCTTGTACAAAGTTTCATTCTGAACTCCCTGCATCAATACCAATGCTCCCTGAACCATCTTGCAGGTATCCTTCTCGAACACTACTTTTATGCCTGCATCATCCAACTTGCTTATAGAAATCATATTTCTGAACAATGCAGGAATATGCAGAACACCCGAAAGTTTTCTAACCCTTCCACCTTGCAACTTCAACTTTACTTTTTTGCAACCAATGATTCTAGCCTTCCTATCATCCCTTAAGAAGCCTTCACCACCATTGTACTTCTCATACTCACAGAACCACTCTTTATGGGGAGTGAAGTGAAAGGATGTGCCTGAGTCAATCAACCATGCCTCATGATCTTCATGTGTACTTGAAGAATCCAATTACACATCCCCACCTTCATCTAAGGTGGTTTTTGCCTCTACAAAATGAGCATCATTAGATCCCTTTCCTTTTTCAGGAGCTTTAGATTTATAGTCCCTTTTGTAGTGACCTTCCTTTCCACATTTCTAGCACACCACCTTTACAGGTTTTCCTGGAGATTTAGATCTCCCTATAGATTTATATTTCCCACTCGATGAATTATTTTTGTTTCTGTTCTGGGACCGTCCTCATATAGACAAGGCATCACTATTCTAGCTCTGCATATTCTTCCATCTCATCTCCTCCATCGGTAATGATGAGACTATTTCATCAAACTGCAAGGCAGTTGCTTTTCTACCTGTTGCAATAACCAGACTATCCCACGAATCTGGTAGAGAACACAACAAACTGATGCACTTATCTTCATCTGAAATTTTAATATCAATAGATAATAACTGACTTACCATAGTATTAAATTCGTTTATATGCTCTGTCACCGAGTCTCCATATTTCATCCTCAGGTTATACAACTTTTTCCATGGGAACAATTTATTCACCAGAGACTTATTTTGGTACAAAGTCCCTAACTTGTCCCACAAAGACTTAGCCGTAGCTTCCCCTAATACATTCAGCAATACTAAATCTGAGACACACAATTGTATTGTGCTCTTTACCTTCCGATCCAACTTCTTCCATTCTTCATCAGACACTCCCATTGGTTTAGTACCTAGATCTTTCATAATCCACTGATATTTATCCACCAATAGATCCTCCATATTGAATTTCCATAACTCAAAACTCCTACCATTAAATTTCTCGATCTCTATCTTCCCACTGCTCGCCATCTTCTTTCACCACAGAATCGATCCCGTAGATTTCCCACTGAACAGGGTCTACCATAGGCCCGAGCAAAACCCCTTAGCAACAAAGGTGCCCCCTTTAAGCCAAAACAACTCTGATACCAAATGTAGGTTTAAACCCCGTACAGAAATTACCTGCATATGAATTCTAAAACACAGAAAATAAACAATGCGAGAGAATAACACATAAAACACATATACACAGAGATTTTCCCCTGCATCCCAAAACTGGGACTACCAGCTTGATTTTTCATTATGTTGCTATCAATGTTACAATACATATTTATACATGCTGAAGCATCCAATACCATGGACCGAAAAGCATCGTGTCCAAAACCATGTGCGAAAATCATGCACAAAACCATAGGTAGGTCCGCCCAACCTAATATAGGGTCCAAAAACATAGAGTGGGGTTACCTGCACCCATCAAATCTCCTGTGACCCCCCTTCTACACAATTGGCAGAATGAAGGGGGGACTCCAGCCCCCCTCTAACCCCCTATTTAAATACATGGGCTAGTCGTGGAAATAATATAACACAACCCAACATCTTGGTTGGAAATATTACTTCATGAAAACAACATATTTGACAGAGAACTTTTCTGAAACTAATCAACGCCAATGTATCCAACAACAACAACATTTATATGGGCATGCCCTCAAAATGTATGGAAGTATTAAACACATGTCCTACACTTCCTTATAAACACTCCTCTTTCTTTGTGTCTACATATGAAACCCTCAAGTTCGATACTCTTGGAAGTACTGCTACAAAGTTCTAGCTCTAAAGGCACTCAAATTTCAAATAGATGAATGTATTGTATCTTGGTTATAAATGATAGACAAAGTGATGGAAGCTTTCGTTAATCCAAAGCTCGCTTATATGTCTCTATGAAATGGAATGAAGGAAAATGTTTCTATAAAGTTTTAGGTCCAACTCAACATGGACAAAGAAACATGGTCTATCAAGAATTGATCATTATTCTTGATCATTTGTATGTACTACCATGCATAGAGAAATATATAAACAAATATGATGAATCCTAAATAAATAAAATGTGGTCATCTCCCTCCACTTCAAAATTATACCTTGTAAAGTTGTGATTGTAAAGAAAAATGATAAGGAAAGAAAAATTCTTGCTACCAGAAATGAAAATGATTTCAAAATGAAAAAAATATTTTCAATTGAACTTGGAGGTAAAAGAATAACTTATTGGTCTGAATATTCAAACTGCAAACCCAATTTTGTTCAATATTTTGGTTTCCCACAACAAAAATTCATTACTACCCTTTGAATCTCTAACCTCACAAACAAATAAAAATCTCCAAGCATATAACTTCAAAAAAGGACCCTCTAAAGCTATTGCAGTTGTCCACATTTTTGGACATAGGTTAGGCTTTGAATTGGTGAGTGACTTAGTTTTTATGTAGTTTGCTTAAAATGGCATCAAATCAATGTTGACACCATAAAATAGCCCATGGACAAGGAATGTCTAGACGTTCCTGTGTAAGAAGCAACAACCCAGAGTGTTTCCCCTTTAAGAAGGACATCTCCCAAATGTCCCCTATTTGGAAGAGATTCCCTAAGAGATGGAGGGAATCACTAACATCCTCCAGGGTGTCCACTCATATATAAAATGTAACAAGGAAGAACAATTTTCGAGCCAGTTCCCTTTAACTCATGAAATATAGACAAAAATCCATAAACAAGCATAAAAATTAAGAGATTGTGCAAAAGTTGTCCGGTCTTCTAATCTAAACTTGATGTGAGAAAATGACAAGAAATTACCCATAAAATATTCATGCATCCATTGTTGGGTCTTAGTTTTGGTCTTGTTTTTGCTCTAAGAAACTTACTAATCCATCTATTTTCCATCCATTTTCCCTTTATTCATCCCATTTTGATATATATTTTATATTCATTCAGGTATTTAATTTTAATTTTTCAATTTCTAAAGTTTTTATGAAAGTTTGGTTTTAAGTGCAAAAATTGGCAGATTCAGAAATTCCCGTAATAGCTCTATGGTTGATATGGGTTCAGGACACTTGGGCACGAATTGAATGCATGCATGGACAGCTTGGGAACTATGACTAAGCTAGCTATGCTTAGCTCGAACAGAACAAGCTTTATTAGGCCCATTTAGTGATAGTCAACCATGACTAGTCATTCAGAAATCCCATAGAAATAGGGCAGTTTTGAGATTCTATGGGATTGATCATATCTCTTGGGATGGGAGTGATGAATTCTACTTAGATAGATGGATAAGAGTAGATGGGTTTTTTTGAGTGAATATATTTCAGTTTGTTTCATGAGACTTCTATTTAAGAGCCAAGACTTTGATGGCTTATGTATTGACTTATTATACTTTTATGCTGAGACACTTATGGATTGGGAAGTAAACACGAAGACTTGTGCTATTATTATTTTTTTGTTCAATGCTATGGATGTGTGAATGAATTTGAGCTTCTGATATCACTCCTCAAGTGTGCAAAGCAAGGGTGGAGGGCCCCCATTCCAAGCTAAGTACACTTCCTTGTTAACTAGTTTTATTTCTTGTAATCTGGTTATTGTAGAATTTTTCATGCTTTATTTCAGATTGATTTATGGTTAATGTATGGTAATTGCTTTCATTAGATCTTAGCTTATTCATCATTTTATTGAGTTGTAAAAACAAAGTGTTCAAGTTGAGCACCCATTCTACTAATATGATGAATTGTAACTAGTTTCCTTTGATTGCATGCAAGTAGTTTCTTTATGTGATTTTGGCATTGAGGTGAATGAATTATGATGAAACACATTATGTGTCTCTTAAGTTAGGAACCTTCTTTCATTAATAATTTATCCATCTTAAGTTCTTGGTTTTAATCTCTGATTCATTAAGTAGTAATTGAGGCAGAAGTGGACTTCTTGAGTTAAGAACCATTTCAATATTTTTCCTCTTTTCAAACTAATTGAATTAGAGTTGTAGGATGTATTGCTTTAAGTTTTTGAATAACTTATCTTTCAAGGTTTGATTACATCTGATCTTCACATATAGTGAACTTGCCTCAAAGCATAAACAACCTGGATTGATAAGAAATATTTGTGTTAATTTCGGTAAACAAATTAGCTCAACATTTTGGCGTCGTTGCCGGGGAGGCAAATATCGGCATAGTCAATAGGAAGATAAATTTCAAATTTTTCTAAAAAAAAAACAAAAACATTAGTTACATTCCTTTTTAGTTATGTTTCTTTATGCCTAGATATAGAGATCCTCAAGGTAGATTTGTTAAAAACCCCCCACAAGTAGAGATAGGATCATCAAACACCCCAGTTACTGGTAATCCAATAATTGAGGAATTGGCAGAAAAACAAAGAACTGGACAAAGGTTAACTTTGATTGAGAGGCAAACTTTGTTAGCTTGGGAAGAAAAACAAAAAAAAACCTCAACTTTAGGAAAACAAAAAGAAATTATCAAAGAAAAACAACCTGTCTTTCCATCTATAAATCAACCTGTCTTTCAACAACCTGAATCTCCACTCAAAATTGAAACAACTAAACCAATGGTAGAAGAGGGACATGGATCTGTTGTTTTCACTCCTAAAAAACGAATTGAGTATGAAAGACAACAAATAGAATGGAGAAGAAAAAGAGAGGAGGAAGCAAAACAAGAAAATGATAGGAAGATAAAAAATGATCGAAAAAGACAAGAAGATGGTCATGATCAAGAGGCTACCTTTGGCTTTCCAATAGTAGACACAAGTGCAATATTAGGAGAAGAGCTGAAAATGAAAAATATTCCACCTTCTGTATTGCCAAATTTTTATGGAATGTCAACGGAATATCCTGATGCTTTTATGTTTGAATTTGATATTCTATGAAGAACATATGGATACACTGATGACATTCAAAAACTTCATCTTTTCCCTGCTACATTAAAAGCAGCAGATTTAAAATGGTTCATGGGTTTAGGAGAACAAAAAACAGCTTCTTGGGATGATATGAGATTGGTCTTCCTTAAAAAATATCAAGCTTATTGTAGATCTAGATATTCAAAGGAAGATGTTTTCAGAATGACACAACAAGAAGATGAAAGTTTAGAAGAATGTTTGGAAAGATTAGCATATAATCTACAAAAATCTAAACAACAGTCTCTAAATCAAGAAACCATTCGAACAATGTTTCTCAAGGGTGTAAGGGATGAATACCTTGACATTTTGAATTTGATGGGTAAAGGAGACATTTCAAACCTACCATTCGAAGAAATTTTTGAGTTATGTCAAAAATATTCTAGAGGAAGATCAAAAACTGGAAAGAGAGAAGCATGTTCAAAAGCAGCAAAGTCAGCTGCAGGAGGGATAACAAGAGCGGAAATAGGAAGCTTATTGGAAAACTTCAAAACAGGCCTCTTAAGTACATTAGGAACACAAGTATATGTTCTAAAGGCAAATAAGAAGAAAGAAGAACAAGAACAAGCTCTAGCAATCTTTTGTTCCAAATGTAGAAAGAAACATCCATTAACAGAATGTCCTTTGGATAGTATTCAGGTATGTAGTCTTTGTACAGAAAATCATTCCATAGAAAACTATCTAATATTGAAAGAATTACAAATGAACTCAATGGAAGAAGTGCCAGGAATAGAAGGTTTTTATTATGTAGCACCATGAAGACCATGGCAACCTAGGATGCCTCAACAAAATCAACAACAATTCCCTCAACAAAATTACCTCTATCCACCTCAAAATCTTTGGAACCCTCCAATGCCATGGCAAGCTTGGCCTCCACAAAAATATCCACAACAACCTGCACAAGGATGGAGAGGATATGGTTATGGAAACCAGCCACCTCAACAGTATCAATAATAATACCAGCAACAATACCAACAGCCATTTTCATATCCACAATATCCACAGTCCATACCATTTCCGCAACAAAATTCTGCATATCCACAATCCATGCCATTTCCACAGCAGAATCCACCACCATTGTTGACTCAACCACAATAGTTACAGCTACCCTCAAATCAACCCAGACCAAATCAATTACCAGCCCAACCAATGGCAAATCCGAATAATAAAGTGGACAAATCTGCATACGTTGTAGAGGAAGCAGCATGTTTTCCCACATATTCTATTCTTCCTCTAAATGATGTCCATCTAAGGTCTGGAAAAGTGCTCAAAATGGATTCTCCTCCAATTATAGAAGAGCCAACTGAAAAAGGAGAATCACCTGAAACACCACAAACTGAAATACAAATTCAGAAAGGAAAAACCATTACAACTGAAACACCGCCTTATCCTGAAAGGTTAGTGGAACAACAAAAAGAAATGACCCTTCCTGAATTTGATATTTTAGATGAATTAAAAAATGCTTATGTAAAAATTCCTTTGTTGAAGGCAATTAAAGAAATACCAATATATGCTAAAACAATAAAGGAATGTGCATTAAGAAAACAGGTAAAAAGAAAAAGGATCCTACTATAATCCAAGTCATTGGTAAATTAGCAAGCCTCATGTCTACACAAACCATTGTAGAGAAATATATTGATCCTGGTATCCCTATGGTTACTATATCAATAAATAATTTCTCAGTACCAAACACATTAATAGACTTGGGAGCAGCTATAAATGTAATGACAATGGAGACAATGAAAAATTTGCATTTAAACAACATTAGATCAACTTCTACAATTTTAGAATTAGCAGACAGATCTAAAGTTGTTCTGGAAGGGATATTAGAAGATATCATAGTCTCTTTGGGTTCATGGGAGTATCCTGTTGACTTCCTTATCTTGCAACCAAAAACAAATTTGGGAGGACATCCTCTAATCTTAGGCAGACCATGGTTAGCTACCGATGATGCCTTTATAGGATGCAGATCAGGAAGCATGATTATTTCACATGGAGATGAAAGGAAACACATTGCTCTTTATTCACCTGCACAATCATCTTCTTTAGAATTAGTACTTTAAACTCAAGAAAAACAACAAACTAAATCAATTTTAAGTATAAATCAATTCTTTGACTTTAGAGAAGAAGAAGAGAATGAAGACTTAATGGATCTTTTCATTTCAGAACCAAGTATTTCAGAGCAGCTTAGAGAGGCTCAATATGAAGCTGCAAGTAATCTTTTGAATCACTGCTTTCAGGAAACTTGTACTGTTCAAACTTTGCGGAATTCTTTTATAGACATCTTTCCTGTAAATACAATCTCCAATCCAACAACAAAAACAATTGAGGTATATCCTGGAAACATTTGAACATTGGAAAGCAGTTGCAATCAGCACAAGAACAAGAGGTAATTGCATTATTACATAAATATTCAAATGTTTTTGCCTAGGATTATACTGACATGCAAGGAATTCATCCCAGCACGTGTATCCACCACATCTATACAGATGATCAACTCAAACCTGTAAGGCAACCTCAAAGACGAATGAATCCCATGATGAAAGAAATAGTGAAAGAGGAACTGCAAAAATTGTTAAATATTGGATTCATCTATCCTATTTCAGATAGTCAATGGGTTTCTCCATTGGTTATAGTACCAAAGAAAAATGGAAAGTGGAGGGTATGTGTGGGCTATTGAGAATTAAAAAAAGCCACATTAAAAGATCATTTTCCCCTACCATTCATTGACCAGGTGTTAAACTCATTAGCTGGAAAGAAATTTTTCTCCTTCCAAGATGGGTTTAGCAGGTACAATCAGATTAGAATAGCAGCATAGGACCAAGACAAGACAACATTCACTTGCCCATGGGGAACCTATGCATATAATGTTTTGCCATTTGGTTTATGCAATGCACCTGCAACCTTCCAACGAGCAGTGCTTGCAATATTTGCTGATATAATCCACGAATGTGTAGAGGTTTATATGGATGACTTCACAGTTTATGGAAACACATATAATGATTGCCTCAACAACCTTGAGAAAGTCTTGAAACGATGCATTGAAACAAATTCGTCATTGAGCAATGAGAAATGCTATATGATGTTGACAAAAGGAATAGTTTTGGGACACCATATTTCCGCTTTAGGAATTAAGGTGGATCCAAAAAAAATCCAAGTCCTAGTTAACTTAATGCCTCCAACAACACAAAAAGAAGTAAGAAGTTTCTTGGGCTATGCAGGCTACTATAGACGATTCATTGAAAACTTTAGTAAAATATCCCAACCTCTGTTCAAACTATTAGCAAAAGATATTGAATTTCACTGGACAAATGATTGTCAAAATGCATTTCAAATACTAAAAGAAAAATTATGAGTTGCACCCATTCTCCGTGGGCCAAACTGGTCTTTGCCATTTCATATTTCAAATTATGCATCTGATACCGTGATAGGTGCCTCTCTTGGGCAGAAAGAGAACCTGCTCAATTATGCAATATACTTTATAAGCAAGAATTTAACACTTGCAGAATTGAACTATACAGTCACAGAAAAAGAAATGTTAGTCGTAATACATGCAGTAAACAAATTCAGGCACTATATAACAGGTTACCAAGTTTTTATTCATACAGATCATTCAACAATAAAATACTTGATGAATAAACCCATCACCAATGGGAGAATAACAAGATGGTTATTGTTATTGCAAGAGTTTAATATTACAATACAAGACCGACCAGGCAAAGAAAATCAAGTGGCTAACTTTTTGTCCCGCATACATTCACCCAACGATCCAAATCCAGTTGTAGACAACTTTCCAGACGAACACCTATTTGCAATAATAGTAAAAACACCATGGTTTGCAGACATTGCAAATTATTTATCTTCTGGAAAGTTTCCAAAACAATTCTTTAAAAAGCAAAAATGAAAAATTGTTAGAGAAAGCTCTAGGTATAGTTGGGTAAATGGTTATTTATTTTATACTGGTTCAGATTTGATGATTAGAAGATGTGTGCGAGAAGATGAAATATTAGACATCCTGAAAGCATGTCATGATGAACCATGTGGTGGTCATTTTGCAGACAAACGAATAGCATACAAGGTGCTGCAATTGGGCTATTACTGGCCATCCATCTTCAAAGACTCCAAGGCATATGTCAAGCAATGTGACGGTTGCCAAAGAACAGGGAGACCAATTATATCAGATGAGATGCCGCTCAAGCCACAGGTCCTCATAGAACCATTTGAGCAATGGGCGCTCAATTTTGTTGGACCTATTAATCCACCATCAAATGGAAAAAGGTACATCCTAGTATGTACAGATTACGTCACCAAATGGGTGGAGGCCAAAGCAGTAACCAAAGCAACAGAAGATACAGTGGTCACCTTTTTCTTTGAAGAAATCTTTGTAAGATACGGAGTACCCAGACAAATTGTAACAGATCAAGGAGCACAATTTACTTCAACACAGGTACGAGATCTAACAGAGAAATACAAGATCAAACACAGAAAGTCTACACCATATCATCCTCAAGAAAATGGGCAGGTTGAATCAACAAATAAAGTCCTAGAAAATATCATGACTAAAACAGTACAGCTGAACAAAAAAGATTGGTCTGAAAAATTAAAGGATGCACTATGGGCCTACAGAATCACATGGAAGAATACAACTAGCTTTAGCCCATACCAGTTGGTATATGGAAAAGAGGCCTTATTGCCTATAGAGTTTCAGATACAAACATACAAACTGGCAGCTGAACTAGGACTAGACCTGTCTGAAGCACAACAGCAGCGGATCATGGAATTGAATCGACTAGATGAGCATCGTCAGCAAGCCATAGAACATACCACATTGGTGCAACAACAAAGAATGAAGTGGCACAATAGATTTATCAAAAACAAGACATTTCACAAGGGAGACTGGGCATTACTGTTTGACTCCAAATTCAAATATTTCAAAGCAAAGTTCACAACACACTGGCTAGGCCCATATGAAATCGAAGAAATCTTTGAAAATGGAGCAATAAAGATCAGGACAATCGACCAGGACTCCACCTCATTTTTAGTAAATGGACATAGGCTCAAAGTTTATAACAGGCCTATTAGCAAGGAAGCATTTATGAAAAAACTGGTAAAGGATACAGAACTGGAAATCATGGCACAACAGGCTCAACCATCTTCCAGTCTTGTAGCAGAATAATATATATATATATATATATATATATATAATAAATAAATAAATAAATTGTTTTCTAGTGAAAACCAGGAAACACATGAATTCATAGGGGAAAACCAAGGCAACTTGGACTCTATGAATTCCTTATTCTTGTTCTATTGTTCTCACAAAAATTCAATGCAGGAAATTCTCCACACACATCTGACTTGAGGAAAAGTCAAATCATAAGCAAGGGGGAGAATTGCCCAATAACCTTGTATTGTCAACAGCTGGGACCTGAAAAAAATATCAGAGGGACCAGAAAATATCAAAGCAACATGTACATATTTGATAAGCATAACAGAGGGACCTGAATCAAGAAATCATTACAGAGGGACCTGAACAACAGTCAGCAATTCAAGAACCAGAGCATGCAGAACAAGGAGCAGCAATAAATTTTACTTTTCAATCCATCTACAACATTTGATCAACTGATTTCATCCCACTTGTACAAACATCATCCAGGGGAGCATATGTATAGTCATTTTGTGCTTGAAAATTCAAATTTTTCTTAGAAATTTTTAGTCTTTGTTAAGTTGAAATCAGTACCTAAAGATATTAATTATCATTCCATACCCTATATTCCCTATACATACCCTATAACCCTTACACATTCTATTCCATTTCATATCCATAAATATCCTATCCCATTTCATGTTCATTAACCCCTAAGTATTTTTCTTTAGAAGCATAAAGGAACCAAACGAGGACAACATTTCAACCTGCACTTACAATTCAATGATTAGCAATGGTGATAATTTTAAATATGACCCAAGATGGTCATTTTAAAATTATAATAAGGATGTGCATATAACTTTAGAAGTAATGTACTATATGTAAATCTATATATGCAATATGAAAAGTCACAAACGAATATGTAATATGCAATATATGCGCTATGGACGAATGAATATATGATATGCATATGCAATAAACTTAGGATATAAGGCACAAGGAAATATGCATATAGTGCATGGCACGAGGAGACATGACCGCATGCAACACAATGTTAAGTTTATATGCGGCCAAAGGTTATTGCATATATGGGTTATGGCATATGATTAAACAATATTGCATATATGGTGAATGCCGAAGGTTATGAGTGCAACGACAGTCCACCCACGCACCAACCCAATGCATGAATTGCACAGACCTTCAAGCGCAGAGGTGGCTTGAGCAACGTGGCATGGAGGTACATGTACACCGTCAAATGGTTGCATGATGTCGTGAGCTGCATAGGAGGACAGCCACGACCTGCATGGACGGAGGGTTTAAACTTGAATCATAAAAACAGGCAGGCCATCCTAATGACACAGTCAGGCGACTGGTCAAAAGGACTTGCATGACTTGCACGGCATGCCTACGTGCCCATGACCGCCAATAGGAACTCATATGGTTCAGCTCAACCAAACGCATAACCAAAACACGTAAACGGTCATAAACTGACCGATGGTCTCCTGCGCCTGGTAAAACAATTTCATCATCGCTGAATAGCTCAGAGCGTTGTGTTGAAGAGCCGTGAGCTGCATAGTCGCAAGAAAAGAAGACACTGAAGCATGCTTGAGGAGATATAAGGAGGTTAAACATCCCAAATACAACGCAAAGTGATCCTGAAATCTCGGGATAACTCAGGTAATGGCGTGATTTGTTGAGGCCGCAAACCATGAGTCGTGTTAAAACAGTGTTGTTATTTAATGACTAACGCACCTGCTCTTGCCACCAGTCAGCCAAACGCAGTCACAGGGATTCGGAGCGCAATTTAACACTCCTCGGCGTTCGCCAATAGCCAGGTAAAAACGCTGAAAAACTCCAGAATCAATAATTCTAAGGGTTAATGACAGCAGTTTAATAAATATGAGGCTTGGCGATAAGACTCATCACATGTATCACGGCATAAACATTAGGGAAACAGCGCAGCAATCCAATTCTATCATGTTGCATGTATAACACGTCATTAGCATGGGCTCGCATGTGGAGTTTTGCAAATCAACACAGAGTTTATAAAACAGAGGAGGCAGAGTCATAGTTGCTAGCGCCGAAGATGTGAATTTTTTGTGATATGCTTGTATAAGTTGATTTTGTTTTGCGCTGTTGGTTGATTTTATTGTTTATATGCCTGATATATATTGCATGCCTTTGAATAGAAATGGCCTGTAATGCGAACAAACACGAAGAATGTGACTTTGTTTTGGATTGGTATGCTATAGTAAAGTCTGTGTAAGGCCGAGCCATTTAAACTCTGTTCCATTTAAATGTGTTGTGTGATGTTCAAGTTTTATATGGGAGGCCGAGCGCTGATTTTCAGAGAGATAAGGGCCGAGCCATTTAAGGAAATGCATTGTTTGTTTTAATGTCTTTATATATACACAGTGCAGAATGTTAGGCATATATGGAGCGAAATAAGGATGATGCCTAAAGAAAATATACATTAAGAAAACCAAAAGTCCATCATGAAAATGTTGTTTTCATATGTATTTTGTTTACCAGACAGAGTTTAGCATATTGACAAGGATATAAAGGTGTTTGACTGCTTGGACAGGGATTTAAAACAGTGTTGCTGCAGAGAAAGGGTAAACAGAGGCTGAGGAAAATTGTTGTGAAAGAGCAGGTAAGCTTCTCTGATTTTGAAATTTAATTTTCGACAGAACAATAGTTGTAAAGTATTATTGTTAAGATGAAATTAATGATAGCAAAAGCATATATCCATTGGTTTTCAGAAACAATGTCAGCCAGAATAGAGCCCAAATTTCAAATAGAGAGCTGGAAAAAGGAAACCATAGAAAAGCTTTACCAGGCAGGATTGATAGGCTTTCTGTAAAAATTTGATGGCCACAGTGAGGAGATAACCAGGGACTTCATAAACAACTACAGTCAGGACCAAACACGTGTAGGAGATGTCATTATTCCTGTGACTCGGGAATACCTTTCCCAAGCTTTAGATCTTCCAATTATAGGTGAAAAATATCACAAAGGCCTGCACTTCAAGGAGAAAGCATGGACTTTCTTCCTTGAAAAGAACCATAAGGGAACTTTTGATAGAACAAAGGGGATACCAAGGGAATGGTTCAATGAACCATGGGGTGAGTTGGTTCTGGTCATCCAGAAGTTTTTGACTTGTGATAGAGGATATAGTGTTGCCCACCTATATCATGTCCGGCTTCTACAGCATATTAAGGGAGAAGATAGGATTAACTTGCCATATTTCTTATTTAGGAGCCTCTTGAGAATGATTGAAACAATAAGAAATGAACATAGGCCCAAAGCAAGACAGATTTACCACTAGGGATTGATCAAAATCCTGGTTGAGTATCAAGTGAGGTCGCAAGGCATAGTTTGGAGAGAGTTCATGTCTAGAAATCAATTTACTGAACAGGTTAATGAAGTGCAGGATAAAGTAGAGCAGGAAAACAGAGGATTGATGAGTTCACCCTTGTATCCCAGAACAAGAGCTAAACAGCAAAATAACATGGCCATGCAGGAAAATGAAACATCTGTTATGTCTATTCCTAGAAGATTTAGGAATAAAAGTCCCATTGACTTAGAAAAGGAAGTAGACACATATTCTCCAAGAAAACAGGTAGAAAATGACATTGCACAGGAGGTATTTGAGAGGGATTCTTCATATGATGATGCAGCAGCAGCATCACTAATCAAAACAACACAAGACTTTGAAAAAGAAATCAATTTGGGAAGAATCAGGGACTTAACTGACCAACTAGAAATTAGTAAAATCATGGAAAAACAATTAAAAGAGGAAAACAAGGCAAGTAAGAAGGATAATACTAAGTTGGTCAAGGCAAATGAAAAGCTAAATGAAGAGCTAGGGAGACTAAAACGGAAAAATGATCTACTTTCTAAACAAGCATTTAAATGGTTAAAGGAAAAGAATATGTGGCAGGCAAAGTATGAAAAACAGAAGGTAAAAGCAGCTTTGTTCAGGGAAGGACATGACTCAGGTTTGGATTGTTTGGTCAGGGCAGCACAACAAGAAGCATCTATAGGTACAGCATCTACTACAGAGAGAAGAAGATCAAAGAGGAATAAGCAAGCATGGGGACATGCTTGATGATAAGCAAGGGGGAGATGTTGGTCCTTAGTTTTGGTCTTGTTTTTGCTCTAAGAAACTTACTAATCCATCTATTTGCCATCCATTTTCCCTTTATTCATCCCATTTTGATATATATTTTATATCCATTCAGGTATTTAATTTTAATTTTTCAATTTCTAAAGTTTTTATGAAAGTTTGGTTTTAAGTGCAAAAATTGGCAGATTCAGAAATTCCCGTAATAGCTCTATGGTTGATATGGTTACAGGACACTTGGGTACGAATTGAATGCATGGATGGACAGCTTGGGAACTAGGACTAAGCCAGCTATGCTTAGCTCGAACAAAACAAGCTTTATTAGGCCCATTTAGTGCTAGTCAATCATGACTAGTCATTTAGAAATCCCATAGAAATAGGGCAGTTTGGAGATTCTATGGGATTGATCATATATCTTGGGATGGGAGTGATGAATTCGACTTAGATAGATGGATAAGAGTAGATGGGTTTGTTTGAGTGAATATAGATCAGTTTGTTTCATGAGACTTCTATTTAAGAGCCAAGACTTTGATGGCTTATGTATTGACTTATTATACTTTTATGCTGAAACACTTTTGGATTGGAGAGTTAATTTGAAGACTTGTGCTATTATTATTTTTCTATTCAATGCTACGGATGTGTGACTGAATTTGAGCTTCTGATATCACTCCTCAAGTGTGAAAATCAAGGGTGAAGGGCCCCCATTCCAAGCTAAGTACACTTCCTTTTTAACTATTTTTATTTCTTGTAATCTGGTTATTGTAGAACTGGATTTTCATGCTTTATTTCAGATTGATTTATGTTTAATGTATGGTGATTGATTTCATTAGATCTTAGATTATTCATCATTTTATTGAGTTGTAAAAACAAAGTGTTCAAGTTGAGCACCCCTTCTACTAATATGATGAATTGTAACTAGTTTCCTTTGATTGCATGCAAGTAGTTTCTTTATGTGATTTTGGCATTGAGGTGAATGAATTATGATGAAACACATTATGTGTCTCTTAAGTTAGGAACATTCTTTCATTAATAATTTATCCATCTTAAGTTCTTGGTTTTAATCTCTGATTCATTAAGTAGTAATTGAAGCAGAAGTGGACTTCTTGAGTTAAGAACCATTTCAATATTTTTCCTCTTTTCAAACTAATTGAATTAGAGTTGTAGGATGTATTGCTTTACGTTTTTGAATAACTTATCTTTCAAGGTTTGATTACATCTAATCTTCACATATAGTGAACTTGCCTCAAAGCATAAACAACCCAGATTGATAAGAAATATTTGTGTTAATTTCGGTAAACAAATTAGCTCAACATCCATATGATCTCACACATTCCAAATATAATTACCCATAGCCACTTTGCAGCGCTTTTGTGTGCCTTCAAATTTTATTAGAGTCATAGGATGAGCCATATGAATTTTAGGTGCTTTTCAATTATCTCTCTTCAACGATATCCACTCTTGAAGCTAACTTGGGCCTGCATAAATTGAAGGGCATGCCATAAATCATATCATGTATGTACCATTATTAAATCAATGATTTCCACTTAAAAAAGAACTCATAAAGAGAACTGTAAATAAAGAAACAATTTATGGGCCACTTCCCTTTAACTCATGCAATATAGACAAAAAGACATAGACAAGCATAAAAATTAAGAGATTATGCAAAAGTTGGTTGGTGTTCTAACCTAAACTTTATGTGAGAAAATGACAAGAGATTACCTATCAAATATCCATGCATCCACATGATCTCACGCATTCCAAATATAGTTACCCATAGCTGCTCTGTAGCGCTTCAGTGTGCATTCAAATTTTATACAGTCATAGAATGAACCATATGAATTCTAGGTGCTTTTCCATTACCTCTCTTCAATGGTATCCACTCTTGAAGCTAACCTAGCCCAACATAAATTGAAGGACATGCCACAAATCATATCATGTACCCTTCCATTATTAAATCAATCATTTCCACCATCCAAGGTTGGAAGGAAGATATTCTGATTTGGTCTCTGGCCACTCCTATGGGACTGGGAGTCAAATAATAACTTTGTAGTGACCATGCATTCCTCATAGAAGAGGCATGTGAAACTGCATTATCGTTCCTCAAACGTTAAAATTGGAAACTAGGGACAAAATACACATGGGTAATCCTATTTATGATAGCTGGTATTTTTCTTGGATTCCTCTTTCTGAGAGGTGTAGGATTGATCTAAATATCATCTGATTCTGACATGTACAAATGAAGTTATGAATTTATTTTGATTATGGACAAATTGTCAAGGTTAGCCAACAAACTTATGTAGGCTCAAAATCCCAACAGTAACATCTATTAATCCTCAACGTTTGCTATAAATATGTGATGCTTTAGCCTCATTTGGACACACTCATCTTCACACTTCTCTCTCTCTCTCCACACGTCCGAAATTTCAGGAGGCCGAAATTTCAAGAGACTGAATTTCTAGACAGTTTGACCAAGCATTGACTAGCATGTGTTGAGCTCCTTTGACTGTGTTTTTGTGAAATATATCTCTATTTTGGCAGGCCACATTTATGGGCACAGAAATCGAGGCTAAACATTTAATGTTGACCAACGTTGATTGTAGCTAGGGCTGGCCACAAGTGGTCTATTTGACCAAAATTTGGTTAGGCTGAATTTTACTATTTTGAGGGTTGTTTTATCTTTTTGTTTGGAGGTTGAAGTTGATTAAAGTTGACCAATTTTTTGAGGGTAAAATCTACCCTATTGACCAACATTGAATTTTCTAGTTAGGGTTATTTTGTTGTTGTTATAAATTATCAGATTTGTAAATTGTACTATCTCTCTTTCTGCTGAACTATTGAAGACTAAAAGAAGATTTGATCAAGGGTCCCCACATTGGGGTTTGTCCCTAGCTAGTGCCACATGTTGTGTCCTCTTTTCTTGGCTTGTATTCTACTATTTATGTTTGGAGTCGTATACAAAGGCGGAGGAATTGCCGGGACGGTCAAAAGTGGCTGGAATCTGGGTAAACATGTTAATTTATGGTATGTTCTATGCTTATAGCAATTTACTTATCTTTCTTATTATTATCCACATATTAGCAATCACATGTACATAAAGTAAAGTTCAGATAGAACATTAAATGATTGACAGAAGACAAGCCAAGGCAAGAGACCCAAGATGTGGCGGCTAGCCAGGGACAAACCCCACAATGTGGGGAAACCCTTTGATCAAATCTTCTTTTATCTTCAATAACTAAGCAAAGAGAAATAGTACAAAGATAATCTAATTTATATCAGCAGTAACAAACCATAGATCAACAGCATCAACATTAGCGGCTTCATCGTCAAAACTAGGGCAATCGATATCTCGCAAACCGACCATCAGATCGGCTTGATTCGACCACCAAACAATGTTGCCTTTAGAGGAGGTCCAGATGGACCTACAGTGCAGTTCTGAGGAGGGAGACTTTAGGTCAATGCTAGTCAAACTTTATTTCTACAATTGTTGCACTAGATCCTGTGTCCTTCCTTCCACCTATGTGAGAGAGAGTCACCTACTACGTAGGAGAGAAGAGACTCTTTTCCGTGCTGGAGAGAGAGAGAGATGTAATGAGTTGAGTGAGTCCAAATGAGGAAAAGTCCTCCAGTATTTATACACATCTTATTTTTATCGGGAAAACTAGTGTCCATTCAGAGCTGCTAGTCCCACTAAGATGGGTAGCTATCTTAGAAACAAACAAACTAAAGTTACTTGTGTTTTCCTTTATGAGAGATAGATGAGAGAGAAGCAGAGAGTACCAACCTCAGTCTTTCACTAGTCTCCTTGCTTGTTTCCTCTCTCCCTTGATAGAGCTTTCGCCACTCCTTTCTCACTTGTCCCGCTTCAAAGAACACTTGTAGAGTCAAAACAACAAAATACCATCAAAGCATATAGATCTATAACCATAAACAATGTAGGATCAGATGTACATTAACCATATAAATGTATATACAAGTACAAGATTCAGAGATATACAAGCATATGGAGGAAAAATCAAATAGATTTATTGATAGAAGTAGTAGAAGAGAGAATTACAACCACGCTGTCTAAGCCAGCATCATCCTCCCAGCATGAAAGCCCTCTTCACCTCATACAAAGCAAGATCACCCAACAATGTCTTCAAAGAGAAACCAACAGCACTTCCTTGCAAATTACAAAATTCCAACCTCTAGATCTCTAGGATGAGGGATCCATATATATATGTTTGTAGGAGAATGAGTCAGCTTCTGGGATTTTGATTAGTGTCATTTCACTGATAGTTCTTGGTTCCACTTGAATATTTCATGATCTCTTACTCATCCCTGGGCAAATTCAGAGAGGCAAGTGTCATATGAGCAATTTCTAGAAGATTCTTTGAGTTTCCACCTAGCAAACTGCTTCTGCCATTTGTATTCTCTCACTCATCACACCCTACAGAAGGGCTTTTCAGTATGCATCGCACCCTCCATGTGTAACAGGTGAGATGCATCGCACCCTCAACATGGAGCAGTTCGTATGGTCCAGTTTTGACTAGTTCTGAGTAGTTTTTCAGGGAGAACTTCTGGGAAATGATGTAATCAGTTGATCTTGTTCCTTTAGGGTATGAAACAACACTTTTAGGGGTTTAGGAGCCCTTGATTTATGGACATATGTGATTGGGATTGCAGTGCCCAAATATGTCTATAACAGTTGCCCCCTAAAGCATGAGGTCGTAAATCTTATGATGTCGGATTAAATGCTTTATTATGAGGATCCGAGGTTTTTCGAACTAGAAGGTGACCTATAATAAGATACAATACAATACATTATCTTAATAATATTTTCATGATCTAGCTGAGGCAAGCATTCCCATGCTCAGCTTTATAAATTCATTTTCATGTACATAGGACAGACAATCGTCTGTGTGGCAAACTGATGATTCTAGTAGAGCCATCATCCCTTAGTTTGAATCATTATCTATGCAGCAATGATGTACATTTGATGTATTTATTTTCCTGAATATATATCACAGCCCGGATGGATGAAACTAGATCTGGGGTCTTCAAACTCGTTCAATCTTCGCCCGAAGTACAAGTCGATCCATGTGAAAAGATGTTCTAATGTCGAACATGGAAAGACATCGCCTGATTACCAGCCAATGATGTAAGCTGTTAACAGGTGCGAGAGGAATCACCGATAATGATAATGACCCTCAAGGTATTGTAGTACAATTCTCGTGGTGTGATTACATGAGTTGATTTCGAACACCACACAAAATCTTTCAATCGAAGGCCATTGATGTAAACCTATTGTCGGAAGTGAGAAACTTGCCATTGAGGCATGCAAGCTTCAAAGTACTGAAAGGGTTGTTCCTAAGTCAACTTCTTGGATAATGAGCTGATGTCGACAAGAAGTGACTCGTTGTAGGAGGGCCTTAATGAATCCCACATCTATGACACGGAATGGAGCAAATGATTTTGTGGAGGTGAAAACAATCTGATGATACAAGGTTCAGAGTGGTGGTCATGAAAAATGGAGAGTGAAGGTATTGCAACAGATGAGGCGTTAGCTAGGTTGGTGAATTCTCTGAGCGACTTCTCTTGAACATATCAGCGACACGAAATGGATTGGTAGCGTTAACCCCAAAATGGATGGTACGGCAAACCAATGGTGATATGACCGTGAACGGAATAACCCAACCCGACTTGATCATGGTGATGGAGTGAAAGTGTCATGTTCAAGAGTGACCTGCTACCAATGAAGTTATTCAAGTTTTATTCCCTTTTTCCCCAATCATTTTTGACCAGTACCTCTTTATTTTTGTCAAGCTTGAGGAGGATAACATATGCTTGTTCTATAATTTTCCCTTCGGGCAAACCTGTCACTATCTTTTAGCGAGTTTAGTGACAGTGAAACTTTCTCTTGTCTGCATGGACAAGTTTTTCGCTATTGTTTTAACGAGTTTAACAAAAAAGATAACTTGGTCCTTTTCAATTTTAGAGAGTCTAAAAAGAGACGTAAAGGCAACTCCAGTAGTCCTTTTTCGTAATATAATCCCTTAAGTCTGAAAAAGTATAAAATAATACGAAAGGGATGACGTTTTGATAGTTTTAACGAGCCGAATAAGACAAGCGCTCGATCTTTTTGTGTAATGATCCCTCAGGTCCAAAAAGATTAAAATCTAGAGGAGGGATGGCACTTTTGATCACTTTAACGAGATGGAGAGGCCAATTTCTCGGAAATATTTTCATATTTTATGAGCCCGATGAAAAGAGCTTAAAGGAGACTCGTTTTTTCAGGAATGAGTGATGTTTTTGGATAGCAACTGGTTCCAGGTAAGGTTTGGAACTTTTCAATCATGGCATTGTAAAGAAGGTAGCTAATAGAATCACTCGTCACAGCTGTTCCTCAAAAGGGTAAACAATCAAATGGAGGCATATGATCCTATAAAAAAGAGTGGAGGTGATGGTAAGAACACGACCAAGGTTCAAAAGCTGATAATTATGCAATTCCAATGGTTATTGACCGAAGGTGGGTTCATTTTTTAATGAGGTTGAACTCTAGGGGAACATTTGCTCATTGCTAGGTTTATTTTTTAACGAGCTTGAACTTCACGTAAAATTGCTCGTTCCAGTCGTATAATAAGGATGTCTCATCGATAGGTTCATTTTTTAGGGAGGTTGCCCCATTCGAAACTTTTCTCCAGAGCCTTTCATATGCAAGCTAGGAATGACCAACCTACGAGTTTAAAGGTTTGAGAGCCTACAAACTAAGAAAATAAAAGGTTGCTTTTCACTTGCATGCAAAAGGTTTGCATGCCCCCAGGTATAAGTAGAGTTTCCAGGTTACCATACGAAAGTTCTTGCATTAGCAAGATTGTTCCATCCGTGTAGCAGACAAAAGACTTCCTTGGTGACGTCCATCAAAATGGACAAAGGTGACTGTTGTCAGGGCCAATCACATAACCTTTGACGGGGGAATCCTTTTCCAGTCTAAATCCATTTTCCTAAATGGATAAGGGTATTAGACTAGTCATATATCCCACGCAGAAACCTACCTTATATCTAGGGTTTTCCTGCCGAAGCAGACCAGGGTGCATGCCTCCTGGGTTTCAGTCACAATCACTGAATCACTCGCGCTCATCAGGTGGATGAACTGGAGATTGATGAGACATTCCTTGTGCAAAAAGACTAGTTAGGGATGGCATTTTACTAATATCTATGTTTGAACCAGGGAATGAAAGCTGGTCAGCTAGGTGGACCACTCTACCTTCATGTAAAAAACACATCACTCGAAAGAGTGAGGAAACAATAGCTCCCATGCTAGAAATGTAGTCACATCCAAGGAGTAGATTGTAATCTAAAGGCCCTTGGACTACCATCACGTTTAGATGAATGATTTTCCTCCTCAAACTTATAGGCAAATTTGGAAGGATCCCTAACGGTCGACTGGTTCCTTTGTTGAAGCTGTCAGATTTTGAATCTCAGGCAAAAGCGATGGCGAACCAAGCGCTTTCCAAGCAGTTGAGGAAAGGATACTCACAAAAGCCCCTTCATCTATGATAGTACCAACCATGATCATTCTGTAAGCTTTTACTATGATTCGGAATGGTACATTAGATGGTAGGCGGGGTCTCCCTAGTAGATTCCAATCGAAGGAAACGACTAGATTGCTTGGAGGAGGGACTGAATAAACAACCAGATAAATCTCTGACAAACTTTCTTCCTATGGTAAAGGAACTGGTAGATTACCCCCATGTTCATTGGATTCTGTGTTAATGAAAAAAAATTGAATGGTGTCGTTCTCATCCTCTTTGGTGATAGTATCATCTGAAGGTGGACCTTCTGAAGACAAGACTAGGTCAAATGTCGTCTCGACCTATTGACTTTGGTCCAGTGTGGACTTACAGGGTTTATCTTCAATGATAGGTGTTTTGACCAACAACAAAGGTGTGTCAGTCTAATTTTCAACTAGCGATGGACTCAACAAGAGTTTCTTGTATCCAAGAGGAAGTCATTGCAGCGAAGTAGGACGATTATCCAAGACTCTTTTAGCTTCATCCAAGAAGGGACAACGGTGGAGGGCATGATTGCCTTCACACAACCTACAAGGAAATCTAGATCTTCCTTTATTTCCATTGACTTCATTTTCACTAGTCGATGGTGTGCTCTCAACATGATCATCAGAGGTTGAAGACACCGGATTGTGTAAGTGGGGAGACCAGTCCCTCAGGATCCGTGGGATGTAGGGACAATCTCGATGATAGTGGTCTCCCTTGCAAATGAAACATGGAGATTTAGGTTTGGATGGTGCATTGTGTGGAGTTTCGCCAGACGATGCATGGTTGCCCCCATTCATCATTGGCTTCTTCTTCCTCTTCTTCTCCTTCCCTTTCTTCTTCTTCTCAGTTACTTGGTTTTTAGCGTTCCTAACTTCACCAAGCGAAGAGGAAGAAGGAGAGGGAGAAACAAACGAAGTAGAAGGTGGGGGAGTAACTTCAATATCATTTGGTTGCTAATTTGATTGCTGAGGAATTGTGGTGTTTTGAACGATAGAGGTCGAGAAGAGCCATAATGGCAGGACAATTGTGAGTCTTGGAAGGGACAATGTAGCCATGTGTGGAGCACCAACATCTCCCCAAGAGGAGAAGGGACTAGGATTTCCCCCAAGAGGAAATCCTTGATTGGTAGACTCCATTTTCTCAACCTAAGAACAACAAGGGAACAATGATTTTATTCTGATTAAAATAAATTTTATGACGCTTTGACACAACTTGCTTTTTCAATTTTTAAGAGTCAAGAAAAAGCTAAAGATGACTCTAGTCGCCTTTGAATTTTAATGAGCCTGAAGTGATAAGTGCTTAGATGGACCTTTTCTTTTAAGGAGTCTGAAAAGGAATGAAAGTGACTACTCTAGAAATCTAGACATAGGGATTACCAAACCAATTGCAAAACTACAGAATACTTTTTACGGTATGGCAGTCAATCTTCCCGAATGTTGTGTTCAGTGCATTGCGATTGATAGGGTAGCAGACACGACTTCCTAAGGATAAAGGATGTAGCCTATTGTGGTCTTCCAATATATACTCGACAGTACGTGGGAGCACAAGTCCATACTGGCACTTGTCGTCTCAAAGAGGAGGAATCAATAGTTACCAAGCTTTACGACGCCGAAATACGTCTCTAGCCTAGACTTCTAAATGTTGTGCGTTAGGTTCCAAAGCATTTTTATGTTCATTGAGGTTTATTTTACAGTTGATCTTTCTTAAGAAATTTGCCTTTAAGGTTCACCATGTGATGTAGGTATACAATTGATCTAAGATGATAAACAGTCGTTTACTTTCTTTTTGCAATGAAAATCCTAGCTACTAAGGAAAGAGAAATGAAATTCTTTCAACATAGAGCAGAGATCACACACTAGATGCACTTTTCCTAAATCAATTTCAGCATGCAGTCTAAATGCAAATGCACATGCATGTATTATTTTTCAGTTTCCTTAATGTGAGAATGACAAAAAGAAAACTAAGTACAGATCTAAATTATCTTCTTTCAAAGTGATAGTACCAACAATTTTCTCTTTAAAAACCGAAAGGAAGGCTAAGACGACACTTTGTGATTTCGAATTTAAAATTGTTTTCGACACTTGAAATAATATTAATCCAAATCAAATACAATGGCAATAGTGTAATCAACTATGCAAAATAGGAATGCTTTACGACACTCTTTTTCTTGACTGAAAACAATACTTGCAACACTTTCAAATCAAAAAGACGACAGTTCGATTAAGCTACTATTTGCTAAGGAGAAGTGTAAATCATGAAAAATACATAAAAAAACATTCACAATTCCTTCTGATGGAGGCTGAAATAATGCAAAGGAATAAGGTTTCAATAGTGGTATACTGATCATAGATAACAAAACTATTGAATAAAGCTGAAGACAATGAGGAAAAAACCAAAATTTGGAGGCAGAAACAGTCTCACTCAATCATCGCACCGGTAACATAGGGAAACAAGGATGCAACTCACTTGCAACACACGAGAGGTGTGATGCATGTAGATTGCCAATGAGAGATAGTGCAATGGACCAGGGATGAGACTGAGCTTGGTTTTCAGTCATAGTTTGCAGCTAAGTTCAGGGATTTAGGCTGAGCTAATGACTATCAGTAAACACAAAGTATAGGGGCTAATCTAATGAGGTTATTTGAGCTACCACTAGGGCACTTCGGATGTTTACAAGTCAGATTCTCAGTTCATAAACCAACCCAGAGATTGACTTAAGTAGCATTGATCTACTTTGCAGTTGCATAGCAAAATCAGTTCGAAGGCTAGTTGGCTTAACTTCAGGCTCCATCTATGGTTTGTAAAGTAAACAACAATAACAAAACAAACAAACTATTCGCTCCCCAACGGAGTCACCATTTTTTATTGGGAAAACTAGTCTCCATTCAAAGTTGCTAGTCCCACTAAGATGGGTAGCTATCTTAGAAACAAACAAACTAAAGCTACTTGTGTTTTCCTTTATGAGAGATAGATGAGGGAGAAGTAGAGAGTACCAACCTCAATCTTTCGGTAGTCTCCTTTCTTGTTTCCTCTCTCCTTTGATAGAGCTTTTGCCACCCCTTTCTCACTTGTCCCGCTTCAAAGGACACCTGTAGAGTCAAAGCAGCAAAATACCATCAAAGCATAGAGATCTATAACCATAAACAATGTAGGATCAGATGCACGTTAACCATATAAATGCATATACAAATACAAGATTCAGAGATATACAAGCATATGGAGGAAAACTCAAATAGCTTTATTGATAGAAATAGTAGAAGAGAGGATTACAACCAAGCTGTCTGATCCAACATCATCCTCCCGGCATGAAAGCCCTCTTCACCTCATACAAAACAAGATCACCCAACAATGTCTTCAAAAAGAAATCAACAACACTTCCTTGCAAATTACAAAATTCTAGCCTCTAGATCTCTAGGATGAGGAATCCATATATAGATGTTTGTAGGAGATTGAGTCAACTTCTAGGATTTTGATTAGTGTCATTTCATTGTTAGTTTTTGGTTCCACTTGGAGATTTCATGATCTCTTACTCATCTCTGGGCGAATTCAGAGAGGCAAGTGTCATATGAGCAGTTTCTAGAAGATTATTTGTGTTTCCACCTAACAAATTGCTTCTGCCATTTGTCTTCTCTCGCTCATCACACCCTACTGAAGGGATTTTCAGTATGCATCGCACCCCCTGTGTGTAATAGGGGAGATGCATCACACCCTCGGCATGGAGCAGTCTGCATGGTCTATTTTTGACCAGTTCTGAGTAGTTTTTTAGGGAGAACTTCTGGGAAATGATGTAATCAGCTGACCTTGTTCCTTTAGGGTATGAAACAACACTTTTAGGGTTTTAGGAGCCCTTGGTTTATGGACATATGTGATTGGGGTTGTAGTGCCCAAATATGTCTATAACACTTATAATAATTGAATAGATGCGACTGTTGGGCATCTTAGCCCCCATGAGTGCAGGTCGGCTTGATAATTATTCCATAATCAAAATAAATTCATATCTCCATAAACTTATAGAAATCAGATGATCTTTAGATAAATCCTACACCTCTCAATAAGAGGAATCTAATAAAAATGTTATCAGCCATGAATAAGATTACCCACATGGAGTTTGGCCCTAGTTGCAAATTTTAACACTCCCTTTCAACTGGGGATAACTCCATCTGCAATATGTCTATCGGTCGCTACTATTCATCCATTAAATGCACTACCCTGTACAGCTTGACCCTTGCCATACTTTGCTCTATTTTGCTTCTTCTGCTTTGTCTTGTTCTTCCTTGTATTGATCTGTACTGCTCTGCTATGTTCTACTCTGCTTTGTTTTGCTCTGCTCTGCTTTGTTTTGTTCTTCTCTGCGTTTGTCCGAATTTTGAAGAAGAAGAAATGATCGAGGATGCATCATACTGACTCAAATTCAGTCTCAGAGTATGTACCACTGATCCCAGACCAGTCTCAACCAACTTGAAGCCAGCGTCATAGTGAGTACAACTCCTACCACTGGTCCTAGACCAGTATCATCCTCCACTGACTCGAAGGTAGTCTTAGAGTGCGTACCACTGGACCTAGACCAGTCTCAACTGACCCAAAGTCGGTGTCATAGTAGATACCACTTCTACCATTAGTCCAGACCAGTATCATTGATCTGAGATCAATGAACATCATCCTAGCATAGGGAGTATAGTAGATATAGCAATGCGTCCATCAGTACTACTATGGTCCCTTACTTCATTTCCCTGCTCATTGATTAGATGAGAGGTACTTCCCATGAGTCCTAGACTGCATGGGTAGGATGCCTCGACAGGAGAACTTAATCAATCCCATCCTTACAGGAGAAATAATCATCCTACTACACAATCACCATGGAGAACACATCATCTAGGCCTCATAGGAGAACTAATCATCCTGCTACGTAATTGTCATGGAGAACACATCATCCAGACCTCATAGGAGAACCAATCATCCTACTACACAGTCGCCAAGGGGTGTACATGCACACCACCAGTGGATAGTGAATCACCCTATGGTCATATGTCGCTCCAAGAAGTGCCCCGCACCCCCCACGGAGCTCTCAGAGCTCATTGCATCATACAAGACCCTCACTAGAGGGTCTTTTGACAACACCAAGTTGTTCCCAAGAAGTCAGGAATTTGACTTTCCCTAGGGGCTTTGTCAGAATGTTGGCAACCTATTCATCTGTACCGATATGCTGGAGCCTTATAGCTCCCCACTGCACCATATCTCGAATATAGTGGTACCTGATATTGATATTCCTGGAGTGATCATGAAATAGGGGATTCTGTGACAAACGAATCACACTCTGGTTGTCACATAGGATCACGGTGGTATTCAATGTAAATCCAAATAGCTCAATGAAGAGCATCCTCAACTAGATTGCCTCATAGGAGGCCATGATAGCAGTAATATACTCTGCCTCGATGATGCTCAAAGCCAGCAACTTCTACTTCCTACTCATCCAGGATATCAAAGCAGATTCCAAGGTGAAGCAACACCCGGAACTGCTCTTACGGTCCACCACACTGCCTACCCAATTAGCATCAGTATATCCAAGTAGTCTCACATTTCCGGCAGTGTATCTTAACCCAAAAGTGATTGTGCCACGAAGATATCTCAATAGATTCTTAGCACCAACCCAATTTATGTGGTGAGGTTAACCCATATGTTGAATCAATGTGTTGACTGCAAAACATATGTCTGGATGGGAGTTCACCAAGAACATCAATGCTCCGATGAGTTGATGATACTCGGTGGCATTTCGTAAAATAGCTCCAACAACACTATCGCTTAACTTTTTGAAGTCAAGCTCCATCGGGGTAGTTACGGGCTTGCAGTCCACCATACCAAATCTTTCCAAAATCTTCACCACATATTTTCCTTAAGATAGGAAAATTTCCCCTGGCTTCTGCCAAACCTCAATTCCTAGGAAATAGTGCATCAGTCCTAGGTCCTTCATTTCAAATTCAGAAGCCAACTCCCTCTTACATTTGTGAATGAGAGGGTTTGCACCTGTTAGGAAGAGGTCATCTACATTTAGCACTAGTATGAGAGGTTTGTCATCTTCAACCTTAAAGTAAAGGTTAGGATCGGCTTCACTCCTAGTGAATCCTAGCTTCATCAAGTAGCTATCGATCCTCGTATACTAGGCTCAGGGTGCTTGCTTCAGCCCATAGAGGACTTTATTCAACCTGCATACATGAGATTTTCAATCATGAATCTCAAATCCTTCAGGTTGCTCCATGTAGACCTCTTCCTTGATCGAACCATGCAAGAATGCAGTATTGACATCCATCTAATGTAGGTTCCATCCTTGAGAAGACACAAGGGCTATGATCAAGCGGATGGTGGTATATCTAGCAACAAGTGCAAATATCTCATCATAGTCTATACCTTCCTTCTGGGAGAAGCCACGAGCGACAAAACGAGCCTTATAATTTTCCATACTTCCATTTGCTGCATGTTTTATCTTGTAAAGCCATTTAGAAGTGACAATTATCTTGTCCTAGGGTTTGGGAACTACTTCCCAGACATCATTCTTCATAATAGACTCATATTCTTTGGTCATAGCATCCTTCCATACTTGATGCTTGACGGCATATGAGAAAGATGAAGGCTCATTTTGTATGATCGTGCTCATCATGGTCAGGTATCCCTGATACCTGTTGGGTTTCTTACTTTCACGGAAGGTTCCTTGGGGTGTAGTGTGTCCTTCAGCATCATCGAGTAGCCCCCTAAGCCACGAGGGCCTCTTCCTAGAAGAGGAAGGCTCAGGTGGATCAATAGGATCCATGGGTTCTTCCACATCAGGCATTGTTTCATCATCCTTTTCTTTCGGTTCCTTGGTGTCGACCTCTTGAGAGCTCCTCAAAGTTAGAAAATTGTCCACCTTGTTGAGAGCCATATCTTCGTCAAAAGTGACATCATGACTAATCATGACTTCCCTTTGACCAGCTAAATAGATTCTATAGCCCTTAGTATTTTCACCATAGCCCACGAAGATTCCTTTCTTTCCAAATGCACCCAATTTATTCCTTTTCTCTTTCAGCACATGAAAATATACAGGGCTTCCAAAAATTCTAAAATGAGATACGTCAGGTTTCATACTGGTGAACATTTCTTCAGGAGTCTTGGAACCCAATGCTTGATGAGGGCATCGGTTTTGTACATATACGGAAGTGTTTGCAGCTTCAGCCCATAGAAACTTCGGAAGTCTTTGATCATGGAGCATGGCACAGACAGCTTCCACAATCATATGGTTCCTCCTTTCTACTACACCATTCTGTTTAGGAGTATATGGTGTAGTAGTCTCCCTCTTGATGCCAGCCTCTTTACAAAAGTCATGAAATTCATTAGATTTATATTCAGTCCCATTAACAGTCCTTAAGATCTTGATATTCTTTTCGGTTTGATTCTCGATCAAGGCTTTGAAGTTTCGAAACCAAGAGAACACTTCATCCTTCTTCTTCAAGAAGTATATCCAAGTCTTTCAAGAATAGTCATCTGTAAAAGTAAGGTAATATAAATATCCTCCCAAGGATTTCACAGGAATCATACCATATATGTCTGAGTGAACCAGTTGTAATATGTTAGAGGTCTTGATTTGGCTTGAGGTGAATGGTCCCCTTTTGAGCTTTCCTTCGACACATCCTGGACATAAACCTTCTTTCTCTACTCGAAATTCGGGCATCCCTGTTACCATTTGTCTTACATCGGGTAGAGCTTTATAATGAAGGTGGGAAAACCTCTGATGCGAATGTTTGGACTGAGGAGATATGTCACAAGACATGACACCTAGTGGACTTCCACCGAACTGATATAATGAATCAACTCGAAACCTAAGAATGAAGGCATATTTAACAATTTTTTCCATATACGTACCTTGCCATTGCTGAAGTTCACCTTGTAGCCTTTGTCTTCCATTTCCGAGATGGAAACCAGGTTCTTCTTGAGGTTAGGTACATATAATACATCTTGTAAGTGATCATATTTCCTTGATTCAATTTAAGGGAGACATTGCCTACACCTTTCAAAGGATATTTCATATTATCTCCAAGGACAATTTCCAGGTTAGTTTCCTTCTCAATTAGATTATGGAGAAATTATTTGTAACCAGTGAAGTGCCTTGATGCACCACTATCAATGAGCCATATTCCCATTGAGTCCAAAGGAGCAGAGGTAGATAGAGCAGCTGGTAAATAATATTCATCTTGCTTATTTTCAACAATGTTGGATTCACACCTGGAATTTTTAGCCTTTTTGAATGGTTGTCCTTTTCCTTTACTATTGAATTTGCCATTCCTTTGATTGCAATGATATGGACTTTGATCATCGTCCCAGTGTAAGTCCTTTCTATCAGGGCACTCCCTTGCATAGTGACCTGGTTTATCGCGAATGTAACATCGTCCTTTTCTTCCACCCCTAGGTCCAACCTTTCCTTTTGATTTAGTCCCGGAATTTTTTCTTTTCTTAGCATGAGAAGAAAAAGAAGCAGGAGGACCTTTAGGCATGGGAATTTCTTGCTCTTCAACCCTTGTTTCTTCTTGAATGCATCTAGCTATTAATTCCTCAAAACCAGGAATTACATTATTGTTCAGAAGAGTAGTCCTGAACACGTACCATTTGGATGGTAATCCTCCAAGAGTCGTGAGTGCCATTTCCCTATCAATAATAGTCTTCTCAATAGATAGGAGACTGTTCCTGATCTCGATGATTCTTAAGAAGTATGCTTGCATACTCTCATCTTTTCCCTTCTTAATTTCCTTCAGCTTATTTCTAAGGAACAAAACTTGATTTGCATCATTTAAATTTAAATAAACTCACCAGTCTATCATAGATTTCCTTCGAGGTGTTCAAGTCGGAGATGTAGGCCACCAAGCACTTGTCGATAGAGTCCCAGATGATCTCCTTTGTTTTGACTTCACTACTTTTCCATTTCTTCTTGTCAGCAATGGTTTCATTTGATGGAGGCTCAACAATATTGCCTCTCGCATGGTCCAATACTCCTTGATCTTCTAAGGTTAGATCGATATACATCTTCCATCCGTGACAGTCAGCTTTCTCACAGAGCTTGTCTTTGGTAGGAAAGAGTGATGAGGACCCCATAGTTCTTTTAGGATAGCCTTTCTAATCTTCACTTCGGTGATTGCTCTTGCTCTTTCTCGGGCTTTTTCTTCACCTCGGCTCCGATACCCTATTAATTTATGGTATGTTATATGCTTATAGTAGTTTACTTATATTTCTTATTATTATCCACAAATTAGCAATCACATGTACATAAATATAAGTGCAGATAGAACATTAAACAATCGACAAAAAACAAGCCAAGACAAGAGACACAAGATGTGGCGGCTAGCCAGGGACAAACCCCACAATGTGGGGAAACCTTTTGATCAAATATTCTTTTATCTTCAATAATTCAGTAGAGAGAAATAGTACAAAGAGAACCTGATTTATATTAGTAGTAGCAAACCCTATATCAGCAACATTAGCATTAGCAGCTTCATCATCAAAACTAGGGCAGTCGTTATCTCGCAAACCGACTGTCGGATTGGCTTGATTCCACCACCAAAAAATGCGGCCTTCAGAGGAGGTCCAGATGGAGCTATAGTGTAATACTGAGGAGGGATTCCTTAGGTCAATGCTAGTCAAACTTTATTTCTACAGTTGTTGCATTAGATTCTACGTCCTTCCTTCCACCTATGTGAGAGAGAGTCACCTACTGTGCAGGGGAGAAGAGACTCTTTTCTACGCTGGAGAGAGAGAGAGAGATGTGATGAGTTGAGTGAGTCCAAATGAGGAAAAGTCTTGTTGTATTTCTACACATCTTATGATAATTGAATAGATGCGACTATTGGGCGTCTAAGCCTACATGAGTGCAGGTCGGCTTGATAATTATTCCATAATCAAAATAAATTCATATCTCCATAAATACTTATCGGAGTCAGATGATCTTTAGATCAATACTACACCTCTCGAGGAGAGGAATCTAATAAAAATATTATCATCCATGAATAAGATGACCTGCATGGAGTTTGGCCCTAGTTGCCAATTTTAACAAAAAAATTCAAAAAATCTTGTAGATATAGTGTTTGAATCATGTTTTTTATGGTGGAAATGGATTCAACACCATCAAAAACATCTAGGGCACCTAAAATTATGAATTTTGAAAGCTTTTACTTGGATTTACAAAAATTCCTTCCAGATTTTTTCAAAATATGACCATAATTTCCATAACGTTCTGGGAAAAAAGCATAATTTTTAGACTACGATGTTATGTTTATTTTCTATCTATGGTTTACTATCATGTTGATGTGATTGCTAATCTGAATATTGATACTAGGCTAATAAAGAAAATGAAGTAAAATTTCTCTAAAGCATAGAACATACCATTGTTTCCTAAAATTAACATCAACACTGATGTGATCTCAACTAGTGTGCCTCTCTCTGCTATGGATAGGAACTGAGCTACTGCTACTATAGAACCTACTACAACTCTGCTAAAGGAGAACATATTAGCAACAAGAGGTAAAACTAACACAATGTCTCTTAGAAAGCCACCCTATTAGGAGAAAAAATTCCTTGGAACATTGACACTGATGCAACATGGAAAATTATTGGAATTGAAATCTATTTTGCATATGCAAAAGAATAAATGAGTATCTATTTAACCAAAGTCAGCATAGTAAATGCTTTACTTGGGATTATGGCTTCCTAATTTGTTCAAAGTTTCAAACCTCCATTTTCATATCTAAGTATAGGTTTGCAAGGTGGAGATAGATATTGGGTATCTATGCAAACCTCTAAATTTTTAAGGTAGTGCACCTTGCAACATGAGCAAGGAACCCTTTACTAACCTTGCCCATTATGTTCGGTCTCTTTGGTCTAAAGGTCACCTTTGAGACTGAACTAGCCATGCATTTTGGGAGCATTTTGAAAGTCACCATATCTAAATCCTCCATGTTCCTCCCAAAATGAAAAGTTTTGTTGCCTGGATCTCGTTGTCTCCAAGGATGAGAAGCCTCCAAAACCCAATCAATGAGATGATGTTTGGGAACCCATTATCACTGGTCGTAGGTCCACTATTCAAGGTTGGGAGCCACCCCCAAATGACAAAGAAGATCCTCTACCCAATAGTAATGATTCCTACTATTGCATGACTTAAAAACTTGTGTGGGCCAACTAGCCCTACTTTAATTTCAATATATTTTGTTTTAAAGTTTTTACTATACATGTGTCCTATTTGACATTTGTTATTTATTGGCTTGTAAGTTATCTAGACATCTAGGCTTCAGGGTCTCTTAGCTCCCGGCAGCTTCTTAATACAACCCACACTTTTTTTATAAAGTGCCTTGTCCATATTTTGATTCAGTTTAGTCAAAGGAAGCTTTAATAAAAAGACAACTAAATATACCATTAAGCTTTTCAATTTCCCTAGAGTCCATATATCAAATTTCAAGCAGCTAAACCAAAAACACTACTAGCAACATAAAAGGAGAAAATATTTCAGTGCTGAAGCACAAGAAAAAAGGCAAAGGAACATATGATACTATCATTAAATAAAATCGATAGAAAACCAAAAGGAAGTGTAATATAGACCAAGGCATGTATACATGCGGGTTAGCTGACCAAAAGGCGCGTATGTGTATACACGCACTTTCACGCAAGAAAAGGTGCGTACATGTTGGAGAATTTCGTTTTGGTCCATGGTATTTGGACCATGGTATTTTGATCGATGGTATTGGTCCAAGGTATCTTATCTGAAGTATTGACCCTAGGTATTGGGTCCAAGGTATTGATTCTAAGTGGTTTTGGACCATGGTATTGAGTAAGGCCTAAGACTATAAAAGGAGGACGAGATAATTAGGAAAAGACTCTCATGTAATGCATATCACATGAAGAACAAGATTTGAAATACAGATTATTGGGTTATAGTGCATAGTTGGATGAACCTGAGCGCTTGATGAAGGATAAGTTCCATTGATGGGTCAAGGTCTTAAAACTTGAAGAGAAATATATTTGTGTGGTTTTGATCTTTTATAATTGGTGCATGTCGTAATCTGTAAATATGATGATCTATGTATAATTGATGTCTGATTAGTTGCAAAGGTTAAATAATCTTTTACAGATTTGTACGCAGGTTCATTATATCAAAGGCACATATACATGCAGGTTTGACATTCCAAAATAGCGTATACACAGGTTGGCCTTGTGAAGAATGTGTATGCACGTTGGTTTGTCACATTGAAGTAGCGTACATCTCATAGAATATGCTTTAGCTACTTCTGTTTAGTGTTGCAGTATTTTGGGTTCTGGCTTGGGTTGTGGTTACTGGCACAGTGTTCTAGTTACAGCTTTCAGAGAAGTGATTGTTTGATTCAGTTTTGGTTGGTACAAGAAGATTGGTTGATGCAGATGTTTGATTGATGTTATTGATGGATCCAATCTAAAAAATAATGAAACGTGGTCCCTTGAAGAAAAGAGAAGGTTGTAGCCTTCTGTAGGTCAGCATCTACGTACTAGTAAATACATCAGCTAGTACAAGAGCTAAGGGGGTTGAAGCTCCCTTCCAGGAGAAACTAGAGAACGAGAGAAGGTTGTAGCCTTCTGTAGGTAGAAGCCTGCATACTGGTATAAGACTGCACCAGTACAAAAATATTTTAAAAGGAAGTTTCTTGTGTGTGATTGTCTGCTCTATTTTTACTGTACCTGGTTACTATTTATATGGTTCTGATACACAGATTAATGATCAACATATGATGAATTAACTAAATTATAAGTCTGCAGGGTATACGCTATTTTCCTTAACTACATTTGCGTATATACGCAGGTTTCTCTAACTGAAGTAGCATATACAAATCTGATTGTGAAATGAAAAATAATTAACTTGCTAATACTGATTCACCCCCCCTCTCAGTATTATTTCCAACAATTGGTATCAGAGAAGGTCCTTCAGAAGAAGCTTGATCGCTTGAAGTAAGATCCATCATCATGAGTAACCAAGAAAAAGAAGGATCTAACAAACCTTCAATCTTTGATGGGAGCAACTTCGCCTATTGGAAGGCAAGAACCACAACATATCTTCAATCTAAAGGAAAAGATGTCTAGGAGATCGTAGAAGGAGGATATACCTTTCCCTCAGCTATTCCTACAGATGCAATAGGTAAAAAGAAATATGAAACCAATGCTAAGGATGTCAATATATTATTTGGGATTTTGTCACAATCATAATTTGTCAAAGTTATGCAGCTCAAATCCGCCAAGGAAATATGGGACAAGATCATTCTAAGCTATGAAGGAGATTATCAGGTAAAACGTGCAAAACTACAAACTCTTGGAATACAATATGAAACTCTCAAAATGCACAATGATGAAAGTATAGCTAATTACTTCTTACGCATAGATGAGATTGTTAATTGCATGAAGAATTTGGGTGAAGAGATCAAAGAAGTTACTTTAGTTGAAAAGATTTTAAGATCCTTGTCTACTAAGTTTGAATCAAAAGTGTCTTCCATAGAAGAAAAGAAGGATCTTTAGACTATTACTATGACACAACTACATGGAATATTAACTACTTTCGAAATGAGAAAAGGAGGTCCATCAAATATGAGAGAAGTTGCATTCAAAGTTGCAGGAAGAGAAGAATCAAGGCATATTTCAGAAGGAGAGGAAGAAGTAAACTTCATAAAAAAACTTCAATGGGGTTCCAGAAGATTCAAAGGTAAACTACCTTTCAAATGTTTTGCTTGTGGAAGAGTCAATCATTATGCTGCCAAATGTCCTCATAAACACAAGTTTGATAAGGGTAAAGAACCAGCAAAATGGAATAGAAAACAAATTGTAAGTAAGAAGAGTACTATACAGATGAAGATAGTGATGGTCTATCAAATAGCGATGAAGATGAAAATAGTGATAACTATAGACTTCTAATGGATTTTGAAGATGATGATTTCTTGAATGCTTTAGATGAAGATGGTCTTTATGAAGAAATTTCTAAACTTAAAGTTTTTTTAGAAGAAAATAATATGATTATAGATACTCTGGCATTCCAACTTGCTGAAAGGGAAAAACACAATAAAAATTAGAATGTAAAATTGTGGGTCTAAGAAAAGATATTGCGAAAACAAAAGCTCTCAATCTCAAATTTGTGAAAGGATCAGAAACTTTAGATGAAATTATCAAAGTGCAGCGTTCTCCTCAGATAAAAACAGGTCTTGGATATACTGAAGAAGCATCTCAAGCACCAAAGTCGTCAACCTCCAAAATCTATCTTGATGTAGCAAGGAAAAGTGAATAGTCTAACAATCGTTAGCAAAGACATAAAGCAGATCACCAGGTAAATTGGGTTCAACCTACTTCAAGGATGAACAGAAGCTACAGCCAACCTCAGGTAAATCATACTCAATTTACTTCAAGAATGAATGACAATGGAAACTACAATCATCAAGTTAGTAGGTTCGATAATCCCAGGAATTTCTTTAATGGCCAATGTTTATCATGTCATAACTTTGGACACAAAGCTGCTCAATGTGTTTCTTACAAGACCATCATGACCAGAGAAGCACAAAATCAAAGGAATGTGACTAGGATCATGAAAATGACCTACAATAACTATTTTGCTCTTGAAAATGAAATAGAATGCTCTATCTGTAACAAATTTGGTCATGAAGATTCTGAATGCAGGAGTAAATTTCGGCAAACATCTCAAAAGAAGAAAACTTCATTGGGTTCCAAAACATGGAGAAAGAAAGAACCGCAAACAAAAATATGTGGTATAGCCCTATATGCAGAAGGTCAAGAAAATCAATGGTACATCGACAGTGGATGCTCGAAACACATGATAGGTGATAAAGAAAAACTTCAATCATATAATGCCTTAGAGAAAGAAAAGAAGGTCTCATTTGGTAATGACACTCCTGCTGCATAAAAGGTAAAGGCTCTATTCTCTTAAAAGAAAAGGTCAAAGCCGGAAATGTTATATATGTTGATGGTCTAAAGCATAACCTTTTGATTGTAAGTCAAATGTGTGATCAAGGAAATGAAGTAGTATTTCGATCAAATGGATGTGTTGTTGATGAGCTTAATACAGGTGAAACTGTGATCAAAGGTATAAGAACTCTGAATAACTTATACATACTCAAGGGAGGACAAAAACAATGCTATCTAAGCAAAACTGATGAACACTAGCTATGGTACAGAAGATTGGGGCATCTAAGCTTCCCTCAAATAAGAAAAGCATTCAAATACCAAGCTGTTCATGATCTTCCTGATATCCGCATTCCCGAGAATACAATATGCAAATCATGTCAATTTGGTAAGAAAACCAGGACTCATTTTCCTGAAAAGGAAGGATCAGCTAGTAAGCCTCTTGAACTTGTTCATATTGATTTGTGTGGTCCATCAAGGAAAAAGTCTTCTTGTGGAGAAGAGTACTTTATATTGTTCGTTGATGATTTTTCTAGAATGTGTTTGATAGGAATTCTGAAGCATAAGGATGAAGCATTTGAAAAAATAAAATCCTTCAAAGCCTTGGTTGAGAATGAATCAGATCGTAAAATTAAATGTCTCAGATCTAATCGAGGATGGGAATTTACCTCGGATGAATTCTTTGACTTTTGTCAAGAACATGGAATAATAAGGGAATTCTCCACTACAAGGACTCCTCAACAAAATGGAGTGGTAGAAAGAATGAACAGAACTGTTCAAAAAATGGCTTATGTTATGTTAGATGAGTCTGGAACTCCTACAACCTCTTGGGGTGAAGCTACATTCACTGTCGTCACTATCCTCAACAAAACAAATGTTTGGGTAAACAACACTCAAACTCCTCATGAACTTTGGTATGGTAAGACTCCTACTGCAAAATACTTCAAAGATTTTGGAAGAAAATGTTACATCAATAGGACTGATGAAAAACTTGGCAAGTTTGAACCTAGAGCAGATGAAGGCATTCTCCTTGGCTACTCTTCTCGAAGTAAAGGATATAAGTGTTATAATAAAAGACTTGGGAAAATGTTTGAAAGCATTGATGTTGTGGTTGATGAAGAAGGCAAAAATCCAAAGCAGGAAAAAACCAAATTTTATGAAGAAGAAACCAATGAAGCACCAAAAGAACAGATAATGGTAGAAGAAAAGACTCCATCCAGGTATATTCAGAAGAATCATCCAGAGACTCAAATTTTGGGGCAGAAAGAGGCAGGTGCGCAGAGAAAAAGAACTATTACCAAAGCATCAAGCTATCCAGCTTTGCTTTCCTCCATCAAACTGCAAAATGTACATGAAGCATGCAAAGGTGAGTGTTGGGTCAAGGCCATGAATGAAGAGCTTGAGAAAATTGAAAAGAATAATACTTGGGAATTAGTTCCTAGACCTCATGATAAGAATATCATTGGAACCAAATGGATATTCAAAAACAAGCTGAATGAAAATGGAGAAGTCATTAGAAACAAGGATAGACTTGTGTGTAAAGGATATTCTCAACAAGAAGGTATAGATTTTGAAGAAACTTTTGCACCTGTTGCTAGACTTGAAGCCATAAGAATGTTTCTAGCTCTTTCTAGCTTTCAGAACATCAAAGTATACCAAATGGATGTAAAATCTGCCTTTCTTAATGGAGATTTAGAAGAAGAAGTATACATTGAGCAACCAGATGGATTCATTCTTGGAAATGATCCAAAACTAGTATGCAAACTCAGTACAGCTCTCTATGGTCTAAAACAAGCTCCAAGGGCCTGGTATTATCATCTTGACAAATACCTTCATCAACAAGGTTTTTGAAAAGGATCAGCTGACCGCAATCTATATATGAAAATTGACAATGATAAATTGCTAATACTTGTTGTGTATGTTGATGATATCATTTTTGGTAGAAATGAAGAAGCCATGAGTCAAAACTTTGCTTTGGTAATGCAGAAAGAATTTGAAATGTCCCTGCTTGATGAACTCACATATTTTCTTGGTTTACAAGTTTAGAAAAATAAACATGGTATTTTTCTATCACAAACCAAGTATCTCAAGCAGATCTTGAAAAAATATAGCATGGAAGACTCTAAACCAGTATGTAAACCTATGGTAACAGGATGCAGTATCAGTTCAAATGAAAAATCAGCAGCAGTACATCAATCAACCTACAGATCCATGATTGGAAGTCTGCTTTATCTAATAAGTACCCAACTAGATATCATGCATGTAGTAGGAATAGTTGGGATATTTCAAGAAAATCCAAAGGAATCACACCTTCAGGCAGTCAAAAGTATTTTCAAATATATTGAAGGAACATAGAACTTTGGTTTATGGTATCTTAGGGATACAGATCTTACACTTCATGCATATACAAATGCAGATTCGGTAGGAAGCGTGGATGATCGAGAAAGCACTAGTGGTGGAGCATTATATATGGTTTCTAGATTAGTATCTTGGTTCAGCAAGAAACAAAGGTCAATTGCATTATCTACAATTGAAGCAGAATATGTGGTTGTTGCATCTTGCTGCACACAACTCCTTTGGATGATGCAAACATTGCAAGACATTTAGATCACATGTACCCCACATATCTCCATTCTATGTCATAATACAAGTGCAATCAGTATTTCAAATAACCCAGTCATGCATTCAAAGACCAAGGACATACCTATCAAATATCATTTTCTCCAGGAACAGGTGCTTGAACAAAAGGTCAAATTGGAGTATGTTCCCTCCAAAGAACAAGTTGCTAATATATTCACCAAACCACTACCCAGAGAGACATTTGTATACCTCAGACAGAAGTTGGGAGTAGTTGATGCATCATATTGTTGTTGAAACTTATCTGCTTTAGAGAAAAGTGGTTGTACGTGAGTTTCATGAAGCGTATCCACGTACACATGCTGATTTCTATGGATACAATCACATATATGTTGGGTTGAAGAAAAATAGTGGGCCAGACATAGGATGAACATAGTCTAGTATATGTCTGATAGAAACCATCTGGCATAGGTTCAGGGGGAGCATATGCTTCTAATAATGAATTGTTTACATTATATTAGAAGATCTTGGTACAATTTCACAGTTGTTTTTTATTCAGGTGGAATAGGTGCAAGAGGAGATCATGGTTGCTGGTGACTGACAAATGCTGCTGATGATAGTTGTTGATGACTATCATAATCTGGTTTTAGATATTTTGTCTCTATTTCATGTATATCTTTGTTTGTCAAGTTCATGTAATGGTCTATTTTGGTTTCCCCACTATGCATTGGATGAATGATGTAATGTTCTTGTTTTGTCATGTATCAACATTTGGTATATACCCACTTGGTTGGGTGGATGAGTCAATCTTGGTATATCCCCACTTAGTTGGGAGATGGATGTATGTCTGAGTCTTTGGTGATAGAAAGGCCATGTATGATGAAAAGAGTCTTGCTCTTCTTGTAAGAACATTTTTTTTGCAGACCTTACTTATAGTCAAGGGGAGCATGGAAAACACTCTTCGGCAAATCAGAGAATTTAGGATGTACTCAGGGGGAGCATAACCCTGTGCCTTTGATGACAAAGGGGGAGAGCGACTTGGGGTTGCCATCAGGTCCAAAGGGGGAGATTGTTGGAATTATGACACAGGGTTGAAACAGGTGTTGTCCTTGACGACAACTGATTCAGATGACAGATCACAGTTCAGGCTCTCAAAATCAAGGAAAACATATACGCAGGTTCTCCTTGACCAAGGTGTGTATACGCGTGGGTTAGTCGAATAAAAGGTGTGTATGTGTATACATGCACTTTCACGCAAGAAAAGGCGCGTACATGTTGGAGAATTTGGTTTTGGTCCATGGTACTTGGACCATGGTATTTTGACCCATGGTATTGGTCCAAGGTATCTTGTGAAAAGTATTGACCCTAGGTATTGGGTCTAAGGTATTGATTCTAAGTGGTTTTAGACCATGGTGTTGAGTAAGGCCTAAGACTATAAAAGGAGGAGGAGATCATTGGGCAAATACTCTCAAGCAATGCATATCATATGAAGAGAAAGATTTGAAATATCGATTATTGGGTTATGGTGCATAGCTAGATGAACCTGAGCGCTTGATGAAGGATAAGTTCCATTGATGGGTCAAGATCTTAAAACTTGAAGAGAAATATCTTTATGTGGTTTTGATCTTTTATAATTGGCAAATGTCATAATCTGTAAATCTGATGATCTGGGTATAACTGATGTCTGATTAGTTGCAAAGGTTAAATCATCTTTTACAGATCTATATGCAGGTTCAATATATCAAAGGCACGTATACACACTGGCTCGACATTCCAAAACATGGTATACGCAGGTTGGGCTTGGGAAGAATGCGTATGCATGCAAGTTTGTCACATTGAAGTAGCGTACATCTCATAAAATATGCTTTAGCTACTTCTGTTTGCTGCTACAGTATTTTGGGTTCTCGCTTGGGTTCTGGTTATTGGTATAGTGTTTTGGTTATAGCTTTTAGAGAAGTGATTGTTTGATTCAGATTTGGTTGGTACAAGAAGATTGGTTGATGCAGATGTTTGATTGATGTTATTCATGGATCCAGTCTGAAAATTAATGAAACGTGGTGAAAAGAGAACGTTGTAGCCTTCTGTAGGTCAGCACCTACGTACTAGTAAACGCATCAGCTAGTACAAGAGCTAAGGGGGTTGAAGCTCCCTTCCAGGAGAATCTGGAGAATGAGAGAAGGTTGTAGCCTTCTGCAGGTAGAAGCTTGCATACTGGTATAAGACTGCACCAGTACAGAAATATTGTAGAAGGAAGTTTCTTATTAAAAGAAGATAGAAATGAATTACAGCAGGTGGTTTTCACCCACAATGGGTTTCCACCTTATATCTTATGTTCTTATGTGTGATTGTCTGCTCTATTTTTACTGTACCTGTTTACTATTTATATGGTTCTGATACACAGATTAATGATCAACATCTGATGAATTAACTAAATTATAAGTTTGCAGGGTATACGCTAGTTTCCTTAACTGTAGTTGCATATATATGTAGGCTTCTCTAACTAAAGTAGCATATACAAGTCTGATTGTGAAATGAAAAATAACTTACTTGCTAATACCGATTCAACCCCCCTCTTAGTATTATTTCCAACAATCTACCCTACAACCCCCTCAAAGTGCATGTGCCAAAAATAGATGATGCCATGTGCAAGTCCCAACAAATTTAGGAAGTGTTCCACATCCTTGGATGTCATGTATCAAAAACAGATGAGACAAGTCTCATGATATTTTGGAAGGAATCACACCTATTCACTAATGAAGCCAACGGAGCATTAAACATCCACCAAGATTCCATTCTCATGTCATCTACCCTACAACCCCCTCAAAGGGCATGTGCCAAAAATAGATGATGGCAGGTGCAAGTCCCAGGAAATTTTGGCAGAAGAGTTCCACATCCTTGGATGGCATGTGTCAAAAATGGATGAGGTTGGGTGCAAGTCCCAGGATATTTTGGAAGGAGAGTCACACCTCAAACTTGACATTAAATACAAATTCAACCCATGTTATACAGTGCAACCCATAAACCTTGGAATGTGTTTCTTGAAGCTACTTCAGAAGAAAAGGGAAAGAAAATAGAAATGTCAATTGTGCCAACTAGAAAAACTGATTTCTTTGTCTATAACAACAACACACAGAATACACCTATAGGGCCATGGATTAGCTACAAGTTGAACTCTTGTAACAATAATCAACCAGATTCCAAACCCTGTAAGCATGCTACCCATGATAATGCAGGGAAAAAAAATCTTTACAAATGTCAATCAAGATATTTTGGTTGAAAAAATCTTATGGAACATTGACCATGATAATGCGACAAAACTAATTCCAGTGATAATAAGCATTGCTACTATGAGAAAAAGGGTGGCTAGAGGCATTTGGATCAAGCAAGTGAAATTTTTCAAGAGTTAGTGGATTACCTGAACCTAGTTGACATCCACACAGCAAAGGTTCCTTCGCATGCAAAACAAAAAAAGCAAACAACCCCTCATAATAGTAGAGAAGCTTCATAAATTTATGGTAAGTGGTTCCTCTTTGAAAATCCTCTTTAGAACAGAAAATTCATCCAATGTTCCATTTAGATCTGAAAATTTTCAATGCAAAAACTTTATGGAGGGTAGAAGACCACTTGAGAAGAGGTTATAAAATGTTCATCCTAGAAATGTTAATGCCACTATGAGAAAAAGGGTGGCTAGAGGCATTTGTATCAAGAAAGTGAAAGCTGTCAAGAGTTAGTGAATTACTCGAACCCAATTGACATCCACAGAGCAACAGTTCCTTCGAATGGAAAACAAAAGAAGCAAACAATCCCTCATAATAACAGAGAAGCTTGATAAATTTATGGTAAGTGATTCCTCTTTGACAATGTGAGTGGGCGAGGTGGACTCATAATTTCCCGGGGGTATTCTTGCTCCCACCCCTCCCTAAGTTAGAAGCCCCAGTAATTCTAGTCAGCAATAAATGGCTCCTTGACATTGCCAAGTCTACTGACCTCATTCTTGAAACAGGATTCCTTGCATCAATGGCATTAACAGATGAAAAAGAAGTTGTAATGTTCATGACTTCAACAACGACGTCCCATAGTTTTTCCTCTCTAAGAAGGACATCTCCCAGATGTCACCTATTTGGAAGAGATGCCCTAAGGGATGGAGCGCATCACCAACATCCTCTAGGGTGTCCGCTCATATATAAAATGTAACAAGGAAGAAAAACTTTCGGGTCACTTCCCTTTAACTCGTGCAATATAGACAAAAAGCCATAGATAAGCATAAAAATTAAGAGATTGTGCAAAAGTTGTTTGGTCTTCTAATCTAAACTTGATGTGAGAAAATGACAAGAGATTACCCATCAAATATAGGACTACTCTAGTAGTTTTATTGACCCCTGAAAGCCCTTATCTTTGTTTAGTCCCAAAAAGCTTTAACAAAGACCTTTTTTTTTAATTCAAGTTGTGGCACTATCTTCTTTCTAATTTGTTACAGTTCTTGGTAAAGAGGAAAATATACTATTTTTTTATTATGTAACTGAAATTTATTGTATCGTGGATTTTTTTTTGGTTTTGCTTAGGTATAAGGAGAATCAGTAGACCTGCCATTGGTCAGCAACGTAGACCTGTGGTATATCACTGAGGAGGCCCAGGGTTGAGTTAGTGGGATTGCCCCCACACTCCTGAGCCTATAACATAATTGCCCACAAGCCATGCTAGGCGGGTTAACTAAGTTTCAAATAAGGATTTATTTTACCTTTCAAATAAGGATTTATTTTATCTTAGCATCCATTTTGAACATAATTTTTAAATAAATCATCAAATATCAAGAATGACAATTCCTTTAAGGGAAAAGTACAACCATAGATAGCTCAATCATGTTCATTTTCAATGATTTTTTTACTAAAAGAACAAATAAAATATCAATGATTGTCTATGTTATAAAGGAAAAGTACATCAAGTCAATATATATCAAGCACTACAATATATAAAAATTCAAGTACTAAAATATATAATTGTATTTGCAATTGATTATTCATGAATCCATAAAATCGATCATTGATCCAGTACTATTTCATGACAACAATCCGCCACTAACCAATACTCTCAACAACAATAACAACATCAACAAAATGTTTATGAAAAGAAAAAGAAGACCATCTAGATCGATGACTTTTCCAAATACTTCTTCGGCCACTGAGTGAAACTATTTTCCTTCTCCTTCAAACGAACACATCCATCTATTTTATCTTCATACAGAAGGGGGATGTTACTTGTGACATTAATGACATTTACATTTGCATCTTCAAGACCAAGTGGCACTCCATGGATGACAGAAAGTGATTGAATTCGTCCAATGCTAACAATAACACCGTCATATGGATCTAATATGTTCACTTTGTCACCTACCTAAAGTAGGTCATGCCCTATCAGAGTTAATGGGCACTGTCAAAAACAAAAAATTATACATAGATATTAGGAAAAAAATAATTACAATTAAATTGCAAAAACATACATAGATATTGAATTAATAGAATAATGTACACTCACTTTGTGAATATCTAAAATACCAACAAGATTTGGCACTGATTGGGAATGTTCAGGTGCATCAATTTTGTCATATTTTAGAACTCTCGAGGTAACACTTTTTCCTTTAACATCCTATATGTGATTTCATTATGCACAAATCAAATATTACATTAAAACACAATAACATAGCAAAAAATAGTAAATATAATATTAAAACATTAAAATATGAATAACACTAAAATAGAAGCATATAGGGCTTGTAGATATCTACAAAAAATGCTATTGAATTAGTACATACCTTCAAATGTTCATGGCCCTTGTTTGAGTCATTTAGCATTCTTGCACCACCCAGATTTACATTTTCTTCCTGTGATTGACAAGCATTGCCAATAAAAGAAGGCTTCATGAGTGAAGGGAAATGGAACCAAAACATTAACATATTACAAATTCAAGTGAAGCACTGGTTTCAAGGGAATTATAATTAGCTTACCTCATCTAAATCAATGTTAAATTCCTTCTTTTTCCATGCAGCAACAAGAGGTTCAATGGAGGAGGCTATGGTTGACATTGTCTTTGCCAAATCAGTTATACATTTCATTGCATGATTATAATCCTCACTATGGTTTTCAACAGTAGATGAAGCTCCTCTTTGTCTACTCTTGACTTCAATAGATGGCAAAGAACTTTCTATTGGATTTTTTGACATGTAATTATGTTTGGAATTTTCTAAGTCTGCCATATACTGAGCCATTTCACTCACCACTGGTTCTCTATTAGTTCCTTCAACCTACAAATCATTTTCAATGCACAATTAGTTGGATATTCACAAAAATCAAAATACATAACACAATGTACAATATTCAACAACAAAAATTGTATACTTACAAATATGTGTTGTTTGGCTCGCAACCCACCCCAACCCAAAAAATATCGATCCTTCACATGCTCTCTTTCTTTCTTCACTCTTATACTCTTTTCCAAATACTCTTCAGCACACATACTTTCCTTCAAATCTTCCCATTTTTTGGAAGTCAAGCTATTCTCCCTATCTTTTCCATCCACAATTAATTTTCTTCATTTATGCCTAAAGTTATTCATCAAAATTCTCATTCTATGCTTGTAATATTTAATGGAAATCCTTCCACCAATAGTCTCAAATACATTTTCCATTTGTTGGATCACTTGATCAACATTTCTTGGATCTTGATCTGCAAAATTGGATTTGGTAACTGTTGAGTTATGCAATGGGTATGTATTTACTCTTAATTACATTTCCTTTTTCCTCTTTTTTGATCTCTTTCGTACCTTGATATGCTAATATATTGTTGGATTATGATAAGAAACGAATGAAATACTCTCAATTAAGATTTAGCCACCATAACTAACTCTTATTCCTTTTTATGTAGAAAAACGATGAAAGGAACAATTGTTGTTCCCTAGAGACAAAACAATGTAAACCAACAAAGGAGGAATGAGGCACGTCGATTGCGGTCAGGCTGGAGGATGAATTAGGAGGATCAATGCTAAATAAGAAGAATGTTAGAAGATAGCATTCATTTGTGAATCCCTCAGGATCTCCCAATCCTGAGGGGTCACATTTATCTTTTACCCTTTTCTACTATAAAAGTGAAAATTGTAGGAAGAAAGGGTATCGATCTCTGTTCATTTCAAATTGTGATTTTAAGTTACTAACTCTTGCTTTGGAGGAACACGACCGTATTGTAATGAGAATTGAGTTCAATGGTTAATACACAATTTATGTTGTTGTTCATTCGCATTCTCTGAAGTAGCTCAACAGTATTCTTTGGTGGCTAAGGGCCTGACCTTTGGTGGATTAAACTGCTATCCTTTGTGTTATATCTTTCTAATTCATGTAAGTTTGATTGGTTTGATGTTTTTCCATTCTCTGTGAGTTTATCTTGTTTGCTATTTGTTGATTTCCTATATTAAATTTAGTATACTTTCTTTATGTGCTTCGCAGCTTTGTCATTTGATTCCATTTATGCTTACTGTAGATTAAATTGATTATCAGTTAAGGCATTGAATCTTTTTTATTACAATAACATCGTGGTTATTATAGAATCAACTAAAAGAGCTCTCTTACTGCTACTAAACTCTTAGTTGACATAATTTCCATTCGAATTGCTTAATTGACATTGAAAGTGATATAGATAGAATCAGCTAGAAGGGATTGGTTAATGCTACTGAACTCTTGGTTGACATCATTTCCGTTTGAATTGGCTGTTTGAGATTTGATTATGATTTTAGTTGAGGATTAAGTCTTGATGTAATATTTCTATTAATAGTTGAATTTTGAGTTCTATAATGCATATGTTTAATCTTGTATCAAAGTTTTATATTTCATTTTAACAAAAGCATTACTCTCTAGATTAATAGCATGCACATATTGTGTACACTCTTGGAATAAAAGGACTTGCCTGGGTTGATCATTAATGTGAGGCAATTAGGAGTTTTAAAAGACACCTTTTAGCACCCAACATTTTAGTGACGTTGCAAGGGAGAGTGTTGCCATTTTACAAAGAGTGATGTACATCTGATAGTTGCTGCTGGGAAAGAATTGGGTACTGAAAAAAGGAGGTAAGAACCTACGTAACGAGCAAGTAAAGTGCTTTATCCTCCACCTACTTTTCAACACAATTGCAGAGAAGTAAAGTAGGTTTTTGTTTTTTGTATGTTGAGGGAGAACTGGGTATTAAAAATGAAAGGTAAGAACCTGCGTATGGAGAAAGTAAAATGCCTGCTCCCCCACCTTCTTCCAGTAGAATTGCTAGGAATTTAAGGTAGAAACAAACGTTTGAATTTTTGCATGAATGACTAAGAAGAAAAGAGTAGAAAACGATACAATCCCACACCCCAAACTTGAAAAAATCTAAGGGATCGGTGACCCTTGGAAAATCAACTTTTATTAACGAAATCTTAATAAAAGTTGAGTCTCAGCTATCAATAGGACCCCGAACCATTGCTTCTAGACATCCTACTGTCTCCCTTTAGGCCACAGGATCACCATTTGTAGCCTACGATAAGGTCCACAGTAAAACTGAAGGGACTGAATAGAGTTTTCAAGATATTGAAAATTCACGATCAATTCCCTCACAAGAAGGGAATTCTTGCAACCTCCATGAAAGAGGAGAAATAGGTAAATCTAAGGTTAAACTGGTAGAACCAAGATATCCTAAGGCAGTAATTGAGAAAAGGACACCTAGTGTCCCAGATCAAAGGAGTGTTGTTAAGATCATTCCCGCCTCTTCTGGAAATCCTAGGAACAACTCTCCAGCTCCGGAGATCCTAGAATGATACTAGCATATCTTTGACCCAATGGCCAATAATCCACAACCACCCCAGACCTCTACACTACAGTATCCTATTGTTTACACAATTGTCAACACCCACATGAAAGCTATCCCACTACAGAAAATTCCCACCTTTCATGGACTCACTTCAGAAGATCCGGATGCATTCCTATTTGAATTCAATGTCCTATGTAGGGGTTATGATTACACCACCAACCCCTAGAAACTGAAGCTATTTCCCTCCACTTTAAAGGGAGCAACCCTGCATTGGTTTATGGGACTAGGTGGAGGCACCATCAATGATTGGGACCAAATGAAAACTGCCTTCCTTAAAAAAAATCAAGATTATTACAGATCTAGAGAACTAAAAGATGAGATATTCCAAATGGTAGCAAGACCTAGCGAAACTTTGGAAGAGTATGTGGAGTGTTTCCAGTATAACCTCCAAAGGTCTCCTTATAAAAATATGCCTGATAATGTTCTAAAAACCACGATGATTAAACGGATGAAAGACTAGTGGATAGAGACACCAAATATCATGGGTAAAGGTGATATCTATCAAGAAGACTATGCTAATATTATTGATTTGTGCATCAGGTTCTCGACGGGAAGTACAAGACTGAAACTAGTTGGACGTGATGCAATCACCAGTGACAACAAAGTCTCTAGAGGAAGCATTATTCGTACTTAAATCGGTAACCTGCTGGAAGATTTCAAAACCGATATCCTGGGAACCTTGACAACACAGTCAGACATCATGCAAGCCAAGTAGAAGTAGGTCGAAGCAGAGCAGAACCTGGTTATTTTTTCCCTCGATTCAGAAAGAAACATAGTCATAAAAATTCCCACTAGATATGGTATAGACCTGTGCCATATGCACTAAGGAACATGCCACCGAGAATTTCCCATCGCTCCCAGGATTAAAAGAGGTCTTCAAGGAGGCAAAGGAAGAAGCAGAACCAGTATACCTATTAGACCAGTGTTACCAATGGAAAACACGACAAACAGGTATGCCTACCAACCCATCATCATTCTTTCAGCCTTCACAATATAATTCCCAACAATATACAGGAGCTACATGGAAGAAACAACCACCTTTTCCTAATTTTCCACCACAGACATTCTCCATGCCACCTTGGTCCAATCAGTCAAATCCAAACAATAGTTGGCCAAATCCCTCTTACTTTCCATCATTCTAGCAGAACAACCAATATCCATCTCAATGGTCCCCGTCCACTTCACAAAACCAAAACTGGCAATCAAGCTGGCAAAGACCCATGAACCAGCAAGTAGGGAGAGTCCCCCTACCTCAATCCATGCTACCAGCACTTTACACATTGTAGCAAAATCCTCAATCTAATCTACGACCGTAACTCCCATCCTAGCCGAACCCAAATCCTAACAACAGACCAGTCCAGTTGGTACAAATCATTGAAGGTCTAGATCCAGAAACTAAGTTGAGAGAATGTAATGAACTCAAATTGAGGTCTGGAGAAATAATCGCAACAGAGGATGATAAAAATCTGCAACTGGAAGAACCATACCCAAATAGGCCATTGACTGTAGAACAAACACCTTAAAGGGAGAATACAGTCAAGCAGAAAAGTCACGAACAGATCATTATCTCTTCTCCACCATTCCCAGAAAGATTGATTATACCTCGCCCAATCGAATATCCTGAATTTGATATCCTGGGAGAATTAAAAAATATTTGCGTAAAAATACCCCTCCTCTAGGCTATTCAGGACATTCCAATCAATGAAAAAACCATTAAGGAATTGTCTACCAAAAAGGCTACGAGGAAAATAAAGGTAACACCAACTGTCAACGTAGTCGGAACTATGTTTGATCTATTATTAGGTAGAGATACACCAGTGAAATATGAAGACCTAGGAAACCCTATTGTCACAGTACAAATAAATGGATGATCCTTTCCTAATGCGTTAGTCGATTTAGGGGCAGCCATTAATATTCTCACAACAACAACCTATCAGAGACTTGGCATCACAACCTTAGATCCAACTACGACCTTGCTAAAACTTGATGACCATTTAGTTATTAAACCAGAAGGGACATTACAGGATGTAATGGTGTCTGTAGATTCTTGGGAATACCCAGCAAATTTTGTGATTATTAATCCTAGAAACTGGCTAGATGGACATCTTATAATATTAGGAAGACCTTGGCTAGCAATTGCAGATGCTTATATAAGTTGTCGAACATGTAGTATGACTATAGATAGAGGGAATGATGTGAAGAACCTGGCTTTATACCCTCCAGCTCAGCCAAGCCTAACCGTAATAAAAACTAGGAAGCAACCTGTGACATATTTAACCAGAAATATTTTATCACCATTAACTATAGAAGATGCTCTTGAATTTAAAAACCAAATAGAAAACGATATTATTAACACTTACATTAACCACCCTGCTGCTGTATCTAATCTAAAATGTCACATCATTGAAGCATTCCTTGATAATGAAATTGAAGAAGATCCTTTAAAAGATATCAATGACCAAACAATACCAACAAAAACTATTTATAATAGCAAACCTATTGAAATTGAGCTAGGGAAAGTCCTTAACATTAAGAAAAACTTGAGTGACGACTAGCAGCAGAAGCTTATTCAAATCCCTAGGAAATATAAAGGAGTTTTCGCTTGGGATTACCCAGATATGAAAGGGATTGACCCTCAACTATGTATGCACCACATCTACACTGAAAAAGATGTGAGACCCATTTGACAACCTCATCGTAGATTAAACCCTCACCTAAAGGATATTGTTAAAGATGAACTGCAAAAACTATTAGATGTGAATTTTATCTATCCTATATCTGATAGTAAATGGGTTTCTCCATTAGTTGTGGTTCCTAAAAAGAATGGGAAATGGCATATATGCGTCGATTACAGAGATCTTGACAAAGCAATGCAAAAAAATCATTTTTCCCTTTTGTTTATCGACTAGGTTCTAGACAAATTGGCAGGTAATAAATTATTATATTTCCTGGACGGCTTCAGTGGCTACAACCAAATCCAAATTGCCCCTAAAGACCAACATAAGACTACCTTTACTTGCCCATGGGGGACGTTTGCTTACAGGGTATTACCTTTTAGACTGTGTAACGCACCTGCTACATTCCAAAGAGCCATACTCATTATTTTGCAAACTTGATAAACAAGGGATTAGAGTTATACATGGACGATTTTACACCTTATGGAGATGACTTCGAGTAGGCATTACAGACATTGGAGAAATTCCTAGAAAGATGCATTACTATTAGGCTCTGCTTAAGCCACAAGAAATGCCATATGATGATTACAGAGGGCTTGATCCTAGGTCATTACATCTCAGCAGCTGGAATTTAGGTAGATCCAACAAAAATACAGGTAATCCTCTTACTAGCTACCCCCTACACTCAAACATAGGTACGTAGTTTTTTGGGAATTTTTGGATATTATCGGAGATTTATAAAAAAACTTTTCCCAAATTTCTGCACCATTATATGCTTTGATAGGAAATATTGATTTTATATGGACAGACAATTGTGACATTGCCTTTGCAGAATTAAAACGGCTAGTATCAACAACACTAGTACTATGGGGACCAAACTGGGATATACCATTCCAGATGTCATCCGACGCATCAGATACAACCATTGGAGCAGTTCTTGGCCAAGAAGAAGACAAGAAACCCTATGCGATATACTACATCACCAAAAATTTAACTCCTGTTGAGTTGAATTACATAGTGACAGAGAAGGAGTTTAAGGTTGTAATATATGCTATTAATAAATTCAAACACTATATAACAGGATACCCGGTGGTCTTATGAATTGATCACTCTGCTATCAAATATTTAGTTAATAAACCTATTATGAATGGAAAAGTGACACGATGGTTAATCCTTTTGTAGGAATTCAACATAACGATCAAGGATCGACCATGAAAGGAAAATCTAGTGGCAGACTTCCTCTCTCGTGTGCCAAAAACAGACGACGCAATGGCATTAGAAGACCAATTCCCCAATGAGCACCTATTTTTTGTGACAGTGAAAACACTGTGGTACGCAGATGTGCGAATTACTTAGCAGTGGGAAAACCACCCAAACACCTGACGCACATAGAAAGAAAATTAATACTGAAACACAATACTCAATTCTCCTGGATTAGAGGATACCTCTTTCACACAGGAGCTGATATGCATATCCACAGGTGTATCAGGGAAGACGAAATTTACGATATCCTAAAATCCTGCCATGATGGACCTTGTGGTGGACACTTTGAAAACCATAGGACTGGACATAAAATCTTACATATGGGCTATTATTGGCCCACGATTTTTTAGGACGGCAAGAAATTTGTCCAAGCATGCAATAGCTACCAAAGAATGGGCCACCCTGGCTAGTCTGACAAGATGCCCCTAAATCCACAGCTAGTCATCGAACCCTTTGAACGATGGGCATTAGATTTCGTCGTCCCAATGAATCCATCATCTAATCAACATTCATATATATTGGTTGCAACGGAATACGTGACTAAATGGGTGGAGGCAGTAGCATTACCAAGAGCAACAGAGGAAACAGTAATCAATTTTGTTTTTGAAATTTTCATGCGGTATGGTTTTCCTAGAGAAATAATTTTCATGTAGGCCATAATATTACTGCTGCACTAAAAAATCATCACATTTTGCACAGAGTCACCTCTCCATACCACCCGCAAGAAAACAACTAGGTAGAGAGTACCAACAAGGTAATTGAGGCCATTCCAACAAAGACAGTCACCTCGCATAGATGTGACTGGACTACCTAATTGCCAGAAGCCATGTGCGCATATCACATGACTTGGAGGAATACAACAGGATACTCCCCATATCAACTGGTGTTTGGTAAGGAACCTATCTTCCCCATAGAATTTGAAATTGGGCTGGATTTGAATGAAGTACAGATTAACAGATTACAACAAATAAATGAATTGGATGAAGTCCAGCTATTGGCTCTTAGCATACTGCACTTATTCAACAACAAAGAGAAAAATGGCATGATGCCCTCATCAAGAAAAAGATATTCCATGAAGGCAATTGGGAGCTTCTGTATGATTCCAGGTTCCAGGACTTCCTGGGCAAACTCCAGACTAGATGGTTAGGTCCCTATAAGATAAAAGAGGTGCACGATAATGGCACCCTTACATTAGCCACCATTGATGGGTCTGGCTATTCCTTTAAAGAAAATAGGCATCAGGTATGCCTCTACCACAAACCTCTTATAAGGAAATCCTTTTACCAACAGATATGCGGATATTCTATGATACAAATTCTTGCTACAGAAGGCAACTCTTTGATAGCACCAGTCTTGTAAAAAGTTATTTTTGAGACTTGTAAATACAATTGTTTTTTTTTTCTTTCTATTTTTTCTATTATTTGTATCATAGCCCTTCTATTGTTTGGAATAGTAGGGATGATTGTTTGTCTATGTTTTTCTCTCCCTGTTTTCTTTTGTTGTTCCCTACAAGAAATAGCTATTGTTCCCTAAAGGGAATAACACTTTTTCGTGTGTTTTATTTTGCTGTTCCTACGAGGAACAACTGCTGTTCCCTAAATGAAACAACACTTTTTCGTGTTTTTTATTTTGTTGTTCCCTACAGGGAGCAGTTGTTGTTCCCTAAAGGGAACAACACTTTTTTCGTGTGTTTTATTTTGTTGTTCCATACAGAGAATAGATGTTCTTCCCTACAATTGGACAACACTTTTCGAGTGTTTTTGTTGTTCCCTTGAAGGAACATCACTTTGTTAGTTTTTTGAGAATAACCCTTTCTTCCCCTTGCATGATCATTCCTAGCCCATTCCAGCCCATTCTTTATAATCCTCTTTATGGAATAAAGTACAATACATATATGAGGACAACAAGTATGGAGTCTACTGAAGCAAACGAATATCTTGAACATTATTATTTCTAACAAGATTTCTTTGTGATCATTGAAAAAGAAGGGACATATCACTTTATTGTCCTCATTTTTTCTATAAATGATACTGATTGATTATCTTCACCATGTCGGTTCTACTCTCTCTAGTATAATTCTCTCTACTTATTAGGAATAAGATTATGGGTATATTTTTTCTATTGATATGTTTAAAATTATTCTACCATCCCTACTCTTAAGGAGTACTGAGCCACCCTCTATATATAAAATGGGGAAAATAAAATAATAATAAAATTCACTAACAATTTTTTTTTTTTTTTATCCACAGATGGAGGATAGGGGGTCTCGTCATGAGCCAACCTACCATGATCATAAGGATGGGGCGAAGTGGCATTCCCACTATGGCCACCACACCAGGTATATGATCTAATGGGTGCATCAAGAAACAAAATCCTTGGAACAGGAGGTCTCATCACAAGGTGGCCTGACCACTTTTGCTACTTCCCAATGAATGGCAATATGTTCATCTAGTTACCATGCTAGCACATTGATCTCTATTGTGGACATCATAATGCACTTCCCCAACTATACATAGAGGACCCTGGCTCCTAAGGGTTAGAAAGCAACTCTATCGAGGCTATGGACGCCTGCAGGCAACAGAAGCTTTGCTTATGGTATTGAAGTTTTATTTCCTACATCAATAATTATTATAATGCCCTCTTCTTATTTTTCTATTTTTTTCTACGGAGAGATTATTTCCCTAACTTACCTTGAACCTTTATGCATGATTTAATCTTTTCTAAAATCAATCACATCATTTTCAAGTGGAATAATGGCATTAAGGTATCATCTCCTACGTATGTTGTCCTTTTTATTTATCGCATCACCTCACGGCATCTTATCACTTATTAATAATTCTCATTACACGCCTTGTTTTCATTACTCAAATATCCTTTTATGATCCTTTCATTAATATACGTACTCTATTGCCTTTACCACCCAATCCATCACCCTTGTACTTTGTCGCCAGAATGTCATCTTTTCTTCCATTCGGTCGTAAGAAACCTTTAATTTCGAGAGGGGGCGGGGACCTCCAATACACTCATGCACGCATTGTCATTGTTTTATTTAAGTTTGTAGAATAATACGATATCCCATAGTCACAGAGTGTGTGGCATTATAACAGTCCTCAATTTAACTGTATTTATTCTTATAAAACATCACCTGACAGAGTTGTTACAACTACTCGTTGTTCCATCTCTCGGCTCTGCTCGTTGTTGTGTTTTCTCCACTGCACTAATCATTTGTAGAAGTAGGAAAAACTCAAGAATCATGGGAGGAATAACAGTGCACTGAGAACCTTTAATATTGGCTGTCTCCGATGGAGCCGGGGAAATTCTAGCTCGCGTAGGATGGACAACATATTTTACAAGATTTCAACCCCCCAATGAGGAAATCACCATTGAAATTCTACGACATCTACAAAATGGATAATCCTTGGTGAGAGGTAGACAAATCACCATAACGGATGTTGTGATAGCAAAAGTATTTGGGTTGTCAGCAGAAGGACCAGTATGGGCTGACAAGTGACTAAATCTGCATGATGCTACGGAGATTTCTAGGGGTGAAGGACAAGAGCTAATCAATAAAGGCAAAGGCATTTGGCCATCTTCTCTTGGAGAGCCATGGGGATAATTGGCATGAATTGTCCAGAATTATATTCCTTGCAATGGGCGTCGAGATGTGGTAAAGCCGCGGCAACTCTAACTTTTAGCAGTCTTAAAACAAAAATGCTCTATTAATTTTCCTGCATTGTTGAATTCATTATTGCATGACGCTGTCGAGAGGTTAAGATGGTCTCAACACCCAGAGACAATAGTTAGCCACCATTTTTTGATCAAGTTAATAGTTATTCACAACCTTGTCCAACAACAATCAATATGGGATGATCTCATATTGGCCCTCGAAAGAGGTGAAAACTTGTCAACACCTAACCCTGTTCCAAAAGGAAAAAGGAATGCCCTTTCAAGAAGCAAAACTCACAAGCGTAGATGATCTACAAGGTTGAATTCAGACCAGGTAACGTCTGAAAATCCTCAAGGCAGCGCTAGTCAACCAACAGAATTATCTAGTCTGGTAAATGTACAGGACTTGCAACTAGAGTCAGAAGGACGATAATCTTGAACTGGAACCTGAGGGAGGAGATAAACCCGACTTAGTGCGAGAAGGAGCAGGGCATTCTGACGATGAATGAGAAAATTAAGTGGGGCCTCCTCAAACACCAAATATGAGTTCTGAAGACAATATTTTGCAGGATTTCGAGGGAGGGATGGCCCAGCGCCTAGCCAATATGAACGTCTACATGCAGCCTGAAGAACTGCTTATTCCTAACTTAGGAAAAACACTATCTCCAAGGAATTCTTGCCATACTAAAATTCTTTCTTCATCAAAAGATACAAACTGAGAAGAGGAAGTAGATATAGAGGCTATTCAGGAATTAGAGAGCCAATCTGGTGACATGCTCCCACTGGAAAACAGTCGTGAAGGTATAGACACAGAAGTCATAGGCCAAGAAGATGAAGCAGAGCCAGAGGTTATTTGAGAGTCTAATAATCAATATGGAGAAACAGTCTTATTGGAACAAAGCCAGGGTGAACAACCAGGCTCTCTAGAGACAAAGGCTATTAACGAGACTATTAGTATACCAATTACTCCTTAGAAGAGGCATGAAGCTAGAGCAAAATTGAAGAAGCTAAGAAAAGAACACCAGAAGCTTCGTAGGATGGTCAAGAGGCTCTGAAGAAAAATAAAGGAAATCATATTGTGAAAAATTCCGAACAATACCCTTGAGGTAACAAATGTGGCCGTACAAATGGAATTATGTGAAGGTAAGGCTACAAGGACTCAAACTGAGCTCATACCTACTTGAACAATCATCACTCAAGCAGGATTGCATGTATATTTAGTATATGTAGCTTCTCAAATGGAGGTTTGGACCTCCCATAATAAAAAAGTGCAGATAGAGGATAGCCCCTCTTGTAACACAGGCACTTAGACAGAGGATATCCCCTCTTGTAGCATAGGCACTCAGACAGACATACAAGCCAAAGACATTCTGATGCACCAAGACCCCATTCTACTAAATCTTCAGGAGGAATTGGCACAAGCCCGGCTTGCTTTGGAATGATTTGAACAAGAGACAGTTTCCCTGCAGATATATCAAGAGCTGCAGAAACAGATTAGGGAACTAACTATAACGAAGAACGAGACCTTTGACAGGTGTAGAAAGGTGGAAGAAAAGATGGAGAAGGTTAAATTAAAGCTAGACAGAGTCATGATTCTGACAAACACCATCTGCTCACTATATTTGGATGTCCTGACATGTAGGTCTCTCGCCACCAGTTATGCCTTGTTCTTATTAGAACGGTACCTGTTATTGAAAATCAAAGTCGTAAGAGATGGAAAACCAATTGAATTGGGGACAGTTGAATATTTTATAAATTGTTGCAAGCAACATGGTGCAAAGGTCCAGAGGCTTCTTTGTGAGTTCTATCTGCACAATTTCATATTAGAAGACGAGGTGGAAAAGAACCGTAACCCTTTTGTTGGAGACATTCAATTCTAGGCTTTTATCTCACTTGTGGTTAACCAACTCAAAATGGTTTAAAGCTTATAATGCATTCCAAAGACAAGAACATGGATTAGATCTTTGGGTGAGGAGTGAACCTAAACACCCCTTACAAATGTTTGCCCATACATAAGGAGATTGTGTAGAAAGGAATATCATATTTCCTCTCCATTCAAGAAAGATCTCTGACTGCATCTAAGCTCAGATGGACAATCTCCACTAATAGTGTGAAAGATAGGGAACCATTTAATTATAGGAATTTTAAAGCTGCTACGGCTCAGATGATCACCTACGGAAATCTTATTTTGAGAGAAGGACCTCATTGGTTAGGATGTCGGTTACGGAGTCCCATTATTTGGTATCCTCCTAAAGGGTATCGGGCTGACTACGAGTTGCCTAAAGGGAAGGAAAGGCCCGAGTTTGCGCTCCTAGCTCAACATCATGGCTTTAGACCAAATTTTTATGCTTTCTCTCCAACCTACTCTTTAACTGCATTGCATAAGAACTATTTACTTTTCATGAGGACATGAAACGGGGTAAGCAGGGGAGTATGTTGAGTTACGCAATGGGTATGTATTTACTCTTAATTACATTTCCTTTTTCCTCTTTTCTTATCTCTTTCGTACATTGATATGCTAACATATTGATGGATTATGATAAGAAACGAATGAACTACTCTCGATTAAGATTTAGCCACCGTAACTAACTCTTATTCCTTTTTATACAAAAAAGCGACAAAAGGAACAGTTGTTGTTCCCTAAAGACGGAACCGTGTAAACCAACAAAGGAGGAATGAGGCGCGTCGGTTGCGGTCAGGCCAGAGGACGAATCAGGAGGACCAATGCTAAATAAGAAGAATGTCAGAAGATAGCATTCAGTTGTGAATCCCTCAGGATCTCCCAATCCTGAGGGATCACATTTATCTTTTACGCTTTTTGACTATAAAAGTGAAAACTGTAGGAGGAAAGGGGATTGATCTTTGTTCATTTGAAATTGTAATTTTAAGTTACGGACTCTTACATTGGAGGAACACAACCGTATCGTAATGAGAATTGAGTTAAATGGTTAATACATAATTTACGTTGCTATTCATTCATATTCTCTGAAGTAGCTCAACAATATTTGCTGGTGGCAAGGGGCCCGACTTCTGGTGGATTAAACTACTATCCTTTGTGTTATATCTTTCTAATTCACGCAAGTTTGATTGGTTTGATGCTTTTCCATTCTCTGTGAGTTTATCTTGTTTTCTATTTGCCGATTTCCTATATTGAAGTTAGTATACTTTCTTTATGTGCTTCACAACTTTTTCATTTGGTTCCATTTATGCTTACTATAGATTAAATTGATTATCAATTAAGGCATTGAATCTTGTTGATTACAATAAGAGCATGGTTATTATAGAATCAGTTGAACTCTCGGTTGACACCATTTCCATTTGAATTTCTTAATTGAGATTGAATGTGATTTAGATATAATCATCTAGAAGGGATTAGTTAATGCTACTGAACTCTCGGTTGACATCATTTCCATTTGAATTGTCTGTTTGAGATTTGATTACGATTCCAGTTGAGGATTATGTCTTGATGTAATATTTCCATTAACAGTTGTAGTTTGAGTTTTATAATGCATACATTTACTCTTGTATCAAAGTTTTATATTTCATTTTTAAAAAAGCATTACTCTTTGGACTCATAGCATGCACATATTGTGTACACTCTTGGAATAAAAGGACTTACCTAGGTTGATAATTAATGTGATGCAATTAGGAGTTTTAAAAGACACCTTTTAGAACCCAACAGTAACATCCAAATGAGACCTTATTCTTGTACCCAACTTTGTGGCCCACCTAGACACATTTGGTCCAATAGGCTCACCATCTTTTACCTCAATCAAGTAAGTCTTCTTCCCTTCTAATTTTCTTTCTTTGGCTTCCCTTTCTGTGGACCTATACAGGCTTTGACTAATTCTTTTTCTTTTGACTAAAACTGATACATCATTAAAACCAAGACTAGGTGATTAAAAACCATTCATACTTGTGGATAAAGAAGGTGCAGTAGTTCCTAGAAACTTGCTTGGAAGAGATGTATTTGGTATGTTTTCTGTGGCAGAAGGCTGAACTAGTTGGTCCTTGTCCACAATAGGTGTGGCACTAGGTAGCAAACCAATCTCCTCAAATGGGCCTTCAAATATTTGCTTTAACTTTATATAAAGTTATTGCAACTCTGCTTCTCCAGATTATGCCAATTTTCACAAACACCTTGGACATTATCATTTGATATATGAAGAAGTTGACCATTAGTATTGTCAGTTTCATCTCCATGTATTGAACTACCAAGGCGTTTTCTTCTACGAGTTGGCAATGATATGTCTTTGCTTTCTTTTTGTTTCTTCTCATTTTCTGTGGAATCCAAGTTTCCCCTATAAAACAAAAAACTTATCAATTTATAATTGAAAACATATATGGTCTACATCATCAAATATATTATATACATATTTCATTAACTATGCATAGAAGTGAAAAGTGATAAGGAGTAACTACTTACTTATTCACCAGACCAAGAGATGACAAATATTATTCCTTTTTTTTGATGCGTTATTTATGAACACGCTTGTATTCTAACATATTTTCATCATTGTTGAGATATTTTTTACGTTTCAACCCCTTCTTCATAGTATTTATGTCCTACATTTCACATTTAAAGAAAAAATATTAGTGCATGGACAAACAATGAGTATAAAATATATCTATTCTACAATCATGTATTATGATCAATTAAAATGAATTAACCTTAAACTGATAATGAGAATGAATCAACATCATGGTAACTTCAAAAAATAACCAAAATGGGAGTTGTTCATATTATATTATCGAAAACCTTTCTTCAACACACTGCTACTATCATAACATCAATGGAGACCTGTTACGATGAATTGAGGTAATTCTAGCACCTCAAATCTATGGTGAACCATCTTAAACTATGGCAGTTAGTATTTCCACTTAAATAACCTTGAATTTGAATATTATAAAGTAAAATTTAATCCCAACTTGAATTGTAATCCCTCATAAAAAAACTCTTAATCCGTAATAGTTGAAATAGAAAGAAAAATGAGACATGAACCAAAACATATTCTGTTGATTCTTATTCTGGTTATTTCCTTTGAACTATGTTGCTAATATGTTGGTAGAAGGGACACTTCAATCAGTATCAACACCTATCTTGAAGTAATCGATATTCAATGAAAATATAGGAAAATGTTAAAATCATGCATAGTTTTTTATTTTTTTAAATCCAATTTTTTTGTAACATTTGCATAAATTTATCACATAATAGAAACATAACATATTGCAATTGGGAATGTAGATTGGTTGTCCCAACCATTGTAACATTATTGAATCTATTATATGTGTACTAGTGCCATTACCATATAGCTTAGGTGAAGAGCTCCTGAGCCATATTAAGGCTTTGATCCCTTAGTAAACAGAGATTTACATTGAGCTTTGAGGTTTGCAAGTTGAAAATTAAATATCCCTCATTAAATAGATACGCATGCCCCAATTTAAAAAATAAAATAACATTAGAAGCTTCTAGTTTTACAAGTTGACTTTCATAATCTAACCCTTAAAATAAAAAATTACAAGTTTTTCCTAAAGAAAAAAAACAACAATAAAAGTTAGAATAAATATTGAAGTTAACATAACTTCATGTAAGCAATTTCATTGATGGATCTAGTAACCCTCTTTAAGATAAATTGAATCACTTCATGCTACAATAGAGTTACTGGAATGAGACAAAATTCACACAGAGAAAAATGAATGATAAATTTCACACAAAGTTTAGTAAAACCATTTGGCTAATCCAATAGCCAAAACAATAAAATCCATTTGCATAGCGAAAAATTATGCCATAAAGTCAAGGTGATAAATCATCATCATGATCATTTGCATGGTCATCAAGATCACAATCCTGATCACTTGTGTATACATGCCATAAAGTCAAGGTGATAAATCATCATCATGATCATTTGCATGGTCATCAAGATCACAATCCTGATCACTTGTGTATACATCTGCTTGATTTTCTTCATTGTCCTCATACATTATATTTTCCTGACCATGCATTATGTTTTCTATCTCAGTCTCTTCATTGGGAATCAAAGTTTCATCTTCAAATACTCTATTGCCATCTTTAGTTTCTTCCTCCAATGTTTCTTGTAAACTATTACATTTCCCATCAACCATTATATCAACATATTCCATGAATTTCCTTTTTGAGCGAGGCTCTATTTGAATGACATATGACCATCCTGAGCTTGTTACATCATCAATTAAAAATGACTGGTTAATTTGAATAGGGGAAACATATGGCTCATTGGTCTTCAGTAAAATTTGGTGTGTATTTGCACGTACAAATCCATACTCATCACGTTGTATTGCAGATGGCTTGATCCATTTACATTTTAATAATATAGGACTAGTTTCACCATAATCAACTTGAATAATTTCTTGTATGAATCCAACATACAAGTTCTTTTCAGTGTTGTGATGAAATTCAACACTAACAATACAATCACAATTTGCCTTTCCTGTGTCCCTTTCTTCCACTCTTAAATGAGTACCATAGGCCCACATCCCACTGAAAGAAGAAGCCCATATACTTGGAGGTAGTGAAAGCTCAATTTCCTCCTTCATCATATCTTGACCTTCTTGTTGTGCATCATTAATTGCATTAACAATCCAATCATCAAATTTTGGAAAAGAATGATCTCCAATATTCAAATCTTGAAGTGTACGCTTTTGAGATGGACACATCCATGTTTGAATATTTTCTTTGTATTTTTTGCATCAAATATGAATAGTAAGAGTGATAATAATTTAACTATTAAATGAAATTAAATAAATAAATTATCATGTAAATAATATCTTACCTATGCCACTTATCGAATGATGATGTGTTTTGAAGAACATAGGCATGTATGGCAATTCTTTCCTCATTTGATAGCTTGAAGCGATGTCCATTTCCTTCTAATACTTCACCTACAACTCTCTAGTCATCATCATCATCCCATACACACCGATTGACATTGCTAAAATCCTTCATATATTCTGTGCAAAATCCTATGGCCTCTTGCATTAAATATCCCTAAAAAATGATACCTTTTGGTTTTTCCTTATTACGAACAAACCTTTTTATAACTTTCATGTATCGTTCCATAGGATACATCCATCTTGTTCTTATTGGGCCACAATGCTCTAGTTCATGTTCTAGATATATAAGAAGATGCATAAAAATATTGAATATTGGTGGTATAAATTCGCATTCCAATCAGAAGAGGATTTCAACAACTTCTCCCTCAAATTACCAAAGTTTGAAGGATCTAGAACATGCAAACTCATTCTTTTTAATATTAGGCCCAACCTTATAATTGCAAATCTTGGTCCCTTTTCCAAACTTGATATGATTGTCATAGGTAAAATATCCCTAATTATGACATGATAGTCATGGGTCTTGAGGCTTCTTAAGCTATTATTGTCGGTTTGGCTTCTAATATTATTACTTACATATCCAGTAGGAAATCGAGTCCGAGACATCAACTTTAAGAATTGTGCACATTGATCCTTTGTCCACACATAAGGAGCACTAGGTTTTCTGTATTTTCCATTACCATATTTTTCAAACCAAAGATTTTGACGAATCTTTAGTTATTGAAGGTATAGGCGTGATTGTTGGCTCGAAAGAGTAATCAGGGAAAAGACCCTGGGTTCAGGCACAGGAGGCCAACATCGGTCTGCTATAGTCTAAGACAGTGCTAGCATTTTCACCTCACCTTGAAGGGCAAGGAGTCTCACCCAAAGCGCACCATGACCAAGAAGGGAGAAGGGTTCAGCACAAGGTCGAGAGAGTATCAACTGGGCACAGGCGATCACGCAAAGATGCATCCATAATATATGAAACAAAGATAACAATATCGATAACTCATACGCATAGATCCATCATAAACAACACAGAACTAAGATCATTCTTGCATCAATCTATGAATCACCATTTACATGCAACAGGATGACTATTTAAAAATTTAAAAGCTCACAATGCACGATGCTCAATAAATTAAAGTCTCAATAAACATCAAGTCTGTTTATATTAACTTAGCATAACAGAATACAATAGAATCTGACATTTCACCTTAAACAATAAATAGAATACCCAACTCAGTAGCTCGGGTCAGATTAGCTCCACAACCTAGTCCCTTGGATTCTAGCTCTATCTCTGCTTAGCATTTGCACCTGTGTACATCTTCTGCAACCAACTCCTTGTTCCTCTGGCGGGTTCAACAACAACGTTCTTCCTTTCTGTTCTTCCCCTTTTATATCCTTCCCGGCTGCCTGGATTACCAGTTCTCGCTCGACTGCTTGCTCACATGGCTACTTCTGCACCTTCCCATCTCCTCAACTACCTTTGCATTCCACTACCACCTGTTAGTGTCGGTATTTTCATCCCTCCATCAGTGATCAAATTTATCTTTTTTCATGCATATTAGGTGTCCCATCCGATCAGTTGTATTCCATTAGGTCATGGATCAACTGATGGTAGTGGTTCATTGTCAATTCCCTCATGGCATTTACTTGATGGCCTGTTTTCACATGTTTAGCTCATTTACTGTCATTTTATGTCATTTCATTTGCAAAAGCCATTTTTAGGGTTTTTAGGTCTAGGGTTTGTCACCATAGTCTTCAAAAATCCAATAGAGGGTCAGCATGCACATGAGGAAGTCTAAGAAGTTCATAAGATCAAAATTTCACTAATGATATGCTCAATAAGTGATTTTTACCTCAAAACTCTATTTTGAGGTGAAAACAAAGTTTTTGTTTTCTATGAACAAAATTTATGTAATTTGAAATATTTTCTATATGTAATAAGTTCCAGCTACTGCCCTTGTTGACCTTGTCAACTCTAGCCACTGCAGACAAAAAGTATAAGCATCAATGCATCAATTTACCAAATGATCAAGAAAAGTCAATTCAAATGAAAAAACAGAGCTTATGTCCAAAAGTGACTTTGACAATAGAAAAGTGGGTTTGGAATAAGTAAAAATTAAAAGCCATCCATATATAAAGTGAAAGGAGTGCCATTTATCATTTTATTGTGCAAAATACCCTTAGAGAGCACAAAATCGTGATTTGGAGGTAAATTGAGCTAAGGAGGTTAAAAACTCTGTTTTCCAAGCAAACTTGCCTGGCGTTGTGCATCAGAGGCAGTGTGCTATGCATCAGACTGGCGTTGTGCATCAATGACTTTCTTCCAATGTTAATTTGCACGGGTGTTGCACATTAGGAGGGCGCTACACATTGGGAATAGTGCGCTGCGCATCAGTCTAGAACTTGCTAAATCATTCCAAATCATTTAATAACCATTGAAAACACTACATTGCTATTCTACAAGTAAGTTATCATTGCCTTAGAGCTTAATTTGATCTCATACTTGTGTTCTTCATGAGTTTTTCATGTTGAAAGTTAAACCCTAGCTTGTCTTCATTATTTTCTATTCCATTGTGCAATTTTCACTCCATAATCCCAAAAAACATCATTAAACCATTTTCCCTCTTCCATTTGCCTAAATCACTCCATTTATCCCATTTTCCATATCCCACTCCCCTAAAACAACTAATTCCCTTCACCAAACCCTAAATCCCTCACTAGACCCTAGTTTTTCAAAACTTATTCCTTCGTTCCCAATATCTTGAAGGCGGTTCTTTTTGCTGCAAAATGACCTCCACAAGGCCCATCATGATAGGTCAGGAGTGTGTCAAAGACTTCCGCCTCCCTGACACATCTTCTCAAGATCTGATCAGGGCCAAGTTTGAAGAGATTGCCTCCAATCCAGGTGAAAGGGGTACTTTTTCTTACTATCTTTCTCTTCTCTTTGAGGATAGGTGTAGTGGGAACTGTGATGAAACCAAGTAGTTTGTTATATCAGCAAACCATGGATAGAGTACTGATATAGCAAACAAGTGTTCATCTCGCATTTGGTCATCCACCATTCCTTCTTCACCTACAGGCAAATTTACTCTAGACAAAAAGTCAACAACAACATTCTCTTTACCAAGCTTATCAATAATGGTCAAATCAAACTGCTGTAGTAAAAGCAACCATCTAATAATACAAGCATTTACATCTGGTTTGTTCATTAAATATCTAATTGTAGCATGATCAGTGTGCACAAAGGTTTTATAGCCTGTGATATAAATCTGAATTTGTTTAAGGAATGCACGATAGCTAGGAATTCCTTGTCAGTCACTGTATAGTTTAACTCTGCCTTTCACAAGTTTTTCCTTATAAAGTATATGGCATAAGGTAAATTTTCATCAATTTGTCCTAAGGCTACTCCTATTTCTTTTTTCGAGGCATCTGTGTGAATGTGGAAGGGTAGGGCCCAGTTTGGGCCTCTAAGAATTGCGCCAGTCACTAGCTTTCTCTTCAAGGTATCTAGGGCTTCTTGACAATTTTCTGACCATATGAACTCAACATCTTTGCCTAAGAGGCCAAACAAAGGAGAGGCTATCTTGTTGAAGTCTTTAATGAATCTACTGTAATATTCGACTAAGCCTAGGAAACTTCTGGCATCTCTCACCTTCTGAGAAGGTGGGATCCTTTGGATGATGGAAATTTTGTTGGGGTCCACTTGCAGTCCTTTTTAAGATATTGCATGACCTCGCAGAGTCCCTTCAGTCATCAAGAATTCACATTTTTTCAGACTAAGGGATAGGTTCATCTCAATACACTTATCAAAAACTTTTCCTAGCTTAGATAAAGCTTCCTAAAAGTTAGAGCCATAAGGAGTAAAATCATCCATGTATATTTCTACTGCATCGTGAAGTAGTTCAAAAAATATACTCAATACCGCTCTTTGGAAAGTGGCTGGAGCGTTGCACAAACCAAAAGGAAGGACCTAGTATGCAAAGTTACCCCAAGGACAAGTGAAAGTGGTTTTATCTTGGTCTTCCGGGCTGATTTGAATATGATTGTACCCGCTAAACCCATATGGGAAAGATAAAAACTTTTTCCCTGCTAGACCGCCTAACACTTGATCTATAAAAGGTAAAGGAAAATGGTCCTTTTTAGTGGCTTTGTTCAATTCCTAATAGTCAACACAGATTCTCCACTTACCATTTTTCTTTGGCACTAGCACTAAAGGAGAGACCCATTCACTATTAGAAATGGGATAGATGAATCCTGCATCAAGAAATTTCTGTAGTTCTTACTTAACAATATCTTTAAGTGTTGGGTTCATCCTCCTTTGAGGCTGCCTGACTGGTTTGAAATATTCCTTGATGTATATTTGATGAGTACATACTGAAGGGTGCACTCAATTCATCTCCTTATAACTCCAAGCGAAGGCATCTAGATGTTTTCTCAGTAGGCTGCATAGCTCCTTCTCCTGGGAAGTAGATAGGGATGGATTGATTTTCAATGTTCTTTCTGGGCCAAACTCTATATTTTTGACACAGAGAGAAGTAGAGTCAGCCACACAGAGATCAGTTGAGGGGTGATTTTGGGTTTCTCTTACTATGTCTTCTAATGGTGATTCATTGTGAGGTGGATTCTAAATCAAATTTTCAATCATATCATCCTCATCTTGCGGATTTCCCCCCATGGCGATTTCCAATGCACAAAGTGGTGCAGAATAAGCTTCATCCTCATCTTCCTCATCCAACCAGAGAGGTAGATCATGTTCTAGAAAGGGTTGGGTAGGAGGGTATAGGACTAACTGCTTGGACATGTGCCCATTCTTTATGGTCATGTTCCCAGCTCGGCAGTTGATGTAGGCATCAGCTGTAACCAACCAAGGTCTTCCCAGAATGAGAGGATACCCAGTGAGCTTTGCCTTCGGCTGGAAAACTAAGAAATTGATAGGGTACTCCCAAGAATCAATGGAGACCATAACATATTCCACAATCCCATCAGGGGTTAGTGTGGAGCGGTCTGCTAGCTGTAGCACTGTCATGGTCTTCCTCAAGGAGCCCTGGAGGTTAAGTTTGAGCATTGTGTCCTTTGTCATCACATTAATGGCAGCTCCCAGATCAATCAAGGTATGTGGGATCATTGTTCCATTGATGTGGACATCAACTACTAGGCTTCCAGGGTCCAGATATTTTGGGCATATTACCTGCCCCAACATCAACTCAGACAGTTGTCCTATGACATTGATGGTTGGGGAATCTCTCTTGTGCCTTCTTGGATGCCTAAAGCACTTCTCTTTGATCAGCCTATTATAGATAGGCACATCTTTTATGGCTTGGAGAAGTGGTATCTCACACATAAATGTTTCAATTCTCCCAGCAGTTCAGTGTCTTCTGGGGTAGGCTAGATTGTCATGGATAGTCTTTTAGGAAAGGGTGGATTTTCTTTAGGTTCACTTTCCTCTTTTTCTTCCTCAACCTCCCTGGGTGGAGGCTGGCTATCTGGGAGAACTTTCTGAGATCGCGAGTTGAATTCTTGAATCTCCACAGCATAAGTTGGGCATAATGGTTCCCCACTATACACTTGCTGAGCCTGTTTGTCGTTCGGGTTCGAATTTGGCTGGGTAGGCATTTGGGGTTGCCATGGTGGAGCAGAAGGTAACAGTTGTGGTTGGGCAGGTGGTGGAGGCAGAAGAGCGGGAAGAGAGTTATATTGGGCCTCCACCCTTGATGAGATGCATTCCATAGGGGTTGTGGCTCAGTATAGGATTGAAATGAATTGATGGCTAATTGGGCATGATATTGAGATGAGAAGGACCAAGGAGGAGGCATGGACCAGGAGTAGGAGGGCCCTAAGAAGGTATGGAGGTGACTTGGTTGGGGTTGTAGTATGCCTAAGATGTCCCTTGCATCCCATGCTGGTATGGTCTAGGCCCATGTGATTTCCTTTGGTTTATGTAATAGATCAGTTCAGTCACTCCTTCGACCCCTTGGTATATAGCCTTAATTCCAGGCAAGGAAGGGAACTTATCTTTGGAATGATATTCTTCAGAGACTGAACAAACCTCTATATATTTCAATGGGCATTCATTCCTAGGATGCCTCCTGGTGCATCTAGGGCAAAAGATCGCCAAAGCCCTCTTTGCTTCCTCTTATTTTCTTTTGATATGTAAGGTATCCATTTTCATGGCAAGAGTCTGTAGCATCCCACTCTTGAAGTCTTCCAGCATGTTTCCAATTTTACCTTTAATGGATGAATTGGAAGAAGAGGTACTAGCTATGGGTTGACTCCCCCTACCTTTATTTCTGGCTGCTCTAGAATGGTTTCTAAAAACAGTCTTTATGTCCTCATAGGATAGTTGGTAGATGTCTCCCCCAACCAGTAGATGGAGGTTCTCTAGAAGGTCTTCCTAAATTTCTTTGAGCAGGACCAACTTCAGAGACTCAGGGTCAAGTGTACACCTGGCCCTTTTGTAACTGAGCTGGAACCTCTCTTCATAGTTTTCCAGGGACTCATCACTTCCCATGGTCATTCAAAAGATTTCTTCTTTAGTATCTTTTGACCTACAATAGTCTTGATAATTTTTGTTAAAGCTCTACTGCATCCGAGCCCAAGTTGTGATGCTATTTCCAGGTAATCCCATGAACAAACACAATGCTGCATCCTTGAGAGTAGAAGGGAACTGTTTCAAATTTTTCTCGTCTTCTTCATAGTCATAAGTTCGACAGATGACAACAAAATTGAACAAGAAGGTGTCAGGATCTTTTGTAGTCAGACCATGGAAGTGAGGTAGGGATGAGGGACTTATATTCTTCATTTTGATGTCCCCATTGGTCTCCCAAATGGGAAAGGTACCCTCTATTCTCTCTCCATTTCCCCTAGCATTTATGTTTTTAGCCATTGGCTTAGGAGGAATGTTTTCTTCTTCTTCTTCCCCTATAGGTTCTTCAAATATCTCTAGTTGTTCACCTAAGGGTTCTTCTTGATTGTAGCCACCGAAGAAAAGAGAAGGCTAGTCATGTGAGGTAGTGGGGGTGTTGGGCAAAAAATTTTCGAAATTATCTCTATTCCTACGAGGCATGAAAGGAAATATTTTTGGTTGGTTTTTGTTTCTTTTCCCCACACTGAAAATAACTGCAGAAGATGAAATTGATAAAGCAAATTGCAACTAGCTAAAATGAACTTGTCGAATGGAAATTTGAAAAATTGAAAGAAAAGAAATGATTAGTCTACTTTTGCTGAAATGAAATTTGCAGAATTGAAAAGGAAGCAAATAAATGCAGAACTTGAAAGAAAAGAAATGACTAGTATACTTTTGTTGAAATAAACTATTAGCAGAATGTTGCAATAAGAAATAGAAAAAAGTAGTGATCATAGAATACTCTAACACTGCCCCAGCAACAACACCAAAGAGTGGTGAGTTCCAGTATTGCAGCAAGAATGCTGCAACTCGTGGGCTGCCAACTTTACTTTTATCAACCTGGTAGTTCGTGACAAACCTGGAAGCATCTGTTGTATGCACAAGTACTAGTTCTCACTGCAGGTTGTCACTTGGTTAGCCAGCACAAGATCACTAGGAGCTCAAGCCAACTTCTATATATTTTAGAAGAAGCTTCATGTATGATGAATGAAAAGAAATATTACTCTATAGATGCTATTCTAACTGCAGAAAGGAGAAAAACTGGAATGTAAAGCAGAACCTAGTAAATCCTAATTAACATGCTAATTCTAGTTTTGCCAAAAACACTATGAAAACCATAAAATGAATGCCATTACCTACTCAAGGAAGTAAACAACATCTAACCATGTTATTTCTAGAAGTAAATAAGCAAAAAAAATATTTTTGGATTTTTATGTGTTTTTATGTGAATTTAACATGCATTGAATTTATTGTGTGTAGCGAACATGTGGCATTAGAGGGTGGTTTTGGAGCTTGGGAGGATGTAGGATGGTGTGGATGGGTCCTAGGAGGTCTTAGGTGGCCTTCTAGAGGCTTTTTCCACACTCGGCCTTCAAAAGAAAGCCTACAAGAAAATCTACAGTAGGACACAAGAAAACTATAGGAGGAAAACAAGGTAACTACAGGAGGACGCTGAGAGGAATTTCCGCTATTTTGAGGCTATGAGAGTGGGTGAAAATGGTGGATGAAGGTTGAAATGAGGTGTTAGGGCACGTAAGGTCTACCATGAATCACTAGGAGAGAGAAAGATGATTGGGTTGCCACAAGGAGAGAGGAAGTTCTATGAAAAATGAAGGAAACTAGGGCAGAATTAAGGTGAGGTTCCGAAGACCTATAGGGCATGAATCAGATGGAGGGTGTGATTGTGTTGGAAATAATACTGAGAGGGGGGGTGAATCAATATTATCAAGTAATATATTTCCTTTTTCAATTCCAGATGATATGCGCTACTTCTGTTAATAAAAACCGCGTATATACGCAACTACAGATAAAGAAACCCGCGTATACAAAGAAAACTTATAATTTGATTTATCTTTCAGATGTCAGTTATTAATTTGTGTATTAGAAGAAAATAAACAGTACCAGAAACAGAGCAGAAGACAGTCACACACAAGAACACAAGATATAAGGAGGAAACCCAATGTGGGTGAAAACCCCCTGCTGCAATTCATCCCTATCTTCTTTTTAATTAGAAACTTCTCTTTACAATGTTTTGTACTAGTGCAGTCTTTACCAGTATGCAAGCTGGAACCTGCATAGAGCTACAACTCTCTCTCATTCTCCATCTTTCCTGGAAGGGAGCTCCAACCCCCTAAGTTCTTGTACTAGCTTGAGATACTAGCACGCAGGCTCCTACCTGCAGAAGGCTGCAACCTTCTCTTTGCTTTCAGGGACCTCGTTTCATTAATTTTCAGACTGGATCCACAAGTAACATCAATCAAACATCAGGAATTTCTTCATAACCCAAACTCCTTTTCACCAATCAAAAGCTGAACCAAATAAACACTTCTCTGATCGATGTACCCAGAACACAATAACTGTAATCAAACACCAATTCTGAACCTAGAACACTGCAGTAATAAAACAGAAGCAGCTAGAACATAAATCAAGATATATATAGGCTACTTCACTGTTCAGTAACCTGTGAGTATACGCCTCAGTACCACAACCAACCTTCATATACGCTTCTTTCACTCACAGAAAAAGCGTGTATACGCACCTGCACTTCACTGAACCTGCGTACATATCTATAAAGGATAATTTATTCTTTTAAGCATTCAGACATCAGTTAACCCAGATTTATAGATCAAGAGTGTGCCACATATAACAGATCAAAATCATACAGAGATACCAATGTTCAAGCCTTGAGATTTTGATCCATCAATAGTCCTTATCCTTCTTGCGCTCAGGTTCCTCCTTCATTTAGATCTAGATCTGCACCATAACCCAATCACCAGTATTCCAGATCTCATACATTATCAGATATTCAATAATAATTCAGATGATCCCTTGTCACATGATCTCCTTCCTCTTTTATAGTTTTAGGCCTTCCACAATACCACGGTCCAAAACCATAATAAACCAATACCAAGGGCCCAAAACCTGGGGTCAACACTTCTAACGAGATACCATGGTCCAAAACTATAGGTTCAAATTCCAAGGACTAACAACCATGGACCAAAAATAAGTTTCCCACCATGTACACGCTTTTCTGTGCATAAAAGTGCGTGTATATGCATATGCGACTTCTGAACGTATAACCCGCGTGTATACACGTGTTTGGCAAGGTGAACCTGCATATACAATATTTCCTTCATTCTGAGCACCTGAACTGAGATCTGTCACCAAAGTGAGTTGCCATCAAGGACAACACCTGTACCATAGCACCACTTCTATGCCAAAATGCCAACAATCTCCCCCTTTGGACTTGATGGCAACCCCAAGATCCTCAAAGTCATTCTCCCCCTTTGTCATCAAGGAAAAAGGGTTGTGCTCCCCCTTAGTACATGTAGATATCTCTACTTTTCTGTGCTAAACATGCTCCCCCTGACCGTAGGCAAGATCTGCAAAGGATGTTTTTCAAGAAGAACCAAGAAATATACATTATGAAAGACCTTCCTATCACCAAAAGACTCAATACATACATCCACCACCCAACCAAGTGGGGATCATCCACCCAACCAAGTGTGGATACATCAGAAATTTACATATGACAACCAATCACATTGAATCAATCATCCCAGACATAGTGGGGAAACCAAAACAGGCTGTTACATGACCTTGATAAAAAAAGATATACATGACATAGAAACGAAATATCAAGACTATGCAAATCACCAATAACTACTATCATCAACATCTGACAATCATTGTATATATCAGCAACCATGTCGTTCTTCTGTTCTCCTTTCTGCAGCTGATCCACCTGAAACAAAAACAGCTTGAGTACTAGAACCAAGAGCTTCTAAGGTAATGCCAACAATGCATTGTTAGAAGATTATTTGCTCCCCTTGAACCTGTGCCTGATGGTCTCTGACAGACCCGTATCAGACTCTCTTCAACCAGAGTCTGTTCTTGCTGATTTTCTTCAGAATTCCATATACGCGACTGCACCTGCATAAATCTGCGTATGTACGTGGATTCCCCTCATCCAACTCGCGTACACCAACTTTTCTTTGAAACAAACAATCTTCAACAGCAGGATGAAGCATCAACTACTCCCAGCTTCTGTCTGAGATATTCAAAAGTTTCCTTGGGCAGTGGTTTGGTAAGGATATCAGCAAGTTGTTCCTTGGAAGGAACATACTCCAACTTGATTTTTGCTCCATCACTTGTTCCCGAAGAAAGTGATATTTGATAGGTATGTGCTTGGTCTTTGAATGCATGACAGGATTCTTTGAAATGCTTATTGCACTTGTATTATCACATAATATAGAGATAGGTGGAGTACAAGTGATTTGAAAATCCTCCAAGGTTTGCATCATCCAAAGAAGTTGAGTGAAACAAGATGTAGCAGCCACATATTCCACTTCAGTTGTAGATAAAGCAATCGAACTCTATTTCTTGTTGAACCAAGATACTAATCTGGAACCCATAAAGAATGCACCACCACTTGTGCTCTTCCTATCATCCTTGCTCCCGGCCCAATCTGCATCTGTGTAAGCATGAAGTGTGAAATCTATATCTCTAGCGTACCATAAGCCATAGTTTTGAGTTCCTTGAAGGTACTTGAAGATTCTCTTGACTGCCTGAAGATGAGTTTCCTTTGGATTTGCCTAAAATCTTCCAACTATTCCCACTGCATGCATGATGTCCGGTCGGGTACCTGTCAAATAAAGTAGACTTCCAATCATGGATCTATAGGTTGGTTGATGCACTGCTGCTGATTCATCATTTGCACTGAGGCTGCACCCTGTAACCATGGGGGTACATACTGGTTTTGAATCTTCCATGCCATACTTCTTCACAATCTGCTTGAGGTACTTGATTTGAGACAAGAAGATACCGCCTTCATTTTGTTGGATTTGCAATCCAAGAAAGTATGTCAGTTCTCCGAGCAAAGACATTTCGAATTATTTCTGCATCAGCAAGGCAAAGCTTTGACTCATACCTTCTTCGTTGCTGCCAAAGATAATATCATCTACATACACAACAAGTATTAGCAATTTGTCATTTTCAATTTTTATATAAATATTGCTATCTGCTGATCGTTTTGAAAAACCTTGTTGATGAAGGTATTTGTCCAAGCAGTAGTACCAAGCCCTTGGAGCTTGTTTAAGGCCATAAAGAGCCTTTTTAAGTCTGCATACAAGATTTGGATCATTCCCAAGGATAAAGCCATCTGGTTGCTCTATGTACACTTCTTCTTCTAAGTCTCCATTCAGAAAGGCTGATTTTACGTTCATTTGAAATACTTTGAACTTCTGGAAGCTAGAGAGAGAAAGGAACATTCTGATGGCCTCAAGTCTAGCAACGGGAGCAAAAGTTTCTTCAAAATCTATTCCTTCCTGTTGAGCATACCCTTTACAAACAAGTCTGGCCTTGTTTCTAATCACTTCCCCATTTTCATTCAACTTATTTTTGAAGATCCATTTTGTTCCTATGACATTTTTGTCTTTTGGTCTAGGAACCAACTCCCAAGTGTTATTCTTTTTTATCTGCTCAAGCTCTTCATCCATTGCCTTAACCCAACACTCATCTTTGCATGCTTCTTTTACATTTTTCGGTTCAGTGGAAGAGAGCAATGCCAAATAGCTTGAAGCTTCTGCTATTGTTCTTCTTGTTTGTATACCTACTTCTTTCTGCCCCAAAATTTGAGATTCTGGATGATTCTTCTGAACGTACCTGGATGGAGTCTTCTCTTCTATCCTTATATGTTCCTCTGGTGCCTCTTGGGGTTCTTCTTCATCATCTGTCTGATTTGGAGAGTAGTCTTCATCCTCATTGATATTTTCATGATTCACTTCCCTAGGGATGTATCCTTTTTCATCAATCACCACATCAATGATGTCAACAATTCTTCCAAGTCTTTTATTGTAACACTTATATGCTTTGTTGTAGGGAGAATAACCAAGGAGAATGCCTTCATCTGATCTAGGTTCAAGTTTGCCAAGCTGCTCATCAGTATTCTTAATATAGAATTTGCTCCCAAAAATTTTGAAATGCTTTACCGAAGGAGTCTCACCACCAGAGCTCATGAGGAGTTTGAGTGTTGTTCACTTGGACATTTGTTTTGTTGAGAATAACAACCGCAGCATATGAAGCTTCACCCCAGAAGGTTGCGGGAGTTCCAGACTCATCAAGCATAGCACGAGCCATTTGTTGGACTGTTCTGTTCATCCTTTCTGCCACTCCATTTTGCTGAGGAGACCTAGCTGTAGAGAATTCCCTTCTTATTCCATGTTCTTCACAGAAATCAAAAAATTCATTTGAGGTAAATTCCCCACCTCTGTCGGACCTGAGGCACTTAATTTTGTAATCTGATTCATTTTCAGCCAAGGCTTTGAAGGATTTGAATTTTTCAAATGCTTCGTCTTTGTGCTTCATAAGTCCTAACCAAAAAAACCTAGAGAAGTCGTCAATGAATAATATAAGGTATTCTTCTCCTTGAGGTGACCTTGTCCTAAATGGACCACATACATTTATATGGACTAGCTCAAGAGGCCTGCTAGCTGATCCTTCCTTCTCAGGAAAGTTAGTTATGGTTTGCTTACCAAACTGACATGATTTGCATATGGTGTTGTCTGGAATTTTGATATCTGGAAGACCACAAACTACCTGGTATTTGCATGCTTTCCTTATTTGTGAAAAGCTTAGATGCCCCAACCTCCGGTGCCATAACCAGTGTTCATCATCCTTGCTTAAATAGCATTGGTGTTGTCCTTCTTCAAATATGTATAGATTGTTTGGAGTTCTTCTGCCTTTGATCATTGTTTCTCCTGTATCAAGATCACGAACACTACATCCATTTGATCGAAATATTACTTCAGTTCCTTGATCGCACATCTGACTAACACTCAATATATTATGCTTCAATCCATCAACATACAAAACATTTCCAACTTTGACATGTTCTTTCAATTGAGCAGTGCCTTTTCCTTTTATGGCTGCAGGGGTATCATTTCCAAAAGACACCTTCTTTCCCTTTTCTAATGCAGTATATGATTCAAGTTTTTCTTTATCCCCTGTCATATGCTTCGAACATCCGTTGTCGATATACCATATATTTTCCTGTCCTTCTGCATAGAAGGCTATCCCACATCTTTCTGGTTGTGGTTCGTTCATTCTCCATGTTCTGGCACTTGAGGTATGTTCCTTATGAGTTGTCTTCCAAAACCTGCTCCTGCATTTAGAATCTTCATGACCAAAGTTATTACAAATAGAACATTCAATTTCAATTTCAAGGGTCGAAAAGTTGTTATAAGTCCTTTTCGTGATTCCAGTCATATTCCTTTGTTTTTGAGCTTCTCTAGTCATGGTTGTCTTATAGGAAACACATCGAGCTACTTTGTGACCAAAATTATGGCAAGAGAAACATTGGCCATTGAAGAAACTCCTGCGATTATCAAATCTATCATCCAACCGATTGTAGTTTCTACTGACATCCATTCTTGAGGAAAATTGGGAAGATTTTACCTGTGGCTGATTGTAGCTTCTATTTGTCCTTAAGGTAGCTTGTCCCCGATTTTCTTGATAGTCTTTATTCGTTCTTGAGGTAAACTGTCCCTGATTTACCTGATGATTTCTATTAGGCCTTTGATCGCTCTTCTTTGCTGCATCAAGATAACTTTTGGAGGTAGAAGCTTGAGATGTTTCTCCATTATATCCTAGACCTGTCTTGATTAGTGGAGAACGTTGCACATTGATAATCTCATCCAGAGTTTCAGATCCTTTAACAAATTTAAGATTAATATCTTTTGTTTTCTCAATCTCCTTTCTAAGACAAACAATTTCACATTCCAATTTTTCAAGATGTTTTTCCCTTTCAGCCAGTTGACATTGTAGAGAATCAATAATTGCACTTTTCTCTTCTAAGCAGATTTTGAGATTAGTCATCTCTTCACAAAAGCCTTTTACATCTATAGCATCCATGTAGTCATCATCTTCAAAAGCCATTAAAATTTTATACTTATTACCTCTTTCATCTTCGTCACTATTTGAAATTCCATCACTATCTTCATGAGTGTAATAGCTTTTCTTATTTGCATTCTGTTTCTTGTTCCATCTAACAGGTTCCTTCCCTTTGTCAATCTTATCCTTGTGAGGAAATTTGGCAGCATAGTGACCAACTCTTCCACAAGTAAAGCATTTGAAAGGTAACTTACCTCGGAACCATCCAGTACCTTGTTGAATATTTCTGACAAAATTTGATTCTTCTTCTTCTTCTTACACGTGTCCTGACTCATAGTACTCGCCTTTGCCTGAAGCCTTGAAGGCAGCTTCTCTCCTGTCTGATGGTCCTCCTTTCCTCATTTCATAAGCAGTTAGAATTCCGTGCAGTTGTAACATTTTAAGGCTTTGTAGATTCTCTTTTTCTTCTATTGCAGAAACTTTAGATTCAAACCTAGGGGACAAAGATCTTAGAACTTTTTCAACCACAATAGCCTCTTTTATTTCTTCACCCAAATTTTTCATACAATTAACAATCTCATCTACACGAAGAAAATAGTGAGCCACACTTTCATCATTATACATATTGAGATTTTCATACTGAATCCTGAGGGTTTGAAGTTTTGCCCATTTTACCTGATTATCTCCTTCATAGCTTAGGACAATCTTGTCCCATATTTCTTTTGCTGATTTTAACTGCATAACTTTCATGAATTCTGATTGAGATAGACATCCCAATAGAGTATTGACCGCCTTTGCATTTTTTTCATATTTCTTCTTCTCAGCCGGATCTGTAGGAGTTGCTGCTGGAAAAGTATATCTTGTATCTATGATATCCCAGACTTCTGTACCCAAAGATTGAAGATAGGCAGTAACTCTTACCTTCCAATATATGAAGTTTGTCCCATTGAAAACCGGTGGCCTGATTGATGCTTCCCTCTCGTAGTTGCTCATGATGAAAGATCTTCCTTCAAGCGATCAAGCTTCTTCAGAAGGACCGACTCTGATACCAATTGTTGGAAATAATACTGAGAGGGGGGGTGAATCAGTATTATCAAGTCAAATATTTTCTTTTTCAATTCCAGATGATATACGCTACTTCTATTAATAAAAACCACGTATATACGCAACTACAGATAAAGAAACCCGCGTATACAAAGCAGACTTATAATTTGATTTATCTTTCAGATGACAGTTATTAATCTATGTATCAGAAGCAAATAAACAGTACCAAAAACAGAGCAAAAGGCAGTCACACACAAGAACACAAGATATAAGGAGGAAACCCAATGTGGGTGAAAACCCCCTGCTGCAATTCGTCTCTATCTTCTTTTTAATTAGAAACTTCTCTTTACAATGTTTTGTACTCGTGTAGTCTTTACTAGTACGTAGGCTGCAACTTGCAGAGAGCTACAACTCTCTCTCATTCTCCAGCTTTCCTGGAAGGGAGCTCCAACCCCCTAAGTTCTTGTACTAGCTTGTGATACTAGCACGCAGGCTCCTACCTGCAGAAGGCTGCAACCTTCTCTTTGCTTTCAGGGACCTTGTTTCATTAATTTTCAGACTAGATCCACAAGTAGCATCAATCAAACATCAGGTAACCCAAACTCCTTTTCACCAATCAAAAGCTGAACCAAATAAACACTTCTCTGATCGCTGTACCCAGAACACAGTAACTGTAATTAAACACCAATTATGAACCCAAAACACTGCAGTAATAAAACAGAAGCAGCTAGAACATAAATCAAGATATATATACACTACTTCACTGTTCAGTAACCTGTGATTATACGCCTCAGTACCACAACCAACCTGCGTATACGCTTCTTTCACTCACAGAAAAAGCATGTATACGCACCTGCAATTCACTGAACCTGCGTACAAATCTATAAAGGATAATTTATTCTTTTAAGCATTCAGACATCAGTTAACCCAGATTTATAGATCAAGAGTGCGCCACATATAACAGATCAAAATCATACAGAGATACCAATGTTCAAGCCTTGAGATTTTGATCCATCAATAGTCCTTATCCTTCTTGTGCTCAGGTTCCTCCTTCATTCAGATCTAGATCTGCACCATAACCCAATCACCAGTATTCCAGATCTCATATATTATCAGATATTCAATAATAATTCATATGATCCCTTGTCACATGATCTCCTTCCTCTTTTATAGTTTTAGGCCTTCCACAATACCACGGTCCAAAACCATAATAAACCAATACCAAGGGCCCAAAACCTGGGGTCAACACTTTTGACGAGATACCATGGTCCAAAACCATAGGTTCAAATTCCAAGGACTAACAACCATGGACCAAAAGTAAGTTTCCCACCATGTACGCGCTTTTCTGTGCATAAAAGTGCGTGTATACGCATACGCGACTTCTGAACATATAACCTACGTATATACCCGTGTTTGGCAAGGTGAACCTGCGTATACAAGATTTCCTTCATTCTGAGGGCCTGAACTGAGATCTGTCACCAAAGAGAGTTGCCATCAAGGACAACATTTGTACCATAGAACCACTCCTGTGCCAAAATGCCAACAGATTGCTGGTAAGCTAGCCTACTATTGGAAGAGATATGCTACATAGAAACCAAGAAAATCAAGCAACCATTGAAATGAATGCATCCTAGGAAAAACAGAGTTTTACATTAAAATGGCCTAAACTATGATGCATAGAAGAAAATGTTGGGAAATGCTGCAAGAAAGGAAAAAATGAAAGTGGACTATTGTAAATTAGGAAGTGAACATGATGAAGGAGATCTAAAGTGAAGAAATGTTGGCATTATGATACATATGTTGTACTTGATGGCAACCCACTCATCTCACATAATAAATTATAGTGTAGAGAAAAGTTCACGCACTTATATGCAGAGAAAATTTTATTTCATGTAGAGAAAAGTTCACGCACTTTTATGCAGAGAAAAGTTTATTTCATGTAGAGAAAAGTTCACGCACTTTTATGCAGATAAAATTTTATTTCATGTAGAGAAAAAGTTCACGCACTTTCATGCAAGGAAAAGCGCGTATACGTTGGAGAACTTACCTTTGGTCCATGGTAGTTAGTCCTTGGTATTTGAACCTATGAGGAAAAGCGCGTATATGTTGGAGAACTTACCTTTGGTCCATGGTGGTTAGTCCTTGGTATTATTGAGCCCCATGTTTTTGGGCCTCTTGTATTGGTTATCTATGGTATTGATCCATGATTTTAGGAAGAAGCTTGCCTATATAAAGCAAAGGAGATCACTTGGCTAATTCATCCTTGCAATTGAATATCTTAAGATCTGAAATATTGGGTTATTGTTTTGAAAGTTTGATCTATGAAAGTGAAGTTGAAAGCGAATCTGTGAAGGGTGATCTCTTGAGCGCTGCAGCTGCAGAAGTGCAGAGGCGTCACAGAAGGCGTAATGCGGAGGCGCCACAGAAGGCGCAGTGCGGAGACGCCACAGAGGCACCACAGAAGGCGCAGTGCGAAGGCGCCACAGAAGGCACAGTGCGGAGATGCCATAGAGGCACCACAGAAGGCGCAGTGCGGAGGCGCCACAGAAGGCGCAGTGCAGAGACGCCACAGAGGCGCCACAGAAGGCGCAGTGCGGAGGCGCCACAGAAGGTGCAGTGCGGAGACGCCACAGAGGCACCACAGAAGGCGCAGTGCGGAGGCGCCACAGAAGGCGTAGTGTGGAGGCGCCACAGAAGGCGCAGCGCGGAGACACCACAGAAGGCGCAATGTGGAGGCGCCACAGAAGGCGCAGTGCAGAAGCGCCACAGAAGGTGCAGTGCGGAGGCGCCACATAAGGCGCAGTGCAGAGGCGCCACAGAGGGCGCAGTGCGGAGACGCCACAGAGGCGCCACAGAAGGCGCAGTGCGGAGGCGCCACAGAAGGCGCAATGCGGAGGTGCCACAGAAGGCGCAGTGTGGAGACGCCACAGAAGGCGCAGGTACGGTGGTCACGGCGCCACAGAAGGCGCAAGTGCGGAGGTAGTACAGATATCCGCAGATCTATACCAGTGAAGTTGCGATCCCTGCTTAAAATTTGTTTTAACTGCCTTTGACTATTCTGCAGGGTTTTGGGTGCATAACTGATGTTTGGTTACTGGTATTGAGTTCAGATAATAGCATGATTAATGACTTATCTTTATGTACTAGATCTGGTTGATAACTCTCATAATATCATTGTATATGTATGGATCTGGTGATTGGGTGATTCAGAAGGTTGTTTGATTATGAGCTTCAATGTTGTTGTTGGGTCCAGTATGAAAATTGGATGAAAAGTGGCCTTTCAGATTATGTGTTGTGCTTCAGTGTATCCAGTCTGAAAATTGATGAAACGTGGTACCTGGAGGAGAGAAGATTGTAGGCCATTGCCTATGTACTAGTATCTAAGCTAGTACAAAAGCTAAGGGAGATCTTTGGAGCATTGTAGCAGGTAGCAGCCTGCGTACTAGTAAATGGATCGGCTAGTACAAGAGAAAAGGGGGTTGTAGCTCCCGTACTGGTAGAAGACTGCACCAGTACAAATATTGTAAAAGGATTTTCTTATTAAGAAGAAGATTGAGATGGCTTGCAGCAGGTGGTTTTTCTCCCGCATTGGGTTTCCACCTTATATCATGGTGTTCATGTGTGTGCCTTATGTGTGATGATCTATTCTCTATTACTGCATCTGTTATCTGATAATATGGTTGATAATGTTCTAATGCACTCATTGAAGATCAATTAACTTAATCATAAGAAGTTGTGGAAGTAGCATATATGAATTTGATTATGGAAATGAAAAAGTTTTATTAATGTGATAATACTGATTCACCCCCCCCTCTCAGTATTATTTCCAACAATTGGTATCAGAGCAGGTCCTTTGATAGAAGCTTGATCGCTTGAAGGAGATCTGTGGAACAATGGGAAAGAAGCTTAAGAAGAAAGCACCTAAGAAAAAGAAGTCATCTCAGAAGAACTATGACAGTGGGAGAATCGATTGGGGATTAGGTATAAGAAGCTCTTCAGATTCAGAATCATTATCAGGTATGAATATATTATCCTCTGATGTTCCAGCTATCTTTCCTTTTGGAAGAGATGAAAGTGATAGCGAAACTACTGAATTTTCTCTTATGGGTGAACAAGAAAGATATCAAATAGAGGCAGAATTTAAAAGGCTGACAGACAAAATTAGAGATCAACAAGATCTATTGAACAAAAGGGAATGTGATTTCAAAGAAGATGCTACCAAACTAAAGGCCCAACTAGAAGAAGGAAACAAGGTAAGAAAGCTACTCAAGGACAAGGAAGACCAATGTCAAAAATTGCAGCATGAAGTGACATCATTAAGAAAATAAGTCAACGAAAGAAGCACAACCATCAAGAAACTCAAATATAGATCCAGCTACTATGAAAATCTTGAAGCTACAATCCTCTCACTAAAAGGAGATCTTGAAGAATCAAAGAAGCAGAATACAAATCTACTCCAAGCTATTGCAAAACAAGAAAACGAAGTCACCAGCTTAAAATATCAACTAGAATGTGCCTTCCGAGTTCGTCAAATGCAGCAGGATCTGAATGAAGAACAATAAAAGGAGATTCTCAAACTAAGGGAACAAATGGAAGAAGGAAGGAAAGCTGAAGAAGATTTGAAAAAGCAATCTCTTGAAAAGGAAGAACAACTTCAGGTTGAGGTAAATATCTTGAAAGGTAAACTAGAAGAAAAGGATAAGCTTTTACGATTTCAAGATAGTTCTAAAGTCTTGGATGATATTCTTAGTAGTCAAAGGTCTCCTGCTATAAAGAATGGTCTTGGTTTCCATGAATCTGTTGAAGGTGAATCTAGTTCACAAGGTGAGGCAAGGAACTCTAAAGAGAAATCTAAAGTGATCAACGAAGAAATGAAAGATCAATCTCATCATCAACCAAGAAAAGAGATTCCTCAAAGAAAATCCTTTACTCCTCCTATGAATAATGTTGAATGTTATGTATGTCATAATCTTGGACATGTTGCAGCTAGATGTAGAAGAAGAAGGGTTCAAGACCATTATGCAGAAAGATCATGACATTCAAGGTACTTTTATGGATATTGCTTTGCTTGCAATATGTTTGGTCACAAAGCTGCTGATTGTTACAGGAGGAATATGAAACATGTAAGATGTTATGCATGTAACAAGCTTGGACATATAGCTAAGGAATGCAGGAACAAAGTGTGGGCACCATATCGAAAGGAGAAAATGTCATCATCACGCTTGAAGATATGGAGGAAAAAGGAAGTACAGTCAGAAAAAGGCAGCACTGCACAACGTACAGACATACCAGAATCAGAGGGAGCTGAAAGTACAAAACTTCAGTGTCCTGAATCTCATATGCAAACTCTATAAAGGAAAGTTGCATATATATGTGAGTTAGTTACTGCACAGTCGCGTATATGATTGTTTGAAGAAAGGTAGTAGGGACAGATTCAAGAGAAGGATCAGTTTTGCTCTAGTTAATAATAATGATGTGTGGATATGATGGTTAGAAGTGTTTTGGTTCTAACTTGATATTGATGATGTCTTGATACTTCTTATTGATATGCATGATTAGACAGATGGCACAGGTTTAGAGGGAGCATATGGACTTAATGCATTATTGGCATTATGGTTAATAGTCCTTGGTGATGATACTTATATGGATAAATGATTCATCTTGCTATGGTTATGAGTTGTTCACATGGTTCTTGGATCAGATTTATGGTTGATTCTCTAATGATGCTTGCATGGGAAGCACTTAGCTTGAATTCACATCTTCTTGATGTTGAGTCACTCATATGCTGTTGTCATCATATGCATAAAGATCATATATTATAGTTATGATTCCTTTCATTCTTGGCACAAATGGATGAGGATTGTTGGCTGGATACAGGGATGATTATTCAAAGTTGCATTGTTGGAGACATGATGATAATGAGCTCTTATCTATATGATGATAGGATTGTTTCATACATATGTTGATTAATGCAGATATTCCCAATTGATGATACTTGATTCATGTAGATCTGGATGGCTATGATGTTTCTCACATAGAATGTGAAATTCTGTTGATGCGGACATACCTTGATGATTCATGCACTAATACAAGTTGTTGGTCTAGTTGTTGTTGACAGATACTATGGAGCAGATCATACAGTGTTGTTGCTGATGTTCATCTTATTTAGGTGATGTCATATCAAGACTCATGATGTAATAGTGTCATCTCTTCAGGTCATGTAACGACCTATGTTGGTTTCCCCACTATGCCTGGGATGAAGATGTAATGTATTTGGTTTTCATTTTTCTGATATATCCCCACTTGGTTGGGTGATGGATGTATGTATTGAATCTTTTAGGAAGGTCATTTGTGATGTAGAACATCCTTTTGCAGACCTTGCTTACAGTCAGGGGGAGCCTGAGCATGAACAGCACTATATAGCAGAGCAGGCATTTCAGCTTGTTCTCAGAAAGAGCATGATCAGATTGGTGCACCATGTCATATACAAAGGGGGAGCTCATTCAGAGATTTCACCAGGTACTCAGGGGGAGCTTATAATGCATTTTTGGCATTATGGAGGACGTACAGAAGGAGATCTTGGATGCTGGTCTGATTATTGCTGCAAACTATCTCTTTCATGGTCATGGATTATGGTTCTTCTTTGCAGATTTGGTTTATAGTCAGGGGGAGCATGTTCTTAGGGGGAGCATAACCCTTTGCCCTTGATGTCAAAGGGGGAGAGTGATTGGTTGTTGTTGCCATCAAGTCCAAAGGGGGAGATTGTTGGCATTATGATACATATGTTGTACTTGATGGCAACCCACTCATCTCAGATAATAAATTATAGTGTAGAGAAACGTTCACGCACTTATATGCAGAGAAACGTTCACGCACTTTTATGCAGAGAAAAGTTTATTTCATGTAGAGAAAAGTTCACGCACTTTTATGCAGAGAAAATTTTATTTCATGTAGAGAAAAAGTTCACGCACTTTCATGCAAGGAAAAGCATGTATATGTTGGAGAACTTACCTTTGGTCCATGGTAGTTAGTCCTTGGTATTTGAACCTATGAGGAAAAGCGCGTATATGTTGGAGAACTTACCTTTGGTCCATGGTGGTTAGTCCTTGGTATTATTGAGCCCCATGTTTTTGGGCCCCTTGTATTGGTTATCTATGGTATTGATCCATGATTTTAGGAAGAAGCTTGCCTATATAAAGCAAAGGAGATCACTTGGCTAATTCATCCTTGCAATTGAGTATCTTAAGATCTGAAATATTGGGTTATTGTTTTGAAAGTTTGATCTATGAAAGTGAAGTTGAAAGCGAATCTGTGAAGGGTGATCTCTCGAGCGCTGCAGCTGCGGAAGTGCGGAGGTGCCACAGAAGGTATAGTGCGGAGGCGCCACAGAAGGCGCAGTGCGGAGACGCCACAGAAGGCGCAGCGCGGAGGCACCACAGAAGGCACAGTGCGGAGACGCCACAGAGGCGCCATAGAAGGCGCAGTGCGGAGGCGCCACAGAAGGCGCAGTGCGGAGACGCCACAGAGGCGCCACAGAAGGCGCAGTGCGGAGGCGCCATAGAAAGCGCAGTGCGGAAGCGCCACAGAAGGTGTAGTGCGGAGACGCCACAGAAGGCGCAGTGCGGAGGCGCCACAGAAGGCGCAGTGCGGAGGCACCACAGAAGGCGCAGCGCGGAGATGCCACAGAGGCGCCACAGAAGGCGCAGTGTGGAGGCGCCACAGAAGGCGCAATGCAGAAGCGCCACAGAAGGCGCAGTGCGGAGACGCCACAGAAGGCGCAGTGCAGAGGCGCCACAGAAGGCGCAGTGCGGAGACGCCACAGAGGTGCCACAGAAGGCGCAGTGCGGAGGCGCCACAGAAGGCGCAGTGCAGAGGCGCCACAGAAGGCGCAGTGCGGAGACGCCACAGAGGCGCCACAGAAGGCGCAGGTGTGGTGGTCACGGTGCCACAGAAGGCGCAAGTGCAGAGGTAGTACAGATATCTGCAGATCTATACCAGTGAAGTTGCGATCCCTGCTTAAAATTTGTTTTAATTGCCTTTGACTATTTTGCAGGGTTTTGGGTGCATAACTGATGTTTGGTTACTGGTATTGAGTTCAGATAACAACATGATTAATGACTTATCTTTATGTACTAGATCTGGTTGATAACTCTCATAATATTATTGTATATGTATGGATCTGGTGATTGGGTGATTCAAAAGGTTGTTTGATTATGAGCTTCAATGTTGTTGTTGGGTCCAGTATGAAAATTGGATGAAAAGTGGCCTTTCAGATTATGTGTTGTGCTTCAGTGTATCCAGTCTGAAAATTGATGAAATGTGGTACCTGGAGGAGAGAAGATTGTAGGCCAGCGCCTATGTACTAGTATCTAATCTAGTACAAAAGCTAAGGGAGATCTTTGGAGCATTGTAGCAGGTAGCAGCCTGCGTACTAGTAAATGGATCGGCTAGTAGAAGAGCAAAGGGGGTTGTAGCTCCCGTACTAGTATAAGACTGCACCAGTACAAATATTGTAAAAGGATTTTCTTATTAAGAAGAAGATTTAGATGGCTTGCAGCAGGTGGTTTTTCTCCCACATTGGGTTTCCACCTTATATCATGGTGTTCATGTGTGTGCCTTATGTGTGATGATCTATTCTCTATTACTGCATCTGTTATCTGATAATATGGTTGATAATGTTCTAATGCACTCATTGAAGATCAATTAACTTAATCATAAGAAGTTGTGGAAGTAGCATATATGAATCTGATTATGGAAATGAAAAAGTTTTATTAATGTGATAATACTGATTCACCCCCCCCCCCCCCCTCAGTATTATTTCCAACAAGAAAAACTAGACCATTAATCTACTACAGAGCTGCAAACACTAGAAGTCCTATGAATGAGGAAAATATGTGTTTTTGGGGCAGCAAGAGAGTCTTCACCTCAAATCATGGTTCGAGAGGGAGGAAGAGAGGTCAAGACACTATTTCTAGTCTTTTGAATCTTTTCTCATCACTTCTTAACCTGCTACAGAAAGCACAAATGAAATCAAACTACTAAATCATCAAAAGCAACCTATTCTTAACCATAAAAGAAAAATACATCTAACAACAAAGTAATCTTCAAACTGAAGTAAAGCATACAAATACAAGTAAAGAGAAGCTTGGTTGCTTGGACTGGGACCTAACCCAAGAGCTTCAGCCCCCTGAGGTAACTCAGTGCTATCTCGAAAATGATTCCATATTCATTATCAAAATAATAGCAAGATTACATAAAACTGTCACAAAATAATAAGCTTGAAATTTGAGTAGAGTTTACATAAGAAAAAAAAATCCTACCCTAGCGAGGCCCTAGGCCTCTCTACTTATACATCTGAAGCTACCAATAGCTTCCTTAAAATTAGGAAGAATTGGCTCCCAAACTTGAGATAACTATCAATCATCCTCCACTTGCTTGACTGCCTTCTAGTGCATGATTCGGTTGCTTGTACTCCAAGCTAAATGAAGGGGAATCCGAAGGAGGAGTAATAAATGAGGGGGATTCCCTCCTATAAGTCCTCTCCTCTATCTACTTCAAGTTATTACTGCCATTTTGCCACTGGATCCTTGACTTTGACTTCGAAATCCATCAATAATTTGCATTAAATACATGTTAGACCATATGGCATAACAACTAACTCAACTCACTCTATAAGCATAAATATAATTAGAAAATCATACAATAAGCTAAGCGAATGGTTGATTTGACTAGGTTAGGAGGTAAAATGAGCCTATATCATTACTCATTTATGAGTCTCATCACTAACATCCCTAGCTCTCTTCAATTCTTCTACATCCATCCCCTCGCAACATCCCTATCCCCTTGTAGGCAGCATTTCCCCCTTCAATTCCTTCCTCCGATACTGGGTTTTTATGCTTCCATCCTGGCAGTGGGTAAAGATAACAATCCTTCCTCTATCAAAAAAATATTAATCCACGTCAGGACTTCCCTTATCAATTCCCCCCTTAGCTCGTAGTTGAACATCGCCTCTGCCTTTCAGTAGGACTAATAGATTTCTACAGCGAACTCAATCACGTATCCCTCCTTCGTAGTCTTCACCCAAAAATCAACTACTCTCATCTTATCGTTATCCAGTTGTTGTAATAATGTCAGACGAAGTACAACTATGGTGAACTTTCATCGAGCCACTTGATGGACTCTGCCTCCTCATCTCCCTCAACCAATTGTATAGGTCCTCAGGGAACTTGCACTAGAAAATTTCATACTGGTCATCTAAGTTATTAGCGTATAAAATCCCCTCACATACCTTGTCGATCAGTTGATTCCTACGAGAAACTTTCTCTACCACAAATTGATCTACTTTGTGGTTCCAAGAAGTCTCTGATCTCTCTTTTCAAGACCCTCAACACCATATTTTGAAACAGTTCTCTTAACTTCAAGTCTCGACAATGGAATCATTTGTTTGCTCGAAAGATTCATCAGGGAAAATACCCTAGGTTTAGGCACAGGAGGCCAACAGAGGTCCGGTGTAGTCTAGGACAGTGCTAGCATTTTCACCTCACCCTGAAGGGCAAGGAGTCTGACCTGAAGCCAATGTTTTAAAACTCCGACTTCGACATCGACTCGGCCGAGGGTCGACTCCGACTCTAACTCCAACTCGGTATCGACTCGGCTGACTCGATTTCAGTGACTCGGTCGTTGTAAAAAATACATTAAATATTTATTTCTTTTTATAAATAAACATAATTTTAAAGATTTTCATTCATGTTTCCAAACACACAGCATTAGAATAGACATGGAAGACGACATATGATCAAAGTAGGCTCATGAATATATCCATTATATCAAAATGGCACCCAGTGCACTGTCCAATACATAGTTCAGAGCACTATGCATGCAACTCATGTCAAAGTTCCAAACAATGTCAGCAGATCTTTTACAGATTTTATTCAAATTTCTCAACAAAGAATGGTAAGAGCATACACTATTAATAAATATTTGGGCCTCATTCTTATTTTCCTTTTGGCATGCAATAATAAAACAAGATGACAACATAGCAAGCCAAGGAGGCATATCAATGAACATGGAGTCACAATCCAATGTGCCTTCAAACCCTAAGGCATCTTTTTCATCACTAGAAGAATCCTCTACTCTCATGGCATACCAATCTTCTAATCCAACAATTAACTATCATGCCATCCCACTAATGATGGGCTTACACAAATATGAAAGCTCAAATCTACCAATGCAGTATTCATCCATCATAACCAAAGTACGGAACCACATAGTAAGCAATAGAATTTGTAGTTTCGTACTGCTAAGCACACTTTTGTTGTCAATTGATGGTTATGGTTGAACCTAAACCAGAAATCAATAAATATGTCGGGCTTCATAGCTGTCTACTCTGAGTTACAGTAGCAACTGATCAACGTGTTTATATAGCTTTCATATACCAAAGAAGGATTAAGTTGATCATAAATAATATCAAATTCATAATTCACCGAAGAATTAGCATTTTATTAAAGTGGAGATGCCAGGATTGAAGACTACAAAGATGATAAATGCATCAGCTTGATGCGGCAATTAATAAAAAATTTTAAAAAAGCAGTTTTTTTGGTGCCTGGGGCCACTGTATGTAACTCAGCCAGGGTCATACAGACTCGACCGAGTTGTTCGGGTTAATACCGAGCCGGCCGAGTTGTTAGACAACTTGCCGGCTTGGTATTAACCCAGTCGGCTGAACCGGTTTCTTGGCCGAGTCACAAAATTGACGCTTGGCTCAGACCAACTCGGTCGAGTCGGTTCCAAGCCGGCCATTTTTTAGAACACTGCCTGAAGCACACTGTGACCAAGAAGGGAGAAGGGTTCAGCACGGGGTGGAGAGAGTACCAACCAGGCACAAGTGATCACACACATATGCATCCATAATACATGAAACAAAGATAACAGTACCCATAACTCATACACATAGATCCATCATAAACAACATAGAACTAATTGAATCCTTGCATCAATCTATGAATCACCATTTACATGCAACACGTAGACTATTTAAAATTTTAATAGGCTCACAAAGAACAATGCCCAATACATTAAAGTCTCAACAACCATCAAGTTTGTTTATATTAACTTAACATAAAATAATACAAAAGAATCTGGCATTTCGCCATAAACAATACATAGAATACCCAGATCAATAGCTCCGGTCAGATCAGCGCCGCAACCTAGTCCCTCGAATCCCAGCTCTCTCTTTGCTCAGCATCTGCACCTACATACCTTTTCTGCAACCAACTCCTTCTTCCTTTGGTGGGTTCAACAACAACCTTCTTCCTTTTTGTTGGCTTATTGGGGCCTGACCCAGGTTTGAAAGAGTGACTTAGCCAAGAAAATCCCGTGCTACTAGCCCTTTCAGCAACAGTCCGTAGAGCGCGGACTGAGGTCTCACCATAGGTAGTAGGGGGGGTGCTGGAAATAGGTTTCGACACTGGAGGGATGTCATGAAGAGAACTTGGAAGATTTGCAATTAGCCATATGGCTTCGCGTTGTTTGTCCTTCACGCAGAATCAGAACAGAGCACCCTTTCAACCATTTAATGAGTTTGCTATAGATCAGATCTATTCCTTAGGGTCTTGAAGAAAACATTTACCAACATTAACCAGTGCGCGTACCCAAATAGATTATAGATTCATATTAGTAGCATAACACAGAGATCATAATAGATGCATAAAACATAATAAGCACAGATCGCAATATTCCAGAATCACTTAGCTTTATTGATATATTCAGTCCAGTACATTCCACTTCCGCCCTTTGAACTCAGCTGCAGGGGCCTACGCATATAGTTGCAGACTCTACTAGGCCTCTGCGCACACAACTGCATAGCCTCTATCTCCTATCACCGACCCCAGACTCAGACTTACAGACTCAGGACTGCTCTTGCTTTCAATAAACCATACATTCAAGATCCAAAATCAAACTGACTCTACCCTTAGAACCTCGCTCTATTTATACATTTCCATGGTCCACGACTCATGGTTAGGTCGATTGAACTTCTACTATTCTACATTATTCTTGGGTAGACAACCCTTTGACTTGACCCATTACATATCGCACTCCACACACTTCACTGAGCCTTTACCCTACTCTTACCCAAAATTTCAGACATTAGGCCCAAACACCCTTACGTGGGGGATCCACTACCCAATAGGCCCCCAACACAATCATGGTGACTCATCCTTAGTAACTCGGCTTGTGCAATAATCTTTGCCTTGAGGTCCTTTAGCAATGTATGTGCTTCATTTAGACTTGCTCCAAAATCTGATGCCATCTTCTGTACCTGCTCCATGCGCGCCACTAATACACCACTATCTGTCTCAATCTGCTCGGGGTCATATACGGCTTGCATGTTCGCCACCTTCTTCTCGAGAGTTGCAGAGACTGCAAATGCCTCATCAATCCATGGCTGAATGCACACTTTCAGCAGTGCCTCCTTTTGTCATGTCGCATCTACCTAGATCTTGAGACCGTGAGCCTCCCTCATCTTGGCTAGACGCTGCATAATTGCAACTGTCTGCGCAATTCCTTTGATGTTTTCATATTTTACTGTAACTCTCGTGCCTTAGTTTCCAACCGCTACAGTGTTGAGTCTTCCTGGATGGAAGTGACCATACTAATGGACTCTTCCAACACGCTAGCACATTCCTTCATAGCACGTATTATTTCTTCATGCGCAAACTGAATGGTAGCCTTCCATTGCTCCTTGACCTCTGGGGGCGTTGAGGGTCACGCTTTTAGGTGCAGTTCAACGATTTGTAAAGTGAGGGCCAATTGGACCCTTGCTGCTTCATCCTTTGCATCGCGAAACCCACTAGCCAACTTTTGGATTTTGATACCAATAGGTAGATCGGCTACTATTTCAAGCTCAGGAACACGACCCACTTCTTCGCTAACAAGTGGTTATGTCTGCCGGTTCTGTGCAACTGGTTCATCCCGTTGTAGGCCCAACTATTCAATATTGATACGCTTCTCGCTAAGTACCTACATTTCCGGTCCTACGATCTCTCTGTTTGCCGAATTGTCAGTTGTGACTACTCCTATTGGCAGTGCAATAGAATTCGTGATTTTGTCCTGTACCAGTTGCTCGGCTGCAGACATACCCATGTCTTCCAGGGATGAGACTATTCCTGACTAGGGGTTGCGGGCTCCTAGTTCTTGTTTCTGCATGTTGAGCACCCCCAACACAGTCTTTTGCTCCATCATGTTTTCCTCGAGTGCTTCCCGTGTGATGTCGCGGACTATGTCGTCGATGTCATTGAGATTGCCTTCTATTAATGAGATCAGTTCTACCTCTGATTTGGAGGCCTTTGTCTTCTTTCGCGCCTTTGTGTGTTCTATCGGGTGCGGGCGCTTGAGGGGTGAACAAGTGGAGGATGGGGCTCCACCCTCTGCCTCTACATCTTTTTCTTGTTCTGGGGTTACCTCTGGCCCGTTTCTGCCCCCTATTTCCATAGCACCTCCTGTTGTTTCCTGAGCCTTCTGAACTTCTGCTGCGTGTTGCTGGTTTTGTTTCTGTTTTGCTATGTGCTTGGCCTCTACCTTCTATTTCTGAATAGCAGCCTCATCGTGTCCCATTGCATGGGGTATGCACCATTCTGGTGGCCAAGACTCTAGTATTGCATAAACAACATCACCAGTAGTAATAAAGGGAAGTGTGGTCCAAGTATGAGTGGGGTCTTTGCGCGACCTGATGTAGACATGGTGCATATCCGCCTTAAATGCAAGGATGATCTTCACACTTTCATAGACTTCCATGGATAGATGGGGTCGCTGATTAATCCATTGGAAAATGCTTGTCTACATCAAGACCCAGAAGATCTTGATGTCGTTGATTCTTCTGGCATCCTTTGTTGCCCAAAGTGACGCAAATTTTGCAGCCTCTGGCCATTCCTGGTCCAATGAGGGAAACTGAGAATCTTCAGGTAGCTCACTCGTAACCAACAGGATAGATAACAACAACCATGGGTAGTAGAAGGTATTCCCCTCCTCCTGAGCCTCCCAATAGTTGGCAAGGAATTCTTCACAAAGAAACTGTGCCCAATTAAATCGCTCCCCTATTGCGCATTTTCCCCAACACAACGACCACGGCTGGGACATCGTTGCCGCAACATTTCCTCATTACTTTTCCTGCCAATAGCTGGGTGGCCATGCAGACTCCCTTATCTTCAATCCTGTCAATCACATATCAGTGCTGATTTTTCTCTAGGTTGAATTTCTTCTTAAGGGATTCCCTCATTTCCGAGTCACGTTTCATCTCCACGATCTCTGTAGGATCCTTTCCATCACAGGGAAGCTGAGTAATCTTGTGAATGAGTTCCACCATGATAGGGATGGGTGTATTTATCCATAAGAATTCATTGTGTACAAAACATAGTAACTATTTAATGACGAGTATTGTAATGGGGGGCCTATGATTATGCCAATTTTTCACAAACACCTTGGACATGATCATTTGATATATCAAGAAGTTGATCATTAGTATTGTCAGCTTCATCTCCATGTATTGAACTACCAAGGAATTTTCTTCTACGAGTTGGCAATGATATGTCTTTGCTTTCTTTTTGTTTCTTCTCATTTTCTATGGAATCCAAGCTTCCCCTATAAAAAAAAAAACTTATCAATTTATAATTGAAAACATATATGGTCTACATCATCAAATATATTATGTACATATTTCATTAACTATGCATAGAAGTGAAAAGTGATAAGGAGTAACTACTTACATATTCACCAAACCAAGAGATGACAAATATTATTCATTTTTTGTGATGAGTTCTTTACGAACACGCTCGTATTCTAACATATTTTCATCATTGTTGAGATCCTTTTTACATTTCAACCCATTCTTCATAGTATTTATGTCGTACATTTCACATTTAAAGAAAAAATATTAGTGCATGGACAAACAACGACTATAAAATATATCTTCTCTACAATCATGTATTATGATCAATTAAAATGAATCAACCTTAAACTGATAATGAGAATGAATCAAAATCATGGTAACTTCAAAAACTAACCAAAATGGGAGTTATTCCTATTATATTATCAAAAACCTTTCTTCAACACACTGCTACTATCATAACATCAATGGTTACGATGAATTGAGGTAATTCTAGCACCTCAGATCTATGGTGAACCATCTTAAACTATTGCAGTTAGTATTTCCACTTAAATAACCTTGATTTTGAATATTTATAAATTAAATGTTAATCCCAACTTGAATTGTAATCCCTCATAAAAAACTCTTAATCTGTAACAGTTGAAATAGAAAGAAAAATGAGACATGAACCAGAACATATTTTGTTGATTCTTATTCTGGTTATTTCCTTTGAACTATGTTGCTAATATGTTGGTAGAAGGGACACTTCAATTAGTATCAACACCTATCTAGAAGTAATGGATATTCAATGAAAATATAGGAAAATGTTAAAATCATGCATAGTTTTTTATTTTTTTAAATGCAAATTTTTTTGTAACATTTGCATAAATTTATCACATAATAGAAACATAGCATATTGCAATTGGGAATGTAGATTGGTTGTCCCAACCATTGTAACATTATTGAATCTATTATATGTGTACTAGTGCCAGTACCATATAGCTTAGGTAAAGAGCTCCTGAACCATATTAAGACTTTGAGCCCTTAGTAAATAGACATTTACATTGAGCTTTGAGATTTTCAAGCTGAAAATTAAATATCCCTCAGTAAATAGATACACGTTCCCCATTTTAAAAAATAAAATAACATTAGAAGCTTCTAGTTTTACAAGTTGACTTTCATAATCTAACCCTTAAAAAAAACAACAATAAAAGTTAGAATAAATATTGAAGTTAACGTAACTTCATTTAAGCAATTTCATTGATGGATCTAGTAACCCTCTTTCAGATAAATTTAATCACTTCATGCTACAATAGAATTCCTAGAATGAGACAAAATTCACACAGAGAAAAATGAATGATAAATTTCACACAAACTTTAGTACAACCATTTGGCTAATCCCATAGCCAAAACAATAAAATCCAGTTGCATAGTGAAAAATTATTCCATAAAGTCAAGGTGATAAATCATCATTGTGATCATTTGCATGGTCATTAAGATCACAATCCCGATCACTTGTGTATACATGCCATAAAGTCAATGTGATAAATCATCATCGTGATCATTTGCATGGTCATCAAGATAACAATCCTGATCACTTGTGTATACATCTGCTTGATTTTCTTCATTTTCCTCATACATTATATTTTCTTGACCATGCATTATGTTTTCTATCTTAGTCTCTTCATTGGGAATCAAAGTTTCATCTTCAAATACTCTATTGCCATCTTCAATTTCTTCCTCCAATGTTTCTTGTAAACTATTACATTTCCCATCAACCATTATATCAACATATTCCATGAATTTCCTTTTTTAGCGAGGCTCTATTTGAATGACATACGAACATCTTGAGCTTGTTACATCATCAATTAAAAATGACTGGTTAATTTGAATAGGGGAAACATATGTCTCATTGGTCTTCAGTAAAATTTGGCATGTATTTTCACGTACAAATCCATACTCATCACATTGTATTGCAGATGGCTTGAACCACTTACATTTTAATAATATAGGACTAGTTTCACCATAATCAACTTGAATAATTTCTTGTATGAATCCAACATACAAGTTCTTTTCAGTTGTGATGAATTCCAACACTAACAATACAATCATAATTTTCCTTTCTTGTGTCCCTTTCTTCCACTCTTAAATGATTACCATGGGCGCACATCCCACTGAAAGAAGAAGCCCATATACTTGGAGGTAGTGAAAGCTCAATTTCCTCCTTCATCATATCTTGACCTTCTTGTTGTGCATCATTAATTGCATCAACAATCCAGTCATCAAATTTTGGAAAAGAACAATCTCCAATATTCAAATCTTGAAGTGTACGCTTTCGAGATGGACGCATCCATGTTTGAATCTTTTCTTCGTGTTTTTTGCATCGAATATGAATAGTAAGAGTGATAATAATTTAACTATTAAATGAAATTAAATAAATAAATTATCATGTAAATAATATCTTACCTACGCCACTTATCGAATGATGATGTGAATTGAAGAACATATTCATGTATGGCAATTCTTTCCTCAGTTGATAGCTTGAAGAAACGTCCATTTCCTTCTAATACTTCACCTGCAACTCTCTAGTCGTCATCACATTGCTAAACTCCTTCATATATTCTGTCCAAAATCCTATGACCTCTTGCATTAAATGTCCCTCACAAATGCTACCTTTCGATTTTGCCTTATTACGAACAAACATTTTCAGAAATTTCATGTATCGTTCTATAGGATACATCCATCTTGTTCTTATTGGGCCACAATGCTCTAGTTCATGTTCTAGATGTATAAGAAGATGCATAGAAATATTGAATATTGTTGGTGGAAATTCTTGTTCCAATAAGCAGAGGACTTCAACAACCTCTCCCCTCAAATTATCAAAGTTTGAAGGATCTAGAACATGCAAACTCATTCTTTTTAATATTAGGCCCAACCTTATAATTGCCAATCTTGGTCCCTTTTCCAAACTTGATATGACTGCAATAGGTAAAATATCCTCAATTATGACATGATAGTCATGGGTCTTGAGGCTTCTTAAGCTATTATTGTCAGTTTGGCTTCTAATATTACTACTTACATATCCAGTAGGAAATCGAGTCTGAGACATCAACTTTAAGAATTGTGCACGTTGATCCTTTGTCCACACATAAGGAGCAATAGGTTTTCTATATTTTCCATTACCATATTTTTCAACCCAAAGATTTCGATGAATCTTTATTTCTTGAAGGTTTAGGCGTGATTATTGGATTGAAAGAGTAATCAGGGAAAAGACCCTGGGTTCAAGCACAGGAGGCCAACAGAGGTCCACTATAGTCTAGGATAGTGCTGGCATTTTCACCTCACCCTAAAGGGCAAGGAGTCTCACCCGAAGCGCATCAAGACCAAGAAGGGAGAAGGGTTTAGCACGGGATCAAGAGAGTATCAACTGGGCACAGACGATCACGCAAAGATGCATCCATAATACATGAAATAAAGATAACAGTACTGATAACTCATACGCATAGATCCATCATAAACAACACAGAACTAACATCATCCTTGCATCAATCTATGAATCACCATTTACATGCAACAGGTAGACTATTTAAAATTTTAATAGGCTCACAAAGAACGATGCTCAATACATTAAAGTCTCAACAAACAGTAGGTCTGTTTATATTAACTTAGCATAACAAAATACAACAGAATCTGGAATTTCACCTTAAACAATACATAGAATACCCGACTTAGTAGCTCGAGTCAGATCAGCTCCACAACCCAGTCCCTCAAATTCCAGCTCTCTCTTTGCTCAGCATTTGCACCTGCATACCTCTTCTGCAACCAACTACTTCTTCCTCTGGCGGGTTCAGCAACAGCCTTATTCCTTTCTATTCTTCCCCTTTTATATCCTTCCCGACTGCCTGGACTTCCAGTTCTCACTCAGCTGCTTGCTCACTTGGCTACTTCTACACCTTCCCATCTCCTTGGCTACCTTTTTCCTTCCGCTACCACCTTGCCATCACTCCTCTACAACTGTTCATTCCACCACCCAACCGTTGCTGCCATTTGTCCCTTTCCCGCCCTTCAGTCAATCAAAATGGGTCAAAATCATTCAAAACTAACGAAGGCTCCAATAGGCCCTGACCAAAATTTCTTGACTCATCCCTAAGTCAAGTCATTTTGACCTCTGGTAGTTCTGCTGCTACTTCCATGTTTTCTATGGGTGGTGGCATTACCATGGGGAACAACATGGTGGAACCTTGAAAGTGCTTGAGATAGTCACTCTCACCTAGCTCGAAGCTTGTGACTATCCTCCTTGCTTCGAACATTTTCTCTTCCATTTGGAGTAGCATCAGTTGGAGCACTTCATTTGTTTCTCGCTTCCTGCTGCTTTCTGCCCCATCTCCCTCTCTGTCTTGTGGCATCAGAGTTCCAAATAGGTACTTGGGATTTCCTTCTTTCACCTCGCAGGCCACCCCTAGCTAGGACACCACTTCTCTGCGTAAGGCTTCCTTCATCAGGCTAAACCTCTATGGCCTTAATTTGAATGTGGTGGGGTTGGCACACCGTGGTCTTAGATAAGTGTGGGCGTGGGAGGAACCAAACCAGAGCTCACTTGAGAACTCATCCAAGAGAGTCTTTGGTATCCTCTCAATGGACTGAATGGCATCCACCATCTACATGTACGTGTTATAGACATTTTTGTGCCTTACAGCATTGAGCATGAAATGTCAATAATCTAAGGGATCCAAAGTCCCTAAACATGTTGTTCCTACCCCTAGAGGAACAAGGCTAAAAAACCACAGCAATTCACAGAAGTTCTCCACCAGAAACTGCTCAAAAACAAGTCAATTCAGGATCAATTCAGAGGCTCCACTAGCTGTCTGCGCTGAAATGCAGAGATTGCACTGGCTAGGTGCACTGCAACGCAGGTAGAAGCACTACCAGGGTGTGCTGAGCAGGAATTGACAAATGGCAAGTTCATTCAACGAGGTGGAAAGACCCTGGAAGCTTCCAGAATCTTCTCCAATGACACTTGCCTCAAGGAATTCGACTAGTGATGAGTAAGAGGCTCTTAGTCTCCAAGTGGAAGCAAGAACTGACAGAGGGAGAGGACACTAGTCAGATCTCAAGCCGACTCATCCTCTCTCCAAACATCTATATATGGATCTCTCCTCCATGAGATCTAGAGGCTGGAATTTTGTTATTGCAAAGAATTGTTGTTGGTTTGAGATTGGAATCATTGGGTGCTTAATGCTTTGAAGGAAGGTGAAGATAGGAATTTCATTTGCTTGGAAGGAGATGCTGGATTGGAGCCCTCTGGGTTGTATCTCTTCCTGAACCTTGTTATTCATCAATAAAGCTATCTTGGTTTCTCCTATATACTGATGTATCTTTGATGTATGATTGCATTAGTATGTTTAGTTTATTTCTAATCCTGAACTAGTTATGAATATGAATCTATGTCTTTGTGTAGTGTTCTCTTCTTGTGATCTTGCAGCAACCTGTTGAATCTGGGCGAGCGAGAAGGCAAGTAGCTGGGAACTCTCAAAGAGAAGAGAAACCGGATCGAGGGACAAACGGAAGACACCGGTTAGCCCATCCATCTCTCTTCATTCTTAATTCATAAAGGAAGGATACTAGAATAGCTGTTTCTGTTTGTTGCTAAGGCACTGTCACACCTTAGGTGGATAGGATCGTCCTGCATAGGCATTTTTCCCCACAACAAATTGGCGACTCCACTGGGGAGATCTGTTTAGTCATTTTATTTGTGTCTCTATCATTGTTTGTTTCATAGAATTAACAGCAACAATCGAACTGCATCTGCTACTCTCAGATGCAAAGTAGACAGCTGCTGCTTTGATCCAATCACTGGATTTGTCTATGATCTGAACAATGGACTCACAAATGAATTGATGATCCTTTGTGATAGATCTTAGTCCTCCCTCAAAGCATCACTTTGATTGTACCTTGCTTATTGCTTTGATTTGGCCTGAAACTGTAGATTAAATAGCAAACTATGACCCAGAACCCAGTGAGGAACTCTCGTTTCTCCTTCAACGTAGACTCTGTGAAGAGGTTCTGCATTTCAACACAGGTCCCGTGAAGGCTACCTGTGCTGAATGTCAAAACCTCTGTGTTAGGGGTGCGTTGATCCAGTTAGGCCTTGTGCAGCTGGGGTTCTCTGCTCTGTTTTGCCTTGTTTTGATCTCTGATTTTTGCAGCCTGTAACCAGCATAGGTACCTGTCTGATAACTCCTTTTCTCTGCTTAAATTCCGCCTCCTTTTGTACAAAAAGATTGTGAGTGTTTTTATGTGTTTGTGGTGTCATTTACAGTTTTCCTTTGCAAGAGTGAAATAGTCATCCTATAGCCCTTGATTCAGATCTTTTAATTGTGATCTTAGGAGAGAGGTCATTGGCTGTTTACAGTTGATTATACATTTACTTTTGCTTTTGGTTTGAGTTTGTCTCTTTTAAGTGTCAAAACAAGTATTCATTTCGAAAATCGTTAAGTGTTGTAATCTCTTCTACCCTTTCTGATTTCGAAAAATTAAACTTGTTTGTATTTGTCATTTAAAAGAAAATTCAAAGTTGTGCAAAAATCTTTCTTTTTAGGCATCAATATTAAGAGAGCAGAAAACAAACACCTGCATTGTGCATTTGCATCTTGATAGTTTGCATGCTTGATTTAGGAAAAGTGCATTAGAGTGTGCTGATTGCTCTTTGAGAAAAGATGGTGTCTTTCTTTTCCCTTTGTAGCTAGGATTTTCATGGTTGAAAAGATATAAAAGCTTGCTTATCATCTTTAGACTGCATTTAGGAATTGTATCATACATCTCGTGGTGAACCTCAAAAGGCAAACTTCTAAAAATATCAACCTAAAATAAATTGAATGAACTTAACAACGCTTTGTAACTTAACGCACAACATAGAGGTCTAGGCTAGAGACGTGTTCCAGCGTCGTAAAGCCTGGTGACTGTCGATCTCGCTGATGGTGGGTGATTCCTCCTGAGGGACGATAGCGCCAGTACGGATTGTGCTCCCACGTACCGTCGAGTATATATTGGGAGACCCCTATAGGCATAAAACCTTTATCCTTAGGAAGCCGTGTCGGCCGCCCTACTGATCGCAATGCACTGAACACAGCATTCAGGAAGATCGATCGCTCGTACCTTAAAAGGTATTCTGCGGTTTTGCGAAAAGTTGGCACACCCTCTACCTAGAACTCCAGAGCAGTTCCTTTTGGCCTTTTTCAGACTCTATAACGGAAAAAGTCCATCCGAGTATTTGTCACTTCGGGCTCGTTAAAACATCGAAGGAGGCTAGAGTCACCTTTAGCTTTTTCTCAACTTTTTAAAATTGAAAAAGCAAGTTGTGTCTAAAGCGTCGTTAAAATTTATTTTAAACGGAACAATCACCCCTTCTTCCTGCGTTGATCTTTAGGTTGATAAAATGGAGCACACCAACCAAGGAATTCCCCTTAGTGGAAATCCTAGTCCCTTCTCCTCTTGGGGAGATGTTGGTGCGCCCCATATGGCCACATTGTCGATTCCAGGACTGACAATTGGCTTGTCGGTCTGGCTCTTCTCAACCAATGTCGTTCAGAACACCACTATTCCTGAACAGTCAAATCAACAGTTAGACCAGACCAAAGTTACCCACCAGCCTTCTACTTCATCTAATTCTTCCTCTCCTCCTTCCTCTTCGCTTGACGGAACTGGTAAAACAAAAAACCAAGTTCCTAAGGAGAAGAAGGAAAAGAAGAAGAAAGAGAAGAAGAAGAAGGAGCCAAAAGCGACTCGAGGCAAACAAATGTCATCTGACAAAAATCCACACACAACACTGACTAGGCCTAAATCGCCATGTGTCATATGCAAGGGAGACCACTTCCACAGAGATTGTCCCTGCATCCCTCGGATACTAAGGGACTGGTCTCCCCGTTTGCACAATTCGGTGGCGTCAACCTCTGATAGCCATGTTGACAGCACACCATCAACTAGTGAAAGTGAAGCCACAGGACAGAGAGGGAAAACTAGATTTCCCTGCAAGCTGTGTGAAGGCGACCATGCCATCCACCGTTGTCCCTTCTTAGACGAGGCTAAAAGAGTTTTGGAAGATCGCCCGGTTTTACCAGTGCAACTTCCTCCTGGATATCAAAAACTCCTGCCAAGTCCTTCACCAGTTGAGAACCCGGCCGGCCCACTTAGGTGGTCAGCCGAAGCACCTATCATTGAGGATGAACCGTCTGAATCCATACCTAACGAAAGTAAAAAGGTTGAGGCGGAAGTTGACCCGGTTTTGCCTTCAGAGGCTCTATCTTCGAATGATACCATCACAGAGGAGAATAAAGACGGCACCGTCCAAATTCTCTTCATCAACACAGACTCCGACGAGCAAGGGGAAAATTTGCCCATTCCTTTATCGCAGGAAGGAACTTCGTCAGAGTCATATCCGGCCGTCTATTCGGTCCCACCACCAAGCAACCTAGTTGTATCCTTCGACTGGAACCAACTAGGCAGACCCCGTTTTCCAGGAAGCATACCATTCAGAATTATCGTTCAAATATACAGAATGGTAATGGCTGGCACCATCATTGATGAGGGGGCATCTGTGAGTATCCTTTCCTCTATTGCTTGGAAAGCGCTTGGTTCACCAGCGCTTTTGCCTAAAATGAGAAATCTGACAGGCTTTGATAAAGGAACCAGTCGACCTTTAGGGATCCTCCCCAATGTGCCTATAACATTGAAAGGGAAGACCGTTCAAATGAACGTGATGGTCGTTCAAGGACCCTTGGATTATAACCTACTCCTTGGACGAGACTATATATATTGCATGGGAGCCATCGTCTCCTCACTCTTTAGAGTATGTGTTTTCCGCAAGAAGGAAGAGTGGTCAAGCTCGTGGAACAGCTTTCATTTCCCGGATCATGCATCGCAAATAGTCATATACCATCCCTAAATGGTCTCTTCACGCAAGAAATGTCTCAACCCAAGGTTCGTCCTCCCGATGAGCGCGAGTGATTCGGAAGGATATGACTGGAACCCAGGGGGCATGCGTCCTAGTTTGCTTTGGCAGGAAAACTTTGGGTATAGGGTAGGTTTCCGCGGGAGAATATGACTAGTCTGTACCCCGTCCGTGGTTGGAAGAGGGGTTATTCTAGAATATGATTCTCTTGTCAAAGCTACGTGTTTGGCGCCTCACCTTTGTCTATCTCGATAGACACCGCCGAAGAAGTGTTTTTTTGAAAGAATAACATAACCATCTTTGGGTAGCCTGAAAGAGGTAGGCCTCTCCCGATAGAACGAATGTTTTGTCTGCAAATTGAGGGGTAACCTTGAAATCATATTTTATACCTGGGGGCATGCAAACCTTTTGGAGTGCGAGCAAGGGGCGACTATTTATTTTTTAAATTTTTAGGTCCTCCCTTTAAACTTGTAGGTCTAACCCTTTAAACTTGTAGGATTAGCCGTTTCCGAACTTGCATAACGAAAGGATCCGGAGCAAAGCTTTGTAAGATCTAAGCTCCATAAAAAATAGTATCTTCAATGAGACATTCTTATCATATGACTGGGTTTTCGAGCAGTTTTAGCACACAGTTCATGCTCGTTAAAAAATAAACGCAAGATCTGAGCAGTTTTAGCGCATAGTTCATGCTCGTTAAAAAATAAACATAAGATCGAGCAAATGTTTCCACCCGCGTTTAAGCTCGTTAAAAAATGAACTATTCCGATAAATAACCACCGTGAATGTAGCGACATCAACCATTAAAGCCTTGGTCATGTTTTGCCCACCACCTCCATTTTTCATTGGCCGATCATTCACCTCCATATGATTGTTTACCCATTTTGAGGAACAGCTGCGAAGAGTGATTTCACTAGCCATAGTTGTGACACTGCCGTGATTGGCAAATTCCAACCCGTACCTGGAATCAGCTGCTAACCCGTTTTATCACTCGTTCCTCAAAAGATGAGTCTTCTTTAAGCTCTTTTCATCTAACTCGTAAAATATGAAAAGATTGCCGAGTTTTGGCCTTCTAGCTCGTTAAAGCGACTGGAAGTGCTATCCCTCCTCTAGATTTTAATCTTTTTGGACCTGAGGGATTATTGCACAAAACGATCGAGCGCTTTTTTTGTTCGGCTCGTTAAAACTATCGAAAACTCATCCCTTCTGTATTGTTTTATACTTTTTCGGACTTAAGGGATTAGATGACGAAAAAGGACTTTCGGAGTTGACTTTACGTACCTTTTCAGACTCTCTAAAAATGAAAAGGACCGAGTTATCTTTGTCGTTAGACTCATTAAAAAACATTAAATAGCGACAAACTTGTCTTTAGACGAGAACGAGTTTCACTATCGCTAGGCTCGTTAAAACATAGCGATGGGCTTGCCTGAAGGGAAAGTTATAGAACAAGCATATGTTATCCTCCTCAAGCTTGACAAAAATAAAGAGGTACTGGTTAGCAATGACTGGGGAAAAATTGGGAGAAAATCAAGAAAACTTTGATGGTAGCAAGTCGCTCTTGAAAATGACACTTTTCCTCCGTACCACAGTCGGGTTGGGTTGTTTCATTCACCGGTCACATCACCATGGTCTCGCCATATCATCCATATTTGGGGTAATGCTACCGATCAATCACATAAGTGTCGCCATATGTTCAAGAGAAGTCGTTCAGAGAAGTCAACCGTGTCCCATCCACTGCCATACATTATCCTTCATCCTTTCATGACCGCCACCCTGAATCATATGTCATCAGATCGTTTTCACCTCCATCAAAATCATTAGCTCCATTCCGTGTCACTGATGTGGGATACATTAAGGCCCTCCTTTGACGGATCGCTTCTTGTCGACATCAGCTCATTATCCAAGAAGTTGATCTAGGAACAACCCCTTCAGTACTTTGAAGCTTGCATGCCTCAATGGCAAGTTTCTCACTTCCGGCGACAGGTATACATCAATGACCTTCGACCGAAAGATTTTGCGTGGTGTTCGACGCCAAGTCCTTTATTCACACCACGTGAATTGTACTGCAGTACCTTGAGGGTCATTATCATTATCGGTGATTCCTCTCGCGCTTGTTAACGGTTTACCTCATTGACCGGTAATCAAGCGATGTCTTTCTATGTTCGACTTCAGAACATTTCTCACATGGATCGACTTGTACTTAGAGTGAAGATCGAACGAGTTTGAAGACCCCGGATCTAGTTTCATCCATCCAGGCTACGATATATATTCAGGAAAGATAAATACATTGACATGTACATCATTGCAGCAGATAATCATCCTACCCAAAGGATGATAATTTCATCAAAATTATCAGTCTACCATCAGACGATTGTCTGTTCTATGTACAGAAAAATGAATTTATAAAGCTGAGCATGGGAATGCCCGCCTCAGCTAGATCATGAAAGCAGTATGAAAAATAATGTATTGTATTGTATCTTATTACAGGTCTCCTCCCAGCATTGAATGAACTTCGGATCCTCCTAATAAAGCATTTCACCCGATAAACAGCCTCATACATTAGGGGGCAACTGTTATAGACATTTTTGTGCCTTACAACATTGAGCATGAAATATCCATAATCTAAGGGATCCAAAGTCCCTAAACATGTTGTTCCTTTCCCTAGAGGAACAAGGCTAACAAACCACAGCAATTCACAGAAGTTCTCCACCAGAAACTGCTCAAAAACAAGTCAATTCAGGATCAATTCAGAGGCTCCACTAGTTGTCTGCGCTGAAATGCAGAGATTGCACTGGCTAGGTGCACTGCAACGCAGGTAGAAGCACTACCAGGGTGCGCTGAGCGGGAATTGACAAATGGAAAGTTCATTCAACGAGGTGGAAAGACCCTGGAAGCTTCCAGAATCTTCTCCAATGACACTTGCCTCAAGGAATTCAACTAGTGATGAGTAAGAGGCTCTTAGTCTCCAAGTGGAAGCAAGAACTGACAGAGGGAGAGGACACTAGTCAGATCTCAAGCCGACTCATCCTCTCTCCAAACATCTATATATGGATCTCTCCTCCATGAGATCTAGAGGCTGGAATTTTGTTATTGAAAAGAATTGTTGTTGGTTTGAGATTGGAATCATTGGGTGCTTAATGCTTTGAAGGAAGGTGAAGATAGGAATTTCATTTGCTGGGAAGGAGATGCTGGATTAGAGCCCTCTGGGTTGTATCTCTTCCTGAACCTTGTTATTCATCAATAAAGCTATCTTGGTTTCTCCTATATATTGATGTATCTTTGATGTATGATTGCATTAGTATGTTTAGTTTATTTCTAATCCTGAACTAGTTATGAATATGAATCTATGTCTTTGTGTAGTGTTCTCTTCTTTTGATCTTGCAGCAACTTGTTGAAGTTGGGAGAGCGAGAAGGCAAGTAGCTGGGAACTCTCAAAGAGAAGAGAAACCGGATCGAGGGACAAACGGAAGACACCGGTTAGCCCATCCATCTCTCTTCATTCTTAATTCATAAAGGAAGGATACTAGAATAGCTGTTTCTGTTTGTTGCTAAGGCATTGTCACACCTTAGGTGGATAGGATCGTCCTGCATAGGCATTTTTCCCCACAACAGTACGAGCTCTTGAAAGCTCTTGCATTGATATCCTTTGTGGTTGGATCCCCCGATGCCCTCCACGGTTCATACCTAAGTGCAATTGGTTGGTCTTCAACAATGGTTGCCATCTACCTCTCTAGTGGTGGCCTCCATTGCCACATTGCCAACGCCATTACCAAATATCTAAACACAAAGCCAATGCTCCTCCTGTAGACATCTTCACATGCCTCGAATAGTTCGTTGAGCATGAAAGCTGACCGATTGAGTATTTCCCCCTGGCAGTAGTGTTCCACTATCAAAACGGTGTCTAGGGTGCACTCATTCCTCGTGAAATGCCTCATTGTCTTGCCTGCAATAAGGTAGCAGGTGAACCTAATGTTATCTTTGTTGATTTTGTCCAGCTTTGTGCCCTTCCCACCTTGCTCTGTCCCATATTTGGTGTAGATGTTGTCTTCTATCTTCTTATTCCCCCACTTGACCCCAGCCTGGAATGTTGTGCTGACTGCATTCCCCACTTATGCCAGCCTAGTTAGTTGATAGATATCTTCAACATGAATAGGGTATTTCCTCTCTAACCATAGAGAACCTCCATGAATCCTGCTTGCTACTATTTTGGTACATTGCATGGCAGCAAATTGGGTGCCTAATACAGGAAAATTTCGCGGGTGGAACAGCATAAACCTTTGAATCCCTCTGAAGTCCTCTCTTATTCTGGAGGCCTTGGTGCCATCCTCCCTTTAACATTCTTTTGCATATACTTCCATCTTCATTGCTGGAAACTAGAATCCGTATGTGCAGAGATTCGACCTGTCATACTTCCTGTATAGATCGTTCACCACTTCAATTCGTGCATCCAAAGTAGTTTGTGGGACTGATATGACTCCTTTTTTCATTGCTCCTCTTCTACGGTAAACAATTTTTATTGGTGGTCTCCTACTTCTCTGCTTATGCTCCTGTTCTTCTAAGCGATCCTGGAATTCCTCTATTGTTTGAAACTCTACCTTTCCTTGCATTCTCCTGCGATTTATGTAGCTGACTCTGACACAACATCCCCTGACTGATGAGGCTTTAATCAACTAATTACTTCGACGACCTTTCCATGTATTCTAGCTATATTTTTCCGCTGTCGGCCGAGTAGTACGTGCCAGCTATGACGTGGTTTGGAAGGTACAGAGTGGGATGCATGTCATCTTTATTCTTCCATGATGGGCTTATTTATTAACTAATTCTATGCTTAATGGGAAAGATTTTGCAACCCTATCTTGACAGTTTCCTTATTGTTGACTTAATCGAGAAATAACTATTTGTACGGTGGATGGGATAGGTACTTGTGTGGCCATCAATTCTGGAAAAGATTCAGACCTACGTGTATTCTGCTGATAGGGGTGACATGCGTGGCTACTGTCGCTGCTGACTAGGCCTACCAATGCAATCCCTGACATTATATATGCCGCTGACACTACCCCCTCGACCACAAATGGGTTGTGTTATCCCAACCATGGCCGCAACCTTATTATTTCATTTTTATTTTTCTTTTACTTGTGGAAGAGTTTCATGTGTGCACCATTCACCCATCCCTGCAGCAGGACTCCATCCAGTTGCACGATTCTTTCCATGATCGATTCTTTTATTTCTGCGATTATGAATGGGCCTAACCAGTGCATCTGTAGTTTTCACAGGAACTTCAGGAACTTACTGTCATAAAGGAGCACTTAGTCTCCGACTTCAAACAATTTCTTCGTGATGTGACTATAATGCCAAGCATTTTGTCTTTGTTTCTCAATTGATTGATGGAATTTTTCTAGGAACCAGGTTTCATCGAGTTTCATCATCTGGCTCAACCTATTCTGCAAGGCACTGTTATCTGACATTCCTGTAGCCTCTAAGATTAACATGTTGGGCAGTATAAACTCCGCTAGCACCACCGCCTCTCTGTCATAGATGAGCTGGAATAGAGTTTTTTTGTGGAGTATTGTAACTATTGTCCTATATGCCCATAGCGTCACTGGACTTCTTTCATCCCAGTCATCTCAGTTGGCAGATACGATTTTTCTTAGCCCTTTTTCCAATATCTTGTTAAATGCCTCCACTGCACCATTTTCTTGCGGATGATAAGGACTACTCTTATTATTATGTACCATAAAAGTTGTTAACATAACGTCAATTGTTTCATTCAGAAAGTGAGTGCCCTGGTCACATGCGAGGCTCCTTGGGCATCCGAACCTTGAAATAATGTTTTCAAAAATGAATCTTGCCATTGTTTCTACTATGTAGTCTTTCACTGGTGCAGCCTCTACCCATCTTGTGAGGTATTTTGTCACTATGATTATGTATTAGGCTCGAGAGTGTCTTGCTCATGGAGAAATTGGCCCGATAAAATCTACTGTCCAATAATCAAAGATCTGCACTGTATGGACCAGGTGTAGTGGTAGCTCATCACATCAAGCAGGCTTACCAACCCTCTGACAGACATCGCATTCTTTGGAAAATTCTTTCAAATCCTTATGGATAGTGGACCACCACAATCCCGCGTGTAGTATCTTCCTTGCGGTAGCCTTGCCTCCTACATGGCCTCCTACAACCCCTGCATGGCACTCCCATAGGACGACCTTTCTTTTGTGTTGTAGGACACAACGTCTAAGTATTTGGTCCAAGCCCATTTTGTAGAGGTGTCCCGCTATGAGCTAGTAATCTACTGCTCTGACCACTAAGTGCCTCCTTTTTGTTTCCATGTATCCTTGTGGGAAACTACCTGTTGTTAGTAATGTAGCAATCTCCACTAGGTGATTGGGTATAGCTTCTATCTTGAACAGGTCGGCATTGAGAAATCAATTATCTATTTCTCCATCATTCTCTCCCGTTTCCAGGTGAGATAGGTGATCTGGCCCTACATTCAATCTGCCTAGCTTAACAAACACTTCAAACGTGAATTCTTGAAATAGTAACAACCACCTACATATTCTTCCTTCTAGTACCAGCTTGTTTACTAGGTACTTTAGCACAGAATGGTTTGTGAAGAATTTGAATGGCGTGCCTAGCAAGTAGTGCCTGAAATTTTGGAGAGAGTAGACCATTACCAGAGCTTACCATTCTATTGTTGTGTAGTTCTTTTCCACTATGGAGAGCTTCCTACTCGAGTAGTATACTAGATGGTCCATCTTTTCTCCCGGTTGGCTAAGACTATTCCTAGCAATATTCGAGATGCGTCGATGTGTACGTGGAACATTTTCTTTTTGATGGGGTACACTAATATGGGGGCGCTTACTAAACTTTCTTTCAGTTTGTTCAGTGCTGCTTGGCAATCCATGGTCTAGATGAATTCCTCTGTCTTCCTTAGTAGTTTCTCCATTGGGGTTGTTATGGTTGCATAGTTCCTAATGAATCTTCTGTAGTACCCCATGTGGCCTAGAGTTTCTCTTAGTTGCTTCACATTTCACGGTGGTTCCATGTGGACAATTGATGTTATTTTGCTAGGGTCCACGTAGACTCCATCTTTGCAGACAATATGGCCTAGTAGAGTTCCAAAGGGGACTGTGAAAATGCATTTTTTCAAATTTAAAGAGATCTAAAACTATCTACATCTTTCAAACATCACCCTCAATAGGTTGGTATGCTTCCTCAGCAGGATGTATACTATCCAGTCGTCCATGTAAACTTCTAGAAACTTATGCATGTAATCCCGGAATGTGGCTACTATAATCCGTGAGAAAAATGTTGTCGCATTCTTCAATCTGAATGGAATTACATTGTATGTGTACAACCCCCATTCCATTGTGAATGTTGTTTTCCTTTATTCCTCAGCTATCTAGACCTGGTGGTAGCCTCAGAACCCATCTGTGAATGAGTATACCTAATTCCCAGCAACATTGTCTAGGACTTCGTCATTGAATGGTGTGGGGAATAGGTCATGCATGCATGCATTATTCAAGCTTCTATAATTGACGCATACCCTAATTTCGGTTGCATCCTTATTGTTTTGAATAACTATGGGGCTTATCCAATCAGCTTCATCTATCAAAAATATGATCCCTGCATCCAACATTTTGGCAATCTCCCTTTTAACTTTCTCTTTTACTCTTGGGTTCAGTTGGTATGGTTTGTGCTTTACTGGTTAGAAACCTGGTTTCATAAAAAATTTCATCTCTCCGAGGTTACCTTTTATCCCCTTGAGTTCTACTACTAAAGCTGGGAACGGGTCCTGGTATTCTTGTAATAAATAAAAAAATTCTTTAGTGGTCTGTTCATCCCAGTAATATCCCGTTGATGCTATCTTGGGCTTATCTTCCATTCCTACATTATTTTTTCTCAGCTTCACTAGTAGGAGATTGGTGCCTTCCATTGAGGGGTTCTCCTGAATTCCCCTTTCTTCCTCTGTTTCTTCGAAGGTTAGGTGTCTAAACCCCTCCAATCCATCCTCTTCTGGTTCTGCATCAATTTTGTTGCAGGTCACAAATTCTAGTGATTCCATATCATACAAGAATTGTAGAAAATTTACTTCATGCTCTCCTTCAACTATTGTCTCTGGGGTGAATAGAACCCCCTTTACCCCCTGAAGTACCTCCATCATTTTTGCTTCACTTATTTTGAATGAAAAATCACCGACGAACTGTGCTTCCAAAGCATCCCAACTAGTCGTTTGTTGTTGTAGCTCCTCCTGGATATACCAAGCCTAGGGGATGGTGCTGAGGATGTGTATAAAAGCATGTAGCCACAGATCCCTTTGCAATCCCAAGCTTTCCCAGTTGTTCATGCAATATTTGATGTGTTCCTCGAGACTTGAATTCCCCTTGTATTCCCTTTTGTCTTGTGGTTGATCTTCTTTCTTGCTAAACCTCTCCTTCATTGCTTGCTTAGCGTCCATCTAGTCTTTTAGTGGTTGGCAGTGCACCTTCCACCATCTTGTTGGCATTCTATAAGTGTAATGTTTAGCAAAGGAATTCTTTGGTCTTCTGGTACATCCTGGTCCATCCTGCCCAAGAATCGATCTATCGGCTCAAGGCGACAATATTTCGGGTTCTCGTCTCTTCCCATGTCTCCCCAGTTCACTTGGCTTATCATTCCACATTGTCGGGTTGTCAGTTCATATCCACCCTGTTGCCATGCATCCCATGCAGCTTCTGAACCAGCTTTCGAGCTTTGAATGTTTCTACAGCTAATTGATCCTCCAGCTATAGGATTTATGTAGTCCTCCCTTTTCCCTGCCGTGAGCGTATACAACTGATCTAACACCCCCTAGTTCCTCTCTATCATCCTTTGGCTCTATAATCCTATGTCCTTGGTAAGGATCCAATGGCTAGATCACCTCAGCCCTTCTGCTTTGAAAATCATCAGTTCCTTCTTCAAATCTATGACAACACAGTTTTCGTATGCCCAGTCAATCCCCAAGAGTGTTGGATATGAGTCTTTATCCCCCATAATGTTTATTACTTCAAACTCAGTGTGCTTTTCCACCCTTGCCACATCAACCTCTACATTTTCCAATGTCTCGATAGGCAATATACAATACTAATTCACCATTCTTAATTGAATTGGCGAGTACCTCAGTTGTGGCTTCCCCATGGCCTCCTTGGTCGTCAGGGGTAGGATGTTTACATCCAACCCTAAATCTAGCATGGTGTCCCTTATCTCAAATCCTACAACCTGAGCATTGTTTCAAAACGACTTTGCACTTCTTCTCTTATTTTTCTTCACTCTTCTAGAGGCCTTTTCTGGCCATTCTTTACATAGTTTTTCGGCGTCCTCTTTTCCTATGGATACCACGGCCTTTAAGCTTTTCCTCAGTTCCCTTAGCATGACCCTATCTTCAACAATTTTTAAGAAAAATTTAAACTATTCCCCAATGCGTTGGGTGGGAGTGGGCCCATGGACTTGTGTTCTTTGGGTGTCCCTATCTTTAGTCATTCCCTCGAACAATTTGGCTTCTTCTTGATAATACTGATTTTGGTGCTCGGGCTGATATGCCCTTTGTGGTGACGTTGCTTTAACGATCACAAAGGGTTCCTTGGTGTAGCGATCCTCCCCTATCCTTTTCCTTCCTCAAGTGACTATATTAATATTTGTTGCGGGGAATCCCTCGTCGGTCCGAGGCTTAGCATTCACTAGGTTGGCCCCTCGCTATCTAGTTCTCTCTTCCCATTTTGTAATCAGCTCTGTGAAATCCTTTGTTGCATGGGTGTTAAATCTACACTGTGAACACCATGGTCTTCTCGGGATTGGGAATTCCCTTGCAACATGTCCCTCCTGATCGCAGTTGTAGCACCATAAGGGTCCTCTACCTCTCGCTCTTCCTCCACATCCATTTCCTCCTCGCACCCCCCCCCAACTCACTTCATTAATCCTAAACGTGGATCTACCTAGTATTTCTGCTAGAGAATTCAGCGCTCTGCACTAATCAGTGTGATGAGTGGTTGATGCACAAAACTCGCATTAGTTTTTATTGGGGACAGTAGAATACTTTTGTAGAATTGAACACATCCACAGCCTGTGTCTATACATTCTACAAATCTCGCAGAAGTCTGCATTATTCCTTCTCAGGAAGGGTCCTTGTGCTTTGATTCTCGCAAATCCTACGGTGGGAGGGGTTCCTGACAACCCCACCACCACCCCTGTTCGGTTAATTTCCCACAATCGCGGACACTCCGTTACAACATGCCCTTCCACCAGGAAATGGGTGCACCAAACATTGGTCCTGGATGGTCATAAGGGCTAGAGACCTCTCGTCTTCTCAGTTAGGTTCACCATCTGGCTTTGCAGGCTTTTGATCGCCAGATCTTGCAGACTCGTGCCTCCCCAGTATTCATGGGGATATCCTACCATTGCTTCTATCTAAGAGGCTTGCTCTAATGCATCCTCCAGGGTTCCTATCTTTTGTTGTGTCACCGTGTTTTAGTCAGGGGCGAGAGTGCCTTGATGAATGAGTTCTGCTGGTGGTTTGGGTCCAGGGTATAACTCAACTTGGCAATGGCATCGTTAAAACTTTGCATGAGCTCCCAAGTTGTCTCACCCTCCCTCTTCTTAATTTCCCACATCTCTGACAACCCCTGTTGATCTATCTGCGGTACCTTGAAGTCCTGCACAAATCCCCTCTTAATATCATCTATGGTGGGGTTCTGGTTGTGCTATTCCCACTTTATGAACTAGCATAGAGCTCGTTCGCTTAGTGTGGTCTAGGATTCCACCACTCGAACGTTATCAGAGTCTAACAAGCCCTTTAGATTGCTTCGCAGAGGTACCAGTGTTGCTCCACATCCTCGTTCCCCTTTCTTGCAAATTTTGGGTATCTAGTAAATGATCCCCCCATACTGCTCTAAGTATGGACTAACAGCACAAAACCTTTGCTTCCCGGCTGTAAGGATCCCTGTAGTCCCAAGTTACTATTATAGATGGTTCTTTTATTACTTCCAATATTGAGATCGGTCCTGTATTTATGCCATGCACTATATACTCGCGCTACTTTGGCTAAGTTAATGATAAATTCTTTTGGTTTGTGATTAAGTACCAGGGGAAGGTCAGGAAAAATTCCACTTATACTTTGGGGTTGGGGCTACTGAATTTTTATGGATGCTTGTTTATCATCAAAAAGCTCCTCATCCCATCACCCACATTGTCATCATCTTAATGCCAACATTGGTGTTGATCTTGCGATCCTAATTCTGCAACCTTCAGGGAGGATTCCCCTTCCATTCCATGTTGCGATTCCACTTCCGCAACATCCCAAGATGGTCCTCCTTCGGTTTACTCTTGTGATCCTATTTTTGCAATCTACTAGGAACGTCCTTCCTCCTCTTCTCGATTCCAACATCCCCTCTTCCTGCATTCTGGTTGCCTAGCATTGTCTTCTCCCTTCGTCTCGACTCGGGGTTTTCCCATCAAAACTCCTATTTGGCGAGGTCCCTTCCTTCTTCTCCCTAGAGCCTAAGCTACTATTGCCTACCACTTTTCCACATGCTCTAACTAGTGAGTGCCAGTATTGTAGCAAGAATGTTGCAACTCCTGGGCTGCCAACTTTACTTTTATCAACCTAGTAGTTCGTAACAAACTTGGAAGTGTCGGTGATGTATACACAAGTACTAGTTCTGACTACAGGTTGTCACTTGGTCAACCAGCGCAACATCACTAGGAGCTCAAGCCAAATTCTATAGATTTCAGAAGAAGCTCTATGTATGATGAACGAAAAGAAAGATTACTCTATAGATGCTCTTCTAACCGCAAAAAGGAGAAACATGGAATGTAAAGCAGAACCTAGTAAACCCTAATTAACATGCTAATTCTACTTTTGAAAAAAACACTATGAAAACCATAAAATGAATGCCATTACCTACTCAAGGAAGTAAACAACATCTAACCATGCTATTTGTGGAAGTAAATAAGAAAAAACATATTTTTGGATTTTTATGTGTTTTTATGTGAATTTAACGTGCATTTAATTTATTGTGTGTAGCGAACAGGTGGCATTAGAGGGCTATTTTTGAGCTTGGGAGGATGTAGGATGGTGTGGATGGGTCCTAGAAAGTCTTATGTGGCCTTCTGGAGGATTTTCCCACACTCGGCCTTCAAAAGAAATCCTACAGGAAAATCTACAGGAAAATCTACAGGAGGACACAGGAAAACTACAGGAGGAAAACAGGGTAACTATAGGAGGCCTACACGAGGAGGCCGAGAGAAATTTATGTTGTTCTGAGGGTGTGAGAGTGGGTGAAAAAGGTGGATGAAGATTGGAATGAGGTTTTAGGGTGCCTAAGGTCTACCATGAATCACCAGGAGAGAGAAAGATGATTGGGTTTGCTCAAGGAGAGAGGAAGAAGTTCAATGAAAAATTAAGGAAACTAGGGTAGAATTAAGGTGACGTTTGGGAGACCTATAGGGCATGAATCAGGTGGAGGGTGTGATTTTTGGTAAGCTAGCCTACTGCTGGAATAGATCTGCTACATAGAAACCAAGAAAACCAAGCAACCATTGAAATTAATGTATCCTAGGAAAACTATAGTTTTACATTAAAATGGCCTAAACTATGATGCATCAAAGGAAATGCTGGGAAATGTTGCAAGAAAGGAAAACATGAAAGAGGAGTATTATAAATCAGGAAGTGAAGATGATGAAGGAGATCTAAAGTGAAGCAAAATTAGACCATTAATATACAACGGAGCTGAAAACACTAGAAGTCCTATGAATGAAGAAAATTTGTGTTTTTGGGGCAGCAAGAGAGTCTTCACCTCAAATCATATTCCCAAAGGGTGGAAGAGAGGAAAAGGCACTATTTCTAGCCTTTTGAATATTTTCTAATCACTGCTTAACCTGCTATCAAAAGCACAAATGAAAGCAAACTACTAAATCATCAAAAGAAACGTATTCTTAACCATAAAATAAAAATACATCTAACAACAAAGTAATCTACAAACTGAAGTAAAGCATACAAATACAAGTAAAGAGAAGCTTGGCTACTCGTATTGGGCCCTAACCCAATAGCTTCAGCCCTCTGAGGTAACTGAGTGCTACCTCAAAAAGGATTCCATCTTCATTATCAAAACAATAGCAAGATTACATACAACTGTCACAAAATAATAAGCTCAAAATTTGAGCAGAGTTTACATAAGCAAAAAAAATCCAACCGTAGTGAGGCCCTAGGCCTCTCCACTTATACATCTGAAGCTACTAACAACTTCCTTAAAATCAAGGAGGCTTGGCTTCCAAACTTGAGATAACTATTAGTCATCCTCCACTTACTCGGTTGCCTTCTAGTGCATGATTCGGCTGCTTGTACTCCGATTTGAATGAAGGGGAATTTGAAGTGAGGTGTAATAAATGAGGGGGATTCCCTCATATAAGTCCTCTCCTCTGTCTACTTCGAGTTATTGCTTCCATTTGACAACTGGATCCTTGACTTTGACTTTGAAATCCATCAATAATCTACATTAAATACATGTTAGACCACATGGCATAATAACTAACTCAACTCACTCTATAAGCATAAATATAATTAGAAAAGCATACAATAAGCTAAGAGAATGGTTGATTTGACTAGGTTAGGAGGTAAAATGAGCCCATATAATTACCCATTTATGAGGCTCATCATCACACCCCTACTGAAGGTGTTGCTCATCCTCTGAGAAAACTAGTCAATCTCCTCATCTTTTATGGCCCTGGTGGCCTCTCTAGCATCCCAGGCTTCTGATGTGGTCTGCTCTTGTTTGCCATAAAATTCTGCCTTTCTGTCTATGTCTTTCCACTGCTCCTCCTCTTCTTCTTCTCTTCTACCTTCCAACATACATAATAGGAGTGGGGGACTCAGTTGAGGCCAATCAAGTTGACCTTTAGCCTTTGCATGGAGTGCTTGTACATTGGCACTCTTTTCAATGCCTCCTTCAGCCTCATGGGGGAATGGTATTCCCTGATCTGCAAACTGTGAGATAAGGTGTTCCATCTTCTCATGCATGCATGCACATAGTCATCCCCAAGTAGCCTTTGCATATCTTCAAAGTGTGCAATGGCTTGTGCCTAATTGGTTAGATATTTAGGGAAAATTTCAGGGTCATTGACAAGCAGGTTGTGTGTGCTGATGAGTGCCATAGGATCTGATGGCTTAGCTCTTATCATTAATGGCCCATTCTGCTCTTTTATCATCAATCTTTTCATTTCTATTGCCCTCAATTCTTCATGGTTCATCCATGAGGCCATGGCCATTAATTGCAGGTCCCCTAGCTTGGCATTGGGGTCCCACACATTCATGTCTGTGAGGGCCATGTTGTGTAGGTAGAACTCTGCCATCTTTGCCTTATCCTCCAAGGTGCTTTGGTCACACAGGTCCATGAACTGCATATAGTCTTAGAAAGCCATCGTGCCTCTTTGTGCCAAAGTATTTATTTGGAATTGAAGCCATTGGTCCTTCAGGTAGAGGCCATAAGATTTGGCTGGTGTTCTGCATTGTAATGCTTCCATGGATAAGCTGGCCATGTATGCCAGGTGAGTCTCTTTCTCTTGCAGCTGCCTCCTTAGGATTTCATTCTCATTTTCAAGGTAGCTTCTTGTGATGGCTTCTCTGTCTCTGAGAGCACTCAATTCTCTGCCCATCTCCCTGAGTTTGTTTTCCATATGGCCAACATCCTTAACTCCTTTGGATTTGGCTATCTGCATCCACCTATGTGTTCCCACTCTTTCATTCTCCAATTCGAAAAACAGTGGAATTGCAAATTTCTGTGGGATTATCCTTCCTCCCTCAAGTAGATTGTAATAGGAGGCAAGGCTATGCTAGGGTCCAGTTCTTGTAGCTCTTGTGCTTCCTCCTTCACCTCTATCTGTCCCCCTATCCTTTGCTCAAGCTTTTGAGTCTCCTGTAGTTTGGATAGTGTCTCCTGTAGGACTGCTTCAGCCTCCTGTAGGTATGGTTTTAGGTCTTGTAGCACTGCCTTTCCCTTCCATGTAGAAGATCTTGGAGTCCGCCTTTCATATGGTATAGGTGTCTTCGAAGGAGATTCTTTCACCTTGGTAGATGGTGAATCTTCAATGGTAATGGGAACTTTTGAAGAGGGCTGAGGTTTGCTTGTTTTAATTCTTGTGCTCTTCCTTGCCCTGAAATACATGGAGGTCTATCTTTTCCTCTTCTGCTTTGGATTGACTGGTGTACTGAGGGCAGTGAGGGTAGTTGTTGCCTCTCTTTCCAAAGTCTCAGGGGACTCTTCTCCTTGTTCTGCCTTCTCTGCCTCTTTTTCTCCTTCTTCTGTCTCTTTTTCTGTCTCTTCAACTTTTCCCTCCTTTGTTTCTTTTCCTTCCTCCTTCCTTTCTTGCTCTGTTATGTCACCACTAGCTTCATCTTCTCCTCCTTGATGTTCTTCCTCCTCACTGCCAGTAGGATTGACATCAAAGGTTAATTATTGTATGTCATCCTCAGCTGTCATATTGCGGAAAACTTCCCATGCTATAGAGAGTGTAAAGGTATGGAGGGCTTCCTCTACTAGGATTTTGATTAAGCCATGGTGAGCTAACTGCCTTGAATTTCCTACTTGTACCTTGGTGCTGGAGTAAATGGGGGACTGAAGGAGAAAGTAAGGGATACTGAGCTTTTGAGTTGCTGGAGTATCCATGCCATACCTCAAGTCATGGAGGATTCTGAAATGATATCCATAGACAATGTTGTGCCTCCCCTCACAGGAAATGTATTTGATTGCTTGGTAGCTAACCTCATCCCAGGGATATGGTATACTATCCCTTCTAATTCCATTTTTATCTTCAATAGGGGTTTCATTATTTTGGAAAAAAATCTTCTTGGCACCCTGGCCAATTGGTTTCTCATCTTTACTCCAAGGTAGCCCAAGAGGAAGGGTAGTGACCTTACTGATGAATTCAGGGGTAATTTCCATGGAGAGGCCTCTGATGGTTATAGTATCATGATTTCTTGTGTGAGGGACTAGAGAGAGAGCAAATTCTTGGGCAATTTCATCATCAAACCCTCGAAATTTCTCAAAGAAATTCATCCAGTTTTCATTTGTGAATATGTCCACCACTTGAGGATGTGCATGGAGCCTAGTGGAGTTAGTGGGATCCTTTTTCATAAACCCTCCTATCATACTGTCTGTACTTTTTTTTAAAACCCAAATATGGAGTTGGAGACAAAGAGTTTTGAGAAAAATTAGAAAGAAAGCAGAGACTCTGTTTTTTTTAAATAAACTGAGAATTTTTATGTATTTTTTGCCCTCCTAAAGACTTATTTCATCCTCAAATTGAGACCACTTCTTTCATATATTGATATTCGATAGGAAGCATGCATGAACCCTACCACTTCAGACCAAAATTCGTGCTAAAAATCATATTTTCTCCCTTCAAAATGACTCACTACCCCTCTTGTAGAAGCCCGTTGTCCCTCCTATAGATTTCCTGTAGGTGCTCCTATAGGTTTCCTGTAGGTGCTCCTATAGAAAATGGTGAGAGAAAATATAGGGAGGAAAGCGATGGAGGATGGTGGTTATGATGCTGTGGGGGCACAAGAATACTTTTGTGGCTGAGTCACGAGAAGAAAAATGAAGAAAACGTGGTGAGAATGCGCGGGAGGAGTGCTCATTGTTTTTATGGCTATTTTCGGTTATGAGTGCTGAGTTGGAAAGGTGTACGTTGTCCATATTCAGACCGTTGGTTCCCACCTGCTTGGTCATCATGGCCCCTCCTCATAATCATCCCTTATTATTGCATAGGAGTTCGCACTTCCTTCCACTACCTATCCTTGGCATCTTGCGCTTGAGTTGACTATGCGCACGTGTGTGTGACATCTCAGATGAGTGGAGTTAACTATATGAAGGTGGCCAAGTTAACCGGCCACCTTTCCCTCATTCAATCTCAACCATCTCATTGCCTTCGTATGACTCCTAATTACACAAATGAAAATAGAGGAGTGACTTAGTTACTTACCTATGATCCGAGTGTATTTGTTGTGTGGTGTTGTGGATTTCTCTACTGCATGCCTTCATTTCCCTTTATGCATGTTGTCTCTGTTAGCTGATGTGTGGTTGTATGCTTGTGCACATTATTCTCTTGCTGGAGTTAAGCTTCATGTGCCTTTTCAACCTTCATGTGTGCACTCTCTTGCTGCTGGTGCTGGACTTCTATCATACCAGCTACTATAGGAATTCCTACAAGAGCTCCTGTAGCTGCTTCTCCCTTGGAAACTTCATATTTTCCCTATGCTTGGAGCTTGAGAATAATGATAGAGGTGTCATGAATGATGGAGGGATAATAGGTAAGCCTCAGGCAAGGTTATTGGTGCCTTTTCCCCCTTTTTTTCAATATCAGAAAACTTGTTTTTTCTGTGTTTTTTTCTTGGATAGGGAAAAAAATGATGCTTGGGGTGTGATACAGGCTTGGAAATGATGGCAAGGAGGCTTGAAGGTGGTAAGAGGGATGATAAGTTCCTCATGAAGCTCTCCTGGTCCCTCAAACTACCTTCTGTAGACACGTTTGGCTCTCTATAATTCCCACAGGAGCCTCCTGTAGAAAACATAGAGCCTCCTGTAGAAAACACAGTTTTGGAAGAAAAAGGTGCAATGGGGTGAAAGAGATGCCAAAAGTGATGGAGGAAGGCATAAAGAACATGAGATGGGTGCTAGTATGAATGTCAAAGTTCCCTTAGCACCTTCTTATGCTCCCTGTAGTCCTCCTGCAAACCTGCAATGCAATAAAAATTCATTCTTTTCCTTTCTCCTTTTCTCTTTTTTTTGTTTTTTGTTTTGTTTTTTTCTTTTTTTTAAACAACTAGGGCACCTCATAGAGGTATTCACCTCAGTTTCCTGCCTTGGGCACCTCCAAGGGAGGTTTTCACCCAGGGATCTTATTCTTTCCTTTTTTCTCCTTTTTTTTGACATCACTAGAATGCCTCAAAAGAGGTTTCCAACCCAATGATGGGACTCAAGTGCCTAATGGAGGATTTCACTTGAGTCCTTATTTTTATTTTTTCTTTTTCATCAGTGAGTTGGGTAAGTGGAAGCTAAGACATGCTCCACTACCATCACTGTTTTATTCAAATATTCAACAAACTCTCGCTTGGAGAGGGGTTTCTTCCAGACTTTCAACCAATGTCCATTGACAACCATGGGGATGGCTTCATCATCAATGGTTCTAATCAGAATTGAACCATTGTCATTGCATTTGTCCACAGTGTAGGGTCCTAGCCATCTTGTCCTCAGCTTTCCTTTGAAATCCTTGTATCTTGAATCATAGAGTAGTGCCCAATCTCCCTCTTGGAATTGCTTTTCCTTGATATTTTTGTCATGACATATCTTTCTCTGAAGCTGAACTACCTCTCTATGGAGAAGGGCTTGCAATCTATATTCATCCGATCCATTGAGCTGGAGTAATCTCTCTTTGTGTTCATGGATGAGGTCTAGATCCAGCTGAGTAGCCATCCTTAGGGTATTGAAGTCAAACTCTATTGACACCAAAGCCTTCTTCCCATAGACCAGTTCATAGGGTGTGAACCTAGTGGTGGTCTGCCATGTGGTGTTGTAGGCCCAAGTGGCCTCAACTAATCTGTCTGCCTAGTATTTTCTATTGCTGCTCACTACCTTGGTTAGGATCCCTTCTAATGCTCTGTTAGTAACCTCCACTTGTCCATTGGCTTGTGGATGGTAAGGGGTGGAAGTCTTGTGCTTGATATTATGATGTGTGAGCAAGTCTTCAATCAGGCTGGAAGTGAACTGAATGCCTTAGTGTGTGACCAACTCTCTCAGATACCCGAACTTGTAGAATATGTTTTCTCTAAAAAACTCAGCTAATTTTTCTTTTGTTGCTCCTTTGATTGCTTTCGTCTCTGGCCACTTTGTGAGGTAAGCAGTACACGCAATGATGTATTGCTTCTGCTTTGAAGGGGGGTTGATAGGCCCCATAATGTCCATGCCCCACTTCTCAAATGGCTCAAAGGTCACTTGAGGTTGCATGTGCATTTCATCCTTTGGGGTGGGTTTCCCCATCCTCTGACACCGATCACACTAGCTCGTGTATCTCCTCACATCTTGATGAAGAGTGGGCCAGTAGTAGCCTGCTTGCAATATCTTGAAGGCGGTTCTTTTTGCTATAAAATGACCTCCACAAGGCTCGTTATGACAAGTCAAGAGGATGTCAAGGACTTCTTTCTCCCTGACACATCTTCTCAAGATCTGATCTGGGCCAAGTTTGAAGAGATTGCCTCCAATCCAGGTGAAAGGGGCACTCTTTCTTACTATATTTCTCTTCTCTTTTGAGGATAGGTGTGGTGGGAACTGTGCTGAAACCAAGTAGTTTGCTATATCAGCAAACCATGGAGAGAGTACTGATAGAGCAAACAGATGTTCACCTCGCATTTGGTTATGCACCATTCCTTCTTCACCTGTAGGAAAATTTACTCTAGATAAAAAGTCAACAACAACATTCTCTTTACCAGGCTTATCAATAATTGTCAAATCAAACTGTTGCAGTAAAAGCAACCATCTAATAATGCGAGCATTTACATATGGTTTTATCATTAAATATCTAATTGCAGCATGATCAGTGTGCAAAAAGGTTTTATAGCCTGTGATATAATGTCTAAATTTGTTTAAGGAATGCACGACAGCTAGGAGTTCCTTGTTAGTCACTGTATAGTTTAACTCTACCTTTGACGAGTTTTTTATTATAAAGTATATGGCATAATGCAAATTTTCATCAATTTGTCCTAAGGCTACTCCTATTGCTTTGTTCAAGGCATCTGTGTGAATGTGGAAGGGTAGGGCCTAGTTTGGGCCTCTGATAATTGGCATAGTCACTAGCTTGCTCTTCAAGGTATCTAGGGCTTCTTGACAGTTTTCCGACCATATGAACTCAACACCTTTGCTTAAGAGGTCAAACAAAGGAGAGCCTATCTTGCTGAATTCTTTAATGAATCGCATATATTATCCGGCTAAGCCTAGGAAACTTCTGACATCTCTCACCTTCTGAGGAGGTGGGACCCTTTGGATGATGGCAATTTTGTTGGGGTCCACTTGCAGTTCTTGTTGAGATATTGCATGACCTAGCATAGTCCCTTCTGTCATCAAGAATTCACATTTTTCCAAACTGAGGGATAGGTTCATCTCAATACACTCATCCAAAACTTTTCCTAGCTTAGATAAAGCTTCCTAAAAGTTAGAGCCATAAGGAGTAAAATCATCCATGTATATTTCTATTGCATCATGAAGAAGTTCAAAAAATATACTTAATACTTCTCTTTGGAAAGTGGTTGGAGCATTCCACAAACCAAAAGGAAGGACCCAGTATGCAAAGGTACCCCAAGGACAAGTGAAAGTGGTCTTATCTTGGTCTTCCGGGTTGATTTGAATCTGATTGTACCCACTAAACCCATCTGGGAAAGAGAAAAAAAAATTCCATGCTAGACCCTCTAACACTTTATCTATGAAAGGTAAAGTAAAATGGTCCTTTTTAGTGGCTTTGTTCAATTCCTGATAGTCAACATAGATTCTCCACTTACCATTTTTCTTTGGCACTAGCACCAAAGGAGAGACCCATTCACTGTCAGAAATGGGATAGATGAATCCTGCATCAAGCAATTCCCACAGTTCTTCCTTAACAATATCTTTTAGTGCTAGTTTCATCCTCCTTTGAGGTTGCCTGACTGGTTTTCAATCTTCCTTGATGTATATATGATGAGTAAATAATGAAGGGTGCACTCCCTTTATCTCCTTATAACACCAGGTGAAGGCATCTAGATTTTTTCTCAGTAGGCTACATAGCTCCTTCTCCTGGGAAGTAGATAGGGATGGATTGATTTTCAATGTTCTTTCTGGGCCAAACTCTATATTTATGACATGGAGAGAAGTAGATTCGGCCACATAGATATCAGTTGATGGGTGGTTTTGGGTTTCTCTTACTATGTCTTCTAATGGTGATACACTGGGAGGTGGATTCTGAATCAAATTTTCAATCATATCATCCTCATCTTGCAGTTTCCCCCCATGGCGATTTCCAATGCACAAAGTGGTGTAGAATAAGCTTCATCCTCATCTTCCTCCTCCAACCAGAGAGGTATATCATGTTCTAACAAGGGTTAGGCAGGAGGGTATAGGACTAACTGCTTGGACATGTGTCCATTCTTTATGGACATGGAGGCGTCTTCTAGTTGTAGCACTATCATGGTCTTCCTCAAGGAGCCCTGGAGGTTAAGTTTGAGCATTATGTCATTTTTCATCACATTAATGGTAGCTCCCAGATCAATCAAGGTATGTGGGATCATTATACCATTGATGTGGACATCAACTACTGGGCTTCCAGGGTCCAGATATTTTGGACAGATTACCTACCCCAACATCAGGTCGGACAGTTGTCCTATGACATTGATGGTTGGGGCATCTCTCTTGTGCCTTCCTGGATGCCTAAAGCACTTCTCTTTGATCAACCTATTGTAGATAGGCACATCTTTTATGGCTTAGAGAAGTGGTATATTCACACATAAATGTTTCAATTCTCCTAGCAGTTTAGTCTCTTCTAGGGTAGGTTGGATTGTCATGGATAGTCTCTTAAGAAAGGGTGGATATTCTTTAGGTTCACTTTCCTCTTTATCTTCCTCAACCTCCCTGGGTGGAGGCTATCTATCTGGGAGAACATTCCCAGATCGCAAGTTTATTTCTTGAATCTCCACAGCATAAGTTGGGCATAATGTTTCCCCACTATACACTTGTTGAGCCTGTATGTTGTTCGAGTTGGGATTCAGCTGGGCAGGCATTTGGGGTTGCCTTGGTGGAGCAGAAGGTAACAGTTGTGGTTGGGTAGGTGGTGGAGGTAGAAGAGCAGGAAGAGAGTTGTATTGGGGCCTCCACCCCTGATGAGATGCATTCCACTCGGGTTGCGGCTCAACATAGGATTGAAATGAATGGATGGTTGGTTGGGCATGATATTGAGATGTGAAGGACCAAGGAGGAGGCATGGACCAGGAAGGATGAGCAGGAGGGCCCCAAGAAGGTATGGAGGTGACTTGGTTGGGGTTGTAGTATGCCTGAGATGTCCCTTGCATCCCTTGCTGGTGTGGTCTGCGTCAATGCAGTTTCCTTTGGTTTATGTAATAAATCGGTTCAGTGACTCCTTCGACCCCTTGGTATACAGCTTTAAGTCCGAGCAAGGAAGGGCACTTATCTATGGAATTATCTTCTTCACAGACTAAACAAACCTCTATAGAGTTCAATGGGCATTCATTCCTAGGATGCCTCCTGGTGCACCTAGGGCAAAAGATGGCCAAAGCCCTCTCTGCTTCCTCTTGTTTTCTTTTGATATGTAAAGTATCCATTTGCATGGAAAGAGTCTGCAGCATCTCACTCTTAAAGTCTTCCAGCATGTTTCCAATTTCACCTTTAATGGATGAATTGGAAGAAGAGGTATTGGCTATGGGTTGACTCCCCCTACCTTTCTTTCTCGCTACTCTAGAATGGTTTCTAAAAATAGTCTTTATGTCCTCAAAGGATAGTTGGTAGATGTCTTCCCCGGCAAGTAGATGGAGGGTCTCTAGAAGGTCTTCCTAAATTCCCCTGATCAGGACCAACTTCAAAGACTCAGGGTCAAGTGTACACCTGGCCCTTTTGTAATTGAGCTGGAACCTCTCTTCATAGTCTTCCAGGGACTCATCACTTCCCATGGTCATTCGGAAGATTTCTTCTTTAGTATCTTTTGACCTACAATATTCTTGATACTTGTCGTTCAACGCCTGCTGCATCTGAGCCCAAGTTGTGATGCTATTGTCAGGTAATCCCATGAACAAACACAATGCTGCATCCTTGAGAGTAGAAGGGAACAGTTTCAACTTTTGCTCATCTTTTGCATAGTCATAATTTCGACAGATGACAGCAAACTTGAACAAAAAGGTGTCAGGATCTTCTGTAGTCAGACCATGGAAGTGAGGTAGGGCTGAAGGACTTATATTCTTCATTTTGATGTCCCCATTGGTCTCCCAAATGGGAAATGTACCCTCTATTCTCTCTCCATTTCCCCTAGCATTTTTGTTTTCGAACATTGGCTCAGGAGGAATGTTTTCTTCTTCTTCTTCCCCTATAGATTCTTCAAATATTTCTAGTTGTTCACCTAAGGGTTTTTCTTGATTGTAGCCACCGAAGAAAAGAGAAGGTTGGTTGTGTAAGGCAGTGGGGGTGTTGGGCAAAAATTCTCCGGAATTATCTCTATTCCTCCGAGGCATGAAAGGAAATCTCTTTGGTTGGTTTTTGTTTATTTTTCCCCACATTGAAAATAATTGTAGAAGCTAAAATTGATAAAAACAAATTGCAACTAGCTGAAAAGAACTTGCCAAATGGAAATTTGCAGAATTGAAAGAAAAGAAATGACTAGTCTACTTTCTCTGAAATGAAATTTGCAGAATTGAAAAGGAAGCAAAGAAATGCAGAACTTGAAAGAAAATAAATGACTAGTCTACATTTGCCGAAATAAACTATTAGCAGAATGTTGCAATAGGAAATAGAATAAAGAAGTAATCAGAGAATACTCTGACGCTTCCCTAACAACAGTGCCAAAAAGTGGTGAGTGTCAGTATTGCAGCAAGAATGCTACAACTCCTCGGCTGCCAACTTTACTTTTATCAACACGGTAGTTCGTAACAAACTTGGAAGCGTTGGTGTTGTATGCACAAGTACTAGTTCTCACTACAGGTTGTCACTTGGTCAACCGGTGCAAGATCATTAGGAGCTCAAGCCAACTTCTATATATTTTAGAAGAAGCTCTATGTATGATGAATGAAAAGAAAGATTACTCTATAGATGTTATTCTAATTGTAGAAAGGAGAAAGACTGGAATGTAAAGCAGAACCTAGTAAACCCTAAATAACGTGCTAATTCTACTTTTGGAAAAAACACTATGAAAACCATAAAATTAATGCCATTACCTACTCAAGGAATTAAACAACATCTAACCATGTTATTTTTGGAAGTAAATAAGAAAAAAACATATTTTTGGATTTTTATGTGTTGTTATGTGAATTTAACATGCATTGAATTTATTGTGTGTAGTGAACAGGTGGCATTTTTTTGGAGCTTAGGAGAATGTAGGATGGTGTGGATGGGTCCTAGTAGGTCTTAGGTGGCCTCTTGGATGCTTTTCCCACACTCGACCTTCAAAATAAAGCCTACAGGAAAATCTCATAGAAGGAAATGCTGGGAAATGCTACAAGAAAGGAAAACATGCAAGAAGACTATTGTAAATCAGGAAGTGAACGTTATTAAGGAGATCTAAAGCGAAGAAAAACTGGACCACTAATCTACTATAGAGCTGCAAACACTAGAAGTCCTATGAATGAGGAACATTTGTGTTTTTGGGGCAGCAAGAGAGTATTCGCCTCAAATCATGGTCCGAGAGGGAGGAAGAGAGAACAAGGCACTGTTGCTAGCCTTTTGAATATTTTCTCATCACTACTTAACCTACTACCGAAAGCAAAAATGAAAGCAAACTACTAAATCATCAAAATCAACCTATTATTAACCATAAAAGAAAAATACATCTAATAGCAAAGTAATCTACAAACTGAAGTAAAGCATATAAATACAAGTAAAGAGAAGCTTCATTACTTGGATTGGGCCCTAACCCAAGAGCTTTAGCCCCCTGAGGTAACTCAGTGCAAGCTCAAAAAGGATTCCATCTTTATTATCAAAATAATAGCAAGATTACATAAAATTGTCACAAAATAATAAGCTCGAAATTTGAGCAGAGTTTACATAAGCCAAAAAAATATGACCTTAGTGAGGCCCTAGGCCTCTCTACTTATACATCTGAAGCTATCAATAGCTTCCTTAAAATTAGGGAGGCTTGGCTCCCAAAGTTGATATAAATATCAGTCATCCTCCACTTGCTCGACTGCCTTCTAGTGCATGATTCGGCTGCTTGTACTCCGAGCTGAATGAAGGGGAATTCGAAGTGAGGAGTAATATATGACGAGAATTCCCTCCTATAAGTCCTCTACTCTTTATACTTCAAGTTATTGTTGCCATTTGGCCACTGGATCCTTGACTTTGACTTCGAAATCCATCAATAATCTACATTAAATACATGTTAGACCACATGGCATAATAACTAACTCAACTCACTCTATAAGCATAATTATAAAATCATACAATAAGCTAAGAGAATGGTTGATTTGACTAGGTTAGGAGGTAAAATGAGGCCATATAATTACCCAGTTATGAGTCTCATCACTGACATCCCTAGCTCTCTTCAATTCTTTTGCATCCATCCCCTCGCAACATCCCTATCCCCTTGTAGGCAGCATTTCCCCCTTCAATTCCTTCCTCCGATACTGGGGTTTTATGCTTCCATCCTAGTAGTGGGTAAAGATAACAGTCCTTCCTCTACCAAAAACATCTTAATCCACGTCGGGACTTCCCTTATCAATTCCCCCCTTAGCTCGGAGTTGAACATCACCTCTGCCTTTGAGTAGGATTGATAGATTTCTACAGGGAACTCGACCATGTATCCCTCAATCGTAGTCTTCACCCAAAAATCCACTGCTCTTGTCTTATTGTTATCCAGCTGTTGTAATAATGCAATGTTAGATGAAGTCCAACTATGGTGAACTTTCACTAAGCCACTTGATGGACTCTACCTCTTCAGCTACCACAACCAATTGTATAGGTCCTCAGGGAACTTGCACCAGAAAATTTCATACTATTCAAATAAGCTATTAGTGTATAAAATCCCCTCATGTACCTTGTCGATCAGTTGATTCCTGTGGGCAGCTTTCTCTGCCACAAATTGATCTACTTTGTGGTTCCACCAGTCTCTGATCTCTCTTTTAAGACCCTCGACACCATATTTTGAACCAGTTCTCTTAACTTCAAGTATCGACAATGGAATCATTCGTTGGCTCAAAAGAGTCATCAGCGAAAAGATCCTAGGTTCAAGCCCATGAGGCCAACATAGGTCCGTTGTAGTCTAGGATAGAACTGGCATTTTCACCTCACCCCGAAGGGCAAGGAATTTCACCCAAACCCAATGTTTTAAAACTCCGACTCCGACATTGACCTGGCCGAGGGTCGACTTTGACTCTGACTCCGACTCGGTATCGACTCGGCCGACTCAATTTCAATGACTCGTCCGTTGTAAAAAATACATTAAATATTTTTTTATTTAAAAAAAAAAACATAATTTTAAAGATTTTCATTCATGTTTCCAAACACACAGCATTAGAATATAGATGGAAGACAACATATGATCAAAGTAGGATCATGAATATATCCATTATATCAAAATGGCACCTAGTGCACTATCCAATACATAGTTCAGAGCACTATGCATGCAACTCATGTAAAAGTTCCAAATAATGTCGGCAGTTTTTTTATGGATTTTATTCAAATTTCTCAACAAAAAATGGTAAGGGCATACACTATTAATAAAGATTTGGGCCTCATTCTTATTTTCTTTTTGGCATGCAATAATAAAACAAGATGACAGCATAGCAAGCCAAGGAGGCATATCAATGAACATGGAGTCACAATCCAATGTGACTTCAAACCCTAAGGCGTCTTTTTCATCACTAGAAGAATCCTCTACTCTCATGGCATACCAGTCTTCCAATCCAACAATTAACTATCATGCCATCCCACTAACGATGGGCTTACACAAATATAAAAGCTCCAATATACCAATGCAGTATTCAGCCATCATAACAAAAGTACAGAACCACATAGTAAGCAATAGAATTTGTAGTTCCATACTGGTAAGCACACTTTTTTTGTCAATTGATGGTTTTGGTTGAACCTAAACCGGGGGCTTCATAGCTATCTGCTTTGAGATACAGTAGCAACTGATAAACGTGTTTATATAGCTTTCATATGCCAAAGAAGGATTAAGCTGATCATAAATAAGATCAAATTCATAATTCACCAAAGAATTAGCATTTTATTAAAGTGGAGATGTCAAAACTGAACACTACAAAGATGATAAATGCATCAAGTCGATACAGTAATTAATAAAAAATAAAAATAAAAAGACGCAGTTTTTTTGGTGCCTGGGCCACTGTACGTAACCCGGCCGGGTTGATACGGACTCAACCGAGCTGAAGGTATTAACTCGGCCATCCAAACCGGTTACATGGTTGAGTCACAAAATTGAGGCCTGGCTCGAACCAACTAGGCTGAGTCGGTTCCAAGCCAGCCATTTTTTAAAAAACTGCCCGAAGCTCGCTGCGACCAAGAAGGGAGAAGGGTTCGCACGGGGTCGAGGGAGTATCAACCGAGCACAGGCGATCACACACATATGCATCCATAATACATGAAACAAAGATAACAGTACCCATAACACATATGCATAGATCCATCATAAACAATGCAGAACTAATAGAATCCTTGCATCAATCTATGAATCACCATTTACATGCAACACATAGACTATTTAAAATTTTAATAGGCTCACAAAGCACGATGCTCAATAATTAAAGTCTCAACAACCATTAGGTATATTTATATTAACTTAGCATAAAATAATAAAAAAGAATCTATCATTTCGCCATAAACAATACATAGAATACCCGGCTCAGTAGCTTGGGTCAGATCAGCTCCACAACCTCATCCCCCGGATCCCAGCTCTCTCTTTGCTCAGCATATGTACCTGTGTACCTCTTTTGCAACCAACTCCTTCTTCCTCTAGTGGGTTCAACAACAATATTCTTCCTTTTTGTTGGCTTATTGGGGCCTGACCCTAGTTTGGAAGAGTGATTTAGCCAAGCTAAACCCATGCTACCGGCCCTTTCGGCAATAGTCCATGCAGTGCGGACTGAGGTCTCACCCGAGGTAGCAAGGGTGGTGCTGGAACCAGGTTTCCACACCGAAGGGATGTCATGAAGAGAACTTGGAAGGTTTGTAGTTAACCCTATGGCTTCATGTCGTTCGTCCTTCAGTAGAACCAGAACAGAGCACCCTTTCAACCATTTAGTGAGTGTGTTATAGATCAGATCTATTCCTTAGGGTCTTTAAGAAAACATTTACCAACATTAACCAGTGTGTGTACCCAAACAGATTATAGATTCATATTAATAGCATAACATAGAGATCATAATAGATTCATAAAACAGAATAAGCATAGAATAACAATATTCCAGAATCACTTAGCTTTGTTGATATATTCAGTCCAGTACATTCCACTTCTGCCCTGCGCACTTAGCTGAAGGGGTCCGCACACACAGCTGCGGACTCTACTAGGCCTCCGTTCACATAGCTGTGGAGCCTCTATCTCCTATCACCAACCCCGAACTCCGACTTACAGACTCAGAACTGCTCTTGCTTTCAATAACCTATACATTGAAGATCCAAAATCAGACTGACTCTACCCTTAGAACTTCGCTCTATTTATACATTTCCATGGTCCGCGACTCATGGTTAGACCGACTCAGCTTCTATTATTCTACATTATTCTTGGGTAGAAAACCCTTTGACTTGACCCATTACATATCGTGCTCCATGCACTTCGCGGAGCCTTTACCCTACTCTTACCCAAAATTTTAGACTTTAGCCCCAACAACCCTTACGCGGGGTATCTGCTACCGAATAGGCCCGCAACACAATCATGGTGACTCATCCCGAGTCACTCAGCTGGTGCAGTAATCTTCTCCTTGAGGTCTTTTAGCAATGTATGTGCTTCATTTAAACTTGCTCCAAAATCCGATGCCATCTTCTGTACCTGCTACATGTGCACCAATGATACGTCACTATCTGTCTTAGTCTGCTCGGGGTCATATACGGCCTGCATGTTTGCCAAGCCATGGCTGAATGCATACTTTCAGTAGTGCCTCCTTTTTTCATGCCGCATCTACCCGGATCTTGAGGCCCTAAGCCTCCCTCATCTTGGCTAGACACTACGTAATTGGAACCATCTGCGCAATTCCTTTGATGTTATCATATGCTGGCTGTAACTCTCGCACCTCAGTTTCCTACCGTTGCAGTGTTGAGTCTTCCTAGAGGGAAGTGACCATACTAATGGACTCTTCCAACATGCTGGCACATTCCTTCATAGCGCGTATTATTTCTTCCCGCGCAGACTGAATGGTAGCCTTCCACTGCTCCTTCACCTCTAGGGGCATTGAGGGTCGCACTTTTAGGTGCAGTTCAACTATTTGTAAAGTGAGGGAAAATTGGACCCTTGCCACTTCATCCTTTGCATTACAAGACCCACTAGCCAACTTCTGGATTTGGATACTAATAGGTATCAGCTGCTATTTTGAGCTCAGGAACATGACCAACCTCTTCGCTAACAGGTTGCTCTGTCTACCAGTTCTGCGCAACTACTTCATCCCCCTGTAGGCCCAACTGTTCAATGTTGATATGCTACTCGCTAAGTACCTGCATAGCCCATCCTTCCCTTTCGTGGAGCTTTTTAGTGACATCGTCTTAAAGCAAATATAAGTTGTCATGTGGGAGGGCAGCTAAATTAAGTCCAAGCCTTGTAAGTCGTCCTATGATCTCTCTGTCTGCCAAATTTCGGTCATGACTGCTCCTATTGGTAGTGCAATATCATTCACGATTTTGGCCTGTACCAGCTGCTCGGCTGCAAAAATACCCATATCTCCCGGGGTAGAGACTATTCTTGACTAGGGGCCACGGGCTCCCAGTTCTTGTATCCGTACACTGAGCACCCCCAACATAGTCTTTTGCTCCGTCATGGCTTCCTCGAGTGCTTCCTGTGTGATGTCACAGACTGTGTCGCTGATGTCATTGAGATCGCCTTCTGTTAATGAGATTAGTTTTGCCTCTGATTTTGGAGGACTTGGTCTTCTTCCACGCCTTCGTGCATTCTATCGAGTGCGGCTGCTTGAGGGGTGAACAAGTGGAGGATGGGACTCCACCCTCTGTCTCTACATATTTTTCCTATCCTAGGGTTACCGATGGCCCGCTTCTGCCCCCTATTGTTGTAGCGCCTCCTGCTGTTTCTCGGGCCTTTTGAACTTCTGCCACGTGCTGCTAGTTATGTTTCTATTGTGCTATGTGCTTGGCCTCCACCTTCTATTTCTGAATAGTAGCTTCATCATGTCCCACTGCGTTGGGTCCGTGCCATACAATACTCTAGTACTGCATAAACAGTGTCATTAGTAGTAATAAAGGGAAGTGTGGTCCAAGTCTGAGTGGGGTCTTTGTGCACCCTGATGTAGACGTGGTGCATATTTGCCTTAAATGCGGTGACACTCTTCACACTTTCATAGACTTCCATGGACAGACGGGATCGCTGATTAATCCATTGATGAATGCTTGTCTCCATCAGGACCCAGAAGATCTTGATGTTGATGATTCTTCTGGCATCCTTTGTCACCCACAGCGACGCAAATTTTGTGGCCTCTGGCCATTCCTCATCTAATGAGGGAAACTGAGAATCTTCGGGTAGCTTGCTCGTAACCAGCAGGATGGATAATAGTAACCATGGGTAGTAGAAGGTCTTCCTCTCCTCTTGAGCCTCCCGATAATTGGTGAGGAATTATTCACAAAGAAACTGTGCCCAATTAAACTGCTCCCCTGCTACGCATTTTTCCCCCAATGCGACAACCATGGCTAGGACATTGTTGTCGCGACATTTCCTCATTACTTTTCCTGCCAATAGCTCAGTGGCCATGCATACTCCCTTATCTGTGATCTTTTCAATCGCATATTCGTGCTGAGTTTTCTCTAGGTTCAATTTCTTCTTCAGGGATTCCCTCATTTCCCGGTCACCTTTCATCTCCACGATCTCTGTGGGATCCTTGCCGTCATAGGGAAGCTGAGTAATCCTGTGAATGAGTTCCATCATGATAGGGATGGGTGTATTTATCCATAAGCATTCATTGTGTACCAAACATAGTAACTGTTTAATGACGAGTATTGTAATGGGGGGCCTATGAAAATGCGGAATTGACAGAAGGCAAAGTAAACCAGCCGCCTCTACTTCCCGCAGCCATTTCTGCGGCTGGAGTGTCGTAACCGCCCCCTCCATGCGTTGCTCCATCAGTTCACTGTTTGCTAAGTGGGGGAATTTTTCAGTATCGGCCAGGTCCCAATCTTCAAATTTGATGGTCGGGATGCGGCCAGTCACCGATCCTTCGAACAGGATCCCTAGAGGGAGCATCGGGGTGAAGAGCTTGTCATCCACAACATCTACATCCTTAGGAGCAGGGGTCTTCTCTTTCCTTGGGGGAACATACTTCGGCCGTTTTGCTGGTGTCCAGACTTCTTCCCTCTCTTTCTCAGGTTTGATTTCTTCAATCATGGTCACGGGGATCTCTTCCTCATCATCGCTGTCAATCATAATAGCCTTGCCTTTTTCTTCCATTGATAACTTGCCTCTACGTGGATTTCGTGGAGATGTGTGGACCGGTCCTGCTTCCTGTGTGTTCTTCCTGGTCCGTGGTGTCCAAGGCGATTTAGGTATCTCAATGGTAGCTCCTTCTTGTGGCGGGGGGTTCTGCGGCGCCTCTTCAGCCTCTTCTTGTGCCCTAAGTAGGCTTTCCTGCATGGCTTTTGGCAACTTTTTAAACCACGGGCTATTTCTCATGAGTGACTCGTCCATCGTCTTGCTGTCGGTTTGATACCAGTATGGCGTAAGATGTAAAGTGCCCAAGGTGGTTTGGATCCACGCTTTATATGCATGTTCAAATTGAAACTCGATCGTTCCCTCCATTCGTGGCTCATTAATGTGAATTTGGCGGTAACTTCCGTTCTCGCTATGACATGATGGCCCGTCGCCCACTCCTTAGTGTCTTAAATGGGACATCATATCATGAACAGTATCTGCAATGGCCATCTTGCATCCCCACCTTGCGGTAGCGCAGTCCCTGGTACGCGGACACAAGTTCTACTTCCTCCTGGCCCTGCGCATTATAACCGGTTTGCGCAGCCTACCTACAGACTTCTTTTGAGTCTCGCACCCTCTTTCAATGGCGTGGAGTGTTGGGACTAGATCCCCTACAGATAGTTAGGTGGGTGTATGCCTTGTGCATGCCTTCCTCTTCCCTTCTAGCCCAAGCTGCGCACACCCCTAATAGAGTCTGGAATCGATTCGCGCCACGCGTTCTGTGCATTTAGGAGGTTGTGGAGGCAACCATGCTAGTAAGGTCGTAGGGCGGTCACATATTATAGGAATGTCAACCAAAACTAGTTCCCTTATGTTTGCATGTCCCCTCTACGTAACTTTCATCTGTATGCGACTGATTTCATTTTCCAGTTCTGCACTTCTTCTTTCCAGCCATGCGTATTCTTCGTTGATATTGCGAAGCCTTTGGCTTCTGCGCCGAATGGTTTCAAGTAATCACCAGATCTCCTCATCTCTGGCATCTGCAGTGGAAGTCTACTTAGTTCTATCTTGTTGCCTCGCCTTCATCCTTGATCACAGGTATCTAGGTGGGTGGCTCCATCGATCCCTCGTTACGTGTAGGCTCTCAGTACCCCGTCTGCATGTGCGAACACTATGCATGCCTCCCCCAAGAATCTCAATTACTTAGCCATGGACAGCTGGAATGTGTCGTCATTCCTGCTGTCGCGGTAGGCTCAGCTTCCAAATTCCTAGTTAGGTGGATGTTCGTGCCATATTTCTCCCTACTTTCAATGGCCGGTGGATGTTGCGTCCTTTAACTTGCCTGATGGTTGCTTGCACTACTATCGGACATGCACCATGCCTGTTCCATGCCAGTCTCTTCTTTCTCCCGCGATCTGTATCTGCTGCCATGCGCACTACGTCCTCAGGTGTCAGCACCTCCCTTACTTCGGAAGTCACGTGTCGCAGCGACATAGTCATCATATTACAACTTAGTGTTGATACCTCCTACAGTCGGTTTTTCCATCATTCCATCTCCTCATCAGAATCTGCTGTGCACGAACTGTCGCGCTCCCAGGAGGTGTTTTCATCTGCTGTCAGCTTCACTAGGTCCCACGCTGTGATCTGGTAGATGCAGTCTAGTTCATCCTCACTGTCGTCTTCGCGCACTGGTTCAGTGTAGCATGCACCTTCGGCGGGATCCAATGGAACTACTACCTGTAGCAGCTTTTTCTCGAATATCATTTTGCATTTTTTCAGGTTGATAACCCCATTCATGTCCATTGCCCAGTCTATACCTAGCAGTGTGGGGTATGGGTTACTGTCATCCACAATTTCTATCACCTCGAAGTCGGTTTGTGTACTTACACCTTCAATGTCGATGGTCACCCCTTGCAGTCATCCCATGGGTAAGATCTTTTGTTGGTTGGCCATCCACAATTGAATCAGGGACCACTGCAGTGCTAGCCTGCCCATACGCTCCCATGTTTGTTTGGGTAATACATTCGCATTAGACCCCAAGTCCAAGATGACCTGATCCATCTCATAGTCTCCAATTTGCGTTGTTAGTCGCATCTCTCGCTCGGTACACAACACGTGCTTTCCCAGCTTCCGAATTACTCGGTACTCTTATTTTGGGCATGCCATTGCATTAGATCAGCAATGTCTCGACATTTGTACATTCGAAGCAACCATGGGATTAGTGGAAAGTGACAAAGAACCTTCTTGGAACTGAATTTGATTTCAACCCTAGTCTATACCTCCCTGCTTTACATTTTGGACATTCAGTCTCACTTGCAATATTTTTGTGAAATAATACATAACCATTCACACATGTGTGGATTTTTTCATACCATAAGCCTAGTTTAGTGATTTTCACTTTACATTCTTTGTTGGTAATGTGGATTCAGGTGGTAACAACCATTGTAAAAATGCCAATAACTCATCAAAACTCTCATTTGTCCAACCATGCACCACTTGCAAGTTAAGAATTAAAAGGATTATTTTTAAATGACTTAAATTGCAAGTACCATACACAAGTTTTAAAGCATCCTCCATCAACTTCTACCATTCATCCTTGAAACCCTCATTCAACATTCTATCAACTTCAATCCATTCATCAAAGGTTCCTACCTTTTCATTTGTGTTTGTTGCATCTTCATCTATGTCAACTGCCTCTACATCTCTCATGCTATGCAATTTTATCCTATACGGATAACAATTTTGAGGGAAAGGGCTTATACTTCAATGCCCATATTTTAGCATATATTGAAAAATCACTCTTCTATTTCTCATCTTCCCACCACGACAATCATTACATGGACATGCATATTTAAGCAAGCTCTTCTCATCAGCTATTCTCTCATCATGTGCATGGTATTCATCTGTTGTCAAAATTGGGCATTGACTCATCTTCAATTTTCTACATTCAAAGATGAAACTGATATGTTAACTCTTTACATTGAACTCTTTTCAGAACTTTGTTTGTAAAAGAGAAGTTTCAACTCCCATTTGAGCACAAATGTCAATTTTGCAAACATTTTAGAAACAACATATAGGAAGAGAAGACTACACATTTTTTACCAGTGTGAACACACCCATACACAACAATCACATAGTCAAACAACAAAAGAAAGTCATATTTGAGAGAAAGCCTATGGATCAACACTTGTTTGAGGAGATTTTTTTTTTTTGTATTTACCCCTTTTGAATGCAAATCTACCAGCATGACAACAAAAAATTTTGGTTAATATACTAGCATTCTTAAGGGCACATCCCTTGCGGCCATATTTAAACACTCATTACAACAACAATGAGGAGAAGAACACAACAATGTGGGTTGCCTTAGTAGCAAATAGGATGCATCACTCAGCTACAAGGGAGGCACTGATGTAGTGTAAGTTACCAGTTGTGCACTCTCTCCTTTAAAGCCTATTTCTGACATGTTCCAAGTGTTCATTCCTAGAAAATGAGGGCACTCCACTTGAGGGAGTCACTTACCTATTCATCGCAGCATGACGAGTTACAAATTATCACCTTTTTGGAACTTGAAGGGAATACATTCTATTTTTAGCCACTTGCATGGAGGGCACATTAATGAAGGATTTACACCACATTCTCTCCTTATTCCTAGCATGCAAGAGGGTACATCATTTGGAGATTTACATTATTTTTCTAAGCTTGAAGAATTTCACCCTAGTAGAAAATATGCATTAGGAGTCATATTTGTTATTCCTATCTTCATCTATAATTATGAGACTGGTCTTTGATACTCATTCAAGACCTTCAAAAGTTGTAATAATATTACCTAGGATAAAATGCCTCTTAATAAACTCTAGTTGATCAAGTAAAATGGTTCACGCTTCCATATTATTGATTATAAGACACATTAAAAAGTGTGACAAACCGACAATTGCTCACTATGTTTATCTTGTTGTCTATCTTGAAACTTGTGTAGTTTATCTCATTGTTGAAGTGAGACACCTTGTATGTGTCTCAAACAATTGATTTGTCTACAATATACTCAAAATTATCCCACATTTCCTTCAATGGATGTGTGAATATTCAGCAGGAAAATTTTCCTCCAATTACCATTATGGCAGAATCATATAGGAACAAAGTCATATGATGTAAATGCATGGACAATCCCAAACCTTTCCTCTTAAAGAAGCAACATGGTTTTGTGGATACAAGATAGATGAGATTGGAAAGCATCCAATATTGTCAAATCCATGCTTTTCATAAAATAATTAGATGACCAAGAAGCCACAAAAAAATAATGTTGATGCTAGTTGGCCCCCAACAACTTGGACTAGAGTTGTAACATCTAGAGATGAGTCATAGACACATTTAGAAAATTAAGGCATAGCTCAAGACAATGTAAGACTAGACAGATCTTTCTTGTTATAGACAACACACATGTATCTCATCCAAACAATTTGAAGTGGATTGATGAACGTGTAACAAAGATAGATTTGATGTTTCACTTGTTTTAGTCATTTTTGTCTACTAATAATTTTTCTCAAGTCAATGAGTTGGCTGGAAAAGGGGCCTTATATTATGGAAACATAAGAGAAACTTGTTTCTAGTTCAAATACAAATATGGAACTTATTTTGAACTCTTTCCACACACCTCTTTCTTCACAGGAACTCATAGAGAAACCCTCTAAATTTCTTGAAGACAAAACACATTGCACTCTCGTAGCTTTGTAGATGAAAATATAATTAAGCTTCAAGTTAATTCAAATCTATATTATCTTGTCAATTTTGAGGAGGCTATTGTCTATGACTCTGATGGTTCTAACAAAGAGAAAGGTACAATTCCCCATGCACATTTGTCCACAAGCCATTGTAGCAGAAATCATGAAAGTATGAGCATCTTAAGACAGAAACTACTCAAGGCACAGACGGTCATATGTGAAGAAGATGTTGAACAATTGGAAGAATATTGTTCTTTAGTAGCCCTACAAACATAGGATTTGTTGAAACTACTTAAAATTGATAAAGGGAGTGCTGGGAACGCTCAAATTTCAGACCTACAACAACAATCACCATTCAATAATAAGAAAATACACAAATTATTGAGTTGGAAATTAAACCTCATAAGCCTTATTCCGTGCATTTTGAAGGTGATCATATTTATGATTCAGATGATTCAAATGAAGAGCAGGCTACAAGCACATACCTTAGACAACCATAAGAAGAAAAACTATGCCTAGAAAATAAAGGTAAGAAGCTTTCTAAAATTTGACCATATACATTTCCTTTCATAGAGAAATCAATATTCTTTCAAAAAGCCCAAAGCTGAAGAATCAAGAAATAGTGATGGATGCCTTGTAGAAGAAGATATTTTCAGCTGGCACAAGGAATTAAAAATTTTCATGATAGATTTCACCAAGTTGTACAAAATTTTGTGAACCAACTAGAGAAATGGCCCAAGAAATATTGACATGCTACACCAGAGGTCCCTAGGATGAGGGAAGAAGAACTAACACATTCACTATCAATAGGGGCCTAAAGACATAGGAAAACTTAGAGAAATACATTTGCAGATCTATAGCTCAGAGTCAACAACATTAATCCTTAGTTGAGAGATTAATCAAAATGAATAAGTTTCGAGCCATTGGAACCCAAGGAGAATCCAAGCCATATGAAGTAGACAAGGAGCTAAAATATATGTTGACTACTAGAGAATTGTATTTTAATATCTTCAAAACAAAATTTCAAAAGACAATCTCTAGTGACACACTGTGGAATCCTAAAAGAAACAAGTACTCATAGACTCTTTCATGGTCTCACTGAAGAAAGATGTACAATCCCTCTCACAGAGCATGTTAGAATATTATGTCATCATGGAAGGGTTGTTACCCAATAGGATTAAGATGATTTACTCCTATTACAGAATCTTTGTGTCTTATTTTAAGAAGTATTGGGGATCCCTATGGAAGATCTAATCACATTATAGCAGCTACCTTTTTCAGTCTCTAAAATTTTGCAAATTATTTTCCTTAATTTCATTTGAAAATAACGAGAATATGAATAGATTGTACCTACTCAATGGAATCCCAAGAGTCCCTAGGGGAAATTACTATTGCAATCTGCAAGTGATGTAAAATTACTAGTAAGAAGAACTTTTGAATTCATGAACTTCTTTACTTTTGAACTTTGAAGTCTCTAAGTAAAATATGTAGAGTTTAAAAGATAGGATCTAGGAAGTTGGTGTATGCTATATCTATTGAAAAATAATATTGATAATACCAAGAAGGCCACTGCCATAATTGTGATTCAACATACATTATGATTATGCTTTAGACTAATATAATGTATTTTCATTTATGTGTGCATTCTGTGAGATTTGTTACTATAAGTCAACATACCGTTTTGCAAACTCGATAACTCTTGCTCACATTATTACTAATTATTTTTTGTTTATTTATTCAATTAGCACTTGTTAGAATAGAGAATGAATATTATTTATTTTCTCTAATAAGTTAATCATTATAATGTTGGTAAATCAACTAAATTTTTTCTTTCTTCATCTATTTTTATGTTTATTTCTTCCTGTCTTAATTTATCTTTCAACATTTAGTTAGTTTACAATAGTTTTAGTTCTGCAGTTAGATAGTTTTATTTTAATTTTCATGCTTCTTGTTGTGAAAATCATTCAATATTTCATAGAATTCAACAAACCAAGCATGGTTGTTGGGAAATAATACAGATGTGTCTCTTATCCAAAATGGTGTGAGGTCTTATTAGAACCTAATACCAAAGATAAACATTGTGGCTTTTACAGGGTCACTTATCGCTATCAATAATTAATTTTGAACTAGAAGGGGGGACTAATTGCATGGCTAACAAGAATTCTCATTCATACTATGCAAGCATTCCTGATGAAGAAAATCTCTCCCAACATCCACATACTCCCTTTACCTATACTAAGCATATTGACAAGGAAACCAATTGCAAAGATGCTCCCTATAATGAAACATTATGTTATGTCACTTCCACTAAGGTTAATTCCCTTAGGCGTATTACTCATTCTTATGCTAAAAAAATAGGAAGACTCTTTGTAGCCCTTCTTCTCCCTAGGAAAAGGGATATCAGAAGACTAGTGACCAAAGAGAATGTTTTAGTTGACTCTATCAAAGATATTATTGAGAATTCTTTTAAAATAAATCCCTAGTCCTTTTGATTATATAACTGTAACTCCATCTAGTTCTCTACCCTCTACACACATACAATACGATATTAATGGTGAAATTGGTCATATTGATCATAACAATTATTCCTGTAATTCTAAATACAAATCGAACTAGGACAAAATACTAGATATAATAGATTGTAATCCCCAACCTAAATGGATGTCCCAAGGTGCCCTCAACCTTGGAGGCAATTTGCATGATCTTCCTAAACAACCAAAGAGGATCCTACCAAAGTTTGATCTTGATAATTCTGTCACTCTTGAAGACCACATACAGAAATTCTATATAGCCTTTTATCTGATGAATGTGTAGCTTGAGGATGTGGTATATAGGTTTTTCTTTATACCTCTGAGAACAAAGCATCCACATAGTATTATAATCTACCTATTACTTCTATATCTAGTTGGGACTCTGTTATCAGGAAATCTAGTGTCCACTCGGAGCTGCTAGTCCCACTAAGATTGGTAGCTATCTTAGAAACAAAAAAAATAAAACCACTTTCATTTTCCTTTATGAGAAGTAGATAAGAGGGGAATGAAGGACACCAACCTCAATCTTGCGCTTGGTTCCTTGCTCAGCTCCTCTCCCTTCTAACAGATCCTTGTTGCTTCTCTTTCGTCTACCCAACTTCAAGGAGCACCTGTGGAATCACAGCAGCATAATACTATCGAAGAATAGAGATCTACAATCATAAACAATATAGGACCAGATATATATTGACCACACAAATGCATATATCATCAAACATACAAGAATGTGGAGGAAAACTTGAATAGATTTATTAATATCAAGAATATCAAAGAGGATTACAACCAATTGTTCTGACCCAGCGTCATCCTCCAGCATGAAAGCCCTTCTTTCACCTCATGAAAATCTTAGATCACCCAACACTATGATGTTCCACCAAGAAACCAACGGCACTTCCTTACAAGATACAAAATTCCAGCCTCTAGATCTCTGGGATGAGGGATCCATATATAGATGATTGCAGGGGGGTGAATCAGCTTCTAGGATTTTGATTAGTTTCCTCTCTCTGATAGTTCTTGATTCCACTTGGAGATTGATGATCTCCTACTCATTCCTGGGCGAATTCAGAGAGGCAAGTGTCATAGAAGAAGTTTCTGGAAGATTCTATGATCATCCACCTCACAAACTGTCTCTAGCATTTGTCCACTCTCGCCCATCGCACCCTACAGAAGGGCTTTTCAATATGCATCACACCCTTTTCACTGGGTAGGTGGGATGCATCGCACCCTTAGAACTGAGCAACCTGTATGGTCCAGTTTTGACCAGTTCTGAGCAGTTTTCTGTGGAGAACTTCTGGGAGGTGATGTAATCAGCTGACCTTGTTCTTTTAGGGTGTGAAGCAACACTTTTAGGGACTTAGGAACCCTTGGTTTATGGACATGTATCATTGGGGTTGCCGTGCCCAAAAATGTCTATAACAGTTGCCCCCTAAATCATGAGGTCGTTAATCTTTTGATGTCGGGTGAAATGCTTTATCATGAGGATCCGAAGTTTTTTTGAGCTGGAAGGCGACCTATAATAAGATACAATACAATACATTATCTTCATAATATTTTTCATGATCTAGCTGAGGCGGGCACTCCCATGCTCAGCTTTATAAATTCATTTTCATGTACATAAGACAGACAACCGTCTGTGTGGGAGATTGATGATTATGATAGAGTCATCATCCTTTTATTCGGATGATCATCTGTGCAGCAAAAATGTACATTTGAAGTCTTTATTTTCCTGAATATATTCTAGCCCGGATGGATGAAACTAGATCTAGGGTCTTCAAACTCGTTCAATCTTCACTCGGAGTACAAGTCGATCCATGTGAAAGATGTTCTGGAGTCGAACATGGAAAGACATCGCCTGATTACCAGCCAATGATGTAAGCGGTTAACAGGCGTGAGAGGAATCACCGATAATGATGATGACCCTCAAGGTACTACAGTATAATTCACATGGTGTGAAAAGGGACTTGGTGTCGAACACCACACAAAATCTTTCGGTCGAAGGCCATTGATGTAAACTTGTCGCCAGAAGGGAGAAACTTGCCATTGAGGAATGCAAGCTTCAAAGTACTGAAAGGGTTGTTCCTAAGTCGACTTCTTGGATAATGAGCTGATGTCGACAAGAAGTGACCCGTCGTAGGAGGGCCTTAATGAATCCCACATCTACAACATGGAACGGAGTAAATGATTTAGGAGGTGAAAACGATCTGATGATACAGGGTTCAGGGTGACGGTCATGAAAGAATGGATCGTGAATGTATTGCAGCGGATGAGACACAGGTGAATTCTCTGAGTGACTTCTCTTGAACATACCAGCGACACTGACATGGATTGGTAGCGTTAACCCCAAATATGGATGGTGCGGCGAACCAATGGTGATATGACCGGTGAATGGAACAACCCAACCCGACTCGGATGCAGAGTGAAAGTGTCATGTTCAAGAGCGACTTGCTACCAATAAAGTTTCTTCAAGTTTTCTTCCCATTATTTCCCCAGTCATTGCTGACCAGTACCTCTTTATTTTTGTCAAGCTTGAGGAGGATAACATATGCTTGTTCTATAATTTTCCCTTCGGGCAAACCCGTCGCTATGTTTTAACAAGCCTAGCAACAGTGAAACTCGTTCTTGTCTATATGGACAAGTTTGTCGCTATTCAGTTTTAACGAGTTTAACGACAAAGATAACTCAGTCCTTTTCAATTTTAGAGAGTCTGAAAGGGACATAAAGGAAAATCCAATAATCCTTTTTCATCATATAATCCCTTAAGTCCGAAAAAGTATAAAATAATACGAAAAGGATGAATTTTCGGTAATTTTAACGAGCTGAACAAACAAGCGCTCGATCTTTTTGTGTAATAATCCCTTAGGTCCAAAAAGATTAAAATCTAGAGGAGGGATAGCACTTCCGGTCACTTTAATGAGATGGAGAGGCCAATCGCTAGGCAATCTTTTCAAATTTTACGAGTCAAGTGAAAAGAGCTTAAAGGAGACTCGTTTTTGAGGAACATGTGATAATTTCGGGTAGCAGCTGATTCTAGGTAAGGTTTGGAATTTTCCAATCATGGCAGTGTCACAAGGATGGCTAACAGGATCACTCTTCGCAGTTGTTCCTCAAAAGGGGTAAACAATCAAATGGAGGTGAATGATTGGCTAAAATAGAGAGGAGGTGATGGTAAGAACATGACCAGGGCTCAAAAGATGATGATAATGCATTCAAAATGGTTATTTACTGGAAATTGGTTCATTTTTTAATGAGCTTAAACTCTGGGGGAAGCATTTGCTCATTGCTTAGGTTTAATTTTTAACGAGCTTGAACTCCACATAAAAACTACTCGTGACAGTCGTATAATAAGGATGTCTAATCGATAGGTTCAATTTTTAGGGAGCTTGCACCATTTGAAACTTTGCTCCGGATCCTTTCATTATGAAAGCTAGGAATGACCAATCCTACGAGTTTAAAGGGTTGAGAAACTACAAACTAAGAAAATAAATGGTTGCTCTTCGCTTGCATGCAAAAAGGTTTGCATGCCCCCAGGGATAGCAAAAAGTTTCCAGGTTACCATATGAAAGCTCTCCACCTGTGTTGCAGAAAAAATGCTTCCTTGGCGATGTCTACCAAAATAGACAAAGGTGAGTGGCGCGGTCGCCTCCACTCACATAACTTTGACGAAGGAATCTTATTCCAGTCTAATCCCATTTTCCTAAACGGACAGGTGTGTCAAACTAGTCATATATCCTCCGCGGAAACCTACCCTATACCCAAGGTTTTCCTGCCGAAACAGAACAGGGTGCATGCCCCCTGGGTTTTAGTCATGTCCTCCTGAATCACTCGCGCTCTTCAAGTGGACGGATTGGAGATTGATGAGACATTCTTTGCATGAAAAGACCATTTAGTGATGGCATTTCACTATTAGCTGGTCTACGAGCTTGACCACTCTGCCTTCATGCGGAAAACACATTACTCTAAAGAGTGAGGAGACAATGGCTCCCATGCTATAAATATAGTCACGCCCAAGGAGTAGATTATAATCTAGAGGTCCATGGACTACCATTACATTCAGGTAAACGGTTTTCCTTCTCAACGTTATGGGCACATTGGGAAGGATCCCTAGCGGTCGACTAGTTCCTTTGTCGAAGCCTGTCAGATTTCTCATCTCAGGCAGAAGCGATGGCGAGCCAAGCACTTCCCAAGCAGTTGAGGAAAGGATACTCATAGAAGCCCCTTCATCTATGATGGTACCGACCATGATCATTTTGTAAGCTTGTACAATGATTCGAAATGGTACATTAGCCAGTACCCGGGGTCTACCTAGTAGATTCCAATCGAAGGAAACGACTAGGTTGCTTGGAGGTGGGACCGAATAGATGGCCGGATATGACTCTGATGAACTTCCTTCCTGCGGTAAAGGAACGGGTAGACTACCCCCATGTTCATCGGAGTCTGTGTTTACGAAAATAATTTGAACGGTGTCATTCTCATTCTCTTCGGTGATTGTGTCATCTGAAGATGGACCTTCCAAAGACAAGACCGGGTCGACTGCCGCCTCAACCTTTTGAATTTTGTCTACTATGGATTCAGTGGGTTTATCTTCAATGCCAGGTGCTTCAACCGACCACAATGGCGTGTCAGTCGGATTTTCAACCAGTGATGGACTCGGCAAGAGTTTCTTATATCCAAGTGGAAGCCGTAGCGGTGAAGCCGGACAGTCATCCAAAACTCTTTTAGCTTCGTCTAGGAAGGGACAATGGTGGACGACGTGATCGCCTTCACACAGTTTACAAGGAAATTTACATTTCTTTTTTTGTCCAAATGCTTTGCTTTCACTAGTGATGGCGTACTTTCAACATGATCTTCAGAGGTTGATGACACCGGGTTGTGCAAACAAGGAGACCAGTCCCTTAAGATATGAGGGATGCAAGGACAATCTCAATGATAGTGGTCTCCTTTTCAAATGACACATGGAGATTTAGGCTTGGATGGTGTAGTGTGTGGATTTTCACCAGACAATGCCTGGTTACCCCTTTTCACCTTTGGCTCTTTCCTCTTCTTCTCTTTCTTCTCCTTCCCTTTCTTCTCCTTCTTAGTTACTTGATTTTTGGCCTTACCAGCTTTATCAAGCGAAGAGGAAGGAGGAGAGGGAGAATCGGATGAAGTAGAAGGTTGGGGGGTAACTTTAGTATCATCCAGTTGCTGACTTGATTGCTCAGGAATCATGGTGTTCTGAACGACGGAGTTCAAGAAGAGCCATATTGGCAAGCCAATCGTCAATCTTGGAAGTGACAATGTGGCCATATGAGGTGCACCAACATCTCCCCAAGAGGAGAAAGGACTAGGATTTCCCCCAAGGGGAATCCTTGGTTGGTGGACTCCATTTTAATCAACCTAATACCAACGTGGGAATGGTGATATTATTTCGATTAAAATAAATTTTAGACGCTTTGACACAGCTTGTTTTTTCAATTTTTAAGAGTCGAGAAAAAACAAAAGATGACTCTAGTCGCCCTCGATTTCTAATGAGTCTGAAGTGACAAGTGCTCAGATGGACCTTTTCCTTTAAGGAGTCTGAAAAGGAATAAAAGAGACTACTATGGAAATCTAGGCAGAGGGATTACCAAACCAATCGCAAAACTGCAGAATACTTTTTACGGTACGGCAGTCAATCTTCCTGAATGTTGTGTTCAATGCATTGCGATCAATAGGGCAACAGACACAGCTTCCGATGGATAAAGGATATAGCCTATTGTGGTCTCCCAATGTATACTCGACGGTACGTGGGAGCACAAGTCTGTACTGGCACTTGTCGTCTCAAAGAGGAGGAATCACCCAACCAACAGTGGAAGCGACAGTTACCAGGCTTTACGACGCCAAAATACGTCTCTATCCTAGACTTCTAAATGTTGTGCGTTAGGTTCCAAAGCATTTTTAGGTTCATTAAATTTATTTTACTGTTGATCTTTCTTAAGAAATTTTCCTTTCAGGTTCACCGCATGATGTAGATATGCAATTCCTAAAATGCAATCTAAGATGATTAACAATCATTTAATCTTCTTTTTGCAATGAAAATCCTAGCTACTAAAGAAAGAGAGATGGTATTCTTTCAACATAGAGCAGAGAGCACACACTAGATGCATTGTCCTAAATCAAACCAACAAGCAGTCTAAATGCAAATGCACATGCATGTATTTGTTTTCAGCTTTCTTAATGTGTGAATGAGAAGAAGAATGCTAAGTACAAATCTAAATTATCTTTTCAAAGCGACAGTACTAACAAATTTCTCTTCAAAAATGAAAGGAAGATAATGACGACACTTTGTTATTTTGAATTGAAAACTGCTTTCGACACTTGAAAAATACTAATTCAAATAAAATACAAGAGTAACTGTATAATCGACCATCAAGAACAATAGAATTCTTTTCTTTGACTGAAAACGACACTTGCAACACTTTCAAATCAAAAGACGACAGTTTGATTATGCTACTTCTTTGTAAAAGAGAACTGAAAATCGCACACAATACATAAAAACATTCACAGTTATTTTCACAATGGAGGTGGAAAGATGGAAAGGAAGGGGGTTTTGACAATGGTATACTGATAACAGACAGCCAAACTCCTAAATAGAGTTGAAGAGAGTGAACACAGAAACCAGAATCTGAGAGCAGAAGAGGTCTTGTCTGATCAGTGCACCTGTAACACAGGGAAAGTGCGATGCAGTGCACCTACTGCACACGGAAGGTGCGATGCATCCAGATTCCCAAGAGGAGAAGGTGCGATGGTCCAGGGATGAGACTTCAACTGGGTTCCGAGTCATAGTTTGAAGTTCAGTTTAGGGACTTAGGCCAAGAAAGTGATGTTCAGTAAAGATAAATAACAGGGGCTGATCTAATGAGGTTACTAGAGCCACCACTAGGGAAATTAGAAGGTTTGCAAATCGATTGTTCAGTTTATAAACAAAACCGGAGATAGACTGAAGCAACATTGATCTACTTTGCACTTGCATATCAAACACAGTTCGAAGGCTAGCTGGCTTAACTCCAGGCTCCATCTGTAAGTTTATAAATCAAACAAATATAGACAAACAAAAAATCTATTCGATCCCCAGCGGAGTCACCATTTTGTTATCGGGAAATCTAGTGTCCACTCGGAGCTGCTAGTCCCACTAAGACTGGTAGATATCTTAGAAACAAACAAACTAAAACCACTTTCGTTTTCCTTTATGAGAAGTAGATAAGAGGGGAATGAAGGACACCAACCTCAGTCTTGTGCTTGGTTCCTTGCTTGGTTCCTCTCCCTTCTAACACATCCTTGCTGCTTCTCCTTCGTCTACCTAGCTTCAAAGAGCACCTGTGGAATCACAACAACATAATACTATCGAAGAACAGAGATCTACAATCATAAAAAATATAGGACCAGATATATATTGACCACATAAATGCATATATCATCAAACATACAAGAATTTGGAGGAAAAGATTAATATCTTTATTAATATCAAGAATAACAAAGAGGATTAAAACCAATTGTTCTGAGCCAGCGTCATCCTCCAGCATGAAAGCCCTTCTTTCACCTCATGAAAAGCTTAGATCTCCCAACACTATGATGTTCCACCAAGAAGCCAACAACACTTCCTTACAAGATACAAAATTCTAGCCTTTAGATCTCTGGGATGAGGGATCCATATATAGATTATTGCAGGGGGGTGAGTCAGCTTCTGGGATTTTGATTAGTTTCCTCTCTCTAATAGTTCTTGATTCCACTTGGAGATTGATGATCTCCTACTCATTCCTGGGAAAATTCAGAGACGCAAGTGTCATAGGAGAAGTTTCTGGAAGATTCTATGATCATCCACCTCGCAAACTGTCTCTATCATTTGTCGACTCTCGCCCATCACACCCTACAGAAGGGATTTTCAGTATGCATCGCACCCTTTTCACTGGGCAGGTGGGATGCATCGCACCCTTAGTACTGAGCAACCTGTATGGTCCAGTTTTGACCAGTTCTGAGCAGTTTTCTGTGGAGAACTTCTGGGAGATGATGTAATCAGCTGACCTTGTTCTTTTAGGGCGTGAAGAAACACTTTTAGGGATTTAGGAGCCCTTGGTTTATGGACATGTATCATTGGGGTTGCAGTTCCCAAAAATGTCTATAACAGACTCCTTTAATAGGGTTTTGGTCAATGAATTTGGTTAGGATTAATCACCATATATCCTTCTCAAATAACTTATTGTAATCAATATTGAGAAGAAAGAAAAGGTCAAGGATTTTAATCAATGTTTCACTACTATGCTAAATAAGCTCCCTAAAGACTCCCACTCTATCGACCCTCTAGCCATGGAATATTACACCTCATCCCTAAATGCTTCTATAGCCATGTTTGTTAAAATGAAAGATAAGAACACCCCGACTCATAAATTTGAGGAAGTTATGAAAGTGGAGAATGAAATGTTATCCTTTGTAGGGAATATGCCTAAGGAAGAGCCTAAGGATAGTGGGAAGAAGCCTCTAGTGCTGACTAAACCAATGAAGAAAGAATATACATATTTGGAGAGTGTACTCAAAATCCTAAAGAATATTTCAAATGAAGTAGTTGACTTGAAGAAAAAACCAGGGAAAAGTTAATCAAGACATATACCTTTCCATCATTTTTAAAAGAAAGCCAACATCCAACCCAAACTAGTCATGGTTCAAGAGTAAGCCTGAAATTAGATGATTTTGGCATTGATAACTTTTGTTCCTATCATCAAGCCAATAATTTTGAGAAAACCTTCCCTCAATGGATAAACTCTATGATGATTGTTATTAATCAACTCCTAGAACAACAATTATTGTATGATGAGCCATCTTAAGAAGCTAATGATGAACCTAGCATAACTGAGGAAGAAGCGATTGAGGGGTCAACTATGTTCTTATGGTATTGGGGGTAGACACTCATACACATATCATTAGAGAAATATCTTTAGGAAAAACCCAAGCTACTCAAGTAGTCCTGAGAAATTATAATCTTCACAGTAGGGGACCTACACTTGATACTTCTCAACCTACAAAAGGAAAATATCTACTAAGATAGGGCATCTCTACCTTGGGCTCACTTACGAATAAGGAACAAAAGGTTCCTACATCTTCTTACGGATACGGAACCTGGTAAATTCTCTTACCCAGGATATATGGAAGGAGTCATAACTATAGATTACATATGTTTATTCACAAGAGGTGGGGGTGAGTGTAGACTGAAAGTATTGACCAACTCGGGCTAAAGCTAATATCTTGTAGTCCAGTCGAGGTTCTGAAGAAAGCGTGAGTATAAGGGGAAGGGGCATCCATGAAGTCTCCATAATCCAAAGGGGGACTTCATGCTGGTCATTTTAATCCCGGTCATGAGCTAACACATGTTGGAGGAGTTCTATTGAAGTTAGTTATAAGCACTACAGTTCTCAACCAGAAAAAAAATTACTCCATAGCAGAATAGAGGAGTATTCGCAAAGGGGAGGACTCCTTTTTGTCCATACTGACAACATTTTCCATTTTGAGTAAATACATGTAAATCCATAAATAAATACAACTAACCTGTGATTCGATCAAGTCAATTTAGTTAGCCAATTGTGAGAGTTCGGCAAGGGAGAGATCTGAGCAGAACGGGGGAGAAATCTAAGTAGAACGGAGGAGTATTCACAGAGGGGAGGACTCCTTTTTGTCCATATCGACAACATAAATACATGTAAATCCATAAATAAATACAACTAACTTGTGATTTTGAAGACTCGAATGGTGAGTTATCCCGTATCTTCTCTGATTCCAAAGCCTTGAATTGTGAGCTATCCCGCCTCGTGAAAAGCCTCCAATTCCTTTACAATTCTATTCTATCCATGACAGAGGCTCTAATTATATAGAAAATTTTACGAACCCTATAAATCTCTAACCATATATGGCTTTCTCTCAAAATATATCAAAGCCCTCCAAACCCTCCCGCCAACCCTCTCCAAACCTCCCGCTAACCGCGCCATTTTCATGCAAAAATTATCCAAAACCCTCCCACCAATGACAACAATTTAGCGCCAAACGAGCCATATTCATGGATAGATTCCTCTTTTCATGGAATTTAGAACCAGGGTAAACATTTTCATCGAAACACGGTCCCTAGAAAATTTTAGCGGTAATAATAACATTTATTTTCATGGAAACATGGTCCCTGGTAAATTTTCGCGGGTAATTGGTTTTCGTTCCTGGGTGTTCCTTGGCTTTCCTTCTGGCCTTTCCTACTGGGATTTCCTTCCTAGCCAGTTTTCCCACTCTCCCTCGGTCATTGCAGTTGGTCGAATTTTTAATTGTATGCAATTTGCACTTTGTTTTTGTTTTTAATTTATGGACTTTGCTTGTATGTTTCGAGTATTTTGTTTTTTATTTTATTTAGAGTTTATTATGTTTTTTGTTATTTTTATTTTAAATTGTTATTTTGTTTTTATTTTATTTAAAGTTAAATGATTTTATTACAATTTTGTTATTTTTATTTTAAATTTAAAATAAAAACATCATACTCCAAGGTATCACACTAGAAAATTTCCAAACCCAAGATGTAAATATCTAGTAACTAAAATCAGAAGCCACCCCATGAAAACAATACACATTATAGATAAAGATAGTTTATTAGTAAAGAGAATGAGAAATGCCAACTCCATAGAATAAGAATAATATTTTTCATCTGTGTTCTTATGCAACAATTCTACTTGTGATTCAGGAAAATAAAATGGTGTTTTACATCATTGTAGGATTTGGGCAGGCTATTTTATTGAAATTGCATAAATATTAAAAAGATAAGTCCAAAATCCAGAGATGACTACAAGTTATGAAAAACTAAGACTTGGGTCATATACAAAAATGGATAAGAACAGTCCTGAAAATACCATGAGGTACTACACGAGAGGAACCATCTCAACTAAGTCCCTGTACAACTTTTTTTTGCATGTCAATTGAACTAAGTCCCTGTACAACTTTTTATCTACATGTCAATTGATTTGTGATGACAGAGGTGGGGAAGAATATTCAGAATCCAATCAAATAGCGAGATAACCCAAGTCATGCATACCAACATATCCTCTAACATCCTTCCAGCTCTTCCTAAAGAAGTGTTGCTACATTGACATGAATTGTTGCTCTTATTTATTTTTAACACCTAAATCAATTTGCTGAGTGATTTACCCAAAAGTAAGGTTGTGGATCCAAAGCAGTGAGTTTAGGACCTACAATTTTAGGACCTAGAGAAATTAATAGGCTGAGAGGGTAAAACCTTAAGATCTAGAGGTTTCCTAAATTACCCAAGAGATAAGAATAAATATAGGAGACTTATAGAGAGGTTAAATGACCGAAGAGATAAGAATAAATAGAGGAGACTTATGGAGAGGATCAGTGCACAAGTAAGATGGAATTTACTTGAGAAAGGTTATTAACCCTAGGGAAGCCACAACCAAGGAAAGAGGATGAGCAGATGTCCTCCCTAGTCTAAGAGGCCAAGTGAATGTCATAGAGGAGGTTGCATGATTGATTGCGGCATGTTTGATATCCCTTCTGTGGTTTGAAGGAGCGGAAGCCTGGCAACAAGCTAAGAGGGCAATATGTGGTTACATGAGTAGCGTTGAAGCCTAGATCTCACATGTTGTGAATGGTTTGAGGAATAGGATGGCCAATCGTAGGGATATCCTATGGATATAAGGGTAGTCGCAATCCATCATAGCCCTAGGTAAAAGGGTCGCAGTAAGTTCAAGCAAGGCCAAGGGGTTCAAACTTCAAGAAAAGTTGGTTGAGGGTCTAAATAGGTTTATATGGGAAGACCAGAGTGACCTCAAGAAGGTTGCATGGTGGCTAAGGCCTAGTATGGCCAAACACTACCAAGACAAAGGAATCGAGACACAAATCAAGAGGGTTGAGAGTTAGTTTAGGTAATTTGAGGGGAAGATCTGATGCTACAACATGTAGCAGATGTCTATACTAAGATCCAGGAGACTTGGTTAAGGAAGATATCTGGTGTATCGATGATTGGGAAGACTGATGTGAAGGTCGTGGATCTGTGGTGGATAAAGGAGAATTAGTGGCTCTGTCAAAGGGTGATCGAATTGCCCAAATTGAATGAAAAGAATATAAGGAGAAAAACAAGGGTAATTTGGTGACTAGTTGTACTAGTGAAGGTTGCGAAAGCGTTGAACTATGGTTTGTATGGTTGTCATAGTTTGGTCAATAAATGACCTCTATATATTAAAGAAGTTTGTTCATCAAGATAAGATAATTATATTTATGTCTGACTATTAACCACAAAGTAGGTCAAAGGGATTGTTGAATACAATGATGTCCATACAATGAGGGATAACTAAACAGTCTTCTATAAAAAAATACAATGCATGAATATAAAAGGTACAATGTAGGAACATAAAAGATACAATGTATGGAATTCCCAAGCGGAGAAGACCTGGGAGTAAATGGGTCTAAGGATCAAACCCATCTCTCCTAACATTCGAGGCTGAATGAAGAACACTCAAGAAAACTCCACAAAGTTTGTTGGCCCGGTGAAAAGTGAGGTATGGTGTGGCGGGGTGAGATCCCACAAATCCTCACTAATCTAGAGTCTATATATGAACTGGTATCAATCGATCTCTTGGTTCTCGTGTCTAAAAGTAGTACCCTGAAAAATGTTGTGATCCTCTATGTGGGGTCTGCTTTCATGGGAGGCTGAAGAATATGTGCTCGGAACCTAAGAGACTCCTACATATATAAGGCCAAACATCTCTAATCAGGATACCTAAAAAAGTTAGTGAGGGTCTGAGAATCTTTGAACAAGCAATGGAACCTTCCTCTGATCTTGTAGTAGACAAGGCATCCAAAAATGAAGTGCACCTCAGTCTCCACTTCCTATACATGACATACGTGGCAGATTATGTCTAGTCTATCAATCTGGTGGTACGTTTCTACCTGAAGTCTATGAGAACCTACTATGAGCTGGCCTAGAGGAATATGAAGAGCATGCATCTAATGGTGAAATGTATACTGTGGTCGAACAATAAACATCACTCTCAACTCCAAGAAGTGTTCAGTGTTATCTTTGGGCACAACCCTTCCGGAGGATTGACCTAGGTGACCTGGATGAGCTGCCTATAGATGTCCTCCCTAATTATCTTGTTCATCTCCTCGCTAGTAGGTAAAAGGTGACCATGATCATCTAAGGAATATCAGAAAGGAGGGAGATGATCCAACTGAATGCCCACTGACTCTAAGAGATCTGAATCTCTTGTAAACCAACATCTAGCCTGGCCAGAGGGAGTAGAACGGGCAATAGTCTCAGAAGACAAATATGCCAAGTAAGGATATCAGTCCATACTCTTTACTGAGTCTGCAAATCCCCGTACATGATGCAAGCATGAGATCAAACTAAAGACCATCTGAAGCCGAAAGGGATGAGCTCCAAACTCTGCAAGGATGATGTGCTAAGGTACTGTCTGTTTGCTTCTAATGATGCGATGGAGAAGAAGAATTTGGACTCTCCCAAATGAAGCCCAATCCAACTCAAGCAAAGACGGTCCCCAAATCTCTCAGCCATACAGAACAGTGGGATAGATGAAGATGTCCATTGTTGAAGAAAGTGTAACTAGGTTTACAAATGTAATTTTGATCTTTGTACTTATCAAGAAAAAGAAATATTATTTTTGTAAATTATAAGAATGTGTTTCTTGCTCATTTCATAGGTCTAAGAAAGTCAAAGAGTCCAAGTCGTGTATAAGGATATCTTCTTGAGCCTATGTGTAAATGTATACTAGTCTAAAAGGCCCTCCAAGACGAGCACAAAGAAGTTTGCAAGATAAACGATGTACAAACATAGTCATGTCGGCCTACAAATTAAATATAAGTCATGTCGGCTTGCATCAACGGAAACAAATTTTCACACTATCATGTTGGCTAATTATGGAGGATGAAATACTATAAATACGAGACAATGATCTTTGCAAAAATACAAAGTAGAGGACTCAGATACCTCTGAGATTTCGGTGGTAATTACAGTGGTAATTATAGTCATAGTACCTCGCAATTTATGATATTTCGGAGAAGTATTAGAGTCGTCATGTTCGGGTTATTTTAGTAAAGGATACATTAATCGGATCTTTGTATTGGAGAATATGTTTCAGGGTATCATGTTACACTATATAATTCAGATTTCTCTTCTTAAATTTCGATGATAAGATATGAAGGAAAGCTCGGTAATATCTCTGCGTTTTGTGTGGAAAGGAGATCAACATCAGAGTAGTCACATAATAAGAGAGCTCAGATTGAATGGAGAAAAGTTATGAGCTCAAACCTTTAACACGTTCATTCAGATCCCTATTTATGGTATCATGGTAGTAAGAAACTCAGAAGTCTCTCTAAGGTCTCCTAAAACCAATAGACATGAAGATTATGTGGTGCCACCTCGATTACAGTCTTGGTAATGGAACAATGAAATATGCCCCTACCTTGGTGTAGTAAGATAAAAATTGCAATTACAAATTGTAGCATCATTATGGTGAAGAGTTCAGTAATGATCTCATTGTCATGATGAATATTTTAGTGAATGTGCAATAATGATGAAATCGATGAAGCGACAATAATGATGATGATCTCAGTAATGACAAAGAATAGGATTGGTGTCTTAGTCTTGGAGTGGCCTAATAGGTCAGGGGTCATGGTCATGGTATTCGTCAATTGGAATCTCTATAAGAAGATTTTTGTGTGGGTTTCCCTCTCCAAGAGGGAGAGGTTTTGGCCCTGGCAGAAAGCCAAAATCGTTTGTTCTTGTCTCTTTGTTTTTGGTAGCTATTTGATGAACTAATAAGAAACACTCTAGCTAAGAAGAAAATTTAAAAACATCACAAATAGTTATCATGCAATAAGAATCTCATTAACTATAACTGACCTAGATTCTTGAACATGGAATCAGAGCTAAGGTGTTGAAGTCAAAGGAAGGGCAACAAAAGAGACATACAAGGATCAGTCTTCAAGAAGGGCATGAAAGCAAGGTTGAAGAGCTTTGTCAAGATGGAAGGATAAGTCTACAACAATAGTCTACAACAGCAAGGTAACTCCACATCAAGAAATTATGTCTCCACATCACCATCATCAAAAGACCACCAAGAAACTCATCAAGATATCTACAAAGTTATGAAGCTCAAAGGACCTCAAAGATCTCATCATCTTGAAAAATATTGAAGTAGTCCTCACCACAGAGCATATTGAAGGCAAGAAGGCATTGTCATCTTCAAGGTTATAATCAAGTAAGGATCATCTCCTTGCCCTAGAAGAAGACCATCTGAGGAAGCAACAAATCATCCTCATCAAAAGGGAGCAACCTTTTCTATTTAAGGAAAGTCTTTCTCACTTGAAAGATGATCATCCAAGAAGAAGCCCTCATACATCTTCTTCAACCTTGATCAACATGATCAATGTGAATATTTCATATTCACATTAAAAGTAAGTATATTTTCAATTTATAAATTTGGTTAAATGACTTCAAGAAATGCAAGGACAACTATAAGTTGATGGTTCATCAACATTCCTTGCAGGAAGAAGGAGAATAGTCATAATCCTGTAATAAGAAGAAGTCATTAAACATATCAATAGGTCTCCTCTGAATTTATGGAAAGGGATGCTTATAAAATATCCCCTCACATAGAAATATTAGAGACATCAAAATGATGTAGATGATAAAATCATTCTCTAAAGATGCAATGAAGAAGGTCACATGAAATCTGATCTACATGAAAGTAAAGGGTATCAAAGGATGTAGGATATATTCCATCTAAAAGACCTAGAAAGGAAGATAACCATAATGCACTAACAATCAAGGTAACAAATATCCATGGGATAATACGGTTACCTCATTCGACAACTTATGGTATCTATGATAAATAAAGAAAGACAAGTTGATGGCAGAAGTATTGAAGGGTACAAGACTAAATCATGTGCAGAAAGGAAAGGGAAGTTTGGTCTTCAAACAAGGTAGAATAGGTATAACTAAAAATATGGAAGCTCATATCACCGGACATATGGAGGAATCTTAAGAAAATAGCCATGGAAAGAGGGAGTATCAAATCTCTCATGAGTAAGATAGTATCCCTCACAAAAGGGTCCTATCATAAGCTTTTATTATAAGATATGACAACGATAATAAGATGCTTCATGGCATCATGGAAGCATTAGAAACAAGACCTCATGGCATCACCATGTGAATCATGAAGGAAAAAACTCATGACAGACAAACATGAAGGATATAGTTGTTGGCAACCTCAGTGGGCATTGAAGGAAAAGAAGAAGTCATCTAGGACAAGGCTCATCATACATCAAGTCAAAAAGGAAACATCTACTAGTTGGGGATATACAAGATCCTCAAAATTCTTTGATGAAATCCTCATCATAGGGTTCACTAATCTAGAGAGGAAGTAAGTATTTCTATTGCAACTCCAACTTATGGAATCCATGAGATGATATGACATGAAGAAAATCAAGGGATTGAAGTTCTTTTCAATCTAGGAAGATGATGGAAGAAGCATTGATAACTTGAAGGTAAAATAACGTATGTATACTTATGTTTAATATTATAATGTCATGTCATATGGTATCAACTAACATGGATCATTACTTATATCTTGAAAAGCATGATCAAGAGAAAAATGATCTCCACCTCTGAAAGGATGAAAGAAGGCATAAGACACACTAGATGAAATCAACATAATATGTCCTCATATGAAGTATGAGGTGGTTGACCACAATTAAGAAACTCTGATTAAAAACACCCGGGAATGGAATATGTGGAGAAGGAAGATATCATGAGATATGCAACCCTAATGAAGGAAATCAACATCCAAAAGACCAATAAGGTTTGACTAGGAAATCTCCCGAAAAGATATGAAGACTCTAATGAAAGTCTGAAAAATATGAAGACTCTTGACAATGGATATCTTTGGGAGATGTGTCAATATGTGTGCAGAATGTTGATACCTACAAGAAGATGTCATGATGAAAATCCATCTCGTAAGGTATGATTTGATTTAATATGATGTTTGCATTTCTTGAATAATATCTGGATAATGCAAGGCTACTTGAACAAGAGTTGTAAATACAAGTACAAATAGAATTCATGTGATGGATGGAAGAAGCATGATGAGAAATAAGTAGTCATATAATGAAGGTTCGAGATATAAATAAGGCCATTTTCCATGAAGAAAAGAATGGCATTATGAACTAAGGAGGAAAGTGATCGATGGTTTCTTCCCTACAACGAAGAAGCTCAATTGGTTTTCATGACATCAAGGAGAGAAGTTGATCAAGCAGTTGAAGGACCGACGAAGATGAAGTTGTTGATATACAGAAGATCCCCTAGCTAAGAGGGATTCTTGATAGGTCCCTAACCAAGAGGGAGTTTGAATTAGATCACCCTTGATTAAAAGGGAGTGACAATTGTGTTTTTCTATCTCATGTGTCATAAACTAGACTAGGACTAACAGTCGTAAGTCTAGGTGAAGGCCATGAATGGAAATGTAGACACATGATAGACACAACATTCTTGTCTTCACTTTGAAGAAAGAATGGAGGATTGGGTAATCATCTGGCATTCAATGTTCTTTGAGGATGTGTAGGGAATCCAAGACAAGAGTAGGCAAGAGGACTAATATTCTTTGAGGATTGGGAACCCAAGATAAGAATAGTCCTAGAAGGTCATATTCAGTGAACACTTGGGTGGGTATGTACCTCAAGAGACAATGACGAAGGTATCTATAGTCATTGATCTCACCAACATTGTGCTTTGAGCTGATGAGAGATAGAGTTGTCAGTCAAGGCATTGTTGTGGAAACAATGTTGATTACTATGATGCTATACAGATGGGTTACTAATCTGATTCTTTTTATGAGAAATTTTTCAGATTGAGAATGACCAAGTACCATTATAAATACCTCCCTAGTTAAGAGGGAGTGTTGAAGAAAGTGTAACTAGATTCAGTACTTACAAATGTAATTTTGATCTTTGTAGTTGTCAAGAAAAAGAAATATTCTTTTTTCCAATTATAAGAATGAGTTTCTTACTCATTTCATAGGTCTAGCAAAGTCAAAGAGTCAAAGTCATGTATAAGGAGCTCTACTTGAGCATATGTGTAAATGTATACTAGTCTAAAAGGCCCTCCAAGACAAGCACAATGAATTATGCAAGATAAACAATGTACAAATAGAGTCATGTTGGTCTGCAAATTAAATATAAGTCATGTCAGCTTGCATCAATGAACACCCTCTTCACATTATCATGTCAGTTAATTATGGAGGACGAAATACTATAAATACGTGGCAATGATCTTTGCAAAAAGACAGAGCAGAGGACTCGGATACCTCTGAGATTTTGGTGGTAATTACAGTCACAGTACCTCGCAATTTCTGAGATTTCGGAGAAGTATCACAGTCATAATGTTCAGGTTATTTCAGTAAATGATACAATAACCAGATCTTTGTATTGGAGAATATGTTTCAAGGTATCATGTTACACTATACAGTTTAGATTTCTCTTCTTAAATTTCGATGATAAGATATGAAGGAAACCTTAGTAATATCTCTGCATTTTGTGTGGAAAGGATATCAACATTGGAGCAGTGACACAATAAGAGAGCTCGAATTGAATGGAGAATAGTTATGAGCTTAAACCTTTAGCACAGTCATTCAGATCCCTAGTTGTGGTATCATTGCAGTAAGAAACTCGGAAGTCTCTTTGAGGTCTCATAAAACCAATAGACATGAAGATTATGTGGTGCCACCTCTATTATAGTCTCGGTAATGGAACAATGAAATATACCCCTGTCTTGGTGTAGTAAGATAACAATTCATTGCAATTACAAATTGTAGCATCAATATGGTGAAGAGTTCAGTGTCAAGACAACAGTAATGATCTCATTGTCATGATGAATATCTCAATGAAGGTGCAACAATGATGACCTCGATGAAGCAATGATAATGATGATGATCTTAGTAGTGACGAAGAAGAGGATTGGTGTCTTGGTCTTGGTCAGGTGTCATGGTCTTGGTATTCGTCAATTGGAATCTCTATAAGAAAAATTTTGTGTGGGTTTTCCTCTCCAAGATGGAGAGGTTTTGGCCTTAGAAGAAATCCAACATCGTGCGTTCTTGTCTCTTTGCTTTTGGTAATTATTTGATGAACAAAGAAGACACACTCTAATAATGACAAAAAGTGAAGATTGTGCTCAGAAGAAAAGTTAAATACATCACAAATAGTTATCATGCAAGAAGAATCTCATTAACTATAACTTCCCTAGATTCTTCAACATCCATGAGCCTCATCTTGAAAGAGATGTCCTAGAAGTGATGTTGAAATCACTATCTCTCGAGAAGGGCCAAGGATCCATATCTTCTTTTGATCTGAGGTTGAAGCATTGATCGCAAACAGAAACGGGGAATGAGAATTGCACCCCCAAGTAAGTATACGTGCTGGTGATCTCAATGTCCTCCCTCTAAATAGGAAGTGAAGGTCCAAAGTTTTCTTCACCCCATTGAAGATCATAACCTTGGTTTTACCTAGGTCGACCGTCCATTATCCAAGATCACAAAATAGAGCTAAGGCATCCAACTACCTCTCTAATCCTTTTGGAGATGAGGAGAGGAGGACCACATCATCAACAAAGAGTAGAATATATATCAGAACTTGGTGAAGAAGGTGGCCATCGGTGTCCTAGATATGCTTGTGTAGAAATGCCTCCAACTCATTAATATAGATCCCAAATAGGGTAGTGGATAGTGGAAAACCCTATTCAACCTCAATAGTGCTTCGAATGAAATCAGAAATCACATGATCCATGCGAAGACGACCAAGGATAGACTCATAGACACATTATATATGTCAATAGGGCCGTGAAGATGCCAATATATCTAAGTCTCTAGAGTAAGGCTTCACTTAGAACATAGTCAAAAGATTTCTGAAAATTTACGAAACAATAGTATACTTTCGAAGAGCGATGTCTTGCCTCCTAAATCATGGCATGGACGGTGAAGATGTGGTCAATGGTCTTATGAGCCGGTCAAAAGCCTGCTTATCCCCTAGCTTTGTGTTGTATCTGCATAAGGTCATTTGAGAGCTTCCTATGTAGAAAAATAGCATACGACTTTGAGAACATGTGGCCCAACATGATCATTTTGTAGTTACTGGGATTTTAGCTTGAACTTAATTTGTAGATCGGATGGATGATGTGGTGTGACCATGTCAGTGGAAAACCTTCATGAACCACATGGTTGAATAGATCAAGCAAGTAGGTAACCAAAGAACAGAAACCGTGCTAAAAGAAATTTTCTTGGTAGCCTTCCTCATCGGTTGCTTTGTTGTCATTCATCACCCAAATGGCCTCTCTAATATCACTATTTGAGAATAGGTAACAAGAAGAGGGTGGGAAGGTAACATGAATTTTTGCCTGCCTTGGAATATCATAAAGGTTGGAAGTGTGAGAGAACATGGATGTAGGGTCAAGGTCAGAGGGAAGAGAGGAGCATCAGGGAAGGATGGTATGCTAGAATTATTTAGGTGAGTGGGCAAGGAGAGCATAAAGTTCTCATCTTCTATGAAAGAAAAAGAGTCGTTTCTTGTGATGGATGAGATGATTATAAGAATCTTTGAGGTCAGGGAAGGAGGGTTTTCAATGGGTGAAAGCATATCGAAGTTCTCGATGTAGAATCTTGCATTCATCATCGTACCATATGTTCATGGGGCAAGATCCAACTTTTGGAGAGATGGAAGTGAAGGATTTGAGTGCTACTTCTCATATGGAAGATGAAAGAAGGGTTTATTTAGTGGAAGAAAAATCAAGCAAGGAGAACTGGGTCTTTGATGGGAACATCTTGCGTAGGGTAGAGGAGAAGATGTCATGGCCGCCTTTGTCAAATCGAAAGGTGGTTCTGGGTGGGCCCTGAAAGGGAAGGATGGGGTGCAAGGGGAGGGTCAAACCAGAGAGATAAGGAATGAAGTGCATGATCAGCAAGGGGGATGGGGGAGACCGAGAGATGGCGAATAAAATGGAGCAAGTTCTGGCTAGCGAGGACATAGTCAACTACACTCGCACCCCTGCTATATGGCCGACATGTTAAAAAGCAGCAGTCTGGGAAATAGAAGAGACCATTTAAAATCAGCGACCCTTTTGATTCCCCCAATTGCAATAGATGTTTACCGTAAATTGTAGTGGGCCCCAAAGCATCATATGGCATCTGGTGAAGCTCCACTAAAAATCTAGATCTATCCCCTGGGTACAAAACACATCCTTTGATCGAGCGTGGAGAGGGATCTGAAGATCTCTAGTACGAACATTGAGGTCACCTAGGAGGATGACTTCCCCAACAACAGAGTACTAGGTGATGCCAATGTAAAATTCTATAAAGGGGTCCTAATTTGATCCATTATGGATGGAAAATGGTGAAGAGGATGGGGGAAAGTAACAGACTGCAATGTAGATGTCCCTTAGAGGAGAGACTCTGATGCTAATCTGAATCCACATAAGTGTGGAAAACTCATCTTCGGCTACCAAAGAGACCCTATTCCAAAGTGAATCACTAGCCAAAGAAGCAACTCCACCTGATCCTCTAACCCCTCCCGAGTTCCTCATCTCATGCCTACAAACTGAGAACCAAGGGTAACCTACAATATCTAGGAGAGGTCGAACAAGGATCGCATCAGTCTTAGTTATGAAGAGGATGTTCGTTAAATCAAGAGCGTCATACAAGAGTGTCGATGATGACTAGAAAGATCCATTTCCATTCCAACAACAGATAGAAATGCATGTACCTTGTCGTCTCCCCAAGCGGGCCGATCATTTTGAACCTCTAGTTCGAGGTTTCCACCCAGGTGGAAGGAGTCCCAAATGACTGCCCAAAGATTCCTGGTAACTACCCATTTCCCTGCCTGTCATGCTACCATAACTTGTTCTCTAGATTGTTTAAGCTCCACAACATGTGCTCGAGTGAGGTCCTCATCCAAGAAAATATTGCTAGGAAGAGAAAAGAAATTTTTCTTAGCCCTGAGGGCACGGAGTCGATCAAATTCAATCCGAAACCTGAGGAAGAGAGTGGAGTCATAGCCCCACCAGGCCCTCTCAAGAGCTATAACGGGGAGGATATGGGTATCTGTTGATTTCGGGTAGCATCGGATGTGCTCTAGCCATGAAAAATGGTGGAGGGGCTAAAGCGCATGAGATCTCCAAGACCCAGAAATGGTTTGGGGAAATTCTACCCGGTGAAGGAGATATTAAAATAATTAATATTTTTAATGGGTTCCTAAGTCTAAACTTAGGAAAATAAAAATATTAATGGTTATTAATATAAAACTGGGTTAGAAGGTTCGAAATGACATGGATCAAGCCAAATCTAATCTTAGTCGTTGATTAGAGATGTAATCTCGGTCGTTGAAGACTCAACAGAAAAAGTATAAGAAGAGGCTTGAGGGTCAATTGGAGATACACCAGAGTGATCAGTCAGTTCAATTTTCTAGAGTGGGGTTTGCTAAGAGAAATTGAACCAGTGATCAAAATTGTAGCAAGGGATGCAGACGCAGAGCCAACAGTGTTATAGACATTTTTGTGCCTTACAGCATTGAGCATGAAATGTCCATAATCTAAGGGATCCAAAGTCCCTAAACATGTTGTTCCTACCCCTAGAGGAACAAGGCTAACAAACCACAGCAATTCACAGAAGTTCTCCATCAGAAACTGCTCAAAAACAAGTCAATTCAGGATCAATTCAGTGGCTCCACTAGCTGTCTGCGCTGAAATGCAAAGTCAACACTGGCTACCTACACTGCAACGCAGGTAGAAGCACTACCAGGGTGCGCTGAGCAGGAATTGACAAATGGCAAGTTCATTCCAAGAGGTGTCAAGACCCAGGAAGCTTCCAGAATCTTCCTCAATGACACTTGCCTCAGTGAATTCGACTAGTGATGAGTAAGAGGTTCCCAATCTCCAAGTGGAAGCAAGAACCTCCAAGTGGAATAAAGAACTGACAGAGGGAGAGGACACTAGTCAAATCTCAAGCTGACTCATCCTCTCTCCAAACATCTATATATGGATCTCTCCTCCATGAGATCTAGAGGCTGGAATTTTGTTATTGCAAAGAATTGATGTTGGTTTGAGATTGGAATCATTGGGTGCTTAATGCTTTGAAGGGGGTGAAGATAGGAATTCCATTTGCTGGGAAGGAGATGCTGGATTGGAGCCCTCTGGGTTGTATCTCTTCCTGAACCTTGTTATTCATCAATAAAGCTATCTTGGTTTCTCCTATATACTGATGTATCTTTGATGTATGATTGCATTAGTATGTTTAGTTTATTTCTAATCCTGAACTAGTTATGAATATGAATCTATGTCTTTGTGTAGTGTTCTCTTCTTGTGATCTTGCAGAGACCTGTTGAAGTTGGGCGAGCGAGAAGGCAAGTAGCTGGGAACTCCCAAAGAGAAGAGGAAACGGATCGAGGGACAAACGGAAGACACCGATTAGTCCATCCATCTCTCTTCATTCTTAATTCATAAAGGAAGAATACTAGAATAGTTGTCTCTGTTTGTTGCTAAGGCACTGTCACACCTTAGGTGGATAGGATCGTCCTGCATAGGCATTTTTCCCCACAACAAATTGGTGACTCCACTGGGGAGATCTGTTTAGTCATTTTATTTTTGTTTCCATCATTGTTTGTTTCATAGACTCAACAGCAACAATCGAACTGCATCTGCTATTCTCAGATGAAAAGTAGACAGCTGCTGCTTTGATCCAATCACTGGATTTGTCTATGATCTGAACAATGGACTCACAAATGATTTGATGATCCTTTGTAATAGATCTTAGCCCTTCCTCAAAGCATCCCTTTGATTGTACCTTGCTTGTTGCTTTGATTTGGCCTGAAACTGTAGATTAAATAGCAAACTGTGACCCAGAACCCAGTGAGAAACTCTCGTTTCTCCTTCAGCGCAGACCCTGTGAAGAGGTTCTACATTTCAACGCAGGTCCCGTGAAGGCTACCTGCGCTGAATGTCAAAACCCCTGTGTTGAGGGTGCGTTGATCCAGTTAGGCCTTGTGCAGTTGGGGTTCTCTGCTCTGTTTTGCCTTGTTTTGATCTATGATTTTTGCAGCCTGTAACCAGCATAGGTACATGTCTGATAACTCCTTTTCTCTGCTTAAATTCCGCCTCCTTTTGTACAAAAAGACTGTGAGGGTTTTTATGTGTTTGTGGCGTCATTTACAGTTTTCCTTTGCAAGAGTAAAATAGTCATCCTGTAGCCCTTGATTCAGATCTGTTGATTGTGATCTTAGGAGAGAGTTCATTGGTTGTTTACAGTTGATTATACATTTACTTTTGCTTTTGGTTTGAGTTTGTCTCTTTTAAGTGTCGAAACAAGTATTCATTTCGGAAATCGTTAAGTGTTGTAATCTCTTCTACCCTCTCTGATTTCGAAGAAGTAAACTTGTTTGTATTTGTCATTTAAAAGCAAATTCAAAGTTGTACAAAAAGCTTTCTTTGTAGGCATCAATACTAAGAAAGCGGAAAACAAACACCTGCATTGTGCATTTGCATCTTGATAGTTTGCATGTTTGGTTTAGGAAAAGTGCATTAGAGTGTGCTGATTGCTCTTTGAGAAAAAATGGTATCTTTCTTTTCCCTTTGTAGCTAGGATTTTCATAAGTTGAAAATATATAAAGCTTGCTTATCATCTTTAGACTGCATCTAGGAATTGTATCATACATCTCGTGGTGAACCTCAAAAAGCAAACTTCTAAAAATATCAACCTAAAATAAATTGAATGAACTTAACAATGCTTTGCAACATAATGCACAACATAGAGTTCTAGGCTAGAGACGTGTTCCGGTGTCGTAAAGCCTGGTGACTGTCGATCTCGTTGATGGTGGGCGATTCCTCCTGAGGGACGATAGCGCCAGTATGGATTGTGCTCCCACGTACCGTCGCGTATATATTGGGAGACCCCTATAGGCATAAAAACTTTATTCTTAGGAAGCCGTGTCGGCCGCCCTACTGATCGCAATGCACTGAACACAGCATTTGGGAAGATCGACCGCCCGTACCCTAAAAAGTATTCTACGGTTTTGCGAAAAGTTTGGCACACCCTCTACCTAGAACTCCAGAGCAGTTCCTTTTGGCCTTTTTCAGACTCTATAACGGAAAAAGTCCATCCGATCATTTGTCACTTCGGGCTCGTTAAAACATCGAAGGAGACTAGAGTCATCTTTAGCTTTTTCTTGACTCTTTAAAAGTGAAAAAGCAAGTTGTGTGTAAAAGCATCTAAAAAAATCATTTAATTCAGAAACACACTTTCCCCTTTTGTATTTTGGTTGATCGAGTAATCCGCAATTGTGGAAGAAAGTCAATTGAAACCCCGTTGTTCACGGAGGCTTACGAGTCAACCATCTTTGTCTTTGGAATCGAAAACAGTACGGACAAAGCGAACTCGTTTAACCAGTTCCAAATCTCCTCTTAAAGTTAGAACAAGTGTTCTGACGACATCGGAGGTTCCAGTTACTCCAAACATTTCTGGAATCCCTGCCCCTACAGAAGAAGTTCAACAGCCACAGAGGGACAGTAATACTGATCCTAGTCTGAGAACAAACACTTGTGTTATTGAACCAGTTCCATCTGTAACCGATTCAGAGAGTCTTGTTCTTCGAACATCTGTCGCTGTTGATTCAACCCCTTCTTCGGCACCAGAAATATTTTACGGACCTGACAGTCTTCCTCTTCCACCTGGTTTGATTGCGATAGAGGAAATTGTAGAAGATCCGCAAGCAAGCACTCCAACAAATTTTGGAGTCGGGGTCACTCTATTTCCTTCGACATCAGAAGTTAGTCTACCACCAGTGGAAGTTCCTGTAGAATCGCTAGGTAATCTCTTGGATAGACTCAAAATGTCTAAACAACCATCAACATCTAGGACTATGTCGAATGACACAACGACAGCAGAACTCCCTGTCGTCACTCCGACAATGTTTGCCGGCATACCATCTGTCCCGACTAGCTCACAACCACTAGAAGGAGTCCACCCAGGGACTCTTTCGACAGTGTGGTCCATTCCAGTTTGTTCCTCAGGAATAATATCCGGCAACTCTTGTGTTGAAACTCGCCAGATTGATCCATTTGGAGGTCAATTTGGGCAATCCAATCCCCAAGGACAAACAATCCCCTTGAGTTCCGGATTGCTACCGTATGGGGGGCAGTATGCCTTTTCATTACCCCCTCCGGGAGGATATCCATACGAGAGTTCACAACAATATTCAGGTTATACTAGAGTTACGACAAGTGGTTGGGTACCTATACTACCCCAACAACCAAGAGTTGTGTATTCTATGCAACAATGTGTACCTATGTCGAACATCCCGACAACACCAGCTATTGTAACAGTGTCACAAGTTTAATCGATGCCTATTGTGTGTCAACCGCAGATTTCTCAGGTTGTAATGCAACAGCCCCTTGACCCTGTGACTCAACCACAATCGCCAACTGGTGGGGCGACACAGGTCCAAATGGGTACAATTACCCCACATCTTGGTCTGACGGTTAGTATAGCACAACAGAGCATGGCTTCACAACCGTGGCTGGTGCAATACCAACAACCACAATTCCAGCAAGTGTACCAAGGTTCTGAGCAGCAGATCTTTGCGAACAGTGGACAACCGTATATTCAAAACGGTCAAAACCAACCGCTTTACAGTGGTCAAGTCCACCAACCGTATCAGTCATACCAACATCAATTACATTATGTTGGTATGCAAAGGCCCACTGCTCAGGCAATTCCATCGTACCCTGGGTATGCTTCACCTAACCTGAATCAACAGTTACCATTCGTGGCAACTTTAGAGTTACCCGATTTACACCGTTTAACAAACGATCCAATTGCTTACACCCCTTGGTGGCCAGCGATTCCTCACAAACTTCCTTCGGACATTACTAAATTTAATGGAAATCCAGGTGAAGATCCATCGAATCACGTGATGACCTTTCATCTATGGTGTTCATCAAACACCTTAAACGATGATTCGATAAGGCTTCGCCTCTTTCAGAGGACGTTAACAAGTCCAGCAGCTAAATGGTATATTGAATTACCTAGAGCTTCGTTCGACAATTTCAGCACCTTAGCCACGACCTTCTTAACCCATTTTCAATTACCGATAAGGTATGAAACGGGAACGGAAATCTTAACCAACTTCAAATAGACAACGACCACTCACATATCTGATCATATACATGAGTGGCGACGTCGTCGTAGGATGGTAAAAACGTACGTTCCCGATCAGTTATTAGCTGAATGGTTTATCAAGTCACTACTTCTCGCTATAACGGAAGATGTGGCAAAGGGGGGAGTCGTAACGGAAGAGCAAGTTATCGCTCGTGCGCAGTATCTAGACTTAGTCTATACTCAGTCTGGCATGCTCTATGACAAAATACTTGACGCCCCTAGACCGGAATTTTCAATTCCTCCTCCTCCTAAATCAAACAATGACTCTCATGCCGGCGATGGCGTGATTGGCACGACAAACGTGAAATCGACAAAGGCCAACTCCAAGAAGGCCCGTAAGATTTCAGATCAAAATGCAAAAGAAAAAATTCTTGCTTCGGAAGTAAATGCTGTATCAGCAGATAAAGGCAAAGAAACCAATCAACCAGGAAGCAAGAAGAAGCAAAACAAAGGGAAGAAGAAGAAACAGGGTGAGTCATCCCCTGAAAAAACTTCTTCAAACCCTCCTGGAAATAGGAAACTGAAATATCCATGTCAAATATGTGATGAGGATCATCGGACAGGAGAATGTCCGTACAAAGCTGAGATAAAAAGATTCTTTAAGAGTCCGAAAACCTCAGCTGTATTAACTGATCCGTTTCCAAATCCAGGTCAAAATCTGGTTGATAGTGGAAATGCTTCCCCGTCGCAAGTGCTAATGTTGTCGATCTCCAAGCAACAAAATGATGCTTTGATTTCGACAAGGAACAAAGATTACGGGAATCCGCAGCTGTCGAACGACAAAGGTAAAGATCAACCAAGTAGTTCGACAACAACTTCGACAGAAGTTGTACCGCCCATCATTCCTGAATTAACAATAAAACCACCAAAGGGAGTAGTACACAAGTCGACATTTAATCCTCGCGCCAAGGCGGCGCAGCATTATAACATAGTGGAAGATTTGACCCAATCGCCATCCGCTATGTCGACTCTTGAAGTACTACAAAATTGTCCATCCCAAAGGCAAGCTTTGTTATCGGCTATTGGTGGGGTTGATCCTAAGGATTCCAATCTTGTATCCTTCGACCACAAAGGATACGATCCTCAGTTACCAGCTCAACTAGCTTTCCTTATTCAAGTGAAAGCCCTCAACAAAACTGTTCACTGAACAATCATTGATGAGGGGGCATCTACATGTATTATGTCGATGAGTTGCTGGAAAACTTTAGGGTCTCTGACCTTGTCGCGATCTTCGACGACATTGAAAGCATTTGACGGAAGGACCTATACCCCATATGGTATCCTAAACAACTTGAAGGTTGAACTGGGGGGAAAAACAGTAGAAATAGATGTTGAAGTCATCGATGGGAATCTTGACTACAACATCCTACTGGGAAGACCATGGATATATGCCATGGCAGCTATAGTGTCGACTTATTTTAGGAAGATCGCATTCCCTTTTCAAGGAGGGATTACGATCGTCGACCGACAAAATTTCCTCCCTAATGGTTCACAAGTTACAGGAAGCATTCCCATGATCCATGAAAGCAACCATTCGCTTCAGGATATCGGAGTAGGCCTACTGAAAGACCCCACATTAATGGGAACTTTCGCACTTCCACCTCCAATCTATATAGGAGAAGTAGCATTGGTAAGAGCCTGCAACATGATATCTTCCACGAAGATCTCAGAAGACGATATCAACATGGATCATGAAACGGTTTTGCCCCCAAGCGCTATAGAAATATTGTAGCAATCAATGTTTCGGGCATGGGAGGCAAACCCAAATCAACGCTCATCAAGCGTTTGGGTAGATAGGTCTAGAGAATATGGTACCCCATTAGATCCTTGGTCAAAAGTGCATGGAACCGACGAAGGAATCCTACAATCAATGTTGATTGAGGGGGCACCATGGAATGATTGCCACCATCGTTCCCTTCTTCCGGATTATGAAAAAGATACTCAACATGACCTTTACCACCCTTCAGTTTTTGAATTCCTATCAAACACTATAAATACGGTGGATTCCGAGCGAAACTTATCCAATATTGAAGAGACTATAGCCATAAATATCTCGACTAAAACAAATGTTGTAGAGAATATTTATGTCGGCAAAGGTTGTTCTCCTTCAGAACTGGAAATATATAACGCTCTTTTTCGCGAGTTCAGAGATGTCTTTGCTTGGTCATATGATGAAATGCCAGGCATTGACTCGAGTATCGTTGAACACGAAATTAAGATGTATCCAGATGTCAAACCGGTAAGACAACGGCTCAGGCAGGTGCACCCTAAGAAAGCCGCTGCCATCAAGGCAGAAGTTGAAAAGATTCTTCATGCTGGCTTCATCTACCCGGTTCCTCTGACCGATTGGGTATCGAATATTGTCCCTGTTATGAAGAAACAAGGGACAATTAGAGTGTGTGTCGATTATAGGGATGTAAACCAAGCTTGTCCGAAAGACAACTACCCTACACCCTTCATCGACCAGATAATTGATGAATGCGCCGGATGTGAAATCTTTTCATTCATGGATGGATTTTCCGGGTATAATCAAATAAATATCCGCCCACAGGACCAGTCAAAGACTGCATTCATTTGTCTGTGGGGCACATTCGCTTATCGAAAATTACCCTAGGGTTTAAAGAACGCAGGGGCAACGTTTCAGAGGGCAATGAATTATGCCTTCCATGACATCAAGAACATTGTTCAACCATATCTCGATGACCTTCCGGCTCATTCACGAAAGCGGAGTGATCATCCGCAGCATTTAAGAGCGATATTTCTACGTTTTCGACACTACAAGATAAGACTCAATCCGCACAAATGTGTGTTTTGCGTCGGTTCTGGTCGTTTACTTGGCTTTGTAGTCTCTAAGGATGGGATTCGTCTCGACCCTTGCAAGGTTCAGGCAATCATTAATTTGCCTCCGCCTTCAAATTTGCTTTAGATTCAGAAACTCCAAGGGAAAGCAAACTTTCTGAGGAGGTTCATTCCAAATTACGCTGAACTTGCTAAAGGTTATACTCATCTTTTGAAAAAGGATGTACCTTTTGTCTAGGATCAGGTGGTGCAAGCTTCTTTTGACGCTCTGAAATATTCTCTAGTAAAAGCATCATTAATGTATGCCCCAGACTATCAAAGAGATTTTAACCTGTATCTGGATGCAGCGGATACGACCATTGCAATGGTTTTAGTTCAAGAAGTCGATGGAATTGAACATCCTATATATTATTTAAGTAAAAACTTGAATGATACAGAAAGCAAATAGTCTTACGTTGAAAAGCTAGCACTCGCTGTTGTTCAAGCGATACAAAGATTTCGACACTATGTCCTCTTTCAAAAAACTACCATTCTATCAGATTGCAACCCCATGACTTATATATTGTCGCGACAGTTGCTGGGGGGGAAATATTCAAAATGGATAGCAATCCTTCAAGAGTTTGATCTGGAATTTGTAAAATCCAAATTAAAGAAAGCTTTAGTTTTCGCAGAATTATTGTGCGATCTCCCATCGTCGTCCAACGATGAAACATCCGAAGAATCAATCGTGGACGAAAGTTTGTTTCTGATATCTACAAGCAATGAGTGGTATGGAGATATAATAATTTATCTCCAAACCCAAAAATTCAGGCCTAACACCTCTCACTCAGAACAGAAATGTATACGATAACAAGCAAAAGACTACATGATCGTCGGTGATACGCTTTACCGTCGTGGTATCGATACAGTTCTGAGGAGGTGCCTCACCCATGAGGAGGCCGAAAAAGCACTGAATGAGTGTCATTCAGGCGCGTGTGGGGGGCATCAATCTGGATATGCTACAGCACAGAAAATCTTAAGAGCAGGATACTTCTGGCCAACCATGTTCAAAGATTGCATAACCGCAGTCAGAAGTTGCCATGCTTGTCAATTTTTTGATAGCAAAACCATAAGACCACCCGCACCTTTACAGCCAATAGTTGTTGTTGGGCCTTTCGCCAAATGGGGCATCGATTTCATGACATGTAAACCCACCTCGATCAGGGGGCATGGGTATATTATAGTCGTCGTTGACTATTTTACCAAATGGGCCGAGGTGATGCCTACATTAGATAACACTGGTGAAACAACTGCCCTTTTCTTTTTCAATCATGTAGTCGCCAGGTTCGGCGTACCACAGGCTATAGTTACAGATCATGGATCGCATTTTCGCAATCACATGATGGTTGAATTAGCTGCCAAGCTAGGGCTATCTCACGACAGCTCTACCCCGTATTATCCACAAGCCAACGGACAAGTTGAAGCGATCAACAAGGTCCTAAAGCGTATGTTGCAAAGGATGATCGGAGTTCACAAAAGAAGGTGGCACCTAATCCTGTACTCAGCCTTGTGGGCTTACCGAACATCGGTAAGGAATGCGACCGGGTTCACACCTTTCCAACTGGTGTATGGCCTAGAAGCAGTCTTGCCAATCCAGTGTGAAATCTCGTCTCTTAAACTCGCAATTGATCTCCTCCCCGGAACTTCAGAAGAAGAGGCCTGTTTCTTGGAATTAACCCAATTGGATGAAACCCGTCGTGACGCCGCTTTGGCTAACGAAGCCCATAAGAAACGAGTCAAGGCGCAGTTCGACAAAAATGTCAAACCCCGTGTCTTCTCAGAAGGTGACTTGGTCTTGCTTTATGACCAAGAATCCGATAAATTGGGAGCGGGTAAATTTAATTCTTTATGGATGGGCCCCTATATTGTTAAACAAGTGTTAGCAAAAGGAGCCTACGATTTAATGGATTATGACGGAATTCCACTGGCGCAACCCCGTAATGGGTTGTACCTCAAGCGTTACTATGCTTAAATAGTAACCTGTATGCTTTTTTTGTATTTTGTTTTCGCTAAAGTGTTTGTTTTGGTCGAGTAATCCACCTTTTTACATTTATTGCAGATGTCAAACCTTCTGGAGACATGTGTTGGATATGCCGATGGAGCGAGTCATAGTTCGTGGAACCTGTCCTCCACAGCTTGGGCCATTTTTGATCCAAGCGGCGAGTTAGTAAGTTTCAGAGGTGTATGTATCGGGCAATCAACGAATAACATCGCTGAGTATAGCGTGTTAATAGAACTACTCTCTGATGCCATCACCCATGGTATACACCGACTAATCGTCAGGCTAGACTCACAACTCATAATACTACAACTCAATGGTATATATTCCGTCCGCAACCCAGCTATTTATCGCATGTTCCTAAGGGTTAAGATTTTGGAAAGACAATTTGATTTAATTCAATACCAACATATTTCCAGAAACTTAAACACATTAACCGACTCATTAGCAAACTATGTGTTAGATAGACATTTGCGACATTTATAAAAAGAGACACATCATCAATGTTGTACATATGGATCATATAACTCAACCAGAATAAACCCCGAAAATCAAAAATATATATATATATATATATATATATATAAGTTGTTTATCATTTATACATAATGTTCTGTAACCAAGACAAAAATCGGTCGCATGACCCGAAAACTCAAAATGCTAGGGGGCACCCTAGCCTAGTGATGCTCATGATAGCACGTCACGGCCTGTGCAATCATGCGTAAGAGACGAGTCCATCGTCTAGGCACACCAGTAGTATGCCGCTGCAACTGTAGAGGTAACTCATCGATCCTCACATTCGGAATGCCAAGAGTAAGGCTCTCAACCTGCTCCTACACAGCTGTGAGGGTCTCGGCCACATCAAGGTCGCGAAGAATAACCCTCCTGGCAGTCTCCCCTGTTGGGGCAGCAACTGGCGCTCTCGGGTGAACTACTGGACGAACAGGACCAACATCTGCATGCACACATGAGTTTGATTAAAGTCTTGATAGAATAAAACACAAGGAAATTATAAATAAAAACAGTAAACAGTGATATGGTCGAAGATTTTACCAATAGCGCCCCACTATTCGCCATCCGGCAGTACCAAGTCCGGATCACCTCGGAAATCCATGCCAACATATGGATACTCGGAATAGACCATCTCCTGACGCTCGAACTACCTGAAGAAGGTATCAGTGAAAGAAATCTGAGATTGACCAGCATGCCTAGACATGTGATCAACCCATCTCTGCATGCGTGGCTCGGTAGGAGAAGGCAAGTCGAGTGCGATATACTGAGGCTGCATCAGTGGTATCTTCTCCAAGGCAAAGGCAGTCAAAATAGAACCAAATCCAAAGTTCTTCAGCTTCCCGTCCTTTACCTTGGTCAACTGACTTTTCATCTGAAGAAGTACTGCATCACACCAATTGAATATTTTCGGTTGGAGGCACTCCAAGGCGTGCTGCACATAGGATCTGTTGGCAACATGAAGAGATGCGCTAACGGCCATCCTACCAATAGTATACAGAATGGACCTGAGAGACCTGTCAGTAATCTCACGGATGACGACCTTTCCGTCTCTACTCGGCTGAGATCCTTCCCTGCAATACTGGCGGACATAATCTCTCACAGAGTCATTCCCTCGGGCCGAACCTGACAAAGAAATGGGGGCACCCCGCCTCGACAAGCCAGTCAAGAAGTAAATGTCTACCACGGTCAAGGGGATAGATTTGCCCCTAATCTGAAATACTTGGTTGATAGGATCCCAAGCATCAAGCATATACTGCAGTAGGGAGATTTGTGCTCTCATACTAGAGATATGGAAGAACTTCAGCAGACCACAGTTCCGCAGCGCGTTCACCGTGACAGGATCATGGAGGGAAATCATGTCCTCTTCTTCGTGTTCTCGTTCTCGCCATGTAAGGGTCATTTTGCTCCAATAATCTCTGAAAAACAAACATGAGAGGAGTTAGATCCTGGATTTGATGAGAAACTGGCAAAATTTTCATCAAAAACTGTGCAACAAAACTATTTTTCTGTGCCCAGCGCAACTAGCCAGTGTTCCACCTGCGTTGAAGGTCAAACTGCCTTCATGCAGCTTGACATTTATCGCAGGTTTCGAGTGAACCAGGTGCGCTGATGGCAGAGCGCCCTAACAAAACCCCAGGGGCTCAGGGAAACAGGAAAACGGGCATAGAATGGAAAAAGGAAACCATGAAAAGAAAGAGCTAGGGTTTAGCTCCTACCTGGTCCAGACAGCGCCGAAAATCGTCCGCAGAATCTCCCGGAATCAGCTGATGAAAATCAACGGGGAAGAGGCACCTCCAAAGCTCCAACAAACCAAGTTCAAATGAAGTGGTAAAATGAGAGGTAAAAACACTTTTTAATTGCTTTTTACGTAATTCAAAGCGAAATATTAGGGTTTTAATCTCGTTTTCAAGCAAATGCTATTCATTTCTAACTAGTTTGATGCAGCAATTGAGGATACAGTACTATCTTTGAAAAGGGCAAAGCTAGTTATGGTAAAAAATCAAAAATTTGACCATATAAATCGAGCAGTTTTAGCACATAGTTCATGCTCGTTAAAAAACAAACGCAAGATCCGAGCAGTTTTAGCGCATAGTTCATGCTCGTTTAAAAATAAACATAATATCGAGCAAGTGTTTTCACGCGTTTAAGCTCGTTAAAAAATGAACTTTTCCGGTAAATAACCACTGTGAATGTAACATTATCAGCCATTAAAGCCTTGATCGTGTTTGCACCATCACCTCCACTTTTCCATTGGTCGATCGTTCACCTCCATATGTTTGTTTACTCATTTTGAGGAACAGCTACGAAGAGTGATTTCACTAGCCATCCTTGTGACACTGCCGTGATTGGAAAATTCCAACCTGTACCTGGAATCAGCTGCTAACCTGTTTCATCACTCATTCCTCAAAAGACGAGTCTTCTTTAAGCTCTTTTCATCTGACTCGTAAAATATGAAAAGATTGTCGAGTCCTTGGCCTTCCAGCTCGTTAAAGGGACAGGAAGTGCTATCCCTCCTCTAGATTTTAATCTTTTTGGATCTGAGGGATTATTGCACAAAAATATCGAGCGCTTGTTTTATTCGGCTTGTTAAAACTATCAAAAACTCATCCATTCTGTATTGTTTTATACTTTTTCGGACCTAAGGGATTAGATGACGAAAAAGGACTTTTGGAGTTAACTTTATGTACCTTTTCAGACTCTCTAAAAATGAAAAGGACCGAGTTATCTTTGTAGTTAGACTCGTCAAAATCATTAAATAGCGACAAACTTGTCTTTAGACGAGAACGAGTTTTACTATCGCTAGGCTCGTTAAAACATAGCGATGGGCTTGCCCGAAGGGCAAGTTATAGAACAAGCATATGTTATCCTCCTCAAGCTTGACAAAAATAAAGAGGTACTGGTGAGCAATGACTGGGGAAAATTGGGAGAAACTCAAGAAAACTTTGATGGTAGCAAGTCGCTCTTGAACATGACACTTTTCCTCCATACCACAATCGCGTTGGGTTGTTTCATTCACTGGTCACATCACCATGGTCTCGCCATACCATCCATATTTGGGGTAATGTTACCGATCCATCGCATCAGTGTCGCCATATGTTCAAGAGAATTCGTTCAGAAAAGTCAACCGTGTCCCATCCACTGCCGTACATTATCCTTCATCCTTTCATGACCGCCACCCTGAATCATATGTCACAGATCGTTTTCACCTCCATCAAAATCATTAGCTTTGTTCTGTGTCATTGATGTGGGATTCATTAAGGCCCTCCTTTGACAGATCGCTTCTTGTCGACATCAGCTCATTATCCAAGAAGTTGATCTAGGAACAACCCCTTCAGTACTTTGAAGCTTGCATGCCTCAATGGCAAGTTTCTCACTACCGGCGACAGGTATACATCAATGACCTTCGACCGAAAGATTTTGCGTGGTGTTCGACGCCAAGTCCTTTATTCACACCACGTGAATTGTACTGCAGTACCTTGAGGGTCATTATCATTATCGGTGATTCCTCTCGCGCTTGTTAACGGTTTACCTCATTGACCGGTAATCAAGCGATGTCTTTCCATGTTCGACTTCAGAACATTTCTCACATGGATCGACTTCTACTTAGAGTGAAGATCGAATGAGTTTGAAGACCCCGGATCTAGTTTCATCCATCCGGGCTGCGATATATATTCAGAAAAGATAAAGACATTGACATGTACATCATTGCAGCAGATAATCATCCTACCCAAAGGATGATAATTTCATCAAAATTATCATTCTACCATCAGACGATTGTCTATTCTATGTACAGAAAAATGAATTTATAAAGCTGAGCATGGGAATGCCCGCCTCAGCTAGATCATGAAAGCAGTATGAAAAATAATGTATTGTATTGTATCTTATTACAGGTCTCCTCCCAGCATTGGATGAACTTCGGATCCTCCTGATAAAGCATTTCACCCGATAAACGGCCTCATACTTTAGGGGGCAACTGTTATAGACATTTTTTTGCCTTACAACATTGAGCATGAAATGTCCATAATCTAAGGGATCCAAAGTCCCTAAACATGTTGTTCATACCCCTAGAGGAACAAGGCTAACAAACCACAGCAATTCACAGAAGTTCTCCATCAGAAACTGCTCAAAAACAAGTCAATTCAGCATCAATTCAGTGGCTCCACTAGCTGTCTGCGCTGAAATGCAAAGTCAAGACTAGCTACCTACACTGCAACGCAGGTAGAAGCACTACTAGGGTGCGCTGAGCGGGAATTGACAAATGGAAAGTTCATTCCAAGAGGTGTCAAGACCCAGGAAGCTTCCAGAAGCTTCCTCAATGACACTTGCCTCAGTGAATTCGACTAGTGATGAGTAAGAGGTTCCCAATCTCCAAGTGGAAGCAAGAACCTCCAAGTGGAATCAAGAACTGACAGAGGGAGAAGACACTAGTCAGATCTCAAGCTGACTCATCCTCTCTCCAAACATCTATATATGGATCTCTCCTCCATGAGATCTAGAGGCTGGAATTTTGTTATTGCAAAGAATTGTTGTTGGTTTGAGATTGGAATCATTGGGTGCTTAATGCTTGTAAGGGGGTGAAGATAGGAATTCCATTTGCTGGGAAGGAGATGCTATATTGGAGCCCTCTGGGTTGTATCTCTTCCTGAACCTTGTTATTCGTCAATAAATCTATCTTGGTTTCTCCTATATACTGATGTATCTTTGATGTATGATTGCATTAGTATGTTTAGTTTATTTCTAATCCTAAACTAGTTATGAATATGAATCTATGTCTTTGTGTAGTGTTCTCTTCTTGTGATCTTGCAGAGACCTGTTGAAGCTGGGCGAGCGAGAAGGCAAGTAGCTGGGAACTCCTAAAGAGAAGAGGAAACGGATCGAGGGACAAACGGAAGACACTGGTTAGTCCATCCATCTCTCTTCATTCTTAATTCATAAAGGAAGAATACTAGAATAGCTGTCTCTGTTTGTTGCTAAGGCACTGTCACACCTTAGGTGGATAGGATCGTCCTGCATAGGCATTTTTCCCCACAACAAACAGGAGCCACGCAGAGGCTAGCAGTGACTACGCAGAGGGTCAAAGGGCCTGTGAGTGACACAAAGACTATAGGAGTGATGCAGAGCACCAGAAAAGTTATGCAGAGCCTCATAGGGTGGATGCAGAGATTTTCAGGCTGGCGTAGAGGCTAGGAGGGCTGACGCTAAGCCTCAGAGAGGTGTTGGAGATTGTTTTGTGGAGAAAATTTTTAGAATATTTGCTTATGAAGAGAGGTATCACTGCCAGGTTATTTTCTCTATTGGGTGAGCCAATTTATAACACCCAGTTGTACTCAAGAAAATCTACTTAATAATAAAACCCTCAGAACTATTGCAACGGTTTTCCTAAGTTAGGTTTTTCCGAGGATGATTGTCCAAAAATAACAGTGTCCTTTGTGTGTTTGTCTATTTCTTTCGGTTGATGATCTGTAGATGGTTGAGACTACATTGTGTTTATTTTAGTATTTATATGGTTAAATAACTTGTTCAGTAATGAAACAAGTAGGCGAAATAAACCAGATAGTGCAAGAAAATTTCTAATGGGTTTAACTTAGAAATTTCAACATGGTATCAGAGCATTACAGATCATAGGAGAACTGAAGGCACCAGTTGAATCAAAGAATTCACAGTAGAAACAACTCTCCCGAGTGACAGAAGTTGTTCCTAAGAAGAAAGAAACAAAGAAGGGGTGACACAGAGGGCCTACGTCATCAGTTTGAGCCAAAGAAGGGGCTAGCGTAAAAGCAGTGAGAGGCAAAATAGGCTCACAAAGATCCATGTCATCCTTCTCATTTAAGTAGGAGTGACACAGTTGGCTAGTGGAGCGATTCATCCACTGTCGGGATTGCGCAGAGCCTAGAGGCTCAATTCTTCAGTTGATGGGGCCCAGGAGGCTGTGGGCAGATTGTGGAGTGTGAATTTGGTGGGGTGTGATTGTTGTTGAGGCAGAATAGTACCTAATGGGATAGAACCAAGGTAGAAGGGAATGACTACCTAGGTGGATTTCTAGCCAAGAAATCCAGATCAATGTTGCAAGGGCGAAGGAGATCGGAGAGGTACGATTCGATTGTTGGTAGAAGGATTTCCAAGAGGGAAATTGAGACTCATAGGGAGTGGGAGAAGAGAATTTCTAGAAGGGAAGTAGAGACTCAGAGGATTTGGAAAAGAAGAGCAGATATGGCCATGAACAGACTGAGGGATTAGGACAGGTTGGACAAGGCATCCAACTTTGTCATCTGGAAGGATAGGATCCTGTCTATTTTGGATAGACATCACATCAAGGCTTTCACCTTGAGAATGGTAGTTATCCAAGCTGACCCAACTGACAATGAAAGGTATGAGGATGCGATGGCCAATGCGAAATGCATAATCCTTGATGGGGTCAAGGATAATGTAGTCCAGCATATTGCCGAGAAGGACACAATAAAGGAAATGTGGGATACCTTGAAGACATTGTATCAAGGCACTTTCTTCCAGAGGAATATGCTACTGGGGAATCAACTGCGGTCATATTAGATGCAGAATGGGGAGCAGATAGATCACTTCCTCAACAGGTTGCAAGAGATCGGGGACCAACTGACTTCCATAGGGCCATGCCAGATCAAGAGCTAATGATGAGGACCGCCCTGAAAGTAGTCTCCGAGGAGTCGGAGACGTTCATCCAAAGCATTTTGGGTAGAGAGAATCTTCCAAGATGGGAAGAATTGTGGGCAGCTCTTTGCCAAGAAGAGATCAGACAACTAACCAAGACAGGAAGTAGCGACAAAGGAGCCCGGGTCAAGAAAGAGGAGGAAGAGGATGTGGCTCTGGCATCTATGGGGCAGCAAGGGAAGAGGAAGAAGAAGGAACTATCCAAGATTAAGTTATTCAACTGTGGGGAGTTGGGCCATTATGCAAGGCAGTGTCCTAGGAAGAAGAATAAGGGAGAGGCATTTGACTCCAAGGCAGTGCTAGTTGAGGCGGAAAAGGAGTTAGAGGATGATGATGATTATGCCATGAGTGCTCATGTACCTCTAAAGAAGAGGTGGGGAGGCACTAAGCTGTAGTCAAAAGGACTACAGGAGATGAGAGGCAGGATCCTTGAGGTACCCAAAGTCATGGATCATATCCAGCTATGGGAGCCCTGAAGTGATAGAAGTAGGATGATGGATGTCGGTAGAAGTAAATGTGGATGGAGTGGCAAAACAGTGCTAGAGTGCAGTAGTCCCTAGTAGCACAATGGGAGTTGCAGTAGTGTGAGAGGCACAGAGGAGGTTGCAGCAGTGTAGGAAGGCATAGAGGTGCTTGCAGCAGTGCGAGAGGCACAGAGTTGTTGTGACAATGTAGAGGCAATGGAGGGAGCACAGGATAGCGGCAGAGGGAGCTCCAGCATCAGGAGGGTTTCTAGCCTGAAAAAGATGCCAGTAGTTGGGTAAATCAATTACCATCGTCTCTATAACTGAGCTGCAATGCAGTAATAGCAGTGGTAGTGCGATGCAGCACGAGGAGAGAGGGTTGCATTGCAGATGCAGTGTTGGGAGGAAGGACCAGCAGCAGCACAAATGCAAAGGAGTTGTGGTACATATGTAGCAGTAGCAGTGGTAGATCCATGGACAGTAGTACAGGATGCAGTAGTGTAGAGGATGTTGGATAGGAATGCCAAGCATCAACACAGGTACTGGTGCTGGATGATCAGGGTGATGCTCAGTGGTGGAGTATTACTAGAGCATATTCCTCGCTAAGAGGGAGTGTTGATTTGGGGTAGCATCAGATGTTATCTAGCCATGAAAATTGGTGGAGGGGCTAAAGCACATGCAATCTCCAAGACCCAGAAATGGTTTGGGGACACTCCACCCGGTGAAGGAGATATTAAAATAATTAATATTTTTAATGGGTTCCTAAGTCTAAACTTAGGAAAATAAAAATTTTAATGGGTATTAATATAAAAATGGGTTAGAAGGTTCTAAATGACATGGATCAAGCCAAATATAATCTTGGCCATTGATTAGAGATGTAATTTAGGTCTTTGAAGACTCAACAAAAAAGCATAAGAAGAGGCTTGAGGGTCAATTGGAGATACACCAGAGTGATCAGTCAGTTTGATTTTATAGAGCGGGGTTTGCTAAGAGAAATCAAACCAGTGATCAGAGTTGCAATGAGGGACAATGGGTGCATCACAGAGAGGTAGAGATAGTGCAGAAAGACCAACATAGAGGTAGAGAGGCAGACGCAGAGCTAGTAGGAGCCACGTAGAGGCCAACAGTGACTGCGGAGAGGGCCAGAGGGCCTGTGAGTGACACAAAGGCTATAGAAGTGACACAAAGGGCCAGAGAAGCTGCTGGAGCCTTAGAGGGATGACGCAGAGAGTTTCAGGCTGACACATAGGCCAGGAGGGCTAACGCTAAGCCTCAGAGAGGTGTTGGAGAGAGTTTCGTGGAGCATACTTTCAGAATGTTTGCTTCTGAAGAGAGGTATCACTGCCAGATTATTTTCTCTGTTAGGTGAGCCAGTTTGGCACCTAGTTGTACTCAAGAAAATATTCTTAATAATAAAACCCTGATACATGTTGCACTGGTTTTCCAAGTTTTGTTTTTTCGGGGACGATTGTCCAAAAATAACGGTGTCCCTTGTGTGTTTGTCTATTTCTTTCAGTTGATGATCTATAGATGGTTGAGGCTGAATTGTGTTTATTTCAATATTTATATGGTTAAATAACTTATTCAGTAATGAAATAAGTAGGAGAAATAAACCAGATAGTGTAGGAAAATTTCTAATGGGTTAAACTTAGAAATTTCAACAGTATCCCAAAGGAACCTAATCCCCACTTCCATAGTATCTAGATAGGGGTGTGGTAAGGGGATATCTCTCACCTTGAGATTCAATTCTCTCACCCATCTGGTGTGTTCTTCCACAAGTTTTTCTTGCACTACCTCCTCAACTGCTACAAGAAGGGTAGGAGTTTTATCCTTTGCCCAAACCACATATGTCCAAGAATTGATGTTTGTCTCAGTTTCTTGTTTGAAGCTGGCCTTTTGGGATTGGATTTCTTTTGTCTTGCTTTTAAGGTCAAGAATTTCTACATGCAACATATCATTTAGAGGATGGAGATTTTCCTGCTCTTTGCTTTCATGTAATATCTTCTTAAGGGATAAATTATCCCCTTTCATCTCCGAAACTCTGGTAGAGAGGTTGTGTATTTTTTAATGGAAATTGTTGTTTTTAGTTTCTAGAAATTCCATTTTCCATAGCATTTGCTTTCCCGGGCTTTCCAAAATGAGATATCTAACTCCATGGCGTTCTCACAAGATTTCAAGGAATTGTTTGATGTCCATGTCTAAGTCCATCAAAAGTCCTGTAAAAATATTGCACAAATAGGAACTATTACTTCAGTTATTATACAACTGATTCGTGGTATTTGTCAAACACTTAATATGCATCCCAGAAACACATTGTAACTCTCTTCCTTTTCTAGTTTGTGCTTCTATTGTTTCCTGGTCTGCACCTCTGCTATTGTTGTTCATGGTCTGTAGAAAAATGATATCTCAGTTCTGGACACCTTGATAAGGAAACTCTGTTGCAGTTTCAGAAGGTTCAATCTCATCCACATTTCCACAAAATAGTTTAATTTCCAATTCTGCTAACAGAATATTCTTGAGTCACCTTCCACTACATGCTCAGTGCTTGTCGCAGTAGAGACCAACTCATGAAACCAGAGACACCTAGTAAAAGAGTGTTGAACAATGTGTTTTAAGGACTAACATGTAGTGAGTTTGAAGGAAAAAAATTATTGTGTGAATTTGAAGTGTTTGGAGCTGGCTATCCAGTGGTTATTGAAGGAAAAAAGACATTGTGAGCAGTTGTGTATGACAGAGATCTGAAAGGAGCCAGATCATTATACAAAGGAGGCAAAGGACTACCAGAGGAACAATGGAAAAGAGGTCCTATAGAAATACTGCACAAATAGGAACTGTTACTTCAATTGTTATACAACTGATTCATGGTATTTGTCAAATACTTAACATGCATCCAAAAAACACTTTGCAGCTCTCTTCCTTTCCTTGTCTACGCCTCTATTGTTTCCTAGTCTAGGCCTCTGCTGTTGCTACTCCAGAACTATAGAAAAATGATATCTCAATTCTAGACACCTTAGTGAGGTGACTCTATTGCAGTTTCAGAAGGTTCGATCTCATCCATGTTCCCACAAAATAGTTCAATTCCCAATTATGCTAATAGAATCTTCTTGACTCGCCTTCCGCTATGTGCTCGATGTTTGTCACAGTCGAGACCAACCCATGAAAATAGAGACACTTGGTAAAGGGATGGTGAACACCGTGTTTTAAGGGCTAATCTGGAGTGAGCTTGAAGGAAAAGATTTATTGTGTGAAGCTGAAGTGTTTGGAGTTGGTTATGCAATGGCTATTGAAGGACACAAGACATTGTGAGTAGCTGTGTATCACAAAGATCTGAAAGGAGCTAGATCATTGTGCAAAGGAGGAAAAGTATTGCCAGAGGAACAATGGACAAGATAAGATAGATAAGATAATTATATTTATGTCCAACTAATGACCACAAAATAGGTCAAAGGGACTATTGAGTACATTGATGTATATACAAAGTGGGAGAACCAAACGGTCTCCTATAAAAGATACAATGCATGAAGTAAATCAAAGTCTGGCCTGAGCGGAGAAGATGAGAAGATCTAGGACCTAATAGGTCTGAGGATTAGACCCATATCTCCTAACATCTGAGGTTGAATGAATAACGCTAAAGAAACTCAACAATGTCTGTTGGCCCGATGAAGAGCCAATGGCAAGTGCAGACTGTCCACTAAATCGTGTCCTGGGGGGGTTCACACATTGTTGAATGCTAGAGGACCTAGTCTGTCTCCCAGGAGCGGATCTAAGATGGAACTGTTGTTGAGATCTCATATGGTAGGGTGAGGTCCCATGGATCCTCACTGATCTTGAGTCTGGGTACGTACTGGTGTCAATCTATCTCTTGGTGCCCCTATCTAAAGGTAATACCCTAAAAAATGTCATGATCCTCTGTGTGGGGTCTGGTCTAATGGGAGGTTGAAGAATATGCGCTCAGAACCTAAGAGCCTCCTTCATATATAGGGCCAAACAACTCTCATCGGGGGACAAGACGACCCAAAGAACTGCCTTCAATAAGTCCAATAATGTCTTTTTATTTTGTGGGTAGATTGAGAATATGTAGGAACAGAGTTCAAGCCCTAGGTTGTTTCTATACTATGTATACTACATGTACCTGTGACCACGATACCTTGTTGGTTGCCCCATGATTCTTTTATTAATGGACTAATAAAAATTCGAGCTTTGGGCTCAAAATCTGTGTACTTTATTAATCTCATTGTTGTAGATTTCTGTTGTGCAAAGTGCTTGTAAGTTGAGGGTTCCTTGTGTGTTTGTGTGCATGATTAACCATAGATCAGATGTAGAGCCTATGGAAAATTCAACACAATGTAGCCATACTAAACTAAAAATTAGCATTTTTTGAGTTCATTCACAGATTCATTGCCTGCTCCTGGAAAAGCTATGGACCACTAAGTCTGGATCTCCTATGCTCTGTTTTTTTCTGTCAAATACGGTAACCCAAATCAATATCTGTGACAATTTCTCTGGAGAAACCATTAAAACACATGTGGATACTATTGATTTCCCAAGTAGAGAAAAAGAATAGTCTTTCTCAATATTCAGATCTCACTTCTGTTGTTAAATGAGCACCCTCGGTATGTTGGGCAGTTTAAAATGCATAATATCTGGTTATATTTGGTTTAAGTTATCATGGAGTATGGTTCTTTCAAATCCCTATCAATCCATTTGGTTTCAATAAAATGAAGATCAAGATTACTAGGAAAATCACCTTCTGTATTAGTGTGCTTCTGAGACCATATAGATTGTTTAGTTCTACTATAAAACTTGACTGTTAATTCAATGTTGTGTCATCTGTAGAAATTTCACCTGTAGATCAACTGATATATCCAATATACTAAAGCATAAAACTAGATATACTTCTACCATAAACTTTGTGGAAGCTTAATCACATATGAGCAGTATCAAACAAGAACAAATATAACTGAGAATGAGAAGCAATCACACATAACATGGAAATATAATCTGGGGAAAGCCTCAGCCTAAAACTCCACTCTATGTATTATCATACAAGTGGAAAATAGTCACAGAATTACACAAAGCCTTAGCTTGGAAACCAACCAGCTCTCAGTATAATCCCTCTACTGCTCATAGACAGTCAAAGGCCTCTCACAAACCTTCTTCTCTGCCCTCCAAGCCTCTTATTTCCTTGCACATTTTTCCCTGGATGATCCAGTTGCTACCCAGTGTAACACTAATCTCACACACTGCTCCAACACACTGTCAGAACTACGCAATCCTGAAGGAGATAAATCCCTCTGCATAGATGAGTTTCCTTTATAGGAAAAAATCCATCCAACTGATAATACACTTTCCCTCCTCTGATCTCAACTGGGTCTTTCTCTGAACTAACATGTGTGCGTTATTTATGAGAGAATATTTAGTTATATGAAGTGCAGCAATTTCATGCATGCAAGCATTAACTAACTAAACTCACATTAATTTAAACAAACTCTTTAAATCAATCTAACTAGACTTGACTCAGTTAACTAAGCCAACTAATTACAGCTAAAATTAGAACTCATCCTTATCTCTTTAACTGATGGATAAATTCCTCAATCAATGGAGAAATTGTTGCATGTCCTCACATAGACTTCATGTTTGATTTTTCATAACTAATTAAGTCATTGTGAATTAATTAATTTATTTTCAAACACTTGTTAAGTTCAAATTCAAATTGTACTTCACTACTTTAGTTCAGGGACTGACTAAAATAGGAATCCATCCCAAACTGCTAAAAATAGCAATGTTATTTTTAGCACTTCCATTTTTCATTCCTTGTTGCTCAGTCTAGCACTAGTGCCCGAACTGCTATTTTTAATAGTGCTATTTTTAGCACTTCTATTTTTAGCATTTCTTGTTTCCATTTTCAACACTCGCTCTCAACAAGAAAGGCTTCAACTCGAACCCGATCATGAACCTTCGGAATGTTCTACATGCAACACTTCTATCAAGTGTAGTTGCTCCAGCAACTCTAGAAACAAAAAAACTCCCAACTGACCTCTTTGTTGGGCTAGAAACATACTCTGATGTTGAAGCTCCCTCTGTCACTTACAAGTGCTCCCTCTCTGACCTTTGAGCTATTGCAACACTCCATCTCACACCATTGCACACCTATCTGTGTCATCCTGCACTGGAGCAACACTCTTGTGCCTCTCATATTGTTGCAGCTTACTAACTCTACACAGTCTTGGGACCCCTACACTATAGAGATCTCTGTCACTCCATCTGCATCTATCTCTACCCATTAGCCAGTCCTGCTTGTCGAGGCTCCCGTAGCAAATTCGAATCAAAGAGGTTGGGTACCTCAAGGATCATGCCCTCATTTCAGTGTTCTTGGGACGATCACTTCACATCGCCCCACCTCCTACCTAGAGGTATGGTTGCATGTGATCCCTCTTCCCACTTGGCTTGAAATTTTCCCCTACTAGAGGTCTCTAGATGAATGGATTCCTCCACCCGATCTCCTCATCGGGGCTCCTGTAGCAAAGTCGAATCAAAGAGGTTGGGTACCTCAAGGATCATGCCCTCATTTCAGCATTCTTGGGACGATCACTTCACATCGCCCCACCTCCTACCTAGAGGTATGGTTGCATGTGATCCCTCTTCCCACTTGGCTCAAAATTCCCCCCTACTAGAGGTCTCTAGATGAATGGAGGTCCCTAGATGAATGGATGCCTCCACCTAAAACCAATCATTCACAGCTAGATTAAGTTGCATACGTAGGATGTGTAAAGGTATGTGCTAACTACAAAAATCCCATATTCTCAAATGTAATGAAAAAGGCCATGGAGGTTCTGACATAAGATGTGTTTCAGTTCTTCAAAATGAGTTAGAAACGGAATCCACTTTGTCACCTATTAGAATTAGAAATAAATAAACGGTAAAATCAAACTCTTTTTTAATATCTGCATATCATTATTTGAATAAGAAAACACAATACTAAAATCTTCAGGAAATTGACTACTACAATCTATAAGGATCTCAAAACAAGATGAGGCCTTTGTTGAAACACACAAAAAGACAAATGGAATAATCCATTTTCAGTAAGCCCAAACATTGTAAATGTTAAAACATAACAATATTAAGTGTATATCAAGATTCAAGGCTACAAAATGAACACTATATAATACAGTAAAAAGTTCTATGCAGTAGAATACTCTCAAATTGTATGGCATGGTTTGAACTTTGAACCTTTTTTGATTGTATATTTATATTATTTTTCTTTGTCATGGTTATGATATAAGTCACTCAGAGTAGACTATACAAATAGAATGTGCATTGCGATTATGTGGAAAGAACTTCTAGGAAGGGCCACATATTGACATAGAAGCATTAAACCTTTGGATGCAATGTGCATTTCACTAAAAAGAAGTACAATATATCCTTCACTTCTGCACAGGTGCAAATATAAGAATCTAATGTGGGGATAAAAAGGATTCTACTAAATGGAATATGTGAAAGTTTGACAGAAAGAGCAATAATATCATAGGCAGCTCCCACCAATTGAAGAATCTAATTTGAGGATAACAAGGATTCTACTAAATGGAATATGTAAAAGATTTGAAAGAAAACAAGCCTCAAAGAGAAATAATTTCATAGGCAAATCCCACCAATTTAGGAGATGCTTCAGAATATCAAAACCAATTTTCATCAGATGAATCCATACAACCTTTTCTTGAGTTCATTAATGGATAGACTATTGAAATACATGAAGACTTGTCTAGTTCTACAATCTCATTAAAAATATGGAATTACAAAAGCATGTAGTTTTCATGTTGAAAAAGATTTCTCAAGTAGTACATTAAAGTAAAAATACTTCAACTACTGAAATAATATACATGCTTGCAATTGGAAGAGTATAAATATTTTGCAATTGACATCTCTAGAAACTAAAATGTACAACTTGCAACATTTGATGCACTGCATTATCCCTTATTGCATTGTAGTTACTATTGGCAAGCAAAGTCGATATGCTTTGTTTTAAACCCCTTGAAGAAATACTATTTCCCACCAAATCCTCTCTAAGACTCTCCAACATAGTTGACACACCTCTCATAAATGGACGTTCTGTAGGTGAATCTTTTGAGCATAAAAAACCAACATTTAGGAAAGAAAGTATGCATTTATATGCATCATTTTCCCCAATTTCATCTCCATCCATTTTCCTCAAAAGATCATTGTCAATTACCTCCTTCATTCTGTCTAGAAATGCTAAGTTCAACCATTTATGCAAGTTCAAGTCTCCTACAAACATGTCACTTGTTGGTCTTTTTCTAGTAATCATTTCCAATAACAAAATTCCATAACTATAAACATCCCCTTCAGTGGAAGCCCTCCCACCCAATCCATACTCTGCATTCAAGAGAACCTTGATAAAAAAACTATTGACAAGTCTATTCAAGATTGTTTTGAAGAAAATACAAATAAACATAATGTTTTAAGAAATCCATACCTGGAGGAATTGAGCCCGCAAATCCTTTTAAAGCAATTGTTGAAGTAAGTGAATCATTGGAGGTTGCACCAATTAATTTTGCAATCCCAAAATCTGTTACATGGCCAACCATGTCTACATCCAACAAAACATTGCTTGGTTTTATATCACAATGCACAATTTGCTTGGTATTATATCACAATGCACAATTGTTGTCATCTTTATTAGGATACAAATGCTTCTCTAAGATTTCATTACACATAAACTGGAATAGTAAAGCTTTGAAATGGAGGTTGGAACATGAGGTTATGACTCTCACAAGACTTGGATGTCGAATTTTTTGCAAGGCATTACACTCTGTTTTAAAACTTTTGACAACTTGGTCATTTTGCATATGGAAAATCTTCACAACAGTGAGTGTGTCATCACACAAAATTCCTTTATACAATGATCCAAAATTTCCCCTCCCCAATAATTTTTCCTCAATAAATCCATTGGTTTCTCTAAAAAGCTCTTGATATGATATCCTTTGCTGGCTAGATTTATAGGAAATAACTTGTGGAAAATCAAATTTCTTTATATGCAAATGCCCTCTTGAGAGGAATCCCAAAAATAGACAACATAGTACAAGCCTAATAGCACCAACAATTGGCAATAGTATTTTCCTTAGAACATCAAAATGATGTTTTTCTGCAAGACATGCTGGTAAAGAAAATACTTGTGGCTCGCATAAACCTGAATTTCCATTTAAGGATATGATAATTGTTTGATTTGTAGAAAATTCCCCTTCTGATATTTCTCCCTTGAGATTGTTAAAGGACAAGTTCACATAGTAGAGCTCTTTCAACTTGTTGAGAGTAATGGGTATTCTACCTGAGAAGGAGTTAGAAGAGAGATCTAAATCCATGAGATTTTGTAGATATACAAGTGAATCTGGAATGGAACCTTCTAGGGAATTGTGAGATAGATTCAATGATTCAAGTGCAATGCAGCTTCCCAGCATTGGTGGAATCACACCGATCAATAAATTGGCAGAAATGTCTATAGCTAAAGCATTTCCAAGTTTCACAATCTCAGGAGGCAAAGTGCCATCCAAAAAACTCCAAGACAGATTTAAATAAAAATTCAAGTAAGAAAGGGTATCGACTTCTTGTGGTATTTTTCCACTAAGTCTCTTGTGAGACAAATCAACTAATGCTAAATTCTTGCAATCTCATAAGTTGGTAGGTATTTTATCTGAAAAGTAGTTGTGATGAAGATAAATGACCCTTAGTTGTTCAATATGGTGTAAGGATTGAGAATTTTTCCAGAAAGCACGTTTCTACTAATATCAAGGATACCAAGATGTTTTTATTGTTTCAAATCATTAGGGACGTTTCCTTCTAATCTATTGTTTCCTAAATCCAATCTTTCTAGTTTCTCAAGGTTATCTAATGGTGGTACACTGCCATTTAAAATATTTCCACTTAAATTTAGGAAGGTTAGGTTGGTAAGATTTCCAATATGTGGAGGGATGTTTCCTTCTATTTTTTTGTTTGATAATGACAAGTAAGACAAATTCATAGAAAAAATGCTCATGGCAAGGGGAAAAGCATCACTTCGTTTATTATCGCTGAAGTCTAGTTCTTTTAGGTGGAAACGATTGGTGAGAGAAACCAGAAAAGGCATGGTTGTAGTGCTTCCACTATCAAATTGATTATATTGTATGTCTAGTTCTTCAAGGAGTGATAAGTTTCCCAACTCTATTGGCACACTGCCACTGAACTTATTGTTGTCGATTGATATTATCATAAGCTTGGAACAATTTCTAATGGAATTTGGTATGTTTCAACTTAGTTGATTTCCCCATAAATAGAGACCATTCAAGTTAAAGATATTTGACAAGGAAGTGGGAATGATGCCTACTAGTTTGTTATCAGATAGAGAAAGAGTTTGAAGATTGGTGAGTAGACTCAAATCTTCTGGAATGGTGCCAGTAAATTTGTTATGAGATATATCCAAGAAGTTCAAAGTAGAGATTTTTGCAATGAAACTGAAATGGATAAGGAGGAGGGACTCGTGAAATTGAGTTTTATGTGTAATCTCATGACTATTTAACATTGAGAAGCCTAAATATTAGCCTGCTAGTCCTCTTTTCGTCCATTCGCAGAGCTTTCAAAATCAAATCAATTCAACGTAACTATAATTTCAATCTACCCCATATTCATAGTTATAATTTTAGTCAACTTTGAATCTATCCCATATTCAAAATTATAATTTGAATAACTAAAATTATCATTTTAATAATTCTTCGTTCATCAAATTCCATGAAATTTTGACAAACACAATACTGAAGAGTTGAGATATTCGCTCAGTTGCCCTCCTTTAACTTTCATCAATACGTAGATCTTTCAAACAAGACAATTGCTAAAGTAAACATAATTTCGGCACAGATCAAAGTGTACAGATTGGCCCATTAGTACTGAATAGTAAACATAAATTCAACACACACCAAAGCCCACATATTGGCCCACTAGTACTAAATAGCAAACATAATTTCAACACACCAAAGATTACATGTTATAAAATTCAAAAGTAAAATATAATTTCAACCCCCCAAACCGTACATGTTATAAAATTCGTAATTTCAACCCACCAAAGTCTACATGTTATAAAATTAATAATTTCTACCCCACCAAAGCTTACATGTTATAAAATTCATAATTTCAACCCACCAAAGCCTACATGTTATAAAACTCATAATTTCTACCCACCAAAGCCTACATGTTATAAAATTCATAATTTCTACCCCACCAAAGGCTACATGTTATAAAATTCATAATTTCAACCCACCAAAGCCTACATGTTATAAAATTCAAAATTAAAACATAATTTTAGCCCACCAAAGCCTACATGTTATAAAATTCAAAAGTAAAACATAATTTCAACCAAAAAAATCCTACATGTTATAAAATTCGAGAGTAAAACTAGAAAAAGTGGAGAAAATTATTATTTAATATGAAAGGGAAAATTTAAAATAAAATACTATGAATTCTAACTAAAACCAAAATTTCATTGAAAATGCAAAGAAGATGTTAATGGAGATTTTTGTTAAAATGAAATTATTTAAATACTAAATCAAAAGGTTGTTTTGATTAAATGAGAAGGAAATAAAATTGGGCTTAGAGTATGTCTTAAAAAAATTCCTGTTTTTTTAAGAGTTTGTTTTCTTTAGACTTAAAGAAATAGGTTAATGGCCCAAGACACAGAGGCATCTAGCAAGAGTGAAAGCCTGCATATTTATGAACTATCAGCAGGTAATTCCAAGTGGCATAGTTTTCTTTGAATAACAGTGATGAATCAACCTACATTTGCGGATAGAAACTAATGATGTCTATTATCATTTTTGGTTTGACATTGAGACAATTGAATTATGATAGGCTTTCCCACTGTCTACCTCTTTCATTGTAATGCCACCTCCCACATTTACCCACTTTCACCGACTTGTCAGGGTAAACATGAGCAAAGGGCTATTATGACATGGCTCAACTACCTAAGTGTAGAAAATCTATGATAGGTTAACTCGATCATGCAATATAAATCAAAGAAGAATACTATAACCTACTACTACTATCAATTTGTGGAAGCTTAAAGATTGAGTTGAACAATATAACCAGAAGAAGAAGAATCAAATGGCACAATACACATGAAAACACTTTGGGAAAAGCCTCAACTAGAAACCCCACACCATTGTATTATCATACATGGTGGAAATACATAGGAATTATACAAATCCTTAGCTCTCAGAGCTAGCCAGCTCTCAGTACAATCCTCACAGATGCTCACAGGCAATCTTGGCTTCTCTAAATCCTTCCTCTCTGCCCTCCAATATCCTATTCCCTTGCGTTGTTCCTTGTGGATGATTAGCCTTTTACCAAGTGGAAAACCAAGCCTTCAAAACTATGCAATCCTCAAGGATGAATCCTTGATTGCATGAATGAGTTTTTTCCATGACAAAACACATGCAACTAATAGTACAATGTCCTTGAACATTAATGTCAACTAGGTCTTTCTCAGAATAGACATGCATGACTTTCTGATGAAGGAATATTCAGTTAACTGGAGTAGCATTAGTTGAGTGCATTAATGCATCAACTGACTATTAACTCACTATTAGTTCCTCAAATAGTTTGGAACTAATTTAACTAGACTTAACTTAGTAAACTGAGTTAACTAATTACAACTCAAATATAACTCAACTGTATCTCCTTAATTTAAGGGATAACTCTTGCATGACTTCAGAAAGACTTCTAACTTAAATTCCTCCAACTAATTAATTTAAAATAAATTAATTAACTATTTCCAAGTAGATGTTTAGACTAAAATCGATTTTAATTCACAATTTAATTCAAGGACAAATAAAATTGGAATATTCTTGTTTCCATATTTCAACACTTCCTCTCAACAAGAAAGGGATTATCTGCCACCCCGATCCTGTCTCTATGGAACTTGAATTTACACTTTGACAATGCCTGTGTCAAAATGTCAGCATCTTGCTCCTCTATCAAAATATATTGTAGCAACATGATCCTCCTCGCTACATAGTCTCTGAGATGATGACACCGAATTTCGATGTGCTTGGACCTATTACAAAATACTGGATTCTCAGAGAGTTTGATACAACTCTAATTATCATAATAGATCACAATTGGATCCATCCTCTGATCAAACAAACCAACTAGGATTTTCCGCATCCAGATGCCCTCACATGACGCCTGACTTGCATCCATGTATTCTTCCTCTGCTAAGTTGAGTGCAACTGACTTCTGTTTCCTGCTATACCAAGAAACTGTCGCTGACCCAAGGTTGAAAATCCCTCCTGATGTGCTCTTTCGATCTTATGGAATCCCTACCCAATCTTCATCAATGAAGCCCTATAGATTCACTCCCTTTGTCTATCTGTACCATAATCTATACTAAGATGTGCCTCTGAGGTATCTCAATACATGCTTTTCCACCTTCCAAAACATCTTGGTAGGCTGAACCATCGCTTGACTCAACTGGTTCAGTGCATAGCACAAATTTGGTCATGTGTTCACTAATTACATCAGTGAACCCACAAGCTGCTTGTACATAATAGCCTCTACCACTTCTCTTGAAGTAGCAACCTCCTTCCTCCAGTTACCTGCTAGAGGAGTCTACATGGGCTCGCACTTCTCCATTTCGAATCTCTTGAGTATCTCATTGGCATACTTGCTCTGAGACACAAACAACTCCCCATCCTTCTGCCACACTTCCATGCCAAGGAAGTAATGCATGAGACCCATGTCTTTCATCTAGAACTCTCTTGAGAGGTCCTCCTTGCAAGACACGATCAACTGATAATCACCTGTCAATATGAGATCATCAACATAAAGTACGATGATCAACAACTTACCTTTCACCACGATGTGGTACAGGTTCAAATCCACTTCACTCTTTATGAAGCCCAACCTGGTGAAGTAGTTGTCTATCCTAGTGTACCAAGCACGAGATGCTTGCTTCAGCCTGTACAATGCTCTCTTGAGTCGGCACACATGCGACTCATGATCGAAGGTCTCAAAACCTTCCAGCTACTCTATGTACACCTCTTTCCCAATCTGGCCATTGAGGAATGCAATATTCACATCCATCTGATGGATCTTCCAACCCATCTGTGCTAATAGTGCCAACATAGATATGATAGATGAGTACCTTTCGACAAGAGTAAAAGTCTCATCATAGTCAATCCCCTCGACTTGTGAAAAGCCATGGGCAATAAATATTTCTTTATGCTTCTCCACACTACCATCAGTAGCTTTCTTTACCTTGTAAAACCAACGGGAACTCACAATTGAGTTGTTCTCCGGTCTCGGAACCACATCCCAAACACTATTACGAACTATGGAGTCATACTCCTCCACCATAGCATCAACCCAAATCGGCTGCTGCACTACTTCCTCAAAGGAAGATGGCTCGGTCTCAACACAGTCCCCCGTAAGGGCCATGTATCCAGTGTACCTCTCAAGTGACCTCCTTTGTCCGCGCTGAGAAGATGGTGCTCCCACATTCTCTCTCACATCCTCCAACAATCTGCCAGCTTCTCTTGTGCGCTTCCGTCCATCTCTGGAAGATTCTGCTTGAGTGGATGTCTCCACTCCTAGAACCTCTACATGCAACTGCTATGCATCAGTCTGAGGCTCCTCCTCCTTAGGAACCAAAAGCTCCTCCACAACCTGTAGTTGGATCTCCCTCTCAAGGGAAACTCTCATGGCCTTCTACTCATCAAACTTGAGATCTTTGTGAACCACTGTCCTCTGAATGGTAGGCAAGTACACCCGATAGTTGTGAGATGTACCCCACAAACATCCCCAACTCTATTTTCAACTCAAGCTTCTTCCGTGAATCCTTTGTCACATTGCAATATATCGATGAGCCAAAGATCCTAAAGTGACCCACATCTGGTTTCTTACTTGAGAAAGCTTCCTCTAGTGTCTTCATCCCAAGTATGCGACGTGGGCTTCTATTCTGCAAACATACCGGTGTGTTGCATGCCTCAGCCCACAAATGAAGTGGTAGGCCTTGGTCATGCAACATTTCCTATGCTTCCCCTACAATAGTTTTGTTCTTCCTCTTGGCCACCCCATTCTACTATGGGTTATGAGGTGTTGTCAACTCTCGTTTAATTCCTTCCACTGCACAGAAGTCCTTAAACTCTTGAGAGACATATTCTCCACCGTTGTCACTTCTCAAGGCCTTGATCTTCTTCCCTGACTCTTTCTCGACCAAAGCTTTGAACTCACAAAACTTTTTGAAAGTTTGGTCCTTCTTCTGCATGAAATAAATCCAACATTTATGAGAATAGTCATCAATGAAAATCACATAATACCTTTGCTTCATTGTGGATGCCGTTGATAATGGTCCACACAAACAATATGAACTCACTCTAAGATAGCCTCTACTCGACTTTCTTGATCATGAAAGGAAGACTTGGTGTAATTTCCCAAGGTACAATCTTTGTGTGTGTCAATTTGCTCAAGTTTACCTTTGGGAAGTCCTGTAGTTATCTGTTGCATTATCTTCAAATCCCCATGATGGAAATGGCCCAACCACCTGTGCCACAAATCACCAATGTCTTGGATTTCCACCAATTTTGCTTTCGTACTCAATGCTACACAACCATCTACCTCTAGTTCATAGAGATTCTTCACCCAAATCCCTATCCTCTTGGTCTGACCCATGGCTATGTGTCTTAGTAATGGCTTTCCTTTACTGAAGACAACATCGTAGCATTTTTCCTCGAACATCGCGACCGATACCAAGTTCTTCTTCAATCCATGCACATACATCACATTTGTCAAGGTGAGAGGAGCTCCATGCTCCCTCTGAAAAGTAATCGTTCCCACTCCTGAAACACTATACCTTCTGTCATCACCCATCTCTATGCGCATCTTGAGGTATTTCTCCTCCAAGGCACTGAATAAATTTTTATCATCAGTCATGTGGAATGAGGCTCCACTATCAAGATACTAGACACAATCCATCGTCGATGACACCATGCATGCGATGAGGGTAAAGTCTATTCGAACTGAGAGGCTAATGCCTCACCTTCCAAACCTTCCGAGGATCCCTTCTTAGACTTATTCGATGGGAAATTAGTCACATAATATCCCATCTTGTGACAATTAAAGCATCTTACTTTAGACATGTCACCCTTCTTCCCTCCATGAGAGGAATTCTATTTGGAATGGGAAGCCTTCCCCTTCACTTTCCTTGCCTTACTTGCTAAGGCAAGATTTTCTTCATTATCATTCTTGGACGAAGGACCATCTCGTGTGCTCCTCCTAATCTCCTCCTGCATAAGATCTGACCACAATCATTCCCAATTTGACAGTTTCTCCCTTCCATTCACAGAGTCCTGGTAGCTACTCCAACTCTTTGGAAGGCCAAGGAGAGCGAGGCTCACAATATCATCATCAGTAGTAGTTATTCCCACACTTCCAAGCTCATCTCTACAGGTGGTGAGCTTGTTTATATATGTGGAAATAGTATCGCCCTTCTCCATCTTGATTCTTCGAAGCTTATTCTTGAGTGCCAATTTCCTCTAGTCACTACTATTTTGGTAGAGGTCCTTCAATGTCTTCCACATTGGAGTATCCTTCCCATGGAGACTTGAGACAATATGGTCTCGAACTCCCTCAAGGATGATCTATCTCACCTTCGCCACACACTTCTTCCACTCAGCCAACTCTTGTCCATTAGTTGAATTTGGCTTTTCGATTTCTTGATCAATGAATTCCTTCAAGCCATTGTCTTATAATACAGCTTCCATTCTATCTTTCCATGCTATGTAATTCAAGCTACCTTCCAAGGCATACTCGAGTCTCAAGCCATAGAACACGATTGGCCAACCTTGAAGTATGACATGAATTTGATTTGTACCTACAACCCCGAACCTCAAACTCCAAATTCTCTTCTCAGTATACTATTCACAGCTCCGATACCATGTAGAAATTCAATGATAGGTTAACCTGATCATGTAATATAAATCAAAGCAGAATACTATAACCTACTTCTACTATCAATTTGTGGAAGCTTAAAAATCGAGATGAACAATATAACCAGAAGAAGAAGAATCAATGGCACAATACACATGAAAATACTTTGGGGAAAGCCTCAGCGAAAAACCCCACACTATTGTATTATCATACATGGTGGAAATACATAAGAATTATACAAAGCCTTAGCTCTCACAACTAGCCAGCTCTCAGTACAATCCTCACAGATGTTCACAGGTAATATTGGCTTCTCTCAAGCCTTCATCTCAGCCCTCCAAGATCCTATTCCCTTGCGCCATTCCTTGTGGATGACTAGCCTTTTACCAAGTGGAAAACCAAGCCTTCAAAATTGTGCAATCCTCAAGGATGAATCCTTGACTACAGGAATGGGTTTTCTCCATGAGAAAACACAAGCAAATGATAGTACATTTTCCTTGAACACTAATCTCAACTGGGTCTTTCTCAGAATTGACATGCATGAGTTTCTGATGAGGGAATCTTCAGTTAACTTGAGTAACACTAGCTGAGTGCATTAATGCATCAACTGACTGTTAACTCACTATTAGTTCCTCAAACAGTTTGGAAATAATTTAACTAGACTTAACTCAGTAAACTGAGTTAACTAGTTACAACTCAAATATAACTCAATCTTATCTCCTTAATTTAAAGGATAACTCTTGCATGACTTTAGAAATACTTCTAACTTGAATTTCTCCAACTAATTAATTTAAAATAAATTAATTAATTATTTCCAAGTAGTTGTTTGTACTAAATTCGATTTGAATTCACAATTTAATTTAAGGAAAAATTAAACTGGAATATTCTTGTTCCCATATTTCAACATTAAGTACAGTTAAGGAAGTGAAATCGACAAACCAAAACTTTGCTTACCCTCCTCAGGAACTACAGGACCCCCATGAGTCAAACAACCACTCCTAGTGCCCAAACCCTGAGTTAACTTTCTTTTTCAATGATTTGGATTCCCAAATGCAGACATAACAATGCCTAAATTTGATTGTAACCTTCCATTCGCTTGGATGACTCTTCCTCCTAGCGACTGCAGTCTAATTTACCCAGTTTTGTGCATGCGACCTTGAGATTTGAGCCACTTTTTAGGGCTAGGATCCAGACCTTTGCCCAGAACTTGATGAAACTTTCCAAAATGATGAATGACATAGACAAAGCCTTAAACAAAAAACTTAGAAAAGGAATTGACCTATGCACCATGAAAATCATTATGTCAAACACATAGGGAACATGAAATCTACAGGTTAGGAATGCATATTTGAACATAGAGGTCTGAAAATTATCTGAGAATCATCAAAAAAGTTAAATTCCCTCTCACAATCGTTGCAATAACATTTATTAGGGAACGCATTAAATAACCATTTCATTTACCATTCAAACATGATAAGAGTCATAACTTGGATTTGTCATAAAACCACACTTATAACCAACATATAACCATATTAATACCAATGATAGAACAACCATCAAAGTCACATCATAACATGTACATTTACACGTAAAATACAAGACGAATTTAGCTCTTATTAACATATGCAAAAGCCAACCAAGTCAAGGACTTCCACATACCACCCGGTCATAAATTAGGTTGAAACAAATCTTTCTTTCAGCCAATCACCCTCATGTTAAAAAATGCAACAAGAAAATCTCAGTTTGACTTTGCCTTGGTCAAACTAGAGAAAATTCAATTTTCCATTTCAGCAGAAATATTGGAGGTAGTTAACTCACGTGACATGGCACTTGTCACTCAATTAACTCAGTGAAATCGAGTTGGGGAAACTTAACTTCAGTTCAGTATGATTGATTGCTAATATGTAGCAACCTATTTCAGTTAAATTGAGTTATGGTCAGTTAAACTAGTTCTGATTGTTGGAGTAACTAGTGGAAGGTCAAGTTGTGAAAGTGTAACTTCAACTCACTCAGTGATCAACCAATTAACTAATAAATCAACCCAAAATAACTGATGTATGCAGAGAATTCTAGTTACCCAGTTGAGAAGGATATTCCAAAGGAAGTGTACTATTACTTGTATACCATTCAAAAGTGTATAGGTGGTGCATGCAGTTAAAGGATGAGCCTAGAAGGATAACATAATTCCAATTGAGGAATTTCTTAATTAATAGGGGCCTAATTCCTCAAGGAACAGAGTAAGGAAATAGAAGCTTGGAGGGCTTGAAAATTGGTTGTGCGTTAGCTAGAGTTAATCAGCCAGGTAGAGGGATAGACTATACACTTGCAGGTTGTGCTCATGCTTGAGTAGCATATGTATTTCATATCTATTCTTTGATTAATGAAATATAGATAGGAAGGGGTTTTGAGTAGTTTATTTCCCATTGATAAATCTCTTTGTATGTGTGATAAATATTCTTGCATGTTTATGATTTGTGTTCTTGATCATGAATTGAATTCCACATATGAGTAGAGTATATTTCAGTCTTGTGTTTTACTAAATTTCATGAGCATTTTCAAGTCTACACAATAATATTTACATGGTATTAGGGAAGGATTCACAATAGAGAAGAGATTTTGAAGTTGTTATTATAGGATGATCGAATTTGCAGGATCAATTCTTTAGAGATTGAAGGATGGATTTCTATGAACTAAGACTCGAGTATGCCCTTAAGGGAAGCTCAAATTAAGTTTCTTAGAAGGACCGCATTGAGGAAATGCTAGAAGATGATCGGTTGAAGGAATTTGTTGATAATGATATCCCAAAACTGGAAGCAACTGATTCTCACAATCGAATGGAAGAAGTGTGTAGCCAAGGCAAGGAGAATCATATTAGAGGGAGTACGAGATCATATTGTCTCAAATATCCACGGAAAAGAGACTCCGTATGCAATGTCACAAGCACTAAAATATTTGTTCTAAAGTAGTAGTGACCACATGAAGCTGGTGCTCAAGAACAAGCTTTGAAATATCAAGATGCAAAAGAATGAAACTATACCACAATACCCAATCAAGTTCACACAATGTCGTTGGTAGTGTTGGTGTTACGGTTGTATAAGATGATCTCGTAAGCCTAAACCTTCTAGGCCTTCCCAAGATTTGGCACAACTACCAAGATTTGGTGAATGGGAGGGACAATATACCAAATTTGGAATGCTTATGGTTTGATTTGGTACAAGAGGAGATAACAAGGAAAACTAGAGATGAGACTTCATCCAAGTGTGATTATGAAGAAAATTATGTCCTGGATGGAAAGGAAAAGAAGTGGAAAGGGAAGAAATACCAATCCAAAGCAGAATCTAGTCAAGGGGGCAAGAAGAAAGACTTGTTCAAAAACAAGTGCTTTCACTGTCATGAACTCGAGAATGTTGGAAATAATACTGAGAGGGGGGGGGGGGGGGGGGGGTGAATCAGTATTATCAAGTCAAATATTCCTTTTTTTAAATCCAGATGATATACGCTACTTTAGTTAATTAAAACCACGTATATACGCAACTATGTAGAAGGAAACCCACGTATACAATGCAAACTTACAATTTACTTTATCTTTCAGATGATGATTATTAATCTGTGTATCAGAATCAAGTAACCAGTAACCAGAAATAGTAAAACAGAGCAGAGGACAATCACACACAAGAACACAACATATAAGGTGGAAACGCAATGTGGGTGAAAACCACCTGCTGCAATTCGTCTCTATCTTCTTTTAATTAGAAACTTCCTTTTACAATGTATTGGTGCAGTCCTTTACCAGTACGCAGGCTGCAACTTGTAGAGAGCTACAACCCTCTCTCTTTCTCCAGCTTCTCCTGGAAGGGAGCTACAACCCCCTTAGCTCTTGTACTAACCAAGATACTAGTACATAGGTGCTAGCCTACTGAAGGCTACAACCTTCTCTTTCTTCCAGGGACCACGTTTCATAAATTTTCAGACTGGATCCATGAACATCAATCAATCATCAACAATTTTTGCTTCAACCAATCTCGTTTTCACCGAACAAAAACTGAATCACAATAAAAACTTCTCTGATAACTGTACCTAGAACACAGTGACAGTAACCATATACCAAATTCTGAACCCAGAACACTGCAGCAACAAATAGAGGCAGCTAGATCACAATAAAATACATATACGCTACTTAATCAACCTGAAACCTTCATGCATACACTCCCGTGTGCGGAGAAACCTGCGTATACGCAGTTTTCTTTTACTGAACCTGCGTGTATACGCGCCTTCGCTTCACTGACCCTATGTATAGATCTATAAAGGATAATTCACTCTTTCAAACAGTTAGATACTAATTAACCCAGATTATCAGATTTATACATCAAGCGTGCGCCTCGCAGAACAGATCAAATCATACAAAGATACTATCATTCAAGCCTTAAAGATTATGACCCATCAATAGATCTTATCCTTCTTTATGTGCTTAGGTTCGTCCTTCATTCAAATCCAGATCTGCACCATAACCCCAATCACAAAAGTTTCAAATCTAGCACATGTTAGATATTCCATTTATTCCAAAGATGCTTTGCCAAATGATCTCCTTCCTCTTTTATAGTGTTGGGCCTTTCTCAATACCATGGTCCAAAACCATAATAACACAATACCACAGGCCCAATAATTTGGGATCAACCCTTCTGACGAGATACGATGGTCCAAAACCATAGGTTCAAATACCAAGGACTAACTACCACGGACCAAAGGTAAGTTTTCAAACATATACACACTTTTCTTTGCATGAAAGTGCGTGTATACGCATACGCGCCTTCGAAATGTCTAACCCATGTGTATACGCGACTTTGTCAAGATGAACCTACGTATATGACTTTTTCTTCATTTTGAAAGCCTGAACTGAGATCTGTCACCAGATAGAGTTGCCATCAAGGACAACACCTGTGCCATAGCTCCAAACCTGTACCATAATGCCAACAATCTCCCCCTTTGGACTTGATGGCAACCCAAGATCTTCAAAGTCATTCTCCCCCTTTGTCATCAAGGGCAAAGGGTTGTGCTCCCCCTGAGTGCATGCTGAAATCTCTGCCCTGCTGTGCTGACCATGCTCCCCCTGACTGTAGACAAGATCTGCAAAAAGATGTTCTTCAAGAAGAACCAAGACTTATACATCATAAAAGACCTGCCTATCACCAAAAGACTCAATACATACATCCATCACCCAACCAAGTGGGGATCATCCACCCAACCAAGTGGGGATACATCAGAAATTTACATATGACAACCAAATACATTACATCTTCATCCCAGGCATAGTGGGGAAACCAAGATAGGTCGTTACATGACCTTGACACCAAAAAATAGGTACATGACATAGAGACGAAATATCTAGAGAAATACTTATGAAAGACACCAATAACTGATAGCAGCAGCATCTGTCAATCACCATTCAGATCAGCAACCATGATTTCCTTCTGTTCTTCTTCTGCATTTGTTCCACCTGAAACCAACAACAGTTGTGAACTAAAACCAAAAGCTTCTAAGATAATGGCAACAATGCATCATTAGAATTTTATCTTCTCCCCCTGAACCTATTCCAGATGGTCTCTGTCAGACCCAATTCAGACTATCTTCAACCAGAGCATGTCCCTACTGAAATCCATCAAGCCTCCATATACGCGACTGTCTCTGCACAAACTGGCGTATGTATGCGGATCCTCCTTAGGAAACACTCGTACACCCATTTTTCTCTAAAAATAGACAAGATTTAACAGCAAGATGATGCATCAACTACCCCCAGCTTCTGTCTGAGGTATTCAAATGTCTTCCTGGGCAGTGGTTTGGTGAGAATATCAGCAACTGGTTCCTTAGAAGCAAAATACTCCAACTTGACCTTTTGTTCCAACACTTGTTCCCGGAGAAAGTGATACTTGATTGGTATGTGCTTGGTTTTTGAATGCATTACTGGGTTCTTATAAATGTTGATTGCACTTGTATTATCACATAAGATGGAGGTAGGTGGTGTACAAGTGATTTGAAAGTCCTGCAAGGTTTGCATCATCCAAAGAAGTTGAGTGCAACAAGATGCAGCAGCCACATACTCCGCTTCAGTTGTAGATAAAGCAATCAAACTATGTTTCTTGCTGAACCAAGATACTAATCTGGAACCCATAAAGAATGCTCCACCACTTGTGCTCTTTCTGTCATCCACACTTCCAGCCCAATCTGCATCTGTATAAGCATGTAGAGTGAGATCTGTATCTCTAGGATACCATAAGCCATAGTTTTGAGTTCCTTGAAGATAACTCTTTACTTCCTGAAGATGGGTTTCTTTAGGATTTGCCTGAAATCTTCCAACTATTCCCACTGCATGCATCATGTCTGGTCGAGTACCTGACAAATAAAGAAGACTTCCAATCATGGATCTATAGGTTGGTTGATGCACTGCTGCAGATTCATCATTTGCACTGAGGCTGCATCCTGTAACCATAGGGGTACATATTGGTTTTTCATCTTCCATGCCATATTTCTTCAAGATCTGCTTGAGATACTTGGTTTGAGACAGAAAGAAACCCCCTTCATTTTGTTGGATTTGTAATCCAAGAAAATATGTCAGTTCTCCAAACAAAGACATTTCGAATTCTTTCTGCATTACCAAGGAAAAGCTTTGACTCATAGCTTCTTCATTGCTGCCAAAGATAATAGCATCTACATACACAACAAGTATTAGCAATTTGTCATTTTTAATTTTTATATAAAGATTGCTATCTGCTGATCCTTTTGAAAAACCCTGTTGATGAAGATATTAGTCCAAACGGTAGTACCAAGCCCTTGGTGCCTGTTTAATACCATAGAGAGCCTTTTTTAGTCTGCATACAAGATTTGGATCATTCCCAAGGATGAAGCCATTTGGTTGCTCAATGTATACTTCTTCTTCTAAGTCTCCATTCAGAAAGGCTGATTTCACATCCATTTGAAATACTTTGAACTTTTGAAAGCTTGAGAGAGCAAGGAACATTCGGATGGCCTCAAGTCTAGCAATGGGAGCAAAAGTTTCTTCAAATTTTATACCTTCTTGTTGAGCATACCCTTTACAAACAAGTATGGCCTTGTTTCTAATCACTTCCCCATTTCATTCAACTTGTTTTTAAAGATCCATTTTGTCCTTATGACATTCTTATCTTTTGGTCTAGGAACAAACTCCCAAGTGTTATTCTTTTCGATCTACTCAAGTTCTTCATCCATTGCCTTGACCCAACATTCATCTTTGCATGCCTCTTTTACATTTTGAGGTTCAATGGCAGAGAGAAATTCCAAATAGCTTGAGGCTTCTGCAATTGTTCTTATTGTTTGTGCACATGCCTCTTTCTGCCCCAAAATCTGATTCTGGATGATTCTTCTAAATGTACCTGGATGTAGTCTTTTCTTCTACCCTTATCTGTTCCTCTGGTGCCTCTTGAGGTTCTTCTTCATCATCAGTCTGATTTGGAGAGTTTTCTTCATCCTCTTCGATATTTTCATAATTTACTTGCCTAGGAATGTATCCTTTTTCATCAACCACCACATCAATGTTGTCAATAATTCTTCCAAGTATTTTATTGTAACACTTATATGCTTTGCTATGGGTAGAATAACCAAGGAAAATGCCTTCATCTGCTCTAGGTTCAAGTTTGCCAAGCTGTTCATCATTATTCTTAATATAGCATTTGCTTCCAAAAATTTTGAAATGCTTTACCGAAGAAGTCTCACCATACCAGAGCTTATGAGAAGTTTGAGTGGTGTTCACTCGGACATTTGTTTTGTTGAGAATAACAACAGCAGCAAATGCAGCTTCACCCCAGAAGGTTGCGGGAGTTCTAGACTCATCAAGCATAGCACGAGCCATTTGTTGAACCGTTTTGTTCATCCTTTCCACCACTCCATTTTGTTTAGGAGTCCTAGCTGTAGAGAATTCCCTTCTTATTCCATGTTCTTCACAGAAATCAAAAAATTCATTTGAGGTAAACTGCCCACCTCTATCAGACTTGAGGCACTTAATTTTGTGATCTGATTTGTTTTCAGCCAAGGCTTTGAAAGATTTGAATTTTTCGAATGCTTCGTCTTTGTGTTTCATAAGTCCTAACAAAACCATCCTGGAGAAGTCGTCAATGAATAATATAAAGTATTCTTCTCCTCGAGGTGACCTTGTCCTAAAAGGACCACATACATCTGTATGGACTAGTTCAAGAGGCCTGTTGGCTGATCCTTCCTTCTCAGGGAAGTTAGTTCTGTTTTTCTTACCAAACTGACATGATTTGCATATGGTGTTGTCTGGAATTTTGATATCTGGAAGACCATGAACTGCCTGGTATTTGCATGCTTTCCTTATTTGTGAAAAGCTTAGATGCCCCAACCTCCAGTGCCATAACCAGTGTTCATCATCCTTGCTCAAATAGCATTGTTGTTGTCCTTCTTCAAATATGTATAAATTATTTGGAGTTCTTCTACCTTTGATCACTGTTTTTCCTATATCAAGATCACGAACACTACATCCATTTGATCGAAATATTACCTCGGTTCAAGCCATCAACATATAAAACATTTCCAGCTTTGACCTTTTCTTTCAACTGAGCAGTGCCTCTTCCTTTTATGACTGCAGGGGTATCATTTCCAAAAGAAACTTTCTTTCCCTTTTCTAAAACACTATATGATTCAAGTTTTTCTTTATCACCTATCATATGCTTCGAACATCCGCTGTCGATGTACCATTGATTTTCCTGTCCCTCTGCATAAAAATCTATCCCACATCTTTCTGGTTGTGGTTCCTTTATTATCCATGTTCTGGTACTTGAGGCTTGTTCCTTTTTCTGCCAAAACCTGCTCCTGCATTCAGAATCTTCATGACCAAAGTTATTACAAATAGAACATTCAAATTCATTTTCAAGGGCTGAAAAGTTGTTATAGGTCCTTTTCGTGATCCCAGTCATACTTCTTTGTTTTTGAGCTTCTCTAGTCATGATTGTTTTATAGGCAACACATTGAGCTATTTTGTGGCCAAAGTTATGGCAAGAGAAACATTGGCCATTGAAGAAACTTCTATGATTATCAAATCTACCTGCCAAATGATTGTAGTTTCTATTGTCATCCATTCTTGAGGCAAATTGAGAAGATTTTACCTGTGGTTGGTTGTAGCTTTTGTTCACCCTTAAGGTGGATTGCCCCTGATTTACCTGGTAGTCTTTGTTTATTCTTGATGTAATTCATCCATGTTTTACATGGTGATCTCCATTGGGCTTTTGCTCATTCCTCCTTGCTGCATCGAGATAACTCTTTGAGGTGGATGCTTGAGATGCTTCTCCATTATACCCCAGACCTGTCTTGATTAGTGGAGAACGTTGTACATTGATAATCTCATCCAGAGTTTCAGATCCTTTAACAAATTTAAGATTAAGAGCATTTGTTTTCTCAATTTCTTTTCTAAGGCCAACAATTTCACATTCTAACTTCTCAAGAAATTTTTCTTTTTCAACAAGTTGGAATTGCAGAGTACCAATGATCACATTCTTTTCTTCTAAACATGTTTTGATTCTAGAGATCTCTTCATAAAAGCCATCCACATCTATAGCATCCATGCAATCATCATCTTCAAAACCCATTAAAAGTTTATAGTTATTACCTCGTTCATCTTCAACACTATTTGAAAGACCATCACTATCTTCATGAGTGTAGTAAATTTTCTTAGTTACATTTTGTTTCTTGTTCCATCTAATAGGTTCCTTCCCTTTGTCAATTTTATCCTTATGAGGACATTTGGTATCATAGTGACCGACTCTCCCACAAGCAAAGCATTTGAAAGTTAACTTACCTCTGAATCTTCCAGTACCTTGTTGAAGGTTTTGACAAAATATGATTCTTCTTCCTCTTCTGATGCATGTCCTAACTCATAGTAGTCTCCTTTGCCTGAAGCCTTGAAAGCTGCTTCTCTCCTGTCTAATGGTCCTCCTTTCCTCATTTCATAAGCAGTTAGAATCCCATGTAGTTGTGACATGGTAAGGTTTCGAAGATTCTCCTTTTCTTCTATTGCAGAAACTTTAGATTCAAACCTAGGGGACAAAGATCTTAGAACTTTTTCAACCACAACAGCCTCTTTTATTTCTTCACCCAAGTTTTTCATACAATTAACAATCTCATCTACACGAAGGAAATAGTTAGCCACACTTTCATCATTGTGCATTCTGATATTTTCACACTGAATCCTGCGGGTTTGAAGTTTTGCTCATTTTACCTGTTCATCTCCTTCATAGCTCAGAACAATCTTGTCCCATATTTCATTTGCGGATTTATACTGCATAATCTTGATGAATTCTGATTGAGATAGGCATCCTAATAGGGTATTAACAGCTTTTGCATTTGTTTCATATTTCTTCTTCTCAGCCGGATCTATAGGAGTTGCTGAAGGAAAAGTGTACCCTGTATCTATGATATCCCAGACTTCTGTACCAAGTGATTGAAGATAGGCAGTAACTCTTACCTTCCAATATACGAAGTTTGTCCCATCAAATATCGGTGGCCTGATAGATGCTTCTCTCTCGTAGTTTCTCATGATGATGGATCTTCCTCCAAGCGATAAAGCTTCTTCAGAAGGACCTGCTCTGATTCCAATTGTTGGAAATAATACTGAGAGGGGGGGTGAATCAATATTATCAAGTCAAATATTCCTTTTTTTAAATCCAGACAATATACGCTACTTTAGTTAATTAAAACCACGTATATATGCAACTATGTAGAAGGAATCCCGCGTATACAATGCAAACTTACAATTAACTTTATCTTTCAGATGATGATTATTAATCTGTGTATCAGAATAAAGTAACGAGTAACCAGAAACAGTAAAACGGAGCAGAGGACAATCAAACACAAGAACACAAGATATAAGGTGGAAACCCAATGTGGGTGAAAACCACCTGATGCAATTCGTATTTATCTTCTTTCAATTAGAAACTGCCTTTTACAATGTACTGGTGCAGTCCTTTATCAGTACGCAGGTTGCAACCTGCAGAGAGCTACAACCCTCTCTCGTTCTCCAGCTTCTCCTGGAAGGGAGCTACAACCCCCTTATCTCTTGTACTAGCCAAGATACTAGTACGTAGGTGCTGGCCTACTAAAGGCTACAACCTTCTCTTTCTTCCAGGGACCATGTTTCATAAATTTTCAGACTGGATCCATGAACATCAATCAATCATCAAAAATTTCTGCTTCAACCAATCTCCTTTTCACCGAACAAAAACTGAATCACAATAAACACTTCTCTGATAGTTGTACCTAGAACACAGTGACAGTAACCATATACCAAATTCTGAACCCAGAACACTGCAGCAACAAACAGAGGCAGCTAGATCACAATAAAATACATATACGCTACTTAATCAACCTGAAACCTGCGTGCATACGCTCCTGTCTGTGGAGCAACCTGCGTATACACAGTTTTCTTTTACTGAAACTCCGTATATACGCACCTTTGCTTCACTGAACCTGCATACAAATCTATAAAGGATAATTCACTCTTTCAAACAGTTAGATACTAATTAACCCATATTATCGGATTTATACATCAAGCGTGCGCCTCACATAACATATCAAAATCATACAAAGATACTATCATTCAAGCCTTAAAGATTATGACCTATCAATTGATCTTATCCTTCTTTATGCGCTTAGGTTCGTCCTTCATTCAGATCCAGATCTGCACCATAACCCCAATCACAAAAGTTTCAGATCTAGCACATGTTAGATATTCCATTGATTCCAAAGATGCTTTGCCAAATGATCTCCTTCCTCTTTTATAGTCTTGGGCCTTTCTCAATACCATGGTCCAAAACCATAATAACACAATACCACGGGCCCAATACTTTGGGATCAACCCTTCTGACGAGATACCATGGTCCAAAACCATAGGTTCAAATACCAAGGACTAACTACCATGGACCAAAGGTAAGTTTTCCAACATATACGTGCTTTTCTTTGCATGAAAGTGCGTGTATACGCATACGCGCCTTCGAAATGTCTAACCCGCGTGTATACGTGACTTTGTCAAGATGAACCTGCGTATATGACTTTTTCTTCATTCTGAAAGCCTGAACTGAGATCTGTCATCAGATAGAGTTGTCATCAAGGACAACACCTGTTCCATAGCTCCAAACCTGTACCATAATGCCAACATAGAACCATGCAACAAAGTGTCCACACAAGAAGGAAAGCAAGAATACCTCAGGAGGAGTGGCAGGTGAAGGTTCAGCTTCACAGTTTGAGCTTGAATTCACTCTCATCGCATGCATGGAAAGCACAGTGATGGGGAGTGTGTGGTACCTAGACAGTGGCGCCTTGTTCCACATGATAAGGAACAAAGAATTTTTCAATGACTTGGAGGAGAAATATCTCCATATGCACTTCGAGATGGGAGATGATGGAAGGTACAATGCGACCGAGGTTGGTAGAGTCACCTTTCAGAGGGAGTCAAGCTCCCCTCTCAAGCTCAAGGATGCGATGTTTGTTCTGGGTCTAAAGAAGAAACTAATCTTCATTGCAGTATTGGAAGACTGTGGTTACGATGTGATATTCATAAAAGGGAAATAAATCCTGAGACAAATACCACGGTACAAGTGAAGTAGATCAAGTTTCGTGTAAAGAAACTTTACAAGCTAGATGTGGAAGTTTGTGTTGGATTGAGCACAAAGGTGGAGAAGGTGTAGAGCCAAGGTGTCGGCGAACTATGGAATAGAATACTTAGACATTTGAATCATGGCACTTTGAAGATTATGCATCAAATTACCACAGTCCTCCCCAAAGGACCACTAGAGCAGTAGGATACATTCAAAGGGTGTACGTTGGGCAAGTACACAAAATCCACCTTCCATGATCGGGACAATAAAGCACATGTAGTCCTTGAAAGGATCCACTATGATGTTTGTGGACCTTTCTCGACATCCTCCATTGCCAAGGACAAGTATTATGTTATCTTTGTAGATGATTTCTCACAGAAGTGTTGTATCTTCTTCATGCAGAAGAAATATCATACATTCTCCAAGTTCGTTGAATTCAATGCACTTGTTGAGAAAGAAACTGACAAGAAGGTGAAGGCTCTCGAGTGCAAAAATGGAGGTGAGTACGTGTCGAATTATTTTAAATAAAAATTGTGCAAAGGAAGGCATTCAACTAGAGTTGACAGCACCCCACAACCCACAACAAAATGTGGGTGAAGCAAGGGTGATGTTGCATGACCAAGGCCTACCTTTTCACTTGTGGGCTGAAGAATGCAACACATTGATCTATTTGTGGAGCAACATTCCTCATCGATTTCTTGGCATGAGTACATGGGAGGATTATTTCTCGAGGAGGAAGTTGGATGTGCCACACTTCAAGATTTTTGGAGCTTCATTTTACGGCCATGTCTCCAGAGAACCAAGGAAGAACCTAGAAGCGATAATAGAGTTGGGGATACTTTGGGGGTACACATAAACTCCTCAGAACTACCGTGTGTACTTTCCATCCCTCAATATTATAGTTGTGCGAAGGATGTGAATTTTGATGAGGAGAAGGTAATGAGATGTTCTCTTGAGAGGGAGCTTCAGTTGCAACCAGATCAGGAGATTTTTGCTCCAAAGGAAGAACCTCAAGAAGTTGTGGTTAAACCATTGTTAGTTTTTGTAGCATCAGATGTCTTCTAGCCTTGAAATTTTGTGGAGAGGTTAGAATACATGAGATCTCCAAAACCCAGAAATTGTTTATGGTTATTCCACATACAAGTGTCTCAATTAGATTATTAGCCAATTTTTAAATATTTCCTGAGTCTAAACTTAGGGAATATGGCTTATTAATCAATATTAATTGAAATAAGGTGAGAATCATCTAGAAACTCACATGGATCAATCCAAAAATGATCCTAGCCATTGATTAAGTTTTAATTTGGTCATTGGTGCTCCAACAATGGATTCTAAAAGGAAGTCAATGTGTTGATGGAGAAATCACCAGTGCAGATACTCAGTTGCACAAGCAGTTCGATTTTCTCAGTAGCAACAACTCAATAGAGAAGATAGAGCCAAAGGGTGACTAGCAGGTGGAAGAGGAGAGTAGTATCATTCTGGGAGAAATATTTCTAGTTCTTATGAGATTCAAATGAATGAAGTATGAAATCTCCAAAGGGCCACCGTAGGCTCTGCGCAGAGGATAACGTGGGGAGCTTAGCACAGAGGCTGAAGAAGCTATTTCATAGGAAAAAAATAGCTATGGGGTAAGATAAAATTATCACAATATATTTTCCGATCTTTTCCTCATATTAGATTCCAAATAGGGTATCTAAATTATTGTACTCAGAATTGCTGTTGAATATTAATAATAAAACCCTCATCTACTGCATCGATTTTCCCAACTTGGGTTTTTCCGGGGACAATTGTCCAAAGATAATTGTGTGTGTGCTAGAAATTCTTAGTTTCCAATATTTTATTTCCTGCAGTATTTTTATGGTGAAAATTGCAACTGTGATCTTATTTGTTATTTGTCATAGAAAATAAACTGCATAATTAATTTTTTGAGTTAGAAGAATAATTTCCAGTAGCTGCAATAGATTTTACATGGTATCAGAGCATAAGTGATCAGCTGGGAATCTCAGTAGCAAAGAGGAAAATTTTGTTTCTCAGAGGGAGCAGCAGGCCAAAATTTTCAGAGGCAATGTCATCCTTTGACAGGTAGACTGAGTTGCTAGGGAAACAATTCAATTTTCAGTTGAAGGGAGGGAGGAAAATTGAATTGCCCAGATTAGTGATTCCAACAGTTAAAGGGATCAGTTGCAACTTAGATTTTCACTAAGTAGAATCCTAGTTGGACACAGAGGGTTTTGTTGTAGGTTGCAGAAGAAAAATCTGCATTGTGTAGAAAAGAGGAATGACACACTAAATTTTCTCAAGTATAGTCATGGACAAAAGTAACATTTAGGAGAATTTAGATTTGTCTTCCAGATTAGAAGATGAATTTTCTTTCTTAGCAATATCAACTTCACAGGGATTCTAGTATATAGGCAATGGAGAATCAAATCACATGACAAGGGTTAGAGAATATTTCTCTAGCTACAAAGAGGATCAGATGGACCTCCATATTACTGTGGGAAACAAAATGAAATTTACTCCAGTAGGGAGAGGTGCCATATATTTTCAAGAAGAGTCAGGAGCAAGCACCAACACTACAGATGTATTGCATGTGCCAGGATTGGGTATGAACCTAATTTTAGTATTCGAGTTATAGGATAAGGGGTATGATATTCACTTTTTGGTGAAGAAAATGTATGTCAAGCACCCGAGCTGGAGAAAGGTAAGACATAATGGAGTTCGAAGTAACAGGTTGTATCGGTTACAAATAAATTATCCAATGGAATTGATAAGAAGTGATAGTAGCAATGGAAAGGAGTTGAATGAGTTGTGGCATAGGAGAATGGGACATCTACACCATGGAGCACTCAAGATGCTCAAAGAAACAGTAACAAGAGTTCATGAACTTGGCACTAAATAGGATGATGTGTGCAGAGGGTGCGTACTTGGGAAGTATGTTAAGGTGACATTTTCAAGAGGTGAAAGTAGAATTTATGGCATCTTAGGACTTATACATTCATATATTTGTGGCCTGATGTCCACTAGAGATCTCAGCGGTGCCAAATATTTTGTTACCTTTATTGATGACCATTCCAGGAAACCCTGGATCTACTTCTTGAAGACCAAGGATGAGGTCTTCAGTCATTTAATAAAGTTTAAATCTCTCATGGATAATGTGACAGGGAAGAAGATTGAGTTGCTTTTCTCAAAAAATGGTGGATAATATATTGATAAAGCCTTCACATATTTCTATGCGAAGGAAGACATCAAGAGAGAATGGACAACTCCATATAATCCACAAAAGAATGGTGTAACGGACTGGAGAAACATAACCATTGTTAGAGTTACAAAGGCTGTGTTATATGACCAAGATCTACCCATATTTTTGTGGGCAGAAGTATGTAACATGATAGTGTATGTTCAGAACAAGACTCCTCATAGAGAATTGGGGAAGAAAATGCCAAAAGGAGTCTTCACAGAGAAGAAGCCAGAACTTAGCCACCTCAAAAATTTTGGCAATGTTTCTTATTATCACGTGTCAGATGATAAAAGAACAAAATTAGATTAGACTACAGAGAAAGGGTTCTTCATTGGGTAAAATGAAACCTTAAAGGCATTAAGAATATACATTCATAGAAATAGGAAGATAGTGTTAAGGCGAGACGTGAAGTTCATGGAGGACTGAGCTTTCAAGAGCTCTTGTGAGTTGCTTGCAGGTGAGCAGAATTAGTCAGCAAAAGCTCCTTTAGTCCAATGGGAGAGACACGAGGACAATCACAAGGATCAAGTACTATGACCAACACCAGTATTTCCTCAGGTGCAGGAAATACATGGAGTTCTCAGCAGATGGAGGAGCAGAGGCATGATGAGGAGGAGCTAGCGGAACCTCCCATGACTAGTGGCCAAGCTAGAAGAGAGGTTTGTCAGACATTAAGAGATGCATAGGAGTTTATTGGAACTCCTAGGATGAGCAAGAGACAATGCATATAACTTGACATGTACCAAGCATTGGTAGCTTAGGTTGCAGAACCTTCCAACTTTCAAGAGGTTGCACAACACTAGGTGTAGGTAGATGCCATGGTAGAAGAGTATAGCTCTATCATGAGGAATGATGTTTGGGAGGTAGTCGCAAGGCCAAAATACATATCAGTTGTAGGTTCGATATGGATCTATAAGATCAAATATTTGGCAGATGGCGGTGTGGAAAAGGGGTATGCATAAAAATAAGGGATATATTATGATGAGACCTTTGCCCCATTTTACAAATACACTTCTATCGAGTCAATTATATATCTAACAGCTCCAATGGAATGGAAGAGTCACCAGATGGATGTCAAGACAACCATATTGAATGAAGTGATAGAGGAGAAAGTGTACATAGAAAAATAAGAGGGATTTAAGACTCAGGAGAGGCACACACATGTGTGCAAATTGAAGAAGGCTCTATGCAGACTCAAGTAGGCTCCAAGGGCATGGTATGGTATAATTGACACCTACTTGCAAGAGATGGGGTTTGTCAAGAGTGATGCAGATCCCAACCTTTACTATTTGATGGTAGAGGATGAGCCTCTCATTCTAGTTGTGTATATGGATGATCTCTTTTTGACCAATTCACCAGGGCTCATAGAGGAATGCAAGAGGAACCTAGCAGCAGAATTTGACATGAAGGATTTGGGGTTGATGCATTATTTCCTAGGATAGGAAGAGTGGAAAAAGGATGGGGAGATGTTCCTTGGGAAAGGAAGATACACTATAGATATTTTTATCTCAAAATCAGCTCTTGATAGGCTACTAATCCGGTAGACCTTAAGTAACTCTTTCAAACCTACTTTTGGTTGAGGCTTAGCCTCCTCAACCTGAGAGGGCTCTCTCAAAGGATTAATGATTTTTTATTACGAGTAAGATGGCTAACTCTTGTGAAACAAATGTAAAAATGTGAGTGGTGGAAACACAATTAGAAAGTATCCATTGGGCTTATGGAGTCAGATATGCTTCAGTATTGATAGTAAGGTTAGCTCTGCATAGAAGTCAAGACATTTAGAACTCAATGCATGTAGAATACACTAGAAACACAAAGGACTAACACAGTTTACAAATGCATGAAGGAAATTAGAGCATTGTTAGTGATTTCTAAGTAATCACACATTCATACCACTGTAGATAATAGGAAGAGAACAATACAAGACATTCAAAGCATCAAATTCCTTTTGATTCCTTAGAAGCAAGGCCAAAGTACTGTATTACTAAAAACATAGTCTTTGCATAAAGCCAAATATGAGAGCTTTTCTGAATAATTTTCCAACCCCTTGTACATCAGCTCTTCTGCTATATATAGAGCTCTTTACATAACTGAGATTCCTCCTCCAGCATGAGGGGAACTCGAATTCTTCCTATGATGACACCTATTAACGCTTAAAACTAACTAATAAATGCAACTGACTGCTAACTAGTAGTTTTACAGACCTAAAACAATTAGGATTCTAACTCTTCATCATGTTGATAGTAGCATTAAATACAATCCAAATTCATTCTCTGACAGATGGCCTTCTTTAGTTTAGCTTTGGTGGATGTTTGAAACTGCTTGTTGGCCCTTAATGTCTCATCTCTTAACTGCTCCTGGAAAGTAGGAAACTGCCCCTGTCATTTACATAATACAAGCATCCCGCAATGGCAAAACGAGCAAAGGAAAAGCATATATGAACCATAAGCCATTTGTTATAAAAGTGATCACAGCTAGTATTGTTCATCATACTTCAGGCAGCATCAAAGAGGTTTTATCTTCATATAGGTACATGAGCAAGGTCTACAGTGCATGAAAAACACGATAGTCAAAAACATTTTTGTGTAATCAAAGAAGAACAACAGGGATAATTGATTTCGAATATCCTTGTGGAGACCAAAAGCAGAAAAACAGGGGCAGTTTCCTACTTTCCAGGAGCAGTTAACAGATGAGACATTAAGGGCCAGTAAGCAGTCTCAAACATCCACCAAAGCTAAACCGAAGAAGGCCATCTGTCAGAGAACAAATTTGGATTGTATTTAATGCTACTATCAACATGATGAAGAGTTAGAATCCTAATTTTTTTAGAGACCTAAAACAATTAGGATTCTAACTCTTCATCATGTTGATAGTAGCATTAAATACAATCCAAATTCGTTCTCTGACAGATGGCCTTCTTCAGTTTAGCTTTGGTGGATGTTTGAAACTGCTTGTTGGGTCTTAATGTATCATCTCTTAACTGCTCCTGGAAAGTAGGAAATTGCCCCTGTTTTTCTGCTTTTGGTCTCCACAAGGATATTTGAAATCAATTATCCCTACTTTTCTTCTTTGATTACACAAAAATGTTTTGGACTATCATGTTTTTCATACACTGTAGACCTTGCCCATGTACCTATATGAAGATAAAACCTCTTTGATGTTGCCTGAAGTATGATGAACAACACTAGCTATGATCACTTTTATAACAAATGGCTTATGGTTCATATATGCTTTTCCTTTGCTCGTTTTGCCCTTGCTGGATGCTTGTATTGTGTAAATGATCTTTCTTTAGAAACTCCTTTTCGAAAAGGTTTCCCTTTTGTCCCTAAAAATTGGTCAACTACATCAAAATATGCAGCTACAGCAGTTTCGTAGCGCGCTACGAAACTTAAAGTTATTCAAAACTGAATACAAAGATACCATTCTTTCAAAAATGTAAATTATCAAAAATTTGGACTTAGCCTTTTTTTTGCTGTGTGATTTTCTTTAGCTAAGGAAGTCCTTCTCGCTGGCTTAATTGTATCTTCAAATCCTCGATTTTCCTCTTCATGATTCTGATCCTAGCTCTCAGTCTTGTATTGACCTTTCTGATGTATTTGGCTTCCTTTATTGCAGGGATTGACGAGGTGTAGTATTGAGCATGACAGTTGACTACCTCGAGTATTGAAATTGTTTTGTCCTCCCACGGAGCCTCCATTTTGTTAAAATGAGCTTCCTTAATTGAATGTTTCCTTGAGGCTTTCTTCAGTTTAGCAATTTCAAGGTTTGCTAATTTCAACTTCTTTTTCAACTCTTCAACACTATATTCCTCTTGAGGGATAACTGCCTTACCTTCATCGTTTTTATGCAGCTGAGATGGTGTTTCTGATGTAGTCACAAGTTCTTCATGAGATTTTGCTAACTCCTTTGTTTCACTTGACTCTGGCAGCTCCTCTTATACCTCCTTTGAATGCCTTGCCACAGTTATTCTTGGTTTAAAGACAAATTTAGAAACCTGATCATCAAATTTGAGCTTTTTCGAGGCTTTGACCCCTTTGGTTCTATTTTTACCTGATTCTATCAAGTCTGCTCAAACCAGGGGAGATTCTTCAATATCAATAGCTTGCAACAAGTCATTCAGACTTCCCTTTGAGATTGGGCTCTCCTCAGCAACCACTTTCTTGCCTTTTTCTTTAGCTAATTAACTCCTCGTTATTCTTCTATGGACTGCTTCATATGTAGATGATTCATGTACACCTTATTTGATCTGAGTTTTCTCTTTCTGGGACTGTTGGGGTGTGTCTTGGATAACCATTGGTCTGGTGGGCTCCTTTACCTGTTTCCTAGCCTTCAATTTTATGAATCTCCTGGATTTTGTTTCTGCACGATGACTAATTTCTGGTGGAGAACCCTTCATAGCCTAAGGACTGAGATCGATTTCATTCTTGAAGCCAGATATGAACATGAACATAGACCATTCCCTATCTACTTTCTAGAGCTCATGCAAAACAATCAATTTGGCTAAGCCGTGATGAAACAACGAGGTCTCACAGGCTTCCTTCTTTAACTGAACCTTGTCACACATTTTGCCTAGGCTACGAAACAAGTAGAAAGGAAAATCAAGCAATATATTCCCAGTGAAATGGAGCAGAAGCTTGAAGTGATAAGAATATACCTTATGATATCTCCCTTTGCAGGTGAAGTACCTCTGTATGCAGGTAAGTAGATTAGCATATGAATCTTTGACAAAACTTCTGGGCACTGACTTGTTTAAGTCTGAATCAATGAACTCTGGTTTCAGAAATTCCTTGCAGGGGGTCATATCAAACTTGAAATTTTTAAACCATCGTTCCTATCCTCTTGTAATCTCGGTGACTGCAATTCAAGCACCCCAACTTTCGAATTTAGTCCTGTGAAATTTAAAGCAAATTCCTTGGTGACTTGCATATGGCCTCCTTGAAGTTTTTCGCAAAACCTCGAACAGCCAACCTGTTTGAAGGCTTGTTTGACTTCATCATTCTTTAGGAGGATATCTAAACCCTCAGGTTCATTCCTCAGACATCTTCCTGACCTGTGATCCTTTATTTCTACAGACCCCTCCATGAAACTCTAGCGGAATGAAAATTTGAAAGACTGGCACTATCTCAATCTTCGATCACTGCCTCGCTTGATAGCTGCCTCGTTTGAAAAATGCCTTGCTTTATGTTCAAGGAATTCAAATTGAACGCTTGCCAATTTGTTCCTTATGCAATGAACGCAATCATAATTATGACTGTGAATATTTGGCCTCTTTTTGAAACTTGCAATTTAAGCGTACCAAGACATTTAACGACCTTAATGATGATGATAAGTGGTTGAATGCAATAGGCAAAGTGTGTGGAATGACAACTGATGATGTAACAATAATGGACTTTGACAAATATGATAGCTAGATGAGATTTTCTACAGATCTGCACGAATCCCCGATTTCGTAGCGTAGCCAGTGCAAAATCTGGATTTTGCGCTACAAAAATACCTAGACTGGGTTTCTGCACTATGAAAACTCCTAGACAGTTTCGTAGCGCATAGAACCTTGAAACAAATTTGATACATGGGATTTACATGAGTTGTGGGACCAGTGATGAATGAGAACGGATTGTTGACCTTTATTTAACCATACCACCAAGACTCCTAGGACTTAGACACTAAAGTAAATATGGAAAAAGACTGAACTCGGACTAACACCTAACCTTTACAATCGAACTGATGTGAACAATTTAGAAATTGCTTCTTAAGTGATAACAGATATTATGAAGAGGTTCAGAATGCAAGATTACCAACTGGAAGAAGATAGATGCATCAGATGACAAGGATGTTTTGGGGTTAAAACCCATGTTTTGATGTCAATCTTATAAAAAGATGTAAATTCTTCATGATTTGTGAACATGGAGCGCGTAGGTGGTTAGGAGTCAAAATGGGTTTTTTTACCCTCGTTTATGTAAAGTTCAGTCGGTTTTGAGATCCACCCATGGTCTACAGACCATGGGATTGTATATAAAAGGTGTGTCTTAGAGAGTCTAAGAAAAGGGGAGAGGCATAGATGTAATGAGTCAATGGAAGATAGCACAGAGAAGCAAGTATTTGGAAAAGGGAAAAGTTTCCGCAACCGAGTGCTTGGAGGCCTAGAGTAGAGTCTGTAACTGAGTACGCGGACCCCTACAGCTGAGTGCATAAGGTAGTTTTGAATCTGTAACACCATATTGAAGATCAATATTGAAGACTTTTGAAGAATTCTTGTTTTTATCTGTTCACTTCTGTTGATTTATGATTGCGATATGTGTTGTGAATGAATAATGTATTGATGAAATATTAATCTTATGATGCACGAATCTATGAAATACGTCTTAATAATTGTACGCATTGCATGTTAAGTACTTCCATGAATATTATGATATAATCTGTTATGCTTGTTGAATACTTAAGTAGATCTACATGAGTTCATATCTAGGGCTATTTTCTAATGCACATAACTGAATGGTTCGACTGTTAGGGGTCTACAAAGACCAATCGTAGACCTTCACGAAGTTCTAGACGCTATTTAAGGGAAGTTGCAATAGAAAGACCTAAGGGGCTTATAGATATACCCAAAGGCAAAGTTAGGGCATTAAAAGACATCACACTGATATCTGGATGCAGAAAGTTGGTTCCAGCATCCCCCCATACTGCTTCGAGTGAGACTTCGGTCCGCGCTATGTGGGTTGTTGCCAAAAGGGCCAGTAGTGTAGGATTTTGTTTGGGACAACTAACTCTGAACCTCAGTCGGGACCCCCTAAGCCAAAAAATGTCGACCCCACCTTGCATAGACATCTCACTGTGTCTCTCATGTATCTAGTCAACACTAGGCCAGATATATGTTTCGCATTCAATACCCTTATTGAGCTCATGATAGAACCAAAAAGGGTATATTAGGAAAAAACGAGGCATATTCTAAGACATATTAACTACGTTATTGATGGGCTTCTAAATTAGACATAAATTAAGGCTCATGCCTCTAAATTAAACATAAATTAAGGCGCATCTGACCATCCTTCAACACATTAAACCTCTCTTTTTGCATTAGATAACGTATTTTTAACTTTAACATGTTAATTAGGAAGGTTTATGGATAATTGCATATTTGTGCCTAATATTATTTATTTTTGTGGAATATTGTGAGAATATTGGGCAGATTATGAAGATTTGGAGGAGGAGATAATTTAGGGACTTGCTCCCTACTACAGGAGGATCAATATTAAATAATAAATCAACAAGATATTATGCAATTATGACACATATTATGGAGCTCCAATGATTGATAAAATCTAGGAATGTGTTCCCTGCCATTTAACGCAGATTCCTATAATTGGGAACCAAATCCACTAATCAATGGATTTTGGTATAGGTACCAAGTCGAATTTCCCTCTAGGGGTGGATTTTTATTAGTCTTCTTATGGAGAGAAATCGTATTTTTGCAGCTCCATTGTCATTTCTTGCAGTAATGTAACTGTATTGATGGGAATAATGAATATTGGCGTCATGTTTAGCTTCTAAACCTTGGTATCCTTCATAGGAATCTGAATTTCCAAGGTCTTGGCCATCCCAGGAGCCTCATAGCCCTTTTGTATAATTTACTTTTCTTCCTTTCACTTCTTATTCACATGCATCTCTTTTTCTTGTCTTTTTTCTATTTCTACATTTAATGTTAATGATATCTCGTTGTAGGATTAAGTTAAATGGTTGAAGTTCTTTTGCAGGATAAAAATCATCATTTAATCCTTGGAACGACTTTGGAAGGTCATAGTAACCATTTAGCTACTTGGACTAGTTTGCTTATTCCCAAATCTAGATTTCTGAAAGTCTTTTGTGGGAAATAACGATAAATTTCTACTATTTTTAGAGCATGTTGATGAGCTTCAATTGAGTTGATTCCACTTGCATTTAATCACACAAAAATCTATTTAATAACAAAAATTACCCATTGCATTTGCACTTGATTAGGTTAGGCATTTGATAGATTTACTAGCTCACTAGTTCTTGAATTTTTAGATTTTAGACTAGTAATTTTCTGTCATTTTTTAGCATGGGTTAACAGAGGTATTTTTGAGTGATTCCACTTGGAATGGAGACCTAAAACATCCTAGTCAATAAAAAAATTTGTCTCATCCAATTTGGATTTGATTTCGTTGGTCATTCAGTGAATTATAACTCCATATAGAAAATATGTTTTTCCCTGTAGTAGTACTACACAAAACCCTGTAGTAGCCTTTCAATGTGTATATACTTGCCTAGATTCACTCAAGAAGATTGGTTATGGTCCCTTAGGGTTGAATCAAGACCCCTAGGCTCTAAATAAATGATTATGGAATACCAAAAACCACTTACGACTTGCCTATTTACCCATGCAAAACATTTTAGCGGCTGGGCTAATGGACAAATTTACGAAATGGATAATACAATGATAATTGCCACATCCAATGAACTTTGTTAATGGATCTAAAGTCTTTGAAATGTAATGGTTGACATTTAATTCATGATATTTACTTTATGCAATTAGAATATGTTTTTTTCCTTGTAATTTCTTTCTTGCAATAGGTTGAGGTTTTCATTTCAAGCATTTCATTTTCTGCAATTAGTTTAGGATTTGACTTCAGTACATGCACTCCAATACATCATGAAAACAAAAGGAGGACACATTGTATGTTGCACATATAGTGCAGATACCTATTAAGTTTATACGGACCTCGGGTTGATAATTAAATTCGGTACCCTTGGGAGTTGCAACATTCTAGTTGCAATACCGAGGCTCATCACTTTTTGGCGTTGTTGCTGGGGAGGTGTCAAAGTATGCATTGTTTTCCCCTAGTTGATTCATTTCTTTTACTTTCTGCAAAAACAAAAAAATATTTATTAGGCATATTTCATCTCAAAAATAGAAAAGTGCATTGCATTAGTATTTTGATTCAATCATAAAATAAAAAAAATTCTCCAACACCAACCCACCTCCCCATTTGATCACGTGGTGTTGTAAGAGCCACATCACCATCCACTTTTGTAAGTATAAGAAAAAGAGATGGAAAATATTGTAGAAAAAATGGATCGAGATGATGACAATGAGGAAGATCCTCTCGGATTTCCCATTGAAGATATCGATGGTAATGTTGTTATAGACATATTTGGGCACTGCAACCCCAATCTTATAAGTCAATCAACCAAGGGCTCTTTAATCCCTAAAAGTGTTGTTTCATACCCTAAAGGATCATGGTCAACTGATTACACCATTCCCTAAAAGTTCCACCTGAAAAACCACTCAAAACTGGCCAAAACTGGACCATACTGACCGCTCCACTGTTAGGGTGCAATGCATACTGACTTCCACACTAGCCAGGTGCAATGCATACTGAAGAGGCCTTCTGTACGGTGCGATGAGCGAGGATGGACAAATGTCTGAGACAGTTTGCTAAGTGGAAGCTCATGGAATCTTCCAGAAACTTCTCCTATGACACTTGCCTCTCTGAATTCACCCAGGGATGAATAAGAGATCCAAGAAATCTCCAAGTGGAACCAAGAACAACAAGTGGAATGACACTAATCAAAAACCCATAGATGACTCACACCCTTACAGTCATCTATAAATGGATCCCTCATCTCAGGATCTGGAGGCTGGAATTTTGTAATTTGCAAGGAAGTGCTGATAGTTTGTCTTTGAGAAAGAACATTGTATTGTTGGGTGATCTTGCTTTTCATGAGGTGAAGAGGGCTTTGATGCTAGGAGGATGATGTTGGATTAGACAACTGGCTTGTAATTCTCCCTTCTATTATTAATAAAGTTCTTTGAGTTTTCCTCCATACAATCGTGTATTTGTGAATGTTGTTATTTGTGAATTCCATTGTATGATCAACATATTTCTGATTCCGCATTGTTTATGATATAATAGATTGAGATGCTTTGATGGTGTTTTTTTACTTTGTCTCTACAGGTATTCATTGAGCATGATAAGTAGGAGAAGAGGTGCAAGCTCTATCAAGGGAGAGAGAAATCAAGCAAGGAGTCAAGCAGAAGATCCAGGGTGGTCCCTTTGCCCCTCTCTTATCTATCACACATAAAGGAAATCGCAAATTGCTTTGATTATTTGTTTCTAGGATAGATGCCAATCCTAGTGGAACTAGCAAATCGAAAAGACACTAGTTTTCCCATAAACAAAATGGCCACTCCACTGGGGATTGAATAGTTTGTTTGTTTCTTGTTGATTGTTTGTTTTATAAACTATAGACAGAGCCTGAATTTAGCCAGATAGCATTTGAATTGCTCTCGCTCTGCAATTGCAAAGTAGATGAATGCTGCTTTAGTCAATCTCTGATTTAGTTTATGATTTCAACATCTGACTTACAAGCATTCTATATGCCATGTTGGTAGCTCAATAACCTCCCAATATTATACCCATGTACTCTGTTCTTCACTATCCATAATAGCTCAGCTTAACTCATTGAATTCAGCTGCAAATTTGAGTCAAAACCCACCTCAGTTGCGCTCCCTGGCCCATCAAACTGTCTGTCACTGGAAGCCAATATGCATCGCACTTCCCAAGTGTAGAAGGTGAGATGCATCCCTGTTTCTGTGAAGCACAGGTGTGATGACTGAGTAATCCTATTTCTCTCCTTGAAATTTGGGTTTTTTGTCCTTGTTTTCAGCTCTGTTCAATTGTTTTGATGCTTATCAACAGTACCTCATTGCTAAAACCTCCTTATTTTACATATTTCAACCTCCATTGATTGGTATTAGTAAATGTTTTTATGTATTTGTCCATCATTTGCAATCCTTTGTCAAAAATTTGTGTAAATTGATCTGTCATCTTGGTGCAAAAAGTGTCGTAACTGTCATTTTGTATCAAAAAGAGAAGTGTCGTTGAATCTTCCTTCCTTGGATAGTTGATTGGACTTTTTGTCATGTATTTGATTTGATTTGTTGATATTTGAAGTGTCAAAAGCATTTTCTATTCGAAATTGAAAAGTGTCGTTTAAGTCTTCCTTTCATTTTGAAAAAGAAATTGTCGAAATGTCGCTTTAAAGAAAATATTTCAGATCTATACTCAGTTTTCCTTTTTGGCATTTCTCACATTAAGGGAATGAAAAACAAATACATGCATTTGCATTTGCATTTAGACTGTGTGTGAAAAATGATTTAGGAAAAGTGAATTTAGTGTGTGTTGTCTACTCTCTGTTTGAAAGAATCGTAATCTTCTTTCCTTAGTAGCTAGGATTTTCATTGCTAAAAAAAAACATAAACAACGATTGTTTATCATTTTAGATTGCATATTTAGGAATTTTACATATACATCACATGGTGAACCTTGAAAGGAAAACTTCTAAGCAAGATCAAATCTAAAATAAATTTCAATGAACTTAACAACGCTTTGGAACCTAATGCAACACATCTAGAGGTCTAGGCTAGAGACATGTTCCGGTGTCGTAAAATCTAGTAACTATCATTTTCATCAAAGGTTGGGTGATTCCTCCTCTTTGATATGGCAAGTGCTAGCACAAACTTTTGTTCCACGTACCATCGAGTATATATTGGGAGACCACAATAGGCTTATATTCTTTATCCATAGGAAGCCGTGTCTACCGCCCTATCGATCGCAATGTACTGAACACAACATTCGGGAAGATCGATTGTTGTACATAAGTCCTTGGTAATTTCTCTTTAATTTATCACCAAGGTGTATTTTGTAGTTTTGCGATTGGTTTGGTAATCCCTCTGTCTAAATTTCCAGAGTAGTCACTGTTGTTCCTTTTCGACTCCTTAAAAGAAAAGGTCCATCTGAGCACTTGTCACTTCAGGCTCATTAAAAATCACAGGGGACTAGAGTCATCTTTATCTTTTTCTCAACTCTTAAAAATTGAAATATCAAAGTTGTGTCAAAGCATCATTAAAATTTATTAAATTCGGAATAACATCCCTATTCCTTCCTTGATCTTAGGTTGAGTTAATGGAGTCTACCAATCATGGAATCCCTCTTGAGGGGATTCCTAGCCCTTTTACATCTTGGGGAAATACTGGTGCACCTCATACGGCTACATTGTCTCTGCCATGTCTGACTATTGGCCTACCAGTGTGGCTATTCTCAACCTCTGTGGTTGAAAGTAACGTGATTCCTCAGCAATCGAATCGGCATCCAGTTGATACTGAAGTTGACCCTTCACCTTCCTCTTCATTTGTTTCTCCCTCCCTTCATCTTCGCTTGGTGAAAATAGTGATGCTAGTAACCAAGTGCCTGAGAAGAAGAAGAAAGGAAAGGAGAAGAAAAAGAAGAAGTCAGTTAAGCGAGGCGGCAACCATGAATCATCTGGTGAAAATCCGCACACTAAATCTCCAAAATATCCTTGTCTAATTTGTGAAGGAAACCATTTTAATCGAGATTGTCCTTGCATTCTATGGATCTTGAGAGAATGGTCTCCCCGTTCGCACTGTCCAGTGTCATCAACCTCTGGTAATCATGTTGATAGCACACCGTCAACTAGTGAAAATGAAATTCCTGGACAGAAAGGAAAGGTCAGAACTCCATGTGGATTATGTGAAGGGGACCATCGTCTTCCCCATTGTTCTTTTTTGGATGAGGCCAAAAGAGTCTTGCATAACCCTCTTGCTTCACCGTAGCGACTTCCATTTGGATACAAGAAACTCACCTCAAGTCCCTTACTAGTTGAAAATCTAATTGACATAACTCAATCGTCAGTCAAAACACCTATCATTGAAAGTGAATCTTCTGAGTCCTACTTCACTGCAGTCGACCCAATCTTGTCTTCGGAATATCCACCTTTAGATGATATCATTCCCAAAGAGAGTGAGAACGATACTGTTCAAATTCTTTTTGTCACTTCAAAGTCTGATGAACTTGGGGGCAATCCAACCTTTCCTTCACAACGGGGAGAGAATCCCCCAGTTCCCACTACTCAAGGGGTTATTTCACCTATTTATTCGGTACCCCCTCTTGTCAGGCGGAAAGAGTCGATTGTGCGGACACAACCAACCTCCCTAAGAGCCTAAGACTCTCTAGTGACAAACAAGACAAACAAGAGCAATCCTTCTCTAAACATGCATTTACTATATGGGAAATCAAGTGTTTAGATCCTACCTGTAGTTCAGCGCTGTTGTAGCAATCCAGCTCTGCTGATCCGGATGAGCTCCTCCTTCACTTTGAAACCTGCATCCACTAACAATCAAACGATTAAATAGCACTTGATAATCTCATAGAATAAAGCATATTTAACATATAGACCAAGGAGTACATGAAACAACTCATAAATAACAAGTTATTGAGAAGAATGGACTCATTTGCATTAATAGGTAACAAAAGGAACAATTACAACTTGAGCCTTGGTGTTGTGCAAGTCCTTCCCAGGGTCCATCAAGAGTTCTCCTTTACTTTGACAAAGCTCACCCACTTCCAAATAGAACAAGCAAAGATGGCAATCTCTCCTCACAAGCTTCTAAATGGGAGTCCTAATTCCTGCAGCATCTACCCTTAGAAATGTTTAGCTTCCAACCTCCCCTCCTTCTGGCCCAATGCCTGTATTTATAGTGCTCAAGAGGAAGTTAATCAGGTCCACCATCAATGGGATAATCCCCTCTTTGGATGGGATAGCTCCCTTATTGATGGGATAAGTTCCTCTTTGGTAGGGGTACATGAACCATCTGGAGGCGCTCAATACACGTCGAACAACCTTCTAGAATGCTCTAGAAATGACCACAAGTAACTTTTTAAAGATGAAACTTGCGCATTTTGACCTTTACAGGGGGACGCACCTGCCCCTTTACATACAGACCGTCCAAGGACGCAGCTTTTGTGAGCATTGGATGCGTACCCGAAGGTAAGGTTGAGAGAACATGCGTACCCAGAGATAAATACATTTATAAAGACTTTCTCTCTTTTTGGAGTTTGACATGGAGAGCAGAGGCATAAGACTTGCCTAAGAGGATAGCATGACTGTTGATAGAGCCATACTAACTGTAAATAGCCATGGTGACATTTTTTAGTGTAACACCTCTAAGTATTCTAATAGCTTCTTTGATTGGAATCGACTAGTAAGATCTCACCTTCCTTATAATGTACCATTCCAAATCATAGTACAAGTTTACAAAATGATCGTGTCTGACACTATCATAGATGAAGGGGCTTCAGTGAATATCCTTTCCTCGACTGCTTGGAAAGCGCTTAGTTTTATAGACATTTTTGGGCACTGCAACCCCAATCATAAATCTCCATAAACTAAGGGCTCCTAAGTCCCTAAAGGTGTTGTTCCAAACCCTAAAAGAACAAGGTCAACTGATTACAGCATCTCCCAGAAGTTCTCCATGAAAAAATACTCAGAACTGGTCAAAACTGGACCATTTCACCTGCCCCATGGTCAAAGTGTGTTGCATCCCACCTGAATACACACAGTAGGTGCGATGCATGTTGAAAATCCCTTCTATGGGGTGTGATCGGCGAGAGTGGCCAAATGGCAGGGTCAATCCGCAAGGTGGAGAAGCATGGAATCTTCCAGAAACCTCTCCTATGACACTTGCCTCTCTGCATTCGACCAGGGATGAGTAAGAGATCATCAATATCCAAGTGGAATCACGAACTATCAGAGAGAGGACACTAATCAAATCTCAAAAGCTGACTCATTCCCCTTGCAAACATCTATATATGGATCCCTCATCCCAGAGATCCAGAGGCTGGAATTTTGTATCTTGTAAGGAAGTGTTGTTGGTTTCTTGGTGGAATATCATAGTGTTGGGTGATCTAAGCTTTTCATGAGGTGAAGAAGGGCTTTCTTGCTGAGAGGATGAAGCCGGGTCAGAACCATTGGTTGTAATCCTCTTTGCTCTTTCTTGATTATGAATAAAGTTATTCAAAGTTTCCTCCACATTCTTGTATGATTGATGACTTATGCATTTGTGTGGTCAATATACATCTGGTCCTATATTGTTTATGATAATATATCTATGTTCTTGGATAGTGTTATGCTGCTTTGATTCTACAGGTAATCTTTGAAGCTGGGTAGACAAAGAAGCGAGTGGCAAAGACCTAACAGAAGAGAGAGGAATCGAGCAAGGAACCAAGCGCAAGACAGAGGTTGGTCTCCTTATTCTTCTCTTATCTATTTCTCATAAAGGAAAATGAAAGTAGTTTTTAGTTTGTTTGTTTCTAAGGTAGCTATCAGCCTTAGTGGGACTAGCAGCTCTGCATAGACACTAGTTTTCCCGATATCAAAATGGTGACTCTGCTGGGGAGCGAATAGATTGTTTGTTTATCTACATTTGTTTACTTTATAAACTTACAGACGGAGCCTGAAGTCAAGCCAGCTAGCCTTCGAACTGCATTTGCTATGCAAGTGCAAAGTAGATCACGTTGCTTCAGTCTATCTTCGGGTTTTGTTTATGAATTAAATGATTGATTTACAAGCTCTTTAATTGCCCTCATGGTGGCTCTAGTAACCTCTTTAGATCTACCCCTGTGATTGATTTACTGTTTACCACTTGCTCGGCCTAAATCCCTGAACTGAACTGCAAACTGTGACCCAGAACCCAGTCAAAGTCTCATCCCTGGTCCAGCGCACTGTCTGTTCTGTGAACTCCAAATTCATCGCACTTCCTGAGTGTAGTAGGTGCGTTGCATTTCAATTTCACTGTGTTACAGGTGCGCTGATCAGACAAGGACTTGTGCCTAAATTTTGGTTTCTGTGTTCATGCTTTTCAGCTCTATTCGGGAGTTTTGCTGCCTGTAGTCAGTACACCTCTATTTGAAACCCCTTTCCTTGCTGTTATTCTACCTCCATTTTGCAAAGAACTGTAAATGTCTTTATGCATTTTTGAGTCATTTTCAGTTCTCCTTTACAAAGAAGTAGCGTAATTGTATTGTCATTTCTTGATTTGAAAGTGTTGCAAGTGTCATTTTCAGTCATAGAAGAGAATTTGATTGTTCTTGATATTCAATTACACTGTTACTCTTGTATTTGATTTGAATTAGTAGTTTTTCAAGTGTCGAAATCAAGTTTTCAATTCCAAATAACAAAGTGTCGTCATTGTCCTTATTTTGTTTTGAAAAGAAACTTATTAGTAATTGTCGCTTTGAAAAATAATTCAGATTTGCGCTTAGCTTTCTTTTTATCATTCACACATTAAGAAGGCAGAAAACAAATACATGCATGTGCATTTGCATTTAGACTATTTGTTGGTTTGATTTAGGACGGTGCATATAGTGTGTGCTCTCTACTCTTTGTTGAAAGAAAATCATCTCTCTTTCCTTAGTAGCTATGATTTTCATTGCAAAAAGAAGATTAAACGACTGTTTATCATCTTAGATTGCATTTTAGGAATTGTACATCTACATCACGTGGTGAACCTCAAAGGCAAATTTCTTAAGCAAGATCAACCATAAAATAAATTTAATGAATCTAAAAACGCTTTGGAACCTAACGCACAACATCTAGAAGTCTAGTCTAGAGACGTATTGCGGCGTCGTAAAGCCTGGTAACTATTGTCTTCCAGGATTGACAATCGGCTTGCCCATATGGCTCTTCTCAACTTCTGTTGTTCAGAACACCACAATTCCTGAACAATCAAGTCAACAAATAAAAGATACCAGAGTTACCCCCCAACCCTCTATTTCGTCCAATTCTTACTCTCCTCCTTCCTCTTCGCTTGACGACGCTGGTAAAGCCCAAAATCAAGTAACTGAGAAGAAGAAGGAGAAGAAGAAGAAGGAGCCAAAGGCGAAAAGGGGCAAACAAGCATCGTCTAGCGAAAATCCACACATTGCACCGACCAGGCCTAAATCGCCATGTGTCATTTGCAAAGGAGACCACTATCATCGAGATTGTCCTTGCATCCCTCGAATCTTAAGGGACTGGTCTCCTCGTTTGCACAATCCGGTGTCATCAACCTCTGACGATCATGTTGAGCATACACCATCAACTAGTTGTTGAGGCCTCGAAAATCGCTGCCACAACAAAGGGGAAACCACCCGGTCCGGACCTTAGTACAGCTCCTTTTCCGTTTGGAATAGTGGCTCCGACTGGGGATAATGGGACCAGTTTCCCAATAATGGATAAAAATGGGATGGACAAGTAACTTATGAAGTATGATAGTGATAAGTGAACAACTAAAACTATCGGCGAAATATATATTAACTATAATCTAATCCCGGGACTTATCAATCTTTCAAAGCGTAGCATTTGATAATCTGTACTTTAAGGCAGGCATATAGATGACTCTGACACTAAAGCATAGACGTTTAAACCATTTAAGATTGCTCTACATAATTAGTTATGCAGAGCGATAATAGCGAATTACTACACATTTTCATTCATATCATTGCTACATGCATGATTAAAAGAAAGGGCATATCACAAAACATCCAATAGTGGAATGAAATGAATATTTGTTGTTACAGCGCATACATGTATTCAACAATAGAAAAAAAAATAATAACACAGCAATTCATATAACAGGAAAGAAAACAGATGCAGATAAAAGTACCATGTAAGCTGTTTAACAATCCGATGCATTAATCGCTATGTCGCAGTCCTTCCTTCAAACCAGAAAGCATTCCAAACAAGAGACAATAGTGCACAATTGCATAAAACAGCCTTCTCGTCAAATTAAGGACTATCGGTCGAGTTTCACAAAAGAATATAGGCTGAAGCATAGTAGTGCAAACTTCAGCCTTTAAGTCTATTACAAAATTTTACGACCCTTTCCAAAACAATGAAAGGGTCTATAAATATTAATCTAATCTAAATATCTAAGAAAAAACTGAAAAGCTATTAAATTGGCATCAATAAATATTTTCCATCTTTTTTGGCGATCTGGCAGTCGACAGCAATGCTTCATTCGGTGGGCTCTTTGCCTTTAACACTCAGCTGACATATCGCCAGCACTGGCTCTACTTCCGGTGGAGTGTTGAGACGCGACGTGAGCTGGGCATCATATGTGGCATCCTGAATGTCGGGGATTAGGCATCCAAGAGCATCTGTTAAACACTTAAGAGCCGACCTTTGAGTGTGCGGCTTGATTAGAAAGAGCCAATATGCGTCGGAGGTTAAAGTATTTACTCCAGCGATTAACTTTCTCTTTTCCTCCAGTTCATGATAACTTGTTTGTTCAATCATGTTCGTCGTGGTCATGCTTCCAGGTGTGCACTGAGAGATCATGTTGGCCAAATAGAGTGTATTGTTGACTAAATCAACAATATTGCTAGTAATCAATTTACACCTTGAAGCTGCCCTCTCCGCTTTCATCATCTAAGTGTTCCATTCCGTGAAGAGTATGTCCTTGAATGGCTCATAGATCCTAGGCAAATTTGCCGCTTTCCCCACGTCAGTATCTTGCCAATCAAGATATGAGGCTATGGTTTCTTCGGCCTGATCTAGCTCATTTCTGGCTTTTTCTATCTGCTGACATACTGCTGTAGATACTTCACATAATGGCTCAACCTCGGTTTTTCAGTCTGCAGTTGCTGGGTTAATACAGTTTTTGCTTGCTGTTGCGCCAGCAACTGCTCTTCTACCTGTGCCGCCTTGTTTCGCGCCTCGGCTACTTCTGCTTGCAATACACAAATCTCCTGGTCCTTAGTCTTTAACAAAAGACTTATCTCCGATGCTTTGTCAATAGTTGCTGCAGAATAAGCTCCCGCGTACTGCGATAGCTTGGTTAGATCATCGGAGGGGTCTAATTCCTCCTTCAAGACTACATTCCCCGTGACTGTTTGCTCAGGAAATATAGAAGGTTGATCAAGCCTTCGTCTTTTCCTTGAGCGCTTAACAACTGCTTTGTGCCTAGGGATGTAGAAAACGTCCAGGGGAGGAATATCTTCCACCTGGAGCACAATCTGATCGGAAGGGTCTTTGGTGATTACCTCGATCTCCTTTGAAGTGGGTGGGCCGCTGGTTCCGCTTAGAACCTGAGAAGAAGTGGTGTCTGGTGCGTCGCTTGTCTTAGAGGTGTCTGTGTCTTTGGAGCCTTCCTTTCCACTGATAATGGAATCGAATTGATTCCATTGTTTAAGCAATTCAGGATCTATGGAGGTCTGTTTGTGTTGCTCCATTTGGGATTTACTCTTTTCTTTTTCTTGTTCCAACCTCTTTTGCTCCTCTAGCTCTTTCCGCTGCTGTTCTTGTAACTCCTTTCTCTGTTTCTCTTCTTGCTCTCTTCTTTGCTTATCCGCTAATTCCTTTTTCTGCCTATCTGCCAGTTCTTTCCTTTGTTTTTCTTCTTCTTCCTTCTTCCGTTGTTCCTCCATCTGCTTCTGCTTTCTCTGTTCTTGTTCCTTCTGCTCTTTCTGCTGCTTATCCATTTGCTCCTTTCTCTGCTTCTCTGCCTGCTGCTTCTCTTGCCTTTCCTCCTGTTGTTTCTTTTGTTCTTTATTTATAACAGGAGGTTGGCTTGTCTGTTTCTGACCGGGCTCGCTTGAGGAGGACGCTGAGGTTAATGACAATAAATCTAGAGGCAGAGTTTGCAACCTCTGCTCTCTAAGTTTATTGAACTCAGTTAAATTCTCATCATTGTATCTCATCTTGGCAAGCTGCTTGGTTTGGCTTATTGAATCGGCAGCTACGAACAGGTCATAAAACTCATACTCTTGATGGTCAATCTTAGTCAATTAGGCCTGTTCTAGGGCAATGAAAGCAGTCTTCTTAGGATCATAGAGTCTGGCTGGCATAGTGGGCAGGGATAAAGCTTGCATCTTTATAGCCTCTTTTTCTGCATGCTGAAGATTATGCAGAGTAAAAACACCAATTCTTAAGGGAAAAGAGGGCCAACCCCTCTTCTTCTCTTTCTTGAGAGTTTGAGTGACACTTTCGGCCATAATCTGGTAAGAGATTTCTCGGGCCAACAATTTGTCTGGAACATATAAAGGGAGAACATGCGGTTTGGCTTGGCTTCCATAAACCCTAATATAGGTAAAATGTTCTTCCCCAAACCATCCTGCTACAGCTGGTAAGTCGAAGGAAGCGAGATAGGAAATTTTGGGAATAGGCCGATCAAAAATGGAATAATGAATGGGAACCATAAGACCATTACAAATTTGATACAAATGGTCCTTGTAAGAGGACTTCCACAATTTCCGATGATACAAATGAATGGGCGAAGGGTCTTGGGTGGTCCATCTCCAACCGAGGATGGGAAACTCAGAGTTAAAACACAATGTGTCCATAATGTAGGCGCTATAATAAAATGGGGGGATTTTCCTTTCGGTGACTACAGATTTAGCTCTAAAATCCCGAACAGCTACAGTCAACTTATCAGAAAGAATGGTGGCCCAATCCATGATTATACTATTAACAGCGGCCTCCATCAGGGGAACCATTTCTATATCGAAATTGGCAGAATCATGTAATCCCCATAGCCTACACATCATAATTCCCGCATAGCAATAGGGAGAAGCCAAGGAATCGACGGAGTACTTACCCGAGCTTTCGTGCTTGTGTTTGGCCGGGTTCTGCCTCCAATCCCGAATGGGCTCGGATGGTACTTCATTTTCAGCTGCAAGCTTCTCCACAAAGTCTTTGTTGTAGATTTTCTCTGGCTCAGGCAAATGATACATTTGCCTTAGGTGCTCTGGCTTAAAAGACCCGAAAATCCTTCCGTCTCTTGTGTGGAACGTTCTGTCAATGATTGAAATTTCCTCGATTGCCCATCGCACTACATCAGTGTAGGGAAGGACTTGCTCTCTGGCTGCTATTCTGTGAAGAAAGGAATCAGCCAATTCTTTAAGAGTTGCATCGGACTTTTTGAGTGAGTCCGCAGTAGCCACTGTCACTGAAACTTCTGGTTGCTCAGCTTCTAGTAAATTATATGTGCCCTGCCATGTAGTCTTGTTAAGACCAGTGCACGTAGTATCTGAAATGAGGCCTTTTTTCTTATCTGCAGCAGCTTGACCTGCTACAAGTGTAACAGCAGAGCCCGTAGTCCTCTTGGATCTTTTCCCCATCATGCTTAAGCTTCTCTCAAAAGACGAATTCTACACAATTGCAAGAGAAATCGTAACAACGGAAATGACGATGACAATCCATAACGGGAAAGATATATCATTTGAAGCGTGGGGAGATTAATTCCCAAAAGTGGCTGCGGATCCAATCAGCGGGCAGATATTGCAGATGCATTAATGGCGATTTAAGGACTGCTACTCATTAAATGAATATCACACCATTATCCGGCTGAATGACCCCCTTAAGCGTGCAACAGATATTATGGCGGTTAAGCTCAGGTATTCGTTAATCGAAGGGGCAAAATTTTTTAAATACGCACGCATTACCTTATCCCTTGCATTTAACGGCATTTTGGGATTCGCGCTCTGTCAACCGGATATGAATATAAAATTAGAGCTTTAAGTAATGGCTTTTAAGAATGCTGACCACCGATGAGCGATATCGCATCGCTTCGGGAAATAAGTGCTGCACAATTATCACCAAAAGATCCCGCCGACAGCCGATAGCGATATCGCATCGGGCTAGCGCAATAAAAACAGAGTTAGGTGCATATAAAGTGGTTTTGGGGGTTGCCGATTGCGATATCGCATCGCATCGGGGGTAGGAACCAAGTGCCTTCTTGAAGTGCATGGCATTCTGCCGACGGCCGATAGCGATATCGCATCGGGCCGGGATTTATAACGTAAAGTGGTTCCACATGAGGTATCGCCGATAGCCGATCGCCGATATCGCGTTGCATCGGGGCATGAGTTATGTGCCGTTATGGGTGTGCATGTAACATTGTTGATCGCCGATAGCGATATCGCATCGGTGGAGATCAAAATGCCATTTGAATGCATCTCTCATGTTGTTGCGATATGCGATCTTGCGATCGCTTTATCGCAATAACAAAAGATTATTTATTATTTGAAACATTAATATCCCAAAAAGGCTTAAATACATGAAAACTCGTTTGATTATCCGGCCTTTTTGAACATACAAGCATTGATGCCAAAATTTTAAAAGGGACCCATTCCATATGTTAATTTTTTGTAAATAAGAATGATATGAAATGGGGGGTTGTTGTAGGGCACAACAATTGGCGATTCGCTGGAAGAACCAGTTATCTCTAAAATTAAAACAAACACTTAAGCTTTTTTGAAAATAGAAACTCAATCAGGAGGGAAAACTTCTAATTTAACTAGATATTCGCGCGTTCTGAACCAAGTGAATTCTGTTAACTTCTTTCTTTTTGGTTTCGAGAAAAATAAATACATTCTAAGTCTTAAAATAGGCCTTTATTGGTTTATAATGATAAAACAAAAACTTTCCCAAATCAGCTTTTATAATTAACCCCTCTGTCATAGGTAGAGCCTCTGTTGCCAGCAAACGTTTATAGTCTCGACAGAGATACCTTTCAACCATAGTACTATTCACTTTTCCATTCACATAAGATTGTAGTTAACAGAATGAAACTAAAATATGTTCCCATATTTTATTTTTTATCTGTTTTTTCTTCTTTGTCATTGATAAGATAAAAAGCCATTGTCCTGGTTTGGTGGCCAGCTGTTGACAATGCCATTCACTGGTAATAATTTAACTGAACAAGCCGGCTCGTGATGAGACCTCTTGTCTTGAAATTTCAAGCCATTACCCTGTTATGATAGGCAGTATTGGTAATGTCAGTCAAACTACTTTCCTATGAACATGGTAAGTAGGCTTGTAATAAGACCTCTTATCTTTAATCTTCTATATTTTAGAATTACACTCTGATTAACCATAAACTTTAGTGAATGGGGTGAACAATTTTCTCCTTAAGAGCAAATGGATGACAGGTGAAGAGTTGAGGATGCTGAAAATGGGTTAGTTCTCATCTTAAAATGAATAACCTTTGGAGACCAGTTTTGAAAACAGAAAATGATTCACAGAACTTTTACCTTTCGAGAAGAGTCTTCAAAACGTTCGGTGGTGATTTCAGAACACACAGATATCTAGTTCCCTAGAAATTATTCCTTTTGGTTGAGGGTTCTACTATCTAAAAGCAAATATTTGTATTATTTTGTGAGACAGCTTCTTCAAACCAAGCTAAAGGTCAATGGAGATACTCTACAGTTTTATTTCCTATCGATCCTACAAACTACACAAATCTACAAAGAGGAGAAGGGATTACCTTCTCAATTAAAGAATTTCTTCAAGATCAGGCCATTAACAGGGAGAGAATCTCTCAACCCTGATAAATCTTGCAATATAAAGGTTGAATGGCCTATCTTCTCACAGATCTAAAATGGTCCAAGCCACATTTTCTGAAATTTGGTATGCTTACCTTTATCTTCATGGGCCTTGTCCCATTTGAGAACTAAGTCACCAACTTGAAAGTGTTTGGAATCGGATGAGGTTAAGTCAAATGATGCTTTGATGATTTGTTGATGTTTGGCGTGAGTGATTCTGGCTTTCTCTCTTTCTTCTTCTAATTTGAGAATCTGGTCATGTCTAAGTTGGATAGATGAAGAAGGAGTCTCTTCGATGTACTGTACTAGGGCTAAAGAGGGTAGAACAAGATTGGTAGGCAATACTGCTTCTTTTCCATATACTAGATTAAATGGGGAGGAACCTATAGAATCTTTTTGTGTAACCCTATCAGCCCATAATGCAAACACTAGAGATTTGTGCCAGTTTCTATGATTCTGTTCAACAGTTCGCTTAATAATTTTGATGAGATTCTTATTAGTAGATTCGGCTAAACCATTTCCCTGGGGATAATAATTAGCAGAATATTTCAGTTTAAACCCTCTCTTAATAGCGAAATCATATATAGCATTTCCTGAGAAATAGGAAGCATTATCAAAAACGAGAGCGTTTGGAACACCAAACCTGGTAATGATGAATTGGTCAATTAACTCAATGATTGCTTCTGAATTTGCTGCCTTCAAAGGAATAGCCTCTACCCATTTGGTAAAATAATCGGTAGCAGTGAGGATATACCTATGTTGTTTGGAAGATGGTGGAGTAATCTCTCCAATGATATCTAATCCCCATTGTTCAAATGGTTGTTCAATGTTGACAGGTTGCAGAGGGAAAGCTGATTTCCGTTGTCTTCCACTAGCGGCTTGGCAATTGAAGCATTTTCTTACGTATTCATGAGCATCTCTAAACAGAGTAGGCCAATAATATCCAGCATGAATAACTTTGTGAGCTATTGTGTCTGCTCCAAAATGTCCTCTCGCTGGCCCATCATGTAGCTCCTGTAAAACCTTTTGAGCTTCAGGTTTCTCAAGACATCTTAACAGGATAGAATCATAATTTTGTCTAAAAAGCACATCATCAATGAGAGTGAAATTCTTCGCTTTTAACCTAATGGCCCTTTTATTTTTGTAAGATAAATTTGGAGGAGCATAACCATTCTTCAAATAAAATATTAAATCTGCATATTGAGATTCAGAATCAGTGACACTTATCTGATTGATTGATTGAGTCTGATCCATATCGCTTGATTCAGGAATGTTTGATGCTCCTGCCAATATCCTGCAAAAACCTTGGCCCCTAACAATCTTTGCTGGTTTTATTTCTAAGTCATATTCTTGAAGCGCTGTGACCCAATTGGCTCTTCTTTCACCTAGTTCTTTTTGAATTAATAGTTGCCTTACTGCTGGGAAAGGGACTATAACTTTCGTGTGAGTTTTCAAAAGAAAGGGCTTGTAATGTTTAACTGCTTTGAACACAGCAAAGGCTTGTTTCTCCACATCGGAATAATTTAGTTCGGCACCCTGAAGATTTGAGCTAAAAAATGAAATGGGTGCTTCCAAGTTGTGAGCATTTGGCTGCATGAGAACTGCAGCATAGGATACATCGGACGCAACGGTATACAATGTAAAATGATTAGAAAAATTGGGAGTATTCAAGGCTGGGGCATTGATTATTGATTGCTTGATAACATCAAAAGCTTGCTTTTCTTCTAATCCCCACTTGAAGACTGAATTCTTCTTGATCATTGTCTGAAGTGGTAATACAATTTGAGAGAAATCTGGAACAAATCGTTTGACAAAATTAATCTGACCCAAAAATGACTGCATCGATTTTTTATTGTGTGGGAAAGGGATTTCAGAAATTTCCTTAATCCAATCAGGATCAATATAAATGCCATCTTTGGATACTATAAAGCCTAAGAGCTTTCCTTGGTCAAGAGCAAAGAAAGACTTCTTTGGGTTTAGAGAAATACCATATCTTTTGCATCGCTGAAAGATTTGATTTAAGTCATGCAAATGATTATATCTCTTTTTAGAATATACAGTAATATCGTCTAGATAGACGACTACTGACCGATTAATCAACCCTTTGAAGGCTATATCCATGGCTCTCTGGAATGTCGCTCCCGCATTTATGAGTCCAAAAGGCATTTTCTGATATGCATAAGTTCCCCATTTTGTTCTGAATGTGGTTTTAAGTTGGTCATCAGGATGAACCAAAACTTGGTTGTATCCGGAGAATCCATCAAGAAAGGACATCAATTCAGAGCCTGCTACTGATTGGAGGATTTGCTCCATAGTAGGTAATGGGAACTTATCTTTCAAGCTCGCTTTATTCAGGTTCCTGAAATCAATACAGATTCGAATGTCGCCATTTTTCTTCCTGACCGGCACCATATTAGAGACCCAATTTGAATGTCGGACCGGAAAAATAATTTTGGCTTTCAAAAGCTTATTAAGCTCCGACTTTATCTGGCTCTCCAAATTTGGATGTATTTTTCTTAACTTTTGCTGAATTGGTTTCTGATCAGGAAGCATAGGGATGGTATGCTGGATAATAGATGTATCATATGTATTTAAGTCATCGTATTTCCAAGCAAAGACCTGTTTGTTTTTTCTCAATAGTTTAATAAATGCTTCCTTTTCTTCTTGGGAAAGTCCTATTCCTAAGTTGATGTTTTGAGGAGCATCGTCAGTGCCTAGATTTATTAATTCAAACCTAAGGGTGGAACTTTGAAGCTTTGCATTAATTACAGGTTTAAACCTGCCTTTGATATCATAAAGGTCTTCAAGCTTCACCACAGGTTTGGGAATTGAATTTTCTTGAGGCGCTTGTTTCATCTGTAGATCGTGATCATCTTCCTCAATGACTTGATTGTCATAGGATTTTTCCGAAGTTAGAAACTGCAAGATATCTTCGTCATGGTTAAATACTCTCCAATTAGTGACATTGTCAGGAATTGAAGGCCTAAAAAGTAATTCTACAGAAGATCTATCAAGGCTGTAGTCTTTGGAAGGTAGAAGCTTAGAAGCTACATTGGCTAGTAGGTCGGCTGCTGAATTTTGTGACCTAGGAATGGAAGAAATGTTGAAAGCTGAAAAGTGTGAGGTAAGATCCTGCACTAGCGATTGATAATGCTTAAGGTGAGTCGAAAGGCAATGAATTGCATTTCTAACTTGTTTAACAATGATTTCCGAATCGCCGAACAGTTTTAGATATCGCACTTCAAGGCTGATCGCTTTATATAAACCCTGGACCAAAGCTTCATATTCGGCTGTGTTATTAGTACACTCAAATTCTAACCTACAAGACAGCATTGTCTTTTCTCCTTGCGGGCTAACCAAAATGCAACCTGCTCCTGAGCCTTCACTGGACTTAGAGCCATCAAAATATAAAGACCAAAATAAAGAAGTATTAACAAAAATATCTACATTTTTCTCAGCATCATTAAAGCATCTGGACTTATCTGTTTGTGAAAAAATTTCAATCTGAGACGTAAAATGATTGACTGAAAAAGGAGATGGTTGGGCAACAAAGTTGCCAAAGAATGATTCGGACGAATAGTTCCCCAAAATATTGTTGTTGAATGCCACAGGTTGGTTTTCTTGCTCAAATTCAGTAACTGTGTGGGTCATATGCTTCTCCCGATCGATCCTTATTTGATTCGGCTTTCCCTTGTAGGGAAGCCACATATGTGACCAATCTGTGGAAATATACCCATGTAGTTTTTCGAACCAATCTCTGCTTAAAATCAAACCAAAAAATTAAGGTATGTCGGCAATTAAGATGTCAATCCTCTGAACAATTCTGGGGTCGGCTGACAACCTGATGGTTACAGAATTAATTTCTCCCACAACCTGCACCTTAGTCCTATCCAACTGTACAATATGAATGGCAGACTTCTGGGGTTCAATGTTCAGCTTAGAGCAAACTGAAGCTGGAATTATATTAGATGAGGCCCCTGAATCAATTAAACAGTTGTGCAGGTTTCTATTATAAATCTCATAATTCAGCAGGAAGGGTGGAGTGTGAGAATTTGATTTATCTCCGATTAAAACTGAATCGGTAATTTCAACCATACCTGCAGGAGGTTGGCCTGAATCGTTGGCAGCTCTTGCACTGGGAAGGGGAGTAGAGGGAACAGCATTTAATTCTTTGAGAAGTAGCTTTTGTTGATGCTTTAGTTTGCTAAGTTCAAACATGGTTATATTTTCCTTAGTTTTCTTCATGTCATCAACAATGTTATATTCCATAGAATCAGATACCACTAGTGTCTTAGATGTTGAAGGAGAACTAGAAGTTGAAGGCTGGTTTTGGGGAACTACTACAGGTGACTTTTTTGGGGGAACTTTTTCCTTCGCTGTAGTAGCACCTACGCTCCTCTTCCTTGAAGTTGCCTGGACGGGTTCAGGAGTACTTTTGCTTCTTGTAGTAACCAGAAAGGCTTCTTCTTCATTCTCGACATCAGAGTTTGGGAGTATAAAATCCCACATTCCATGGCATTCAGCTACTTCTTCTTCATCATCGGTCTGTGAAGATGTTTCCTCTTCCTCTTCTTCTTGGTCTGAATCAGCGTTAGATATAACATTGGGCGGCTTTGATTCAGTTTTCTTAAAAGTTCTAAATGGTCTTTTGTTTGAAGTTTCGTCCACCTGCTTCTTTATCTCAACCATTTCGTTAGACAATGTTTTAAGGACCTTTTGTAAACCTTCCATGTCATACGGGTCCTTCGGGGTTTTCTTCTTGGAATCTTCTTTAAACGAGACTTTTTTAGCTTTTCTATCCTCCAGAGCAGCTTTCTTTTCTAGAGCATTGATGCGCTTTTCAACGGCGAGTGCCTCTCTCATATTTTCAGCTAAGGTAGGTTTGCCAGCCCTGTCTACAAAAATGGCTATGTTGGCAGGTAGGGCAGTGATATACCATTCGCTTCGGATTTTTTCACTTGGTTTAGAAGCGGTAGGGATTTTATTCAGTAGTTTATTAAATCTGGCATTAAACTCCTTTATTGGTTCCCTGTGCTCTATTCTTAAATTGGAGAGGTCGTTTATTAAAGTTGCTAAGGACCTATCATCTCCATATTTGGTAAGAAACTGCTCTTGGCATGTGTTCCAACTGGTAATCGAACCAGAAGGTAAAGAAAAATACCAGGATCCTACTGATCCTTGTAAAGTGTAAGGAAAGAGTCTCACAACAACATCTTGCTCTGTCACTCCTTTTAGGTTAACTGCTAACATAAAGTTGTTGATGTGTTCTTCAGCCTGGGTCCCATCATCTGGATTGAATTTAGGCAGCCATTTTTCGGGAGCATCGGGTAGATCATGCAATGGTCCAGGCATGTTGACTGCTCCTGGCCTAGTCCATGGATCTGCCATTATGATAGCGACAGTGGTTGAGACTACTGCTGGGATTCCGGATGTATGGGAAGGGATTAAAGATGAGGAGTGAGTGGGTTGGGATATTGAGGCTTCTGATGGCTGATGGGCGACAATTTGCAATGCGGAAGTGGATGGTTGACCTCGCAGAGGAGAAAATGTAATGGAGGAGGTGGATGAAAGCCCTTCACTATCAGATCCTTCAGTAATTTTCTTTACCCTTTTCCTTTTAGGTAAGGGAAACTCAGTGGGTTCAATACCGAGTTTTTCACTTTGAAGTCTGGTGAGAGGGTGAGTGAGGTTGAACTGCGAAGTCGCACTGCTTTCTGATACCTCAGATTTCTGTGGTGAAATCGAGAAGCTCTGAAGTTTATGGATTAGAGACTGAACTTCAGGTGATTCAAGACTTAATTGTTCTGTGGTATGATGGGTTTGAGCAGTGGTAGTTGATTCCTCTTCTTCTTGTTTGGATACCGGCGAACCAGTATACAAATGGGAAGATCGAGGGGATTGGAATGGCTTATAGGTTTGGACTTATGTGCCATTCATAGTTGAGGCCCTCCTTCTAGCGCCAATTTTGTTGAGGCCTCGAAAATCGCTGCCACAACAAAGGGGAAACCACCCGGTCCGGACATTAGTACAGCTCCTTTTCCGTTTGGAATAGTGGCTCCGACTGGGGATAATGGGACCAGTTTCCCAATAATGGATAAAAATGGGATGGACAAGTAACTTATGAGGTATGATAGTGATAAGTGAACAACTAAAACTATCGGCGAAATATATATTAACTATAATCTAATCCCGGGACTTATCAATCTTTCAAAGCGTAGCATTTGATAATCTGTACTTTAAGGCAAGCATATAGATGACTCTGACACTAAAGCATAGACGTTTAAACCATTTAAGATTGCTCTGCATAATTAGTTATGCAGAGCGATAATAGCGAATTACTACACATTTTCATTCATATCATTGCTACATGCATGATTAAAAGAAAGGGCATATCACAAAACATCCAATAGTGGAATGAAATGAATATTTGTTGTTACAGCGCATACATGTATTCAACAATAGAAAAAATAATAATAACACAGCAATTCATATAACAGGAAAGAAAACAGATTGCAGATAAAAGTACCATGTACGTTGTTTAACAATCTGATGCATTAATCGCTATGTCGCAGTCCTTCCTTCAAACCAGAAAGCATTCCAAACAAGAGACAATAGTGCACAATTGCATAAAACAGCCTTCTCGTCAAATTAAGGACTATCGGTCGAGTTTCACAAAAGAATATAGGCTGAATCACAGTAGTGCAAACTTCAGCCTTTAAGTCTATTACAAAATTTTACGACCCTTTCCAAAACAATGAAAGGATCTATAAATACTAATCTAATCTAAATATCTAAGAAAAAACTGAAAAGCTATTAAATTGGCATCAATAAATATTTTCCATCTTTTTTGGCGATCTGGCAGTCGGCAGCAATGCTTCATTCGGTGGGCTCTTTGCCTTTAACACTCAGCTGACATATCGCCAGCATTGGCTCTACTTCCGGTGGAGTGTTGAGACGCGACGTGAGCTGGGCATCATATGTGGCATCCTGAATGTCGGGGATTAGGCATCCGAGAGCATCTGTTAAACACTTAAGAGCCGACCTTTGAGTGTGCGGCTTGATTAGAAAGAGCCAATATGCGTCGGAGGTTAAAGTATTTACTCCAGCGATTAACTTTCTCTTTTCCTCCAGTTCATGATAACTTGTTTGTTCAATCATGTTCGCCGTGGTCATGCTTCCAGGTGTGCACTGAGAGATCATGTTGGCCAAATAGAGTGTATTGTTGACTAAATCAACAATATTGCTAGTAATCAATTTACACCTTGAAGCTGCCCTCTCCGCTTTCATCATCTGAGTGTTCCATTCCGTGAAGAGTATGTCCTTGAATGGCTCATAGATCCTAGGCAAATTTGCTGCTTTCCCCACGTTAGTATCTTGCCAATCAAGATATGAGGCTATGGTTTCTTCGGCCTGATCTAGCTCATTTCTGGCTTTTTCTATCTGCTGACATAATGCTGTAGATACTTCACATCATGGCTCAACCTCGGTAAGTTGTCGGCATAGGAGTCTAACCAGAGAGATTAATGCACTATTTATTTGAGCTGCCTCTGCTCTGAAATCTTCGACTTTCTTAGTGCCTTTGATATCTTCGAGTTGTGCTAACAGTTGAGCGATTTGCTCATCCTTTGACTTCGTCATTAGCTCGTTTGCCGCTCTCAATTGTGCCAATGCCTCCGTTAATTCTTTCTGCTTCTGGATTGCGCTCTGATCAATCCTCTGTTTTTCAGTCTGCAGTTGCTGGGTTAATACATTGTTTGCTTGCTGTTGCGCCAGCAACTGCTCTTCTACCTGTGCCGCCTTGTTTCGCGCCTCGGCTACTTCTGCTTGCAATGCACAAATCTCCTGGTCCTTAGTCTTTAACAAAAGACTTACCTCCGATGCTTTGTCAATAGTTGCTGCAGAATAAGCTCCCGCGTACTGCGATAGCTTGGTTAGATCATCGGAGGGGTCTAATTCCTCCTTCCAGACTACATTCCCCGTGACTGTTTGCTCAGGAAAGATGAAAGGTTGATCAAGCCTTCGTCTTTTCCTTGAGCGCTTAACAACTGCTTTGTGCCTAGGGCTGTAGAAAAAGTCCAGGGGAGGAATATCTTCCACCTGGAGCACAATCTGATCGGAAGGGTCTTTGGTGATTACCTCGATCTCCTTTGTAGTGGGTGGGCCGCTGGTTCCGCTTAGAACCCGAGAAGAAGTGGTGTCTGGTGCGTCGCTTGTCTTAGAGGTGTCTGTGTCTTTGGAGCCTTCCTTTCCACTGATAATGGAATCGAATTGATTCCATTGTTTAAGCAATTCAGGATCTATGGAGGTCTGTTTGTGTTGCTCCATTTGGGATTTACTCTTTTCTTTTTCTTGTTCCAACCTCTTTTGCTCTTCTAGCTCTTTCCACTGCTGTTCTTGTAACTCCTTTCTCTGTTTCTCTTCTTGCTCTCTTCTTTGCTTATCCGCTAATTCCTTTTTCTGCCTATCTGCCAGTTCTTTCCTTTGTTTTTCTTCTTCTTCCTTCTTCCGTTGTTCCTCCATCTGCTTCTGCTTTCTCTGTTCTTGTTCCTTCTGCTCTTTCTGCTGCTTATCAATTTGCTCCTTTCTCTGCTTCTCTGCCTGCTGCTTCTCTTGCCTTTCCTCATGTTGTTTCTTTTGTTCTTTATTTATAACAGGAGGTTGGCTTGTCTGTTTCTGACCGGGCTCGCTTGAGGAGGATGCTGAGGTTAATGACAATAAATCTAGAGGCAGAGTTTGCAACCTCTGCTCTCTAAGCTTATTGAACTCAGTTAAATTCTCATCATTGTATCTCATCTTGGCAAGCTGCTTGGTTTGGCTTATTGAATCAGCAGCTACGAACAGGTCATCAAACTCATCCTCTTGATGGTCAATCTTAGTCAGTTTGGCCTGTTCTAGGGCAATGAAAGCAGTCTTCTTAGGATCATAGAGTCTGGATGGCATAGTGGGCAGGGATAAAGCTTGCATCTTTATAGCCTCTTTTTCTGCATGCTGAAGATTATGCAGAGTAAAAACACCAATTCTTAAGGGAAAAGAGGGCCAGCCCCTCTTATTCTCTTTCTTGAGAGTTTGAGTGACACTTTCGGCCATAATCTGGTAAGAGATTTCTCGGGCCAACAATTTGTCTGGAACATATAAAGGGAGAACATGCGGTTTGGCTTGGCTTCAATAAAACTTAATATAGGTAAAATGTTCTTCCCCAAACCATCCTGCTACAGCTGGTAAGTCGAAGGAAGCGAGATAGGAAATTTTGGGAATAGGCCGATCAAAAATGGAATAATGAATGGGAACCATAAGACCATTGCAAATTTGATACAAATGGTCCTTGTAAGAGGACTTCCATAATTTCCGATGATACAAATGAATGGGCGAAGGGTCTTGGGTGGTCCATCTCCAACTGAGGATGGGAAACTCAGAGTTAAAACACAATGTGTCCATAATGTAGGCGCTATAATAAAATGGGGGGATTTTCCTTTCGGTGACTACAGATTTAGCTCTAAAATCCCGAACAGCTACAGTCAACTTATCAGAAAGAATGGTGGCCCAATCCATGATTATACTATTAACAGCGGCCTCCATCAAGGGAACCATTTCTATATCGAAATTGGCAGAATCATGTAATCCCCATAGCCTACACATCATAATTCCCGCATAGCAATAGGGAGAAGCCAAGGAATCGACGGAGTACTTACCCGAGCTTTCGTGCTTGTGTTTGGCCGGGTTCTGCCTCCAATCCCGAATGGGTTCGGATGGTACTTCATTTTCAGCTGCAAACTTCTCCACGAAGTCTTTGTTGTAGATTTTCTCTGGCTCAGGCAAATGATACATTTGCCTTAGGTGCTCTGGCTTAAAAGACCCGAAAATCCTTCCGTCTCTTGTGTGGAACGTTCTGTCAATGATTGGAATTTCCTCGATTGCCCATCGCACTACATCAGTGTAGGGAAGGACTTGCTCTCTGGCCGCTATTCTGTGAAGAAAGGAATCAGCCAATTCTTTAAGAGTTGCATCGGACTTTTTGAGTGAGTCCGCAGTAGCCAATGTCACTGAAACTTCTGGTTGCTCAGCTTCTAGTAAATTATATGTGCCCTGCCATGTAGTCTTGTTAAGACCAGTGCACGTAGTATCTGAAATGAGCCCTTTTTTCTTATCTGCGGTAGCTTGACCTGCTACAGGTGTAACAACAGAGCCCGTAGAACTCTTGGATCTTTTCCCCATCATGCTTAAGCTTCTCTCAAAAGACGAATTCTACACAATTGCAAGAGAAATCGTAACAACAGAAATGACGATGACAATCCATAACGGGAAAGATATATCATTTGAAGCGTGGGGAGATTAATTCCCAAAAGTGGCTGCAGATCCAATCAGTGGGCAGATATTGCAGATGCATTAATGGCGATTTAAGGACTGCTACTCATTAAATGAATATCACACCATTATCCGACTGAATGACCCCCTTAAGCGTGCAACAGATATTCTGGCGGTTAAGCTCAGGTATTCGTTAATCGAAGGGGAAATTTTTTTTAAATACGCACGCATTACCTTATCCCTTGCATTTAACGGCATTTTGGGATTCGCGCTCTGTCAATCGGATATGAATATAAAATTAGAGCTTTAAGTAATGGCTTTTAAGAATGCTGACCACCGATGAGCGATATCGCATCGCTTCGGGAAATAAGTGCTGCACAATTATCACCAAAAGATCCTGCCGACAGCCGATAGCGATATCGCATCGGGCTAGCGCAATAAAAACAGAGTTAGGTGCATATAAAGTGGTTTTGGGGGTTTCCAATTGCGATATCGCATCGCATCGGGGGTAGGAACCAAGTGCCTTCTTGAAGTGCATGGCATTCTGCCGACGGCCGATAGCGATATCGCATCGGGCCGGGATTTATAACATAAAGTGGTTCCACATGAGGTAGCCGATAGCCGATCGCCGATATCGCGTCGCGTCGGGGCATGAGTCATGTGCCGTTAGTGGTGTGCATGTAACATTGCCGATCGCCGATAGCGATATCGCATCGGTGGAGATCAAAATGCCATTTGAATGCATCTCTCATGTTGTTGCGATATGCGATCTTGCGATCGCTTTATCGCAATAACAAAAGATTATTTATTATTTGAAACATTAATATCCCAAAAAGGCTTAAATACATGAAAACTCGTTTGATTATCCGGCCTTTTTGAACATACAAGCATTGATGCCAAAATTTTAAAAGGGACCCATTCCATATGTTAATTTTTTGTAAATAAGAATGATATGAAATGGGGGGTTGTTGTAGGGCACAACACTAGTGAAAGTGAAGCCCCTGGACAAAAAAGAAAATATAAATTTCCTTGTAAATTGTGTGAAGGCGATCACACCGTCCACCGTTGTCCCTTCTTAGATGAAGCTAAAAGAGTTTTGGACGACCGTCCGGTTTCACCGTTATGACTTCCTCCTGGATATAAGAAACTCTTGCCGAGTCTATCACTAGTTGAAAATCCTGCTGACAGGCCCTTGTGGTCAGCCAAAGCATCTATCATTGAATATAAACCATCTGAATCCACACCAGACGAAAGTCAAAAGGTCGAGGCGGCAGTTGACCTGGTCGTGCCTTCAGAGGATCAATCTTCAGATGATACAGTCACCGAAGAGAACAAGAACGACACCATTCAAATTCTCTTCGAAAGCACAGACTTCGATGAACATGGGGGCAATATACCCATTCCTTTACCGCAGGAAGGAAGTTCGTCAGAGTCGTATCCGGCCGTCTATTCGATCCCACCTCCAAGCAACCTAGTTGTTTCCTTTGACTGGAATCTACTAGGCAGACCCCGTTTACCGGCCAGTGTACCATTTCGAATCATTGCTCAAATATATAGAATGGTCATGGGCGATACCATCATAGATGAAGGGGCTTCTGTCAGTATCCTTTCCTCAACTGCTTGGAAAGCGCTTGGTTCGCCATCGCTTTTCCCTGAGATGATAAATCTAATAGGCTTTGACAAAGGAACCAGTCGACCGTTAGGGATCCTTCCCGATGTGCCGATAACATTGAGAAGGAAAACCATTCACATGAACGTAATGGTAGTCCAAGGACCCCTGGATTATAATCTACTCCTTGGACGAGACTATATTTATTGCATAGGAGTCGTCGTCTCCTCACTCTGTAGAGTAATGTGTTTTCGGCACGAAGGAAGAGTGGTCAAGCTCGTAGACCAGCTTTCATTCCCCGGTTCACACATAGCAAATAGTCATATACCAACCCTAAATGGTATTTTCACGCAAGGAATGTCTCATCAATCCCCAGTCCGTCCTCCTAATGAGTGCGAGTGATTCGGAGGACATGACTGAAACCCAGGGGGCATGCACCCTGGCCTGCTTCAGCAGGAAAACCTTGGGTATAGTGTAGGTTTCCGCGGAGGATATATGACTAGTCTGACACACCCATCTGTTTAGGAAAATGGGATTAGGCTGGAATAAGATTCCCTCGTCAAAGTTATGTGAGTGGAGGCGTTTGTGCCACTCACCTTTGTCTATTTTGGTAGACATCACCGAGGAAGTGTTTTGTCTGTGACACGGATGGAACAATCTTTGGTAACCTGGAAATTTTTCGCTATACCTGGGGGCATGCAAACCTTTTGGCATGCAAGCGAAGAGCGACCATTTATTTTTTAAATTTGTAGGTCCTCTAACCCTTTAAACTCGTAGGATTGGTCCTTCCTAACTTGCATAAAGAAAGGATGACGAGCAAAGCTTTGTAAGGTGCAAGCTTCTTAAAAATGGCATCTTAGATGAGACATCCTTATTATACGACTAGATTGAGCAGTTTTAACGCAGAATTCAAGCTCGTTAAAAAATAAACATAAGAAATGAGAAATTGTTTCCCCCAGTGTTTAAGCTCATTAAAAAACGAACCAATTTCTAGTAAATAACCATCGTGAATGTACTACTTCAGCCTTTGAAGCCTTGGTCGTGTTCTCATCATCACCTCCACTCTGTATTGGCCGATCATTCACCTCCACTTGATTGTTTACCCTTTTAAGGAACAGCTACGAACAGTGATCCTGTTAGCCATCCTTGTTACACTGCCGTGATTGGAAAATTCCAAACCTTACCTAGAATCAGCTGCTACCCGAATCTATCACTCGTTCCTCAAAAAACAAGTCTCCTTTAAGCTCTTTTCAACTGACTCGTAAAATATGAAAATATTGCCGAGCCATTGGCCTCTCCAGCTCGTTAAAGGGACCGGAAGTGCTATCCCTCCTTTAGATTTTAATCTTTTTGGACCTGAGGGATTATTACACAAAAAGATCGAGCACTTGTTTTGTTTGGCTCGTTAAAATTACCGAAAATTCATCCCTTTTGTATTATTTTATACTTTTTGGGACTTAAGGAATTAGATGACGAAAAAGGATTTTTGGAGTTTCCTTTACATCTCTTTTCAGACTCTCTAAAATTGAAAGGACTGAGTTATCTTTGTCATTAAACTCGTTAAAACCGAATAGCAACAAACTTGTCCATAACAGACAAGAACGAGTTTCACTATCGCTAGGCTCGTTAAAACATAGCAATGGGTTTGCCCGAAGGGAAAATTATAGAACAAGCATATGTTATCCTCCTCAAGCTTGACAAAAATAAAGAGGTACTAGTCAGCAATGACTGGGGAAAAATTGGGAAGAAAACTTGAAGATACTTTGTTGGTAGCAAGTCACTCTTGAACATGACACTTTCACTCTGCATCCAAGTCGGGTTGGGTTGTTCCATTCACTAGTCACATCACCATGGTTCCATCACACTATCCACATTTGGGGTTAATGCTACCAATCCATCATGTCAGTGTCGCCGGTATGTTCAAGAGAAGTCGCTCAGAGAATTCACCTATTTCTCACCCACTGCAATACATTTACGCTCCATTCTTTCATGACCGCCACCCTGAACCGTATATCACCAGATCGTTTTCACCTCCATTAAAATCATTTACTCCGTTCCGTGTCATTGAAGTGGGATTCACTAAGGCCCTCCTATGACAGATCACTTCTTGTCGACATCAGTTCATTATCCAAGAAGTTGGTCTAGGAACAACCCTTTCAGTACTTTGAAACTTGCATGCCTCAATGGCAAGTTTCTCACTTCCGGCGACAGGTTTACATCAATGGCCTTCGACCGAAAGATTTTGCATGGTGTTCGACGCCAAGTCCCTTATTCACACCACGTTAATTGTATTGTAGTACATTGAGGGTCATCATCATTATCAGTGATTCCTCTCGCGCCTGTTAACGGCTTACATCATTGGCTGGTAATCAGGCGATGTCTTTCCATGTTCGACTCCAAAAAATCTCTCACATGGATCGACTTGTACTTTGAGTGAAGATCAAACAAGATTGAAGACCCCGGATCTAGTTTCATCCATCCAGGCTGCGATATATATTCAGGAAAATAAAGACATCAAGTGTACATCATTGCTACACAGATAATCATCCAATCTAAGGGATGATGGCTCTACCAGAATCATCAGTCTACACTCAGACAATTATCTGTCCTATGTACATGAAAATGAATTTATAAAGCTGAACATGGAATGCCCGCCTCAGCTAGATCATGAAAATATTATGAAGATAATGTATTGTGTTGTATCTTATTACAGGTTGCCTTCCAGCTTGAAAAAACTTCGGATCTTCATGATAAAGCATTTCACCCGACATCAAAAGATTAACAACCTCATGCTTTAGGGGGCAACTGTTATAGACATTTTTGGGCACTGCAACCCCAATCATAAATATCCATAAAATAAGGGCTCCTAAGTCCCTAAAGGTGTTGTTCCAACCCCTAAAATAACAAGGTCAACTGATTACAGCATCTCCCAGAAGTTCTCCATGAAAAATTACTCAGAACTGGTCAAAACTGGACCATTTCACCTGCCCCATGGTCAAAGTGTGTTGCATCCCACTTGAATACACAGTAGGTACGATGCATGTTGAAAATCCCTTCTATTGGGTGCGATGGGCAAGAGTGGACAAATGGCAGGGTCAATCCACAAGGTGGAGAAGCATGGAATCTTCCAGAAACTTCTCTTGTGACACTTGCCTCTCTGCATTCGACCAAGGATGAGTAAGAGATCATCAATCTCCAAGTGGAATCAAGAAATATCAGAGAGAGGACACTTATCAAATCCCAAAAGATGACTCATTCCCCTTGCAAACATCTATATATGGATCCCTCATCCTAGAGATCCAGAGGCTGGAATTTTGTATCTTGTAAGGAAGTGTTGTTGGTTTCTTGGTGCAATATCATAGTGTTGGGTGATCTAAGCTTTTCATGAGGTGAAGAAGGGCTTTCTTGCTGAGAGGATGATGCTGGGTCAGAACAATTGGTTGTAATCCTCTTTGCTCTTTCTTGATTATCAATAAAGCTATTCAAGTTTTCCTCCACATTCTTGTATGATTGATGACTTATGCATTTGTGTGGTCAATATACATCTGGTCCTATATTGTTTATGATAATATATCTATGTTCTTGGATAGTGTTATGCTGCTTTGATTCTACAGGTACTCTTTGAAGCTGGGTAGACAAAGAAGCGAGTGGCAAAGGCCTACCAGAAGAGAGAGGAATCGAGCAAGGAACCAAGCGCAAGACAGAGGTTGGTCTCCTTATTCTTCTCTTATCTATTTCTCATAAAGGAAAAAGAAAGTAGTTTTTAGTTGTTTGTTTCTAAGGTAGCTACCAACCTTAGTGGGACTAGCAGCTCTGCATAGACACTAGTTTTCCCGATAACACTTAGTTCTCCATCACTTATGCCTGTTACATAGAATTTGTCAGGCTTTGATAAAGGAACCACTCATCCATTAGGGATCCTTCCCAAGTTGCCGATAAATTTGCGAAGGAAAACTCTTTGCTTGAACGTGATGGTAGTCCAAGGACCATTAGATTTCAATCTACTCCTCAGACGTGACAATGTTTACAACATGGAAGCTATTGTTTCAACACTCTTTCGAGTGATGTGTTTCCCTCATGAAGGCAAAATGGTCATGTTGACCAGCTTTCGTTCCCCAGTTCAAACACAGCTTCAGGTCAAACATCTTCTCTAAATGTTCCTTTTGCACCAAGAGTGTCTCTTCAACCTTCATTTCATCCACCTAATTACCGCGAGTAGTCTGGTGAATGAAACAAAGCTTAGGGGGCATGCACCCTTGTCTATTTTGCGGACAAACCCATCCAAAAAAATAAGTTTCCCTGTGAGTTATGTGATTGGTCTCTGACACCTTTCACCTTTGTCTATTCTGTGGACAAAGTGCAGGAAGTGTTTTGTCTAACAACTGATAGAAAATCATCCTGCTTAACCACAGTAAGTTTCCTGGAGACTCTCTTTTTTATGCCTGGGGGCATGCAAACCTTTTTATTCAAACAAAAAACGACCAATTTCATTTTTTAGCTTTTTAGTTTTTTAACTCCTCAGGCCAGGTGATTGGTCCGACACACCATTCACCTTCGTCTATTCTGTGGACAAAGCAAAGGAAGGGTTTTGTCTAAACAAGCTGATGAAACCATCCTACCTAACCTCAGCAGTTCCTTAGCTTTAATATTTTTTTTTAGCTTTGTAGTTTGGTCGTTTCTAGCCTACATAAAAAGGCAATGAGCAATGTTATCGTATGGTTCAAGCTCATTAAAAAATAAACCTACCAATGAGCATATGTTCCCCCAGAGTTCAAGCTCGTTAAAAAATGAACCCACCTTCGGTAAATAACCCTTGTGATCACAAATTATATCAGCCTTTTGAACCTTGGTTGTGTTTCCTCCATCACCTCCATCCATTTGGCCGATCATATGCTTCCACTTGATTGTTTACCATTTTGAGGAACAACTGCGATGAGTGGTCTTGTTAGCCACCCTCTTCACATCACCATGTTTTGAGAAGTTCCAAGATTACCTGGAACTAGTTGCTACCCAGATACCACTCATTCCTCAAAAAACAAGTCCACTTTAAACCCTTTTCAGACTCTCTAAATATGAAAATATTGTCGAGCAATTGGCCTCTCCATCTCGCTAAAGTGATTGGAAGCGCCATCCTCCTGTGTATTTTAAACTTTTCAGACCTGAGGGAACATAAAATATACAAGTGCATGAATATAAAAGGTACAATGTAGGAACAAAATATACAATGTATGGTAGAATACTTGGGAGAAAATGGGTCTGAGGATCAAACCCATCTCTCCTAACATTCGAGGTTGAATGAAGAACGCTCAAGAAAAGTCCACAAATTCTGTTGGCCCGATTAAGGGCCAGTGAAAAGTGAGGTAAGGAGGACCTGGTCCGTCTCCTAGGAACGGATCTGAGATGGATTTTTTGTTGAAATATCGTGTGGCGGGATGAGATCCCACGAATCCTCACTAATCTAGAGTCTATATATGAACTAGTATCAATCGGTCTCTTGGTGCCCATGTCTAAAGGTAGTACCCTGAAAAATGTCGTGATCCTCTATGTGGGGTCTGGTTTCATGGGAGGCTGAAGAATATGTAGTCGAAACCTGAAAGCCTCCTGCATATATAGGGCCAAACGTGTCTGATTAGGATACCTGAAAAAGTCAGTGAGGGTCTGAGAATCTCTGAACAAGCAATGGAACCTTCCTCTGATCTCGTAGTATACAAGGCATCCAAAAATGAAGTGCTCCTCGGTCTCCACTTCATATACATGACATACCTAGCAGATTTTGTCTAGACTATCAATCTGGTGGTACGTCTCTACCCGAAGTCTATGAGAACCTACTATGAACTGGCCTAGAGGAATGCAAAGAGCATGCATCTAGTGGTGAAATGTATAATGGGTTCGAACAATAAACATGTCTCTCAACTCCAAGAAGTGTTCAGTGTAGAAGGCCATCTTTGGGCACAACCCTTCTGAAGGATTGACCCAGGTAACCTGGACGAAATGCCTATAGATGTCCTCCCTGATTATCTTGTTTAGCTCCTCTCTAGTAGGTAAAAGGTGACCATGATCAACTAAGGAATATCGAGAAGGATGGAGATGATCCAACTGAATTCCCACTGACTCTAAGAGATCTGAATCTCTTGTAAACCAACATCTAGCCCGACCCAAGGGAGTAGAACGGGCAATAGTCTCAGAAGAGAAATATTCCAAGTAAGGATATTTGTCCCTACTCTTTATTGAGTCTGCAAAGCCCCATACACAATGCAAGAATGAGACCAAACTAAGGACCGTTTGAAGATGAAAGGGATGAGCTCCAAACTCTGCAAGGATGATGTGCTAAGGTATTGTCTGTTTGCATCTAATGATGCAATGGAGAAAAAGAATTTGGACTCTCCCAACTGAAGCCCAATCCAACTCAAGTAAAAACGGTCCCCAAATCTCTTAGCCATATAGGACAATGGGACGGATGAAGATGTCCATTGTTGAAGAAAGTGTCACTAGGTTCGGTATTTACAAATGTAATTTTGATCTTTGTACTTGTCAAGAAAAAGAAATATTGTGTTTGTAAATTATAAGAATGTGTTTCTTGCTCATTTCATAGGTCTAAGAAAGTCAAAGAGTCAATGTCGTATATAAGGAGATATTCTTGAGCCTATGTGTAAATGTATACTAGTCTAAAAGGCCCTCCAAGACAAGCACAAAGAAGTTTGCAAGATAAATGATGTACAAACCTAGTCATGTCGGCTTAAAAATTAAATATAAGTCATGTCGTCTTGCATCAACGGACACACCTTTTCACACTATCATGTCAATTAATTATGGAGGACGAAATACTATAAATACGAGGCAATGATCTTCACAAAAAGACTAGAGGACTCAGATACCTCTGAGATTTCGGTGGTAATTACAGTGGTAATTATAGTCACAATACCTCACAATTTCTGATATTTCGAAGAAGTATCACAATCATTATGTTCTGGTTATTTTAGTAAAGGATACAATAATCAGATCTTTGTATTGGAGAATATCTTTTAGGGTATCATGTTACACTATACAATTCGGATTTCTCTTCTTAAATTCAGATGATAAGATACGAAGGAAAGCTTAGTAATATCTCTGCATTTTGTGTGGAAAGGACATCAACATCGGAGCAATGACATAGTAAGAGAGCTTGGATTGAATGGAGAAAAGTTATGAGCTAAAAACTTTAACACATTCATTCGGATCCCTAGTTGTGGTATCATGGCAGTAAGCAACTCAGAAGTCTCTCTGAGGTCTCCTAGGACCAATACACATGAAGATTATGTGGTGCCACCTCGATTACAGTCTTGGTAATGGAACAATGAAATATGCCCCTGTCTTGGTGCAGTAAGATAGCAATTCGTTGTAATTACAAATTGTAGCATCAGTATGGTGAAGAGTTAAGTAATGATCTCATTGTCATGATGAATATTTTAGTGAAGGTGCAACAATGATGAACTCGATGAAGCAATAGTAATGATGATGATCTCAGCAATGATGAAGAATAGGATTGGTGTCTTGGTCTTGGAGTGGCCTAATAGGTCAGGAGACATGGTCTTGGTATTCGTCAATTGAAATCTCTATAAGAAGAATTTTGCATGAGTTTTCCTCTCCAAGAGGGAGAGGTTTTGGCCCTAGCAGAAAGTGAACATTGTGTGTTGTCTCATTGTTTTTGGTAGTTATTTGATGAACTAAGAAGACACACTCTAGCTAAGAAGAAAATTTAAATACATCACAAATAATTATCATGAAAGAAGAATCTCATTAACAGACATCACATGAGCCATGCGAAGACGACCATGGATATGCTCATAGACGCATTATAGATGTCAATAGGGTCGTCGATATGCCAATATCTCTAAGTCTCTGGAGTAAGGCTTCACTCATAACATAGTCAAAAGCTTTCTGAAAATCTATGAAACAACAATAGACTTTTGAAGAGTGATGTCTTGCCTCCTAAATCATGGCGTGGAGGGTGAAGATGTGGTCAATGGTCTTATGAGCCAGTCGAAAACCTGTTTATACCATAGCCTTGTGTTGTCTCTGCATAAGGTCATTTGATAACTTCTTATGTAGAACAGTAGCATACAACTTTGAGAACGTGTGTCCCAACCTGATCATTTTGTAGTTATTGGGATTTGAGCTTGAACTTAATTTTTGGATTGGATGGATGATGTGGTGTGACCATGTCGGTGGAAAACCTTCACGAACTACATGGTTGAAGAGATACACCAAGTAGCTAATCAAAGCATGGAAATCGTGCTAAAAGAACTTTGCTTGGTGGCCTTCCTCATCGGATGCTTTGTTGTTTGTTCATCACCCAAATGGCCTCTCTAATATCTCTGTCTAAGAATAGGTAACAAGAAGAGGGTGGGGAGGTAACATGAATTTGGTTCTGCCTTGGTGTTAAAATTGGCAACTAGGGACAAACTCCATGAGGATCACCTTATTCATGGCTGATAATATTTTATCTAAATTCCTCTCAGCGAGAGGTGTAGGATTGATCTAAAGATCATCCGATTCTGATAAGTATTTATGGAGATATGAATTTATTTTGATTATGGACAAATTGTCAAAGTCAGCCAGCAACTTATGTAGGCTCAGAAGCCCAACAGACACATCTATTCATCATCAACGTTTGCATATAAATACAAGATGTCTCCTCCTCATTTGGACACACACTTCTCATCCATCTCTCTCTCTCTCTTCTGCGTAGAAAAGACTCTCTCTCTCTCTCTCTCCTGCGCAGATAGGTCTCTCTCTCACACGTGGGAAGGAAGGATGCAGTTTTCTAAGGGTTTACAAACTGCATATTGGAACTTTGACCAGCGTTGACCAACATTCTCTCTCTCTTGACTGCGTAGTAGGTGAAGCTGACTCTCCTTGGAAATCCGCAATTTTTGGCACAGGAATCGAGGTGATTTGACCTCCGATTTGGAAGATATTGGCTGTCCTAGTTTAGGGCTGATGTCGATGATTTTGATGTCGCTGATGCCGATGATACTGATGCCGTTGATGCTGATGATGTTGATGTCGCTGATGCCGATGATACTCATGTTGATGATGTCGATGATGTTGATGCTGATGATACTGATGCCGATGATGCTGATGCCGTTGATCTAGGGTTTGCTACTGCTAATATAAATCAGATTTTTGTAATATTTCTCTCTGCTTAATTATTGAAGATAAAATAATATTTGATCAAAGGGTTTCCCCATATTGGGGTTTGTCCCTGGCTAGCCGCCACATCTTATGTCTCTTGTCTTGGCTTGTTTTCTATTGATCGTTTAATGTTCTATCTCCACTTTACTTATGTACATGCGATTGCTAATCTATGGATAATAATAAGAAAAATAAGTAAACTGCTCTAAGCATAGAACATACCACAATTTAACATGGTATCGGAGCTGAGGTGAAGACAAAGCCCAAGCAAGAGCAAGAGCAATCATCACAGAGAAGGTCGGCAAGGCTATCTAAAAAGAACTATGGGGTCCTCAACACTCTTCCTCGCCGAAGACAAGCTCCATGAGAATTCTGACTATCACAGATGGAAGAAGTCTCTCGATCTAACTTTAGAAGATTGGGAAGTGTTGGACCATGTGAGAAGCAATATTGTTGAGCCTCCATCAAATGCATCCACTACTGCCAGGAAGGAATTAATGGCAAGATGCATTCAAGAAGAAGCAAGGATGGAAGAATAAGAAATGCCCACACTTAACGGTCATCTCGCTGCCTTTTCTTCTCATGCTAAAAGAAGAAACAATTCCAAGGCTAAATCCAAAGGAAAGCTTGGACCAAAGGGTGGAATAAAAGGACGATGTTACCATTGCAATAAACCAAGTCACTATGCTAGGGAGTGTCCTGATAAAAGGAACTCACACCGGGATGATGATCAAAATCCCTCTCAAGGCAATCAAAGAAATGGCAGGTCAAATGGCCAAGGTAAAAGGAGTGCTGGAAATCAAGGAAGAGGGCAACCATTCAAGAAGGCACTTGACTGGTTACAAAGAAGTTCTCCATAATCTGATAGAGAAAGAAACCAACCTGGAAATTATCCTTAGAGATAATATGAAATATCCCATGAAAGGTGTAGGCAATGTCCCTCATAAATTGAATCAAGGTAATACAATCCACTTACAGGATGTATTATATGTACCTGATCTCAAAAAGAACCCGGTGTCCATTTCGGCAATGGAAGACAAAGGCTACAAGGTGACTTTCAGCGATGGCAAGGTACATGCATGGAAAAACAATATTAAAGATGACTTCACTCTTGGGTTTTGAGTTGATTCATTATATCAGGTTGGAGGAAGTCCGCTAGGTGTCAAGACTTGTGACACATCTCTTCAGTCCGAACTATCCGAAAAGAAGATCAAAGATCTTAAGGATTGATAATGGGATTTAATATAAATCTAATGAGTTTCATGACTTTTGTAAAGAGGCTGGTATTAAGAGGGAGACTGCTACACCATACACTCCTGAACAGAATGGTGTGGTGGAAAGGAAGAACCTTACAATTATGGAAGTTGTCTATGCTATGCTTCATGATCAAAGACTTCTGAAGTTCCATGGGCCGAAGCTGCAAACACCGCCGTATATGTACAAAACCAATGCCCCCATCAAGTATTGGGTTCTAAAACTCCTGAAGAAATGTTCACCGATAATTTTAGAATTTTTTGAAGTCCTGTATATCTTCATGTGCTAAAAGGATAGAAAGGAATCTTCATGGGCTATAGTGAAAATACTAAAGGCTATAGAATCTATGTAGCCGGTCAAAGGGAAGTCGTGATTAGTCATGATGTCACCTTTGACGAAGATATGGTTCTCAGCAAGGTGAACTATCTTCCTACAGTGAGGAGCTCTCAAGAAGTTGACAGTAGGAAACCGAAAGAAAAAGATGATGAAACAATGCTCAATGTGGAAGAACCCATGGATTCTATTGATCCTCCTCCACCTAAGCCTTCCTCTTCTAGGAAGAGGCCTTCATGGCTTAGGGGGACACTTGATGATGCTGAAGGACACATTGCACCCCGAGGAACCTTCCGTGAAAGTAAGAAACCAAATAGGTATCAAGGATACCTAAACATCATGAGCACGATCATTCAAAATGAGCCTTCATCATTCTTAGATGCCATCAAGCATCAAGTATGGAAGGATGCTATGATCGAAGAATATGAGTCTATTATGAAGAATGATGTCTGGGAAGTGGTTCCCAGACCCCTGGACAAGACAATTGTCACTTCTAAATGGCTTTACAAGATAAAGCATGCAGCTGATGGAAGTACAGAAAAGTATAAGGCTTGTTTTGTCGCTCATGGCTTCTCCCAGAAGGAAGGTATAGACTATGACAAGATATTTGCACCTGTTGCCAGATATACCACCATTTACACGATCATAGCCCTTGCAGCTTCACAAGGATGAAAACTACATCAGATGGATGTTAAGACCACGTTCTGGCATGGTTCGATCAAAGAAGAGGTCTACATGGAGCAACCCGAAAGATTTGAGATTTATGATCAAAAATCTCATGTGTGCAAGTTAAAGAAGGCCCTCTATGGGTTGAAGCAAGCACCCCGATCATGGTGTGAGAGGATCGATAGCTACTTGATGAAGCTGGGATTCACTAGGAGTGAAGCTGATCCCAACCTTTACTTTAAGGTTGAAGATGACAAACCTCTCATACTGGTGTTGTATGTTGAAGACCTCTTTCTAACAGGTGCAGACCCTCTCATTCACAAATGTAAGAGGGAGTTGGCTTCTGAATTTGAAATGAAGGACCTAGGACTGACGCATTATTTCCTAGGACTTGAAGTTTGGCAAAAGCCAGGGGAAATTTTCCTATTTCAAGGAAAATATCTAATGAAGATATTGGAAAAATTCAGTATGATGGACTGCAAGCCCATAACTACCCCAACGGAGCTTGACTTCAAAAAGTTAAGCAGTAGTGTTGCTGGACCTGCTTTACGAAATGCCACCGAGTATCGTCAACTCATCAGAGCATTCATGTTCTTAGTGAACTCCCATCGAGATATATGCTTTGCAGTCAACACATTGAGTCAACATATGGTTGAACCTCACCACATACATTGGATTGATGCCAAGAATCTGTTGAGATATCTTCGTGGCACAATTACTTATGGGTTAAGATACACTACCGGAGATGTGAGATTACTTGGATACACTGATGCTAATTGGGCAGGCAGTGTGGTGGACCGTAAGAGCACTTCCAAGTGTTGTTTCTCCTTGGGATCTTCCTCGATATCTTGGATGAGCAGGAAGCAGAAGTCGGTGGCTTTGAGTACCGCCGAGGCAGAGTATATTGCTACTAGCATGGCCTCCTGTGAGGCAGTCTGGTTGCGAAAGCTCCTCACTGAGCTATTTGGATTTACATTAGATACCACCGTGATTCAATGTGACAACCAGAGCGGGATCCTTTTATAAGAAAATCACGTATTTCATGATCGCTCCAAGCATATCGATATCAGGTACCACTATATTCGAGATATGGTGTAGCGAGGAGCAATAAGGCTCCAACATATCGGTACAGATGAACAGGTCGCTGACATTCTGACAAAGCCCCTAGGAAAGGTCAAATTCTTGACTTTCCGAGAATGACTTGGTGTCATTGAGAGACCCTCTGATGAGGGTCAAGTATGATGTACTAAGCTCTGGGAGCTCCAGGGGGTGTAGGGTATTTCTTGGAGCAACATATGACCACAGGGTGACTCACCATCCCCTGTTGGTGCACTTTGTACAGGGTAAAAGGTTAAACCTTCCCCTGTGACACCCCGTGATGACTATGAAATAGGATGATTAGTTCTCCTGTGGGCCAGGATGATTCGTTCTCCCTGGCGGCTATGGAACAAGATGATTAGTTCTCATGTGAGCCTGGATGATGTGTTCTCCATGGTGATTGTGGAATAGGATGATTCGTTCTCCTGTAGGCCAGGGTGATTAGTTCTCCATGGCATCCACTGGATAGGATGATTCGCTCTCCTGTGGACAGGATGATTCGCTCTCTTGTGGACAAGATGATTCGATCTCTTGTGGGACAGGATGATTCGCTCTCCTGTGGACAGGATGATTCACTCTCTTGTGGACAAGATGATTCACTCTCTTGTGGGACAGGATGATTCACTCTCCTGTGGACAAGATGATTCGCTCTCTTGTGGGACAGGATGATTCGCTCTCCTGTGGACAGGATGATTAGTTCTCCTGTCGAGGCATCCTACCCATGCAGTCTGGGACTCATGGGAAGTACCTCTCATCTGATCAATGTGTAGGGAAATGAGGATAGGGACCATAGTAGTACCAATGTACGCATCGTTGTATCTACCGTACTCCCTATGCTAGGATGACCTTCATTGATATGGGATTAATGATACTGGTCTAGGACCAGTGAGAGTGGTACACACTCTAAGACTGACTTCCGGTCAGTGGAGGATGGTATGATACATCCTTGATCATTTCTTCTTCTTCATAGTTTGAGCAGAGAAGAACAGAGCAGAGCATAGCAAGGTAGAGCTGAGCATAGCAAGGCAGAGCTGAGTAGAGCAGAGCAGGGGTCAAGTTTTGCATTTGATGGATGAATAGTAGCGACGGTCAGACGAATTGTAGATGGAGTTCTCCCTAGTTGAGAGGGAGTGTTAAAATTGGCAACTAGGGCCAAACTCAATGAGGATCACCTTATTCATGGCTGATAATATTTTATCTAGATTCCTCTCGTCGAGAGGTGTAGGATTGATCTAAAAATCATCCGATTCCAATAAGTATTTATGGAGATATGAATTTATTTTGATTATGGACAAATTATCAAAGTCGACCAGCAACTTATGTAGGCTTAGAAGCCTAATAGACACGTTTATTCATCATCAATGTTTGCATATAAATACAAGATGTCTCCTCCTCATTTGGACACACACTTCTCATCCATATCTCTCTCTCTTCTGCGTAGAAAAGAGTCTCTCTCTCTCTCTCTCTCTCTCTCTCTCTCTCTCTCTTCTGCGTAGAAAAGTCTCTCTCTCTCTCTCTCTCCTACGTAGATAGGTCTCTCTCTCACACGTGGGAAGGAAGGACGCAGTTTTCTAAGGGTTTACAAACTGCAGATTGGAACTCTGACCAGCGTTGACTAGCATTCTCTCTCTTCACTGCGCAGTAGGTGAAGCTGACTCTCCTTGCAAATCTGCAATTTCTGGCACAGGAATCGAGGTGATCTGACCTCTGGTTTGGAAGATATTCACTGCCCTAGTTTAGAGCTGACGTCGATGATGTTGATGTCGCTGATGTCGATGATATTGATGCCGCTGATGCCAATGATGTTGATGACGCTGATGTCGATGATACTAATGCCACTAATGTCGATGATGTTGATGCCACTGATGCTAATGCCATTGATCTAGGGTTTGCTATTGCTCATATAAATAAGATTTTTGTACTATTTCTCTCCGCTGAATTATTGATGATAAAAGAATATTTGATCAAAGGGTTTCCCCATATTGGGGTTCGTCCCTGGCTAGCTGCCACATCTTGTGTCTCTTTTCTTGGCTTGTTTTCTGTTGATCGTTTAATGTTCTATCTACACTTTACTTACGTACATGTAATTGCTAATCTATGGATAATAATAAGAAAGATAAGTAAACAGCTCTAAGCATAGAGCATACCACAATTCAACACTTGGAATATCATAAAGGTTGGAAGTGTGAGAGAACATGGATGTAGGGTCGAGGTCAGATGGAAGAGGGGAGCATCGAGGAAGGATGGTATGCTAGAATTGTTTAGGTGAGTGGGCAAGGAGAGCATAAAGTTCTCATCTTCTATGAGAGACAAAGAGTCGTTGCTTGTGATGGATGAGACGATGATAAGAATCTTTGAGGTCGGGGTAGAAGGGTTGACAGTTGGTGAAAGCACACCGAAGTTCTCGATGTCGAATCTTGCATTTATCATCGTACCATATGTTCATGGAGCAAGATCCAAATTTTGGAGAGATGGAAGTGAAACGAGTGGTGTGGGGGAAGGATTTGAGTGCTACTTCCCAAATGGCAGATGAAAGACGGGTGTATTTAGTGGAAGCATAATCAAGCAAGGAGAACTGGGTCTCCAATGGGAACATCTTGAGTAGGATAGAGGAGAAGATGTCATGACTGCCTTTGTCAAATCGAAAGGTGGTTCGGGGTGGGCCCCACAGGGAAGGATGGGGTGGAAGGGGAGGGTCAAACTGGAGAGAGAAGGAAAGTAGTGCATGATCAGCAAGGGGGATGGGGGAGACCGAGAGATGGTGAATAAAAGGGAACAAGTTCTGGCTTGCGAGTACATAATCAACTACACTCGCACCCCTACTATATGGTTGACATGTTAAAAAGCAACAATCTAGAAAACAGAAGAGACCATTTAAAATCAACAACTCCTGTGATTCACCAATTGCAATAGATGTTTACCGTAAACTGTAGTGGGCCCCAAAGCATCATCTAGCATCTGGTGAAGCCCTACTGAAAATCTGGATCTATCTCCTGGGTACAAAACACATCCTTTGATCGATTGTGGAGAAGGATCTGGAGATCTCTAGTACGAGCATTGAAGTCGCCTAGGACGATGACTTCCCGAACAACAAAATACTAGGTGATGCCAATGTACAAGTCTATAAAGGGGTCCCCATTTGAGCCATTATGGATGGCAAATGGTGAAGAGGTTGGGGGAAAGTAACAGACTGCAATGTAGATGTCCCTCGGATGAGAGACTCTGATGCTAATCCGAATCCACATAAACCTGGAAAACTCATCTTCGGCTACCAAAGATACCCTATTCCAAAGTGAGTCACTAGCCAAACAAGCAACTCCACCTGATCCTCTAACCCCTCCCGAGTTCCTCATCTCCTACCTGCAAACTGAGAACCAAGGGTAACCTGCAATATCTAGGAGAGGTTGAACATGGCTCGCATGAGTCTCAGTTATGAAGAGGATGTTCGCTAATTCGAGAGCATCATACAAGTGTCCCGACGATGACCAGAAAGATCCATTACCATTCCAACAACAGATAGAAATGCATGTACCCTATTGTCTCCCCAAGCAGGCATGTCATTTGGAACCTCCAGTTCGGGGTCCCCACCCAGCTAGCAGGAGTCCCAAATGACTGCCCGAAGAGTCTTGATAACTGCCCATTTCCCTGCCTGTCATGTTTCCATAACCTATTCTATGGATTGTTTAAGCTCCACAACCTGTGCTCGAGTGACGTCCTCATCCAAGAAAATCTCGCTAGAAAGAGAAAACAACTTTCGCTTAGCCCTAAGGGCGCGGAGTCGATTAGATGCAATCCGAAACCTGAGGAAGAGAATGGAGTTGTAGCCCAGCCATGCCCTCTCCAGAGCTATAATGGGGGGGCTATGGGTATTTGTTGATTTGGAGTAGCATTGGATGTGCTCTAGCCATGAAAATTAGTGGAGGTGCTAAATCACATGAGATCTCCAAGACCCAGAAACAGTTTGGGGAAATTCTACCCAATGAAGGAGATATTAAGATAATTAATATTTTTAATGGGTTCTGTTAACACCCAGATTGTTCCCTATGACTCCCAAGGGAATACGGCCGGGGTAACCACTAACCAGTCTTTGGATTGCAGCCTCTAGCCCAGCTGTAATCAGAGAGGGCTCTCTCTTTAAATTTTAGCTCTATTTTGATAGCATTTTAGGCTAGCTATGATGTTCAAGGTGTTGTTTTTGAAATATGTTTGGTGATGATTCCAGTTAACATGTATAGGTACTTACTAGCATGTCTTAGTCCATTGGGCATGGAGTCAGTGGTCCTTTAGTTTCTCTGATACTGTGTGATACCTTAGTGATGCTGCAGAGCCAGATTTGTGTCTGAGGAAACAACGTTTATAATAGTGATTGAGTGGGGTGTGTCCAGTTTATGCAAGGCAATTAAGAATCTCACAGAAAACTGCTAAAGAAAAGACGGTAGGAACATCAATCTAGAAGCAATGAAGAATTTCTAGTTAACATTAACACATATAGAATTAATAGACACATGAGCAGTTAAGGATTCATGTATATCGTTAATTCTGGAAATCAACATTCACAGCAGTAAAAATTGAGCACAAGGTGTAATGAAACAAATCATGTACTATTCTTTTTCTTTACTGCTAGTTTAGTACAACATAAGTATGGTTTGATAAACATAAGAAGACAAGAAACAGAGATTGAGAAAAACTTGTTATTTCATCAGACAGCACAGGAATTCTGCATCAGCACATCTAGCATCATCCATACATCAAATACTTCAGGAAATCACTGAGCTGGTCCAGCCCTCTGTATTAGATAAAACTGAAAGTATACAATAGATTCTCCTTGGAGTCAAAAATCACCAACCCCTTATGCGTTACTAAGGGGAGTATTTATACAAAATTTACATGAAAAAAGATCAAGAAAAGGAGTTAATGGCTCATAAATGTTATGCCAACTCCTGGAGCTTGGTAACTGAGAAAGTAAAAGCTGTAGTAACTTTTTGTTTCTTTAGCTGTCAAAAATAGTCAAAAATTGATGACTTGGTGGGTGTCGAAGTCGGCTGAGGCTAAGCTGTCCAAATATACGCATTTGCTTATCCTTTAGGCTAGCTGTCATTGTCCTTATGCTGAGTCACCCTTTCAGTTGCCTTTATTTCTGACTTTGTCATGATGTTTGTCTTGTAGTGACCTGGAGCTGGCAGTGGCCGAACAACTGAGGCTACCGTGGCAGAATCTGAAGCATCGCTTGCCACCAATCTTCCTTAGGCATTTGATGCCTCCGAATTTTTATCAAGGTCTCACGACCTCTGTATACCTATAAAAGTTAGGAGGAGTTTCAAACAGATGATTTACCTCATTTTCAATGAAGAACATGCCTTCAAGTTTTTCATACAAGCTCTGTCCTGTGGGGGGCCCTGTTTGCTCAGATGTACTGCCAGATGCAACAATTTGATTTTCAATAGTGGTTGCCATTCTGTTGGCAAATTGATCTCGAGAGATCAGTCTTCCTGCACCACTTAGGAGGCTGGGCAGTCCCTTTGATTGCAGCACTGCCATCTTGACTTTGTATTCTTCCACCTCAGCTTGTATCTCATAACACTTCCTCTCCACAGTTTGTACATAGTTCCTGAGAGTTAGTACCTTCTTAGCAGTGAGGACAGCCTCGGTTCTGTTGGCAATGCCTATGGCTGCCAGTTCCTCCTTTTCTTGCCTGTTCAGGAAGTCTATCATCATGTTGGCCTGTTCTGGCTTGTCTCCCAGTGTTGCCTTGGCCTTATGGATTTCTGCTTGTGCTTGGCCTATTAAGTCCATCTGTTCATGTATTGTTTTGATTGACTTCCATTGTTGATTGATGGAATGGCCAATTTTGGCCCATAGAATCCTCTTTATGTCGGCCATGGCAGTCTCTAGATTCAGTTCCTTCTCTAAGGCCTTGATCTTGTCTTTTAGGGCCTTTATTTCTCTGCCCTGCTCCGCTACAGTTACCTTTGACTTGTCATATTTGGCATCCAGTTCTGCCAATTTTTCCTTGGCCTTCTTTATTTCATTGGCCTGGAGCTCCATTTCCTTGATGGCCTTGGTCAATTCTTCTATACTTGCACTAGCATCTGGAGCTGCTGTTGTTCCTGCTGCTTCTGTTGTGGGGGCCACTGTTGCCCCTGAAGTTGTTGTTGTTTCTGAAGTAGTTGGAGGAGCTTGAGAAGTGGATTCTCCCTGTTTATCTTGTAATGCTCCTTCCAGCTCTTTCTCCAAATCCCTGATCTTCTGGTCTTGCTGCATTATGAGGTCTAATTGGTCATCAACCTGTTTTTGCTTTTGAAGCTCTGCGGTTTGAGGATGCTCTGTGGGCTGCAGCTTCAACCTCTTCTTTAATGCATTCAAGTCATCATCTTTCTTCTTCATAAGGGCCTTCACACCCTTTGGATCACTAGGATCATGTCCATGATCAATGATGATGTCCTCAAGAGACTTTATTCTATTGTCTTTGGCCAAGGAGGACATTCTCTCGAAATCCAACTGTGTATTGGTGTTCTTTAGGGATTCTTTCAGCTCATGGGCCATGGTTGCCCTTTCCACCAAGGTTGCATAAACCATTTCTCCAGCTTGCTTGTGGAGTTCTATTTGGTCCATGGGATGGATGTCTTTGGCCATGACCTCCACCCTTGTCTTCACAAAATCTGCAGCTGACTTAGGCTGCGGTATTGTAGGCTTGAAGTGACTGAGGATTATTTTTTCCTCTTTAATGTCATACACAGACATTAGCCTTTCTTGTTGGGCTGGTGTTTCATCTATAAATTGCTTGTAGACCTCAGCCCTCAGCAGATCATTCTGAGCTTTTATTTGTTTGAAAGAAGCCTTAGTGCTCTTGGGCGTCTTGCTCTGCTGGGAGGAGGAAGACACCTCCAAACCAAGTTGCAATCCTTCCTCCTGCTGAAAGGAGCTTGTCCCTGTGTGTTGGCTGCCCTCCCTATTTTTCCTTGAGCTGTCAAGGAATTCTTCAGTGATGTCTTCTACTTCTGGGGAGTCTAGCCTTTGCCTTTTGGCTCTTGGTTGTTGGAAGGATCCACTAATTGGAGTGGACTCTGCTCTATCTCTTTTCATACCCCTTTCTTCATGTGCTGGGGTCTGCAAACTAGGAGCAGTCAATGGCTCAGTCTGTGGAGGTGGAGTTTGCATTACTGGAGCTGCTGGTAGCTCCGTTTGTTGAGAGGCAGTCTGCTCTTGCTGTTGTTCTGTTTGCTGCCCTTGTTGGGGCTCTTGATGCTGCTCATTTGCAGGGGCGGGCTTTTCTTTCATTGTTTCCTCCTCTGCACCAATTATCCCTTTGCCTTTGTCTGTAGCTGGTGCTGCTGTGGAGGGTGCTTGTGTTATTGGTGCAGTCCTTGAGGCCGAGGTCCCTTCTCCTGTTGAATAAGGTCGCTTGAAAGGTACCTGCTGCACAGAGTCTAGGTCAATGGTTTTTTCAAGCTCCTTCATATTCTTTAGCATTATCTCTTCTTCAGTTAGCTTTTCTACTAGAGTACCCTGCAGCCATTCTTGCTGGTTGGCATATCTTTCAATGTGTGGGTATTGGCAATGCCTATAACCTAGAAGCCTGTATTTGTTTCTTCTGGCAGTAATGAAGCCCTCAGGGTCATAAGGGACCCACCGGAAACTATATGATAGTTTATATTTGTCCTTGAGGATGAGGTCAGCATCTTCCCATCCTTCTTTTTTGTTCATGATGAAGGGGCCCAACTGGTGTTTGAACTTGAGGTGGGCCTTCTTTCTGGAGTTGTGGAAATGGGTGAGGTCAGACTGAATCAACTGCCTATAATATTCCAAGGCAAATATCCTCATGGGCACATACTTTGGGAGTCTGTAAGGACAGAGCTCACAGCCATAGACTCTGATGACTGTGTGATCCTCATATAGGTACCAATCACCTATTTTACATTTTTTGGAAAGCTGCAGAGCCTTCTGTATCTCAGTTGACATTCTGGGAGGAGGGGACCTCATCAATAGGCAAGAGACTGGATACACAAATTGGTCAACAAACTCACAATAGGAATAGGGTGAGTTTGTGACTATGTGATAGACAGAGGTCCAGAAGATGACAGATCTTCTTTCCCCTCTATAATCCAGCTTTTTGATATAGCATGGAAAAGCCTCAGACTGATAATACATAAAGAGGTGATAAATATAGGCCGAGTACTTGAAGACCCCCTGTCTATCCACTGCACCCAACTGATCATGGATTTTGTTAGCTATGAACTTGGCAAAGTTATATTTGCAGGCAGGGGGTTGGCCTGGGCTGTAAACAGCTAGTAATACTAGCATTGTCTCATCCACATGTTCGCTGGTTCTGTATCCCAGCACATAAGCAATCATGTCCAGGAGTAATCTGCCTACTTCAGTGAAGTGGACATCTAAATAAGGAGGTGGCCCTGCAGGCTGGCATTCAGGTCTCATGAATGTCCTGGTGACCTTTTGAATCTCCTCACTGGTCATCTTGGCACCAGTGTCCAGCAGATAGTTCATGGAGAATGGGATTAGCAGCTCTGTCTGATCAAAATGTAGCATTTTGTTGATGGACTCCGGATTAATGTAGAAGAGGATCCTCCCAGATGGGGTGCTGATGGCTCTGTGTTGTACATCATAGTTTTCAGCACATAGGCGAATGATTTCAGGAAACACATTTACAGAGGGGAGACAATAGTATGGCAGGTTGGACTCCCATATGCCATATGTATCATGACCATTCAGGTAGTCCTCTCTCAACTGCCTGAAGGTCTGCAGAAAGTCCCTGTCTCCCACATAGTCTTCAATAAGGTAGTCCTGGTCAGCAAGAGGCAAGGACTGCAGGTCTTTATTGGGTGGATTTAATGGAGCAACACTGAGAGCTGTGGGTGCAGGGGCAGCCATTGTATGATTTGATTTTGAGTAAGATGGGTGCAATGGTTTGCAAACCTCCTAAGAGTTCAAATGATAGGCCAACTGTGGACAATGTCTGAAATGTTTTTTAAAGTGGAAAAGCAGGCTTGCCTCTGCAGATTTTGGTAAATTCACAGGGGTTGTGAATTGCTGGGGGTATGCGAGGTTATGGGAGGTCTACTTAGGAAAGCAGCTGCAGCAGGTCTACACCCGGCAAAAGGGAACAATGTCGGGCCCCTCGAGGACAAATTTAGAATCTTGGTCCGCGTTTTAACTGTTTTAGTGTTAAATTATGGTTCCGGGGTAATGCAGGTTACCTTAGCTCACTTTTAGGTAGTAGACAGAGCTTGTATGGAATTTTGACAAGTGCTTTAATGGTGATTTTTACAGAGAAATGGTATGCATGGGCCAAATGGAAGAATTACGGTGAATACCTGGATAAAACGCTTGAAAAGCCTGCGGGCCGAACTGTGGAGGCAGAATTGATGAGTTGGTACGGTTGCAAATTTGAATTTGGAGGTCCGGAGGCGCTTTGGCAGTGAACCAGCTGCAACAGCTATGTCTTCTTTTGCGCGAAAATGACATAAAAACGACTTGAACCGTGACTTTAACGACAAATTCGGAAAAAATAGGTAATTGGCGCCTTCCCGTCGATGACATCAGCATGACGTCATGGCGGGCCCGGGTACGGGGGTGACGTGGCTGCTGAGGTGTGGGCCAGGGTGGCAGGACACGGTGGCCAATGGATAAGGTGGCAGGACTACATGGAGGGCCACACAGCGCGGGGGTGGGGAAGGGCGCTATGTCAGGATGACGTATGCATGTCGTAAGGGGGAGGTGGTAACGGGATGGTGGTAAGCGGTTTCCCCGCACCACCTTTGGGGAAAGGCGGTATCGGGGAGGGGGGCTCCGAACAACCCCGCCGCCTGCCACGCGTCCCGTGTACGGGGCGGAAAACCACCGTTCCCCGGACGCTAAAGGTCGGCAGATCCGACACTGAAAATGCCCGCCCACCGTTGGATCGTGGGTGGCAGACGATCGACGGCTGGCGGGCCTTCCGACGGATCGTGCAGGTTGGGGGGGTCCCGCCAGCATATTAAAATATTCGTTTAAATAATCTGGGCGGAGAACCTTAGGTTTAGTGCTTTTTGTGGGTTTTTTCGGGGCAAGGTTAATCCAAGGGGGAAAAAGGTTTAAAAGTGGGTTTTGAGCAGAGGGAGGGGGTTCTTGTGGAATTTATTGGACAGAGGTGAGGTGATGGCTTAGGGGGAGGCTGTCACTCCAACCTGAGGTCAGAGCAATCCCCTGACAGGGTTGATCATAGTCCCTGATGGACTAATGTCTCCCTTGACAAACTTATTTAGCTATAGTGCTAAAGGGAGGATATCTATTCAATGCTGGGATTTATACACCATAGTGTTATTATAGTAGGGAAAGGGGGACATAGGGGATTTAGATAGTAAAGTTAAGGGTTAATATGGATAAAAGAGGTGAATGAGGAATGAAATCACTAAGTTTATTTGAAAACCACTTAGTTTTAGGGAGTAGATCAAAATGAAAAGAATTTTTAGACAAGAAGTGTGGCTTTTAAAGGAATAAGCACCAGCATAAACCTCAAGTTCTCTTATGAACACAACTGATGAAGGGATGTTAGTTATGAATGGGAAAAGGGAAAATGGAATGTTAGGCATGCTCCTTTGCTTTGCTGCCACCTGATGGAGAAGAAGAGCTTCTCAATCCATTGATGCTCCTTGGTGAATAGGTTAGCACATTTTCAATTGTAAGGAATGACATTTCTGCAACCCCATCTGCTTACCCATCTATTTGCCTGGCATTTTTTGTTTCTTCATGGAGGGTGCACTTAGACTTGCAGATCCTTATTTTCCTTTTCTTTTCTCTTGGCCTTTTCTTTTGATTCCCTATCTAGAACTACCCTTATTGCTTCCAAGGTCCCAGATTAAGCAGTTGGGAACCTTAATTCTCTACCTAAGCTACTGGCCTGCCAAGATTAAGCAGTTTGGACAGACTTCTTTCTCTAATCTACAACAGAAAATTGAAACATGGCATGATCCAGATTAGGCTTTTGGACCATCCATCAAAATTGAGTCACCATAAAGCTTATATACACACAGTGTCTTCTCTTGGAAATATGGGATCTTTGCATCATCAAAGCAGAGCATATTTGGAACTTTCTTTGCCAATCATGAAATATGAAACCTATTGGTATAGGTAGCTAACAGGTTCCTAAGTCTAAACTTAGGAAAATAAAAATATTAATGGGTATTAATATAAAGTTGGGTTAGAAGGTTCTAAATGACATGGATCAAGCCAAATCTCATCTTAGTCGTTGATTAGAAATGTAATTTCGTTCATTGAAGATTCAACAGAAAAAGTATAAGAAAAGGCTTGAGGGTCAATTGGAGATACACCAAAGTGATCAGTGAGTTCGATTTTCTGGAGCGGGGTTTGCTAAGAAAAATCGAATCAGTGATCCGAGTTGCAACGAGGGGCAGTGACTGCATAGCAGAGAGGCATAGATAGTGCTAGAAGATCAACACAGAGGCAAAGAGGCAGACGCAGAGCCAGGAGGAGCCATGCAAAGGCCAGCAGTGACTGCGCAGAGGGCGAGAGGGCCTGTGAGTGACACAGAGGGCCAAAAAAGTTGCACAGAGCCTCAGAGGTCTGACGCAGAGATTTTCAGGCTGACGCTAAGCCTCAAAGAGGTGCTAGAGAGAGTTTCATGGAGCAAACTTTCAGAATATTTGCTTTTGGAAAGAGGTATCACTGCCAGATTATTTTCTCTATCGGGTGAGCCAGTTTGGCACCTAGTTGTGCCCAAGAAAATCTGCTTAATAATAAAACCCTTAGAACTGCTGCACCGTTTTCCTAAGTTGGGTTTTTCCGAGGACGACTGTCCAAAAATAACAATGTCGCTTGTGTGTTTGCCTATTTCTTTCAGTTGATGATTTGTAGATGGTTGACACTGCATTGTGTTTATTTCAATATTTATATGGTTAAATAACTTGTTCATTAATGAAACAAGTAGGCGAAATAAACCAAATAGTGCAGGAAAATTTCTAACGGGTTAAACTTATAAATTTCAACATGGTATCAAAGCATTGCAGATCACAAGAGAGCTGAAGGCACCAGCGGAATCAGAGAATTTGTAGCAGAAACAGTTGTCCTGAGTGACAGAAGTTGTTCCTAAGTAGAAAGCAGCAAAGAAGGGGTGACGCAGAGGGCCTACGTCATCAATTCAAGCCAGAGAAGGGGCCAACATAAAAGCAGTGAGAGGCAGAAGAGGCTCACAAAAAGCCACGTCATCCTTCTCATCCAAGTAGGAGTGACGAAGTTGGCTAATGGAGCGATTCAGCCACTGTCGGGATTGCACAAAGCCTAAAGGCTCAGTTCTTCAGTTGATGGGGCCTTTGAAGTTGTGGCCAGATTGTGGAGTGTTAAGCTGGTGGGGTGTTTTTGTTGTTGAGGCAGAAAAGTACCTAATAGGACATAACCAAGGTAGAAGGGAATCGCTACCTAGAAGGATTTCTAGCCAAGAAATCCAGATCAGTGTTGTAGGAGAAAAGGAGATCGGAGAGGTACGATTCGACTGTTGGCAGAAGGATTTCCAAGAGGAAAATTGAGACTCAGAGGGAGTTGGAGAAGAGAATTTCCAGAAGGGAAGTAGAGACTCAAAGGAGTTAGAAAATAAGAGCAGAGATGGCCACGAACGAACTGAGGGATCAGGATAGGTTGGACGGGGCGTCCAACTTTGTCATCAGGAGGGCCAGGATCCTGTCGCATCAAGGCCTTCGCCTTGAGAACAGTGGTTATCCTAGTCGACCCAGCTGATAAGAAAGGTATGAGGATGCGATGTCCAAGGCGAAATGCATAATCCTTGATGGGGTCAAGGATCATGTAATCCAGCATATTGTCGAGAAGGACACGACAAAGGAAATGTGGGATACCTTGAAGACATTGTATCAAGGCATTTCCGTGCAGAGGAAGATGCTACTGGGGAATCAACTGCGGTCATATCAGAAGCATAAGGGAGAGCAGATAGATAACTTCCTCAGCGAGTTGCAGGAGATCCGGGACCAACTGACTTCCATAGGGCCACACCAGATCAAGAGTTACTAGTGAGGACCGCTCTGAATGCAGTCTCTGAGGAGTGGGAGGCATTCGTCCAAATAATTTTGGGTAAAGAGAATCTTCTAGGATGGGAAGAATTATGGGTAGCTCTTCGCCAAGAATAGATCAGACAGCTAACCAAGACATGAAGTAGCAGAAAAGGAACCCAGGTCAAGAAAGAGGAGGAAGAGGATGCAGCTCTGGCATCAGCGGGGCAACAAGGGAAGAGGAAGAAAAAATACCTCTTCAAAATTAAGTGCTTCAACTATGGGGAGTTGAGACATTATGTAAGATAGTGTCCCAGGAAGAAGAATAAGGGATAGGTGTTTGACTCCAAGGTAGTGCCGGCTAAGGCAGAAAAGGAGTTAGAGAATGATGATGATTGTGCCATGAGTGCTCATGTACCTTTAGAGAAGAGGTGGGGAAACACCGAGCTGTAGTCAAGAGGACTATAGGAGATGAGGGGCAGGATCCTTGAGGTACCCAAACTCATGGATCATATCCAGCCACGAGAGCCTCAAAGTGACAGCAGCAAGATGGCAGATGTCGGTAGAAGCGGATGCGGATGGAGCGACAGAACAATGCTAGATTGCAGTAGTCCCTAGCAGCGCAGTGGGAGTTGCAGCAGTGCGAGAAGCACAGAGGAGGTCGCAGTAGTGTAGGAAGGCACAGAGGTGCTTGCAGCAATGCAAGAGGCACTGAGTTGTTGTGACAACACAGAGGGAGCACAGGGTAGCGATAGAGGGAGCTTCAGCATCAGGAGGGTTTCTAGGCTGACAAGGATGTCAGTAGTTGTGTAGATCAGTTACCATTGTCTCAGTAACTGAGTTGCAGTGTAGTAGTAGCAGTGGTAGTGCTATGAGCAGCGCGATGCGACATGAGGAGAGAGGGCTACAGTGCAGATGCAGTGTTGGGAGGAAGGACAAGCAGCAGCACAGATGCAGAGGAGTTGTTGTACATATGTATCAATTGCAGTGGTAGAGCCATGGGCAGCAATTCAGGATGCAATAGTGCAGAGGATATTGGGCAAGAAGGCCAAGCATTAGCACAGGTACCGAAGCCAGATGATTAGGGTGATTCTCAGTGGTGGAGTATTACTAAAGCACATTCCTCGTTAAGAAGGAGTGTTGATTTGGAGTAGCATCGGGCGTGCCCTAGCCATGAAAATTGGTGGAGGGGCTAAAGCACATGAGATCTCCAAGACCCAGATATGGTTTGCGGAAATTCTACCCGGTGAAGGAGATATTAAAATAATTAATATTTTTAATGGGTTCCTAAGTCTAAACATAGGAAAATAAAAATATTAATGGGTATTAATATAAAATTGGATTAGGAGGTTCTAAATGACATGAATCAAGCCAAATCTAATCTTAGCCGTTGATTAAAGATGTAATATCGGTCGTTGAAGACTCAACAAAAAAAGTATAAGAGGCTTCAGGGTCAATTGGAGATACAACAGAGTGATCAGTCAATTCGATTTTCCAGAGTGGGGTTTGCTAAGAGAAATCGAACCAATGACCAAAGTTGGGCAACGAGTGCATCGCAGAGAAGCAAAGATAGTGTCGAAATACCAACGCAGAGACACAGAGGCAGACACAGAGCCAGCAGGAGCCACGCAAAGGCCAATAGTGACTGCGTGGAGGGCCTGTGAGTGACACAGAGGCTACAGAAGTGACGCAGAGGGCCAGAGAAGTTGCACAGAGCCTCAGAGGGCTGACGCAGAGGCCAGGAGGGCTGATGCTAAGCCTCAGAGAGGTGTTGGAGAGAGTTTCGTGGAGCAGACTTTCAAAGTATTTTCTTCTGAAGAGATGTATCACTGTGAGATTATTTTCTCTGTCGGGTGAGCCAATTTGACACCTAGTTGTACTCAAGAAAATCTGCTTAATAATAAAACCTTCAGACCTGTTTCACCGGTTTTCCTAAGTTGGGTTTTTCTAGAGACAATTGTCTAAAAATAACGGTGTCCCTTGTGTGTTTGTCTATTTCTTTCAATTGATGATTTATAGATGGTTGAGACTGCATTGTGTTTATTTCATTATTTATATGGTTAAATAACTTGTTTAGTAATGAAACAAGTATGCAAAATAAACCAGATAGTGCAAGAAAATTTCTAACGAGTTAAACTTAGAAATTTCAATAGTATCCCGAAGGAACTTAGTCCCCACTTCCATAGTATCCGGAGAGGAGTGAGGTAAAGGGAGACCTTTCACCTTGAGATTTAATTCTCTCACCCATCTGGTGTGTCTTCCACAAGTTTTGCTTGCACCACCTCCTCAACTACTACAAGAGGGTAGGAGTTTTATCCTTTGCCCGAACCACCTATGCCCAAGAATTGATGTTTGTCTCAGTGTCTTGTTTGAAGGTGGCCTTTTGGGATCGGATTTTTTCCAGCTTGTGAGTAGTTGTGTATGACAGAGATCTGAAAGGAGCCAGATCATTGTGCAAAGGAGGCAAAGGGCTGCCAGAGGAACAGTGGACAAGAGGTCCTGTAAAAATACTGCACAGACAGGAATTGTTATTTCAGTTTTTATACAGCTGATTCGCGGTATTTGTCAAACACTTAGCATGCATCCCAAAAACACTTTGCAGCTCTCTTCCTTTCCTGGTCTATGCATCTGTTGTTTCCTAGTCCAGGCCTCTGCTGTTGCTGCTCCTGGTCTGCAGAAAAATGATATCTCAGTTCTGGACACCTTAGTAAGGCGGCTCTGTTGCAGTTTCAGAGGGTTCGATCTCGTCTACGTTCCCACAAAATAGTTCAATTGCCAATTCCGCTAACAGAATCTTCTTGACAAGCCTTCCGCTACGTGCTTGGTGTTTGTCGCAGTAGAGACCAACCCATGAAAATAGAGACACCTCGTAAAAGAATGCTAAACAACGTTTTTTAAGGGTTAACGTGCAGTGAGCTTGAAGGAAAAAAATTATTGTGTGAAGCTGAAGTGTTTGAACCTGGTTATGCAGTGGCTATTGAAGGACAAAAGACATTGTGAGCAGCTGTGTATGACAGAGATCTGAAAGGAGCCAGATCATTGTGCAAAGGAGGCAAAGTACTGCCAGAGGAACAGTGGACAAGAGAACCCAAAGAACTGCCTTCAGCAAGTCCAACAATGTCTTTGTATTTTGTGGGCAGATTGAGAATCTGTAGGAACAGACCTCAAGCCCTAGGTTGTTTCTATACTATGTACACTAGCTGTACTAGTCAGTGTGGAAAAAGTCGGGAAAAAATCGGGATTAAATCCCCAAAACGCGATTTTTTTGGCTGGCCGATTATATCGGCCAATTTTTTGCCGATTTTTTCCCAGTCGAAAAAATCGGGATTAAATCGAAAAAGTCGGGATTAAATCGGGACTTTTTCCAAAAAATCGTGGTAGTTTTTTTAATGATTTTTTTTTCTTTGAAAAAATCGGGATTTTATTGAAAAAGTCCGGATTTTTTAAAAAATGAATATTGTTGTATTTTTTTTAATTTTGCCGACTTTTTGTATTTAGGTTGGTAAGATTGCCAATATGGGGAGGGATGTTTCCTTCTATTATGTTGTTTGATCATGACAAGAAAGACAAATTCACAGAAAGTCTACTCATCGCAAGGGGCAAAGCACCACTTAGTTTATTGTCACTAAAGTCTAGTTCTTTTAGGTGGGAACAATTGGTGAGTGAAACAAGAAAAGGCATGGTTGTAGTGCTTCCACTATCAAATTGATTAGATTGTATGTCTAGGGTTTCAAGGAGTGATAAGCTGCCCAACTCTATTGGCACACTCCCACTCAACTTATTGTTGTCGATTGATATTAACATCAGCTTGGAACAATTGCCAATGGAATTTGGTATGTTTCCACTTAGTTGATTTCCCCATAAATAGAGACCTTTCAAGTTAAATATATTTGACAAGGAAGTGGGAATGATGCCTACCAGTTTGTTATCAGATAGAGAAAGAGTTTGAAGATTGGTGAACAAACCCAAATCTTCTGGAATGGCGCCAGTAAATTTGTTATGAGATATATCCAAGAAGTTCAAAGCAGAGATATTTGATAAAAAAAAGTTGGAATGGTACCAGACAATTCATTGCTACGGAGAGTAAGTATTTGCAAACTGGTGAGCAGACGTAATTCCTGTGGAATCATGCTAGTGAGTTTGTTTTCAAAAATAATCAAAGAAGTCAAGGTAGAGATATTTCACAAAGTAGTAGGAATGGTGCCAGACAAATCATTTTTTGATAGGTCAAGTACTTTTGAACTAGTGAGCACACCCAATTGTGGAGGAATGGCACCAGTGAGACAATTACCTCCTAATGCCAAATCTGTCAACGCTGAAAAATTCGCTATGAAAGAGGGAATGGTACCTGTGAGGCTGTTTTCTCCCAAGTTTAGGACTTGCGTATGTGTCAGGGAACCCAACTCTATGGGGACATTTTCGTCCAGCTGATTGAAAGACAATGTAAGCGTTCTCAAACAAAAGAGGCGCCCCATTTGAAGTGGGATATATCCGTGAAGCATATTTCCGGAAAGATCCAGTGAGTGGAGGAACGACAAATTGCCGAGTGAAGGAGAAATGATGCCTTGCAGGTCCATGGAGGTGAGGTCAAGGGCGATCACTCTGTCCATTTGGTGGTGGCGGCGGCGGCATGTAACGCCACTCCAGTTGCACAATGGGACATCTGAACTCCAGTCAGCCATGGAATGATGAGGATCGCTTGTGATGGACGACTTGAACTCCAGTAGCAATTGTCGATCATCATGAAATGAGTGAGCAAAGGAGGAAAGGAAGAAAGAAAAGAATAGCATAGAAAGTGGAAAAGAAAAACAGAGCGTCGTCATGTTCGAAACGGAAACCGAAATGGAGAAGGAGGAGGGACTCGTGAAATTGAGTTTTATGTGCAATCTCACGCCTATTTAACATCGAGATATTAGCCTGCTAGTCGTCTTTCCGTCCATTTGTAGAGCTTTCAAAATCAAATCAATTCAATGTAATTTTCATTTCCATCTACCTCATATTCGTAGTTATAATTTTTGTGAACTAAAATTATCATTTCAATAATTCTTCGTTCCACTCTGCAATAGGAAATATTCTCAGACATTATGTGCTCAGGCTTGAGTATCATATGTATTTCATACCTATTCTTTCATTAATGCAATACAGGTAGGAAGGGGTTTTGACTAGTTGCTTTCTCATAGATAAATCTCTCTATATGTGTGATAAATATTCTTGCATGTTTATTATTTGTGTTCTCAATCATGAATTGAATTCCACATACGAGTAGAGTAGATTGCAGTCTTGTGTTTTAGTAAATTTCATGAGCAGTTTCATGTCTACACAATAATTTCTACATGGTATTAGAGCAAGATTCACAATAGAGAAGATATTTTGAAGTTGTTATTACAGGAGGATCGAATTTGCAGGATCAATTCTTTAGAGCTCGAGGGATGGATTTCTAGGGACTAAGACTTGAGTATGCCCTTAAGGGAAGCTCAAATTATGTTGCTTAGAAGGATCGCATGGAGGCAGTGCTGGAAGATGATGGGTTGAAGGAAATTGTTGATAATGATATCCCAAAACTGGCAGCAACTGATGCTCACAATCTAGTAGAATGGAAGAGGTGTGTAGCCAAGGCAAGGAGAATCATATTGGAGGGAGTATGAGATCATATTGTCTCAAATCTCCATGGGAAAGAGACTTTGTATGCAATGTGCAAAGCACTAAAATATTTGTTCTAAAAGAGTAGTGACCACAGGAAGCTGGCGCTCAAGAACAAGCTTTGAAATATCAAGATGCAAAAGAATGAAACTATACCACAATACCTGAGCAAGTTCACACAATGTCGTGATGAACTTGGTAGTGTTGGTGTTACTGTTGTAGAAGATGATATCGTAATCCTAACCCTTCTAGGCCTTCCCAAGAGTTGGCATAACTACCAAGATTCAGTGAATGGGAGGGAGAATATACCAAATTGGGAATGCTTATGGTTTGATTTGGTATAAGAGGAGATAAGCAAGAATACTAGAGACGAGACTTCATCCAAGTGTGAAGATGAAGAAAATTGTGCCTCAAATGGAAAGGAAAAGAAGGGGAAAGGGAATAAATACGAATCCAAAGAAGAATCTAGTTAAGGGGGCAGAAGAAAGACTTGTCCAAAATAAAGTGCTTTCACTGTCATGAACTTGAGAACTATGCCACAAAGTGTCCACACAAGAAAGCAAGAAAGAAGACCTCAGGAGGAGTGGCAGGTGAAGGTTCAACTTCACAATATGAGCTTGAATTCACTCTTAGTGCATGCATTGAAAGCACAGTGATGGGGAGTGTGTGGTACCTAGATAGTGGTGCCTCGTTCCACATGATGGGGAACAAAGAAATTTTCAATGACTTGGAGGAGAAATATCTCCATATGCACGTCGAGATGGGAGATTATGGAAGGTACCATGTGACCGAGATTGGTAGAGTCACCTTTCAGAGGGAGTCAAGCTCCCCTCTCAAGCCCAAGGATGCGATGTTTGTTCTGGATCTAAAGACAAATCTAATCTTCATTGCAATATTGGAATACTGTGGTTACGATGTGATACTCAGTAAAGGGAAAGAATTCCTAAGACACATACCATGGTACAAGTGAAGTAGATTAGGGCTCGTGTAAAGAAACTTTACAAGCTAGATGTGGACGATTGTGTTGGACTAGGCACACAGGTGGAGAAGGTGTAGAGCCAAGATGTCGACGAACTTTGGAATAGAATACTTGGACATTTGAATCATGGCACTTTGAATATTATGCATCAGATTACCACAGTCCTCCCCAAAGGAGCACTAGATCAGTAGGATACATTCAAAGGGTGTACCTTGGGCATGTAGAAATTTCACCAGTAGATCAACTGATAATGCAATGTAGTAAAGCATAATACTAGATCTACTTCTACAACAAACTTTGTGGAAGCTTAATCAAATATGAGCAAGATCAATACAAAACAAATATAACTGAGAATAAGAAAACAATCACACATGAACACAAAAGAATAATCTGGGGAAATCCTCAGCCTAAAACCCCAATCTCTGTATTATCATACAAGTGGAAATTATCTCAGAATTACACAAAGCCTTAGCTCGGAATCTATCCAGCTCTCAGTACAATCCCTCAACTCTACTCAAAGACTGAATAGACAAAACATATGTCAATCCTCAGCCCTCCAAGCCTCCTATTTCCTTGCATCGTTTTCCTTGGGGTCTAATGCTACCACCTGTGTGAAGTCTGGCCTCATACAACTCACTGAAACAAGAAATACCTGCGCAATCCTCAAGGAATGAATTCCTTTTGCATCCAACAGATATTCATAATAGAATATTCCTGGAACTGATAGTACACTATCCCTCCATCTGATCTCAACTGGGTCTCTGACAAAACTGACATGCATGAGTTATTTATGAGAGAATATTCAGTTATCTAAAGTGCAGTAGTTACATGCATGCATGCATTAACTAACTGAACTCACAATCAATTCCTCCAACTTTTGGAACTAATCTAACTAGACTTAACTCAGTTAACTGAGCTAACTAATTACAACTCACTCTTATCTCTTTAACTAAGGGATAAATTCCTTAATCAAAGGAATAACAATTGCTTGTCCTCATATAGACTTCATGTTTGATTTTCCTTAACTAATTAACTCAAGATGAATTAATTAATTATTTTACAAACAGCTACTAGGATCAAATTCGAATTTTACTTCACAATTTTAGTTCAGGGACTAACTAAAATTGGAAGGTATCCCGAAATGCCATTTATGGTAGTGTTATTTTTAGCACTTCTATATTTAGCATTTCTTATTGTTATTTTCAACACTCCCTCTCAACAAGAAAGGGATTATCATTCACCCCAATCCTGTCTCTGTGGAACTCGAACTTGCATTTTGGAAATGCCTTAGTTAAAATATCAGCATCCTGTTCCTCGGTCGAAACATACAACAACATCATGATCCTCTTCACCACAGTCTCGAAGATGATGGTACCAGATATCTATGTGCTTGGACCTGTCATGAAACACTGGATTCTCGGAGAGTTTTATGCAACTCTGATTATCGCAATATATCACTGTAGGATCCATCATCTGACCAAACAATCCCACTAGAATCTTCTGCATCCAAATGGCCTCGCATGCTGCCTGACTGGCATCCATGTATTCAGCCTCTGCTGAGCTAAGTGCAACTGACCTCTGTTTCCTGTTGTACCAAGAAAATGCAGTTGAACCAAGGTTGAAGATTCCTCCAGAAGTGCTCTTCCGATCTGATGGACTCCCTGCCCAATCAACATCCGTGAAGCCCTGAAGCTTCACTCCCTTTGTCTGTCTGTACCACAATCCATACGGAGATGTGCTTCTGAGGTATCTCAACACATGCTTCACTGCCTTCCAAAACAGCTTGGTTGGTTGAACCATAGCTTAACTCAGCTGGTTCACCGCAAAGCACAAATCTGGTCGTGTGTTCACTAGATACATCAATGAACCCACAAGCTACCAATAAACAGTAGAAGCTACTACCTCACCTGAAGTAGCATCCTCCTTCCTCCAGTTACCAGCTAGAGGAGTCTGCATGGGCTTACACTTCTCCTTGTGGAATTGCCTGAGTATCTCATTGGGATACTTGCCTTGAGACACAAATACTTCCCCATCCTTCTGCCACAGTTCCATGCCTAGAAAGTAGTGCATGAGACCCATGTGTTTCATCTCAAACTATCTTGCAAGGTCCTCCTTGCAAGACTTGATCAATTGATCATCACCTGTCAAAATCAAATCATCAATGTAAAGTACAATGATCAATGGCTTACCTTCTACCATGATGTGGTAAAGGTTTGCATTTGCTTCACTCTTGGTGAAGCCCAACCCAGTGAAGTAGTTGTCGATGCTAGTGTACCAAGCATGAGGTACTTGCTTTAGCCCATATAATGCCCGCTTGAGTCGGCAAACATGTGACTCACGATCGAAGGTCTCAAATCCTTCGGGCTACTCAATGTACACCTCTTCCTCAATGTTCCCATTGAGGAACGTAACCTTCACATCCATTTGATGGATCTTCCAACCCATCTGAGCTGATAGTGCCAACATCGATTTGATAGATGAGTACCTTGCTACAGGAGCAAAATTCTCATCATAGTTGATCCCCTCGACCTGTGAGAAACCACGGGCAACGAACCTTGCCTCATGTTTCTCAACACTGCCATCAGCTGCCTGCTTTACCTTGTAAAGCCATCAGGAACTCACTACTGACTTGTCCACTGGTCATGGGACAACATCCCACACACTGTTCCGAATGATAGAGTCGTACTCCTCTACTATCACATCAACCCAGACTAGTTGCTGCATTGCTTCCTTGAAAGAATAAGGTTCAATCGCTACACAGTCCCCAACCAGGGACATGTAACCAATGTATTGCTCGGGTGATCTCTGTCTGTGCTGAGAGGATGGTTGCCCCACATTCTCTCGTGCATCTTGCATCAACCTGTCAGCTTCCCATGAGCATTTACACCCATCCCTAGAAGACTTTGCATGAGTGGATGTCTCCACTCCCGGATCCTCTGCATGCGATGCTCCGCATCAGACTGAGGCTCCTCATCCTTTGGAACTAAAAGTTCCTCCTCTGCATGCAACTTGAGCTCCCTCTCAAGTGATACTCACATGGCTTTCTGCTAGTCGAACTTCACATCTCTACGTTCCACTGTCCTCTGACTGGTAGGCAAGAACACCTGATAGTTGTGGGGTGTATCTGTGTACCCCACAAGTATCCCCGTCTCAGCTGTTGGATCTAGCTTCTTATGGGCATCTTTGGTCACATGGCAATAAACCGATGATCGAAAGATCCTAAAGTGACTCACATCTGGTTTCTTCCCAGAAAAGGCCTCCATAGGTGTCTTCATCCCCAGTATATGGTGGGAGCTTCTGTTCTGCAACTATACTATTGTATTGCTTGCCTCAGCTCACAAATGCAGTGGTAGGCTTTGGTCACGCAACATCACTAGAGCTGCTCCCACAATAGATCTATTCTTCCTTTTGGCCACCCCATTCTGCTGTGGGTTATGGGGTGTCGTCAACTCTCGTTTAATTCCTTTTGTAGCATAGAAGTCCTTAAACTGTTGGGAGACATACTCTGCACCATTGTCGCTTCGCAAGGCTCTTATTTTCTTTCCAGATTATTTCTCTGCCAAGGCTTTAAACTCACAAAACCTCAAGAAGATATGATCCTTCTTTTGCATAAAGTAGATCCAACATCTACGAGAAAAATCAGCAATAAAAATAACATAGTACCTTTGTTTAGCGGTGGATACTGTAGAGAATGGTCCACATACATCTGTGTGAACTCGCTCCAGGGTTGCTCTAGCTCTATTGTCTCGATCCTGAAAGGAATCTTTCGCATACTTGCCTAAGGTACATCATTTGCATGTATCCACTTGCTCCAATTTTCCCTTGGGTAGTCCGGTAGAATTTGCTGCATGATCTTCAAGGCCCCGTGATGCAAGTGTCCCAATCTTCTATGCCATAGCTCGCCAACATCTTGGCTTTGCACCACCTCTACTTTGGAACTCAATGTAGCACAGTCGTCTACCTCCAGCTTGTAGAGATTCTTTACTCGAATCCCAATTCACTTGGTCTGTCGAGTGTCAATATGCCTCAGGAATACATTTCCTTTACTAAATACTACATCATAGCCTTTATCTTCTAGCATAGCAATGTACACAAGATTATTCTTCAGACCCAGTACATACTTTACATTAGTGAGGGTGAGAGGAGCTCCATGCTCCCTCTGAAGCACAACCGTAACTTCACCTGAAACATGGTACTTTCCATCATCGCCCATCTCGATGTGCATCTAGAGATCCTTCTCCTCCAGGGTACTGAAAATATTCTTGTCACGTAACATGTTGAATGAAGCTCCACTGTCCAAGTACCAAACACATCCAACCATGGATGAAACCATGCATACGATGAGAGAGAAATCCAACTCAAACTATGAGGCCAGTGTCTCACCATTTGATCCCTTCGAGGATCCTTTCTTAGATTTCTTTTGTGGACAATTCGTAGCATAATGGCCCACCTCATGACAATGAAAGCATCGCACTTTCCATTTGTCAAACTTCTTCCCACCATGGGAAGAACTCGATTTGGATTGGGACACCTTCCCTTTCCCTTTCCTAGCTTTACTCGCTAAAGCTATATTTTCTTCATCATCTTGTCTTGATGAAGATCCATCCCTAGTGCTTCTTCTTATCTCCTCCTGCATCAGATCTAACCAAATTCATTCCAAATCTGGCAGTTTCTCTCTTCCATTAACCGAGTCTTGGTAGCTATGCCAGCTCTTAGGAAGACCGAGGAGTGCAAGACTCACCATGTCATCATCGGTAGTCGTGATCCCTACACTACCAAGCTCATCCCTGCAAGTGGTGAGCTTGGTCAGGTATGTTGAGATCATGTCGCCCTTTTCACACCTGATTTTCCGAAGCTTGTCTTTCAGCGCTAGCTTCCTCTGATCGTTGTTGTTCTAATATAGATCCTTCAATGTTTTCCACATTGAATACGGTGTCTACTTCCCACGAAGGCTCGAGACTATGTGGTATCGAACTCCCTCTAGGAGAATTCTCCTTGCTCTAGCCACACATTTCTTCCATTCTGCCAATTCTTGGGCATTAGTTGCTAGGGGCTTGGGGACTTCTTGATCAATGAAGTCCTTCAGCCCGTTTTCCTCTAATACTGCTTCCATGCGATCCTCCCAGGCTATATAATTCGAGCTGCCATCAAGGGCATACTCGAGTCTCAAACCACTAAACACCATTGGTGAAATTGAGATGTGGCTTTATTTAGGCCTTTTATGAAATGAGATGAAGTGATTTAAGAGGGATATTAAGCAGATCTTAATATCTTAGAGGGGAGATTAGTAAGCAATTTGGGAAAAGACGAAGAGGGAGTTAATCATGTCTCTGCCATGGTACCTGTGATAGAAGTGAGATTTAATCATTCTGAGAGACAAAACTTATCACAAGTTTCTTTCTGCAACACCAAAACTGCCTACCCAGCCTAGTTTGCCTAACATCCTTTTCCTTCTCTTCCTTTGGGTGTCCTTAGACTAGCAAACCCTTACAAATTTTCTTTTCTTTTCATGGAAATCCTATCTAAGTCTGCCCTTATTTCTTCCAAGGGCTCATATTAAATTGTTGAGCTCCTTTGCTTCTCTACCTATCTACTTATCTGTCAAGTTTAAACAGTTTGGACAAAGTTTCATTCTCTATTTCTAAAACAGGAAATTGAAACATGAACTAGCCAAGATTAAGCTATTTGGCCCTTCATCATTAGTGGCAAAAATCAACAAGTTTCACACCATCAGATTATTGCAAAAATAGAATAGTAGTGGCGTTTTGGACTTGCACACTTTCCTGGTCTATTTGATTTGGGGTTCATTTCTTTCATTTTTTTTTACCATTTCATCTTTTTGCCCTTCGATCTTTCTTTTAGGGCATACCCTCTTTACATTTTTCAAATTTTCTGATTTTTTGACAATATGGAAAACCTTTGCAGCAGGAAAAGGTATGTACATATTGCAGAGTTGATCAAGTCAATCATGAAATATGACACCTATTGGTATAGGAGCATAACACTGCCTAAGTAGACATGGGGGCGCATGGGGAGACTTATGTTGCAATGGTCTCCTATTCAGCAACGAATGGCGAACCAACACAAGATAATACCTATGAGGAGATAGCAGGGAATTACTATGGATATTGAGGGAGCGAGCGCGCTAGCAGACTTTGAAGTAATAGAGATTGTTGATGTCGCTGATGCCGATGATACTGATACCGATGATGCCGATGATGTTGATGCCGCTGATGCCGATGATACTGATGTTGATGATGTCGATGATGTTGATGCCGATGATACTGATGCCGATGATGCCGATGATGCTGATGCCGCTGATCTAGTGTTTGCTACTGCTGATATAAATCATATTTTTGTACTATTTCTCTCTGCTTAATTATTGAAGATAAAAGAAGATTTGATCAAAGGGTTTCCCCATATTGGGGTTTGTCCCTGGCTAGCCGCCACATCTTGTGTCTCTTGTCTTGGCTTCTTTTCTATTGATCGTTTAATGTTCTATCTCCATTGTACTTATGTACATGTGATTGCTAATCTATGGATAATAATAAGAAAAATAAGTAAACTGCTCTAAGCATAGAACATACCACAATTTAACATGGTATCGGAGCTGAGGTGAAGACAAAGCCCAAGCAAGAGCAAGAGAAATCATCGCAGAGAAGGTCGGCAAGGCTATCTAAAAAGAACTATGGGGTCCTCAACACTCTTCCTCGCCGAAGACAAGCTCCATGAGAATTCTGACTATCACGGATGGAAGAAGTCTCTCGATCTAACTTTAGAAGATGGGAAGTGTTGAACCATGTGAGAAGCAATGTTGTTGAGCCTCCATCAAATGCATCCACTACTGCCAGGAAGGAATAAATGGCAAGATGCATTCAAGAAGAATCAAGGATGGAAGAAGAAGAAATGCCCACACTTAAAGGTCATCTCGCTGCCTTTTCTTCTCATGCTAAAAGAAGAAACAATTCCAAGGCTAAATCCAAAGGAAAGCTTGGACCAAAGGGTGGAAGAAAAGGACGATGTTACCATTGCAATAAACCAAGTCACTATGCTAGGGAGTGTCCTGATAAAAGGAACTCACACCGGGATGATGATCAAAATCCCTCTCAAGGCAATCAAAGAAATGGCAGGTCAAATGGCCAAGGTAAAAGGAGTGCTGGAAATCAAGGAAGAGGGCAACCATTCAAGAAGGCACTTGACTGGTTACAAAGAAGTTCTCCATAATCTGATAGAGAAAGAAACCAACCTGGAAATTATCCTTAGAGATAATATGAAATATCCCATGAAAGGTGTAGGCAATGTCCCTCATAAATTGAATCAAGGTAATACAATCCACTTACAGGATGTATTATATGTACCTGATCTCAAAAAGAACCCGGTGTCCATTTCGGCAATGGAAGACAAAGGCTACAAGGTGACTTTCAACGATGGCAAGGTACATGCATGGAAAAACAATATTAAAGATGACTTCACTCTTGGGTTTTGAGTTGATTCATTATATCAGGTTGGAGGAAGTCCGCTAGGTGTCAAGACTTGTGACACATCTCTTCAGTCCGAACTATCCGAAAAGAAGATCAAAGATCTTAAGGATTGATAATGGGATTTAATATAAATCTAATGAGTTTCATGACTTTTGTAAAGAGGCTGGTATTAAGAGGGAGACTACTACACCATACACTCCTGAACAGAATGGTGTGGCGGAAAGGAAGAACCTTACAATTATGGAAGTTGTCTATGCTATGCTTCATGATCAAAGACTTCCAAAGTTCCATGGGCCGAAGCTGCAAACACCGCCGTATATGTACAAAACCAATGCCCCCATCAAGTATTGGGTTCTAAAACTCCTGAAGAAATGTTCACCGATAATTTTAGAATTTTTTGAAGTCCTGTATATCTTCATGTGCTAAAAGGATAGAAAGGAATCTTCATGGGCTATAGTGAAAATACTAAAGGCTATAGAATCTATGTAGCCGGTCAAAGGGAAGTCGTGATTAGTCATGATGTCACCTTTGACGAAGATATGGTTCTCAGCAAGGTGAACTATCTTCCTACAGTGAGGAGCTCTCAAGAAGTTGACAGCAGGAAACCGAAAGAAAAAGATGACGAAACAATGCTCGATGTGGAAGAACCCATGGATTCTATTGATCCTCCTCCACCTAAGCCTTCCTCTTCTAGGAAGAGGCCTTCATGGCTTAGGGGGACACTTGATGATGCTGAAGGACACATTGCACCCCGAGGAACCTTCCGTGAAAGTAAGAAACCAAATAGGTATCAAGGATACCTAAACATCATGAGCACGATCATTCAAAATGAGCCTTCATCATTCTTAGATGCCATCAAGCATCAAGTATGGAAGGATGCTATGATCGAAGAATATGAGTCTATTATGAAGAATGATGTCTGGGAAGTGGTTCCCAGACCCCTGGACAAGACAATTGTCACTTCTAAATGGCTTTACAAGATAAAGCATGCAGCTGATGGAAGTACAGAAAAGTATAAGGCTCGTTTTGTCGCTCATGGCTTCTCCCAGAAGGAAGGTATAGACTATGACAAGATATTTGCACCTGTTGCCAGATATACCACCATTTACACGATCATAGCCCTTGCAGCTTCACAAGGATGGAAACTACATCAGATGGATGTTAAGACCACGTTCTGGCATGGTTCGATCAAAGAAGAGGTCTACATGGAGCAACCCGAAATATTTGAGATTTATGATCAAAAATCTCATGTGTGCAAGTTAAAGAAGGCCCTCTATGGGTTGAAGCAAGCACCCCGATCATGGTGTGAGAGGATCGATAGCTACTTGATGAAGCTGGGATTCACTAGGAGTGAAGCTGATCCCAACCTTTACTTTAAGGTTGAAGATGACAAACCTCTCATACTGGTGTTGTATGTTGAAGACCTCTTTCTAACAGGTGCAGACCCTCTCATTCACAAATGTAAGAGGGAGTTGGCTTCTGAATTTGAAATGAAGGACCTAGGACTGACGCATTATTTCCTAGGACTTGAAGTTTGGCAAAAGCCAGGGGAAATTTTCCTATTTCAAGGAAAATATCTAATGAAGATATTGGAAAAATTCAGTATGATGAACTGCAAGCCCATAACTACCCCAATGGAGCTTGACTTCAAAAAGTTAAGCGGTAGTGTTGCTGGACCTGCTTTACGAAATGCCACCGAGTATCGTCAACTCATCAGAGCATTCATGTTCTTAGTGAACTCCCATCGAGATATATGCTTTGCAGTCAACACATTGAGTCAACATATGGTTGAACCTCACCACATACATTGGATTGATGCCAAGAATCTGTTGAGATATCTTCGTGGCACAATTACTTATGGGTTAAGATACACTACCGGAGATGTGAGATTACTTGGATACACTGATGCTAATTGGGCAGGCAGTGTGGTGGACCGTAAGAGCACTTCCAAGTGTTGTTTCTCCTTGGGATCTTCCTCGATATCTTGGATGAGCAGGAAGCAGAAGTCGGTGGCTTTGAGTACCGCCGAGGCAGAGTATATTGCTACTAGCATGGCCTCCTGTGAGGCAGTCTGGTTGCGAAAGCTCCTCACTGAGCTATTTGGATTTACATTAGATACCACCGTGATTCAATGTGACAACCAGAGCGGGATCCTTTTATAAGAAAATCACGTATTTCATGATCGCTCCAAGCATATCGATATCAGGTACCACTATATTCGAGATATGGTCTAGCGAGGAGCAATAAGGCTCCAACATATCGGTACAGATGAACAGGTCGCTGACATTCTGACAAAGCCCCTAGGAAAGGTCAAATTCTTGACTTTCCGAGAATGACTTGGTGTCATTCAGAGACCCTCTGATGAGGGTCAAGTATGATGTACTAAGCTCTGGGAGCTCCAGGGGGTGTAGGGTATTTCTTGGAGCAACATATGACCACAGGGTGACTCACCATCCCCTGTTGGTGCACTTTGTACAGGGTAAAAGTTTAAACCTTCCCCTGTGACACCCCGTGATGACTATGAAATAGGATGATTAGTTCTCCTGTGGGCCAGGATGATTCGTTCTCCCTGGCGGCTATGGAACAAGATGATTAGTTCTCATGTGAGCCTGGATGATGTGTTCTCCATGGTGATTGTGGAATAGGATGATTCGTTCTCCTGTAGGCCAGGGTGATTAGTTCTCCATGGCATCCACTGGATAGGATGATTCGCTCTCCTGTGGACAGGATGATTCGCTCTCTTGTGGACAAGATGATTCGATCTCTTGTGGGACAGGATGATTCGCTCTCCTGTGGACAGGATGATTCACTCTCTTGTGGACAAGATGATTCACTCTCTTGTGGGACAGGATGATTCACTCTCCTGTGGACAAGATGATTCGCTCTCTTGTGGGACAGGATGATTCGCTCTCCTGTGGACAGGATGATTAGTTCTCCTGTCGAGGCATCCTACCCATGCAGTCTGGGACTCATGGGAAGTACCTCTCATCTGATCAATGTGTAGGGAAATGAGGATAGGGACCATAGTAGTACCAATGTACGCATCGTTGTATCTACCGTACTCCCTATTCTAGGATGACCTTCATTGATCTGGGATTAATGATACTGGTCTAGGACCAGTGAGAGTGGTACACACTCTGAGACTGACTTCCGGTCAGTGGAGGATGGTATGATACATCCTTGATCATTTCTTCTTCTTCATAGTTCGAGCAGAGCAGAACAGAGCAGAGCATAGCAAGGTAGAGCTGAGCATAGCAAGGCAGAGCTGAGTAGAGCAGAGCAGGGGTCAAGTTTTGCATTTGATGGATGAATAGTAGCGATGGTCAGACGAATTGTAGATGGAGTTCTCCCTAGTTGAGAGGGAGTGTTAAAATTGGCAACTAGGGCCAAACTCAATGAGGATCACCTTATTCATGGCTGATAATATTTTATCTAGATTCCTCTCGTCGAGAGGTGTAGGATTGATCTAAAAATCATCCGATTCCAATAAGTATTTATGGAGATATGAATTTATTTTGATTATGGACAAATTATCAAAGTCGACCAGCAACTTATGTAGGCTTAGAAGCCTAATAGACACATTTATTCATCATCAATGTTTGAATATAAATACAAGATGTCTCCTCCTCATTTGGACACACACTTCTCATCCATATCTCTCTCTCTTCTGCGTAGAAAAGAGTCTCTCTCTCTCTCTCTCTCTCTCTCTCTCTCTCTCTCTCTCTCTTCTGCGTAGAAAAGACTCTCACTCTCTCTCTCTCTCTCTCTCTCTCTCTCTCTCTCTCTCTCTCTCTCTCTCTCCTACGCAGATAGGTCTCTCTCTCACAAGTGGGAAGGAAGGACGCAGTTTTCTAAGGGTTTACAAACTGCAGATTGGAAATCTGACCAGCGTTGACTAGCATTCTCTCTCTTGACTGCGCAGTAGGTGAAGCTGACTCTCCTTGCAAATCTGCAATTTCTGGCACAGGAATCGAGGTGATCTAACCTCCGGTTTGGAAGATATTCACTGCCCTAGTTTAGAGCTGACGCCGATGATGTTGATGTCGCTGATGTCAATGATATTGATGCCGCTGATGCCAATGATGTTGATGACGCTGATGCCGATGATACTAATGCCACTAATGTCGATGATGCTGATGCCACTGATCTAGGGTTTGTTATTGCTCTTATAAATAAGATTTTTGTACTATTTCTCTCCGCTGAATTATTGATGATAAAATAATATTTGATCAAAGGGTTTCCCCATATTGGGGTTCGTCCCTAGCTAGCTGTCACATCTTGTGTCTCTTGTCTTGGATTGTTTTCTGTTGATCGTTTAATGTTCTATCTACACTTTACTTACGTACATGTAATTGCTAATCTATGGATAATAATAAGAAAGATAAGTAAACAGCTCTAAGCATAGAGCATACCACAATTCAACACTTGGAATATCATAAAGGTTGGAAGTGTGAGAGAACATGGATGTAGGGTCGAGGTCAGATGGAAGAGGGGAGCATCGAGGAAGGATGTAATGCTAGAATTGTTTAGGTGAGTGGGCAAGGAGAGCATAAAGTTCTCATCTTCTATGAGAGACAAAGAGTCGTTTCTTGTGATGAATGAGACGATGATAAGAATCTTTGAGGTCGGGGTAGAAGGGTTGACAGTTGGTGAAAGCACACCGAAGTTCTCGATGTCGAATCTTGCATTTATCATCGTACCATATGTTCTTGGGGCAAGATCCAAATTTTGGAGAGATGGAAGTGAAACGAGTGGTGTGGGGGATGGATTTGAGTGCTACTTCCCAAATGGCAGATGAAAGACGGGTGTATTTAGTGGAAGCATAATCAAGCAAGGAGAACTGGGTCTCCAATGGGAACATCTTGAGTAGGATAGAGGAAAAGATGTCATGACTACCTTTGTCAACTCGAAAGGTGGTTCGGGGTGGGCCCCGAAGGGAAGGATGGGGTGGAAGGGGAGGGTCAAACTGGAGAGAGAAGGAAAGTAGTGCATGATCAGCAAGGGGGATGGGGGAGACCGAGAGATGGTGAATAAAAGGGAACAAGTTCTGGCTTGAGAGTACATAATCAACTACACTCGCACCCCTGCTATATGGTTGACATGTTAAAAAGCAGCAATCTAGAAAACAGAAGAGACCATTTAAAATCAACAACTCTTGTGATTCACCAATTGCAATAGATGTTTACCGTAAACTGTAGTGGGCCCCAAAGCATCATCTAGCATCTGGTGAAGCCCTATTGAAAATCTGGATCTATCTGCTGGGTACAAAACACATCCTTTGATCGATTGTGGAGAAGGATCTAGAGATCTCTAGTACGAGCATTGAAGTCGCCTAGGAGGATGACTTCCCCAACAACAAAATACTAGGTGATGCCAATGTACAAGTCTATAAAGGGGTCCCCATTTGAGCCATTATGGATGGCAAATGGTGAAGAGGATGGGAGAAAGTAAGAGACTGCAATGTAGATGTCCCTCGGAGGAGAGACTCTGATGCTAATCCGAATCCACATAAGCCTGGAAAACTCATCTTCGGCTACCTAAGATACCCTGTTCCAAAGTAAGTCACTAGCCAAACAAGCAACTCCACCTGATCCTCTAACCCCTCCCGAGTTCCTCATCTCCTACCTGCAAACTGAGAACCAAGGGTAACCTGCAATATCTAGGAGAGGTCGAACAGGGCTCGCATGAGTCTCAGTTATGAAGAGGATGTTCGCTAATTTGAGAGCGTCATACAAGGGTCCCGACGATGACCAGAAAGATCCATTACCATTCCAACAACAGATAGAAATGCATGTACCCTATTGTCTCCCCAAGCAGGCCTGTCATTTGGAACCTCCAATTCGGGGTTCCCACCCAGCTAGAAGGAGTCCCAAATGACTGCTCGAAGAGTCTTGATAACTGCCCATTTCCCTGTCTGTCATGTTTCCATAACCTATTCTCTGGATTGTTTAAGCTCCAAAACCTGTGCTCGAGTGACGTCCTCATCCAAGAAAATCTCGCTAGAAAGAGAAAACAACGTTCGCTTAGCCCTGAGGGCGCGGAGTCGATTAGATGCAATCCAAAACCTGAGGAAGAGAATGGAGTTGTAGCCCAGCCATGCCCTCTCTAGAGCTATAATGGGGGGGCTATGCGTATTTGTTTATTTGGAGTAGCATTGGATGTGCTCTAGCCATGAAAATTAGTGGAGGTGCTAAATCACATGAGATCTCCAAGACCCAGAAATGGTTTGGGGAAATTCTACCCAATGAAGGAGATATTTGTTGAAAAGTGTGCAACAAGAAATGTTTGTTGAGAGTGCAACAAGATGATGGAGCTTAGTGAAAAGAGTCTCCTTCACTAAGTGGGCCCGCAGGCTATTTTTGGCGCAAGTCTATTTTCAGACTATGTCTATTTTTAGACATATGGATCATGTCTATGGATTGCAAGTTGTTGTTTATGGATGATTGGTCAAGTTCGGAAAAATAGATGGACTTCTATTTTTTATCAAAGTGTGAATGATCACAGTGTGAGTGATCAAAGTCTATTTTTAGACTGGCTGTCAAAAATAGAAAAGTCAAATATTATTGTCTCATAATAATATTTGGACTATAAACTTGATCTTATTCTCTTGGAGCACTTCAGGATGAGCTACGGATGTGGTACATGTAGATCCCAGAGGGAAATACGTGGTTACCTATGGGATGACTAATATTTGCATGCAGGACTTCAGTTAGAACTCAAGTGAGTTGAGTTTAGTGGACTGGAGGTGCAGTTGATGGAGTTATGTTCAGTTTAGCTTTGTTAAACTGGTTGTATTTAGTCTAACTGATCAATAGACTAGAGATGAGTTGGGTGAATTAGTTATTAATTAATTCACAAGTTATTAACTCATAATACAACTATAGAATACATCATTTAACTCAGTTGCATGTCAGTGCATGTTCAGTTCAACAGGGACAGGTGGTAGAGAATCAGATTGCTATCAGTTGTGACTATAGTTGTGCACCAGATCTTGCACAATCAAGGGATTGAGTATGCCAATGAGTTTGCTCACGTATTTGCCCAGTATTGTAGCCTTTTCTCACGTCCAACAAAGTGTGAGTGATTATTTTGAGGTGAAATACGATTTTGGGAAGCCATTCTCATCAGTTCTTGAGCAGGTATTGAGCAGTGGAGGCAGGCAAGCAGCGGGGGAGATTTGGAGATCAGATCTGAGTTGTATTGTGTGTAACAGGTGGAGCTGGTACTGGATTTCTTGTGATAAGCATTGTACTTTGTAATGTTACATGATTGAATCAATATAATATACAGATAGTGTGGGGTTTTTAGCGAGATGCTTTCCCCGGGATACATACTGTGTTTATGAGTTTGATTGATGCTTCTATGTGTGCCTGTGAATGTTTCTGCTTCTGTAAATTGATGATCAACGTAGAGGAGATTATGTATTATACATGTTCCGCTTATAATTGTATGATCAGGATAATCTCTGTGAATATGTGTTAAATTCTTAAAAAATTCTACATGGTATCAGAGCTGGTTGATTTGTAGAAAAAGTTTCTACATGGTATCAGAGCTAGATAATTGTAGAAAAAGTTTCTACATGGTATCGGAGTTGCTTGATTTGTAGAAGAGATTTTTACAGGATATCAAGCGAGGATTGATCATCAGATCTATTATTCAGGAGGTGTTTACATTTTATTTCTTCAGGCAGAGTCTGTAATCGGGCCAGGTAGCCTCGGGATTCATCCTTCTTTTGGAAGGTGAGATATTCGGTGAATGCCCATACAGTCAACTCTGTACAAGAAATACTTTGTTCTCACGAATTTTAGATCGGAAGTGGTTGAGTTTTGAGCTGGTGGAATTCGAATTTAATTCCAAAGCAAGAGATAAAACTCAGAAACATTCAGTGTGAGAATGGAGACAGTATGCCCCAGTATCTCACGAAGTTCACCCAATGCCGGGATGAGCTGGCAAGTGTGGGGATGACTGTCGGATGAGGATGGTGAGTCTAGGACTCCTTGACCTTCCTAAGAGTTGGCATAGCTACCAGGACTCGGTGAATGGAAGGGAGAAACTACCAAATTGTGAACGACTATGGTCGGATTTGATGCAGGAGGAGATAATACGGAGCACCAGAGACGGTTCTTCATCCATGCAGGATGAGGAGAACTGTGCCTTAGCGAGTAAGGCGAAGAAGGGGAAGGGGAAGGTTTCTCTTTCTTAATCCAGTTCTTCCAATGATGGGAAGAAGGTTGACAAGACGAAAGTGAGATGCTTTCGTTGTCATGATTTGGGTCATTATGCTATTAATTTCCCAAAGAAGAAGTCCAAGAAGAGATCCGGGGAAGGATCTGAAGGTGAGGCAGCCTCACTTGCTTCACAGTATGAGTTGGACTTCACACTCTTCGCATGCATGGTTTCATCCATGGTGGGAAGTGGTTGGTTTCTTGACAGTGGAGCTTCTTTCCACATGACCGATGACAAAAGTTTGTTCAGTACTTTGGAGGAGAAAGATCTCCAGATACTCATAGGGTTGGGTAATGATGAGAAGTATAGTGTCTCAGGTGTAGGCACGGTTATTTTTCAGAGGGAGCATGGAGCTCGCCTTACCTTGACCGATGTCAAGTATGTACCAGGACTGAAGAGAAACTTGGTGTCGATCGCGATGTTGGAAGACAGAGGCTATGATGTGGTCTTTAGTAAGGGAAAGGTTTTCCTTAGACACATCATCACTAGACATGAGAAAAAATTGGTTCACGGGTCAAGAACCTGTATGCTCTTGAGGTTCAAGATGCATGCAAAGCCTTGAGCAGTGAGGCAACTGATGGAGACTTGGTGGTTGATAGGGAGCGTATATTACTTCTCAACATGCAGAGCCAGAAGAAGTTTCAGACAATTGTGGAGGAGCCACGATTGGTGCAGCAGCTTCAGGAGGTTGTGGAGGAGCCACAACAGGGGAAGTTGAGAGGAGATAGAGCGGCAGAGTGAGCGACAGTGTAGGGAATCACAAGACAGCGCATCGCTAGAAGGTTGTAGCAATGCGAGAGGCACAAGTGTTTTGCACAGTGCTAGGTGGCACAGAGAGGTGTGCAATGGTGTGAGATGCATGGAGATGTTGCAGTAGCGCAGATGTCAGAGAGGGAGCACTTGTCAGCAGCAGGTAGAGCTTCAGCATCAGAGGGTGTTTCTATCCCAACAGGGAGGTCAGTTGGGAGGTGCAGTGCGGATCCAATGCTGGGAGATAGAACCAGCAGCAGCACGGATGCAGTGAGAGATCAAAATGACAGAGGCAATAGCAGTTAGAGACTTTGATGACAAAGCAAGTGGACCAGACAGATGTGTTGCATGGAGAACATTCCAGAGTTACAGGATCGGGTTTGAGAGGAAGCCTTTCTTGTTGAGAGGGAGTGTTGAAAAGTGTGCAACAAGAAATGCTTGTTGAGAGTGCAACAAGATGATGGAGCTTAGTGAAAAGAGTCGCCTTCACTAAGTGGGCCCGCAGGCTATTTTTGGCGCAAGTCTATTTTTAGACTATGTCTATTTTTAGACATATGGATCATGTCTATGGATTGCAGGTTGTTGTTTATGGATGATTGGTCAAGTTGGGAAAAATAGATGGACTTCTATTTTTTATCAAAGTGTGAATGATCACAGTGTAAGTGATCAAAGTCTATTTTTAGACTGGCTGTCAAAAATAGAAAAGTCAAATACTATTGTCTCATAATAATATTTGGACTATAAACTTGATCTTATTCTCTTGGAGCACTTCAGGATGAGTTACGGATGTGGTACATGCATATCCCAGAGGGAAATACGTGGTTACCTATGGGATGACTAATATTTGCATGCAGGACTTCAGTTAGAACTCAAGTGAGTTGAGTTTAGTGGACTGGAGGTGCAGTTGATGGAGTTATGTTCAGTTTAGCTTTGTTAAACTGATTGTATTTAGTCTAACTGATCAATAGACTAGAGATGAGTTGGGTGAATTATTTATTAATTAATTCACAAGTTATTAACTCATAATACAACTATAGAATACATCAGTTAACTCAGTTGCATGTCAATGCATGTTCAGATCAACAGGGACAGGTGGTAGAGAATCAGATTGCTATCAGTTGTGACTATAGTTGTGCACCAGATCTTGCACAATCAAGGGATTGAGTATGCCAATGAGTTTGCTCACGTATTTGCCCAGTATTGTAGCCTTTGCTCACGTCCAACAAAGTGTGAGTGATTATTTTGAGGTGAAATACGATTTTGGGAAGCCATTCTCATCAGTTCTTAAGCAGGTATTGAGCAGTGGAGGCAGGCAAGCAGCGGGGGAGATTTGCATATTAGATCTGAGTTGTATTGTGTGTAACAGGTGAAGCTGGTACTGGATTTCTTGTGATAAGCATTGTACTTTGTAATGTTACATGATTCAATCAATATAATATATAAATAGTGTGGGGTTTTTAGCGAGATGCTTTCCCCAGGATACATACTGTGTTTATGAGTTTGATTGATGCTTCTACGTGTGCCTGTGAATGTTTTTGCTTTTGTAAATTGATGATCAACGTAGAGGAGATTATGTATTATACATGTTCCGCTTATAATTGTATGATCAGGATAATCTCTGTGAATATGTGTTAAATTATTCAAAATTTCTACATGGTATCAGAGCTGGTTGATTTGTAGAAAAAGTTTCTACATGGTATCAGAGCTAGATAATTGTAGAAAAAGTTTCTACAATATTAACATAATTAATATTTGTAATGGGTTCCTAAGTCTAAACTTAGGAAAATAAAAATATTAATGGGTATTAATATAAAGTTGGGTTAGAAGGTTCTAAATGACATGGATCAAGCCAAATCTCATCTTAGTCTTTGATTAGAGATGTAATTTCGTTCATTGAAGATTCAACAGAAAAAGTATAAGAAAAGGCTTGAGGGTCAATTGGAGATACACCAAAGTGATCAGTCGATTCGATTTTCTAGAGCGGGGTTTGCTAAGAAAAATCGAATCAGTGATTAGAGTTGCAACGAGGGGCAGTGACTGCATAGCAGAGAGGCAGAGATAGTGCTAGAAGATCAACGCAGAGGCAGACGTAGAGCCAGGAGGAGCCATGCAAAGGCCAGCAGTGACTGCACAGAGGGCGAGAGGGCCTGTGAGTGACACAGAGGGCCAAAAAAGCTGCACAGAGCCTCAGAGGTCTGACGCAGAGATTTTCAGGTTGACGCTAAGCCTCAGAGAGGTGCTAGAGAGAGTTTCGTGGAGCAAACTTTCAGAATATTTTCTTTTGGAAAGAGGTATCACTGCCAGATTATTTTCTCTATCGGGTGAGCCAGTTTGGCACCTAGTTGTCCTCAAGAAAATCTACTTAATAATAAAACCCTCAGAACTGCTGCACCATGTTCCTAAGTTGGGTTTTTCCGAGGACGACTGTCCAAAAATAACGATGTCCCTTGTGTGTTTTCCTATTTCTTTCAGTTGATGATCTGTAGATGGTTGACACAACATTGTGTTTATTTCAATATTTATATGGTTAAATAACTTGTTCATTAATGAAACAAGTAGGCGAAATAAACCAAATAGTGCAGGAAAATTTCTAACGGGTTAAACTTATAAATTTCAACATGATATCAAAGCATTGCAGATCACAAGAGAGCTGAAGGCACCAGCGGAATCAGAGAATTTGTAGCAGAAATAGTTGTCCTGAGTGACAGAAGTTGTTCCTAAGTAGAAAGCAGCAAAGAAGGGGTGACGCAGTTGGCTAATGGAGCGATTCAGCCACTGTCGGGATTGCACAGAGCCTAAAGGCTCAGTTCTTCAGTTGATGGAGACTTTGAAGTTGTGGCCAGATTGTGGAGCGTGAAGCTGGTGGGGTGTTGTTGTTGTTGAGGCAGAAAAGTACCTAACGGGACATAACCAAGGTAGAAGGGAATCGCTACCTAGGAGGATTTCTAGCCAAGAAATCCAGATCAGTGTTGTAGGAGAAAAGGAGACCGGAGAGGTACGATTCGACTATTAGCAGAAGGATTTCCAAGAGGAAAATTGAGACTCAGAGGGAGTTGGAGAAGAGAATTTCCAGAAGGGAAGTAGAGACTCAAAGGAGTTAGAAAAGAAGAGCAGAGATGGCCACGAACGGACTGAGGGATCAGGATAGGTTGGACGGGGCATCCAACTTTGTCATCTGGAGGGCCAGGATCCTGTCGCATCAAGGCCTTCGCCTTGAGAACAGTGGTTATCCTAGTCGACCCAGCTGATAAGAAAGGTATGAGGATGCGATGGCCAAGGCGAAATGCATAATCCTTGATGGGGTCAAGGATCATGTAATCCAGCATATTGTCGAGAAGGACACGACAAAGGAAATGTGGGATACCTTGAAGACATTGTATCAAGGCATTTCCGTGCAGAGGAAGATGCTACTGGGGAATCAACTCTGGTCCTATCAGAAGCATAAGGGAGAGCAGATAGATAACTTCCTCAGCGGGTTGCAGGAGATCCGTGACCAACTGACTTCCATAGGGCCACACTAGATCAAGAGTTACTAGTGAGGAACGCTCTGAACGCAGTCTCTGAGGAGTGGGAGGCATTCGTCCAAAGAATTTTGGGTAAAGAGAATCTTCCAGGATGGGAAGAATTGTGGGTAGCTCTTCGCCAAGAAGAGATAAGACAGCTAACCAAGACATGAAGTAGCGGAAAAGGAGCCCAGGTCAAGAAAGAGGAGGAAGAGGATGCAGCTCTGGCATCAGCGGGGCAACAAGGGAAGAGGAAGAAAAAATACCTCTTCAAAATTAAGTGCTTCAACTATGGGGAGTTGAGCCATTATGTAAGATAGTGTCCTAGGAAGAAGAATAAGGAAGAGGTGTTTGTGTTATGAAACCAGCTCAAGAAAAGATAGAAAAGATAGATCAACGCCTTAGAATTTAGCCTCTTCGAGGGGGCAACCTCCTTTACATTACATAAATGAACAATTCTTGGATGATACAAATGTCAAAACCTCCTTTCTATATATAGGAGTCTAGGGAGTCACAATATAATCCAGCCGACCTAACAATAATAATATAAAGCCACAAAAATAACAATAGAGGGATTCTATGGGGCACAGAAATAATAATATGGGGGTAATAGGGGCACAACAATATAAATAAGGGGTATAACTACAATAGTAATGGGGTATTCACTAGTATTATAGGGACCCAACATGCCCCTCTCCTTCAAAAAAGTGTTGTCCTCAACGCTTGAGTAGTTCTGGATACTTCTGCATAAAATTCTCATCCTCCCATGTGGAATCTTCAGCGGATAAGTTCTTCCACTTGATAAGATACTCTGAAATTGATCGATTTCGTAGCTGTCGAGTTCTTGTTTCTGTGACTGCTTCCGGTTCCAATATAATTTTTGCTTTCTCGTTTAGTTCTGGCAATATTGTTTGAATTGGGAGCTTGTCACCTATAACCTTCTTTAAACATGAAACATGGAAAACTGGGTGCAATCGAGAAGCTGCAGGAAGCTCCAATTTGTATGCCATAGTACCAATCTTTTGCAACACCTTGTACAGACCATAATACTTTGGTGATAATTTATTATCCTTCTTAGCTTGCTTTAGGGACATTTGCTTATATGGTTGTAGCCGTAGGAATACCCAATCACCTACATCAAAACTTCTTTCACTGCGATGTTGATCTGCCTGTTGTTTCATTCTATTTTGTGCCAACACGAGGTTATCCTTTAAGAGTTGGAGGACTTGTTGTTGATGTTCGATGTGATGTTCCACTGCCTGAACCTTAGAATTTTCTCTTAAATATGATGTGATGGATGGTGGTTGATACCCATAAAGTGCCATAAATGGGGTCATTTTTGTTGTTGTATGGAAGGAAGTGTTATACCACCATTCAGCCAGAGGCAACCATTTGACCCATTGTGTCTGTTTATCAGATACAAAGCAACGAAGATATCCTTCCAAACATTTGTTTACTATCTCAGTTTGCCCATCAGATTGAGGATGATAAGATGAGCTATGAGCTAACTGAGTACCAAGACAAGAAAATAATTCTGTCCAAAAATTTCCAGTGAAAATGGGATCTCTGTCACTTACAATAATCTTTGGGTTTCCATGTAGCTTTTGAACTGTTTCCATAAATGCAGTAGAAACTGTACTGGCTTTAAATGGATGTGATAATGCACAAAAGTGTGCATACTTGGTAAGTCTGTCAACTACCACCATGATGACACTCTTTCCCTCAGACTTGGGTAAACATGTGATAAAATCCATTGAAACCTCCTCCCAACGTTGGCTTGGAATGGATAAAGGTTGTAATAGACCCGGTGTCTTAATTGTTTCAACTTTATTTTGCTGGCAAACCAAACATTCCGCCACAAAATTTTGAATATCTGATTTAAGGCCATCCCAAAAAAATTCCTTCTTAACCCTGTGGTAAGTTTTTAAAAATCCTGAGTGCCCTCCTAAGGGAGAAGTGTGCAATTCCATAAGAATCTTTTGTTTTAGCTGGGAATTCTTACAGAGGTATAAGCGATCTTTGTACCATAACGAATCATTTTGCCAGCTAAATGTATCAGAAGTACTGGAATCTTGTTGTAGCTTTCGAATAAGTGCCCACACTTCTTCGTCATTCTTCCATTCCTCCCTTGCTTCGTTTATCCAATCTGGTTGGATAATAGAAATGGCACACAACAATGCTTCCACATCCTCATCCTTTCTTGAGAGTGCATCTGCCACCACATTTTGCTTCCCTTTTTTGTAGATGATTTCAAAGTCATAACCCAACATCTTTGTGACCCACTTTTGTTGCTCTTCAGAGGATAATCTTTGTTCTAAAAAGTATTTAAGGCTATCATGATCCGTTTTTACCTTGAAGTGTCTTCCCATTAGGTAGGGTCGCCATTTCTTAAGTGCATGGAGTATTGCCAACATTTCCTTCTCATAAATAGCTTTGCTTAAAAACTTTCCCTTGATTGGACGACTTTCAAAAGCAATGGGTCTTTCATCTTGCATTAGAACAGCACCAATTCCATTTCCTGAAGCATCACATTCCACAATAAAGGTTTTTGTGAAGTCTGGTGTAGCTAAGACCGGTGCTTGGCACATTGCCTCTTTAAGATGTTCAAAGGCCTTTGTTGCTTCCGGAGTCCATGAAAATGAATCTTTCTTCAATAATGTTGTTAGAGGTGCTGCTATTCTCCCATAATTCTTAACAAACTTGCGATAATACCCTGTCAACCCAAGAAATCCTCGCAAATGCTTTATGGATGTGGGGATTTTCCATTCCTTAATGGCTTTAATTTTGCTAGGGTCTACCTTAACTCCTTCATGAGATACAATATGACCCAAATATTCCACCTCCTGGACTCCAAAGAAACATTTGGATCTTTTTGCATATAATTGTTTCTCCTCCAATAGTTGTAGCACCCTGTCAACATGTTCAACATGATCCTTCCAAGACTTGCTGTAGATTAGTATATCATCAAAAAATACTAACACAAATTTTCTAAGGAATGGTTTGAAAATTGAATTCATCAAACCTTGAAATGTTGAAGGTGCATTGGTAAGGCCAAAAGGCATGACCAAAAATTCATAATGACCCTCATGAGTTCTAAATGTCGTTTTCGGAATGTCTTCAATCTTCATTCTGATTTGATGATATCCCGAACGAAGATCCAACTTGGTGAAGTAAATTGATCCATGCAATTCATCAGTAATTCATCAATAACAGGAATGGGGAACTTATCTTTAATAGTGAGCTTGTTGAGCTCCCTATAATCCGGACACATGCGCCATGATCCATCCTTCTTGTGCACCAATACTACTGGAGCTGAGAAAGAACTTTGACTCGGTTGAATTATACCAGCCTCTAGCATTTCTGCAACCATACGTTCAATTTCACTTTTTTGGACATAGGGATATCTGTACGGCCTGATGTTTGGAGGAACACTTCCTGGAATCAGATGAATAGCATGATCATGATCACGCATAGGTGGGAGACCCTTGGGAGTCTCAAATACCTTGGAATGATTGTCCAAGACTTTTTGGAGATCTGGAGAAATAGATGATTCCAATGTGGAAACATCTAGCGAGCATAATTGTGCAATTACACCTCTTTGCTCCTTTTTTAGAAGCTTTGTCATACCATTAAGCTGATTATCTTTCCTGGTTTCCCTGCAATACCCCTTAATTCAACTTCCTTTCCTTCCGTAGAAAATTTGATGAAAAGTTCTTGAAAATTAAAAGCTATTGTACCCAAGGATTGTAGCCATTGGACTCCTAGTACAACATCCGCACCTCCCATTGGAATGGAAAGCATTGGGCTAGTCAATACATATTCTCCCATGGATAGCTTGATATTATGGCACTTTCCAGAGCAATTTATTGTTCCTCCATTTGCAATCATCACTTGACACTCTGGTGCTGGATATAGGAAGCAATTCAATTCTTTTGCTACCCTACAATGAATAAAATTGTGGGTGCTTCCTGAATCAATCAACACTATTACCTTTTTCTTCTTGATTTGTCCTTCTATCTTGATGGTTTGAGGAGTGGTAATTCCTGCCAATGCATTACAAGATATGGTCGGATTTATTTGTTCTTCATCTAGGCTTTGTTCCTGAAGTATATCTTCTTCTTTTGACCTTTCTTGCTCCTTTTCTTCTTCCTCTTCACAATCTATGTAGAATAATTTCTTCTCAGCACACTTATGACCTTTAGTGTATTTGCTATCACAACTGTAACAAAGCCCTTTTGCTCTTTTTTCTTCCAATTGTTGTGGTGTCAACCTTATAGGTTGTGGAAAACTAGGGGCAACAACACTTCCGTCTTTATAGTTGTGAGTGGTATGCTTCCTGGTTGCCATAATTTTGCTTTCCATTTTTCTTGCTAACCTGAATGCCTTCTCTAATGAATCAGGTTCCCAAAGGCGAACATCATGTTGGATATTATCCTTTAAAGACCTTATGAACACATCAATCCTATGCTCCTCTGGAATATCTTTTACCCTTATGTTCAATTTTTGGAACTCCTCAATGTGCTCCATTACTGAACCCCTTTGTTTGAGACTTATCAATTGGCTAAAAAAAAAGTTGCTTTTTGTATCTTCATAATGTGCTATCAATTCTTCCATAAAAATTGCCCAAGTGATAAATTGTTTACGAGAGCAAAGCCATTGATACCATACAAACTGATTTGGTTCCAAATATACAGTTGTCATACGTACCTTTTGTGCGTTTTGCACATTATTGAGATCGAAGAATTGCTCCATTTGTAATATCCATGTGGCGGGATCCTTGCCATCAAACTTCCTCATATCGATTTTTGGAATATGGTGATTCTTCGATCCAACATTAGCGTCTATGGAATCATGATTAACATTTCTTTTGTTCTCATCATGAGTTTCCTTTACTACCTTTTCACCATTAGTGACCCTTTCTTGTAGCAACTTCTTCAATTCTTCCATGCCTGTCTTCATATCTATCTTCAAATCTGCCATGTCTCTCTTCAAATCTGTCTTCGAATCTTCCATCTTAGCTTCCATGCCCTTTATCTTAGATTCCACGCCATTTATCTTAGATTCCACGCCACTTATCTTAGCTTCTGTTAGCTTTTGTGAGCGTGACATTTGTTGCACTTGTTCTTGTAATTTTGATATATCATGTATGTTGACACCTAATCCGAAACGGATGAGGTGAAGCCGGACAGTCATCTAGAAGATGAACTGATCTGTTTCTGTATATGTATAAATAATAATAGTCGAATGAATAATATCACTCAGTTGTTTTGCGCTCATTAATTTCTGAGCTAACCTGGCCTGACATGGTATCAGAGCACAGGTCCCAGGTTCCAGAAATAGCGTAACTCCTCTGCTGCCTCATGAAACCTCTGCTCCCTAGCGCACCAGCGCCGCATATGCTCTCTGCTATTCTGAATGGCCTGACATCCCTTCTAACATCGTTGCATACGCCCTCCCTTTCCGCTGGTCTTTTTTTTTGAAACACTAATTGCTCATAACGCTGCGTTGAGGTCCGTTCAAGGAAGAGAACGAAGGTCTCCGCCCGGTTACCAATACTATCAAGGAAGAGAACGGTAAGATGACTGCGTTTTATTGTAAGATGATTGCCGTTTTTTATTGAAGCTGCGTTAATGTATTGAAGCTGGGTTAATGTATTGAGAGCTGCGAAGCTGCGTTAATGTATTGAGAGCTGCGTTAATGTATGACCACTGCGTTGATGGTGTGCTATTGAGACCTGCGTTTAATATCAAAGCAGTGATATATATTGAGACTGCGTTTTTTTTTTTAGCACGGTCTTAAAGTTTTTTTTTCTCGCAGAACTTGTCCGCTGCTATTAGAGATACCTTTGCTGGTTCGAATAGAATATATATGTGTTATTGGATGTTTTTTTATTTGAAAAACTTGTGGATACAATAGCCAGCTCGAGGGACTTTTAAGAATGGTCACGTTGATACCAATATCTATCTTGCAGCAATAACACGCCATCAACAAAACCTATCACGGGTCGCAACAACAACAGTAATACACTTCCATTACAACTCCATAAATTGGTGGTATTGGTGGTATATGTTCACTCTGTTGTGAATATATTGGTGACTGCTTTTTTTGTCAAAACTGTGATATATATGTGCGCCCTTTTTTCAAAACAATGGTATATGCTGAGCGCCCTCATTTTTTTGTTGAACTGTGATATATATTGATATATGGAAAAGTAGTGAGCGCCCTCATTCTTTTTAAAACAGTAATATAGTGATATATGTGAGCAGTCTTTGAGCAGTGAACACTATTTGAGCGCCCTTTGATTGATATATTTGAGCAGTGAACAGTGTATTGAGCCCCCTTGTTTTGTTGAACAATGATATGTGAGCAGTGATATATATATATATTGTTGGAATGTTTGAAGAAAAATAAAATTGCATAAGGCAATCATATAAGGATTTTTTTTTCTCCTCTCAACAGAAGTGTTTTTGGCAGAGATATTTTTTTACAGAATGCATTCAATCATTTCAATGGTCGGAATAGTTCTCACTGGCAAGGAGAACTATCCTGAATGGTCTCGGATGGTGAAACACACCCTCATCTACAATGAGCTGTGGAAAGGTGTGTCTGTCGGAGAAGAAGACAGAGACCCTGTGCAACCCACATCAGACAAAGAACTCGCCATTTGGGAAAACAAGAACAGCAAAGCCTTTGCATTGATCGCAGCATCTGTAAATGAGGAAGTAAGTCATCATATTTCATCCTATTCCACTGCCTTTGAAGCTTTACAAAAGCTGAAAGAACTCTATGATACACATTCTGCACTTGAAGTTGTTCAGCTCATGATTAAACTCTTCACTCTTGAACTGAAAAATAATGATCCTCTTACTCTTGCATCTGAAATAAAGTCTATAGTGCATGATATTAAATCCACTAAGGTTGAGCTGGATATCTCTCTTATTGCCTTTCTCAAAGCACTCTATCCTACCTACTCTAACTATCTTTAGTCTTTACAAGCAAATGGAAATCTTAAAGATATAACCTTTGACACTCTTGTGAAAAAGTTTGCTGAAAGAGAGAAAGCCTTTGGAAAGAAAACAGTCACTGAATCTTCTGAAGAGACTGTTTGCCTTGCTCATAAAGAAAAGCATCCTGCTCAAGATTCTACAAGAGGAAGAGGTGGACGAAGAGGAAGAGGAAGATACTTCAGAGGTAGGGGGGGCAGACATCCTCAAGCAGAAAAGGCAGATCTGCATTGCATTCGCTGCAAACGAAATGGATCGCATGATGCTTCTACATGCAAGCTACCATGGGACAAAGTTGAGCAGAGAAGAAATCAGCAGAAAGGTAAAACTGATGACACAGACAAAGGTAAAGCACCTGAATCCGCTCACTATATTGAGGCACAATGTAACATTGGAGTAAATGAAGACTTGTTTAATGCTTCACTTGCTTCTTCGAAAAATGACTGGTTGCTTGATTCGGGAGCAACCTGTCATATGACTCATAGGAGAGATTTCTTTGAAGATTTCACTAACAATGTTGATGGAGCAGTATACTTTGCAGATCAGTCAAAAATCAAACCATCAGGGCTTGGCACAATCAGGCTTAAACTGCCTGGTCTTCCAGACTTTCTTCTGGATCATGTTCTATATCTCCCACAGCTGAAGAGAAACTTGTTGTCCCTGGTCCACATCCGCCAGCAAGGTCACTCCATTCACATGTTTGATGGCAAGCTTGAGGTAAGAAAGGCATCTGACCACTCACTTGTCATGAGGGGTATAGAAGAAGAAAGACTCCTTAAACTGCATGGAACCTCTGCTCATGCACAACATTTCTCATATATTTCTCATCATGAAGAAGATGCACTTCCATCAAGTTTATTATGGCATGCTAGATTTGGACATTTAAACTATGATAGTCTCCGCTTGTTGAAGAAAAATGGTGTTGCTGGTTTGCCTACAATTCCTAGAAAACATAAACAATGTGATGCTTGCATTCTAGGAGAGCATAGCAAACAGTCTTTTCATGATTCACATTCAAGAGCACATAGGAAGCTTGAACTTATTCATTCTTCAGTCCGAACTATCCAAAAAGAAGATCAAGATCTTAAGGATCGATAATGGGATTTAATATAAATCTAATGAGTTTCATGACTTTTGTAAAGAGGTTGGTATTAAGAGGGAGACTACTACACCATACACTCCTGAACGGAATGGTGTGGCGGAAAGGAAGAACCTTACAATTATGGAAGTTATCTATGCTATGCTTCATGATCAAAGACTTCCGAAGTTCTATGGGCCGAAGCTGCAAACACCACCGTATATGTACAAAACCAATGCCCCCATGAAGTATTGGGTTCTAAAACTCCTGAAGAAATGTTCACCGATAATTTTAGAATTTTTTGAAGTCCTGTATATCTTCATGTGTTGAAAGGAAAGAAAGGAATCTTCATGGGCTATAGTGAAAATACTAAAGGCTATAGAATGTATGTAGCCGGTCAAAGGGAAGTCGTGATTAGTCATGATGTCACCTTTGACGAAGATATGGTTCTCAACAAGGTGAACTATCTTCCTACAGTGAGGAGCTCTCAAGAAGTTGACAGCAGGAAACCGAAAGAAAAAGATGATGAAACAATGCCCGATGTGGAAGAACCCATGGATTCTATTGATCCTCCTCCACCTAAGCCTTCCTCTTCTAGGAAGAGGCCTTCATGGCTTAGGGGGACACTTGATGATGCTGAAGGACACATTGCACCCCGAGGAACCTTCCGTGAAAGTAAGAAACCAAATAGGTATCAGGGATACCTAAACATCATGAGCACGATCATTCAAAATGAGCCTTCATCATTCTTAGATGCCATCAAGCATCAAGTATGGAAGGATGCTATGATCGAAGAAAATGAGTCTATTATGAAGAATGATGTCTGGGAAGTGGTTCCCAGACCCCTGGACAAGACAATTGTCACTTCTAAATGGCTTTACAAGATAAAGCATGCAGCTGATGGAAGTACAGAAAAGTATAAGGCTCGTTTTGTCGCTCATGGCTTCTCCCAGAAGGAAGGTATAGACTATGACAAGATATTTGCACCTGTTTCCAGATATACCACCATTTACTCGATCATAGCCCTTGCAGCTTCACAAGGATGGAAACTACATCAGATGGATGTTAAGACCACATTCTGGCATGGTTCGATCAAAGAAGAGGTCTACATGGAGCAACCCGAAAGATTTGAGATTTATGATCAAAAATCTCATGTGTGCAAGTTGAAGAAGGCCCTCTATGGGTTGAAGCAAGCACCCCGATCATGGTATGAGAGGATCGATAGCTACTTGATGAAGCTGGGATTCACTAGGAGTGAAGCCGATCCCAACCTTTACTTTAAGGTTGATGATGACAAACCTCTCATACTGGTGTTGTATGTTGACGACCTCTTTCTAACAGGTGCATACCCTCTCATTCACAAATGTAAGAGGGAGTTGGCTTCTGAATTTGAAATGAAGGACCTAGGACTGATGCATTATTTCCTAGGACTTGAAGTTTGGCAAAAGCCAGGGGAAATTTTCCTATTTCAAGGAAAATATCTAGTGAAGATATTGGAAAAGTTCAGTATGATGGATTGCAAGCCCATAACTACCCCAATGGAGCTTGACTTCAAAAAGTTAAGCGGTAGTGTTGCTAGACCTGCTTTACAAAATGCCACCGAGTATCGTCAACTCATCAGAGCATTCATGTTCTTAGTGAACTCCCATCGAGATATATGCTTTGCAGTCAACACATTGAGTCAACATATGGTTGAACCTCACCACATACATTGGATTGATGCCAAAAATCTGTTGAGATATCTTCGTGGCACAATTACTTATGGGTTAAGATACACTACCGGAGATGTGAGATTACTTGGATACACTGATGCTAATTGGGCAGGCAGTGTGGTGGATCGTAAGAGCACTTCCAAGTGTTGTTTCTCCTTGGGATCTTCTTCGATATCTTGGATGAGCAGGAAGCAGAAGTCGGTGGCTTTGAGTACCGCCGAGGCAAAGTATATTGCTACTAGCATGGCCTCCTGTGAGGCAGTCTGGTTGCGAAAGCTCCTCACTGAGCTATTTGGATTTACATTAGATACCACCGTGATTCAATGTGACAACCAGAGCGGGATCCTTTTATCAAAAAATCACATATTTCATGATCGCTCCAAGCATATCGATATCAGGTACCACTATATTCGAGATATGGTGTAGCGAGGAGCAATAAGGCTCCAACATATCGGTACAGATGAACAGGTCGCTGACATTCCGACAAAGCCCCTAGGAAAGGTCAAATTCTTGACTTTTCGAGAATGACTTGGTGTCATTGAGAGACCCTCTGATGAGGGTCAAGTATGATGTACTAAGCTCTGGGAGCTCCAGGGGGGTGTAGGGTACTTCTTGGAGCAACATATGACCACAGGGTGACTCACCATCCCCTGTTGGTGCACTTTGTACAGGGTAAAAGGTTCAACCTTCCACTGTGACACCCCGTGACGACTATGAAATAGGATGATTAGTTCTCCTGTGGGCCAGGATGATTCGTTCTCCCTGGCGGCTATGGAACAAGATGATTAGTTCTCCTGTGAGCCTAGATGATGTGTTCTCCATGGTGATTGTGGAATAGGATGATTCGTTCTCCTGTAGGCCAGGGTGATTAGTTCTCCATGGCATCCACTGGATAGGATGATTCGCTCTCCTGTGGACATGATGATTCACTCTCTTGGGGACAAGATGATTCGATCTCTTGTGGGACAGGATGATTTGCTCTCCTGTGGACAGGATGATTCACTCTCTTGTGGACAAGATGATTCACTCTCTTGTGGGACAGGATGATTCACTCTCCTGTGGACAAGATGATTCGCTCTCTTGTGGGACAGGATGATTCGCTCTCCTGTGGACAGGATGATTAGTTCTCCTGTCAAGGCATCCTACCCATGCAGTCTGGGACTCATGGGAAGTACCTCTCATCTGATCAATGTGTAGGGAAATGAGGATAGGGACCATAGTAGTACCAATGTACGCATCGTTGTATCTACCGTACTCCCTATGCTAGGATGACCTTCATTGATCTGGGATTAACGATACTGGTCTAGGACCAGTGAGAGTGGTACACACTTTGAGACTGACTTCCGGTCAGTGGAGGATGGTATGATACATCCTCGATCATTTCTTCTTCTTCATAGTTCGAGCAGAGCAGAACAGAGCAGAGCATAGCAAGGTAGAGCTGAGCATAGCAAGGCAAAGCTGAGTAGAGCAGAGCAGGGGTCAAGTTTTGCATTTGATGGATGAATAGTAGCTACGGTCAGACGAATTGTAGATGGAGTTATCCCTAGTTGAGAGGGAGTGTTAAAATTGGCAACTAGGGCCAAACTCCATGAGGATCACCTTATTCATGGCTGATAATATTTTATCTAGATTCCTCTCGTCGAGAGGTGTAGGATTGATCTAAAAATCATCCGATTCCAATAAGTATTTATGGAGATATGAATTTATTTTGATTATGGACAAATTGTCAAAGTCGGCCAGCAACTTATGTAGGCTTAGAAGCCTAACAGACACATCTATTCATCATCAATGTTTGCATATAAATACAAGATGTCTCCTCCTCATTTGGACACACACTTCTCATCCATATCTCTCTCTCTTTTCTGCGTAGAAAAGAGTCTCTCTCTCTCTCTCTCTCTCTCTCTTCTGCGTAGAAAAGAGTCTCTCTCTCTCTCTCTCTCTCTCTCTCTCTCTCTCTCTCTTCTGCGTAGAAAAGAGTCTCTCTCTCTCTCTCTCTCTCTTTCCTACGCAGATAGGTCTCTCTCTCACACGTGGGAAGGAAGGACGCAGTTTTCTAAGGGTTTATAAACTGCAGATTGGAACTCTGACCATCGTTGACTAGCATTCTCTCTCTTGACTGCGCAGTAGGTGAAGCTGACTCTCCTTGCAAATCTGCAATTTCTGGCACAGGAATCGAGGTGATCTGACTTCCTTGGAAGATATTCACTGCCCTAGTTTAGAGCTTACGCCGATGATGTTGATGTCGATGATATTGATGCCACTGATGCCAATGATGTTGATGACGCTGATGCCGATGATACTAATGCCGATGATGCTGATGCCACTGATGCTAATACCACTGATCTAGAGTTTGTTGTTGCTCATATAAATAAGAATTTTGTACTATTTCTCTCCGCTGAATTATTGATGATAAAAGAATATTTGATCAAAGGGTTTCCCCATATTGGGGTTCATCCCTGGCTAGCTGCCACATCTTGTGTCTCTTGTCTTGGCTTGTTTTCTGTTGATCGTTTAATGTTCTATCTACACTTTACTTACGTACATGTGATTGCTAATCTATGGATAATAATAAGAAAGATAAGTAAATAGCTCTAAGCATAGAGCATACCACAATTCAACACTTGGAATATCATAAAGGTTGGAAGTGTGAGAGAACATGGATGTAGGGTCGAGGTCAGATGGAAGAGGGGAGCATCGAGGAAGGATGGTATGCTAGAATTGTTTAGGTGAGTGGGCAAGGAGAGCATAAAGTTCTCATCTTCTATGAGTAACAAAGAGTCGTTTCTTGTGATGGATGAGACGATGATAATAATTTTTGAGGTCGGGGTAGAAGGGTTGACGGTTGGTGAAAGCACACCGAAGTTCTCGATGTCGAATCTTGCATTTATCATTGTACCATATGTTCATGGGGCAAGATCCAAATTTTGGAGAGATGGAAGTGAAACGAGTGGTGTGGGGGAAGGATTTGAGTGCTACTTCCCAAATGGCAGATGAAAGACGGGTGTATTTAGTGGAAGCATAATCAAGCAAGGAGAATTGGGTCTCCAATGGGAACATCTTTAGTAGGATAGAGGAGAAGATGTCATGACTGCCTTTGTCGAATCGAAAGGTGGTTCAGGGTGGGCCCCGAAGGGAAGGATGGGGTGGAAGGGGAGGGTCAAACTGGAGAGAGAAGGAAAGTAGTGCATGATCAGCAAGGGGGATGGGGGAGATCGAGAGATGGTGAATAAAAGGGAACAAGTTCTGGCTTGCGAGGACATAATCAACTACACTCGCACCCCTGCTATATGGTTGACATGTTAAAAAGCAGCAAAATCTAGAAAACAGAAGAGACCATTTAAAATCAACATCTCCTGTGATTCACGAATTGCAATAGATGTTTACCGTAAACTATAGTGGGCCCCAAAGCATCATCTGGCATCTGGTGAAGCCCTAAGTAGAAAGCAACAAAGAAGGGGTGACGCAGAGGGCCTACGTCATCAGTTCGAGCCAGAGAAGGGGCCAACGTAAAAGCAGTGAGAGGCAGAAGAGGCTCACAAAAAGCCACGTCATCCTTCTCATCCAAGTAGGAGCAACGAAGTTGGCTAATGGAGCGATTCAACCACTGTCAGGATTGCATAGAGCCTAAAGGCTCAGTTCTTCAGTTGATGGGGCCTTTGAAGTTGTGGCCAGATTGTGGAGTGTGAAGCTGGTGGGGTGTTGTTGTTGTTGAGGCAGAACAGTACCTAACGGGACATAACCAAGGTAGAAGGGAATCGCTACCTAGGAGGATTTCTAGCCAAGAAATCCAGATTAGTGTTGTAGGAGAAAAGGAGATCGGAGAGGTACGATTCGATTGTTGGCAGAAGGATTTCCAAGAGGAAAATTGAGACTCAGAGGGAGTTGGAGAAGAGAATTTCCAGAAGGGAAGTAGAGACTCAAAGGAGTTAGAAAAGAAGAGCAGAGATGGCCACGAACGGACTAAGGGATCAGGATAGGTTGGACGGGGCGTCCAACTTTGTCATCTGGAGGGCCAGGATCCTGTCGCATCAAGGCCTTCGCCTTGAGAACAGTGGTTATCCTAGTCGACCCAGCTGATAAGAAAGGTATGAGGATGCGATGGCCAGGGCGAAATGCATAATCCTTGATGGGGTCAAGGATCATGTAATCCAGCATATTGTCGAGAAGGACACGACAAAGGAAATGTGGGATACCTTGAAGACATTGTATCAAGGCATTTCCGTGCAGAGGAAGATGCTACAGGGGAATCAACTGCGGTCGTATCAGAAGCATAAGGGAGAGCAGATAGATAACTTCCTCAGCGGGTTGCAGGAGATCCGGGACCAACTGACTTCCATAGGGCCACACCAGATCAAGAGTTACTAGTGAGGACCGCTCTGAACGCAGTCTCTGAGGAGTGGCAGGCATTCGTCCAAAGAATTTTGGGTAAAGAGAATCTTCCAGGATGGGAAGAATTGTGGGTAGCTCTTCGCCAAGAAGAGATCAGACAGCTAACCAAGACATGAAGTAGCGGAAAAGGAGCCCAGGTCAAGAAAGAGGAGGAAGAGGATGCAGCTCTGGCATCAACGGGGCAACAAGGGAAGAGGAAGAAAAAATACCTCTTCAAAATTAAGTGCTTCAACTATGGGGAGTTGAGCCATTATGTAAGATAGGGTCCCAGGAAGAAGAATAAGGGAGAGGTGTTTGACTCCAAGGTAGTGTCGGCTAAGGCAGAAAAGGAGTTAGAGAATGATGACGATTGTGCCATGAGTGCTCATGTACCTTTAGAGAAGAGGTGGGGAAACACCGAGCTGTAGTCAAGAGGACTATAGGAGATGAGGGGCAGGATCCTTGAGGTACCCAAACTCATGGATCATATCCAGCCACGGGAGCCCCAAAGTGACAGTAGCAAGATGGCAGATGTCGGTAGAAGCGGATGCGGATGGAGCGACAGAACAATGCTAGAGTGCAGTAGTCCCTAGCAGCGCAGTGGGAGTTGCAGCAGTGCGAGAAGCACAGAGGAGGTTGCAGTAGTGTAGGAAGGCACAGAGGTGCTTGCAGCAGTGCAAGAGGCACTGAGTTGTTGTGACAACATAGAGGGAGCACAGGGTAGCGATAGAGGGAGCTTCAGCATCAGGAGGGTTTCTAGGCTAACAAGGATGTCAGTAGTTGTGTAGATCAGTTACCATTGTCTCAGTAACTGAGTTGCAGTGTAGTAGTAGCAGTGGTAGTGCTATGAGCAGCGCGATGCGACATGAGGAGAGAGGGCTACAGTGCAGATGCAGTGTTGGGAGGAAGGACAAGCAGCAGCACAGATGCAGAGGAGTTGTTGTACATATGTAGCAATTGCAGTGGTAGAGCCATGGGCAGCAATTCAGGATGCAATAGTGCAGAGGATATTGGGCAAGAAGGCCAAGCATTAGCACAGGTACCGAAGCCAGATGATTAGGGTGATGCTCAGTGGTGGAGTATTACTAAAGTACATTCCTTGTTAAGAAGGAGTGTTGATTTGGAGTAGCATCGGGCATGCCCTAGCCATGAAAATTGGTGGAGGGGCTAAAGCACATGAGATCTCCAAGACTCAGAAATGGTTTGCGGAAATTCTACCCGGTGAAGGAAATATTAAAATAATTAATATTTTTAATGGGTTTCTAAGTCTAAACTTAGGAAAATAAAAATATTAATGGGTATTAATATAAAATTGGGTTAGAAGGTTCTAAATGACATGGATCAAGCCAAATATAATCTTAGCCGTTGATTAGAGATGTAATCTTGGTCGTTGAAGACTCAACAAAAAAAGTATAAGAAGAGGCTTCAAGGTCAATTGGAGATACACCAGAGTGATCAGTCAATTCGATTTTCTAGAGCGGGGTTTGCTCAGAGAAATTGAACCAATGATCGAAGTTGGACAGCGAGTGCATCGCAGAGAAGCAGAGATAGTGTCGAAAGACCAACGCAGAGACACAGAGGCAGACACAGAGCCAGCAGGAGCCACGCAAAGGCCAACAGTGACTGCGCAGAGGGCCTGTGAGTGACACAGAGGCTACAGAAGTGACGCAGAGGGCCAGAGAAGTTGCACAGAGCCTCAAAGGGTTGACGCAGAGGCCAGGAGGGCTGATGCTAACCCTCAGAGAGGTGTTGGAGAGAGTTTCGTGGAGCAGACTTTCAGAGTATTTTCTTCTGAAGAGAGTTATCACTACCAGATTATTTTCTCTGTCGGGTGAGCCAATTTGACACCTAGTTGTACTCAAGAAAATTTGCTTAATAATAAAACCTTCAGACATGTTGCACCGGTTTCCTAAGTTGGGTTTTTCTAGAGACGATTGTCTAAAAATAACGGTGTCCCTTGTGTGTTTGTCTATTTCTTTCAATTGATGATTTATAGATGGTTGTGACTGCATTGTGTTTATTTCAGTATTTATATGGTTAAATAACTTGTTCAGTAATGAAACAAGTATGCAAAATAAACCAGATAGTGCAGGAAAATTTCTAACGAGTTAAACTTAGAAATTTCAGTAGTATCCCGAAGGAACTTAGTCCCCACTTCCATAGTATCCGGAGAGGAGTGAGGTAAAGGGAGACCTTTCACCTTGAGATTTAATTCTCTCACCCATCTGGGGTGTCTTCCACAAGTTTTGCTTGCACCACCTCCTCAACTACTACAAGAGGGGTAGGAGTTTTATCCTTTGCTCGAACCACCTATGCCCAAGAATTGATGTTTGTCTCAGTGTCTTGTTTGAAGGTGGCCTTTTGGGATCGGATTTCTTCCCGCTTATTTGTAAGGTCAAGAATTTCTACATGCAACATATCATTTGGAGGATGGAGATTTTCCTGCTCTTTACTTTCATGTAATATCTTCTTAAAAGATAAATTATCCCCTTCCACCTCCTAAACTCTGGTAGAGAGGGTGTGTATTTTTGAACGGAACTTCTTGTTTTCAGTTTCTAGAAATTCTATTTTCCGTAGCATTTATTTGACCTAGGCTTTATTTGACCTAGGCTTTCCAAAATGAAAAATCTGACTTACCCCTTGACCCTCGGCCACTATTACTACGGGTTCAGAAGTCCTGTAAAAATACTGCACAAACAGGAATTGTTACTTCAATTGTTATACAACTGATTTGTGGTATTTGTCAACTGGTTTGCGCTTCTGTTGTTTCCTGGTCAGCGCCTCTGCTATTGTTATTCCTGGGCTACAGAAAAACGATATCTCAGTTCTGGACGCCTTAATAAGGCGGCTCTGTTGCAGTTTCAGAAGGTTCGATCTCGTCCACGTTCCCACAAAATAGATTAATTGCCAATTCTGCTAACAGAATCTTCTTGAGTCGCCTTCCGCTACGTGCTCAGTGCTTGTCGCAGTAGAGACCAACCCATGAAACTAGAGACACCTAGTAAAAGAATGTTGAACAACGTGTTTTAAGTACTAACATGCAGTGAGTTTGAAGGAAAAAATTTATTGTGTGAAGTTGAAGTGTTTGGAGCTGGCTATGCAGTGGATATTGAAGGACAAAAGACATTGTGAGCAGTTGTGTATGACAGAGATCTGAAAGGAGCCAGATCATTGTGCAAAGGAGGCAAAGGGCTGCCAGAGGAACAGTGGACAAGAGGTCCTGTAAAAATACTGCACAGACAGGAACTGTTATTTCAGTTGTTATACAGCTGATTCGCGGTATTTGTCAAACACTTAGCATGCATCCCAAAAACACTTTGCAGCTCTCTTCCTTTCCTGGTCTATGCCTCTGCTGTTTCCTAGTCCAGGCCTCTGCTGTTGCTGCTCCTGGTCTGCAGAAAAATGATATCTCAGTTCTGGACACCTTAGTAAGGCGGCTCTGTTGCAGTTTCAGAGGGTTCGATCTCGTCTACGTTCCCACAAAATAGTTCAATTGCCAATTCTGCTAACAGAATCTTCTTGACAAGCCTTCCGCTACATGCTCGGTGTTTGTCGCAGTAGAGACCAACCCATGAAAATAGAGACACCTCGTAAAAGAATGCTAAACAACGTTTTTTAAGGGTTAACGTGCAGTGAGCTTGAAGGAAAAAATTTATTGTGTGAAGCTGAAGTGTTTGAACCTGGTTATGCAGTGGCTATTAAAGGACAAAAGACATTGTGAGCAGCTGTGTATGACAGAGATCTGAAAGGAGCCAGATCATTGTGCAAAGGAGGCAAAGTACTGCCAGAGGAACAGTGGACAAGAGAACGCAAAGAACTGCCTTCAGCAAGTCCAACAATGTCTTTGTATTTTGTGGGCAGATTGAGAATCTGTAGGAACAGACCTCAAGCTCTAGGTTGTTTCTATACTATGTATACTAGCTGTACTAGTGACCATGATTCCTTGTTGGTTACCCCATGATTCTTTTATTAATGGACTAATAAAAAGTCGAGCTTTGGGCTCAAAATCTGTGTACTTTATTTATCTCATCGCTGTAGATTTCTGTTGTGCAAAGTGCTTGTAAGTTGAGAGTTCCTTGTGTGTTTGTGTGTGTGATTAACCATAGATCAGATGTAGCGCCTAGGGAAAATTCAACACAATGTAGCCATACAAAACTCAAAATTAGCATTTTTTGAGTTCGTTGACAGATTCATTGCCTGCTCCTGGAAAACCTATGGACCACTAAGTCTGGATCTCCTATGCTTTGTCTTTTTCTGTCTAATACGGGAACCCAACTCAAGATCTGTGACAATTTCTCTGGAGAAACCATTAAAACACATGTGGGTACTCTTGATTTCCCAAGTAGAGAAAAACAACAATCTTTCTCAGTATTCAGATCTCACTTCTGTTGTCAAATGAGCACCCTCGGTATTTTGGGGAGTTTTAAATGCACAATATCTGGTTAGATTTGGTTTAAGTTATCATGGACTATGGTTCTGTCAACTCTCTATCAATCCATTTGGTTTCAAGAAAACGAAGATCAAGATTACTAGGAAAATCACCTTCTGTATCAGTGTGCCTCCGAGACCATACAGATTGTTTAGTTCTACTATAAAACTTGACTGTTAATTCAATGTTGTGTCATCTTCATTACAATCCAAATGTCTTCTCAAATCCATGGGCTTTCTCCCTGTTATTTCTATCTGCTATAGATATAATGTTTATGTATATGTCACAGCGGATGGTGTTATCTATTCCAACATGGAAATGGTTAAAGAGAGGTTCCTATTGTGTCCTAGATGAATAGTGTAAGATATGGTCTTATTTCAGTAAATATTTCCCTTTTACATCCTTAACACAAATTCCTATATCAGAGAGTGACTCCCTAAAACCAATCATTCACAGCTAGATTAAGTTGCGTATGTAGGATGTGTAAAGGTATGTGCTAACTACAAAAATCCCATAATCTCAAATGTAATGAAAAAGGCCATGGAGGTTCTGACATAAGATGTGTTTCAGTTCTTCAAAATGAGTTAGAAACGGAATCCACTCTGTCACCTATTAGAATTAGAAATAAATAAAGGGTAACATCAAACTCTTTTTTAATATCTGCATATCATTATTTGAATAAGCAAACACAATACTAAAATATTCAGGAAATTGACTACTACAATCTATAAGGATCTCAAAACAAGATGAGGCCTTTGTTGAAACATACAAAAAGACAAATGGAAGAATCCATTTTCAGTAAGCCCAAACATTGTAAACGTTAAAACATAACAATATTAAGTGTATATCAAGATTCAAGACTACAAAATGAACACTATATAATACAGTAAAAATTTCTAGGTAGTAGAATACTCTGAAATTGTATGGCATGGTCTGAACTTTGAACCTTTTTTGATTGTATATATATATATTATTTTTCTCTGTCATGGTTATGATATAAGTTACTCAGAGCAGACTGTACAAACGCAAACAAAAGTGGATGCAAACCTCACTGAATGAGCATTGCGATTAATGTGGAAAGAACTTCTAGGAAGGGCCACATATTGACACAGAGGCATTAAAACTTTGGATGCAATGTGCATTGCACTGAAAAGAAGTACAAGGTATCCTTCACTTCCGCACAGGTGCAAATATAAGAATCTAATGTGAGGATAACAAGGATTCTACTAAATGGAATATGTAAAAGCTTTGACAGAAAACAAGCCTCAAAGAGCAATAATTTCACAGGCAACTCCCACCAATTTAGGAGATGCTTAAGAATATCAAAACCAATTTTCATGAGATGAATCCATACAGCCTTTTCCTGAGTTCATTAATGGATAGACTATTGAAATACATGAAGACTTATCTAGTTCTGCAATCTCATTAAAAATATGGAATTACAAAAGCATGTAGTTTTCATGTTGAAAAATATTGCTCAAGTAGTACATTAAAGTCAAAATACTTCAACTACTGAAATATATAAATATTTTCCAACTGACATGCCTAGAAACTAAAATGTACAACTTGCATCATTTGATGCCACTGCATTATCCCTTATTGCATTGTAGTTACTATTGGCAAGCAAAGCAGATACGCTTTGTTTTAAACCCCTTCAAGCAATGCTATTTCCCACCAGATCCTCTCTAAGACTCTCCAACATACTTGACACACCTCTCATAGTTGGACGTTCTGTAGGTGAATCTTTTGAGCATAACAAACCAACATTTAGGAAAGAAAGTATGCATTTATATGCATCATTTTCCCCAATTTCATCTCCATCCATTTCCCTCAAGAGATCATTGTCAATTACCTCCTTCATTCTGTCTGGAAATGCTAAGTTCACCCATTTATGCAAGTTCAAGTCTCCTACAAACATGTCACTTGTTGGACTTTTTCTAGTAATCATTTCCAACAACAAAATGCCATAACTATAAACATCCCCTTCAGTGGAATCCCTCCCACCCAATCCATACTCTGCATTCAAGAGAACCTTGATCAAAAACTATTGACAATTCTATTCAAGATTGTTTTGAAGAAAATACAAATAAACATAGTGTTTTAAAAAGTCCATACCTGGAGGAATGTAGCCCACGGATCCTTTTAAAGCAACTGTTGAAGTAAGTGAATCATTGGAGGTTGCACCAATTAATTCTGCAATCCCAAAATCTGCTACATGGCCAACCATGTCTACATCCAACAACACATTGCTTGGTTTTATATCACAATGCACAATTTGCACAAAAGAATCATGATGAAGATATTCCATCGCATGGGCCACATCTATAGTAATATCCAATCGTGTTCTCAATCCCAATTCACACACATCCCCATCATTGTTGTCATCTTTATTAGGATACAAATGCTTCTCTAAGCTTCCATTACACATAAACTGGAACAGTAAAGCTTTGAAATGGAGATTGGAACACGAGGTTATGACTCTCACAAGATTTCGATGTCGAACTTTTTGCAAGGCATTACACTCTCTTTTAAAACTTTTCACAACTTGGTCATTTTGCAAATGGAAAATCTTCACAGCAATGAGTGTGTCATCACTCAAAATTCCTTTATACACTGATCCAGAATTTCCCCTCCCCAACAAGTTTTTCTCACTAAATCCATTGGTTGCTCTAAAAATCTCCTGATATGATATCCTTTGCTCGCTGAATTTATAGGAAATAACTTGTGGAAAATAAAATTTCTTCATATGCAAATGCCCTCTTGAGAGGAATCCCAAAAATAGAAAACATAGTACAAGCCCAATAGCACCAACAATTGGCAACAGTACTTTCCTTAGAACATCAAAATGATGTTTTGCTGCAAGACATGCTGGTAAAGAAAATACTTGTGGCCCGCATAAACCTGAATTTCCATTTAAGGATATGATAATTGTTTGATTTGTAGAAAATTCCCCTTCTGATATTTCTCCCTTGAGATTGTTAAAGGACAAGTTCACATAGTAGAGCTCTTTCAACTTGTTGAGAGTAATGGGTATTGTACCTGAGAAGGAGTTAGAAGAGAGATCCAAATCCCTGAGATTTTGTAGATATCCAAGTGAATCTGGAATGGAACCTTCTAAGGAATTATGAGATAGATTCAATGATTCAAGTGCAATGCAGCTTCCCAGCGTTGGTGGAATCACACCGGTCAATAAATTGGCAGAAATGTCTATAGCTAAAGCATTTCCAAGTTTCCCAATCTCAGGAGGCAAAGGGCCATCCAATAAATTCCATGACAAATTTAAATAAAAATTCAAGTAAGAAAGGGTAGCGACTTCCCGTGGTATTTTTCCACTGAGTCTATTGTGAGACAAGTCAAGTAATGCTAAATTCTTGCAATCTCCTAAGCTGGTAGGTATTTTATCTGAAAAGTAGTTGTGATGAAGATAAATGATCCTTAGTTGTTCAAGATGTTGTAAGGAATTCGGAAATTTTCCAGAAAGCATGTTTCTACTAATATCAAGGAGACCAAGATGTTTTAAGTGTTTAAAATCATTAGGAAAGTTTCCTTCTAATCTATTGTTTCCTAAGTCCAATCTTTCTAGTTTCTCAAGGTTACCTAATGGTGGTACACTGCCATTTAAAAGATTTCCACTTAAATTTAGGAAGGTTAGGTTGGTAAGATTGCCAATATGGGGAGGGATGTTTCCTTCTATTATGTTGTTTGATAATGACAAGAAAGACAAATTCACAGAAATTCTACTCATGGCAAGGGGCAAGGCACCACTTAGTTTATTGTCACTGAAGTCTAGTTCTTTTAGGTGGGAACAATTGGTGAGCGAAACAAGAAAAGGCATGGTTGTAGTGCTTCCACTATCAAATTGATTAGATTGTATGTCTAGGGTTTCAAGGAGTGATAAGCTGCCCAACTCTATTGGCACACTCCCACTCAACTTATTGTTCCCGATTGATATTATCATCAGCTTGGAACAATTGCCAATGGAATTTGGTATGTTTCCACTTAGTTGATTTCCCCATAAATAGAGACCTTTCAAGTTAAAGATATTTGACAAGGAAGTGGGAATGATGCCTACCAGTTTGTTATCAGATAGAGAAAGAGTTTGAAGATTGGTGAGCAGACCCAAATCTTCTGGAATGGGGCCAGTAAATTTGTTATCAGATATATCCAAGAAGTTCAAAGCAGAGATATTTGATAAAAAAATTGGGAATGGTACCGGACAATTCATTGCTACGGAGAGTAAGTATTTGCAAACTGGTGAGCAGACGTAATTCCTGTGGAATCATGCCAGTGAGTTTGTTTTCAAAAATAATCAAAGAAGTCAAGGTAGAGATATTTGACAAAGTAGTAGGAATGGTGCCAGACAAATCATTTTTTGATAGGTCAAGTACTTTTAAACTAGTGAGCACACCCAATTGTGGAGGAATGGCACCAGTGAGACAATTACCTCCTAGTGCCAAATCTGTCAACGCTGAAAAATTCGCTATGAAAGAGGGAATGGTACCTGTGAGGCTGTTTTCTCCCAAGTTTAGGACTTGCAGATGTGTCAGGGAACCCAACTCTATGGGGACATTTCCGTCCAACTGATTGAAAGACAATGTAAGCGTTCTCAAACGAAAGAGGCGCCCCAGTTGAAGTGGGATATATCCGTGAAGCATATTTCCGGAAAGATCCAGTGAGTGGAGGAACGACAAATTGCTGAGTGAAGGAGAAATGATGCCTTGCAGGTCCATGGAGGTGAGGTCAAGCGTGATCACTCTGTCCATTTGGTGGTGGCGGCGGCGGCATGTAACGCCACTCCAGTTGCACAATGGGACATCTGAACTCCCGTCAGCCATGGAATGATGAGGATCGCTTGTGATGGACGACTTGAACTCCAGTAGCGATTGTCGATCATCATGAAATGAGTGAGCAAAGGAGGAAAGGAAGAAAGAAAAGAATAGCAGAGAAAGTGGAAAAGAAAAACAGAGCGTCATCATGTTCGAAACGGAAACCGAAATGGAGAAGGAGGAGGGACTCGTGAAATTGAGTTTTATGTGCAATGTCACGACTATTTAACATCGAGATATTAGCCTGCTAGTCCTCTTTCCGTCCATTTGCAGAGCTTTCAAAATCAAATCGAATTCAATGTAATTTTCATTTCCATCTACCTCATATTCGTAGTTATAATTTTTGTGAACTAAAATTATCATTTGAATAATTCTTCAATAGGAAATATTCTCAGACATTATGTACATAAGGATCTTATCACGAATATAATATATATATATATATATATATATATATATATTTTGTTTTTCGTGCCGAAAATTTCTTCGTTCATCAAATTCCACGAAATTCTGACAAATACGATACTGAAGAGTCGAGATATTCGCTCAGTTGTGCTCCTTTAACTTTCGTCAATACGCAGAGCTGAGCTTTCAAACAAGACAACTGCTAAAGTAAACATAATTTGAGCACAGATCAAAGCGTACAGATTGGCCCATTAGTACTGTAAGCATCATTTCAACACACACCAAAGTCCACATATTGGCCCACTAGGATTGAATAGTAAACATAATTCAACGCACCAAAGATTACACGTTATAAAATTCAGAAATAAAATATAATTTCAACCCACCAAAGCCTATATGTTATAAAATTTATGATTTCAACCCACCAAAGTCTATATCTTATAAAATTTATGATTTCAACCCACCAAAGTCTACATGATATAAAATTCATAATTTCTATCCCACCAAATCTTAAATGTTATAAAATTTATAATTTCTACCCACCAAAGCCTACATGTTATAAAATTCGTAATTTCTACTCCACCAAAGCCTACATGTTATAAAATTCGTAATTTCAACCCACCAAATCCTACATGTTATAAAATTCAAAAGTAAAACATAATTTCAACCCACCAAAGCCTACATCTTATAAAATTCATAATTTCTACCCCACCAAAACCTACATGCTATAAAATTGATAATTTCAACCCACCAAAGCCTACATGTTATAAAATTCAAAAGTAAAACTAAAAAAAGTGGAGAAAATTATTATTTAATATGAAGGGGAAAATTTAAAATAAAATACTATGAATTCTAACTAAAATCAAAATTTCATTGAAAATGCAAAGAAGATGGTAATGGATATTTTTGTTAAAATGAAATTATTTAAATACTAAATCAAAAGGTTGTTTTGATTAAATGAAAAGGAAATAAAAATGGGCTTAAACTATATCTTAAAATTGTTTTTGTTTTGTTAAGAGTGTGTTTTCTTTAGACTTAAGGAAATAGGTTAATGTCCCAAGACCCAGCATCTAGCAAGAGCTCAAACCTGCATATTTATGAACCATCAGCAGGTAATTCCAAGTGGCATGGTTTTCTTTGAATAACAGTGATGAATCAACCTACATTCGCGGATAGCAACCAGTGATGTCTATTATCATTGCTGGTTTGAAATTGATACAACTGAATTATGATAGGTTTTCCCATTGTCTACCTCTTTCGTTGTAACGCCACCTCCCACATTTACCCACTTTCACTGGCTTGTTAGGGTAAACATGAGCGGAGGGCTACTATGACATGACTCAACTCCCTAAGTACAGTTGAGGAAGTGAAATCGACAAACCAAAACTTTGTTGACCCTCCTTAGGAGCTACAGGACCCCCAGGAGCCAAACAACCACTCCTAGTGAAAAACCCTGAGTTAACTTTCTTTTTCAATGATTTGGACTCCCAAACGCAGGGATAACACTGCCTAAATTCGATTGTAACCTTCCAGTCACATGGACGGCTCTTCCTCCCAGTCATTGCAGTTTAATTTATTTAGTTTTGTGCATGCGACCTCGAGATCTGAGCCACTTTTCAGGGCTAGGATCCAAACCTCTGCCCAGAACTTGATGAAACTTTCCAAAATGATGAATGACACAGACAAATCCTTTAACACAAAACTTAGACAAGGACTTGACCTAACTAGGTCTAACCATGAAAATCATTATGTCAAACACATAGGGAACATGAAATCTATAGGTCGTGAATGCATATCTAAACATAGAGGTCTGAAAATTATCTGAGAATTATCAAAAAGGTTAAATTCCCTCTCACAGTCGTTGCAATAACATCTATTATGGCATGCATTCAATAACCATTTCATTTACCAATCAAACATGATAATAGTCATAACTTGAATCTGTCATAAAACCTTAGCTCGGAATCTATCCAGCTCTCAGTACAATCCCTCAACTCTACTCACAGACTGAATAGACAAAACATATGTCAATCCTCACCCCTCCAAGCCTCCTATTTCCTTGCATCGTTTTCCTTGGGGTCTAATGCTACCACCTGTGTGAAGTCTGGCCTCATACAACTCACTGAACCAAGAAATAACTGCGCAATCCACAAGGAATGAATTCCTTCTGCATGCAACAGATATTCATAATAGAATATTCCTGGAACTGATAGTACACTGTCCCTCCATCTGATCTCAACTAGGTCTCTGACAAAACTGACATGCATGAGTTATTTATGAGAGAATATTCAGTTATCTGAAATGCAGTAGTTACATGCATGCATGCATTAACTAACTGAACTCACAATCAATTCCTCCAACTTTTGGAACTAATCTAACTGGACTTACTTCAGTTAACTGAGCTAACTAATTACAACTCACTCTTATCTCTTTAACTAAGGGATAAATTCCTTAATCAAAGGAATAACAATTGCTTGTCCTCATATAGACTTCATGTTTGATTTTCCTTAACCAATTAACTCAAGATGAATTAATTAATTATTTTACAAACAGCTACTAGGATCAAATTCGAATTTTACTTCACAATTTTAGTTCAGGGACTAACTAAAATTGGAAGGTATTCCGAAATGTTATTTATGGTAGTGCTATTTTTAGCACTTCTATATTTAGCATTTCTTATTGTTATTTTCAACACTCCCTCTCAACAAGAAAGGGATTATCATTCACCCCAATCCTGTCTCTGTGGAACTCGAACTTGCATTTTGAAAATGCCTTAGTTAAAATATCTGCATCATGTTCCTCGATCGAAACATACAACAACATCATGATCCTCTTCACCACAGTCTCGAAGATGATGGTACCAGATATCTATGTGCTTGGACCTGTCATGAAACACTAGATTCTCAGAGATTTTTATGCAACTCTGATTATCGCAATATATCACTGTAGGATCCATCATCTGACCAAACAATCCCACTAGAATCTTCTGCATCCAAATGGCCTCGCATGCTGCCTGACTAGCAGCCATGTATTCAGCCTCTGCTGAGCTAAGTGCAACTGACCTTTGTTTCCTGTTGTACCAAGAAAATGCAGCTGAACCAAGGTTGAAGGTTCCTCCAGAAGTGCTCTTTCGGTCTGATGGACTCCCTGCCCAATCAACATCCGTGAAGCCCTGAAGCTTCACTCCCTCTGTCTGTCTGTACCACAATCCCTACTGAGATGTGCTTCTGAGGTATCTCAACACATGCTTCACTGCCTTCCAAAACAGCTTGGTTGGCTGAACCATAGCTTAACTCAGCTGCTTCACCGCAAAGCACAAATCTGGTCGTGTGTTCACTAGATACATCAACGAACCCACAAGCTACCAATAAACAGTAGAAGCTACTACCTCACCTGAAGTAGCATCCTCCTTCCTCCAGTTACCAGCTAGAGGAGTCTGCATGGGCTTACACTTCTCCATGTGGAATTGCCTGAGTATCTCATTGGCATACTTGCCTCGAGACACAAATACTTCCCCATCCTTCTGCCACAGTTCCATGCCTAGAAAGTAGTGCATGAGACCCATGTGTTTCATCTCAAACTATCTTGCAAGGTCCTCCTTGCAAGACTTGATCAATTGATCATCACCTGTCAAAATCAAATCATCAATGTAAAGTACAATGATCAATGGCTTACCTTCTACCATGATGTGGTAAAGGTTTGCATTTGCTTCACTCTTGGTGAAGCCCAACCCAGTGAAGTAGTTGTCGATCCTAGTGTACCAAGCATGAGGTACTTGCTTCAGCCCATATAATGCCCGCTTGAGTCAGAAAACATGTGACTCACGATCGAAGGTCTCAAATCCTTCGGGCTACTCAATGTACACCTCTTCCTCAATGTTCCCATTGAGGAACACAACCTTCACATCCATTTGATGGATCTTCCAACCCATCTGAGCTGATAGTGCCAACATTGATTTGATAGATGAGTACCTTGCTACAGGAGCAAAATTCTCATCATAGTTGATCCCCTCGACCTGTGAGAAACCACGGGCAACGAACCTTGCCTTATGTTTCTCAACACTGCCATCAGCTGCCTACTTTACCTTGTAAAGCCATCAGGAACTCACTACTGACTTGTCCACTGGCCGTGGGACAGCATCCCACACACTGTTCCGAATGATAGAGTCGTACTCCTCTACTATCACATCAACCCAGACTGGTTGCTGCATTGCTTCCTTGAAAGAAGAAGGTTCAGTCGCTACACACTCCCCAACCAGGGCCATGTAACCAATGTATTGCTCGGGTGATCTCCTCTGTCTGTGCTGAGAGGATGGCTGCCCCACATTCTCTCGTGCATCTACCATCAACCTGTCAACTTCCCATGAGCATTTCTACCCATCCCTAGAAGACTCTGCATGAGTGGATGTCTCCACTCCCGGATCCTCTGCATGTGACTGCTCTGCATCAGCCTGAGGCTCCTCATCCTTTGGAACTAAAAGTTCCTCCTCTGCATGCAACTTGAGCTCCCTCTCAAGTGATACTCACATGGCTTTCTGCTAGTCGAACTTCACATCTCTGCGTACCACTGTCCTCTGACTGGTAGGCAAGAAAACCTGATAGTTGTGGGGTGTATCTGTGTACCCCACAAGTATCCCCATCTCAGCTGTTGGATCTAGCTTCTTCTGGGCATCTTTGGTCACATGGCAACAAACCGATGATCGAAATCCTAAAGTGACTCACATCTGGTTGCTTCCCAGAAAAGGCCTCCATAGGTGTCTTCATCCCCAGTATATGGTGGGAGCTTCTGTTCTGCAACTATACTACTGTATTGCTTGCCTTAGCTCACAAATGCAGTGGTAGGCTTTGGTCATGCAACATCACTAGAGCTGCCCCCACAATAGATCTATTCTTCCTTTTGGCCACCCCATTCTGTTGTGGGTTATGGGGTGTCGTCAACTCTCGTTTAATTCCTTTTGTAGCATAGAAGTCCTTAAACTGTTGGGAGACATACTCTGCACCATTGTCGCTTCGCAAGGCTCTTATTTTCTTTCCAGATTATTTCTCTGCCAAGGCTTTAAACTCACAAAACCTCAAGAAGGTATGATCCTTCTTTTGCATAAAGTAGATCCAACATCTACGAGGAAAATCAGCAATAAAAATAACATAGTACCTTTGTTTAATGGTGGATACTGTAGAGAATGGTCCACATACATCTGTGTGAACTCGCTCCAGGGTTGCTCTAGCTTTATTGTCTCGATCCTGAAAGGAAGCTTTCGCATACTTGCCTAAGGTACATCATTTGCATGTATCCACTTGCTCCAATTTTCCCTTGGGTAGTCTGGTAGAAATTTGCTGCATGATCTTCAAGGCCCCGTGATGCAAGTGGCCCAATCTTCTATGCCATTGCTCGCCAACATCTTGGCTTTGCACCACCTCTACTTTGGAACTCAGTGTAGCACAGTCGTCGACCTCCAGCTTGTAGAGATTCTTTACTCGAATCCCAATTCGCTTGGTCTGTCGAGTGTCAATATGCCTCAGGAATACATTTCCTTTACTAAATACTACATCATAGCCTTTATCTTCTAGCATAGCAATGTACACAAGATTATTCTTCAGACCCAGTACATACTTTACATTAGTGAGGGTGAGAGGAGCTCCATGCTCCCTCTGAAACACAACCGTAACTTCACCTAAAACATGGTACTTTCCATCATCGCCCATCTCGATGCGCATCTAGAGATCCTTCTCCTCCAGGGTACTGAAAATATTCTTGTCACCTAACATGTGGAATGAAGCTCCACTGTCCAAGTACCAAACACATCCGACCATGGATGAAACCATGCATACGATGAGAGAGAAATCCAACTCAAACTATGAGGCCAGTGTCTCACCATTTGATCCCTTCGAGGATCCTTTCTTAGATTTCTTTTGTGGACAATTCGTAGCATAATGGCCCACCTCAGGACAATGAAAGCATCGCACTTTCCATTTGTCAAACTTCTTCCCACCATGGGAAGAACTCGATTTGGATTGGGACACCTTCCCTTTCCCTTTCCTAGCTTTACTCGCTAAAGCTATATTTTCTTCATCATCTTGTCTTGATGAAGATCCATCCCTGGTGCTTCTTCTTATCTCCTCCTGCATCAGATCTAACCAAAGTCATTCCCAATCTGGCAGTTTCTCTCTTCCATTAACTGAGTCTTGATAGCTATGCCAGCTCTTAGGAAGACCGATTAGTGCAAGACTCACCATGTCATCATCGGCAGTCGTGATCCCTACACTACCAAGCTCATCCCTGCAGGTGGTGAGCTTGGTCAGGTATGTTGAGATCATGTCGCCCTTTTCACACTTGATTTTCCGAAGCTTGTCTTTCAGCGCTAGCTTCCTCTGATCGTTGTTGTTCTAATATAGATCCTTCAATGTTTTCCACATTGAATACAGTGTCTCCTTCCCACGAAGGCTCGAGACTATGTGGTATCGAACTCCCTCTAGGAGAATTCTCCTTGCTCTAGCCACACATTTCTTCCATTCTGCCAATTCTTGGGCATTAGCTGCTAGGGGCTTGGGGACTTCTTGATCAATGAAGTCCTTCAGCCCGTTTTCCTCTAATACTGCTTCCATGCGAGCCTCCCAGGCTATATAATTCGAGCTGCCATCAAGGGCATACTCGAGTCTCAAACCACTAAACACCATTGGTGAAATTGAGATGTGGTTTTCTTTAGGCCTTTTATGAAATGAGATGAAGTGATTTAAGAGGGATATTAAGCAGATCTTAATATCTTAGAGGGGAAATTAGTAAGTGATTTGGGAAAAGATGAAGGGGGAGTTAATCATGTCTCTGCCATGGTACCTGTGATAGAAGTGAGATTTAATCATTCTGAGAGACAAAACTTATCACAAGTTTCTTTCTGCAACACCAAAACTGCCTACCCAGCCTAGTTTGCCTAACATTTTTTTCCTTCTCTTTCTTTGGGTGTCCTTAGACTAGCAAACCCTTACAAATTTTCTTTTCTTTTCATGGGAATCCTATCTAAGTCTGCCCTTATTTCTTCCAAGGGCTCAGGTTAAATTGTTGAGCTCCTTTGCTTCTCTACCTATCTACTTATCTGTCAAGTTTAAATAGTTTGGACAGAGTTTCATTCTCTATTTCGAAAACAGGAAATTGAAACATGAACTAGCCAAGATTAAGTTGTTTGGCCCTTCATCATTAGTGGCATAAATCAACAAGTTGCACACCATCAGATTATTGCAAAAATAGAATAGTAGTGGCATTTTGGACTTGCACACTTTCATGGTCTATTTGATTTGGGGTTCATTTCGTTCATTTTTTTTACCATTTCATTCTTTTTGCCCTTTGATCTTTCTTTTAGGGCATACCCTCTTTACATTTTTCAAATTTTCTGATTTTTTGACAATATGGAAAACCTTTGCAGCAAGAAAAGGTATGTACATATTGCAGAGTTGATCAAGTCAATCATGAAATATGACACCTATTGGTATAGGAGCATAACACTGCCTAAGTAGACATGGGGGCGCATGGGGATACTTATGCTGCAATGGTCTCCTATTTAGCTACGAATGGTGAACCAACACAAGATAATACCAATGAGGAGATTGCAGGGAATTACTATGGATATTGAGGGAGCGAGCGCGCTAGCAGACTTTGAAGTAATCAGTGTGGAAAAAGTCTGCAAAAAATCTCGATTTAATCCTAAAAACGTGATTTTTTGAACTAAACGATTTAATCCCCCGACTTTTTGGCGACTTTTTCACAAAGGAAAAAAATTCCGATTTTTTCCTTATACTCCCGATTTAATCGGGAGTTGACCGAAAAAGTCTGCCTCCCTTCCCAGGCTACGGATAAAGAGGCCGCAAAGGTGAAAAAAATTGTAAATTGAAGCTTCCATCCATGCATTTTCAAATTATGGCATTGTATTGTTTGTCATACTTCTTGCGAGCATAGCCGTCTCATTTGTAGTCTGTTAGTTTTGAGGTTAAGATATGTTTTTGTTTTCCAAGGAAAAACAAATCTTTATACTTCATATTTCTAGTTAGAAAGCAAAGTATACATTGGCTAAGCCTCCAGGCTTTCAGTGATCCAGACTCTAACAGCCACTGCCCCTTCAAAAGATTACAAGAGTACCAAAAGGAAAAGCATACAACAGTCTTCCGTAGAAAGAACCCCACACCATCAAAAACATTGTTACAATTTTTGAATGCTTCCAGAAGAAACAACAAAGAGGAGGTCATGAAGATCAAATAGCAACAACCTGTCCAAAAAAAACAAAACCAGTGCCTCAAAAAAGAACCCATTTTTCAGACAGGAACAAAGTTCCTGTGAAATCTTGTGACAGCAAAGATCCTTCCTGCAATGAGCACGTTTTGAAAGGGAATCTTCTTTAGTGGTGAATTCCCTGTAAATGTGGGGAAAGGTTATGTATCAGAAGTGGATTTTACCTCCAAGAGTTTTTGAATAATAGATGCCAAGGCTAGGTTAGTAATCTGACATCTTGGAGTCACCAAGCGTTAATTTTCACATCTACTGTGATACTCACTGTTAATTTTCATTGGACCTACCACCTGACACCTTATTACCCAAGAAGATAACAATCTACTGAATAAATGCATGACTTATTTCTTAATACAATTAGCGGAAACAAAAATTAAAAGGGGAAGAGGATCTCAGTGACTGATTACTTGATGACTTTTAGATGACTCATGATATACATTTATTATATTTTTTGTTGATATTTTGACTCTTGAGAGTTGAGACTCAGACAGGACCCAAAATTCAGGAGTTGATTCACTATTTTGATATGTGATGTAGCATTAGACTTCATATACATATTATATATTAGCTTTCTTTACATGTTTATGTGGAAATGCATTTATTTGATGTTGTGGATACTCTAGATGTTAAAAATAAAAAATAAAATGAATAATTTTGTGTTTTTTTAATTTGCCGACTTTTTCAAAAAACTCCCGAGTTTGACGAGTTTTTCAACTTTTGGACCCTTGCCGAATTAATCCCGACTTCGACTTTTTCCACATTGGAAGTAATAGAGATTGTTGATGACATCAATCCCTACCCCGTGCTCTTAGGAATTGATTGGGCCACTGACGTGAACGAGGTGATTAATCTGAAGAAGCGCAAGATGATTTTTGAGAAGACTCTGTGCATAGTTATACCCTTGGACCCTGCTGAAGGATTGCGCTATATAGAACCAGTGCGCGACTATGAAAGTGACGATGATTTGGACTACATCTACAAAATAACCACGCAAGAGCAAGGTTGGGTAAATCCCACTGCGGACGGACGGATCTCATGGGAGCGTGAAAGCTCCTGTACGTCGGATTCTAATGAGAAGATAGAGAGATAGCAGAACCTGTTACATGAAGTAACCACGCTGAACTGTAATATGATGAAAAGATCGATGTGCTGCGTATCGACGAAAGTGAGGGATCTGCCTACTTATGATGGGTTAAGTGAGGTAGATACTTTCTTAGATAAGTTTGAAAGGGAGGTGTCGGAAAAGCAACGTTTCCACGCCTTGAATTGGGTACTACGTGCTACACCCGCAAGGTGGTGGGGTACGCACAAAGGGAGTTTTGACGACTAGATGATGTGCACTCGATTTGGGAAGCCTAAAGTATGATTGACAGATAAATACAGTGGGCATGATGATCCGTGCATGTATCTGGCCAGGTGGATGTAAGCATATGGAAAACAACCTACGCGGATGCGCATGAACTCTGCACTGAGAGGTATGGGCAATAAGCATGTGTTGCGGTAGAAGATGTGCATTTGGCTCTTCAGATTGGACAGACAATATGTGGGAAGAATAATCGCGCAGAATTTTATCCACGTAGAAGCAATTGACAAGGTGTGCAACGTGCTGAACACGGTATGCAACACAGAGCGAAGTGATCGGGACCTACGCGTACCCGGACAGACACCTTTTTGGCTAGTCGATGGAGTAGAAGCCGTAATGCCTATGGAGTCTATCGTGTCTAGTCCGTGCATAGTGGCACTCATAAGGGTAACAGACCGTGGAGCCCTGGAAGAAAGGCTCGTGCAGTTGGAAGAGCTCGAAGAAGAACGGTTGAGACTCGATGAAGAAATCCAGCAGGGTGATAGGCTTTAAGAAATCATGAATGAAAGAGTTCGGTTGAGGGAGAAAAGCACCATGGTGGAAGCAGAACTCAAGAAGCTTGAGGAAGGAATAAAGGACTTTCTTAATAAAAAGACCGAGATGATAGAGCAAGAGGAGCTCGATTACATTGACGGACTTGGGGGCTACCGCCGATAGTTTATCAATTTGTTTGGGTCATATAAGGAGCTCATGAATGGCAGCGCAGTACAATTGGTGAAGCTAAATGTTGAAATATTTCTAGGAAATGTAAATGGTAGTCGATTGAAGCTGTATATAGGTGGTTCGACCACCTGACTAGCCACGGGAAGCATAGTATTAGCGCTCCAGGTAGTTGAAAGGAGGCGCAGGACTATAAACTACTCTACCCAAGAGTTGCACGATGTTAGGACTACACGGAGTAGCGAGGTGTCACAGGGTGCGCAGCAGCGCAAGGGTAGTTGCGATGCGGTGAAGGTTGGCTGGAAAGTGACCGTTGCAGTCACTATTCACGATGTGATTCTTGGTTTGAGATCAAATGGAGCGGGTAGCAGGAATTTAAGGCAAACTTTATGGGCTAGATTTGGGAAAATCTGCCGCCAAGGGAGCATTAATGGATCGGATTTGGGGGGAACAGTCGAATTTGAATTCAAAAGGCACTATAAATTGCAAAGGGCTGCCCAGCAAACAACACTTGGCCATTTGTGAATCGAGTTGTTGCACGCCCTGAGATTCAGGAACTCTGATCAATTTGATCCTTTAAAGTCGAAGGAATTCTTTGAGCACCTACTTGAATCGTTGAGAGATATGTGGAACGTCATTATGACCACGCCAGAGGAAGCCATGGATATCGGAGACATGACCGCCGAAGAGGCCACACTAGCCATGACAATAGGAGATGCCCTAGAAAGCGTCGGGATAGTTGTAGAAATCCCTAAATTGTTGTGCATGCCGAAGCCCAAGAGAGACAAGTAGTCTATGGTACTGGTGCGCATGTCCCCTAGAAACCCGTTGAGAACTAAATTAACCTTGGAAGAAAAGGAGAAGGCGATTAATTTGGAAGTTGATGAGGAGGAGGAAGACCTTGAGGAAATCATGGTAGAAGGGGAGGAGGACGAAACCCAAGGTGCAGGCCTTCTGACCAAGCTGCTCGCGTATGTTCCTCCGCAGAAGGGGAAAGCAAGGGTGCCTAAGGACCTAGATGAGAGCAAAAGCTCTCCGCAGACTCCACTGCTACCCGATGATATCATTTTTGAAGGAGTGCACTTTGGACGGGTGCTGGCTTTAAAGTTTGAAGATTGGGATCTCACAAACCAAGAGAAATTCCCACACTTTGCAACCACGTAGCTAATGCGGCCGAAGAAAGTGTCAATTCTATAGCCTCATACATGATAAAATCCAATGAAAATATTGTAACCTTGCAAATTTTGAAATTCAAAAAACTGTTAAATCTCTTGAATTTTAAATGAGATTTAAAATTCAATTTTTTTATATGAAATATTAAAACAAGCTTCAAGCCTTTTTAAATTAATTAATAATAATATTAAAAATTTAAATAAAAATATGAAAACGACACTCTCATTTTATCTTTATTGTCATATTTTTATTTTAACAACCATTAATTACTGGAGTAAAGACAAAAAATAAAGAAAAGAATCTATCTTAAATAATATTATATTAATAAAATTATAAAATTTAATATATCTATTGTTATTGTTATTATTTTTTTTTTAATCTAGGATAATCGGTAACTGGTGAGAGTTATCCTGAACAAGCCCAGGATCAAATCCAACCGACTGCCACTATAAACCTAGGCTAAGTGCAATAGCCTGCAAGCCGCACCCAATAGCAATTAACTTATGCCTCAACAAGAGCCGAGACGTCCGCTCGGGGGTCGCCTACTCTTCTAGCCAAGACACAACAAGCCATATACCCAATGAGAGTTATTGTTATTATTATTATTAAGGCATACATACTCTACCCCCTCTGCTTATTAATTTACTACACTAAAACCAGTTAACGAATTCACGCTGATTTGACCTCCAAACCAATTGGACCTGCCATTCAACCAAAACCAATTCCAAATCAGTGCCACTAACCTTTGAACACATCGACAGTGCCATCACATGCATCTATGCATATTTAGTTTAGCTACAACTTTAAGAGGATTAAATCAGAGTTTTTCTTATATTTACCTCATCGAAATCAGAGTTTTTCGACATTTACCTCTAGTTGATTACAGGAAGCGCTTCACGACTCCTCTTCTTTGTCCCATCAGCATCTGATTGTCATACATGATGCGCTCCATTCTGGGAAGCCAGTTGCGAATTCCAGCCTGTCTTATTCATGGGGTTTTTCAGCTTCGCTGGCTCTTTTTGGACTTTCCAAAGGACCTTACATTGGTTCTCCACCTCCTGCAAATCGTTGACGAGTATGGGTGATCCACAGACCTCGATAAAACAAATGCCCCGACCTATGTTGCGGGGGAGCACTCCCCCCCCCCCCCCCAATCCTGCTCCCAATCCGCGCTCCACGCTGGAGCGACTCGGGAGCGCGCTCCCTAAAAAAAATTCCGTTCCCTGCCTTTTCTAGAGCGTTTTCGGGAGCGTTTTGTCTTTTTTGCAATTTTTTTTTGTAGTAATGTTCGAAATGCATTTTTTTTAAAGAAACAAATAATTTTTTAGTGGGGCAACTTAATGATCAAGTCTAGGCCCTAGTATTGATATGCTATTCATGGTAATGTTAAATTCTTAAAGTAAAAGTGACATTTTCCTTAATCTTCATTTTCATCCTTTTACTTAAATTTTTAACATTACCATGAAATGACTCAGGATGTTTGAGAGTGGTTTGGGCCTCATTGGATTTCATATGGAGAAAGTAGAATTTTAGCTTTCATTCAAAATCCAACAGACTTATCAGTTTTTCAGGATTTCAAGATTGGGGGATTGCAATGTTTCCATTGAATTTTGTCATGTATTAGGGTATGGAACTCATATTTAATCAAGAGCACCAATCCCTCTATGTACCTTGATGTTAGTGACATTGGTTGTCGAACTCCTCTATCACGACCCTCCTAAAAATGTATACATCACTCAAAAAAATTCTTGACTTGACATGCTATGCTTTTTCTATCTTATGTTAATGCTTAGAGGGTGACATTAACGACAAAGATCACTATACAGATACAAAGGTAATGACAAAGATACCTCTGGATATTAATGCTTAGAGAGTGATATTAATGACAAAGATCCTGGTTTTCCAACAAGACTAAAAAATTAGACATTTCTTGTGGTGGCAAGAGGCCCAAGCATAAGAAATACATAATAGATTTACTTCTCTTTTCTAGTTTCTAGTAGCTTTTATAACTATTGACTCTTTCATATTTATTATGATACTTTTTTAAACAATATATGACAATTTAAGTTTGAAGTTGGCAATTATAACTCATTAGTAATGAATTATGAATATGATGTTTCATGAAAGTTGAAAGTTGTTTCATTTCATTTCATGTTAGATATTATTTGTTGTAATGGTTACACTTAGCTTACACGTACAACTTTGGTGATCAATGATGATAAATGTTATATATTGAATTTCGAAAGCTTGAAACTTTAAGATTGATGAATCATGAGACTCAATATGTTGTATGTTACTATGTTACTAACTTGTAGACGTGGTTGATGAAGATTATAACTTCTAGATGATTGTTATTATATGATTCAATCTATGTTTTTTTTTGTTTTTTATATCTAATTCATTATTCTACATGTTTTTGTTGACATATACGTATCAAAATATAAAAAATATATATTATATAAAAAACGCACGCTCGGGATTCGCTCCCGCTACCAAGTGACATTCGCCCCGACCACACTTAAATAGGAACTTGGTGATCTAATACCATGGATATATGATTGGATGTATGATTTGAATCAGGAAAATTGAAATATGAACTGAATACCCACCCTTATCGGGTTTAGCAGACTCGGATAAGATTATAACAACCCCTCAAAAAAATATTACAAAAATTTGCTCAAACTACATGCTTCCTGATCTGGATCTTCAGAATATTACCCTGAATGTAATACAAATTCGTGGGTGATTCATTTTGGAATTACACAATCACTGCAGAAAAAATGGTGTGTTTCTTGTTTTATCTCGGATGCCACTGTACTTTAGTTACAAAACAATCTTTCTCTGCCGATAAAAGCTGCGGCAGGAAACTGAACTACTGACGACAGATAAGAAACGTACATCAGAGTAAGCAACGCATCAAACTAATAATTGCGCACAAAAGATTTGAAATGGAGACAAAATCCAGATGGAAAAGGTTTGCATTAAAACCTGAATACACAAACAAACTTTCTCTGCCTATAAAGGAGACAAAATCCAGATGGAAAAGGTTTGCATTAAAACCTGAATACACACAATATTTCTCCGCCTATAAAGGTAAGAAAATCCAGATGGAAAAGGTTTGCATTAAAACCTGAATACACAAACAATCTCTCTGCCTATAAAGGTGAGAAAATCCAGATGGAAACCACTAACATACCTTTTCATGCATAATGTAGGGGGCGATGCTATGATTCAAATGCCAATTGGTCCAGAAACTGCTCCGATGAGGATAAAAAATGAGACTTTCGATTCGACTTTTGTTCGGATTCCTTGTCGTAATCAGTAGAGAAGCTCAATTTCGCTGGTTAATCAGTTCACCAACATTACCTTGCCAAACAACAGAACAAATGGTAATTTCACATCTGTACTACAATATTGACATCGGCAGTTGCATCAGAAGCCCATATATCCATCATTTGGTGAAATTTCTAGTAAATCTGTGAGGATACCTTGTAACTGTATAGGATAGAAAAAATTCCACCCAATAATTATCTTAGATCTGAATTCAAAAAATAACAAAAACAACACTACATAAATGCTCCACACATGTTCTATCATAGTCTGCAATGTCAAATGGTTAAATGGTCAAACTTATAATACATTTAGCTTTTCCGCTCGTTCATCAACCAGGTGTACCCTAATTATGCTGCCAGAATCAAGCATTAGATAGAAACAGATCCATGTAAACATTGCGCTGATGCATTGTTTTTACTTGAACTCAGTGAGTTAAGCCATCTTCCTATAACATAAATTTAAAATTCAAAACAAGATAACGTTGATTATAGAATATGGAAATGAAACTAAGCCAAAGGGCATCCTTATGTAGTGTAAACATCCTGAGACAGAAAAAATAATTACTACAAAATCAAAATCTAAAGCGTAAAATGTTCGTACTCTGTAGTTCTTATGAGTAAGAAGATATGCATTACAGCTGCTAATATCCAAGCCAAAAATTGTGTTGCCCTTATGTACTAAAAGGGAAAAAATGTTTCTGGTTTTTGGCATATCCTTGGACTGTTCATTGTGAGTTTCACACCCATAAGAATCTTGCTGCATGGGGACCTCCCACTCAACTGTGAGAATGCAGTTTCCCAGATCCATGTAAACATTGCGCTGATGCATTGTTTTTACTTGAACTCAGTGAGTTAAGCCATCTTCCTATAACATAAATTTAAAATTCAAAACAAGATAACGTTGATTATAGAATATGGAAATGAAACTAAGCCAAAGGGCATCCTTACGTAGTGTAAACATCCTGAGACAGAAAAAATAATTACTACAAAATCAAAATCTAAAGCGTAAAATGTCCGTACTCTGTAGTTCTTATGAGTAAGAAGATATGCATTACAGCTGCTAATATCCAAGCCAAAAATTGTGTTGCCCTTATGTACTAAAAGGGAAAAAATGTTTCTGGTTTTTGGCATATCCTTGGACTGTTCATTGTGAGTTTCACACCCATAAGAATCTTGCTGCATGGGGACCTCCCACTCAACTGTGAGAATGCAGTTTCCTAATAAGGATGGAATTAGGTCTGATCCCTGAGATTAGCCAGCTCAAAGTTAAAAAGCTAGTCCTCTAATGTCACCTTGAAGGACAGAAGCAAAGGAAAAAAGGAAAAATTAGAAAACAAGGAAAAACAGTGTGTCGCATTGCTTCATGTCTTTCAATCTTCAAACTACAGTAACAAATTACAGTGAAAGAGAAAATTATAAATTAATCTAGCATTCAGCAAACTCATGATATTGAGTTTCAGTAAAGGATATACACATTTCCAAAATCCTGTTTTATCTTTCTACAAGACAAGTCCCTAAGAGTGGGAGTGTAACCATGGTTGCATAGTTAGAGGACTTGTTTATCCTGTAATCCTGCATAATTTACCTTATCCCCATTAGCTTTGGCGACTGAAAAGGAAAAGGTACTCAATATACCTGTTAGTGGAGTAGAAAATGTTAAAACAGAAACCTCATACTCCAAGGTATCACACTAGAAAACTGCCAAACCCAAGACGTAAATATCTAATAACTAATCAGAAGCCTCCCCATGAAAACAACACACATTATAGATAAAGATATTTTATTAGTAAAGAGAATGGACAATACCAACTCCATAGACTAAGAATAATATTTTTCATTTGTGTTCTTATGCAGCAATTCCGTTTGTGATTAAGGAAAATAAAATGATGTTTTACATCGTTGTAGGATTTGGGAGACTGTTTTATCGAAATTGCAGAAATATTAAAAACGTAAGTCCATAATCCATAGATGACTACAGGTTATGAAAACTTGACTTGGGTCATATAAAGAAATGGATAAGATCAGTCATGAAAATCCCATGAGATACTACACCAGAGGAACCATCTCAACTAACTCCCTGTACAGCGTTTTATCTACATGTCAATTGAACTAAGTCGCTGTACAGCCTGTTATCTACATGTCAATTGACTTGTGATGACACAGGCGGGGAAGAATGTTCAGAAACGAATCAGATAGCCAGATAACCCAAGTCATGCATACCAACATATCCTCTAACATCCTTCCAGCGCTTCCTGAAGAAGTGCTGATCCATTGACATGAATTGTTGTTCTTAGTTATTTTTAACACCTAAACCAAAAAGTAGTTTGTAACTTTGTTGAGCGATTTATCCAAAAGTAAGGCTTCGGATCCAAAACAGTGAGTTTAGGGCCTAGAGAAATTAATAGGTTGAGAGGCTAAAACCCTAAGATCTAGAGGTTTCCTAAATGATCCAAGAGATACGAATAAATAGAGGAGACTTATGGAGAGGCTAAATGACCCAAGAGAAAAGAATAAATAGAGGAGACTTATGGAGAGGCTCAATGCACAAGTAAGATGGACTTTACTTAAGCAAGGTTATTAACCCTAGAGAAGCCACAGTCTTGGAGAAGAGAAAGCCACAGCCTAGAGAAATAGGATGAGCAGATGTCTTCCCTGTTCTGAGAGGCCGAGAGACTGTCCTAGAGGAGACTGCATGATTGGTTGAGGTATGTTTGATATCCCTTCTGTGTTAGAAATGACAACAAATTATCATTAACTGTATTGATGTAACTAGTAAAACTAAGTTACCATTCAAACAGTTTTGTAACTATAAGAAGTTATGTAACGAAATAGTCCATGTTAAAATGTTGATTGCCCGAGAAGCTTGATGGACGATTGGGGAGTCATTTTTTTACATGGAGTAATAAGAATTCCAATCCCTTGCCCCGTGGAGGTTTCTTTGACACACTGCCAGGGTTTTACCATGTAAATTCCTGTGTTTGTTTATGTTATTCACTCTCTTTTAACTGCATTTTTCTTCCTTCTGTTATTAAAGGGCTCAAATACCAAAAACTGGCATCAGAGCCAAGTTGTGAGGACCGTGAGGTATCTCTGTTAACTTTGTTTGCCATCCCACGAGGTATAACTGCAAAGAAAAGTCAAGTAAGCCGTAAGCTGCTACTACTATTTCCGAACCCTATCCGTTCGAAGTTGAACAATCGACACAGAAGAAAGTATGGAGCCGCCAACCCTGTGCAGAAGAAAGCCTGGAGGCCGCATTCTTGGATTAAGCAGAGCCACCATTACAATTCTTGGGGTAAGCAAAGTCTCGCTCGCATAACAGTTGTCATTATAGTGTAGTCGCAGAGTTGCGAGTTGAACTGCCAAGAGCAGTTGAAGCCGAGACGTTTATTTTATTTGATAGCCGCTATAAGACAAGTAGTGATCGAGGACCGCAAAGTCACTGTCAAATTTTTTTAAGAGTCAGCGCATCAAAATAGCAAAGCCACTGTTCAAATCCACCAAATTTTTGTTTTTTGGATTACCGTGAGGAGTAAAGGATGAGTCTCGAAGTTGTTGGGTTGCCAAAGAAGTGTAAAGACGCACAAAAGTGCAGATAGTCGTTGAAGGTTCTGTAGCCTTTCAAAAGAGTTGCCATTTTTTTCAGTCGTGAAGAGTCCACAGAAAAGTCAGGCAAGCCACCAATCGTGCTCACTATCCCTGTATGATGTGGAGCGAATGTCGGGTAATTTTTTAATTCTTCAGGTGTTTTCTGAGTTCTAAAGTTTTGCTGAAGATTGTTTTCTGAAGAAAAAAATTTGTTTGGTTATTTTTCAACTTTGCCAAAGGAAGTGGATTTTGTCTTTTAAAGAACAAAAAACAATTTTTTGGTATTAAAAGAGAGGTGAAACCCTAGTTGAAAATTTCAAACAAGAAAGTAGAAAGTTTATTACAAGAAAAACCTTAGCAGGAAATTTATTACAGATAAACCCTAAGTGTAAGAAGGAAACCTTAATAGCATAATTTCTGAAAGAAATCAGTCATTAAATAAAAGAATTTTTGAAAAAGTTTGTATAGGAGGAAATGGCTAAAATAACTAATGCTAAGTTTGAGGCACAGAAGTTCACCGGTAAAAACAATTTTGCATTGCGGAAACTGAAGGTACGGGATTTGCTTGTGCAATAAGGGTTGCACAAAGCATTAGATGGCTTTAAAAAGAAACCTGCTGGCATGACAGATTTGAATTGAGAGGACTTGGATGCCCAAGCTCTTAGTACCATCAAGTTGTGCTTGGCAGATGAAGTTCTCTTCAACATTGTTGAAGAAACCTCAACAGCAGGTTTGTGGGTAAAATTGGAAACAATGTATATGACCAAATCTTTAACCAACAAAATTTATTTGAAGAGGCAGTTGTATAGCCTCCGGATAAAGGAGGGTACTAAAATAGTTGAACACTTAAATGTATTTAATACACTTATTTTCCAGGTGTCAAATATGAATGCTAAGTTTGAAGAAGAAGATAAAGCTATTACCTTGTTACGTTCTTTGCCCAAGTGTTGGGATCACTATGACTTCTATCAGTTTGAGCACAACCGAATCTTTGGAATTTGATTTTGTTGTGGGAGCTTTGTTATCTGAAGAAGTACAGAGGAAGTTTAACATTGAAACTTCTGCACCAAAAGCCATGGTAGCCAGAGGTTGGTCCAAGGAAAGAGGGGAGAAAGCAAGAAGTTCTTCCAGATCAAAATCAAAAGGCAAGAAGTGTAAAGTCAAATGTTGGTATTGCAACAAAACAAGGCATCTCAAAAAATATTGTTGGAAAAGAAAGGAGTCCATTGAAAACCCAAAGAAGGAAGCAAATCAAGTTGAGTCAGGTATGATTGATGAAGTTTTATCTGCTGAATTATGAAAATTGGTTGTTAGATTCTGGTGCTTCTCATCACATGAGTCTGCACAGAAATTGGTTCACTTCATATCAAGTTATGAATGGTAGTTTTTGTCAGGCCAGGCAGTAACTCCATTAGGCAAAATCTGATTCATATATTTCATTCAATCGGGTAGGTCTGTTATATACATGAGGGAGAGACTGTTCAGTTCATCTCCCGATGACTGTTCACATTTCTCATTTATTTATTTACAATAATTCACCCAATCACAAGGATTAGGTGTCAACATTCCCCCCCTTAATTTGAAGGGATGTTCATGAGTCCAAGCATCATTTTTGAATCATTCAAGCTTTTCCCTTCCAAGTGCTTTGGTGAAGATGTCTGCAATTTGCTCATTTGTGGAACAATGACAGAGATGGATTGTTTTGGCCTCAATATGATGTCGAATCAGATGATATTTAGTATTGATGTGCTTCGTTCGATCATGGAACTTTGGGTTCTTGGTCAACTTTATTGCAGAGGTATTGTCAATCATGAGTGGAGTTGATTGTACTTGTTTTACCTGCAAATCTTCAAGAATTTTCCTAAGCCACACAATTACTTTTGTTGCTTCAGCTGCTGCCACATATTCTGCTTCTGTTGTGGAATCTGCTGGAACTGATTGTTTGCGTGATCTCCAGGAGACAGCTCCTGATCCAAGACTCATAGCATATCTTGAAGTAGATACCCCAGCTTCTTTGTCTACATCGAAGTCTGAATCAGAGTATCCAATCAAGCTGAAGTCATCCACTTGTGTGTACTTGATTCCAAAATCTTGAGTTCCCTTCAAGTACTTTAGAACTCTTTTTGCAGCAAACCAATGTCCCTCACAAGGCTTTTGCATAAACCTGGAGAGGATTCCAACAGCAAATGAAATGTCTGGTCTGGTAGTAGTTAGGTAGTTGAGACTTCCTACAAGTTGTCTATACTTTGTTGCATCCTCAAATTCCTTTCCTTCAATAGATGTGAGCTTTAAGTTTTGTTCCATTGGAGTAGTAAGAGGATTGCACTCTGTCATGCCAAACCTGTTCAACAAATCTCCAATGTATTTCTTTTGAGAAAGAAATATGGACTTTGGATGTTGGGTTACTTCAATGCCAAGATAGTAATGAACATAGCCCAAATCAATCATTTCAAAACTTTTCCCCAATTCCTTCTTTATGGATGCAATGTAAATTTCGTTGTTCCCTGTCATTAAAAGATCATCTACATATACCACAAGATATACAACTGTTTTGCCAACTTTCTTGACAAATAAAGTTGCATCATCAAGATCAAAATGATTGAAATTGAGTTTCAAAAGATGCTCAGTTAGTTTTTCATACCAGGCTCGCGATGCTTGTTTGAGGCCATACAAGGACTTCACAAGTTTGCATACTTTATGTTCATGTCCTTTCACAGCAAATCCTTCAGGTTGGGACATAAAAACATTTTCTTTTAGATCTCCATTCAAGAAAGCAGTTTTTACATCCATTTGATGGACTTTCCAACCATTCTGAGCTGCTAGAGAAAAGAGTGTCTGGATGGTAGCCCATTTTGCTGTGGGGGCAAAAGTCTCCTCATAATCGACCCCTTCCTTATGTGCAAAACCTTTTGCCACAAGCCTAGCTTTGTGCTTGTCAAGTGAGCTTTCAGCTTTATACTTGTTCTTGTAGATCCACTTGCAACCAATTGGTTTGGTTCCTAATAGAGGATCAACCAGCTTCCAAGTGTCGTTCTTTATGAGGGCATCATACTCCTTTTGCATTGCTTCTTTCCATTCATCATGAGAAGCAGCTTCTTTGAAGGAAGTTGGTTCAAAATCTGTAGACAAGTTCAATTTACAATCATAAGAAACATCCATATCAACAGGTGAATTAGAGTCATCTACATCACCTCCATTTTGCCGGTTTGAATTTCTGGTTCCTGTTTTTCCAACTTCATCAGGATGAACACTTTCAAGTGTCTTTGTCAGCCACTTTGGGGGACCTTTCTGAGATGGCCCAAGCTGCTCCGTTGATTGAGTTGGGACTGAATCAAGATTGAGTCACGAAATTCTATCAATTACATCACTTAAAGCATCATCTGTTGTTGGAGTTTCATACGGGGGAGTGTTCTTCAGAAGAAGATTCCACATGTTGATCTCGTATAGGAATCCCCCCTTCAAGATGTGGAATCTAATTATCAAATTCTTGAAATGATTTTGCTTTTGCGAATCTATCCAAGCGATCAAGTTGCCGCTCAACAACATTGTCAGTTTTGGATGATTCAAGGAAAATTACATCTCTAGATACAACAAACTTCTTATTTACTTCATCATAGAGGCGGTATGCTTTGGAGGTGTTTGAATACCCCAAGAAGAACACTTACGACTTCTAGCACCAAGTTTGTTTATATGTACCTTTGGTATCAAAGCATAACAGGTGGAACCAAAGACCCTGAGATGTTTTACCGAAGGAACATGTCCATACCACATTTCATAAGGAGTCTTGTTTCTTATAGCATTAGATGGACATCTATTCTTTATATATGCAGCACATAGAACAACATCAGCCCAAAACATTATCTTTACATTTTTGAAGAAAAGCATGGATCGTACCATATTCAAGATTGTTCTATTCATTCTTTCAGCTACACCATTCTGTTGGGGATTATAAGGCACAGTTGTTTGATGTTTGATCCCATGTTGGCGAAGATAGTTTTCAAATTCATTTGATGTGTATTCTTTTCCATTATCAGTGCGAATAGACCCAATATTAGATTGTGCATCATTTTCAATCCATTTATGAAAATTCTTGAATGTTTGAAAAGCATCAGATTTGTTCTTCAATAAATAAACCTAGCACATTTTGGTGTAGTCATCAATAAACGTCATGATATATTTATTTCCATTTGCAGAAGGAACAGGCATTGGACCACATAAATTTGAATGAATGAGTTCAAGTTTCCTATGTGCTCTTGAATGTGAATCATGAAAACACTGTTTGCTATGCTTTCCTAGAATGCAAGCATCACATTGCTTAAGTTTTCTAGGAATTGTAGGCAAACCAGCAACACCATTTTTCTTCAACAAGCGGAGACTGTCATAGTTCAAATGTCCAAATCTAGCATGCCATAATAAACTTGATGGAAGTGTACCTTCTTCATGATGAGAATTGTATGAGAAATGTTGTGCATGAGCAGAGGTTCCTTGCAGCTTGATAAGCCTTTCTTCTTCTATTCCCCTCATGACAAGTGAGTGGTCAGATGCTTTTCTTACCTCAAGCTTTCCATCAAGCATATGAATGGAGTGACCTTGCTGGCGGATGTGGACCAAGGACAACAAGTTTCTCTTGAGCTGTGGGAGGTATAGAACATGATGCGGAAGAAAGTCTGGAAGACCAGGCAGTTTAAGCCTGATTGTGCCAAGCCCTGTTGGCTTGATTTTTGATTGATCTGCAAAGTATACTGCTCCATCAACATTGTCAGTGAAATCTTCAAAAAAATCTTTTCTATGAGTCATGTGACAGGTTGCTCCTGAATCAAGCAACCAATCATTTTTCCAGGAAGCAAGTGAAGCATTAAATAAATCTTCATTTACTCCAATGTTACATTGTGCCACAACATAGTGAGCGGATTCAGGTGCTTTACCTTTATCTGTATCATCAGTTTTACCTTTCTGTTGGTTTCTTTTCTGCTCAATTTTGTCCCATGGTAGCTTGCATGTAGAGGCATCATGTGATCCATTTCTTTTGCAGTGAAGGCAGTGCAAATCTGCCTTTTCTCCTTGAGAATGTCTACCCCCCTGCCTCTGAAATATTTTCCTCTTCCTCTGCATCCACCTCTTCCTCTTGTAGAGTCTTGAGCAGGATGCTTTTCTTTATGAGCAAGGCACACAATCTCTTCAGAAGATTCAGGGGCTGTCTTCTTTCCAAAAGCTTTCTCCCTTTCAACAAACTTTTTCACAAGAGAGTCAAAGGTTATATCTTTGAGATTTCCATTTGCTTGCAATGACTCAAGATAATTGGAGTAAGTAGGATAAAGTGCCTTGAGAAAAGCGATAAGAGGAATATCCAATTCAACCTTAGTAGATTTGATATCATGCATTATAGACTTTACTTCAGATGCAAGAGTAAGAGGATCATTATTTTGCAGTTCAAGAGTGAAGAGTTTAATCATGAGTTGAACAACTTCAAGTGCAGAATGTGAGTCATAGAGTTCTTTCAGCTTTTGTAAAGCTTCAAAGGCAGTTGAATATGACGAAATATGGCGACTCACCTCTTCATTTACAGATGTTGCGATTAATGCATAAGCTTTGTTGTTCTTGTTTTCCCAAATGACGAGCTCTTTGTCTGAGGTAGGCTGTACTGGGTCATTGTCTCCTTCTCCGACACACACTCCTCTCCACAACTCATTGAAGATGAGGGTGTGTTTTATCATTCGGGACCATTCAGGATAGTTCTCCTTGCCAGTGAGAACTATTCCCACCATGGATATGATTGAATGCATTCTGTAAAAGAAATAGTTTTGCTGATAGAAAAATGCTTCTGCCAATATACAGTAAAAATGTACTCAAAAGGGCATTCTCAAATGGCATTATCGTCTTCTAACACAAGGTTTTCATGTACCCATTGGATCACAGCCATCACAACTTCAATACACAGAGAAAAAAAATGACCTTAAAAAAAACGTACACAGCCACCAATAAAAAATTCAATGCATACGCAGCATACAAGTCCAATTCTTCATACCATACGGCCTCCTTTTAAAAGGGCTGCCTCAAACATTCTGCCACAAATTTGTTGTTAGCGTTCAAATGTATGCTTTCAACTATTTGAAAGGAATATAACCAGCACTATAATGTGCTATCAAATCCTTCCACTAGCAAGCTCGAATCCTCCAGCTGAGCCGAGCAGCGTGCTGTTGCGTATATGGATTCGCGTACAAAACCTCAACCCCCGGTAGTAGGGTTCCACAAGATTATGTGCCAAATTTTATGAAATTTTATGTTTACTCGAAATGGTGAGAGAAATGTACATATGGTCTACAGACTTAGACCGGCTCAATCACACGAGCTCTGAATCGTTCATTCGCGCCACTTGACGAACAATAGCCGTCCAACTGGATTGATCGAGTGCGTTCTTTATCGCGCGCCGGAAAAATGCTCGGTTTCTTGCAAGGAAATATATCACGCTGAGGTATGGAGACCGGGGCTCGGCTACTGCAAAACTGAATGTTCTTTGCGAGATAGAGCCACCACCACCTCGTGAAACGATCACACTCTTCTGACGAGAGAGGGTCGGACCCTCTGCGGCTTCTTTACTCGATTCCTGCAAACGTTTCCGCTGCCACCACCGTGGAGTAGATGGGCTCTGATGGCCTTCTTCCAGCACTGCGTTGTCCTTCACACGAAAAACGTACAAGCATAGAACTCAACGCATTTTCTGCATACCAGTTACTGAAGTTTCAGTCTTCAACCATGGCTCGGCTAACAGTCCTTCAACGGTAATACGCACCCTTCTCTGCACACTATCACAGTTCCAACGATACCACCCGTTCACTGCATCCGTTCAATGTATGCAATGAGAGCAGTGTAACAGTAGGAAGGCTTGTCAGAATCTGGCACCAACGTACAGCGCTTCTTTCAGGACAGTATGGACAGCGCTGGACAGGACAGCGCTTCAGAAGAGCAGGGCGCAGGTTTTATAAATGGAATATGGCAGACAGAACGTAGGCAGTACAGGCACTCAGTCAGACAAGGGAGTTACAAGGCACATGAGCCAAAAAAAGGAGCTGGCTTTGATACCATGTCAGGCCAGGCAGTAACTCCATTAGGCAAAATCTGATTCATATATTTCATTCAATCAGGTAGGTCTGTTATATACATGAGGGAGAGACTGTTCAGTTCATCTCCCAATGACTGTTCACATTTCTCATTTATTTATTTTATATTTACAATAATTCACCCAATCACAAGGATTAGGTGTCAACAGTGTTGTGTTTATGGATAATAATGTATCTTGTCAAATTATTGGGAAGGGAAATGTCAAAATTATAATGTATGATGATACAGTTAGAACATTGATTGATGTTAGACATGTACCTGAGTTAAGAAAGAATTTGATTTCTTTGGGAGTATTGGACTCAGAAGGTTACAAGTTTACAGGTCAAAATGGAGTATTGAAAGTTTTAAAGGGCGCTCTGGTTGTTATGAAGGTAGAAAATATCGGAAACCTTACAGACTCAAAAGAAGTACTCGAGTCAGTGAGGCAGTGATGTCTATATTTGAGAAGGCAAAAGAAGATACTCACCTATGGCATCAGCGGCTGGGTCACATGAGCGAAAAGGGCCTTCAGGTACTGATGAATCGCAAATTGCTTCCTAATTTGAAATCCTTGAGTTTGGATTTTTGCAAACATTGTGTATATGGAAAACAATGTAAATAGAAATTTAAAACTGGAAGTCATAATAGTAAAGGAATTTTGGACTATATTCATTTTGATTTTTGGGACCGTCTCCTGCAATATCTTATGGAGGTGCATTACACTTCTTAACATTTATTGATGATTACTCCAAGAAAGTCTGGGTCTATATGTTGAAAAGAAAAATTGATGTATTTAATGTTTTTAAACAATTTAAAGCTATGGTGGAAAAGAAAACAGGCAAATCAATTAAATGTTTAAGAATTGACAATGGTGGTGAATTTACTTCCTTATAATTTGAGAAATATTGCAAAGATGAAGGGATTGTTAGACATAAAATTGTTGTCTATACTCCTCAGCAAAATGACATTGTTGAACATATGAATTAGACTCTTATGGAAAGAGATAGATGCATGATCAACAATGCTAACTTGCAAAACGAGTTGTGGGCAAAATCAATATCTACTGCTTGTTATTTGGTAAACAGATCACCTTCAATTGCCATTAATTGTAAAATTTCTAAAGAAGTTTGGTCAGGTCAGTCTTGTAATTATTCACATTTAAGAATTTTTGGTTGTGATGCCTATGCTCTTATTCCAAAGAATCAACGTCTAAGTTAGATCCAAAAGAAAAATGTTATGTCTTTGTTGGGTACGACTTTGCAATGAAGGATACAGGTTGTGGAATCCTTCTTCACGTAAGATAATCATTAGTAGAGATGTAACATTTGATGAATCTTCTCTTCTAAAATCAGATGTTGAAAAAGTTGAACAAGAACAGGTATCGCCAAATCAACAAATTCAATTGGAGACTAAACCTTTTTCGAAAAGTCAAAAGGAAGGAGAGACTTCTAAAGAAAAAGGTGAAGAAGATGCAAAGGAAACTGTAGAATTTCAAGAACCAATTCAACAACCAGTCACTCTAAGGAGGTCTACAAGGGAGAGAAAAACACCCAAAAGGTATGAAGATTCTACTTCATCTATTGCATTGATTACTGAAGATGGGGAACCTTCTTATTATCAAGAAGCAGTGGATGATGTAGATAGCGAAAAGTAGAAAATGGCTATGGACGAAGAAATGGATTCCTTAGCTAAGAACAAAACCTGGGATCTTGTAGAACTTCCTGAAGGGAGAAGTGTTGTTAGATGCAAATGGGTCTTCAAATTGAAGCAAAATGTTGATGGAAGTATCAAAAGGTATAAGGCAAGGCTGGTACCAAAAGGGTATTCTCAAGCTAGAGGTATTGACTTTCATGAGATCTTTTCACCAATCATAAAACTTGTTTCTATTTGTACTCTGTTAGCACTAACTGCATTACTTGATCTTGAGTTAGAATAGTTAGATGTTAAAACAACTTTTCTTCATGGAGATTTGGATGAAGATATTTATATGGAACAACCAGAAGGTTTTGTACAAGGTCGCAACAAAAGATTAGTTTGCAAGCTCAGATAATCATTGTATCGCCTAAGACAGTCTCCCATGCACTGGTACAAGAAGTTTGACTCCTTCATGGTGAGCCAAAACTTCACTAGAAGTGAGTATGATCATTGTGTGTACTTTAAGAGTTTCAATGGCATATTCATTATCTTGGTTTTGTATGTTGATGATATGCTTATTGCAAGCAAAATCATGGAAGAGATCAACAGGTTAAAGGCTCGGATTTCTAGGACATTTCATATGAAGGATCTTGGAGCTGCAAAACATAAGAAAAGATGGAAATCTTTGGTTATCATAGCAAAAGTATGTGGAGAAAGTACTTGCAAAGTTCAGTATGGACAATGTGAAACCTGTCATTGTTCCTTTAGCTTCCCATTTTAAGCTTTATTCGGGTTTGATTCCTAGAACTGATGAATAAAAGAAGTATATGTCTCGTGTACCATATGCAAATGTGGTAGGCAACTTAATGTATGTGATAGTATTTACAAGACCTGACATTTCACATGCAGTTGGAGTTGTCAACAAGTTCATGGAAAATCCAGGAGAAGAACATTGGCAAGCAATGAAATGGGTGCTTCGGTATTTGAGAGGCACAAGTGACCATTGTATCATCTTTAATGGTAGTGAAGGTTCAGTTTGCGGATATGTGGATGTTGATTATGCAGGTGATTTGGACAAAAGGAGATCTACTACAAGATATGTCTTTACTCTTGCAGGTGGAGCAATTAGCTGGATGTCAAAGCTTCAAGAAACAATTGCTTTGTCCACTACTGAAGCAGAGTATATAGCTGCTTCAGATGCCTGTAAAGAGGCAATTTAGTTGAAAGGTCTACTTGATGAGATTGGAAGGACACAGGAGAAAGTGAATGTGTTCTGTGATAGTCAGAGTGTTATTCATTTGGCTACAAATCCAGCTTATCATAGCAAGACTAAGCACATTGATGTAAGATACCATTTTGTAAGACATGTGATCGATGGCAGCAAAGTAGCTCTCAAGAAGGTCCATACACAGGAGAATCATGCAGACATGTTCACGAAGCCAGTTTTAGTAGAGAAGTTGCGATGGTGTTTGGCTTCTCTTGGCTTGCAGAAGAGATGATGAATGGGCATGGGCAAGGGATTAGGAAAATTGTTGTCAAGGTGGAGTTAGAAATGACAACAAATTATCATTAAATGTATTGATGTAATTAGTAAAATTGAGTTACTGTTCAGTCAGTTTTGTAACTATAGGAAGTTACGTAACAAAATAGTCCATGCTAAAATGTTGATTGCCCGAGAGACTTGATGTACAACTGGAGAATCATTTTTTGACCTGGAGTAAATAATTCCAATCCCTTGCCCCGTGGAGGTTTCCTTGACACACTGTCAAGGTTTTGCCATGTAAATTCCTGTATTTGTTTATGTGATTCAGTTTCTCTTTTAACTGCATTTTTCTTCCTTATGTTATTAAAGGGCTCAAATACCAATATTGTGTGGTTTGAAGGAGTGGAAGCCTGGCAACAAGCTGAGAGGGCAATCGATGTTTGGTTGAGTAGCGTCAAAGCCTAGATCTCACATGTCGTGAATGGTTTGAGGCCTAGGATGGCCAACCATAGGTGTGTCCTATGGATATAAGGGTAGTTGCGTCCATCATAGCCCTAGGTAAAAGTGTCGTAGTAAGTTCAAACAAGGCCGAGGGCTTCAAACTTCAAGAGCAGTTAGTCGAGGGTCTGAATAGGTTTGTATGGGCAGACTAGAGTGACCCCAAGAAGGTTGCATGGTGGATAAGGCCTAGTATGGCTAAACACTACCAAGACAGAGGAGCCGAGACACAGATCAAGAAGGTCGAGAGTCAGTTTAGGTAAGTCGAAGGGCAAATTTGACGCTACAGCGTGTAGCAGAGGTCTATACTGAGATCCAAGAGGCCTGGTTAAGGTAGATCTCAGGTGTATCAATGGCTAGGAAGACTAATGTGGAGGTCGTGGGTCTACGATGGATAAAGGAGAATTTGTGGCTCTGTGAAAGGGTGACCGAATTGCCCAGATTGGCTGAAAAAAATATAAAGAGCAAACCAAGGGTAATTTGTTGACTAGCTGTAGCAGTGAAGGCCAAGAAAGCATTGAACTGAGGTCTGTATGGTGGCCATAGGTTGGTCAACAAGTGACCTCTCTGTTGGTACCATCCTATGACCTCCTTTTTCCTCCTAAAACATATCATTTGCCTACTTCTTTCCATCATATATCTCTTAGAACCCTTGGAAATTGATTAGTTAATAGTCCTATAGTTATTAAAATGCATTGAAATTGATTTAGGAGTTTTATGTTAAAGAATTAGGGATTTTTGGTAAAATGGCTACAGGAAGTTCCAACATCCTGTAATTGGTTCATTGTTTGACATGTGGCATGACAGCTGGGCTAGAACGAAGGGTAGGGATGAAAAGTAGAATGTCCAAGCATGGACGAATACCTATCCTACAGCAGAATCGACCCTCCTACATGCGTGGTCAACAGTGGTCAAAGTATAGATGTTGGCGACAAAGGCAACAATAGCAAAGCATTCTAAATTGATTTAGTTTTGTTCCTTTTTGAAATCAGTTTAGGATAGAAACATTTTAAAAATCTCGACATGATAAAAGCGGCGACAGCCATATCATGAATGTACATTCGTTTTCGAAATGTAAGGGTTGTAAACACATATGTAAATACAGTCCTGTGTAATCAATGTATGGGTAATCGTTGTATCGTTTGAAACAGAGTTTGAACTTAATATCAAGAACACAGTTACAGTTACGATCTTTGTCTTGTTGCGTTGATTTGATAATCGGTTGAACACAGTCCAGTATACCTCTGGAACACGGACGGGCCCTGCGTTAAACTGGTATACTGTTATTTCCTTTTCATTTGCAACTTAGGGTATTACATGACATGCACAGTGATTAGAATTGGTTGTTGATTTCAATCGAATGCGTATGGTTTATGTTTATGAGATCGCTTGAACAGTTCATCACTGGGATCGTGAATCGTATCCTGTAAGGGATTCGATCCTCTGTTGTCCTCTAAAGCAATGTTATGAACTTTGCTTTCATTTCAAAGTATGTTTATAATTTCCAGATGTCTTTAGCTTGCATGAATATTAGTGAATGTTGAGTATTTGTTAAACAGGGGTTTCGTGTATGGTGTCTCTGTAAGGAGATTGAAATCTTGGTTTGAAGTGATACACAGTGTTTTATTTTGATAAATGAATTGAGTGACAGTGTGGTAATTAGGTAGATTAACTGAGTGACCTAAGTGTTTGGGTGATAGGTAACATACCTCAGTCTTCCGTAAAGAAGTCTTGTGACCTACCATCATAACCACTTAGCTAATAATCCTTTATGTCTATATACTTTAGACGCATGCCTCTAAGTCTACGCATCCTGGTCGATAATAAATATAGCCTAGTCTAGCACCCTAGATAGGACACTACACTCTGTATAATAAAGAAGTTTTTTCATCAAGGAAGAATGAACAGCATGTTTTAAGGGCTAATGTGCAACGAGTTTGAAGGAAAAAATTTATTGTGTGAAGCTAAAGTGGTTGTAGTTGGTTATGTAGTGGTTAATGAAGGACAAAAGACATTGTGAGCAGTTGTTTATGACAAAGATCTGAAAGGAGCCAGATCATTATGCAAAGGAGGCCAAGGATTCTCAAAGGAATAGTGGACAAGAGGACCCAAAGGACTACCTTCAGCAAGTCCAACAATGTCTTTGTATTTTGTGGACAGATTGAGGATCTATAGGAATAGACCTCAAGCCCTAGGTTATTTTTATACTATGTATACCAGTTGTACTAGTGGTCATGATTCTTGGTACGATTGCCCCATGATTCTTTTATTAATGGACTAATAAAAAATCAAGCTTTGGGCTCACAATCTTTGTACTTTATTGATCTCATTTTGTAGATTTTTGTTGTGCAAAGTGCTTGTAAGTTGAGGGTTCCTAGTGTGCTTGTGTACGTGATTAACCATAGATCAGATCTAGGGCATGTTACTCCTCAAACTAGTAGGGGGCCTAAAAGGGACTCCTAAAAGGAGAACTGCTAGGTCAAGGGCAACAATGGAGACTTAACCCACTGTCACCTCAGCTAAGACTCCCTACTCTTTACAGACTTTCACCGATGGGAGGAGACGCAATATATGGAAATCACTTGCGAAGGATGAATCAACAAATGGATGTGAAGTGACCTTAATGATCATGTTCCTAGAAGGGGGTAAAGAATGGAGCTTACTTGCTCTTCAAGCAAGGTACAATGATTTCTAGGATAAGGAGGGGAGGATTTGGGGGTTAGGTTAGAGGAATATGCCTAGTAACAGAGTTTCCCAATCCCTATATTCCTTATTGAACTTGGTTTCCCAAGTGGTTCCTGAAGAATTGACTTTTCAAAGGTATGGGACCACACAGGACCAGTTGGACCTAGGTTAGGTTGAGGGGAGGGAGTTTAGCAACTAATGATAATCTTAACCTAAATAGGGAAGGGGAAAGGATCAAAACAAGAATTTTCACTTAAAGGTGTCAAATTGATCCTATGAGGTACTAGCCTAGGGAACACCAGGGCAAAGTTTGATCTCAGAGCTAAGGCTTGGGATATCTCACAATCTCACCATCGAAATTTCTTCAAATTCGGAGGAGACCTTGAGGACACACCAGCGCAATAGACGCTAAGAGATTGAACTTTTTCTATGGCTACTTGTCGGGAAAGTGATGCCCTAGGTGGCCCAGCGTGGCTAGACCTAGAAAAGAAGGGAAAAAAGGTAAAGAAAAAAGTTAATGTGATCACCTTATGGTGGACCAGTGCCTAATTCCTTTTGGGGATATGGAGTCAGGAAGAATTATGAAGAAGGATCTCGTTTCTAGCTCAAGGAGGCTCTAAGGGCAACTTCGTCCAATGTTAGGGCAAAAAAAGAAAGTGACCTTAAAGCGTTTATACTTCGCTTGCAAATGAAGATGGCTTATCAAGATAACTTCGATCTCTAGGATAATTCGTTCAACAAACATGGCCCATACATAGAGATATGCTATATAGAAACATAATTCCACAATGAAACAGTAAATGCATGCAACAATTAGCCCTAAAATAGCGAAAATCCCATGATCAATGTATGTGACAAAGTAAAAGAAAATAGCATCAAAGTTGTACTTACATGTAAGAGAATATATCCAACCATCAATACATTTGCCAATAAAGAAGCTCCAAGATAAGAAAATCCAATCGAAACATCAAAATTCATCTATGCTCCAATTTGTCTCCAAGAAAGAAATGTGAAATTCTCAAGAGAGAGAATGATCCAATCCAAGTGATGATACAAATGAATTCATGTCTCTCCTATTTATACACTCATTAGGAGTTCGAATTACCTAATTTGAGCCTACATTAGCCCATCAACTAAAATAATGTGCAAATAACTATCTATTGGTGACAATCTCACCAAACTAGCTCACAAATAAAATAATAAGCCTCCCAAGAGGTCGAATGATCAATAATGTATGTCGTTGGGTTCTCTAAGAGGCCTGATGAAGTCTATAAGTGCCAAAATAATGAGTTGGACTTCCAAAAGTAACGGACAAGGGGTTGGCCCCTTGTTCTCCACATAATAACCCTGTGGTGCTTGCAATGGCTGTGAGGGCACACAAGTGACCCCATGGGTCTCCAAGTAAGTCGAATATGCTTGTAGACCATTTGTAAGGGCTCAAATGATGGTGTAGGTGATGCCACGTCATCCTCCAAGTCCTGGGTCAACTGCCAAGTGCATGGTACATTTGTGGGCCTGGCTAAGCAAAGGTGAACCAAGTGCATCTTCATCGTCCAATAGGTGAATTTCAAGCAATCTCTGAACATCTCTAGGGATCCATGGAATGTTGCCTACTGTTGTAAAGGCCCATGTCTCTTAACACACACCCTAGCACTCTGGAGGGTTAGGACCCTATATAGGGAGACCAAACCCAAGATGGAGACCACCTGCAATCTTGCATAAGATCCAATGTGTCCCCTAGCCTTCCAGTACAACAAGTCATCAAGGAAATTGAGTAAAAGAGTTTACAAACCATGGACCACAGGTGGGGACTTCATAATGGTCTGCCCTTCCATAATGGGCTTTGGCATGTGCTAATGTCTCCAAACTCCAAATGGTGTTAACCAAGTATCCCATTAGGTGGTTTCTACTTTTAAAGGGGATAATATGTCCAATGTACATCCTTTAAAAGGTGGTGTCATGTGATAAAGAGGCGAATGGAGTAGGAAATGAGAAGGGGCATCCCTAGGCCACATGCCAAGGTACAAGGGTAGCTACTAGAAGGGAAGCCCACACTATAGGAGGGAGCAATCGTGGTACATGAGGTGCCCCGGCCTTGATTTTTCCACCCTTCTTTATATGTCTTTTGCCTTTTTATGATTTTTCTTCAATTAACTGCTCGGGGCTCAAGGGGTAAGAGCATGATGTGTGAGATATAGTAGTGGATACCCCCTTTTAAGATAGGGCGGTTCATTGCCCACCAAGGGTTGGGACAATCATGAGTTCCTATATGATGGAGGCTCGTAGAACCTATAGGAAACAAGGTGATGGCCATGATGATGGGGTAGAGCTCATGTATTGGCTTTTTTCCCACATACTAAATGTGTTTGACCCAACCATCTTTTGCATTTTGTGGTACATTTTCTTGTTGAATGTAGCCAATTATGCTTTTACTTTTCTTTTTAGCTGCATCAACCTCCGGGACATCATTCCGGGCCTGACCCAAGGTGTGGGAAGGGGAGCAGGAGAGCTAGCCCTATGTGGACCCAGTGGAGGAATGTGGACCCTAGGTGGAAGAAATGAACGGGGATATAATGAGTGGAAAGGGGGCAATATATGTGGATGAGGGAGCGGGACTACACAACCAAAATCAGGGTTTCCCATGAAATACCATCCCTAAAGCCAAATGGTCGTTAAAGAGATCCAAGGTTAATATCCAAAAGGGGTCTAAGGGACGAGAGCACAGACCTAGCCCATTCTTTCGGCCGAATCCCCCCATTAATCCATGCCCAAAATTGTACATGATAAGCAAAGTTCAAACTTCAATACTCAATTACCAAGTGACAAGGCATACCTTTAAGTTTGGGAAGCCCACCTTCAAACATACGATCATGACAGATGGGTGAGGACCCACATGGCTGCTCAAGTGGCAGAGAAATGGCACAATGAGCTAGTTGGTGGCTGCAAGGGGCTGCTGGCTGCCAGCTGAGGACCATCTTGGAGAAAACAATTCCCCTAAGGATATCACCCACAAAATGGTAGGTAACAAGGCCTATGGAAAATTCAACACAATGTAGCTACACAAAACTCAAAACTAGTATTTTTGAGTTCATTGACAGATTCATTGCCTGCTCCTGGAAAACCTATGGACCATTAAGTCTGGATCTCCTATGCTTTGTTTTTTTCTGTCAAATATGGGAACCCAACTCAAGATCTGTGACAATTTCTCTGGAGAACCCATTAAAACACATGTGGGTACTCTTGATTTCCTAAGTAGAGAAAAACAACAATCTTTCTCGGTATTCAGATCTCACTTCTGTTCTCAAATGAGCACCCTCGGTATGTTGGGGAGTTTAAAATGCACAATATCTGGTTAGATTTGGTTTAGGTTATCATGGACTACGGTTCTTTCAACTCTCTGTCAATCAATTTGGTTTGAAGAAAATGAAGATCAATATTACTAGGAAAATCGCCTTCTGTATCAGTGTGCTTCTGAGACCATACAGAGTATTTTAAGTTCTATTATAAAACTTGACTGTTAATTCAATGTTGTGTCATCTTCATTACAATCCAAATGTCTTTTCAAATCCATGGGTTTTCTCCTTGTTATTTCTATCTGCTATAGATATAATGTTTATGTATACGTCACAGCAGATGGTGTTATCTATACCAACATGGAAATGGTTAAAGAGAGGTTCCTATTGTGTCCTAGTTGAATGGTGTAAGATATGGCCTTATTTTAGAAAATATTGCCCTTTACATCCTTAACACAAATTCCTATTTCAGAGAGTGACTCCCTAAAACCAATCATTCACATCTAGATTAAGTTGCGTATGTAGGATGAGTAAAGGTATGTGCTAACTAAGAAAATCCCGTATTTTCAAATGTAATGAAAAAGGCCATGGAGGTTCTGACATAAGATGTCTTTCAGTTCTTCAAAATGAGGTGGAAACGGAATCCACTTTGTCACATATTAGAATTAGAAATAAATAAATGGTAACATCAAACTCTTTTTTAATATCTGCATATCATTATTTGAAGAAGCAAACACAATCCTAAAATCTTCAGGAAAATGACTACTACAATCTATAAGGATCTCAAAATAAGATGAGGCCTTTTTTGAAACATACAAAAAGAAAAATGGAAGAATCCATTTTCAGTAAGCCCAAAAATTGTAAATGTATATCAAGATTCAAGACTACAGAGTGAACCCTATATAATACAGTAATAATTTCTAAGTAGTAGAATACTCTGAAATTGTATGGCATGGTTTGAACTTTGAACATTTTTCCATTGTATATTTATATTAATTTTCTGTGTCATGGTTATGATATGAGGCTTACTCACAGCAGACTGTACAAACACAAACACGAGTGGATGCAAACCTCACTGAATGTGCATTGCGATTAATGTGGAAAGAACTTCTAGAAAGGGCCACATATTGACACAGGGGCATTAAACATTTGGATGCAATGTGCATTGCAGTGAAAAGAAGTATAATATACCCTTCACATCAACACAGGTGTGATGATAAGAATCTAATGTGAAGATAATAAAGATTCTACTAAATGGAATATGTGAAAGTTTGACAGAAAAAAAAGCCTGAAAGAGCAATAATTTTATAGGCAGCTCCCACCAATTTAAGCATCTAATGTGAGGATAACAAGGGTTCTACTAAATGGAATATGTAAAAGCCTTGACAGGAAACAAGCCTCAAAGAGCAATCATTTCACAGGCAGCTCCCACCAATTTAGGAGATGCTTAAGAATATCAAATGAATTTTCATGAGATGAATCCACACAGCCTTTTCTTGAGTTCATTAATGGATGGACTACTGAAATACATGAAGACTTATCTAGTTCTGCAATCTCATTAAAAATATGGAATTACAAAAGCATGTAGTTTTCATGTTGAAAAATATTGCTCAAGTAGTACATTAATGTCAAAACACTTCAACTACTGAAATAATATACATACTTGCAATTGGAAGAGAACAAATCTTTTGCAATTGGCATCTCTAGAAACTAAAATGTACAACTTGCATCATTTGATGCCACTGCATTATCCCTTATTGCATTGTAGTTACTATTGGCAAGCAAAGCAGATATGCTTTGTTTTAAACTCCTTGAAGCAATGCCATTTCCCACCAAATCCTCTCTAATACTCTCCAACATAGTTGACACATCTCTCATAGTTGGACGTTCTCTAGGTGAATCTTTTGAGCATAACAAACCAACATTTAGGAAAGAAAGTATGCATTTATATGCATCATTTTCCCCAATTTCATCTCCATCCATTTTCCTCAAGAGATCATTGTCAATTACCTCCTTCAATCTATCTGGAAATGCTAAATTCACCCATTTATGCAAGTTCAAGTCTCCTACAAACATGTCACTTGTCGGTCTTTTTTTTAGTAATTATTTCCAATAACAAAATGCCATAACTATAAACATCCCCTTCGGTGGAAACCCTCTCACCCAATCCATACTCTGCATTCAAGAGAACCTTGATAAAAAACTACTGACAAGTCTATTCAAGATCGTTGCGAAAAAAATAAAAATAAACATAATGTTTTAAAAAATCCATACCTGGAGCAATGTAGCCCACAGATCCTTTCAAAACAAGTGTTGAAGTAAGTGAATCATTGGAGGTTGCACCAATTAATCTTGGAATACCAAAATCTGTCACATGGCCTATCATGTCTTCATCCAACAACACATTGCTGGGTTTTATATCACAATGCACTACTTGCACAAAAGAATCATGATGAAGATATTCCATGGCATGGGCCACATCTATGGCAATGTCTAATCGTGTTTTCAATCCCAATTCACACACATCCTCATCATTGTTGTCATCTTTATTAGGATACAAATGCTTCTCTAAGCTTCCATTAGACATAAACTGGAACACTAAAGCTTTGAAATGGAGGTTGGAACATGAGGTTATGACTCTCACAAGATTTTGATGTCGAACTTTTTGCAAGGCATTACACCCTGTTTTAAAACTCTTCATAACTTGGTCATTTTGCAAATGGAAAATCTTCACAGCAACAAGTGTGTCATCACTCAAAATTCCTTTATACACTGATCCAAAATTGCCCCTCCCCAATAAGTTTTCCTCAATAAATCCATTGGTTGCTCTAAAAAGCTCTTGATATGATATCCTTTGTTGGCTTGATTTATGGGAAATAACTTGTGGAAAATCAAATTTCTTTATATGCAAATGCAGGAATCCCAAAAGTAGACAAATAGTACAAGCCCAATAGCACCAACAATTGGCAATAGTACTTTTCTTAGAACAACAAAATGATGTTTTGTTGAAAGACATGCTGGTAAAGAAAATACTTGTGGCCCACATAAACCTGAATTTCCATTTAAGGATATGATAATGGTTTGATTTGTAGAAAATTTCCCTTCTGATATTTCCCCCTTGAGATTGTTAAAGGGCAAGTTCACATAGTAGAGCTCTTTCAACTTGCTGAGAGTAATGGGTATTGTACCTGAGAAGGAGTTAGAAAAGAGATCTAAATCCCTGAGATTTTGTAGATATCCAAGTGAATCTGGAATGGAACCTTCTAAGGAATTGTGAGATAGATTCAATGATTCAAGTGCAATGCAGCGTCCAAGCGTCGGTGGAATCACACCGGTCAATAAATTGGCAGAAATGTCTATAGCTAAAGCATTTCTAAGTTTCCCAATCTCAGGAGGCAGAGGGCCTTCCAACAAATTTCATGACAAATTTAAATAAAGATTCAAGTAAGGAAGAGTAGCAACTTCCCGCGGTATTTTTCCACTGAGTCTATTGTGAGACAAGTCAAGTAATGCTAAATTCTTGCAATCTCCTAAGCTGGTAGGTATTTTCTCTGAAAAGTAGTTGTGATGAAGATAAATGATCCTTAGTTGTTCAAGATGGTGTAAGGAATTGGGAATTTTTCCAGAAAGCATGTTTCTACTAATATCAAGGAGACCTAGATGTCTTAAGTGTTTCAAATCATTAGGGATATTTCCTTCTAATCTATTGTTTCCTAAATCTAATCTTTCTAGTTTTTCAAGGTTACCTAATGGTGGTACACTGCTATTTAAAAGATTTCCACTTAAATTTAGGAAGGTTAGGTTGGTAAGATTGCCAATATGGGGAGGGATGTTTCCTTCTATTATGTTGTTTGATAATGACAAGTAAGACAAATTCACAGAAAGCATGCTCATGGCAAGGGGCAAAGCACCACTTAGTTTATTGTCACTGAAGTCTAGTTCTTTTAGGTGGGAACAATTGGTGAGAGATACAAGAAAGGGCATGGTTGTAGTGCTTCCACTATCAAATTGATTAGATTGTATGTCTAGTTCTTCCAGGAGTGATAAGCTACCCAACTCTATTGGCACACTCCCACTCAACTTACTATTGCCGATTGATATTATCATAAGCTTGGAACAATTGCCAATGGAATTTGGTATGTTTCCACTTAGTTGATTTCCCCATAAATAGAGACCATTCAAGTTAGAGATATATGACAAGGAAGTGGGAATGATGCCTACCAATTTGTTCTCAGATAAAGAGTTTGAAGATTGGTGAGCAGACCCAAATCTTCTTGAATGGCGCCAGTAAATTTGTTATGAGATATATCCAAGTAGTTCAAAGCAGAGATATTTGATAAAAAAGTGGGAATGGTACCGGACAGTTCATTGCTATGGAGAATAAGTATTTGCAAACTGGTGAGCAGACGTAATTCCTGTGGAATCATGCCAGTGAGGTTTTCAAAAATAATCAAAGATCTCAAGGTAGAGATATTTGACAAAGTGGTAGGAATGGTGCCAGACAACTCATTTTTTGATAGGTCAACTACTTCTAAACTAGTGAGCACACCCAATTGTGGAGGAATGGCACCAGTGAGACAATTACCTCCTAATGCCAAATCTGTCAACGCTGAAAAATTCGCTATGAAAGAGGGAATGGTACCTGTGAGGCTGTTTGCTCCCAAGTTTAGGACTTGCAGATGTGTCAGGGAACCCAACTCTATGGGGACATTTCCGTCCAGCTGATTGAAAGACAATGTAAGCGTTCTCAAACGAAAGAGGCGCCCCAGTTGAAGTGGGATATATCCGTGAAGCATATTTCCGGAAAGATCCAGTGAGTGGAGGAACGACAAATTGCCGAGTGAAGGAGAAATGATGCCTTGCAGGTCCATGGAGGTGAGGTCAAGCGCGATCACTCTGTCCATTTGGTGGTGGCGGCGGCGGCATGTAACGCCACTCCAGTTGCACAATGGGACATCTGAACTCCAGTCAGCCATGGAATGATGAGGATCGCTTGTGATGGACGACTTGAACTCCAGTAGCGATTGTCGATCATCATGAAATGAGTGAGCAAAGGAGGAAAGGAAGAAAGAAAAGAATAGCAGAGAAAGTGGAAAAGAAAAACAGAGCGTCGTCATGTTCGAAACGGAAACCGAAATGGAGAAGGAGGAGAGACTCGTGAAATTGAGTTTTAGGACTTGCAGGTGTGTCAGGGAACCCAACTCTATGGGGATGTGTCCGTCCAGCTGATTGAAAGACAACGTAAGCGTTCTCAAATGAAAGAGGCGCCCCAGTTGAAGTGGGATATATCCGTGAAGCATATTTCCGGAAAGATCCAGTGAGTGGAGGAACGACAAATTGCCGAGCGAAGGAGAAACGATGCCTTGCAGGTCCATGGCGGTAAGGTCAAGCGCGATCACTCTGTCCATTTGATGGTGGTGGCGGCAGGTAACGCCACTCCAGTTGCAGAATGGGGTATCTGAACTCCAATCAGCCATGGATTGATGAGGATCTCTTGTGATGGACGACTTGAACTCCAGCAGCGATTGTCGATCATCATGAAATGAGTGAGCAGAGGAGGAAAGGAAGAAAGACAAGAATAGCAGAGAAAGTGGCAAAGACAAACAGAGCGTCGTCATGGTCGAAACGGAAACTCAAATGTAGAAGGAATCGGGGGAAACTATACCAAAATATAAATGGAAAGGATCGTGAAATTGAGTTTTATGCGCAATCTCACGGCTATTTAACATTGAGAAGCCGAAATATTCGCCCGCTCATCCTCTTTCTCTCCATTCGCAGAGCTTTCAAAATCAAATCAACTCAATGTAGTTTCCATTTCAATCTACCTTTATAATTTTAGTGAACTTTGAATCGATCCCATATTCAAAATTATAATTTGAATAACTAAAATTATCATTTGAATAATTCTTTGTTGACCAAATTCCACGAAATTCTGACAAACATGAGCATGAAGAGTCGAGATATTCGCTCAGGTGTACTCCTTTCAAATTTCGTAAATACGCAGAGCTTGCAAAACTAATTATCATTTGCATTCTCATTTGAGTCGAACAAGACAACTGCTTACAGTAAACATAATTTCGGGGCAGATAAAAGCGTATAGGTTGGCCCACTGGTGCTAAATAGTAAACATAATTTCAAACACACACCAGAGCCCACATCCCACATCACTGGCCCACTAGCACTAAAAGGCAAACATAATTTCAACACACCAAAGACATCACTGGCCCACTAGTACTTAAAAGTAAACCTAATTTCAACACACCAAAGCCCACATATTGGCCCACTAGTACTAAAAAGTAAAATATAATTTCAACACACTAAAGCCTAAATGTTATAAAATTCAAAAGTAAAAAGTGGAAATAAAAGTGAAGATTTAAAATAAAATACTATGAATTCTCACTAAAATCAAATTTCATTGAAAATGCAAAGAAGATGGTAATGCTTATTTCGGAGATTTTTGTTAAAATGAAATTATTTAAATACTAAATCAAAAGGTTGTTTTGATTAAATGTGAATGAAATAAAATTTGGTTTAAAGTATATTTTAAAATTGTTTTTGTTTGGTTAAGAGTTTGTTTTTTTTAGACTTAAGGAAACATGTTAGCGACTCAAGACCCGGAGGTATCTAGCAAGAGCGAAAGTTTGCCCCCTTATGAAACATTAGCAAGTAATCTCAAGTGGTGTTGTTTTCCTTGAATAACAATGATGAATCAGCATGCATTTGAGGGTAGCAACTAGTGATGTTTAGCCTCACTATTGGTTTGACATTGAGACAACTAAATTATGATAGGTTTTCTCATTGTCAACTTCTTTTGCTATATTGCCACCTCCCACATTTACCCACTTTCATTGATTTATTGGGGTAAACATGAGTGGAGCATTACTATGTGTTGGGAACGAGTCCCCTAGAGTCAATTTTGGGGTTAAAAGCCCAAGTTTTTGTATAAAGAATGTAAAGTCTCCGCATTTTGTGGTCGTAAAGCGCGAAGATGTAAAGAGTCATAAAGGGTTTCCGCCCTTTGTTTATGTAAGTCATGTCGGCTTTAGGAGATCTACCCATGGTCCGCGGACCATGGGATTGTATAAAAAGGAAGTCTTAGAAGAGTCTAAGGCAGTTTTTAGAGTTCATCATAGAAGAGTCATTGATGTAATGGGTCTGTGAGAGCTAAGAGTGAAGAGTCTTAGCGTAGGAAAGAGGCTCTACAGTTGTGTGCATAGAGGCCTAGGGTAGAAGTCCGCAATTGAGTGCGCGAACCCCTGTAGCTATGTGCGCAGGGTAGTTAGAGTCTGTAAAGGAGATCTAAACATCAATAAAGAGAACTATTCTGGAATTATCTATATATGAGCTATTTTACTTCTGTTGTGAATGCATGTGATTATGTTATGTTGAATATTGGGTTTATGATTTAATGTTGTATCGATGCATGAATCTACATGTTTTGCTTTGTTATATGAACGCAAGTAAGAATATCTGTTTACGCGAAGATAATCATAATTATGTTGAAGTTATCAATTACTTAAACTAATTTGGGTAAAACAGCGGTAAGAGTAATTACAAAGGTGCGTAAGTGTATGAATCGCCTATTTAGGGTATGTGAAGGACATTCGTGGACCTTCGCGGAGGTCTAGAGAAAATATAAGAAAAATATATCGATAAGCCCTAAAAGGCTTATCGATTTGCGCAAATGCAGAATTAGGGTAGAAAACGACATCACTAACATCTCAGGGTGCAAAAACTGGGTTCCTACATCCCCCCATACTTCTTCGGGTGAAACTTCAATCCGCGCTCCACGGATTGATGTCGAAAGGGCCAGTAGTGTAGGGATTTGCTTGGCTAATTAATGTTGAACCTGGGTCATGGCCCATCAACCCAACAAATGGTTCCGTTGCTGGGACTGGGATCTGCATAAACAGATGTGTGATTTTGCATCACTAAAATCCGACTAAGAAGGAAATTGAAGACTGGTTGGATAGGAAGATCCATAAATTCATAGCGCAAGAGAACAAGAATCCATGATTGACGAAAGAACAGTGGTTGGACAAATATCTGCACATAGAGATACACGAAATCTTCTTTTGTTCTCCCTCGGTTGAATTATATGAGTGGATCGTGAAATTGGCAAACGGACAAGGAAGGTGGAGGCTTGACGGTCCGATAGTCTGGCCCCCGGAGTTAGTGCAGATATTAGAAGTCTCTAAAGATAAGATCGCACGCGTTGTCGATCATTGGCTCAATCATATCATAGGAGGATTTGTGACAGAGTTCGCGGTCGATACTTCAGTCAGTTACAACGAAGCAGAGCGATGCTTCTTCAAGGGACCGCGAGGTAAGTATTTAAGGTCTTTAAATACTTGGATTAAGATGCTCTTGTGTGAAAATCGGGTTATGCAGTTACCTTGATGTTTGGAGCTACACGAAGTGGAAAGATCTTCAAGGACAGAGGGAAAACATGCCCTGAATATAGCCCGTTGATTGGACCTCCTTTGAGTGACGATGAGGAAGCAGTGCAGGCTTCTTTGCAGAGTGTTGTTCAGTTGATAAGACAAGGGTTCCCGCGAATACCCCATCCACCCACACCACCTCCATCTTCATCTCCACCGCATACACCTTCGCCTACACCATCGCCACCGTTCGGCATGGCGAACTCAATGAAGCTACCTGTATTCAAGGGCTTGTGAAACAAGGATCCAAGCCAGTTTTGGTTCGTCACGAAGGTTGTATGGGAAGCTTAGGGTATTACAGATGATCAGATGAAGAAAGCAATGTTGGTTAGTGCTTTGCAGGAACGTGCGTTAACGTGGTACATTAAGTACTGCACTGATAACCCGACGGCTGCGTTGGCAGATATTCAGACCACGCCGAATAAGGAATTCAGTAGACTTAAGTCTGAAGCACAATCTATTGTGGGATTCAAAGAGATCGTGATGAAGCATAGTGAGACACCCTGGGATTTGGACCAAATATTGAAGTGCATGATCCACAAGCTAACATGAATCTAATGGATGGGAAACACCACGAATGGTTTGTGGCTTCGCTCCTGCCCCATTTAAGGGTTGCTTTATCACAGCAAAAGATTGGGACCGAGGCGGAAGCTCTGGAAATTGCGATGAGATTGCATGAGACACTGATGCAAGATGCTAATTTGGGAGTTCAGCAGATTCACATGCAGTTACAAAATCTTTGCCTAGAAATTCAAAGTCTGAAGAACGATAGAACAGTTCGGCCAAAGGTGCGCGAAGAAATTTGGTGCCTCAAATGCAAAAGTCAAGGGCATGACAAAGATCACTTCCCAGTGTTTGTGAATTATGTTGCAGCAGGAGAACCAATGTCTCTGAGGCCGGAGGCTCAAGCAGGGCCAAGTGCAGGGCCCGTGCTATGGTGTGCTATCTGTTAGGTAGCTGGACCAGATCTATAAGATAACGGCGCAAGTTCAAGATTGGGTGAATCCAATAGCGGATGGATGTATTGCATGGGACAACAAAATTTCTTGCACTTCGGATTCAGATGAGGAATTGGAAGACTCGCATAATCGATTGCATGACGTGTCTACGTTGCACTGCAATATGATGACTAAATCGATGCGTTGTGTATCATCAGAGGAAATAAGTCTGCCCTATTATGATGGTTTGATTGACGTTGATAAATTTTTGGATGTATTTGAGAGGAAAGTGCCCGAGAAGCATCGCTTCGAGGCCTTGGATTTGGCATTGCGCGCTACGCCCACAAGATGGTGGGGTATGCACAAAGATAGTTTCGATGATTGTCGTGAATACAAAAAAATTATGAGAATATGCTTTGGTCATTTGAAAGTGCGCTTAACAAAGAAATGCGATGGGATAAATGATCCACGTGATCACTTGGCCAAATGGACTGAAGTTTATGGAGCAGAGCTTCAGCCTAAGTGGGTGCATATGTTTTGTCATACTTTGGATGTCATACCGATGAATTGGTACTTGGAAACAAAGCTCCTGTTGAAAAGTGTGCAACAAGAAATGCTAAATTTAGAAGGTGCTATAAATAAAAGTCCTAAAAATAGCATGTCTAAAAATAGCAGTTTGGCTAGTGAGGTCATTGGCCACCTTGGGTGTGAGGTGAAACTGCTAAAAATAGAAAGTTCTAAAAATAGAATTTCTAGGTCCCTCCCTATTTTTACCAGTCCCTGGTCTAACCATAGGAAGTAAAAACGAATTTGGTCTTAACAACAGTTTAAAATATTAATTAATTAATCTCCATGAGTTAATTAGTTATGGAAAATTAAACTAGAAGTCTTTGTGAGATCATGCAATTATTTTCTCTCTTGATTTAGGAATTTATCCCTTGATTAAAGGAGATAAGGTTCAGTTCTATAATGAGAGGATCAGTTGACTTAGTTTTACTTAGTCAAGTCCAGTTAGATTAATTTAACAAGTTGTTAAATTAATGAAATATAGTTTGTTAATGCTTGCATGCATGTGACAACTATTATTTTAGATAACTGAGCATTCCCTCATGGATAACTGATGCTTTTCAGTTCTGACAAAGACCCAGTTGAGATCAGATGAGGGACAATGTACTATCAGATGCTTGGATATTTCTAGTAAGTATTCCTTGCATGGAGAAGGATCTATTTCCAAGAGAAATACGTATTATAGGAGATTGGAGGACTTGTGGCCTATATATTGAGGCCTAGTGAGTCTATGATCTTCATCTTTTGATTGCAGGAAGTACATGATAGCTCTTGAGCTAATATTTTTTGTAGACAGAAGAGGATTTCCACTTGATTGATAATACAGTGTTGGGGTTTTATGCTGGTGCTTTCCCCAGTGATATATCTTGTGTTATGTGTGATTATTTCTCTTGATCAGTTATATGTGTTTATGCTTGATGTTGCTCATGAAATCGATTTTGCTTCCGCTTAATGTTTTGTAGAACTAGATCAAGTATTATGCTTTAGGACATTGCATATATCAGTTTGATCTACAGGTGAGAATTTCTACATGGTATCAGAGCACTGGTAATCAAGCAAGGAACAATTTACAGGCAAGAGAAAGAAAGTCGAAGTTTATTATTCAGGATATAGATATCTAGTTCTCATCACAATTCAGATTTCATCCAGATGGCCTTCACTGGTTTGAGGCTTGAGTATGCCCTTGATGGCAGCTCAAACTATATAGCTTGGAAGGATCGCATGGAAGTAGTATTGGAAGATAATGGCATTAAGGACTACATTGACTAAGATTTCCCTAAGCCTACTAATGCTACTTAGGTTGCAGACTGGAAGAAGAATGTGGCTAGAGCTAGGAGAATCATCCTGAGGGAGTTCGAGATCACATAGTCTCGAGCCTCCATGGGAAGGAGACTCCATTTGCAATGTGGAAAACATTGAAACATTTATATCATAATAGCAGTGATCAGAGGAAGCTGGCACTGAAGGACAAGCTTTTAAAGATCAAGTGTAAGAAGGGTGATACGATCACTACATTCCTAAACAAACTCACCAACTACATAGATGAGCTTGCAAGCATAGGGATCACTACCACTGATGATGATATGGTGAGTCTAGCACTTCTTGGCCTTCCTAAGAGTTGGCATAGTTACCAGGACTTGGTTAATGGAAGGGACAAACTGCCAGATTGGGAATGACTATGGTCGGATTTGATGCAGGAGGAGATCAGACGGAACACCAGAGATGGAGCTTCTTCATCAAAGCATGATGAGGAAGAGAACTTGGATTTAGCATCTAAAGCTAAGAAGGGGAAAGGGAAGTCATCCCAATCCAATTCTTTTGAAGGAGGGAAGAAGTTTGACAAGTCGAAGGTGAGATGCTTTCATTGTAATGATTTGGGTCATTATGCTACTAGTTGCCCAAAGAAGAAGTCCAAGAGGGGTTCCTCCAAGGAATCTGATAGTGATGCATTAGCTTCACAATTTGAGATGGATTTCTCACCGATTGCATGCATGGTTTCATCCAACATAGGATGTGTTTGGTACTTGGACAGTGGAGCTTCTTTCCACATTTTAGGTGATAGGACTATTTTCAACACTTTGGAGAAGGATCTCCAGATACGGATCGAGATGGCCTAAAATAACATAGACACACACCAACACATGAGTCTGTAGTTCTCGGATATATCTTTCTAACGAGATATTGTGTGCGTCAAACGTAGATTGTATGCCAAAGGTACAACCGCGGGAAGTTGATGTACTAATTTACCCAAACGGGGCCCACAGTTTGGCATTTGTCTTCTAGGGTTAGGTTTTTGGATGTTTAGGGTTTTCCATTGTTTATCAAAAATAAATAGGCCTTTGAGCCTCATTGTAACACAGTTCAAAGGCATGTAGTCGCCGCATCTCTTCTCAGAGATAAGCTACCATCACCTTAGCTAGTTTATTTCTATTTCTGTTTGTAAGCATATTTCAGTATTTTACAGTAATGAAATGAAGTATTATTTCTACTGCATCTCTATATGTATGGTTATATCTGTAATTTGTTGCATTCCTGTTTAAATCCGAATAAGTCACTTTGAAGATATTATACACTTCCTGACAATGGGAACAACTTGAGAAGGGTACACTAGCCAGAAAAAGAAGGAATTGGTGTTACACGCGGCAAACTTTTCTGTCATAGCAGGACGTTGGTATAAAATGGGCTTAGATGAAATATTGCGGCACTATGTGCCTGAGTTTGAGTGAAACAACATCCTCACTGAGGCCCATGGAGGGGTTGCGAGAGGACATTATGCAAGAAAAAACAACAACACAGAATATTTTACGCATTGGGTTGTGGTGGCCGACCCTGCATTGGGATTCAAAAGCATATTGTAGGGCATGCGATGCATTTCAAAGGACTGACAGGCCATCGTGAAGCGATGAGCTGCCTCTGAATCCGCAGATGTCATTGCAACCATTCGAGAAGTGGGCCATTGTCTTTGTATGACCGATTCAGCCTCCAGGAAAAAAGATGGGTGCGTAATACATCATCATCGCGACTGAGTATTTAACCAGATGGGTAGAGGCACAACATGTAAAGGACTATACAGGGGAAATAATAGCAAAGTTCATCTTTGAATATGTGTTGAAAAGGTTTGGGAGGTCGAAGATTTTTATGAGCGATCGCGGTACGCATTTTCTTAATGAGATTATCAGCACGTTGATGGAGGAATTCCAGGTTTATCATCAGAAGAGTATGCCTTATCACTCGCAGGCTAATGGGACGGTAGAAGCGTTTAATAAGATATTAGAAAATACATTGACAAAGGTTTACAATGCACAAAGGAATGATTGGGACGTGCGTGTACCCGCGATACTATGGGCTTACAGGATGACTTGCAAAAGGTTGACTGGACAAACTCCTTTCAGGTTGGTTTATGGCGTAGAAGTTGTGATGCCGATGGAGTACATTGTACCTAGCCTGTGCATAGCGGCATTCATAGGAATGGCGGATCGCAGAGCCCTGGAATAGAGGCTCGCGCAGCTGACAGAGATTGAAGAAGATAGATTTTTGGCTAGATTCCATTAGCAAGTTTAAAAGGAGCGCGAAAAGGCATGGCACGATCGGCACATCAAACTGGACACCTTCAAGGTAAACGATTTGGTTTTATTATATGACAGTAAGTTTGACAAATTTCCAGGAAAATTTCGGATGCATTGGCTGGGGCCATATGTCATCAAGGAGATTACCAATGGTGAAGAAGTTCAGTTGGTGAAGTTAAATGGAGATCCTTTCCCAGGAAAGGTAAATGGTAGCTGATTGAAGCCATACACCAGGATTTGGCTAGATGACTATATGGTGGAAGCACAGTCTTAGAGCTCTAGGCAGCTGAAAGGAGGCACAGGACTATAAACTACATTGCCTAAGTTGTAGAGTTGCGCGATGGAACTGCGTGGAAGGGAGGAATGTCACAACGTCAGCCGAAGCGCAAGGGGAGTTGTGCTATTGAAGGAGAGACCGCGCAGGGCAGCTGCAAAGTGATCGTTATGGTCACTATTCATGATTTGATAGTGGAAAAATGGCTAATTAGAGTGGGGGTGGCATTTAAGTCAGAATTTAAGAGCAATATCTTTGAAAATATACCACCAATCTAGCATTTATGAGTGGATTTTGGGGGGAACGGTCGGATTTGAATTCGACTTTTCTTATAAATTACAGATGGTTGCCCAATGAAAAACACTTTGCATTTTGAGAATTGAGGTGTTGAGCTATCAAGCGCGCATGAACCTTGATAGTTTTGAGGCTTTGGTGGCGAGCTCAGTGTTTGATAAGTTGCCTAAGGGAACCTAAGAGCTCCTTACTAGCATCATGTCGGCGCCCGTGGAAACTGTAACCGATGAGGGATCGATGGCATCTGAGGGAGCTTCCCCTAATATTGCAAGTGTAGAGGTTCCCGCATAATTACCAAAATCACCGAGGTAACCCAGGCTAAGGCCTACACTGACCCGAGAGGGTCCAAAGACAAAGAAGGATAAGTAGAAAGTGGCATAGCGAGTGCGTGCGTCGCCCAAGAAACACCTGTAGAAATAAAAGCCCACCACAAAGGAGAAAGGCAAGGTGGAGAACCTATAATCTAAGGAGGGCGCCGAAGATATGGATATGGGCACAGAGGACATTGACATTGAGGGCATAGACCCTATTTCCAAGTTACCCGAATACATACCTCCGCGTCAAGGTAAGGTGAAGGTCCTGAAGGACCCTGATGAGGGAAAGTTTATGCTAAATACCTCGTTGCTACCAGACCAGATCATGTTTGAAGGATCGCGCTTGGCACACATCCCCTTTCTTAAGCTGGAGGATTGGGACTTGGCGGACACAGAGTGATTCCCCCACTTGGCGACTGATACCTTTATGACCCGCGTTTTCTATAAAGATTTTGGTGTCACCGCGTTGGAGCCAAGGAAGTGGATTAGAGGGGTGGACATGGCAGGACTGTTAAACCTGCTATGGGTGCCACATTACCACCATGCACCCATAACCTTGATGGTGATCAAACAAATGTTATGCTTGGTGCATAACGTGTGTCTGTGGTTAGGAGAACTGATACCCATCACGGATATGTTGATCCATAGGATCATATTGCTACCGCATTCAGGGTTTAATCTGGCCATGGCATTTGGGGGAAAGATGGGGAGCGCGACCTCACCGAGAGAATGAAGGACAAATTCAAGCTTGCGAAGGAATCGTGTGGATACTCAACCTCCAGCATAATTGACCCCATGGTTAAGGTAGCCACCCAGATTTTGGCTGGGAAAATAATGAGGAAGTGTCACGCAGATGAAGTGTCGGCACTAGTGGTGTCATTAGCGACCCAATGCATGGAGGGCATACAATTCAATTGGGCACGCTACCTTTGCAGTGAGTTTCTCGTGAACTGCAGAGAAGCACAAGACCAAATTAAGACCTTCCATTATGCCTGGATTTTACTCTCAATTGTGTTGGTCGCATGGGAATCACCGAAGGACGGTCAGTTTCCTCCGGTCGCGTTAGATCTACCAGAAGCAGTGAAGTCTGCCTCACTCTGGGCCACCAAGGACGTCGCGAGGGTCAAGGACAGTCAAATATTTTGGGTGTTGATGGAGGCAAGCATCCGTGCCGCGATAAACCGCAAGTCGAGGCTCTCCCCAACTGTCTTTGAGCAGTTGTCAGGATATGTGGAGTTCAAAGAAAACTTCCACTGTGTCTCCATCTGGGCACGGAAGGACCCCGAGAAGAAATGATATGATCTTCCATACTTGGAAACGAGCGATGCAATCACAGCAGTCTTTGAGAGTTGGCCAACAGAGTGGCGCACAACCTCAGATTTGTCAGTAGGATCCAGTAAGTTTGCCGCAAAGCAGAATAAGGAAGAAGCTCGGTTAAAGATGCAGCAGTTGGTTGACATTAGGAAAAAGGACGCTGAGGAAAAGGCTAAAGCAGAGTGCGCTGCTAAGGAGTGGGCAGAAGAAAAGGAAGAAGAGGAAGAGCATGACTCTAATAGAAGTCAGAGGTCTCCTTTGCCCAGACGGAGGAAGAAGAGCAGCAATCAGGACAGGGAGGTGCAGACCCAAAGACTACTCCATTCTGGGTTAAGCGCACTAGGGAGCAAGAAAAAGTAGGGTCGCGGAAGAAGTCCAAGTCTAGCAAATCATCGCTTGACCCAATCATCTTGACTTAAGGTGATCTGAATGACATCGGGGACACCGTAAGGGACGCGACCGCGTTTGAGCAGCAACATAAACAAGCCTTGGATTCCATTCAGACGAGTCTGCACGAGCTGCATATCCAGGCTACTCAAGTGCAGACCAATGTTGGGCGGGGCAGCGCAATGTCAACTAGGTTAGCGCTTGGAACCTCAGAAGCAGTGCAGATGGTTCGATCTATGGATCCTCGGGCTGTCGCCATGTCGGATGGAGCTTTGACTGTAGAATTAGAAGCTGACAGATCCACCATTAGCGCTCTCAAGAAGGTTGGATTGAACCTGGTCGCGCTTCTAAGTGAAGCCCTTCACACCCTGCAAGACGACGTGATCACGAAACTTCGGGCCCGAGAGCAATGCATGCTAAATGTGATCAACAAATAGAAGGCTAACAATGCCCAGATGTTTTTCAAAAATACTTTTACGATTGATCTCCTTAAGAAGACCACAGAGAAGAATGAGTGCACCACAGTCGTGGTAGCTGAAGCATAGAGAACCATTTCGGAGCTGCATATCCTAGAAGATGTGTCGGTCGACGCCAGAATCTAAAAGCTCGCTATAGGTGTGCATGACACAAGGACAAATCTGGCTAAGGTTCAGTTTGAGCTGAACCTTAAGATCATAGAGCTTACGGTGAAGGCCTAGCCTTCGACTCCACCAGAAGTCAGAGAGCAGTGCAAGGCAGCTATCAAGGATGCAGTTGCAGCAGTAGATGCCGCAGTGAAGGATTGCACTACGCTCTTCGAGCAGTCGCTTGAAGTAGTTACCAGCCTCCAGGAAGATCCCAACCTGCAGAGGATAGAAACAGAGGCGATGGAACTGCAGTAGAAATATGATGAAGTCAGAGCGACAGTGTGCATCGTCGCCATCACACAGCTGTTGGTGAAGCTGCTGGAAGCAAAGGCACTGAAGGAACAGGTGGACGCAACACAACACATGGAGGCAATACTGAAGGCCAGATTGGGGCCATGGCAAGATGAAGCCTATGTGCTCACAACCACCATTGAAGGAAAATTGGCTAGTCTGTAGGAAACTCAGCATAAAATATAGGCAGATAGCGCAGGACTAGTGACGGAGCAGCTAGTAGATCAATTTAAGTAGGCAGTGATACATTGTACGACCGAGGTTGCAGTAGTGCAAGTGGAGCTGGGAGGTCTTTGCAACAAGATCTTCATGCCAACAGAGTGACTCAGGGACGAGTCACCATATTTGTGTTGGGGGCTTGTTGGGAACAGGTCCCCTAGAGTCAATTTTGGGGTTAAAAGCCCAAATTTTTGTATAAAGAATGTAAAGTCTCCGCATTTTTTGGTCACGGAGCGCAAACATGTAAAGAGTCATAAAGGGTTTCTGCCCTTCGTTTATGTAATTCCTGTTGGCTTTAGGAGATCTACCCATGGTTCGCGGACCATGAGATTGTATAAAAAGGAAGTCGTAGAAGAGTCTAAGGCAGTTTTTAGAGTTCATCATAGAAGAGTCATTGATGTAATGGGTCTGTGAGAGCTAAGGGTGAAGAGTCTTAGCATAGGAAAGAGGCTCTGCAACTGTATGCGCAGAGGCCTAGGGTAGAAGTCCATAGCTGAGTGCACAGACCCCTGTAGCTATGTGTGCAGGGTAGTTAGAGTCTGTAAAGGAGATCTGAACATCAATAAAGAGAACTATTATGGAATTATCTGTGTATGAGCTATTTTACTTCTGTTATGAATGCATGCGATTATGTTATGTAGAATACTGGGTTTATGATTTAATGTTGTATTGATGCGTGAATCTACATGTTTTGCTTTGTTATATGAACACAAGTAAGAATATCTGTTTACGCGAAGATAATCATAATTCGTGTTGAAGTTATCAATTACTTAAGCTAATATAGGTAAAATAGCGGTAAGAGTAATTACAGAGGTGCATAAGTGTCTAAATCGCCTATTTAGGGTACATGAAGGATAGTTGTGGACCTTCACGAAGGTCTAGAGAAAGTATAAGAAAAGTATATCAATAATCCCTAAAAGGCTTATCGATCTGCGCAAAGGAAAAATTAGGGTACATCACTACCATCTTAGGGTGCAAAAAATTGGTTCCTGCATCCCCCCATACTGCTTCAGGTGAGACTTCAGTCCGCGCTTTGCAGATTGATGCCAAAAGGGCTAGTAGTGTAGGGATTTTCTTGGCTAATTAATGTTGAACTTGGGTCATGTCCCATCAATCGAACACTATGACATTATTTAACTCCCTAAGTATAGTTAAGAAAGTGGAATCGACAAACCAAAACTTTGTTGATCCTCCTCAGGAGCTACAGGACCCCCAAGAGCCAAACAACCACTCATAGTGCCCAAACCCTCAGTTAACTTTTTTCAGTGATATGAACTCCCAAATGTAGGAATAACACTGCCTAAATTCAATTGTAACCTTTTAGTCGCATCAATTACTCTTCCTCCCAGCGACTGTAATCTAATTTACTCAGTTTTGTGCATGTGACCTCGAGATCTGAGCCACTCTTCAGAGCTAGGGTCCATACCTCTGCCTAGAACTTGATGAAACTTTCTAGAATGATAAATGACACATAGATGAATATTTTAACAAAACTTAGACAAGGAATTGACCTAACCTTATCTAACAATGATATTTATTCCATTAAACACATAGTGAAGATGAAATCTACAAGTCATGAATGCATATCTCAACATAGAGGTCTGAATCTTATTTGAGAATCATCAAGGTGGTCTAATGCCCTCTCACAGTAGTTGCATTAACATCTATTAGGTATGCATTCAATATCCATTTAACAAACAAAGATGATAATAGTCATAACTTGAATATGTCGCAAAATCATGCTTATAACCAGGATCTAACCAGATTAATAACAATGATAGAACAACCATCAAAGCCACATCATAACATGTACATTTACTCATAAAATACATGAGGAATTTAGCTCTTATTAACATATGAAAAATCTAACCAATTCAAAGACTTCCATGTACCACTCGACCATAGATTGGGCTGAGCCAAAGTTTTCTTTCAGCCAATCACCCTTGTGCCATATTCTAAGCATAAATGTGGGATATCATGGGATAAACCAATTCATAAACAACCAAGGGAATCCATAGGTTAAACCTGTTGGACATTGGATAAACCAATACTCCTTGTGTGTTTCATGACATGGACTAACCTCCTCTTGAGTATCCTTGTCTCTGGCGATGTGATCGTTGACTAACACCTGCGGGTTTTGGTCTAACGACAATCGTGATTCCCAACAAGTGGTATTAGAGCGTAGGTCACGAGTTTGATACACACCCATCTCATGTTGGGGGGATATTATTGGACATTGGATAAACCAACGCTCCCCGTGTATTTCGCGACATGGACTAACCACCTCTCATGGATCCTTATCACTGGCGATGCGTTTGTTAACTAACACCTGCGGGTTTTGGTCTAACGACAATCGTGATACCCAACAAAACCACCTCCACCCTCACACTACTGAGATCTCACCTAAATCAGTCCCTATATCACAAAACCAAACCAATATTGGATGCCTCAGAATTCCTTCACCATCCCTTGAGGAATGTAACACCCTCCTCCCACATCTACCCAAGTAACCGACCAACCGGGGTAAATAGGTGAGGAGAGGCTACTATGATGGGATTCAAGCTCCTATGTGACCTTAGGGAACTGGAATCAACGGAAACACAACATACAGACCTTCCACATCATCATGAGGACTCCCATGAATCATCCCAACCCTTTTGAAAACCAACCCCTGGGTCCCATTGAGTTTTTATACTAATTAACTCATGGACTCTCCCATGCTATGGGCATGCCAATGTCGAGAGCAATCTGGACACTCCCACAGCATGGCATGCCAACGTCTAGGGACCATTTTTCTCAGTATTGTGCCAGTGTCCCCGAGATTTGAGCCACTTTTTCAAGCCCAAAGCCTAGGTCAATGCCTAGAATTAAATAGCACATTCAAAACATAAATATAATAAGGGATGATGATGCAAATGCAATTAATTAAACAAGGGCTTGATTGGACCCCTACTAGCCATGACCGAAATTTCATCAAACATATCACAAATATGTAATCTATAGGTGTAAACTACAGATTTAATCATAGGGGCCTCATACTTATTTGTTAATTGCTAAGAAGCAATGTTCCCTTATATCATTAGCTACATTATCATCTATTAGGTCATAGATACATTGTTCATTCATTTACAAATCAAAACATGAAGAAATCCATACATCATCACTATCATAATACATTCTTATAACCAACATAATAACAACAAAGATATCAAGGATACATTAGCCATAAAATCCACATATAAACCAATACATTTATACATGAGAGATGAAGGAGAGAAACTCATATTGATGAATGGAAAGTCCAACCCGAGATGGGACTATCACGTTCCACCTAACCATAGAATGGCTGAGCCAAATCTCTCTTCAGTCATTCACCCTCGTGCCATAACCCAAGCATGAATGTGGGACTCAAACCAAAAGAACCAACCAGGGCATCTCGAGGCTAAAGCACCTTCCCCTCGTCAATAAAAACCAGGCTTTACCTTAACCCATCCTGGATCATTAGGCCAACACAATAAACATGTCATAAGATCTCCATCAGATCACTAAGGCAAAACAAGCATGGATGTCACCGTATTTCTCCACCTACACCGTGAGGAATTTTCCTATCTCCTAGTCTCTCAAACTTTACCTCAATCCACATCGGATCACTAAGCCCTAAACTGAGACCCACTCTCTAAGCTTCACCACATATCCCATCCCGAGATTACTAGGCCTGATGGAGAGCACCCACCTCTAGACTTTATCATATATCCCACCATGCACTGGTCGAGGATTCCTAGGCCCACCGAGGAAATACAAAATTTGGCTTTACCGCAACTCACAGTTCAATTCAAGGGTCACTAGGTCATGTGCTCTATCATTCGAAGATCCACCTCACTCAGCTTTGAATCCATCAGGCAATCTAGTTCAACCAAAACATGATAACCCCATTACACCATGGCTATCGAGAAAATGGCAAGGCTAGGCTGAAAACATCACCACACCTAGGAAAACCCATGCTATAATAGCAAAAGAACCACATGCAATATGATGCATGCCAAATATAGCAAGGAAAACACACATGCAAATCGATACTTACAAAGAATCTTGCTTTCTCATTCCTTCCTCTTGCCCTCTTTTCCTTTCTTGATCTAATGCCAAAGTGCTCCAAGAAAACTCTAAGTGTCCAAGAGTGAGTGAGAGAGAAAGAATTATGAGAGAGATCCAAAACTGAACTCACAAAAGGTACCAACTGATCCTCAGAAGCCTTTTTATCAATGAGGCCTCTATTTTCTTCATTTTTCCTCCTCACATGCAACATGTGAATTTTCACCTTCCTTTTCTCCTAATTTCAATTATTTTTCATAAATAAATGTGTCAAAATTGCCATTTCGCCTTTCTAAAGCCTTAGCCATTTCCTTTGTCAAATTCTTTAGCCATAATAAACCAAACGAACACCCACACTAGGATGTTTTGCCCAACATTTAGCTTGGAATAAGTGTCCCATCAACCGTGGTTATTATTTTACCTTTATTAACTTTTATTACATGGAATTTTCACCAAGGCCGTTATAGAACCCTTCCCCTTCTGGGACACTGTCCTCAGTGTTCAACCACACCTATACCTCAACAAAACCACTGAAAAATAATCATACAACTCATGGAGTTTTATAACATAGCTCGATGCAGTATTTACAATGATCACCCTGCTAAAAAACAAACCAACATGACAACTAGAATGACATGACACCCATATCACTTATTGGAGCTTTATAATATAGTTTATGGCGGTATTTACATCCATATACATATGTACATATATCAAAACATCACCCACACATATGCCAAAACATATACCAAACATCATACGAAAACTTATTTGCCTCAACTGGAAAACAATGAAGGATACATAGCCTGCATTTGATCTTCCATCTCCCATGTAGCTTCATCGGGCCCAAGTGCTTCCACTGCACTTTAACCTGCTTGATTGCTCAGTTTTAAAGCATGACCGCATTTTTCTACAATATACACTAAGGCTTCATCTGGAATTCTCCATCTGGATCCACCTGCAATAAAAACCATTCAATCACATGATCAACATCTTTAACATGCTTCTTAAACAATGACACATGGAAAACATCATGGACTTTCACTGTCAAAGGCAATGCATGTCGATAAGTTACTGGCCTAATCCTCTCAATAACGCTTAAGGGTCCACAAAACCGTGGTGCCAGCTTGGCACATGATCCAATACGTAAGGATCTCTTCTTTGGTTTGATGCACAAGTACACCTGTTACCCAACCTAGAACTCCTTGAACAACCTGTTCTTATCTGAATATCTCTTCTTCCTATCCTTTACTTCTTTCAAATTCTTCTTGATAACCTGCAGTTCCTGTTCCATTTTAGCCAATATGTCTGGTCCAATCAACACCTTCTTAACTGGATCACTCAAATTGATGGGAATATTGCAACTTCACCCATACAATGCCTCAAATAGACTCATCTTCAAAGAGTACTGATACCCAACATTGTAAGCAAACTCTACCAGTGGAAGACACTCTTCCCACTTTCGTTGTTGATGCATCACATACATCCTCAACATGTCCTCTAATATCTTGTTGACCTTCTCAGTCTGTCCATCTGTCTGCAAAAGCTAAGTTGTATTGAAGGCCGACTCTCTACCCAAACCTGCAGATAACTCCTTCCAAAACTTGGAAGTGAACTTTGCATCCCTGTCTGACACAATCTTCTTTGGAACTCCATGCAATCTAACCAGGTCTCTAATGAATACATGTGCTACATCGCTAGCTAGGAATTTAGACTTCACTCGAATGGAGTGCACAACCTTTGTCAACCTATCCACAACAACCATGATGGAATCATGTTGTCTCACTGTCCTCGAAAATCTTGTGATAAATTCCATGGAAATGACCTCCCATTTCCAATATGGAATTGCAATTAGCTGTAGCAGTCCACTTGGATCCTTACACTCTACCTTCACCCACTGAAAATCAAAACACGTAGCCACAAACTCTACTACATCCTTCTTCGAATTCGGCCAATAATAGAATCTCTTCATTGTTGTTAGTGTCTTTTGATAACCTAGGTGACCTAAATATGGTTTCGCATGAAACTTCCTCAATATCACCTTCTTGAGTTCACTACTGTCTCGCACATATATCTTGTCTCTAAACCTAACTAATCCATATGTTGCAAGACGATAGTCCACATCCTACGCACCTGCACCTGTACTTTGTTGCAGCCTATGCACAATCTCCATATACTTGACATCCAGCTAACCTTTCTGCATGATCATATCATGTAGATATGTCCCATAGGAACTCATACTTTCTATATGATTTACCTGTATCCGCTTGCTAAGAGCATCTGCCACCATGTTCTCCTTTCCTTTGATGTATATGATCTCAAAATCAAACTCATTGATCATGGCCAACCATCTAGCTTTCCTGACATTCAGATTCATCTGGTCAAACAAGTATCTCAACCCACTGTGATCACTCATCAATACAAATCTCCTGCCAAGAAGATAGTGCCTCTGCATCTTCAACGCATGTATGATTGTTGCTAGCTCAAGATCATGTGTCAGATAGTTCTTCTCATGTTCATTTAGTTTCCATTACTCATAGCACACTATATGTCCTTCCTGCATAAGGACTCCACCAAGTCCTCTCTTGCAAGCATCTATGCATATTACAGACTCTTTGTCTGAATATGTAATCTTTAACATTGGTGCATGTGTCAATTACTTCTTAAACTGCTAAAAGTTGGCTCACACTCCTTTGTCCATTCAAACTTCTTACCTTTCCTTTACAATGATGTAATAGGATAAGCAATCTATGAGAAGTTCTTGATGAACCTCCTATAATAGCTTTCCAACCCCATGAAAAACCTCACCTCATCCACATTCCTAGGAGTTGCCCACTCCATGATAGCTCTTCTCTTTTCCAGATCCACTATTATTCCCTCCTTAGAGACAACATGTCCCAAGTAATGTACCTCAGTCTCAAATAAACTGCACTTGCTGAGCTTAGCATACAACTAATGCTCTCTCAACAATCTCAACACTGCGGTCAAATGATCAACATGCTTTTCCACAATTTTAGAATATACCACTATGTCATCAATGAACACAATAACAAACTTATCCAAATACATATGCAATAAACTATTCATCAAGCACATAAATTTAGCTGGAGCATTAGTCAAACCAAATGGAACTACAACAAACTCATAATTCCCATACATGGTCTAGAAATTTGTCTTGTATATGTCCTATTCCTTTATGCGTACTTGATGGTATCCTGATCTCAAGTCGATTTTCAAGAACACTGTTTCTCCCTTTAGTTGATCAAACAAGTCATCAATTCTTTGCAATGTGTTAGTCTCCTATACCAATAGGATTTCATTTTTCATGATTGACAATGGAAGTGCCAAAAATGTTCATCTTTTGTGATACAAAGGTTCCATCTTTTGTGAAAAAAAAAAACAGACAGTTAAAAATGTAAAGAGGGTATGCCTTAAAAGAATAATCAAAAGGCAAGAAAATGAATTGTTCAGAAAAAATAATTGAAATGAACCCCAAAGAAAGACCAGGAAAGTGGCCAACCAAAATGCCACTGCTATCTTGATGGGTGACCCAACAGTTCAAGCTGGGCCATGCCATGTTTTAAATTGCATGTTCTAGACTAGAGAATGAATACCTGTTCAAACAGCTCAAGCTTGACAGGTGATTAGCTGGATAGAGAAAGGGAGGAGCCCAATTGCTTAATCTAGGCCCTTAGAAGACATAAGGGTAAACTTAGATAGGAGGGCAACAAAAAGAAAAGAGGATTATCAGGGTTTGCAAGGTTAAGTGCACCCATCAAAAAGAAGAAAAAAAATGTTAGGACTGTTAGCCAGGGTAGGCAATTGGAGGTTGCAGAAATAAGGTCTAGCCACATGATATATGGAATATCATATCTGATCTCACCAATAAGACAAAAACAAGAACAATGGTCTATATGGCAAACTATCAAAGCATGTCTAACTTCCCTCATTCCCCTTCAAAGGATTTCTTACTAACATCCCCTTGAGGACTTTAGGACCAGCCTAAACAATCCTCCCTACACTTCTCCTTTGTGAAAGCCATTGCAAGCTATGGCCTTCTTCTTCAAAAGGAAGCCACATTTCTTGTGTAAAGTCATCACTTCACACTTCATCCATCTCTGGTTTCCCACCTCACCACACATACCCATCTTAACTTCTAACCCTATTATATAGCTCCCTAAGTACATCCCCACCCCTATTTCTTACTAAAACTATAGAAAATTCCCAAAAAATATATTAAATATCCTCCCTTTTAGCATTATAGCTAAATAGCATGTCATGGGAGACATTAGTCCATCTGGGACTATAGTCAACCCTTCTGAGTCCTCACCCCGGAATTAATCTAACCCTTGGTTAAATTTTTAGCCTATTCCTAAACCACCATTCGCCCAAAAAACCCTTGCAAAATAATACCCTCCTCAAAGTTAAAACCCAATGTTTTGACAAAAATGGTTAAAAACCTTTATTATGTGTTATGGCGCCATCGCATGCATTGATTCAAAACTAAAAAACCCACCCGACCAAGGTTTTGGGCCCGCGCCATTAAAATATTAATTTAATTTTGGGCGGGTCCCGTTTCCAAACTTGCACGCCACACTGCCGCGCCCCGCCAACCGTTGATCTCCCGCCAGGCTTGATCCAATGGTGGGCGGGCGATATGGGCCACAGATATGCCGCCATTTAACGTCCGAGGGATGGGCAGTATTGCCGCCGTACCCCTGCCACGTGTCGGCAGCCCGCGGTGTTCGGAGCCCTCCCCCCCGAAACCACCTTTACCCAAAGGCGGTGCGGGGAAACCTAAAACCACCTCCCACAAACCGTCGTGCCTGTTACGTCAGCACGACATCATGCCCGGGCCCCCACCACTTTCCCACGTCATCTGCCACTTTGTCCTGCGGCTCCCGCATTCCGTCACCGTGTCCCGCCAAGCTGTCATCCCAGTCAGCGTCCACGTCACCATCCGTACTCAGGGCCCACTAATGACGTCATGCTGACGTCATCGCGGAAAAGCGCCAAAAGCGCATATGCCGAAAATTTGTTATTAAAAAGGCCAAAAGTGACCGTTTTGTGTCATTTTTCACGATACAACTCTGCTGCGCTGTTTTCGCTGGTCACCTCCAACTACCTCCAGAGCTCAAATTCACTGCTGCGGACACTGCCACCCGCCAATTCAACGACACTCTTCGTCTTCTCATCAATTCGACGACCCTCGGCATTGGCTAAACCAGGTATTTGCCAAAACCAACCCGTTTGCCCGTGTTCTTCCCATTCTCTGCAAATTTTCCACTGAATTGCCTAAGAACTCCTAAATTAATGGTGTTGGCCTGTTAATGATTAGCCTAAAAAATCTAAAGCACCCTCTGTTCAAAATAGCCAGCCACAATACGTAATTTCACCTTTGCACAGTCGTTTTCAGGCTTAAATTTGACTTACTCTCCCAACTGCCCGGCATTGTTCCCTTTTGCCGAGTGTTTAATTTAAAGACCTCATTACACCAGGTTGTAATCCTGCTCTCCTCTGCAAATTGCCCTCACTGTCTATAAATCCTGAGAATTCACAGAAGAAACCAAAGTTCAGTCAAATTTTTCAAGTTACTCCTTTCAAAAGGCAAATTTGGCCCCAGCTGCACTCATTCTGCCACCTCACTTCTAAACCTCATAAGCTATCAGATTCAGATTGTTATAATAAGAAACTGCATCCTATAGTCAACTCCTGAAAATTCTACAAATGGCTACATCATCAGCTCTCAGTGTCACTCCCATAAATCCACCTAACAAAGAGCTTGAAGCCATGCCTCTTGCTGACAGAGATTACCTTATCCAAGATCTTGTGGGTGACAGGAACCATTTACAGACCTTTTGCCAATTGAGAGACAACGTTTTGAACAACAATGACACATATGGGATATGGGAGTCCAATCTGCCTTACTATTTCCTGCCATCTGTTAATATTTTTCCAGAAATCATCTACCTATGTGCTGAGAATTATGATCCTACTTAGAGAACTGTCAAGTCTCCATCTGGGAGCATACTCTTCCACATCAATCCTGAGTCCATCAACCAAATGCTCAATTTCAAGCAGACTCAGCTGTTGTTTCCCTTCTCCATGAACTATTTGGTAGATGCAGGCGCCAAACTTTCCACTGCTGACATTGAAAAGATCACCAAGACATTCATGAGGGCAGACCGCCAGCCTACAAGGCCACCTCCTTTCTTATATGTCCATTTCACTGATGTAGGCAAGCTCCTAGTTGATATGATCTCTTATGTGCTTGGCTTCAAAACCAGTGAGCACATTGATGAGATGGTGCTGGTATTATTAGCTGCATATAGCCCAGGCCAGCCTCCTGCTTACAAATATAACTTTGCCAAGTTTATAGCCAATAAAATACATGACCAGCTTTTGAAAGTGGATAGGGAGGGTGTGTTCAAATATTCATCATATATCTACCACTTGTTCATGTATTACCAGTCTGAAGTCTTTCAATGCCCCATCAAGAAACTGGCTTCTAGGGGAGAGAAGAGGTCTGTTATCTTCCGGTCATCAGTTTTCCATCAAGTTCAAGATTCACCATATTCTTACTCTGAGTTTGTTGACCAATTTGTTTAACCAGTCTCTTGCCTCTTGATGAGATCCCCTCCTCCCAGACTATCATTTGAGATCCAGAAAACCTTGCAGTTGTCCAAGAACTATAAAATAGGTGATTGGTACCTATATCAAAACCATACAGTCATCAGAATTTATGGCTATGAGCTCTGTCCATATAGGCTCCCAAGATATGTACCCATGAGATTGTTCACCTTGGAATACTATAGGCAACTCATTAGTTCTGACCTCACCCACTTTCATAGTGCCAAGAAGAAAGCCCACGTCAAGTTCAAAGACCATATGGGCCCCTTTATCATGAATAAAAAATAGGGTTGGCAAGAGGCTGATCAAATTCTCAGAGATAAATATAAACTAAAGAGAAGCTTCTGGTGGGTCCCTTATGACCCCAAAGGCTTCATCAGTGCTAGAAGAGTCAAATACAGGCTGCTAGGATATGATCACTGTAAATATCCACAAATTGAGCAGTATGCCAACCAAGATGAATGGTTGCAAGGCACATTAGTTGAGGAACTAACTCAAGAAGAGATAATGGAAAAAAATGTCAAGGATTTAGAAAAAACTCTTGACTTAGATTCTGTGCAGCAAGTAACTTTGAAACAGCCACACAAAATTGGGGAAGGCACATCCATTGCTGCAACCACACCAGCCACCCAAGGGCCATCTACATCAGTAACAACCGCAGAGAAGGGCAAGGGGATAATGGGTGCAGAAAAAGAAATAGTCACAGAAAAGTCTGCCTCCTCAACTGGGCAGCAACAAGAACAGACTCCTCCACCGCAAACAGAGGCACCAAGAGTGCCTGCTTTACAGACCCCTGCACATGAGGAAAGAGGCAAGAAACGAGACCGAGAGGAGTCTACACCGGCCAGTGGGTCCACTCAGGAACCCGAAGCCAAAAGGAAAAGGGTTGATTCTCCAATCATAGAAGAAGTCAGTGAAGAGATCCTTGAAAGCCCAAGGAAAGAAAAAGAAGATAGCCAGCAGACAGCCACAAGCTCTTTTCAACAAGAGCAGGAAAGACAACATGGCATGGGGGTGTCGTCCTCCACACAGCAAAGAAAGAATCCATCCAGTACCAAGGCCACTTTCAAAGAAATCAAGGCACAAAATGAGCTGCTAAGAGTGCAACTATACGACCAATTTCTCAGGGCAACGCCGGCTAAGCAAGAAAGGCTAATGGCAGCATATGATATCAAAGAGGAAAAGATAGTCCTCAGCCATTTCAAACCCAAAATACCGCAGCCTCACTCAGCTGCAGATTTTTTTAGAACAAAACTGGAGGTCATGGCAAAAGACATTCACCCCATGGATCAGATAGAGCTACATAAGCAAACGGGGGAAATGGTCTATGCCACACTGGTAGATAGGGCCACAATGGCCCATGAATTAAAATAATCTCTGAAGAACACCAATACTCAGCTAGACTTAGAGAGAATGTCCTCCATGGCCAAAGATAACATAATCAAGACACTGGAGGACATTATTGTGGACTTAGGACATGATCCTAAGGATCCTAAGGGTGTGAGGGCCCTTATGTAGAAGAAATATGATGACATTGCTGCATTAAAGAAGAGACTAAAATTGCTTCCTACTGAGCACCCTCAAACAGGAGAATTGCGGAAAGAAAAGGAAGCTGAGGATCAATTGGATCTAATGATGCAGCTGAACCAAAGAGTGATTGATCTGGAAGGGGAGCTAGAAAAAGCACTCCAAGAAAAACAGGGAGAATCAACCTCCCAACCTCCTCAAACTACCCCAACTATTGCAGCAACTATAGAGGCAGCAGTGACCCCTGCAACGGCTACAACAACAACACATGCGGCAACAACAACAACAACAGCTCTTGAGGCTAATATAATCCTAGATGATTTGACCAAAGTTGTCAAAGAACTGGAACTGCAGGCTACAGAGATCAAACAAGCCAAAGAGAAATTGGCAGAGCTGGAAACTAAGTATGATAGATCCAAAATCACAGTGGCAGAGCAGACCAGAGAGATTAAGGCCCTGAAGGACAAAATAAAGGCCTTAGAGAAGGAGCTAAAATTAGAAAATACTCTGGCAGAAATAAAAAAGATTTTGTGGGCCCGCATTGACCACTCCATTACCAAACAGTGGAAGTCAATCAAAACAGTGCATGAGCAGATGGAATTAATAGGCCAAGCACAATTTGAAAGCCAGAAGGCCAGAACAGCACTAGGGAATAAGCCTGAGCAAGCCAACAGGATGATACATTTCCTCAATAATCACATCAAAGAGGAGTTGGGAGCCCTGAACATCAACAACAAAACAGATGTTGTTCTAACAGTTAAAAAAGTGCTGACCCTCAGAAATTTTGTGCAGACTGTGAAAGGAAATGTCAGGAAATGCAGGTTGAGGTAGATGACTACAAACTTAGAATGGGAGCATTGCAAAATAAAGGATTGCCCAGCCTATTAACCGGCATAGGAAGGCTACTCACCCGTTAATCATATTACTTCATCCACCAGTACTTCTGAGGAAACAAGACCTCCATCAGGGCAGAGCCTATATGACAAGCTTGAAAATTTATTCTACATTGAGCATGAGATTAATCACTTGTTTGAGGTCCCACCAAATTTTTACAGATATACAGAGGCAGATGAAACTTTGATAAAAATACGAAGACACCAACTGCCCAAGGAAGATTGGTGGCAGGCAATGCTCCAGATTTTGCCTCAATAATCCTAGCTTGGTCTATCCTAGTCAGCTTCCGGTCAACCAAAGTCAAAAAGCAAAATCAGGACAGCAGGAAAAGCAGCTAAAAGAAGTGACTCAGCATGACATTGCGACAACAAGCCAAGGCAAAGGAAACGCGCAAATGTGGGCAACACGGCTCCAGCCGACTCAATGGGTCACAAAGTCAAAACTTTCTGGCAATTTTGGACAACTAATGCATTGAGCAGTTATTTCAGCATTTACTCTCTCAGCTGTAATTATTCAGGAGTTGGCACAGTATTTATGAGCCATTAATTCATCAGCTAGATATTTTTGTATCTAAATTTTGTATATATACCTCCCCTTACAGCGTATTTGGGGTTGGTGATTTTCTCTCTGAGACACTATATTGTATATTTTTAGATGATCTAATGCAAAGGCTAGAGAAGTTCATTATCCCTTGAGTGTTTGATGTCTCAATGAAGCTCTGTGTGCTGTTACAGAATTCCTGTGGTGTCTAATGGAATAATAAGTTATCATGAACTATGTTTTGTCCTTTTTTCTACTTAAATCATATACATGTTTCACTAATCTAGCAATAAAGAAAAAGAATGGTATAAGAAATGTTTGATCACACCCTGTGCTCAATCTCTGTTGTTAAATATGTTTTCTTCAGAATTAATCATAAACATGAATTCTTAGTTGCTCATGTTTGTATTCATTCTATCAACATAAATGTTATTCAGGAATTCTCAAATGCTCCTAAGTAATGTTTCCACTATTCCCCATATCAGTTTACTGAAAGATCCTTAGTTGCCTTTCACTCCCTGATTTCATCCCATCATATTACAGATTCGAAAAATTGTTCCACAGACACCTGTCTGGCTCTGTAGCATCACTGTTTCTTCAAAACAAGCATATCAAGCAATTAAACATCATGGACTCCATGCCCAATGGCCAAGATCACCCTGCAAAAACATACCTATTCTGACTGAAATCATCATCCAACAAATTCAAAACAAAACCTTGTGCATCATAGCTAGCCTAAAACCTTATCAACACAAAGTTAAAACAGAAAGAGAGAGCCCTCTCTGGTTACAGGTAGGCTAGGACCTGTGGCCAAAAGATTGGTTAGTGGTTACCTCGGCCGTATTCCCTTAGGAGTCAAAGGGAACAACTTGAGTGTTAACATAATTGGCGACTCCGCTGGGGAAGAACGAATTTTTCAACTTTTGTCTGCTTTAGACAACTGTTCCAAAATTTGATCAGTTCCTTGACAATTCTGAAAATATTCTCAAAAATACCAAAAACAAATTTGGAAGCTGGCTCCTAAAAAGAGAACTAGGCATACCAGGTCAAATCCTGACCTAAATCCTCCACCTGTTTTCGATAATCCTAATTTGATTCCCAAGGTTCTTAGGAACCAAAAGGAACCAAAAAAAATTGTTGACTTTAGCCCTGAGGCAGTTCAGCAAACTTATATCCCAACCCTTGCTAAACCATCAGTTCATCCTCACATAACCCAGTCTTCCCTATCTTCCTCATCCACTTCTCAAAACATACTGTTCACACCTCCATCCAATACACAAACTGTTATTGTTGTCCCTGTTGTTCCAGTTGTTCCCCTTCTACCTGTTGTCCCATTGATCCCTGTAAATATGGCAAATCGTTTTTCCCCCCTTCAGTTACCTGGTAATCCTGGGGCTATGCCTCAGGACTACCAAAGTAAGATCACTTACTTTGATGGAACCAGCACATATACTGCCTTACAACATACCAAGAAAATGCAAGATTACTTTTAAAACTATGAAATAGACGATGATGATGTGAGAATGAAAATTTTTGTTCAAAGTTTAACAAGTGAAGTAAGAACTTGGTTCAGGGAACTTGCTGCAAATTCCATAGCCAATTCGGGTGCTCTTTATCAATCCTTCCTAAACATATGGGAAAAGAAAAAAGACCCTCTACATATTCTATCTAAGTATGACACCATAAGGAGAGGCCCACAAGAAACTGTCCTAGATTATTGTACCAGATTCAACAGTGTTTATGATGCCATTCCTCAAAATCTTAGGCCTCCACCTGATTTAGCCTTAATCAAATTCCCGGATGGGTTTGATGCTGATATGGCATATCAACTAAGGGAAAGAGCCCCTGCGACCCTGGCAGACATGCAAAACATAGCTGTAAGTGTAGAGGCAAATCTGATTGCCAAAAGAAATCGGGCAAGAGCTGAAAGAAGAACCACTTTTAAGGAAGAACCCTCAGCATTTGAACAAAAGCTAGATGCAATCATTAAAGGCATGGACAGACTTGGGGACAGGGTAGAAACCATAGAAAGAAAATCATCATGGGAAGGTCAACCAAGTACTGCTAGAAACCCTAATTTTAGAAAGAATCAAAATCCAAATGTTGGAAGGGTTGATCCTGACCAACATATTAGACCTCCGTTCCAAGAAAATTATGCTGAGGCTTCAACATCTAGCGAACCAACCGAGGATCCTCACATCAACCTAATGGGTCTAGACAGTGAACATCAGGTCTTTTTAACACAAGAAGATCAAGAGGTTTATAATTGCAATCAATTTCAAACTAAGTCAGGAGAATCATTTGATTTTAGGGAAGGTTATGATGCAGTAGTATATGAGGTACATAAACAATATAAACTAAGGAGTAGAACTATAGATGTACCTGAACCTCTTAAACCAAAGGACAGTAAGCAGCCAAAAAAGACCAAGGACAAGACTATTCTTCCAAAATCCATTGATAACTCAAACCCACATACCACAGAAGCCACTGTGGAGGATATCTCAGAACAACAGCCCTCTGAAAACCAGCCAGCCCCACCCTATCCTTCAAAGGCAGGTTCAGACACCATCCCTGAAAATAAATATGGTACCAATTTCACTCAAAATCGTACCAATCATGAAGAAAGGATTACTGAAAACCTAGCTGAAAAGGAAAAATCTGCTGCACTTAATGCCAAGACTCAAATGGAAAAGCCCTTTAACTTGGAAACAGAAATAAGTAAGCTAAAGATATCTGTCCCTCTCTCTGAATTGGCTAAACACGAAGTGTATAGACAACAGATCAACCGGTCACTCCAAATATCGGACAGTAAGGATGCTGTGAATGTTCTAGATGATCAACCTGAGTTACTATTTGGTCCCGAGGCCAATGGAAAAACAGCGAATGGAGGGGTTCCACCCTTCTATGTAAGTCTAAACATCCATGACAAGGTTTTACATAATGCAATGTTTGATTCCGGGGCCTCACACAACTTAATGCCCAAATCTGTAATGGAAAAACTGGACCTAGATATCACAAGACCTTACAAAGATCTATTCTCATTTGACTCAAGCCAAGTTAGGTGCCTCGGATTGATTAAAGATTTGTGTGTCTCCCTGGTCCAATACCCAACCAAAACAATTTTAATGGATGTGGTAGTAGCTGACATACCTCCCAAGTATGGTATGCTCTTGTCCAGATCCTGGGGGGCCAAACTCCAAGGATCTTTGCAATTAGACATGTCCTACGCTACCATTTCAGTCTTTGGGCAGCCAAAGAGATTATACTGCGAAACCTTAATGAAATATGTGGTGAGCAGTCAAGAGAAGCCCCAAAACTTTCCAATTTATTCAATACACTCTGACATGGATTCGTTTATTCTCTATAATGCTGACATCTGCAGCAAGGCTTATTCTGAACTATTAATGGCAGCAGAGGTAGAGGGGTTGAATGAACAAATTGCCTCTCTAGACCAAATTTTTTTTGGTATAACTGATATAACAAAGGAGCATGATGTATCAAGTGACTTGCAAGAAACTAATCTGCCCATGATCCAACTTTCTAAAAATCTCAATCTAAATCTTGATCATGAAACCTTATGGTACCTAGAATTTGATGGTTCTATAAACAAGTTAGGAGCTGGAGCAGGAGTCTGGATTCACAATATGCAGAATGACCGAGATGAAGGTCATGCATATAGGCTAAATTTTGGATGCACAAATAATATGGCTGAGTATGAAGCCCTTCTGTTAGGTCTCAAACTCATAAAAAATTTAGGTGCAACCAAAATTTCAATCTTAGGAGATTCGGATCTGATCATACAACAGATGAAAGGAAACTTTATCACAAATGATCTAAGGTTAAGAGCTTATAAAGGAGCAGCTATCAAAATACTTGATACCTTCTCAGAATCTCAGTTAACTAAAATTTCTAGAGAACTCAATTTACATGCTCATAGCTTGGCAACCTTTGCCAACACTTGCAAGCTACCTTTCAAACCCAATCACACTTTCACTGCTGAAATCAAACATAGACCTGCAGTCCCGGACAACATCAAGAATTGGCAAGTCTTTGAGAGTGACACATAAATAAACAACTTCCTCACTCTAAAAGAAGAATTTTCCAGCATCAACATTGATACTAGCACTATGAATGATCAACTGCAGGCTCACACAACCAAGCAAAATATATCAGCTGAAACAGAAAATTTGGTTTTGAAACCTACCACCTTTAACAACGAAAATATACGAGAATTGAGGCAAATATATGGAGATGAAATAGCTGAAACAGAAGCCGAGGTAGTTGAGTTAAAGGATATTTTTTTGCCCACAGGTTTAACCCCTTTGGAGGATCTATTTGATTCAAATGATATCTCAAGAAAACCAAAAATGCAACCACTGAATGCTGAAATTGAAGATTGTAACATTGGAACCACAGAAAATCCCAAAATGATAAAATTATCTAAAGCATTACCAGCTGATCAGAAATTGAAATACATTGAGTTATTTAAAGAGTTCCAAGATGTCTTTGCCTGGAGTTATGAGGACCTCAAGTCCTATGATACCTCAGTCATCCAGCACACCATACCTTTAAAAGAAAACCAAAAACCTTTTAAACAAAAGCTTAGAAGAGTGAACCCTGTACTCCTTCCCCTCATTGAAAAATAAGTAAAACGTATGTATGAAGCAGGGATCATTGCTCCAATCAGGTTCTCAGAATGGATTTCAAACCTAGTGCCTACTAGGAAAAAGACGGGAGAGATCAGACTGTGTGTTGACCTAAGGAATTTGAACAAAGTCTCTCTCAAAGACCATTACCCCTTACCAAAAATGGATCATATCCTACAAAGGGTAGTGGGAGCCTCTAGGATCTCATTATTAGATGGATTCTCTGGATTCAATCAGATTTTAGTTCACCCTGATGATCAAGACAAAACTGCATTTACAACACCTTGGGGGACTTTCAAGTATGTCAAAATGCCTTTTGGACTTAAAAATGCAGGGGCCACATTCCAAAGAGCAATGGATATAGCCTTTGCCAAAGAAATCCATGATTTTCTGGTGGTCTACTTGGATGATCTTACTGCCTTTTCAAAATCAGACCAAGAACACTTAGAGCATCTGAGGCAGGTTTTCTTAATTTGTAGAAAATATGGCATATCTTTGAATCCAAAGAAATCACTGTTCGGCCTGGAGGAAGGTAAAATCTTAGGGCATATCATTTCAAAAGATGGTATTAGGATTGATCCAGACAGAATTCAAGCTATCCTTCAGGTTCCCCATCCAAGAAATATCAAAGAACTACAAGGTTTTTTAGGAAAGATTAATTTCTTGAGAAGATTCATTCCTAATCTGGCCGAGTTAATAAGACTGTTGAATAATATGTTGGAGAAGGATTCCAAGGTCAAATGGACCATGGAAGCCAAGCAAGCCTTTGAGGACATCAAAAGAGCGTTGACAAACACACCAGTTCTAACAAGTCCTAGGTTTGATAGAGACTCCATCATTTTTTCCTTTTCATTTGAGCATACAATTGCTGCAGTCCTATTACAAAAAGATGACCAAGGCTGTGAAAAACCCATTGCATTCTTTAGCAGAGCCCTTAGAGATGCTCCCTTGAAATATCAGATTATGGAAAAGCAAGCCTATGCATTATTAAAAGCCATCAAAGACTTTAGAATCTATATTCTGTACTCTCATATAATTGCATATGTCCCTAATGCAGTGGTTAAGGACATCTTGACCCAAGAAGGAATTGAAGGCAAAAGGGGCAAATGGATTGCCAACATCTTAGAATATGACATTGAAATCAAGCCTACCAAACTTATAAAAGGACAAGGTCTAGCCAAGCTGATGACTGAAACCAATTTCCAAGCCCTTGACATTAATGAACTAGACAACGAATAGGAGATGGCGACTCCACAGATCAACCAAGCCTTTATGCAATCTCCCTGGTATACTGATATATGTTTTGTATTGCTAAACCTGCAAGGTCCTCCAGGGTTGTCCATAACTAAGAAAAGGTTCTTAAAAATGAAAGCATCAAAATTTTGTATCATAGATAACGTTTTGTTTTGGAGAAATCATGAAGGAATCTTACTTAAATGCTTAACATTCGATGAAACTGACAATGTCCTCAAGGAATTTCATGCAGGTGACTGTGGAGGACACCTATATTGGAAATCTACAGCTGATAAAATCCTGAGGGCGGGGTTTTACTGGCCTTCCCTGTTTACTGATGTGAGAAAATTTGTAGTCTCCTGTCACAAATGCCAAATTTTTGAAGGCAAAAGAAAGTTATTGCCTTTACCACTCAAGCCTATCTCAACTAAGAGACCATTCCAGCAATGGGGTTTACACTTCATTGGTGAAATCCACCCTTCATCCTCTGGCCAGCATAGGTGGATTTTGACTGCTATAGACTATTTTACCAAATGGATAGAAGCCATCCCTTGTAGGCAAGCCAATGACTCCATCATTATACAATTTCTAGAAACCAACATCTTGTCCAGGTTTTGCTGTCCAGATAAAATTATCACAGACAATGTTGTTGCTTTCAAGTCCAAAAAAATGATCAACTTTTGCCATAAATATCATATCACGTTGGGACATTCCACAACTTACTATCCACAGGGTAATGGCCTAGCCGAGTCTTCCAATAAAAGCCTCATAAACATCATCAAGAAAGCTTTGGAGGAAAACAAAAAGAATTGGCATAAAAAGCTGGTAAATGCACTATGGGCAGATAGGTTGACCACCAAGAGATCCATTGGCACAAGCCCATATGAACTAGTTTATGAAATGGAAGCAAGATTTCCTTCATCCTTGGGGGTCCCTGTAATGAAGTTATTGCAGGAGACACAAGCTGAACCAAATCACATTCAAATAAGGATCAATCAGACAATTCACCTACAGCAAACAAGGGAGGAAGTCTATCAGAGAACCCAAGTACTGTAGGACAAGCTCAAGAAAATATTTGACAAAAGAACCAAAGCTGAAGACTTCTTCATAGGAAGTAAAGTGTTGAGATGGGATTCCAGGAGAGAGGATAAAGGAAAACATGGCAAGTTCGATTTCTTATGGAAAGGACCCTATGTCATTTATGCGGTACAAGGTAATAACACTTATTTCCTAAAGAGTATGGATGGCTCCAACACTGAGGAAGGCCCTGTCAACGGGAGGATGCTTAAGCATTATTTTGACCCCCTTTGATGAAACACTGCACAGTCATATATTGTACATAAATATTTATACTTTTAGCATTTCCATTTACAGCAGCTAAATAAGAGACCAAGTGGATCTAATTTTGAGAAAGATCAGGGTACTACACCATTTTTGATACATATTTTGATCCCATCACCGGAAAACAAGGGAAAGCTACTTAGGAACTACCAAGGTGATGAGGAAAACTCAGAGAAATAAGCAAAAAACAGAGCTGTATTTCACAACAAATCAGCTTGCAGGGTATTTCACACAAGCTTCTAAAGATTTATATGAGTGATCTTTAGACAAAAGAAGAGAAGAATTCAGGATGCAGCAAGATTGAAAAAATAAGGCAGTCTGACCTGTTGTTCTTGAATTTTCATCTGGAAAAGTCATCCCCAAATGGAGGCCCTGTTAGTCTCCTATACCAATAGGATTTCATTTTTCATGATTGATAGTGGAAGTGCCAAAAATGTTCATCTTTTGTGATACAAAGGTTCCATCTTTTGTGAAATAAAAAAGCAGACAGTTAAAAAATGTAAAGAGGGTATGCCTTAAAAGAATAATCAAAAGGCAAGAAAATGAATTGGTCAGAAAAAATAATTGAAATGAACCCCAAAGAAAGACCAGGAAAGTGGCCAACCAAAATGCCACTGCTATCTTGATGGGTGACCCAACAGTTCAAGCTGGGTCATGCCATGTTTTAAATTGTCTATTCTAGACTAGAGAATGAATACCTGTTCAAACAACTCAAGCTTGACAGGTGATTAGCTGGATAGAGAAAGGGAGGAGCCCAATTGCTTAATCTGGGCGCTTAGAAGACATAAGGGTAAACTTAGATAGGAGGGCAGCAAAAAGAAAAGAGGATTATCAGGGTTTGCAAGGCTAAGTGCACCCATCAAAAAGAAGAAAAAATGTTAGGACTGTTAGCCAGGGTAGGCAATTGGAGGTTGCAGAAATAAGGTCTATCCACATGATATATGGAATATCATATATGATCTCACCAATAAGACAAAAACAAGAACAATGGTCTATATGGCAAACTATCAAAGCATGTCTAACTTCCCTCATTCCCCTTCAAAGGATTTCTTACTAACATCCCCTTGAGGACTTTAGGACCAGCCTAAACAGTCCTCCCTACACTTCTCCTTTGTGAAAGCCATTGCAAGCTGTGGCCTTCTTCTTCAAAAGGAAGCCACATTTCTTGTGTAAAGTCATCACTTCACACTTCATCCATCTCTGGTTTCCCACCTCACCACACATACCCATCTTAACTTCTAACCCTATTTTATAGCTCCCTAAGTACATCCCCACCCCTATTTCTTACTAAAACTATAGAAAATTCCCAAAAAATATATTAAATATCCCCCCTTTTAGCATTATAGCTAAATAGCATGTCATGGGAGACATTAGTCCATCTGGGACTATAGTCAACCCTTCCGATTCCTCACCCCGGAATTAATCTAACCCTTGGTTAAATTAATAGCCTATTCCTAAACCACCATTCGCCCAAAAAACCCTTGCAAAATAATACCCTCCTCAAAGTTAAAACCCAATGTTTTGACAAAAATGGTTAAAAACCTTTATTATGTGTTATGGCGCCATCACATGCATTGATTCAAAACTAAAAAACCCACCCGACCAAGGTTTTGGGCCCGCGCCATTAAATATTAATTTAATATTGGGCGGGTCCCGTTTCCAAACTTGCACGCCACACTGCCGCTCCCCGCCAACTGTTGATCTCCCGCCAGGTTCGATCCAACGGTGGGTGGGTGATATGGGCTACATATATGCCGCCATTTAACGTCCGGGGGATGGGTGGTATTGCCACCGTACCCCCGCCACGTGTCGGCAACCCGGGGTGTTCGGAGCCCTCCCCCCCGAAACCACCTTTCCCCAAAGGCGGTGCGGGGAAACCGGAAACCGCCTCCCGCAAACCGCCGCGCCCGTTACGTCAGCACCTCGTCAGCACGACGTCATGCCCGGGCCCCCGCCACTTTCCCACGTCATCCGCCACTTTGTCCTGCCGCTCCCGCATTCTGCCACCGTGTCCCGCCAAGCTGTCATCCCAGTCAGCGTCCACGTCACCATCCGTACCCGGGGCCCACTGATGACGTCATGCTGACGTCATCGCGGAAAAGCGCCAAAAGCGCATATGCGGAAAATTTGTTATTAAAAAGGCCAAAAGTGACCGTTTTGTGTCATTTTCACGATACAACTCAGCTGCGCCGTTTTCGCTGGTCACCTCCAACTACCTCCAGAGCTCAAATTCACTGCTGCGGACGCTGCCACCCGCCAATTCAACGACACTCTTTGTCTTCTCATCAATTCGATGACCCTCGGCATTGGCTAAACCAGGTATTTGCCAAAACCAACCCGTTTGCCCGTGTTCTTCCCATTCTCTGCAAATTTTCCACTGAATTGCCTAAGAACTCCTAAATTAATGGTGTTGGCCTGTTAATGATTAGCCTAAAAAATCTAAAGCACCCTCTGTTCAAAATAGCCAGCCACAATACGTAATTTCACCTTTGCACAGTCGTTTTCAGGCTTAAATTTGACTTACTCTCCCAACTGCCCGGCAATGTTCCCTTTTGCCGAGTGTTTAATTTAAAGACCTCATTACACCAAGTTGTAATCCTGCTCTCCTCTACAAATTGCCCTCACTGTCTATAAATCCTGAGAATTCACAGAAGAAACCAAAGTTCAGTCAAATCTTTCAAATTACTCCTTTCAAAAGGCAAATTTGGCCCCAGCTACACTCATTCTGCCACCTCACTTCTAAAGCCTCATAAGCTATCAGATTCAGATTGTTATAATAAGAAACTGCATCCTATAGTCAACTCCTAAAAATTCTACAAATGGCTACATCATCAGCTCTCAGTGTCACTCCCATAAATCCACCTAACAAAGAGCTTGAAGCCATGCCTCTTGCTGACAAAGATTACCTTATCCAAGATCTTGTGGGTGACAGGAACCATTTACAGACCTTCTGCCAATTGAGAGACATCTTTTTTAACAACAATGACACATATGGGATATGGGAGTCCAATCTGCCTTACTATTTCCTGCCATCTGTTAATATTTTTCGAGAAATCATCCGCCTATGTGCTGAGAATTATGATCCTACTCAGAGAACTGTCAAGTCTCCATCTGGGAGCATACTCTTCCACATCAATCCTGAGTCCATCAACCAAATGCTCAATTTCAAGCAGACTCAGCTGCCGTTTCCCTTCTCCATGAACTATTTGGTAGATGCAGGCGCCAAACTTTCCACTGCTGACAATGAAAAGATCACCAAGACATTCATGAGGGCAAACTGCCAGCCTACAGGGCCACCTCCTTTCTTATATGTCCATTTCACTGATGTAGGCAGGCTCCTAGTTGATATGATTTCTTATGTGCTTGGCTTCAAAACCAATGAGCACATTGATGAGATGGTGCTGGTATTATTAGCTGCATATAGCCCAGGCCATCCTCCTGCTTACAAATATAACTTTGCCAAGTTTATAGCCAATAAAATACATGACCAACTCTTGAAATTGGATAGGGAGGGTGTGTTCAAATATTCATCTTATATCTACCACTTGTTCATGTATTACCAGTCTGAAGTCTTTCAATGCCCCATCAAGAAACTGGATTCTAGGGGAGAGAAGAGGTCTGTTATCTTCTGGTCATCAGTTTTCCATCAAGTTCAAGATTCACCATATTCTTACTGTGAGTTTGTTGACCAATTTGTTTACCCAGTCTCTTGCCTCTTGATGAGATCCCCTCCTCCCAGACTATCATTTGAGATCCAGAAAACCTTGCAGCTGTCCAAGAACTATAAAATAGGTGATTGGTACCTATATCAAAACCATACATTCATCATAATTTATGGCTGTGAGCTCTGTCCATATAGGCTCCCAAGATATGTACCCATGAGATTGTTCGCCTTGGAATACTATAGGAAACTCATTAGTTCTGACCTCACCCACTTTCATAGTGCCAAGAAGAAAGCCCACCTCAAGTTCAAAGACCATATGGGCCCCTTTATCATGAATAAAAAAGAGGGTTGGCAAGAGGCTGATCAAATTCTCAGAGATAAATATAAACTAAAGAGAAGCTTCTGGTGGGTCCCTTATGACCCCGAAGGCTTCATCAGTGCTAGAAGAGTCAAATACAGGCTGCTAGGATATGATCACTGTAAATATCCACAAATTGAGCAGTATGCCAACCAAGATGAATGGTTGCAAGGCACATTAGTTGAGGAACTAACTCAAGAAGAAATAATGGAAAAAAATGTCAAGGATTTAGAAAAAACTCTTGACTTAGATTCTGTGCAGCAGGTAACTTTCAAACAGCCACACAAAATTGGGGAAGGCACATCCACTGCTGCAACCGCACCAGCCACCCAAGGGCCATCTACATCAGCAACAACCACAGAGAAGGGCAAGGGGATAATGGGTGCAGAAAAAGAAATAGTCACAGAAAATCCTGCCTCCTCAATTGGGCAGCAGCAAGAACAGACTCCTCCACCACAAACAGAGGCACCAACAGTGCCTGCCTTACAGACCCCTGCACATGAGGAAAGAGGCAAGAAACGAGACCGAGAGGAGTCTACACCGGCTAGTGGGTCCACTCAGGAACCCGAAGCCAAAAGGCAAAGGGTTGATTCTCCAATCATAGAAGAAGTCAGTGAAGAGATCCTTGAAAGCCCAAGGAAAGAAAAATAAGATAGCCAATAGATAGCCACAAGCTCTTTTCAACAAGAGCAGGAAAGACAACATGGCATGGGAGTGTTGTCCTCCACACAGCAAAGCAAGAAGCCATCCAGTACCAAGGCCACTTTCAAAGAAATCAAGGCACAAAATGAGCTGCTAAGAGTGCAGCTATACAACCAATTTCTCAAGGCAATGCTGGCTAAGCGAGAAAGGCTAATGGCAACATATGATATCAAAGAGGAAAAGATAGTCCTCAGCCATTTCAAACCCAAAATACCGCAGCCTCACTCAGCTGTAGATTTTGTTAGAACAAAACTGGAGGTCATGGCAAAAGACATGCACCCCATGGATCAGGTAGAGCTACATAAGCAAACGGGGGAAATGGTCTATGCCACACTGGTAGACAGGGCCACAATGGCCCATGAATTAAAAGAATCTCTGAAGAACACCAATACTCAGCTAGACTTAGAGAGAATGTCCTCCACGGCGAAAGATAACAGAATCAAGACACTGGAGGAAATTATTGTGGACTTAGGACATGATCCTAAGGATCCTAAGGGTGTGAGGGCCCTTATGAAGAAGAAAGATGATGACATTGCTGCATTAAAGAAGAGACTAAAATTGCTTCCTACTGAGCACCCTCAAACAGGATAACTGCAGAAAGAAAAGGAAGCTGAGGATCAATTGGACCTAATGATGCAGCTGAACCAAAGAGTGATTGATCTGGAAGGGGAGCTAGAAAAAGCACTCCAAGACAAACAGGGAGAATCAACCTCCCAACCTTCTCAAACTGCCCCAACTACTGCAGCAACTACAGAGGCAGCAGCGACCCCTGCAACGACTACAACAACAACAGATGCGGCAGCAACAACAACAACAACTCCTGAGGCTAATATAAGCCTAGATGATTTGACCAAAGCTGTCAAAGAACTGGAACTGCAGGCTACAGAGATAAAAAAAGCCAAAGAGAAATTGGCAGAGCTGGAAACTAAGTATGATAGATCCAAAATCACAGTGGCAGAGCAGATGTTATAGAAATTTTTGTGCCTTACAGCATAGAGCATGAAATGTCAATAATCTAAGGGATCCAAAGTCCCTAAACATGTTGTTCTTACCCTTAGAGGAGCAAGGTCAGCAAACCACAGCACTGCAAATCAGTTCTCCACTGAAAAACACTCAAAAACAGGTCAGTTTTGGATCAAAGCAGCTGCTCCACTAAGCATCTGCGCTGAATGTCAAAAGCTCTATGGTGTACCTGCGCTGCATAGCAAGTGCATCAAAGGCTACCTGCGCTGGGCGTACTTGGACATGTGGAGGAATCTTTTTCTCAATGTGCCAGTGCCCAGGAAGCTTCCAAAAAGACACTTGATCAAAAGATTCGCCTAATGATAAGTTAAGAGCTTCTAAAACTCCAAGTGGAAGGTAGAAACTCTGAGTGAAGAACTGAAGAACAACTGGAGTTGAAGAGGACAACAAGTCACACATCAAGCTGACTTATCTTCACTCCAAAACTCTATATAAGGATCTCATCCCACGGGATCTGGGAGGCTGGAATTTAGTATGAAGAATTGCTGTTGGTTTACAGTTGTGAGCATTGGGTGATTGCTTGAGGGAGGTGAAGAAGAGATTTCTCTCCGTCGGGAAGGTGATGCTGGATTGGACCTCTTATGGTTGTATCACCGCCTGAACCTTACTTCCATATATTAATAAAGCATTTGAGGTTCTTCTATTCGCATGTGTTTCAATGGTGTATTGTCTTACTTGCGTATTTGATTTATGCTAATCCTTGAATCAGTTATGAATGCATGCTTCTTGTAGTTCCCTTTCTTTGTCTTGTTTGCAGGATCTCGTGTAGCTAGGCCCGTGAAAAGACTTGGAGCTGGGAGCAAGCGGCGAATAGAGGAGATTGGATCGACCATTTGCGCAAGACATCGGTAAGTGGATCTCTTCCTTCTATCTCTTGCATGTCATAAAGAAGTAACTTTAGATAGCTTTGCTTTCAGCTGTTGCTAAGGAACTGTCGCCCTTAGAGTGGGTTAGGGTCATTCCGAGTTGGATACTTTCCCCCACAACAGACTGGCGACTCCACTGGGGATCGTGTCTTGTTGGTAGCTTGTGTTTCTTGCTATTCATTTCTTAAACAAAGGAGTACCGAATCGAACTGCATTCGAGTCCTTCGAATGCAAAGTAGAGGGCAGCTACTCTAGCCCAGTGCTGGGCATGTTTATGATTTGAAGAGCTGATCCAAAAGGACTCTTTTTAGCTCTTTGTGATAGTGTTCATCTTCCTTTAATCATCCTCTAGTGTATACTTGACTGATAGCCTCTGATTTGGCCAAAAACCATTGATTTTTGAGCAAAATGTGATCCAGAATCTAAGAGAGACGAGAGTTGTCTCTTAAGTGCAGCTGCAGCAAAGGCTACCTGCGCTGCAACGCAGGTCCCAAAGGGGCTACCTGCGCTGCATGTCAGATTGACAGTGCAGCACCTGCACTGATCCAGTTTTGCCTTGTGCAACCGGGATTCCCCACTGTCTGTTGCCCAGTTTTCAGTATTGTTTTTGCAGCCTGTTGTCAACCTGTATACCCAGCTGAAACCACTTCTCTTTGCCTTCATTCCGCCTCAGTTGTATGAAGAAACCGTGATTGTTCTTATTGTATTTCTTGCTGTCATTCACAGTTTCCCATAGCGAAAGTGAACTAGTCTTGCTATGACCTCTTGGATCTAGACCTATGAGAAAGTGTCGTTGTGATTCTAAGAGCTAGTTTATTACTGTTCATAGTTGCTTGAGAATTTGCTTTTGTTATATGGTTCGAATTTCAGTATTTCTTGTGTTGAAACGAGTGAATCTTAAGGTGTTCTTTCGATTATTGGACAAACACTTGTTTGCTTTCGCTTGAAATTGAATTCGAAATTATACAACAGCTTTCTTTTTGTAATACATCAACATTAAGGAAGAAGAAAAGAAATACTTGCATTGTGCATGTGCATTTTGACAGTTTGCATGTCGATTTAGGAAAAGTGCATCAGTGTGTGCTCTATGATCTGTTTGAAAAGATGATGTCTTTCTTTTCCTTCAGTAGTTAAGATTTTCATAAGTTGAAAGAATTGAAAAAGCTTGCTTATCATTCTTAGACTGCATTTAGGAGTTGTATCATACATCACGTGGTGATCCATAAAGGCAAACTGCTAAGCAAGATCAACCTAAAAAGAACTGAATTTATCTAACAACGCTTTGAAACATAACGAAACACAGTAGAGGTCTAGGTAGAGACGTGAACCGACGTCTTTAAACATACTGACTGTCGATCTCTACGAAGGTGGGTGATTCCTCCTGAGGGACGAGAGCACTAATACGGACTTGTGCCCCCGCGTACCATCGCGTATATTGGGGGACCCCTATAGGAACAAAGCCTTTATCCATAGGAAGCTGTGTCGGCCGCCCTACTGATCGCGATGCAGTGAACACAGCATTCACGAAGATCGACCACTCGTACCGTAAAACGTATTCTGTGGTTTCGCGAAAGGTTTGGCACACCCTCTGCCTAGAACTCCAGAGTAGTTTCTTTTGGCCTTTTTCAAACTCTATAACTAAAAAAGTCCATCCGAGCATTTTTCACTTCGGGCTCGTTAATACATCGAAGGAGACTAGAGTCATCTTTAGCTTTTTCTCGACTCTTAAAAAGTGAAAAAGCAAGTTGTGTCTTAAAAAGCGTCTAAAATTATTTCAATTCGAAAACAAATTTTACCCTGTGCATTGTTGGTTGATCAAGTAATCCGCAACCGTGGAAGAAAGTCAATCGATGAACCGTCGTTCGCGGAGGCGTACGAGTCAACCGTCTTTGTCTCCGGAATCGAAAACAACCCGGGCAAAGCGATCTCGTTCAACTGGTTCCAAATCTCCTGTCAAAGTTAGAACAAGTGTTCCGACGGCATCTGAGGTTCCGGTTACTCCAAACATTTCTGGAAACCCTGCCCCTATTGAAGAAGTTCAACAGCCCCAGAAGGACAGTAACACTGATCCTAGCCTGAGAGAAAATACTTGGGTTACTGAATCAGTTCCATCAGTGATCGGTTCAGAGAGTCTTGCTCCTCAAACAACTGTCGCTGTCGAAACAACCCCTTCTTCGGCACTAGAAATATTCTACGGACCTGACGGTCTTCCTCTTCCACCTGGTCTGATCGCAGTAGAAGAAATTGTAGAAGATCCGCAAGCAACTACTCCAACACATTTTGGAGCACGGATCACTCTACTTCCTACTGCATCAGAAGCTAGCCTATCACCCAGAGAAGTTCCTGAAGAATCACTAGGCAATCTATTGGATAGACTCAAAATGTCTGAACAACCGTCAACATCTAGGACTGTGCCAAATGACACAGCGACAACAGAACTACCTGCAGTCATTCCGACAATGTTCGCCGGCATACCATCTGTCCCTAACTCTCAATAGCTGCAGGGGGTCCCTTCGGGGGCCATGACGATAGTATGGTCTGTTCCTGTTTGTTCTCCCGGTATAATACCCGGTAACTCCTATGTTGGAACTCAACAGATTGATCCTTTCGGAAATCAGTTTGGGCAATCCGGTCCTCGAGGTGTAATAAATCCTCTCGGTTCCGGACCACCATTGTATGGGGGGCAATATGCTTTTTCATTACCCCCTCCGGGAGGTTACCCATACGGGAGCTCACAACCATACTCAGGTTATACTGGAATAACTACAAGTGGTTGGATACCTATGCCACCCCAGCAACCAAGAGTTGTGTATTCTATGCAACAACAGATGCCTGTGACGAACATCCCAACGACACCGGCAATTGTGACTGTGTCGCAAGTTCAAACGATACCTGTTGCATGTCAACCTCAGTTTTCTCAGGTTGTAATGCAACAACCCTTTGACCCTGCAACCCAACCACAATCGCCGACTGGCGGGGCGACACAAGCACAAATGGGTACCCTTACCCCTCATCTTGGCCCAGTGGTAAGCATCGCACAACAACTAATGGTATCACAACCATGGTTGGTGCAGTATCAACAACCGCAGTTCCAGCAAGTGTACCAAGGTACCGAGTAGCAAATTTTTGCGAATAATGGACAACCGTACCTACAATACGGTCAAAACCAACCACTTTACAGTGGGGTAGTCCACCAACCGTATCAATCATACCAGCATCAAATACATTATGCCGGTATGCAAAGACCAACTGCTCAGGCGATCCCTTCGTATCCTGGGTACGCTTCGCCTAATCTGAGTCAACAGCTGCCATTTGTGGAAACTCTAGAGTTACCCGATTTACATCGGTTGACGAACGATCTGATTGCTTATGCCCCTTGGTGGCCAGCGATTCCTCACAAAATTCCCTCCGACATTCCTAAATTCAATGGAAATCTGGGCGAAGACCCGTCGAATCACGTCATGACCTTTCATCTATGGTGTTCATCGAACACTCTGAACGATGATTCGATAAGACTTCGCCTCTTCCAGAGGACATTGACAGGTCCGATGGCCAAATGGTATATAGAATTGCCGAGAGCCTCTTTCGACAATTTCAGCTCCTTAGCCACGACTTTCTTAACCCATTTTCAATTACCCATCAGGTATGAAACAGGAACCGAGATACTAACCAACTTCAAACAGACGACAGCTACTCACATATCTGATCATATACATGAGTGGCGTCGCCGTCGTAGGATGGTGAAAACATACGTTCCTGATCAGCTATTAGACGAATGGTTTATAAAGTCATTACTTCCAGCAATAACGGAAGATGTGGCCAAGGGGGGAGTCGTAACAGAGGAGCAAGTCATTGCTCGTGCTCAATATTTAGACTTAGTATATACTTAGTCTGGCACGCTCTACGACAAAATACCTGACGCCCCTAGACCTGAATTTTCAATTCCTCCACCTCCTAAATCGAATATTGACTCTCATGCCGGAGATGGCGTGATTGGCACTGCAAGCGCGAAGTCGAAAAAGGCGTCACCTCAGAAAGCCCGTAAGACTTCAGATCGAAATGCCCATGAAGAGATTCTTGCTTCGGAAGTAAATGCCATATCAGCAGATAGAGGCAAAGAAACCAATCAACCAGGAAGCAAGAAGAAGCAAAACAAAGGGAAGAAGAAGCAACAGGATGATCCGTCACCTAAAAAAACTTCTTCGAACTCTCCTGAGAAAAGGGAAAAATAAATGGCCCTGTATGATATGTGACGAAGATCACAAGACAACAGATTGTCCATACAAAGCTGAGCTCAAGAGATTCTTTAAAAGTCCAAAGAACCCAGCTGTATTGAATGATCCATTTCCCAATCCAGGTCAAAATATGGTTGATAGTGGAAATGCTTCCCCGTCGCAAGTGCTGATGTTGTCGATCTCTAAGCAGCAAAATGATGCTTTGATTTCGACAAGGAACAAAGATTACGGGAATCCGCAACTGTCAAACGAAAAAGGTAAAGATCAACCTAGTAGTTCGACAACAACTTCGACAGAAGTTGTCCCACCCATAATGCCAGAATTAACAATAAAACCACCTAAGGGTGTAGTACACAAGTCAACTTTTAATCCTCGTGCCAGAGCGGCGCAGCATTATAACATAGTAGAAGATTTGGCTCAATCACCATCCGCTATGTCGACTCTAGAAGTACTACAAAATTGTCCATCCCAAAGGCAGGCATTGTTATCGGCAATAGGGGGGTTGATCCTAAGGATTCCAATCTTGTGTCCTTTGATCACAAAGGGTATGACCCTCAGTTGCCAGCTCAACTAGCTTTCCTTATTCAAGTGAAAGCCCTCAACAAAACTGTTCACAGAACAATTATTGACGAGGGGGCATCGACATGTATTATGTCAATGAGCTGCTGGAAAACGCTAGGGTCACCAACCTTGTCAAGATCTTCGACAACACTAAAGGCTTTCGACGGTAGGACATATACCCCTTACGGTATCCTAAGTAACTTGAAAGTTGAACTAGGTGGAAAAACAGTAGAGATTGATGTTGAGGTCATAGATGGAAATCTGGATTACAACATCCTACTGGGAAGACCATGGATTTATGCCATGGCAGCTGTCGTGTCGACTTATTTTAGGAAGATCGCATTCCCGTTTGAAGGAGGGATTACGGTCGTCGACCAACAGAACTTCCTCCTTAATGGTTCACAAGTTACGGGAAGCATTCCCATGATCCATGAAAGCGACCATTCAATTCAAGATATAGGAGTAGGCCTGTTGAAAGACCCCACAATGATGGGGACTTTCTCGCTGCCAAATCATATGTACATAGGAAGTGTACCATTGGTGGCCACCTGCAACATGATATCTTCCACGAAGGTCGCAAAAGATAAAGTCATCATGAATCGGGCAAGGGTTTTGCACCCGAGCCCAATCGAAATATTGTAGCAATCAATGTTTCAGGCATGGGAGGCGAGCCCAAATCAACGCTCGTCAAGCATGTGGGTAGATAGGTCAGGAGAATGTGGAACCCCTTTGGATCCTTGGTCACGAGTGCATGCAAGTGACGAAGGAATCCTGCAATCAATGATGATTGAGGGGGCACCATGGGATGATAACCACCATCGTTCCCTTCCAAAGGAAGATACTCAAGGCGACCTGTATCACCCTTCAATATTTGAATTCCTAACAAATACTGTAAATACAGTGGACTCCGAGAGAAACCTATCCAATATAGAAGAGACTATAGCCATAGATATCTCGACAAAAATGGACATTGTAGAGAATATTTATGTCGGCAAAGGTTGTTCCCCTTCAGAACAAGAAATATATAAAGCTCTTTTCCGCGAATTTAGAGATGTCTTTGCTTGGTTATATGATGAAATGCCAGACATTGACTCAAGTATCGTTGAACATGAAATTAAGATGTATCCTGATGTCAAACCAGTGAGACAACGGCTTCGGCAGGTGCACCCCAAGAAAGCCGCTGCTATTAAGGCAGAAGTTGAAAAACTCCTCCATGCTGGTTTCATCTACCCGGTTCCTCTAACCGATTGGGTATCGAATATTGTCCCTGTTATGAAGAAACAAGGAACAATACGAGTGTGCGTCGATTATAGGGATGTAAATCAAGCTTGTCCAAAGGACAACTACCCTACACCCTTCATCGACCAGATAATTGATGAATGCGCCGGATGTGAAATCTTTTCGTTTATGGACGGATTTTCCGGGTATAATCAAATTAATATCCGCCGACAGGACCAGTCAAAGACTGCATTTATTTGTCCGTGGGGCACCTTCGCTTATCGAAAATTACCCTTTGGTTTAAAGAACGCAGGGGCGACGTTTCAGAGATCAATGAATTATGCTTTCCATGACATCAAGAACATTGTTCAACCTTATCTCGACGATCTTCCGGCTCATTCGCAAAAGCAGACTGATCATCCGCATCATTTAAGAGAAATATTTCTACGTTGCCGACACTACAAGATAAGACTCAATCCGCACAAATGTGTGTTTTGCGTCGGTTCTAGTCGTTTACTTGGCTTTATAGTCTCCAAGGATGGGATCCGTCTCGACCCTTGCAAGGTGCAGGCGATCATTAATTTGCCTCCACCTTCGAACTTGCTTCAGATTCAGAAACTCCAAGGGAAAGCAAACTTTCTGAGGAGGTTCATTCCAAATTACGCAGAACTTGCTAAAGGTTATACCCGTCTCCTGAAAAAGGATGTACCTTTCGTCTGGGACCAGGTTGCACAAGCTTCCTTTGATGCTTTGAAAGAAGCGCTAGTCAAAGCATCATTAATGTACGCCCCAGACTATCTAAGGGACTTTAACCTGTATCTGGCTGTAGCAGATACGACCATAGCAATGGTTTTAGTTCAAGAAGTCGATGGAAGTGAACACCCTATATATTATTTAAGTAAAAACTTAAATGATACGGAAAGTAGATATTCTCATGTTGAAAAGCTAGCGTTGGCAGCTGTTCAAGCGATACAAAGATTTCGGCATTACGTCCTCTTTAGGAAGACCACTGTATTGTCAGATTGCAACCCCATGACTTATATACTGTCACGACAGTTGCTTGGGGGCAAATATTCAAAGTGGATAGCTATCCTTCAAGAGTTTGATCTGGAATTTGTGAAATCCAAATCAAAGAAAGCTTTAGTTTTCGCAGAATTATTATGCGATCTCCCATCATCGTCCAACGATGAAACGTCCAAAGAATCGATCGTGGACAAAAGTTTGTTTCTGATATCAGCAAGTGATGAGTGGTATGGAGATATAATAGTTTATCTCCAAACCCAAAAGTTTCGGCCAGACACCTCTCACTCAGAACAAAAACGCATTCGATACCAAGCAAAAGACTACATGATCGTCGGTGATACGCTTTACCGTCGTGGTGTCGATACGGTCCTGAGAAGGTGTCTAACCCATGAGGAGGCCGAAAAAGCCCTGAATGAATGTCATTCAGGCACCTGTGGGGGGCATCAATCTGGATATGCTACAACACAAAGAATCTTACGAGCAGGATACTTCTGGCCAACCATGTTCAAAGATTGCATAACCGCAGTTAGAAGTTGCCATGCATGTCAGATTTTTGATAGCAAAACCAGAAGACCCCCCGCTCCTTTACAGCCAATAATAGCTGTGGGGCCTTTCGCCAAGTGGGGCATCGATTTCATGCAATGTAACCCCACCTCGACCGGGGGGCATGGGTATATTATAGTCGCAGTTGACTATTTTACCAAATGGGCCGAGGCGATGCCTACATTGGATAACATTGGTGAAACAGCAGCCCTATTCTTTTTTAATCATGTGGTCGCTAGATTCGGCGTGCCACAGGCCATAGTAACATATCATGGATCGCATTTTCGCAATCACATGATGGTTGAATTAACTGCCAAACTAGGATTGTCTCACGACAGCTCTACCCTGTACTATCTGCAAGCTAACGGACAAGTTGAAGCGATCAACAAAGTCCTGAAGCGCATGCTGCAAAGGATGGTGGGGGTTCACAAAAGAAGATGGCATTTGATCCTGTACTCGGCCTTGTGGGCCTACCGAACATCGGTAAGGAATGCCAATGGGTTCACACCGTTTCAACTGGTGTATGGCCTGGAAGCGATCCTACCAATCCAGTGCGAAATTTCGTCCCTTAAACTCGCAATTGATCTCCTCCCCGGAACCTCAGAAGAAGAAGCTCGTTTCTTGGAGTTAATCCAGTTGGATGAAACCCGTCGTGATGCCGCCTTGGCCAACGAAGCCCATAAGAAACGAGTCAAAGCGCAATTCGACAAAAATGTCAAACCCCGTGTCTTCTCAGAAGGTGATTTGGTCTTGCTTTATGACCATGAATCCGATAAATTGGGAGCTGGGAAATTCAAGTCCTTATGGATGGGCCCTTATATTGTTAAAAGTGTGTTAGCAAAAGGTGCCTACGAGTTGGTAGATTATGACGGAATTCCACTGGCGCAACCCCGCAACGGGTTGTACCTTAAGCGTTACTATGCCTAATAGTAACCTGTATGCTTTTGTTACATTTTTGTTTTCGCTAAAGCGTTTGTTCCGGTTTAAGTAATCCGCTTTTTACACTTATTGCAGATGTCAAATCCATTGGAACCATGGGTTGGATATGCTGACGGAGCGAGTCGTAGTTCGAGGAACCTATCCTCAGCAGCATGGGCCATTTTTAACCCAAGCGGCGAGTTAATGAGTTTCAGAGGGGTATGTATTGGTCAATCAACAAATAATATTGCTGAGTATAGCGCGTTGATAGAGCTCCTCTCTGATGCCATCACCCATGGCATACGCCGCCTAGTCGTCAGGCTAGACTCACAGCTCGTGGTACTACAGCTCAAAGGTACCTACTCTGTCCGAAATCCAGCTATTTATCGCAAGTTCCTAAGAGTTAAAATCTTGGAAAGACAGTTTGATTTTATCCAATATCAACACATTTCCAGAAACTTAAACACATTAACCGACTCATTAGCAAACTATGTGTTAGATAGACATTTGCAAATTTGATAAAAAGAGAAGCATCATCGATGTTTCATACATGGATCACATAAAAACCGGGATAAACCCCGAAAATAAAAAATATATATAACTGTTTACGATTTACATATAATGTTCTGTAACCAAGACAAAATCGGTCATATGACCCCAAAACTCAAAAATGGCTGGGGGGCACCCTGGCCTAGTGATGCTCATGATAACATGCCATGGCCTGTGCGATCATGCGCAGAAGACGAGACCATCGTCTAGGAACACCAGCAGTATGTCGCTGCAATCGCAGAGGCAACTCGTCAATCCGTACATCCGGAATCCCGAAGGTAAGACCCTCGACCTGTTCCTGCACAGCAGCAAGAGTCTCGGCCAAGTCAAGGTCACAGAGAATAGCCCTCCCTGGAGCCTCCCCTGCTGGGGCAGCGACCGGAACTCTCGGACGAACTGCTGGATGGACGGGGCCCACATCTGCATGCACACATGAGTTTGATTAGAGTCTTGATAGAGTAAAGCACAAGGACATTATAAATAAAAAACAGTAAACGGTGATAAGGTCAAAATATTTACCAAGATCACCCACTACTCGCCATTCGGTAGTACCAAATCCAGATCACCTCGGAAATCCATGCCAATATATGGATACTCGGAAAAAGCCATATCCTGCCGCTCGAACCACCTAAAGAAGGCATCAGTAAAAGTAATCCGAGATTGACCTGCATGTCTAGCCATGTGGTCAACCCACCTCTGCATGCGTGGCTCAGTAGGAGATGGCAAGTCGAGGACAATGTACTGAGGTTGCATCAGGGGTATCTTCTCCAAACCGAAGGCAGTCAAAACTGAACCAAAGCCAAAATTCTTCAGTCTCCTGTCCTTTACTTTGGTCAACTGGTTTTTCATCTGAACCAGTACTACATCACACCAGTTAAAAACTTTCGGCTGAAGACACTCCAGGGCGTGCTGCACATATGAATTGTTGGCAACATGAGGGGATGCACTACCAGCCATCCTACAAATCGTGTACAGAATAGACCTGAGAGACCTGTCAGTAACATCACAGATAGAAATCTTGCCGTCTCTGCTCGGCTGGGATCCCTCCCTGCAATACTGACGGATATAATCTTTCACGGAATCACTCCCTCGGGCCGAACCGGACAAGGAAATGGGGGCACCCCGCCTTGACAGCCCAGTCAAGAAGTAAATGTCCACTATGGTCAAAGGGATGGACTTGCCCCTAATCTGGAACACTTGGTTAACAGGATCCCAAGCGTCAAGCAGGTACTGCAGTAAACGTATCTGTGCCCTCATGCTAGATATGCGGAAGAATTTTAGCAAGCCACAGTTCCGCAACGCGCTCACGGTAACAGGATCATGGAGGGCAATCATGTCCTCCTCTTCATGCTCTCGTTCTCACCACATAAGAGTCATTCTGCTCCAATAAAATCTGCAAAACCAACAAGAGGAGGAGTAAGATCCCTGACTGAGTAAAGAAAATGGCAAAAATCTCATGAAAAATTGTGCAACCAAGATGTTTTCTGCGCCCAACGCAGGTAGGGAAGGGTCTCACCTGTGTTGGGAGACAAACTGCCTTTGAAAAAGAGAACCCCCAACGCAGATTTCGATATGGGGCACCTGCGATGATGGCAGAGCGCCCTAGAGAAACCCCAGGGGCTCATGGGGGGGCAGGAAAACAAGCATAAAACTGAGAAATAAGACCATGAAAAGGTAGAGCTAGGGTTTATCTCCTACCTGGTGGAAACGGCGCTGAAAATCGTCCACAGAATCTCCCGAAATCAGCTGGTGAAGAATCAAGAGGAAGAGGCACCTCCAAAGCTCCAACAAACCAAATGCACATGAAATGGTAAAATGAGAGGTAAAAACATCTTTTAAATTGCTTTTTACGTAGTTCAAAGTGAAATATTAGTATTTTTACTTCATGTTATCCGTTTCTAACAAGTTTGTTGCAGCAAATTGGTGAAAACAATACTATCTCTGGAAAAGAAAAACTAGTCATGATAAAATATGAATTTGACCTTATCAAACGAGCAGTTTTGGCATAGTTCATGCTCGTTAAAAAATAAACGCAAAACCGAGCAGTTTTAACGCGGACTTCATGCTCGTTAAAAAATAAACATAAGCAAGTGAGCAGGCTTCCTCCAGAGTTCAAGCTCATTCATAAAAATGAACTGGTAAATAACCATTTGAGACCGTAAATTCATCAGCCATAAAAGCCTTGGTCGTGTTTGTGCACCGTCACCTCCACTTTTCATTTGGCCGATCATTCACATCCACTTGATTGTTTACCTATTTTGAGGAACAGCTGTGAAGAGTGATCCCACCTAGCCATCCTTGTAATACTGCCGTGATTGGAAAATTCCAACCTGTACCTGGAATCTGCTGCTATCCCTGTTTATCACTCGTTCCTCAAAATACGAGTCTTCTTTGAGCTCTTTTCACTGACTCGTAAAAAATGAAAAGTTTGCCGAGTTTTGGCCTTCCAGCTCGTTAAAAGGACCAAAAGAGCTATCCCTCCTCTAGATTTTAATCTTTTTGGACCTGAGGGATTATTGCACAAAAAGATCGAGCGCTTGTCTAGTTCGGCTCGATAAAGATATCGAACATTCATCCCTTCTGTATTGTTTTATACTTTTTCGGACTTAAGGGATTAGATGACGAAAAAGGACCCCTGGAGTCCACTTTGTGTACCCTTTTCAGACTCTCTAAAAATGAAAAGGACCGAGTTGTCTTTGTCGCTGGGCTCGTTAAAATATTAGATAGCGACAAACTTGTCTTTAGACGAGAACGAGTTTCCCTATCGCTAGGCTCGTTAAAACGTAGCGATGGGCTTGCCCGAAGGGCAGGTTATAGAACAAGCATATGTTATCCTCCTCAAGCTTGACAAAAAATAAAGAGGTACTGGTCAGAAATGACTGGGGAAAAATTGGGAGAACCTCAAGGCTTAATGGTAGCAAGTCACTCTTGAACATGACACTTTTGCCTCCGTAAATATCGGGTTGGGTTATTATCATTCACCGGTCCCTTCACCATGGTCTCGCCATACCATCCATACATGGGGTAATGCTACCGATCCATCACATCAGTGTCGTTATATGTTCAAGAGATGTCATTCAGAAAGTGTCAACCGGGTCCCATCCACTACCGTACATCATCTTTCATCCTTCCATGACCGCCACCCTGAATCATATTTCACAGATCGTTTTCACCATCGTCACTAGCTCCGTTCCGTGTCACTGATGTGGGATTCATTAAGGCCCTCCTTTGACGGATCACTTCTTGTCGACATCAGCTCATTATCCAAGAAGTTGATCTAGGAACGCCCCCTCAGTACTTTGAAGCTTGCATGCCTCAATGGCAAGTTTCTCACTCCCGGCGATAGGTATACATTAATGACCTTCGACCAGGAGACTTTGCGTGGTGTTCGACGTCAGATCCTATATTCACACCACGTGAATTGTGCTGCAGTACCTTGAGGGTCATCATCATTATCGGTGATTCCTCTCGCGCTTGTTAACAGTTTACATTATTGACTGGTAATCAAGCGATGTCTTTCCATGTTCGACTTCAAGAAATTCTCACATGGATCGACTTGTACTAAAGTGAAGATCGGACAAGTTTGAAGACCCCGGATCTAGTTTCATCCATCCGGGCTGCGATATATATTCAGGAGATAAAAACATAGACATGTGCAGCAGATGATCATCCTACTAAAAAAGGATGATAATTAAAAGCAGAGAATTATCAGTCTATTATCAGACGATCGTCTGTTTATGTACAACAAATGTATTTATAAAGCTGAGCATGGGAAATGCCCGCATCAGCTAGATCATGAAAAGAAAGTATGAAAAGATAATGTATTGTATTGTATTTTGTTACAGGTCACCTCCCGACGATTGAATGAACTTCGGATCCTCCTAATAAAGCATTTCACCCGATAAACGACCTCATACTTTAGGGGGCAACTATTATAGACATTTTTGTGCCTTACAGCATAGAGCATGAAATGTCAATAATCTAAGGGATCCAAAGTCCCTAAACATGTTGTTCTTACCCTTAGAGGAGCAAGGTCAGCAAACCACAGCACTGCAAATCAGTTCTCCACTGAAAAACACTCAAAAACAGGTCAGTTTTGGATCAAAGCAGCTGCTCCACTAAGCATCTGCGCTGAATGTCAAAAGCTCTATGGTGTACCTGCGCTGCATAGCAAGTGCAACAAAGGCTACCTGCGTTGTGCGTACTTGGACATGTGGAGGAATCTTTTTCTCAATGTGCCAGTGCCCAGGAAGCTTCCAAAAAGACACTTGATCAAAAGATTCGCCTAATGATAAGTTAAGAGCTTCTAAAACTCCAAGTGGAAGGTAGAAACTCCGAGTGAAGAACTGAAGAACAACTGGAGTTGAAGAGGACAACAAGTCACACATCAAGCTGACTTATCTTCACTCCAAAACTCTATATAAGGATCTCATCCCATGGGATCTGGGAGGCGGGAATTTAGTGCGAAGAATTGCTGTTGGTTTACAGTTGTGAGCATTGGGTGATTTCTTGAGGGAGGTGAAGAAGAGATTTCTCTCCGTCGGGAAGGTGATGCTGGATTGGACCTCTTATGGTTGTATCACCGCCTGAACCTTACTTCCATATATTAATAAAGCATTTGAGGTTCTTCTATTCGCATGTGTTTCAATGGTGTATTGTCTTACTTGCATATTTGATTTATGCTAATCCTTGAATCAGTTATGAATGCATGCTTCTTGTAGTTCCCTTTCTTTGTCTTGTTTGCAGGATCTCGTGTAGCTGGGCCCGTGAAAAGACTTGGAGCTGGGAGCAAGCGGCGAATAGAGGAGATTGGATCGACCATTTGCGCAAGACATCGGTAAGTGGATCTCTTCCTTCTATCTCTTGCATGCCATAAAGAAGTAACTTTAGATAGCTTTGCTTTTAGCTGTTGCTAAGGAACTGTCACGCTTAGAGTGGGTTAGGGTCATTCCGAGTTGGATACTTTTCCCCACAATCGCAGACCAGAGAGATTAAGGCCCTGAAGGACAAAATAAAGGCCTTAGAGAAGGAGCTAAAATTAGAAAATACTCTGGCAGAAATAAAAAAGATTTTGTGGGCCCGGATTGACCACTCCATTACCAAAGAGTGGAAGTCAATCAAAACAGTGCATGAGCAGATGGAATTAATAGGCCAAGCACAATTAGAAAGCTAGAAGGCTAGAACAGCACTAGGGAACAAGCCTGAGCAAGCCAACATGATGATACATTTCCTCAATAATCACACCAAAGAGGAGTTGGCAGCCCTGAACATCAGCAACAGAACAGATGTTGTTCTAACAGTTAAAAAAGTGCTGACCCTCAGAAATTTTGTGCAGACTGTGGAAAGGAAATGTCAGGAAATGCAGGCTGAGGTAGATGACTACAAACTTAGAATGGGAGCATTGCAAAATAAAGGATTGCCCAGCCTATTGACCGGCACAGGAAGGCTGCTCACCCGTGAGCAATATGCCACTAGGATGACAAATTTTATTGAAAATCAGATTACAGCATCCACCAGTACTTCTGAGGAAATAGGACCTCCATCAGGGCAGAGCCTATATGACAAGCTTGAAAATTTATTCTACATTGAGCATGAGATTAATCACTTGTTTGAGGTCCCACCAAATTTTTACAGATATACAGAGGCAGATGAAACTTTGATAAAAATACGAAGACACCAACTGCCCAAGGAAGATTGGTGGCAGGCAATGCTCCAGATTTTGCCTCAATAATCTCAGTTTGGTCTATCCTAGTCAGCTTCTGGTCAACCAAAGTCAAAAAGCAGAATCAGGACAGCAGGCAAAGTGGCTAAAAGAAGTGACTCAGCATGACATTGCGACAGCAAGCCAAGGCAAAGGAAACGCGCAAATGTGGGCAACACGGCTCTAGCCGACTCAATGGGTCACAAAGTCAAAACTTTCTGACAATTTTGGACAGCTAATGCACTGAGCAGTTATTTTAGCATTTACTCTCTCAGTTATAATTCTTCAGGAGTTGGCACAGTATTTATGAGCCATTAATTCATCAACTAGATATTTTTGTATCTAAATTTTATATATATACCTCCCCTTACAACGTATTTGGGGTTGGTGATTTTCTCTCTGAGACACTATATTGTATATTTTCAGATGATCTAATGCAAAGGCTGGAGAAGTTCATTATCCCTTGAGTGTTTGATGTCTCAATGAAGCTCTGTGTGCTGTTACAGAATTCATGTGGTGTCTAATGGAACAATAAGTTATCCTGAACTATGTTTTGTCCTTTTTTCTACTTAAATCATATACATGTTTCACTAATCTAGCAATAGAGAAAAAGAATGGTATAGGAAATGTTTGATCACACCCCGTGCTCAATCTCTGTTGTTAAATATGTTTTCTTCAGAATTAATCATAAACATGAATTCTTAGTTGCTCATGTTTGTATTCATTCTATCAACATAAATGTTTTTAAGGAATTCTCAAATGCTCCTAAGTAATGTTTCCACTATTCCCCATATCAGTTTATTGAAAGATCCTTAGTTGCCTTTCACTCCTTGATTTCATCCCATCATATTACAGATTCTAAAAATTGTTCCACAGACACCTGTCTGGCTCTGTAGCATCACTGTTTCTTCAAAACAACCATATCAAGCAATTAAACATCATGGACTCCATGCCCAATGGCCAAGATCACCCTGCAAAAACATACCTATTTTGACTGAAATCATCATCCAACAAATTCAAAACAAAACCTTGTGCATCATAGCTAGCCTAAAACCTTATCAACACAAAGCTAAAACAGAAAGAGAGAGCCCTCTCTGGTTACATGTAGGCTAGGACCTGTGGCCAAAAGATTGGTTAGTGGTTACCTCAGACGTATTCCCTTAGGAGTCAAAGGGAACAACCTAAGTGTTAACAAAATGGATATCTCTTCTTAATGGTCACTTTTTTCAACTGTCTGTAGTCAATGCATAATTTGAGAGTACCATCCTTCTTCTTTAAAAACAATATCAGTGCACCCCAAGGTGATACACTTGGTGTAATGTATCCCTTGTCCAACATTTCCTTCAACTGCAAATTCAATCTACCAACTCAGGTGTGCTCATCTCGTAAGGTGCTTTTGATTCTAGAGTTGCCCCTGGCACTAACTCAATAGAAAAGTCTACTTCCCTGTGAGGTGGAAACCCTAAAATATCTCCGGGAAACTCATCCTGAAACTGTTGTAGAACTAGGTACCTTCTCAAAACATTTGCATCCTCAAATTCCTTATCTTTGTCCCTAGAAATATGTATTGTAAATAACACACACCCTTTCCTGTGACTACGCTTGGCCTGCATGGCTGTCACCATACTAACTGATGTGGATTTCTTCTTTCCTTGCAAGACTCTTGGTTCCCTATTGTTATCCAAGCATTCAATGGATTTGTCATAACAATCCACCTTGGTCCTACGAAGATACAACCAATCCATGCCTAAAAACATTTTGTATGATCCCAACGGTAATACATTCAAATGTGTTGCGGTAGGCACACCATTCAAATCAAATGCATAAGCTCTTACCCAATGGTGAACTCACTTCTTTGTACCTGTAGCCAACTGCACTAACCAAGACTTTGCATGCACTTCTTTATTCAAACCACACTTATCCACCAGGTCAGGACTAACATAACTATAATTAGATCCAGTGTCAATCACAATAGAAACAACTTGATCACAAAGTTTATCTTCCATCTCAATGATAGATGCCTAATGGTCTACTTGTCTATTATCTAGTGTTGCATAGATACGAGGAACGCGCTAACCAACATGAACAACAGTTTGCGCCTCTTGTCCACTATATATCTGAGGCCTACCACCCTGATTCTGTGGAAAATATTTCTTAAGGTTTTCCTTACCACATTTCCAACACTCCAATCATCTAGTATGATCACCTCTACATTGTTGATGTGACCCATGTCCCTGCCTAGATGCATTGAACTTCTTTTGTGGTACCACATTTTCTTTTTCTTCTTAATTATGAGGCATTGGTCTTTTCGGATACCATTTACCCTTACCTTTATCCTTATCCTTCCCTTTCCGTCATTGTTGAGGTTCGTTCTTACACTTTGACTATTCATAACAATGTTTCAATTTTCCAATAACCTCCTCAAGTGATCGAGGCTCATCATACTCAATCCAATCTCTATATTCTAATGTCAAAACATTGACAAATCACTGAACTTTAGGCTTCTCATCTTTAAGATATGGTACATACCTCAATAGCTTTAGGAACTTAGTTGTGTACTCTTCGTCTGTCATCGATCCCATCTTTTGCTCATAGAATTCTTTGGCCTTACTATTGTAGTACCTTTCTGACAAGTACTTCTTCCTGAAAAGCCTCTTGAACTCATGCCAACTCAAGTCATTTGTCTTGATGTCTCTAACTTGCTTCAAATATTCCCACCAGATGTTTTCTTTACCTCTCAGGATGAACATGGCTACTCTGGCCTTCATATTATCTGTGTAATTATGCATTTCAAAGAACTTTTTCATCCCAAGTATCCAAGCCTCTGCATTTTCTAGTTTCTTCAAGTCTCCATAAAAATTAGGTGGCTTTGATTTCTTAAAATCATCAGGCAAGTATCCCCTATCACTCCTCCTACAAGGATGATAATGATGATGATCATGATGCCTATCAGAAATAAAACTAGAATAATACATGTATCCATCACCTCTCCTAACCAGAGTATCCAACAACCTGCCATCTTTAACAATGTCATCTCTATCTGACCTGTGTGTTGATATGGGGTAGCATCAGATGTGCTCTAGCCATGAAATTTGGTGGAGAGGTTAGGGCACATGAGATATCCAATACGTAGAAAGGGTTTGAGCAGATTCTAAATAGTTTGGGAGATATTAAAATAATTAATAGTTTTAACGGAGTCCCTAAGTCTAAACTTAGGGAAATTAAAATATTAATGTGAATTAAAATAAAATTGTGTTAGAATGGTCCAAAAGACATGGATCAAGCCAGATCTAATCTTAGCCATGGATTAGAGACTTAATCTCATCCGTTTATTTGTCAACGAGAAAATTATAAGAGGAGGCTTGACGGTCACTTGGAGAAAACACCAGAGTGATTAGTCATTCTATTCTCTAGAGCAGGGTTTGCTAAGAGAGATAGAATCAGTGATCAGTTGCAGCGAGGAGCAGTGAGTACAAGGCAGAGAGGTAGGGATAGTGCCGAGAGACCAGTGTAGAAGCAAAGAGAGGTAGATGCAAAGCTAGAGGGAGCCACGCAGAGGTAGCAGAGATTGCGTAGAGCTAGAAGGGTCGGCGTCATCCACAGAGAGGCTGCAGGAGTGACGTAGAGAGCTAGAGAGGCTGTACAGAGCCTTATTAGGCTGATGCAGAGGGTTTCAAGCTGATGTAAAGGCCATCAGGGTTGACGTTGAGCTTCAGATTGTGTTGGAGAGGGATTTCGTGGAGTAGGCTTTTCGAATACCTGTTTCCGAAGAGATGCATTGCTCCCACATTTTTATCTCTGTCGGGTTAGCCAGTTTGGTACCTAGTGTACTCAGAAAAGAGCTACTTAATAATAAAACCCTCAGATAGCTACACCAATTTTCCCGCATTGGGTTTTTCCAAGGACATTAGTCCAAAAATAACAGTGTCATTTTTGTGCTTGTTTCTATTTCCTTTAGTTGATGATCTATAATGTGTTGAGCATGCACTGGTATTTATTTTCAGTATTTACATGGTAAATAACTTGTTAATTAACAGAAAAAGTAGGTAGGAATAAATCAGTAAAGTGCATGGAGGGTTTCTAACTATTAGACATAGAAACTTCAACATGGTATCAAAGCGTGATTGCAAATCACAAGAGAATTGAGGACATTAGCAGAGCAAAGTAGCAATGGTAGAAAAAAGTTGTCCCGAGTGACAGAAGTTGTTCCTAACATCAAAGCAACAAGGAAGGGGTGACAGATTTCCTGTGTCATCAAGTTTGAGCCAAGAAGAGGATACGCAAAGGCTGAAGGAGGCAAAGACAGGCTCACATAGAGCCCAGGAGGGCTGATGAAGTTGGCTGAGGAAGCTAGTTTTCCGGTGCTCGGACTGCGCAAAGCCTAGGATCTCTCACCTTTAGGTTGCTGGGGTTCAGGAGGTTGTGGGTAAATTGCAAAGTGGAGCTGGTGGGGTACTGTAGTTAGAATAGTACCTAATAGGGCAAGGCCAAGGAGGAGGGAGTTGCTACCGAGGGTTTCTAGCTGAGAAATCCGAATTAGTGGTGCAGTTGCATAGACGATCAGAGTAGGGGGCATCTTGACATGGACAGAAGGGTTTCCAGGAGGGAAATCAAGGCTCATAGAGAGTCACATCAAGAAATTCCAGGAGGGAAGTAGAAGAGCAGCATGGCACTACACAGAGTAAGAGCAACATGGCATTACATGACGTAAGAGACCAGGACAGACTAGACAAAGCCTCAAACTTTGCAGTCTGGAAGGCCAAAATCTTATCCATACTTGACAGAAATTGTGTCAAGCACTTTGCCTTGAGGACGATAGAAATCCCAGTTGACCCAGCTGATAATGACAAGTACGAGGAGATAATGTCAAGGGCCAAGAGAATCATCCTTGACGGGGTCAAGGACCATGTAGTACCACACATTGCTGAGAAGGAAATGGAAAATGAGATTTGGGAGGTCCTAAAGAAATTATACCAGCATACTTCTGTGGAGACAAGAATGTTACTATAAAATCAGTTGCAGTCATACCAGATGAAGAAGGGAGAACTGATCGACACCTTCCTTGGTCAAATGAATGAGATTCGGAATCAACTGACTTCCATAGGGGTCACACTGGATCAGGAATTGATGGTGAGAACATCCCTGAACGCAGTATCAAAAGAATGGGAAGTATTTGTCTAGAGTATACTGGACAGAGTGACCCAATTTCCAAAGAAGAAGAGTAAAGGAGAGGCCTCCGAGACCAAGGTACCGCCAGCAAGGGCAAAGAAGGAAGTGGAGATGGACGATGACCGTGCCATGAGTGCACACATGCCACTTGAGCGAAAGTGGGGAGACATCGAGCTATATTCAGACGGACTACAGGCGATGAGGGGAAGGATCCTCGAGGTACCTAGCCTCTTGGATTAGACCATGCTACGGGAGCCCCGAAGAGGAGTAACAGGACTGGCGGATGTGGGTAGAGACAAATGTAGATGAAGTGACAGAGAGAGCTACAATGTAGAATTCCCAGGATAGTGTGAGGCTAGTAGGCTGCAACAGTGCAAGAGGCATAGGAGTGTTGCACTAATGCAGGATGGCACAAAGATGTGTGCAACGGTGCAAGATGCAGGGAGTTGTTGCAGCAGTGCAGAGGTCAGAGAGGGAGCACTTGTCAGCGGTAGAGGGAGCTTCAACATCAAGAGTGTCTCTAGCCTAACAGAGAGGTCAAAGTTGGGAGATCAGTTACTTACTTCTTAGTAACTGAGTTTGCATGCATCAGTTAGCAGTGGTAGTGCTATGGGCGACATGATGCAACATGATGAGAGGAGATGCAGTGCAGACGCAAAAATGGTAGTGGCAAGGCCATGGGCAGCAACATGGATGCAAAGGGAGCTGTCGTACAAATGCAACAATGGAAGTCGTAGAGATATGGGTAGTAGTACAAGATGCAGCAGTGCAGAGGACATTGGGCAGCAGGCCTAGCATCAACATAGGGACCGATGTCAAATGATCAGGGTAATACTTAGTGAGGAGTATTGCTAGAGCATAGTCCTCGCTAATAGGGAGTGTTGATTTGGGGTAGCATTGGATGTGCTCTAGCCACGAAATTTGGTGGAGAGGTTAGGGCACATGAGATCTTGAATACCCAAAAAGGGTTCGGGTGGATTATAAACAGTTTGGGAGATATTAAAATAATTAATATTTTTAATGGAGTCCCTGTTTAATTAAAATATTAATGTGAATTAATATAAAATTGTGTTAGAATGGTCCAAAAGAAATGGATCAATCTAGATCTAATCTTAGCCATCGATTAGGGACTTAATCTTGGTTGTTGTTTGTCAACGAGAAAATTATAAGAGGAGGCTTGAGGGTCACTTGGAGAATACACCAGAGTGATTAGTTATTCTATTCTCTAGAGTGGGGTTTGCTAAGAGAGATAGAATCAATGATCAGTTGCAACGAGGGGCAGTGAGTACGAGGCAGAGAGGCAGGGACAATGCCAAGAGACCAGAACAGAACCAGAGAGAGGCGTACGCAAAGCCAGAAGGATCCATGCAGAGGTGATAAAGACTATGTAGAGCCAGAAGGGCCTACATCATCCACGTAGAGGCTGTAGGAGTGACACAGAGAGCCAGAGAGGTTGCGCAGAGCCTTAGTAGGCTGATGTAAAGGGTTTCAGGCTGACACATAGGCCAACAGAGATGATGCCGAGCTTCAGATTGTGTTGGAGATGGATAACGAGACCTATTTCCATATGCCCCATTAGTTATATCCTCTTGTCCATGGCCGATCTAAAATGGCCCCTATCACTGCAATTCTGACAAACTATGAAGAAGTATTGCATTAACCTCTGCTTGTTTCTCTTGTGCCTACATTATTTTGTCATTGTCTGCCTTACAACTCCTTATTTCTTCCTTCAATCTTCTCAATGTGTATGCTAAGTCAGAAGACTGCCCAACACCACGCTGCTCATATGATTCATAGGGAGAATCTTTGTAATCTACCATCTTGCTAGCCATTTTGATCTCTTTCCTACAAGGCATATTATGTCAGCTAAACCAAATCACAATAAACCAACGTACCTTAGCATAATTCGAGGAGGATATCTCATATGCAAGATCATCAAATCAACGTAATACATGTGTAACATAATCATAACAACATATAATACATAAGCATATAACCATGTATACATCAGTCTAGCTAGAGTCTAGTCATCGATGCTTGATCATATCAACTACACACATTATGACCTCATGCATGACAACAACAACCATACCAATTTATACTGACGATATGCTAGCACAAACAACATGTAACCAATCATACACTCATGATGACGCACTTCACAACAAAAACATCCTATTTCACATGGCGACATTACTACAACCATGAAGAACATCGTGCATATGCAACAAGAATATAAACCACAAGGATGATTAACACATGTGTAACTAGCATGAATACATGGCCAACACATACTACCCATCTAGTCTAAGGGGTGAACCATGCTCTAATACCACTCTGTAACACCCTCCTCCCACATATACCCAAGTAATCGACCAACCGAGCTAAACATGTGACGAGAGGCTACTATGATGGGATTAAATCGCCTATGTGACCTTAAGGAAGTGGAATCGATAGAAACACAACATACAAACCTTCCACATCAGCATGAGGACTCTCAAGAACCATCCAAACCTTTCCAACAACCAACTCTGGGTCCCACTGAGTTTTTAGACCAATTAACTCCCGGAATCTCCCATGCTACGGGCATGCCAGCGCCCAGAGGGTTCTGGACACTCCCACAACATGGCATGCCAATGTCCAGGGAGTATTTTTCTTAGTGTCGTGCCAACATCCATGGGATTTGAGCCATTTTTGAGGCCCAAATCCCCGGTCACTTCCTAGAATTAAATGACACCTTCATAACAAAAATATAACAAGGGAATGATGATGCAAATGCAATCACTTGAACAAGGGCTTGACTGGACCCCTACTAAACATGGCATGCATTTCGTCGAACATATCACAAATATGTAATCTATAGGTGTAAACAATAGATTTAAGCATAGGGGCCTCATACTTATCTGAGAATCGCTAAGAAGCATTGTTCCCTTATATCATTAGTTGCATTATCATCAATTAGGTCATAGGTACATTGTTCATTCATTTAGAAATCAAAATATGAGGAAATCCATACATCGTCATTGTCATAATAGATGCTTATAACCAACATAATAACAACAAAAATATCAAAGATACATCAACCATAAAATCCACATGTTATAGATCTGATATGAAAATATAAGACAATGAAAACAAACCCAAGAAATAACAAGATCTGAATATAGATAGAAATGATTCACTTTATTGATCAAACCCTTAAGGTAGGGCAACACCATATATTCACTCCTTAAGGAAGGAGAACACTCCACAAGCCATATGCCTGTTCATACAATAATCCTTCACATCCCTCAATGTGGAGTCTTTAGCCTCTTTATAGGCCTCATACATACAATACCATGGGTCATTACCATGGTTCCCTCAATACAATATATCTAATACCATGGGCCCACTACATTATTACTAACTACTTGTGGTCCCTTACATGATATGGGTTAACCACCTCATTTATTACTATGGCCCATCCCATTATTACATTATTCCCTTGGATACCTCCCTTTGTACCCCATGTTATCCCCCCTAGGTATATAACATTCCACCCCCCTTAACATGTTTCATCCCCGAAACATGAGAAGAACACAAATAATAAGATCTACTCAAAAGAGTAGTCCACTGGTACCATGCACGTGCATCTAGACATCCAAGAGAAAGGTGAACCCTCGATCTTGCTGGTGCCTCGCTCGCTTGAGATGGAAGTTGACCGTGGTAGCTCTTCTGTGTTGATGTGTAGTAGGTGGATCCTCGCTCCTCTCTATCTGTCATGCAGGGGTTGTTGTCCTTGTGGCAATTGGTTGCCATTTTGTTGGTTGTTTTCTTGCGGGGTGATGTGGGTGATGATATGTTGAAGTTTTTACCCACGGTGTCTTTTTATTTAATTCACCCTGCTGTGGTGCCTGCTGTGGTGTCTTATCTTCCAATATTACTTCAACCACTGAGCCCTCATCTGATGTATTAGCACTTGTATCATTTTCTGCTTCAGCCTCTATTTGTGTTTGATTGTCGATCATCAATGGCTCATCATCTGATATGTCAGTCCTTGGAACATCTTTTGCATCAACCTTCATGGACTCTACTTGTTTATTGATGGAAATATCCTGTAATGTAATTTTCTTCTTTTTATACGAGAGCTTCAGGAATTTCTTCTGCACATTAATATTGATAGTACCCATGGATTCCATCCAAGGATATCCTAAAACAACATCCATATTATCCATCTCTAAAGTATAAAAATCACCATGCCACACATACTTATCCATAGAAATCTTCAAATCCTTATACACTTGAACGTCCTCATCATCCACTTGTGTGTTTTCAATGTGTTTTGCTGGAACTTGCAATTTTTTTACCAAATTAACATTCATAAAATTGTGCTTGCAACTAGGATTTATAGATACAACGATTTTCTCCTTCTGAATCAATCCATGAACCTGCAATAAGGAGACACCCGTAGAAAATAACCCTTTACGTGTCTCATTCTCCTTTTTTCTAGTCCGAGACCATTTGTTTAAAATGACACTTTCAAATTCTGCATCTGAAAGTTTGGACAACTGCTTGTCGTCAAGTGAGAAATACCATTTGTAAGCCTCATCTCTGAAATTAAGCCACACTGAATCCTTCCAATTTTTTGCCCATACTGACTTAGTTTGTTTTATGTATTCTTCAATAGTAGGGCTATCATCTTTTCCAGTAAAATTTTCCATGAAGAGGGTTTGAGAAAATTCACTTACTTGGTGAAAATTTGAAATGGCCACAATTTCGTCAATATTGCTCAGAATCCCTATTATGACCTGTTTTTGGAATGGAACAACCATTCTGCATCTACCCATGTGATAGAAATCCTGATCCAGGCACTGGAATTTCAGATCCGCACTACAACTCTCTCGTCGTCACCAAAATTTCTGCAAAAAAGAGCTAATTTTAAATCAACGTTATCTCCCTCATCCGGACTCCGATTCGCCTGATTTTTTTTTTGAAATTGTGTAATTTTTCCCAAAAAATTCAGATCTGCAATTAGATTTTGTAGATATTACACTAGGATGTCCAGATCTGCACCGCAAACTCGCTGCCCCAAAAAATTGTCTTGTGCCAAGACGTTCAGATCTACACTGTAAACTCGCTGTCCTGAAAAATTGTCTGCAACCCCACTGATTTTTTGATCAGCGATATCTCCTTCATCCGGACTCCGATTCAATCGATTTTTTTTTGAAATCGGCTATTTTTTCACAAATAATCTAGATCTGCAATCAGATTTTATAGATCTTACACCAAAACATACAGATATGATCTACAAACTCGCCACCCCCGAAATCCTGCAAAAAATTAAAAAATTTCTCCACTTTTGCCCCTGAAATAACAAGATCTGAATTAGATAGAAATGATCCACTTTATTGATCAAAACATTAAGGTAGGGCAACACCATATATTCACTCCTTAAGGAAGGAGAACACTCCACAAGCCATATGCCTGTTCATACAATAATCCTTCACATCCCTCAATGTGGAGTCTCTAGCCTCTTTATAGACCTCATACATATAATACCATGGGTCATTACCATGGTTCCCTCAATACAATCTATCTAATACCATGGGCCCATTACATTATTACTAACTACTTGTGGTCCCTTACATGATATGGGTTAACCACCTTATTTATTACTATGGCCCATCCCATTATTACATTATTCCCTTGGATACCTCCCTTTGTACCCCATGTTATCCCCCCTAGGTATATAACACCACATATAAACCAATACATTTATACATAAGAGATGAAGGAGAGAACCTCTTAGTAATGAATGCAAAATCCAACTTGGGATGTGACTACCACGTTCCACCCGATCATAGAATGTTTGAGCCAAATCTCTCTTTATCCATCCACTCCCATCCCATATCCAAGCATGAATGTGAGACTCAAACCAAAAGAACCAACTCGGGCATCTCGGGGCTAAACCACCTCACCCTCATCAATAGAAACCAGGCTTTACCATAATCCATCTTGGATCACTAGGCCAACACAATAAACATGCGATAACATGCTTTACCATGATCTCTACCAGATCACTAGGCCAAAACGAGCATGGATGCCACTAGATTTCTCCACCTACACTGTGAGGATTTTTCTTGTCTCCTAGTCTCTCACGATTTACTGCAATCCACACCAGATCACAAGGCCCTAAAATGAGACCCACTCTCCAATATTACGACATATCCCATCTCGAGATTACTAGGCCTGATGGAGAGCACCCACCTCTAAGATTTAACGTATATCATGCCATTCATTGGTCGATGATTCCTAGGCCCACCAAGGCAACAAAAAATTTGGCTTTACCACAACCCACAGTCTAGTTCAAGGGTCACTAGGATATCTTCTCAATCATTCAGAGATCCACCTCACTCAACTTCAAATCCATCTGACAATCTAGCTCAACCAAAACATGAGAACCCCATCACACCATGACTATCACGAAATGACAAGGCTAGGCTGAAAACACCGTCACACCTGGCGAAACCCATGCCATAACAACAAAAGTACCACATGCAATACCATGCATGCCAAATCTAGCAAGGAAGACAAACATGCAAATCGATACCCGCAAAGAATCATGTTGTAGCTTCTTGATCATCCTCTTCCTTCATTTCTCATTCCTTCCTCTTACCTTCTTTTCCTTTCTTGATTCAATGCCAAAGTGCTTCAAGAAAACTCTAAGTGTCCAAGAGTGTGTGTGTGTGAGAGAGAGAGAGAGAGAGAGAGAGAGAGAGAATTATGAGAGTGCTCCAAAACTAAACTGACAAAAGGTACCAACTGATTCTCATAAGCGTTTTTATCAATGAGGCCTCTATTTTCTTCATTTTTCTCCTCACATGCAACCTGTGACTTTTCAACTTCCTTTTCTCCTAATTCCATTATTTTGATAAATAAATGTGCCAAAAATTCCAGTTTTCCTTTCCAAATCCTTAACCATTGCCTTTGCCAATTTCCTTAGCCATAATAAACCAAATGAACACCCAAACTAGGATGTTTTGCCCAACATTCAACTTGGAATAAGTGTTCCATCAGCTGCGGTTATTATTTTGCCTTTATTAACTTTTATTACATGGAATTTTCAACAGGGTTGTTACAAGGAATTTTCCTATCTCCACCCACCTGTTGAGGGCTTCCCGAAGAAAATCATTTCCACCCCCAACCCTTGGGATTTTCCTGAGACCACCTCACCCAGATCCAAAACCTTTTGGCAATCCAAAGCTCAACCAAGAATGAATCCTATCACATCATGGCTATCTGGTAATGGAAATACAAGGCTAAATCCACTATCAAACTAGGCAAAACCCATTCCAATGACATCAAATGAACCAAATACATACATGCATGTACCATGCATGCCAAAATCAGGTAGGAAATCATAATGCAACCTATTACCTGCAATATTTCCCACTAAACCCGCTTGATCCAACTCTTCCTTACTTAATCATTGCTTTCCTTTGCTTTCCTTTTCCTTCCTTTGCTTTGTTGCTTTCTTTCTCCTCTTGGTTCTCTTCTCCTCGCTGAAACCAATTCCAAAACTAAACTAAAAAAAGGCCCCAAAATGATGCTCTGATATCTTTTTATCATTGGTGCCTATAATTTCTTCATTTTCCCTCTATTTAGCTTGAATTTCCTCCTCATACACAACTTGTGACTTTTCATCTCCCTTTTCTCCTAATTTCCTTTATTTTCACAAATAAAATGCCAAAAATGTATTTTTTCCTTCTCAAATCCTTTTTCAATGCCTTTGCTAATTTCCCCTTAGCCATAATAAACAACAAGTGATGCCCACTAGGATGTTTTGCCCAAAATTCAGCTTGGAATATGTGTCCCATGGCCTTCGTATTATTTTTCTTTTATTAACTTTATTACATGAAATGAACATGGCATCTCTATCAGACACAATGTTTTTCAGAACACCATGCAACCTCACTATCTCCTTCATGAAGACTTGTGCTACCTCACTGGATGAATACATAGTCTTTACTAGAATGAAGTGAGTTACCTTGCTCAATCTATCAACCACAATCATGATGGAATAATGCTGCTTCGATATCCTCGACCAAGATGTAATGAAATTCATGGAAATGACTCCCATTTCCACTTCAAAATCAAAATAGGTTGTAACAAACCAGCTAGGTGTTTACACTCATCTTTCATTTGCTAATAATCCAAGCATCTAGCAACAAACTCCGCCACTTCCTTCTTCAGATTCAGCCAATAATATAACTTCTTCACAATTGTCAACTTCTTCTAATATCCCAGGTGACATGAATATGGCTTGACATGAAACTCCCTCAAGATAAGCTTCTTGAGTTCATTGTCATCCAACACACAGATCTTGTCCCTAAATCTCACCAAGTCATTTGCTGTGAGATGATAGTCCACATCTTGTTCACATGTACTGTTGAGTTCCAAAACTGCCCTTTCCTTAGCAACTTTTCTCATCCTTCCTTCTTTGTTTTTCCATAAAAAATGCATCCTTATCATCAATCACCATTATACATTGCCTCAAGGAGAGCATTTTAGTGATTTACATGTTATACCTTTATGTTTGTTGTTTGAATAAGTTTTCGTCTTTTAGCTTCGGAACGCAACCAAATTCTGCAGATAATCGGTTGTTCCGCAGTTACTTCCACGATTTTACAGGTTCCAGGTGTTAAGAGGGGAAAATGACTACATGGGCATCTTGGAAAACATGAGGGCATGGATCGTGTCCTATTCACCTGGCCCAGGTTGACAAGGAAGACTCCGGTCAAAGGGAAGTCAAACATAGAACCTAAGGCAAACATGACTCTGTTTTGTACACGTTTCTCAGTGATGGGATCTGAAGCAGTTTCCTGAGGCCACGGACTTCATCAACCACTTGTGCAAACTGAATCCTACAACCATTAACTTCGATTTATGTCTCCAACAACTAAGGAAGAGGATTCTGTGTACTTGTCTGCCTACGTGTTTTGCTGTAGCTTATTTTTCTCCTTAAAACAATTGTATAATTTCTCTATAAATACCTGTGTGAAGAATGCAAAACCAGTTGGAATTTTCTCAGGTGTTAGGTTCAGATTACTACTTTGTAGTTTTGAGAACTCATTCTCTATTTTTAATATAAAGACTGTGTATTTCATGGATACCTGAAAGCATTTGTTGGAGTTTTGATTAAGTACATATAACCTGAGCAGTGCAGAGGGCCCCTGCGTTGGCAAAGGTTACATTTCATTTGGTTTTGTCTTTTATAGTTAAACTGTGAATTCATCGTTTCTTCCATAATGTTTATAACCATTTTATACCCTTGTTCATAATGCAGTTTTTTGTCATCTTCTTACTAACGCATAATAGCTTATTTCAATACAGAATAGTTCTTTTGTTTCATTTCTTTCTAGTTTCTTATCAGTAGCTTGAAGTTGAGTTCAATAGTGTAGAGTAATTTATTTTCATTTATTGTTCATTATTCTTTAAGTTTTTAGTTAAAACTGACCAGTGCCATTTCTGTCTTGTCATTCTTTTATTAGTTTGGTGACTCATGTTGTAGGTGAATGTTTCTAAAATCCCTTCTAGTTGATGGTTCATCTTAAACTAAGTGGTGGAATATTTCACTTATGAAATGAGTCTTTTTCTACATTTTTGTATTTAGTCTCTCTCGGAACAATGAAGTATGGAATTCCTCAAAATGTTATCACAAGGAGGTTGCTCTCCCAAAATTGTGTAGCAGAGTAACAAAGCACGTCATTTAGTTTTTATGGTAGATTAGTTGCAATTTCATTTTCAAGTCTTAGACTTTCATTTAGTTTTGTTGCAATTTCATTTTCAGTTTTTCATAGAGTTTTGATTTTGCAATAGACTAAACAGTAGTTGTAATCTCATTTCTAGTATTTCGTTTAAGTTTTGTTTTCATCATAGATAGCTGCAATTCCACTTTTAATATCTCATTAAGCTGATTAGACAGTAGTTGCAACTTTACTCTTAAGTTCCTTTAGTTCATGTTTTGATAACAATAATAAAAGCAGAAATAGGAACCATGTTTTCCTTTTCTTGACTAAACTTTACTTCCAAATCTGGCTTAAAGCACTCTTAGTCCTTATTTCATTTCTTTAGATCCTTAGCAGAATTAGATTAAGATTTTGTTAATTAAATTGTACATCATTAGGGATTAAAGGATTAGAAACCCTAAAACAACATAAAACTTAAAAACACTGAAGTAAGAAGGGTCATCTAGCACATATAGTGCACTACACTTCATCAGTTTACGATACCCGAGTTGATAATTTATGTAGAGAAATTTAGGACACTAAATTGACCAAACACTTTGGCACCATTGCTGGGGAAGTGTAACTAGGTAGCCTTATCTCTTACATTCATAAAAAAAAAAAAAAAAAAAACAAAGCAATGACATGCATAGAGAAAGAGACTCTAGGGGTAGATTTATAGCTAGAGGCAGAAGTTTGATTCCCACAACTCCACCTACTCCACCAAGAGTTAGAAAAGACACACCTCCATCCCAGATGCATACTCCCAGCCATAGGATTCCTGGAATTCAAGGGGCGGAAAATCAATCAGAAGAAGATTCTCCTACATTATCTACCAAAACAGTCCTAGGAGAGAAAAATTTTGAATCTCCAACAGTAGGAATAACCTTTTTCACCTCCACAAGAGAGCTTATTGTAGTTCAAGAATTAGGAATACCTGGTGAGGAAGAAGAAGTAGAAATTCTCTCCCATAGTCCATCAATAGAAGAAATAGAGGAAGTAACCTTGCAGGTTGAACCTGAAGAAACTATAATGGCAGAAGAAGAACAAGATGAGGAATTCTCACTATTTGGAGGAGGGGGTAGAGGAAGAAGTAGAGGAAACAATGGAGATGGTAGAGGAAACAATGGAGGAGGTAGAGGTAATAATGGAGGAGGCAGAGGAAATAGGTAAGTAGATAACTCATTTGGATTCCCTATAGTGGATGAGGAAACACATACCACAATGAAAAACATCTCACCATCTGTCCTCCCAAACTTTTATGGGAAGAGCAGGCCATGGTGCCTTCTTCCTCCTATGCAACCCTTCTAATAACCTTGTGGAGATGTGGTATGAGACCTCTTGCATGACCATCTTGTCCAAGGCATACCTTGGTAGAACATGCAGAGGCTTCTCCCCGCTAAACATCCTGATGAAGGTGCAACTGGATGAGGCATACCAACCTGAAATGTTAAGTATTGCCTCCATCGCTTCTTGGGACATGCAAGGTGGATCTTGCTCAAATATCAACTTGTACACTAGGATGATGAAATGGTCAGTCAGCCTCGCTATAAATCCTCAGTAGCTGTAGTCAGAAAGCAACTTGTAGTAAATGTTTATAGTAGTCTCCTTTGGTATCCATGTCCAACTCATGCCAGGAAACTAATGTTGGGAACATATTGCATCAAGTAGATGTGCGGGCATGAAGAATCTCGCTTGCTCATCCTTGGGCGGATTCTTGGCATTAGTCACATGGAATCACAACTGAAGAGCCAATAGATATGACTAGTTGAATGGCCTTCCATCATTCACCAATTGGTCCAACACAACCACCCAAGTTTCCGGAAAGGTCTCCATGCTCTCTTGACCATATAATCGACATGCAAAGATGATAAAGAATTGGTAGGCATTTCTAAGAGACTTAGTCTTGTAAACATGCCTGGGTGTCACTCTAAAATTCGACGACTCTTTCGCCCAGTGCTTTATAATATCTCTGGTGTTTACAAAGATGTGGGTGGAATAGAAAAGTGCATCCATGCATTTCACTGGCTAAGGTAAATGATACATATGTTGATAGTTCTCTGCCCTGAAGTTGGCAAGTTTTATCCCACTGGCACTGCTCAATGTCACAGTCTCTAGATCTATGTGTGATATAATCCAATGGATGATGTCCACACATGGGAAGGCAGGGTACCTGCATGCAACCTTATGTAAGCCTAACCAATTGACATTGATATAAAGTTGCGGATCCTTTAGATCTTCCTTGAAGTCCTGTGCAAAGATATCATTGATTTCCTACCATGTTAACTTCATGCCCTTCTCAATGAACTAAGTGTTTACATAAACTGGAAAATTCACTGACATCTGCTCAACTGCTCCCCTAGTGCTACTCTCGACAATATCCTTTGATTTAGCTCTCTTGGAAGCCATGTTACCTGTAACTACTAGAAAGTTTCTCAACAACTGTTATACCTGGAGACAAAGAGGAAACTCATGACATGCAAATGTTAGCTTGAAACCAAAATAACTTCAATAACAAACCAAACAACAAACTAGAAAACTTCTGGGAAGGATTGCGTAATCTTGGCTCATAGAGGTTACTGGTTGTTAGCTAGAACTGCGTATTGCGTAGTCTCTGTGGCCAAGGCTCGAGGATGGCTCATGGAACTGTGCAATGCACGGTTGGAGCCAGGCTTGGGAAAGCTCTGCGCAATTCCAGAAGCTAAGGCTGAGGCCCTGAGCTCCATAAATGCGCAGTGCATACTTGGGAAGATGAGATCCAAGCCAAGGAATCCCATATCTGCCCGAGGGAATTGAGAAATTGAACATATCTAAAGGATTGAATGATGTTGGGTGCAAATCTAAGTGAATGATAACACATGGAAGTGAAACAAGTGCATGAATCAGCCAAACTGAAGGAAAACAAAGCATGTGGAGAGAGTGGTCACAATGACGACATTTAGTGCAGAAACTGGGTGATGCATGCAAGACTTGGGAAAGACAATGAAAAACTTAAAAAAGCACTTCTACAAGCTAAAACAAGTTGAAATGCTAGTGGTCATTCAACAAAATGAGTGAAATAGAACTCTTACAAGCTAAACAAACAAAAGCGACATAAAAAGCAGCAAAATACTGAAAAAACTAGACTTACTCGAAAAAGCAACGATGATCACACTAGAGGTTCCTTGATGTCCTTAGGAATGCCAAATATCCAATATCAAATGTGAAAATGAGCTCTGGTAGCGTCCATAAATAGATTTGGTTGATTTCGGGTTTATGATGCGAAGACAAAAAATCAAGTAATAAGCGACACTTGGCGGTAGTTTCCAAAATAATTGAAGTGTCTCCTTTGAGTTGCTAAAAATAGATCCCTATTTTCTTGGGATTCTTTTTCGCTTTTTTATTGTTGCTTTTTTGGGAAAATCTGCCACACATTTCCTAGAGAGATTATTCAGTTTTGGGAAGGATTGAGCAACTCACTGGCTCATGCACTTAGCAGCTTCTGTGCAATTTCTGTGCTGAGTGGTGTTGGCTTGAGGGGCTCAGACCTAGTGATCCAGGTGGATATTGGTGGCCACCCGCCAATTCCACTTGAACCCCCACCATTGTTTCTTCCAGCTTTTCAGTTTCTTAATTGTAGCATAGTTTACTATTTTTAACAGTTTTTCGGGTCCTGAACTTCTGGAGCCGTTTTGAGGCCCTAAACAACGTTTTTTGGGAAAACTGGGAGCCACATGGGCCATAGCCCAATGTTTCTCACCCAAAAGTTGTAGTTCTCGGATAGATATTTCTAACGAGGTATTGTGCGCGTCAAACAGAGATTGTATGCCAAAGTTACGACCCTAGGAAGTTGATGTACCAATTTACCCAAACGGGGCCCATAGTTTGGCGCTTCATCTCCTAGGGTTAGGTTTTTGGATGTTTAGGGTTTTCCATTGTTTCTAAACAATAAATAGGCCTTCGAGCCTCATTGTAATGCAGTTCAGAGGAATGTATCCGCCACATCTCTTCTCAAAGATAAGCTACCATCGCCCTAGCTAGTTTATTTCCATTACTGTTTGTAAGCATATTTCAGTATTTTACATTAATGAAATGAAGTATTCTTTCTGATGCATCTGTATATTTATGGTTATATCTGTAATTTGTGGCATTCCCGCTTAAATCCAGATCACCTAGGTTCAGAGTTAGCTGTGCTAAGCAACAAAACCCTTTATCACTGACCCTTTCGGTAATGATTTTCTCACGTAGACCGTAGTCTCACCCAAGGCAATATTGGGCGATGCTGGAACCAGGTTTCCACATCCATAAGGATATAGAGTTTGGATCTTGACTTAGTCTAAATAACCTACATATCTATTACTGTGCTATGCAATATACTTAATATTATACCGAATCTGATCTATTCATACAAAAAGACTACTTCACAAATCTAAAACTCTATCTGCTGTGCATAAATCAATGGAGTTCAACTGTAATTAAATGTAACTACGTTCATATATTAATTCCGATCTTAGCTCTTTCTGTGCAACACACAAGTATACAGTAATCTCATAAAGTGAAGTACAAAATGTTGGTACACAGATCTTCCTTCAAAATATTCTTTATTATCTTTAGATCTTCACAATTACAATCCTTCTTACCCTGTGCACACAACTGCAGAGCCCTGCACACAAAACTACAGACTAACCAAGGTCTCCACATACACAACTGCAGGAGCCTTCCCCTTCTCTCTAACACAAAAAGATATGACAATTACTGACTCAAAACATCATCATTCCTCAATCATAATTGATTCATCCTTATGAATTCCTAAGAAAACCCTTTATATATCTTTTTCTCTTGCAATACCATGGTTAGAGCTCAAACCATACAAATTGATCCCATCCTTATGCAAAATAAGGGAATTTGACCCACCCTAAAGCTCCCATGACTCCTAAAACATTGTGCTAATCATGCTTTTCTCCTCAAAATGCGGGCTCTTTACAAAACTTTGACAAAATTTTGACCTAGGGGACCCTACCCAACAGGCCCTCAACACAAAGATGTGACTCATCCCTAGTCACTCAGCTGGTATGTCCTAAATATTCACTTTGAGACCGCTGTATGCATCCTTCCTTCAAAGGTTGAAGTTTCTTTGTGCACTACGTGGTGGCATGTCGTACTTCCTCTACCAACTTATCTGTCGTCGACCCTGCTGTCGCCAGACTGATGGTTCTTTGCGTCTGTCTTATGATATTCGACTTTATCTCCATTTTCTTTGAGAGATGAATGAATTCATCGACCCATGGATGCGTCCGCTCTGAAATGATCTGCTCCTTTCGCCGCAACTCATCGATCTTTTCCTTCAAAAACTTTCCCTTCTAGAGACGGGAAAACAATTGCGTAGGTGGTAGGGTAATGACAATGAAACCATTTGTTGGCTTGAGGGGCTCATAACCAGGTTCAGAGTTAGCTGCGCTAACCAACAAAACCCTTTATCACTGGCCCTTTCGGCAACGGTTTTCTCGCACTGACCACCATCTCTCCCGAGGCGATATTGCGGGATGTTGGAACCAGGTTTCCGCATCCAAAACGATATGGAATGTGGATCTTGACTTAGTCTGACTCACCTACATATCTATTACGGCTCTACGTAATCTACTTAATATTATACTGAATTCGATCTATTTATACAAAAATACTACTTCGCAGATCTAAAACTCTATCTACTGTGCATAAATCAACGGAATTTAACTGTAATTAACTATAACAACATTCATATATTAATTCTGATCTTATCTCTTACTGCGTAGCGCAAAAGTAAAGTGTAATTACATAATGTAAAGTAAAATAAGTACGCAGATCTACCTTCAAAATCTTCTTTATTATCTTCAAATCTTCAGAATTACAATCCTTCTTACCCTACACAGAGCTGCAGGAGCCTTCCCCTTCACTCTAACACATAAAGATATGACAATTATAGACTCAAAACATCGTCATTCCTTGATCATAATTGATTCATTCCTATGACTTACTAAGAAAACCGTTTATATATCTTTTTTTATAATACCATGGTTCACAAACCACGGGCGGAGCTCAAAACATACAAATTGATCCCATCCTTTTACAAAATAAGGGGCTTTGACCCAGCCTAAATACCCTATGACTCCAAAAACACTACGCGAATCGTACTTCGCTCCTCAAAATGCGGGCTCTTTACAAAAATTTGACAAAACTTTGACCTAGGGGGACCCTACCCAACAGGTGGCTCTGGGCTGCCTCTCATGCTCTGTGCAATTTCCCAGCTGAAGATAGGCAGTCAGCTAGCTCTGTACAATTCTAAAGATGAAGGCTCTCTGTTAGCTTGGACTACGCAATTCCCAAGATCAAGGCTGGTTTCCCTCAAGGATTGCTCAATTCACTAAGGTAAGCCTGGAATAGGGTTGAAACCAAGTCAAGAGATTGGCTTATGGGTTAGACTGTAAAGCAAGTAAGAAAACACAAGCCATAATGTAAAAGATAATGCTGCATCAAAGCACAAGTACCTGGGTCAATGCGAGGTGATCTACTGTGATTTAGGAGGGAGGCTCGAAAACAAAGCATAAGAAAAACTTTGGAGGGTGGTTTTAGTCGCTACAACACCCTAGTACCAACTCAATAGAAAATTACACTTTCTTGTGGGAAGGAAACTTTGAAATCTCTACTGGAAACACATCCTGAAACTGTTGTAATACAGAGTACCTCTTGAGGACTTCCACATCATCAACATCCTTACCCTTGTCACTGGAAATATGAACTACAAATAGTACACACCCCTTCCTGCGGCTGCACTTAGAGTGCATAGATATAATCATCCTCACTGATGTAGGCTTCTTCTTTCCCTACAATATTATCTTTTCCCCATTATTATTCAGACACTGAATAGCCTTGTCATAATAGTCTACTTTGGTCCTATGGAGGTACAACCAATCCATACCCAAAATCAAACTATATGATCCCAATGGAAGCACATTTAGATGTGCCAAGGTAGGTATACCATTTAGCTCAAATGCACAAGCTCTTACCCAATGATGAACTCTCTTATTAGTAGCTATAGCTAATTTCACCAACCAAAATTTTTCATGCACTTCTTTCCTCAAACCACACTTATCCACCAGGTCAGGATTAACATAACTATAATTTGATTCAGGGTCAATCAAAATAGAAGCAACTCGATCACAGAGCTTACCTTCCATCTCAATAATGGATGCCTAGTGATAGGCCTTCTTATTGTGCACAAGTGCATAAATACGAGGAATTCTATGACTAATATACCCAACTCTCTACTCCTCCTGAGCACTATAGATATCAGGCCTTCCACTCTAGTACAATGGACAATCCTTCTTGTGATGATATTTTCCACAAACCCAACACTACAATGGTCCCCTACCATCACCTTTATTCTTCTGATCTCCCGGATGCGACCCATGTCCCTTTGCAGTTTCATTAAACTTCTTGTAAGCATCAACATTTTATTTCTCACCTACATCCTGAGGTCTTCCCTACTTTGGTGGCCACTTCCCTTTAACTTTGTCATTCCCGTTCAAATCATGTTTAGGCTCAACTTTTCACTTTGATTATTCATAACAATGCTTTAGTTTCCTCATACCTTCCTCCAATGGCCGCGACTCATCAAACTGAATATGATCTCTATATGTTGTTGGCAACCCACTAATGAACCTTTGAATCTTTGCTTTCTCATCCTTGAGGTAAGACACATACCTCAACAACTCCAGGAACCTGCTAGTATACTCATCATTTGTCATAGAACCCATATGAAACTCATAAAAATCCTTAGCTTTGTCATCATAATATCCCTCAGATAGGTACTTCTTGAAGTGTCTCTTGAACTCATCCCAAATCAGCTCTTCTTCTCAAATGCCTCTAATATTCTTCACATCTCTCCACTAGATATATGCTTTCCATTTAAGACTAAAGGTGGCTATTTTGCCTTTCATGTTCTTCTAATAGTTATGCAATCTGATGAATTTCTTCATCCCAAACAACCATGCCTTTGCATCTTCTGAATTATTCATCTCTCCATCAAATGTAGGCAACTTGACTTTATTGAACTCCTGTGGAAAGTATTCATTCCTCTTATAAGGATGATGGCGGCGAAGACGATGATGATGTCTCATGGATGAGGAACTAGAATGAAACCCATACATACGAGTCCTCTTATGAGGTGTACCTAATGATGTGCCAAATTTGACTGTGTCCCCTCTATCTAACCTGTATTCTGACCGAGATGTGCTACAATATGCCCCATTAATATTCTCTTCATGTTCTTGACTAATCCTCAGTTTTCCCTATCTCTTCAAGTCTGGAAAACTCTAAAGGATCACTGCAATGACCTCTGCCTACTTTTCTTGAGCCCGCAAGCATTTCCTGAGCCTCAACCAACTTGTCATTGTCTGCCTTGTAACTTTTGATCTCTGCCCTCAAACTCCTCAATGTGTCTACTATATTAAGAGAATACTCATCTCCTTGTTTCCCAACTAATCTATAGGGAGAGTCACGTGAAATGTAGTCCAATTTTCTCGTCATCTTTGATTCTCTTCTTCTTGTAAGTATACCATGTCAGATAAACCAAATAGATACCATAACCAAAATCATACCTCAATGACGTTTAGGGGAGGCTTATCTCATTTACAAAATCAATCCACATTAGCACGATACATGTATAATCATAATCATATCAATATGATAACATCATGCATGACAATATCAACTACATACCATAACCTTGTGCATGATAACCATAACCATGACAATGCATGCATAACAATGTGCATCTAGCCCATCCAGTCCAAGTGTTTGAACCATGCTCTGATACCAATATGGTATTAGTTATCACCCAAAAAGAGTGTAACATGCTCTGATACCACTTTGTAGCGCTACCTCCCAGACTTACCCACTTTCATTGTCTTGTTGGGGTAAACATGAGTGGAGGAATACTATGTCATAACTAAACTCCCTAAGTACAATTAAGGATGTGGAATCGACAAACCAAAACTTACTGACCTTACTCAGGAGCTACAGGACCCCCAAGAGCCAAACAACCACTCCTAGTGCCCAAACCCCGAGTTAACTTTATTTTTTAGTGATTTGGACTCCCAGACACAGTCATAACACTGCTTAAATTTGACTGTAACACTCTAGTTGCATGGATGGCTCTTCCTCCCAACGATTGTAGTCTAATTTACTCAGTTCTAGTCATGCGACCCCGAGATCTGAGCCACTTTTAGTGCTAGGATCCATTCCTCTTCCCAAAGCTTGACGAAACTTTCCAGAATGATGAATGACATAGACAAACCTTTAACACAAAACTTACAAAAGGAATTGCCCTAATTAGGTCTAACCATGACAGCCATTTCATCAAACACATAGTGAACATGAAATCTATAGGTCATGAATGCATATTTGAACATAGAGGTATGAATATTATCCAAGAATCATCAATCTGAAGGTCTAATTCCCTCTCGCAATAGCTTCGATAACATCTATTAGTTCATGCATTCAATAACAATTTCATTTACCAATCTAATTTGATAAAAATCATAACTTGAATCTATCATAAAACCATGCTTATAGCTAGATTAATAATAATTATAGAACAACCATCAAAGCCACATAATAAAAAGTACATTTACTCATAAAATACAAGAGGAATTTATCTCTTGTTAACATGTGAAAATTCCAACCAAGTCAGGGACTTCCTCGTACCACCCAACCATAGATTGGGCTGAACCAAATCTTTCTTTTAGCCAATCACCCTCGTCGCATATTCCAAGCATAAATGTGGGATCTCATGGGATAAACCAATCCATAAACAACCAAGGGAATCTAGAGGTTAAACCACCTCGACCCTTACACTACCTTGATCTCACCTAAATCTGTCGTGAGATCACAAAACCAAACCAAGATTGGATGCCTGAGAATTCCTTCACCATCACTTGAGGAATTCTCCTGTCTCCACCCACCTGTTGAGGGATTTTTGAAGAAAACCATATCCACCCCCAACCCTTGGGGATTTTCCTGAGACCACCTCACCCAGATCCAAAACCTTCCGAAAATCCAAAGCTCAACCAAGAATGAATCCCATCACACCATGGCTATCCAAAAATGGCAAGGCATGGTTGAAACCAGTGTCAAACCAGAAAAAAACCCTACCAATGATAGAAAATGAACTAAATACACACATGTGTGTACTATGCATGCAAAAAATAGCTAGGAAATCATCCATGCAACCTGTTACCAACAAGTATTCTTGCTGACGCTGCTTGATCCAACTCTTTCTTGCTTTCCTTATCCTTCCTTTGCTTGCTTTCTTTCTTTCTCCTCTTGGTGCTCTTCTCCTTTATGAAACCGATTCCGAAATTAAACTGACAAAAGGCCCCAAACTGATGCTTTGATGTCTTTTTATTATTGATACCTCTAATTTCTTCATTTTCCTTCTATTTCCCTTCAATTTCCTCCTCCATGCAACCTGTGACTTTTCATCTCTCTTTTCTCCTAATTTCCTTTATTTTCATAAATAAAATGCCAAAAATTCCTTTTTTCCTTTTCAAAGCCTTTGCTAATTTCCCCTTAGCCATAATAAACATCAAGTGATGCCCACTAGGATAGTTTGCCCAACATTCAGATTGGAATACGTATCCCATGACATTGGTCTTATTTTTCATTTATTAAATTTATTGCATGAAATTTTAACTCGAGGCTATTACATTCATTGTGGTTCATATGGCATGCACGATTCTAGCAAATGAGTCCTCATTGCACCAAGAAACAAATGAGGTGCTGAAAAATCTAGGGCATCTAGGTTATGATGAGATTCTTCTGATGATGATAACTATTTTTAGAGAAATTTCAGTTTATCTTATTAGCACAATCTTCTCTTACTATTATTAGTGTGTGTTCTCTTCATAAAACAGTTACCAAAGTGCCAAAAAGAGACAAGAGCACAAGATATTGACTCTCATCCAGGGAAAAAACTCTCTCTCCTAGAGAGGAAAGCCTCTTCTGCAAATTTCTCTTATTGAATCTTCAATTGACAAATTCCAAACCCTAGACCCTTGACTAGTAGATCCTCCAAGCTCAAGACACAGTCCTTATTTTTTGTACTTCAATTAATGCCTCCTTCTACACTACACCTTGATCTCTTTCTTCACACTTCTTCGAACAAATGATGGAACTTTCCTTTGCTCCTTTTCTAGCAACTGTAGAAACCCTAGATCTCCTTAGAGACCTCTTCTTTGGTTCCTTCCTTTTTTTCGCTTGGTAATATTCCTTCTCCTTGATACTTGGACTAGAGAATGAGGCTCTTCTTCCGGTATATCTCTGAGTTAGAGGCTGACCCTCTTAACCCTACTGTAGATCTGATTTCTTCGCATATGTGGCTGATACAGGGCTTGGGATAGACCTTTTTTCATGCTTCTTTCCTTCACTTTAGGTGTCCCCTCCTTCACTTGATGAGGAGGCATTGATTGGTGGTCTCTTCTAGCCAAACCAAGTTACTTCTTATGACTATAATTGCAAATCTGATATGGCAATATAATGAGCCCTTTCTCCTTTGCACGTGCGACCGAAAAGAGCCCTAAAACAACCCTCAAAAAATTAGATTCCTTTCTCTCCTTCTTTGCTGACCTAGAAGAAACTTCTTTCTCCTTTACACAATTCTTTTTTGACTCTTTCTCTCACTGATTTTAGAGATCAATTGATGGATCATTTGTGAGGTTTAACTGCCCTATATATAGGAGTTTTTCCCTCCTATTTACGTTGAATTGAGCTAGTGAGGCCGACTTGACTCTAAGTGCACCAAAAATTCATTCTTTGAGCAGACATGGAGAGGATACTTGTCTTTGCTTTGGAGGATCACCTTTGACATATTTTTTTTACACTAGAGTGTAACATGCGCACATGGGTCTTTAACAATTACATTGACTCTTTGACTTTCCTAGAAGTACTTAAACATGTGCTTGACCTATCAAATGGGAAATAAACCCATTCTTTATAATGACAAAATAGTAATTCTTTTATTTTACAAGTAAAAAGATCAAAATTACATTTATGAAGACGGAACCTAGTTACACTTTCTTCAACACTCCCTCTTAACTAGGGAGGTATTCATAAATCATTACAAGGTGTTTGGACATTTTCAATTTGAAGAATTCACACAAGAGAAATCAGATTGGCAATCCATCTGTTATAGAATCATAGTAACCAACATTGTTTCCACAATAAGGCCTTGAATGAAAACTCCATCTCTCATTAGATCAGAGCACAATGTTTGCAAGACTAGTGACTACAAACACATTCATCATTGTCTCTCAAGGTACATACTCACCTGGATGTTCACTGAGTATGACCTTCTAAGACTATTCTTATCTTGGGTTCCCAACCATCAAAGAATATCGGTCTTGCCTAATCTTATCATGGATTTCCTACACATATTCAAAGAGCATCGAATGCCAGATGATCACACAATCCTCCATTCTTTCTTCCTAAGTGAACACAAGAATTTTGTGTTTATCTCTCCCTCTCAACTAGGGAAGATATGCCCATTCCTATAAAGGAATGTACCCAAGTTCCCTCTGACCAGGAACTTGACCAAGCTCCCTCTTAATTAGGGACTTGTCAGAGCTCCCTATTCAACTAGGGACTCTCCTTTTTCATCAGAAACTTCTTCTGTGGGTCCTTCAACTTCTTGATCAATTTCCTTCCTTGATGTCATGAGATTTAATCAAGCTTATTCCTTGTAGGGGATTGACCATCCATCACTTTCCTTCTTGTTCTATCATGTAATTCATTTCTTCATGGAAAGTGGCCTTCTTGATACATATCTAGAACCTTCGTCATGTGGATACTTCTTCCTCATCATGTTTCTTTCAAAAAATTTCATCCACCACATGAATTCTAGTTGTATTTGCACTTACAACTCTTGTTCCAGTAGCCCTACATGAATCCATCCAGATATTATTCAAGAAATCAAAGCATAACATTAAATTAAATAGTACCTTACGAGATGGATTTCCATCATGGCATCTTATTGGATTGAATCATTAGCATGCTGCATGTTCATATCTCCAAGGCCTTTCCAGGTGTCAAGGGTATTTTGGTCTTTTCCTTCATTTGTCAGAATTCTCGTGTCTTCTTGTAGGAGATGCTTCAACAAATCTGTTGGATGTTGATTCCTAGTGTCCATGGTGTCCTTTTATCCCTGATCTCTTTTCTTATATGATTCTTCATAGGTTTCTTAGTCAACCTCCACGTACTCCATATGAGGACATTTCTCATATTGACCTTCGTTAGTGTGTGAACCATGCTTTCATGCATATTTTTAATGAAAGAGATCTATCCTTTTCTTGATCATGCTACCAGAGCAATTCCCCAAGCTCATTAATACAGATGATGACATCAATTAACTGAAAACATATATTCATACATACCTCATCTTAATTATTTCCTTGATCATCTCAACTTCCTTTGCCAACTTCCTAGATTGAGATAACCTCAATCTACTTTTCTTTGCTACATATTTCCTTGCCTACATACCATCCTTTCTTGAATCCCTAGAATTGGAATTCTAATTGAGACATCTGTTTTTCTTTAAAGTCATGAAACCTCTATTGAAGATTTCGAGTCCTCATCCTGCAAATGATCCTTTCTGCTGATGATAGTGGCTTTCTAAGATGATTCTTCTTGATCATGATCATTCCTTTATGCATTGATGAGGTTATCCAATAACTAAATTCTTCCTACATGAATATCTTTATCTGAGCTATTTCTACATAATTCTCCTATATTCCTGAAGATGCCATTCTCATAAATCATGAATTCTATCCTACTGCTACATGTTCCTATGATACCCAAAACTTTAAAGAAGACTTATGTGAAGAAGTTGATCTCAGTCATAGTAGAGATCCAAAGGAGCTTCCTTCTTCTTCTTCTTATCCTCTTCTTTCACTTCTTGGATAATGTGATCTTCTTCTCGTTTCCTCTTATTGTTATCCTTCTTTAAATTACGACAATCCCTCTTATAGTGTCTATATTCTTGGCAACCAAAGCATTGGACTTTAGACATATCTCTTTTACCCTTTCTTTGTGGACCAAAATTGCCAAATTTCCCTTTTCTCTTGGCCATAGCAGCAAATTCCTGCTCCTTTGATCCCACATCATCCTTGTCTTTGAGTCTAGTCTCCTCAATTTTGCATAGAGAGCAAATTTAATTCAATGAGGTAGCTTCCTTCTTGGCATATATACTTGATGTGAATTTGCCCCATTCCTAAGGTAATGCATTGAGCACCACAATTGGCATCTCTCTATCTAACACAACTTCTCCTAGTTCTTACAGCTGGTCTCTCATCTCAGAGACCTTCATGAATGTTGGCTTAGTGGGGCCTGACCCAGGTTCAAAAGTGATTTAGCCAAGTAAATCCCGGTACTACTGGCCCTTTCGGCAACAGTCCGCGGAGCGCAGACTAAGGTATCACCAGAAGTGGTATGGGAGGGTGCTAGAACCAAGTTTCCACACCCTGGGGATGTCTGATATGAGGTGATTGGCTTGCGGTCCAACCTTCATGCTTGCTGGGCTACGCACACCAGCGGGCACCCCGCACACTACGATACTATCTTCGTGTAGCTCTAGAAGTAGCGTGACCCGTGTTAATTACCCAAGTCTTGCTGATTACTTAGAGTATTTTCATATATAAGCATTCATACAAGTATTTATCAATTATGCGCAGTAAATAAACAGAGTAAAAGTAATGTATAAGACCAAAATACAGATCCAAGAACAGATGCACAAAGTAAACTTCTCTTTATCAACTTTCAATCCTGATTACAGACCCGAATCCACCCTGCGCACTCAGTTTCAGGGGTCTGCGCACTCAGGTGCGGACTCTACTAGGCCTCTGCACACTCAACTGCAGAGCCTCCTACTACTACTATGACCCAATACACTTCAGATCCAACTCTATGCTCTAACCATGCCTTCACATTTTCTCTATTCTTCCTTATCTTTAAACTTAGAGCCTCACTCTATTTATACAATTCCATGGTCCACAGACCATGGGTAGGCCAACACAACTTTACATTAAATTACAATATTTCAGGGCGGACAACCCTGTGACTCATCCTAGACTTCGCACCCTGTGTCCGCAATTCGTGGAGTCTTACAATGTACTTTGACCAAAACTTGGGCTTTGAGCCCCAAAAACATGCTGTGGGGGATCCCATGCCCAACATGCCCCCAACACAATCATCATGACTTGTCCCAAGTCACTATGCAGGGATCTTAGCACGGAGCCCTTCCAACTGTGCCTATGCTACGTGAAGGTCCGCAGCGCACTGTTTTGCTGTCCACTATATTTGCTCTACTCTTTCGGCTGAATGCTCGTTGTCAGGGGAAAATCCTTGTATTAAAGCATGCAGCACCTTCATCTGTGCGAGCTTTCCTTCGATATCGGTAGTGATGAGAAAGGCCTCATCAATCCAAGGCTGGACGCGTGCTTTAATTACTGCCTCTTTCTGTCGTGCGACATCCACCTGTTCCTTCAATGCCTTTGCCTATTGTAGCTTCACAAGCCATTGGGTCAGGACAATTGTTTGCGCCATTCCGCGCACACTGTCATATTGTACCTGAAGCTCCCATGCCTCTGTTTCCAGCCCTTTTTGGATAGCGCCAGTGCGCTGTTCCCTAACTTCTAGGGGCATTGATGACTGCGCCTTTAATCACAGTTCGACAATCTAAAGGTTGAGGTCCAGCTGTATCCTCATTGCTTCCTCCTTTGCCTCGTGGAATCCACTGGCCAATTTGTCAATTCGCCCTTCCAATGGTAGATCTGCCTGGACAGCCAATTCCGAGACAATTCTATAAGCATCGTCCACTGCCTACACCAGTCCTTGAGTCTGCGCAACGAGTTCATCATGCTGTTGGATGAGCTGTTCCACATTGACCTTTTGTTCGCTCAATACCTATAGCGCACAACCTTCTCTGGCGCGGAGTTTGTCTATGACCCCATCCTGTAACTAGTACAGGGTTTCTCACGGAAGGGCATCCAAGTTCAAGCCCAACCCTTTAATCCTGTCCACCGCAGCTCTGTCAAATTTGTTTGCTGCCACTAATGCGCCCTCGGGGAACACGAAGGTGTTGGGCATTTGGGCGTGCAACATCTGTTCCGCCTCTGATGTACCTGCTGCAACATATGGGGCCATCGTTCATGTTTATGGATTTTGCACCTGTAGTCTCTGTAACTGTGTGTGCAACACCCCCAACACAGTGTTTTGCTCCATCATCACCTCTTGGAGCGCGTCCTTAGTGACATCACGAATCGTTTTGTCAATGTCAAAAAGATCACCTTCTGTAAGCGTAATTGGGTCAATGGATGTCTTGGATGCTTTCGTCTTCTTTCTGGGGACCGGTTTCTTAGGGATGTCTTGGATGCTTTCATCTTCTTTTTGGGGATCGATTTCTCAGGGACGTTACAGGGTTTCTCGCGGAAGGGCATCCAAGTTCAAGCCCAACCCTTTAATCCTGTCCACCGCAGCTCTGTCAAATTTGTTTGCTGCCACTAATGCGCCCTCGGGGAACACGAAAGTGTTGGGCATTTGGGCATGCAACATCTGTTCTGCCTCTGATGTACCTGCTGCAACATATGGGGCCATCGTTCCTGTTTATGGAGTTTGCACCTGTAGTCTCTGTAACTGTGTGTGCAGCACCCCCAACACAGTGTTTTGCTCCATCATCACCTCTTGGAGCGCGTCCTTAGTGACATCATGAATCGTTTTGCCAATGTCAAAAAGATCACCTTCTGTAAGCGTGATTGGGTCAATGGATGTCTTGGATGCTTTCGTCTTCTTTCTGGGGACCGGTTTCTCAGGGATGTCTTGGATGCTTTCATCTTCTTTTTGGGGGCCAATTTCTCAGGGACGTCTTGGATGCTTTCGTCTTCTTTCTGGGGACCGGTTTCTCAGGGACGATGCGTAGCTTGGCATCATTCTTCCTTTGCTGGGCTGTGGCCTTCTCCATTCCTTCCAAGTCTGGGACATGCCACTCCAGATGCCATGTTTCCAATGTTGTGAAGATGGTGTCATCAGTAGCAATAAATGGAAGCTTTTTCCATTCCTTGGCTGGATCCTTCCACGCTGAGATATGAATGTTGTGCATGTATGCTTTAAACTTTGCAAAGCTCTGTAGAGTGGCGTACAGTGTGGGAGGCAATTGCGGTTGTCTATTGATCCACATCCGGATGCTTGCCTACATCAGCACCCAAAAAACCTTGACTGCGTGAATCCGCTTTGCGTCCTTCGTGGCCCAGAGTGAAGCATACTTCACGGCCTCCGGAAGGTCATGGTAAATATGTGGGAACTAGCTATCGGCCGGTAGTTTGCCTGCTACCAGCAAGATGGATAAGAGCAACCATGTGTAGTGGAAGGTCTTACCCTGCTCTTCGGCCTCCTTGCAGTTCATCAAGAATTCTTCACATAGGAACTCAGCCCAGTTGAACTGGACCCCCTCCGTGCACTGCTCGGCCAACATAACCACAGGCATTGGTACTTCATCGACACAAAACTTCTGCATTAATTTGTTGTCCAGGAGCTAGGTGGCTACGTGCATGCCTTTTTCCTTGCTACTCGCAATTGGATAGCCGCACTTCTTATTTTCCAGCTTGTATTTGGTTTTCATTGCTTTCGTGAGAGCCAAATTGCTGCTTTTACTGGCCATTTCCCCGGGGTCCCTTCCCTTATAGGGAAGCTAAGAAATCCTGTGAATAAGTTCCGTCGTGATGGGAATAGGCTCCTCCAGCCATAAATATCCATCATGCACCAGGCACAACAGCTGCCTGATGACGAAAATGGTGATGGGCACGCGGTGAAAGTGGGGTATCCATCGTAGATGAAGTAACTAGGCTTTGTCCACATCGCACAACAATTTTTGTGGCTCCAACGTGATCACTAGGTGCGAGAACTTCTTGTTGTCTGTGAGGTCCCAATCTTCGAATTTTAGGGTAGGCAACCGGTCGAGGGCTGGACCTTCAAAAGTAGTGCCGTTAGGGAGGAGTGGGGTCTAGAGCGCACTCTTCATGGCCTCCAGGTCTTTGGCCACCCTAACTTTCCCCTTCCACGGAGGGACGTACATGGGTAACTTTGTTGCAGAAGGCATTGGTGGGACATCCTCCTCCTCATCATCCTGTGCCTCTATTTGATCAATTCACCCCTATACACCTTCCTCCCCTTCATCAGATTCAATGGTGATGACTTTCCCTCTTTCTTCCATTGATAATTTTCTGAACCGCGGGTTTCTTGGGGATACACAGATTGGTCCCATAGTTTGCTTATCTTTCTTTGGTTGCGACATCCATGGTGATTTTGGAACTTCTGGCGCAAGCACCGCATCTTCGGTCTCCTCATGGACCATATGGGGCTCCGTGACCTCACCAGTGGTATCTTTGGTGACTCGCACTCCTGGCTTGGTAGCAATCATCGTGTTTACATGGGATATGTTCTGTCGCGTACTCAAAGGTGGTAAGAGTGCTTGGTGCTCAATGCTCTGTAATCGCTCAAATATCAAACAACCAAGTGTTGTCTCGTGGCTAGCCCTGGGGGTTTTATAGCATCTTTTGAATTTGAATTTTACCATTCCCCCCACTTCTGAGTCATTAATGCCTTCTTGGCAGCAAATCGTCCTAAATCTAGCTCTTAATTCATGTCTTAATTGCCTGTTGCTCGCTCCTCTTCGTCTTAAATTGGACATCTTGTCATGAATAGTGACAGCAATGGTCACTTCTTATCCTACCCACGTGATAGTGCAGCCCCCTCTGCATGGGCGCGACCCTTGTGACATGCCGATCCTGTGTGCAACCTCCTTATCATGTAGTTCCCTCACAGACTATTTTATAGTCCCGCGCTGTCTTTCAACTTCTTGGAGTGCTGAGACTGTGCTCCCTACGGCTAGTCAGGTGGTCACACCACCTGTGTCAGACTTCAATTCACCTTTCAGCGTAATCTGTGGGCACTCCTCAATTACCCTTGCGACAGTCAGCACCGCGTGTTCTTCCTTATCCAGCGCGCTCCCCTGGTTACTTTGTTTGGGAAGGTGCGGTCACAGCCATGGTAACAAAGTCACAAATTCTCGGCGACCATATTCTAATGCAGTAGTATGGCTGTCCGTATCTTGTTTTGTCATTCTTAGTTTATCGAAGAGACATGCTTGTGCGATTTCATTTTCCAGTTTTGTGATCTTCGCGTCCATTAACATGATTTTCTTCCTCAATCGTACTCGGTCTTCTTCGAGTTCACAAAGCTTAAGGTTCCCTCGCCGAATGGCTTCCTGAATCTGCATATGTTTGCCCTCGCATCGCTGCATGATTCCTTCTTTTGGGTCCTCGCGTACTGTCCCATCTATGGGAGCTATTGTGTGAGGATTTATTTCCTCCATAATTATGGTCTTGACTCTGCTCCTCATATTTGGAATCATCTCCGCGCTTAGTTTTTTGCACATGGCCCTATAGGCTCATCGAACTGCTGGCACGTGCAGGTCCCAATCAGTTCATCTTGCATGCTGAACCTTGTTTAGGACTCCGCATACCCTATTGAATGCTTCCGTGTGCAAAGTTTGTGGTGCATGTCACCTTTCTTGCTGTTGCGTCCTGTTCTGATTTTTGATCTCGAGTTTGGGGTGTGCTTGTGTGGGCTGCACAACACATGTTTGTAGCCATCGAGACATGTGGGTGAGCAAGTTTCTCTGTCCTGGCTGACTGACTCTTGTTCGAGGTTGGGGGCTTCCAAACGATAGGTGTATCATCCTTCTACATCCACTCCAGTCCTCAAAATTACCATGATGTGCACCCCACCATCGTACGGGTGTTGCGCGCAGTGCCCACTTCAACACATCGAACCGCTACGGTTCTGGTACTACGCTTTCAAATTTGCTCAGAAATTCATCCACCACTGTCAATCCATCATATGTCGGCAGCTCTCTTGCCTCTGTTGTCACACAACACAGTGATCTAACCATCATGTTGCAATTCAGCGTCGTCACTTCATGCAACCGATTCTGCCATTGCTCTACTTCTTCGTCTGAATCCAAAGTGCAGGAGCTTTTGCGTTCCCACAAGAGTCTCCCATCTACAGTCGGATTCTCCCAATCTTGGTCTCACGTATTTATCTTTTAAATACAATCTAGATCATCGTCGCTATCATCATTGTTCACTGGTTCAATGTAGCACGCTCCTTCGGCTAGGTCCAGTGGGACTACTACGTGTTGTGACTTCTTCTTGAAGATCATTTTGCGCTTATTTAGGTTGATGACTCCGTTCATATTGGTGGTCCAGTCTATTCCTAACAGCGCGAGATAGGGATTTCTGTCATCGACAATCTCTATTACTTCAAAATCCGCATGCGCTCTTGCGCCTTCAATATCAACTGTTACGCCTTGCAACCTTGTTATAGACATATTTGGGCATTGCAACCCAAATCACATATGTCCATAAACCAAGGGCTTCTAAGTCTCTAAAAGTGTTGCTTCATACCCTAAAGGAGCAAGGTCAGCTGATTACATCATCTCCCAGAAGTTCTCCATGAGAAACTGCTCAGAACTGGTCAAAACTGGACCATACAGACTGCTCAGTGCTAAGGGTGTGATGCACCTCACCTACCACATGCAAAAAGTGAAATGCATACTAGAAATCCCTTCTGTAGGGTGAGATGGGCGAGAGTAGACAAATGGCAGAGACAGTTTGCAAGGTGGATGATCATGGAATCTTCCAGAAACTTCTCTTGTGACACTTGCCTCTCTGAATTCGCCTAGGGATGAGTAAGAGATCATGAAATATCCAAGTGGAATTGAGAACTATCAGAGAGAGGACACTAATCAAAATCCCAGAAGTTGACTCACCCACCTGCAAACATCTATATATGGATCCCTCATCCCAGAGATCCAGAGGCTGGAATCTTGTATTTTGTAAGGAAGTGCTGTTGGTTTCTTTGTGGAACATCATAGTGTTGGGTGATCTAAGCTTTCCATGAGGTGAAGAAGGGATTTCATGCTAGGAGGCTGATGCTGGGTTAGATCAATGGGTTGTAATCCTCTCTTCTACTCTTTCTATCAATAAAACTATTTAAGTTTTCCTCCACATTCTTGTATATTTGAGTTGATATATGCATTTGTGTGGTCAATATATATTTGGTCCTATATTGTTTATGATTGTAGATCTCTGTGCTTTGATGGTATTATGCTACTTTGACTTTACAGGTTCTCTTTGAAGCGGGACAATCAAGGAAGGAGCGGCAAAGATCTGTCAGAGGAGAGAGGAAACAAGAAAGGAGCCAAGCGAAAGACTGAGGTTGGTACTCTCTGCTTCTCTCTCATCTACTTGTCATAAAGGAAAATGCAAGTAACTTTAGTTTGTTTGTTTCTAATATAGCTACCCATCTTAGTGGGACTAGAAACTCTGAATGGACACTAGATTTCCCGATAACAAAATGGCGACTCCACTAGGGAGCGAATAGCTTGTTTGCTTATCTATATTTGTTTGCTTTATAAACTACAGACAGAGCCTGAAGTTAAGCTAGCTAGCCTTCGAACTGCATTTTTTATGCAAGTGCAAAGTAGATCAATGCTACTTTAGTCCATCTCCAGGTTTTGTTTATAAACTGAACAATTGATTTGCAAACATCCTAATTTCCCTGGTGGTGGCTCAAGTAACCTCATTAGATCAGCCCCCATGCTTTGTATTCACTGACTATCATTAGCTCGGCCTAAATCCCTGAACTAAGCTGCAAACTGTGACTAAAAACCAAGTTAAAGTATCATCCCTGGACCATCGCACTGTCTCCTTTTGGCAGTCTGGGTGCATCGCACCTCCCGTGTGCAGTAGGTGAGATGCATCCTTGTTTCCCTGTGTTACAAGTGCGATGATCAGATAAGACTGTTTCTGCCTCCAGATTTTGGTTTTTCTTCACTCTCTTCAACTTGATTAAGGATTTTTGCTGTCTGTGATCAGTATACCATTGTAGAAACTCCCTTCCTTTGCATCATTTAGCCTCCATTGTACAAAGAATTGTGAATGTTTTTATGCATTTTTCGCCATTTACAGTTCTCCTTTACAAAGCAGTAGCTCAATCGAACAAGTGTCGCAAGTGTCTTTTTCAGTCAAAGAAAAGAATCCTACTCTTCTTGATGGTTAATTACATTCTTACTCTTGTATTTGATTTGAATTAATAGTATTTCAAGTGTCGAAAGCAGTTTTCAATTCAGAATCGCAAAGTTTCGTCCTTATCTTCCTTTTGTCTTTTGAAGAGAAAATTGTTAGTACTGTCGCTTTGAAAGAAAAGATAATTCAGATTTGTACTTAGGATTCTTTTTGTCATTCACACATTAAGAAAGCAGAAAACAAATACATGCATGTGCATTTGCATTTAGACTGCTTGTTGATTTTGATTTAGGACAGTGCATCTAGTGTGTTCTCTCTGCTTTATGTTGAAAGAATCTCGCTTCTCTTTCCTTAGTAGCTAGGATTTTCATTGCAAAAAGAAGAGTAAACGACTGTTTATCATCTTAGATTGCATATTTAGGAACTGTATATCTACATCACGCGGTGAACCTTAAAGGCAAACTTCTTAAGAAAGATCAATTGTAAAATAAATTCAATGAACACAAAAACGCTTTGGAACCTAACGCACAACATTTAGAAGTCTAGGCTAGATATGTATTCTGGTGTCGTAAAGCCTGGTAACTATCGCTTTCATCGTAGGTTGGGAGATTCCTCCTCTTTGAGACGACAAGTGCCCGTATGGACTTGTGCTCCCACATATCGTCGAGTATATATTGGGAGACCACAATAGGCTATATCCTTTATCTTTAGGAAGCTGTGTCTACTACCCTAACATCACAATGCACTGAACACAGCATTCGGGAAGATTGACTGCCATACCGTAAAAATTATTCCACAGTTTTGCGATTGGTTTGGTAATCCCTTTGTCTAGATTTCCAGAATAGTCTCTTTCGTTCCTTTTCAGATTCCTTAAAAGAAAAGGTCCATCTGAGCACTTGTGACTTCAGGCTCATTAAAAATAGAAGGCGACTAGAGTCATCTTTAACTTTTTCTCGACTCTTAAAAATTGAAAAAGGAAGTTGTGTCAAAGCGTCATAAAATCGATTTTAATCGGAATAACGTCACTGTTCCCTCGTTGATCTTAGGTTGAGAAAATGGAGTCCGCCAACCAGGGATTTCCCCTTGGGAGAAATCCTAGTCCTTTATACTCTTGGGGAGATGTTGGTGCACCTCATATGGCCACATTGTCCCTTCCAGGATTGACAATTGGCTTGCCAGTATGGCTCTTCTCGACCTCTGTCGTTCAAAGCACCGTGATTCTTGAGCAATCAAATCAGTAACCAGATGATACTAAAGTTACCCCCCAACCTTCTACTTCATTTGTTTCTCCCTCTCCTTCTTCCTCTTCACTTGGTAAAGTTGGTAAAACAAAAAACCAAGTAACTGAGAAGAAGAAGAAAGAGAAGGAGAAGAAGAAGAAGAAGCCAATGGTGAAAGGGGGCAACCTTGCATTGTCTAGCGAAAATCCACACACTGCACCGTCCAAACCTAAATCTCCATGTGTCATTTGCAAACGAAACCACTATCATCGAGATTGTCCTTGCATCCCACGGATCTTAAGGGACTAGTCTCCTCGTTTGCACAATCCGGTGTTGTCAACCTTTGACGATCATGTTGAGAGTACACTGTCAACTAGTGAAAATGAAGTCAATGGACAGAAAGGAAAATATAAATTTCCTTGTAGACTGTGTGAAGGCGATCATGCCATCCATCGTTGTCCCTTCCTAGACGAAGCTAAAAGAGTCTTGGATAACCATCCTGCTTCACTGCTACGGCTTCCTCCTGGATACAAGAAACTCTTGCCAAGTCCATCGCTAGTTGAAAATCCGACTGGCACACCTTTGTGGTGGGTTGAAGCATCTATCATTGAAGATAAACCCTCTAAGTCCACACTGAACCAAAGTCAACAGGTCGAGACGGCAGTCGACCTAGTCTTGTCTTAAGAAGGTCCACCTTCAGATGATACAGTCACTAAAGAGAATGAGAACGAAACCATTCAAATCCTCTTCGTAAACACAGACTTGGATGAACATGGGGGCAATCTACCCGTTCCTTTGCCGTAGGATGTAAATTCGTTGGAGACGTATCCGACTGTTTATTTGGTCCCACCTCCAAGCAACCTAGTCGTTTCCTTCGACTGGAATCTACTAGGCAGACCTCGTCTACCATCTAATGTACCATTCCGAATCATAGTACAAGCTTACAAAATGGTCATGGTCGGTACTATCATAGATGAAGGGGCTTCTATGAGTATCCTTTCCTCAACTACATGGAAAGCGCTTGGTTTGCCATCGCTTCTGCCTGAGATGCGAAATCTGACAGGCTTTGACAAAAGAACCAATCGACCATTAGGGATCCTTACAAGTTTGCTTATAACTTTGAGAAGGAAAACTATCTACCTGAATGTAATGGTAGTCCAAGGACCTTTAGAATACAATCTAGTCCTTGGGCATGACTACATTTATAGCATGGGAGCTGTTACATAGTAATTTGTCATTGTCTTCACTCCAGTCTTCCTACTGTGTCATGTGTCCAAGTCATACATGCTCATATTAGACAAATTCTCTCTGATGTTGCCAAATGACCCATTTTTCCAAAGGTATCTGCCTCATTGCATCTGTTGGCTACATAAACGCGCTGAAGGGTGCTCCTTAACAGTCCAGAAGTGCTGCTGTCGTGGAAGTACACTTGATGCCCGCGATGGTCCGATTTTATGTGCCAGCACGAGGTTGCTTGTGATCTTCAACGATGACCTGACTAGCTACGTTACTCAATAGTGATGTCAGCGCTGTAGATCAGTTATGTACCCGCGATGATCCAGATTGGGCGAATTTGTTCCAACAGTCGGCCTTCCAGATGACTCCAGACCTGGTTGTTGGCATAGTTTGTATCGCCCTCCTTTCTCTGGCATGGCTGTTCCGTCATTTGTGCTACCTTCCTTGGAGATAAGCTCACTCTTCCACCTTTCATGGAGACTCCTTCTCCTATTTAAACTCTCACCATTGCTATGCATTGCTAGTTTTTGGATAGTTTTTGGAATGGTTGCTGATAGTTGGCTAGTGGAGCAGTGCTGTTAGTGTTTGTGAGTTTGCTAGATAGCTGGTGTGAGTGTGACAAGTGTGGGATTGTTGATAGCTTGAGGAAGGTTGTGAAGTTCCCTTAATCTTGTGTAAAACTTGTGAGTGAGAGAGATTTGTATGTTGGGAGATCCATCTTCAAAGAGTGAATGCTTGAGGAACATGTTGGCTGGATCCCTTTGAGAAGGCTTGTGACGTCAAGACTTTGGTTGTAAGCTTACTCTTATTTCATTATTAATGCAATCAATGATGTTTTCCTATGTCTTTTATGTAATGTACTTGATAGCTCATGACTTCTTGACTTTGTGAGTAAATAGATCATTGTTGTTCTGGTTATGTGCTTTGTTGTATTTACTTTGCATTGTTTCAGGTTGATTACTCATTAGGAGAAGGAAGTAAAAGCTGGAGCAATGCAACAGAACTCCATCGATCATTGGTTGAGGTAGGCCTCCAACTATGAATGTTTAAGGAAAGCTATTGTTGATCTGTCCTTATTTGTGACTAGACCCACTATAGGGCTAGAGGGGTTGCCTCTGTCCGCAGAGGGAACACTTTCCTGCATCACAAATTGGCGAACATACTGGGTAGGAGCTTTGGCCTTTGTTCTTTTCTTGTTTACTCTTATCTTTATCTTTGTTTTGGTCTCTTTTGAAGTTTTGGGTATTAGTCATTGGTCTTCTGAGTTTCCTGGCCTGATCTGGGAACACCCTTGATTTGATTGAAGATTTGACTGTTTTTGATTTGGGAGTTTTTGGTTCGCCTGTTACTGTTTTGAACATCATCGCGGATTTAAATTTAACAGTTGCGCTATCATCGCGTTATTACGCCTAACAGTCACGACGGTTTTGTAAATCAGACCATCGCGAAAAAGTCGTGTACTTCCACGCTGACATCGCTCTATTGTTGCAGCGTGTTCTTTATCAGCGCTTGTTGCTTGTGTATCACCCGCGCTGATTGCTGTAGAATCGATTTTTTCAATTCTGCCTCCTGATCCATCAGTCCTGCTAGTCCCTTGCTTTTCTCACTTGTTTGATGACTTGATTGCCACTGTTTATAGGTCGAGGCACTCTCTCGTGAGCTTTGTTGAATGAATCTTGTTTTTCTTGCTTTGTGACCTAGTTTCATTATTTCAAGTCTTTTGGATCAGTTTCGCTTGGTTGCTTGGTTGCTCAAAGATTTGTTTGCAGCTTGCTGTTGGTTTGATTGAGCCTTCCCCTTTGCTTACTTTTGGTTGATTGTTTAGTGATTGTTATTGGACCAATCTTGGCATTGATTCGATTTCTCTTCACTACCCGGACATAGATTACAATTGTTTGGATCAACCATTTTTTCCACATTTTCTTGTTGCTTGTTTGTTTTTTTAGATTTAAGAGACATCAAAATCAAAAGAATTGCATTCATTTAGTCTACGAAAGTGAAAGTGAATTTGCATTTCGAGTTGCATATTGAAAAGCGAATGATTAAATCTCTCATTAGTAGTATCCGTGCACTTTAGGAATTGATGTCTGTTTTCATTGAGTGACTGCTTTGTTGTCTTGGTCTTCTTGGTTTGGGAATGATCTCTCTACCCTCCTAGGTTTTGTTATATACATACGGTAAGGCCTGAAAACTGAAACATAATCCAAGATCAACTCTAAAATGAATTGAATAAATATAACAACGCATTGGAACATAATGCACACATTTAGAGGTATAGGCTAGAGACGTGCTCCGGCGTCGTTAAACCTAGTCACTTTTGTTTCCACTCAAGGTTGGGTGATTCCTCCTTCTGTGACACAATAGTGGTCTAGCACGGAATTGTGCTCCCATGTACCATCGAGTATATGCTGGGAGACCCCACTAGGCTATCATCCTTTATCCATAGGAAGCTATGTCTGCCACCTTACAAGCCGTAACGCACCAAACACAACCTTCAGGAAGATTGATTTCCATACGAAAAGTCCTTGGTTTTCATATGACTGCCAAGGTGTATATGCAGTTTTACAGATTTGTCTGGTAAACCTTTTTGCCTAGTTCTCCAGAGTAGTCACTTTCGTTCCTTTTTGGACTCCTTAAAAGAAAAGGTCCATCTTAGCACTTGTCACTTCAGGCTCATTAAATATTTGAAGGTGACTAGAGTCATCTTTTTTTCCTTTTCTTGACTCTTTAAAGATGAAAAGTTCAAGTTCTGTTCCTGTGTCTTAAAATTTATTCGGCCACGATTCACATTTACCCTGTTAGATCTTGTTTGCGTTAGCTTGAGTAGGGTCCTTCCTCGTTAGTTTTCCTATGATTTTTGGATCATCATCCTGGCGGAATCACCGGTCCCGTCTCTCGTTCTGAGTGACCAACGGTCTCCTTCTTCTGTTGCTTCTGAGGTACCGGTTGTGAGTGATACTCTCCCTGTTATTTCGAGTATCCAACCGATTAACTCTTGCGTTCCAGAGGACGAGACTTACGATATTCACTGGAACCTCGTTTGGGAGCCTTCCGATGAAGATATTCACGGTTCTCCTCCTAGCGTTTCGGTCCTAATGTATTCTTCTGATATGGAGGACACATCCCCTGTCACAAGTGAAGAATCCGTTGTGACGAGCGGTGAAATTCCCACCTCAACGGAAACTACACCTTTTCGTATCACCCCTCTTGGTGTTACGTTGCCTTTACGCTATAAGGATTTGAGGGATGTTATGGGTTCTAGGACCCCCCTTACGAGTTATATGTGGTCACACACCATCACTCCGACCTCAGAGTCTTTTATTCCTCAAATTCACAATGTTTCTGTCACTTCCGTCCCGGCTATTCCAACTGTCCGTGTGACTTCTTCAACCCCCGTTGTCAGTGCCGTTACTGCATCCTCAGTTGTGACCGCTACTGCTAGAATTTCTTCAGGGTCAGCAAATAGTGGCCCATTGGCATCTGTATCCGGAGTTGTTGATCCTACACTAAGTGCCCCACCTTCTTCTAGTTCCATTCCAATAGGGAGGGCATACGATGAATATCTGCATGCTCTTCAGAATCCAGACCCTCAAAATCCGTTTCATTGTTATGATTCTAGAGGGGCTCACCTCTATCATCACGGACCTTTGCCACCTCAGCCTGCGGTTGAGGTCACGGTCCCATTATCTGTTGCTTGGACCACCACTGGTTATGGCAATAGCCAAGTATCACCTGCACATCTTCAAGGACCAGCTTATCAAGGCCAACCATCTTATGTGCAGCCTTCTTATGGGCAGCAGTATTACGGGTAGTCTTATCCAGGGCAACCTGGAGGCCCACAAGGACAACCCTTCCAGGGACAACCTTCGGCCTTTGGTGGTCTGTCTTTTACCTATTTTGCGCAACCTTCTGGTAGCTCGGGACAACCTTACATCCAACAAGGTCAAGTTGGTGTCCAGAAAGGCTACCCTTTTGGGCAAGTCCGTCAACCTTACGTTCAGCAAGGCCAACCCATTGTCCAGTATGGTCAACCATCTAGACAAGTCGGTCGGACTCAAATCCAATTAGGTCAACCAACTGTCCAGTTTTCTCAGCCATCCTGTCTATCAGGACAACCCTCAGTTGTGCAAGGGCAACCCAACACCCAACAAGCTCAACCTTCTAGGCAGATGGGTCAATCTCAATCTCAACTAGGTCAACCTTTTGGCTAGGTGGCTCAACCTCAATTATCTCAAGGACATCCTTTTGGGCCTGCTCAACCGGGCACTCAAATGATTGTTTTTCTCAAGCTCAACCTGGTTTTTCAGCCCCAGGCTGGGCTCTAGACCCAATCCGGTTTTCAAATGCAGGTTGGATCTCAATCCCAACCGGCCTATCAAACGCAGCTTGCCTCCCAGGCTCAGTTTGGAGCCTAGCCGCCTTATGGTTTCTAGCAATCCCAAGGGCAAACTCAATTTGCCCCGTATCAAAATTATCAATAACTGCAGGTGAGTCCTTATCAGAATTACCAACAACCTTATGTTACTCCTGCAGGCCAAGTTGGTAATAAATGGAATGCTGGGGGGCAAATCTAGGGTCAGCCACCCTATAACCCCTATGGACAAAATCCCTACGGACAAAACCCTCCTGGGCCAAATCCGTCCAGACAAAATCAAGGGGGGCAACCAGCAGCTGGCTGGAGCTCTGGTACCACCTCCTACCTGCGGCCTCAGATGTCCTTTAACCCTCAATTACCATTTTTAGCAACGTTGGAATTACCAGATGTGTTCAAACTAACAGATGATTCTATCCTTCATAATCCGTATTGGCCCCCGGTTCCAACTAAGATTCCCGGTGATTGTCCCAAATTCGACGGTAAAGCTGGAGAAGATCCCCAAGCTCACGTCATGACTTATCATTTGTGGTGTTCGTCGAATTCGTGGCTTGACAATTCATTCCGGCTCCACCTTTTTCAAAGGACCCTCACTGGCTCTATTGCTAAATGGTATATTGAGTTATCTCGCAGATATTTTCAGGATTTTAACTCATTGGCTATGGCATTTTTAACTCATTTTCAATTACCGATTTGATATGAAACGGGCACACACCTCCTGACATCCTTAAAACAGACAACGACTATGCATATCTCTGATCATATCCATGAATGGAGATGGCGTCGTCATTTGATTAAGTTTTGGATTCCCGATCAACTTCTCACCAACTGGTTCACGACCTCATTTGACGATCCGATAGCGCGGGACATTGCTATGGGGGCATGTGTAACTAAAGAGCAGGCTATTGCACGTGCTCATTAACTTGACTTGGTTTACTCCCAGTCCGATGCGCTATATGATTATTTTCCTGATGCCCCGAGACCCAGAACTTCCAAAGCCCCGCCAACACCATCTGTTGACAGTGTCATTGGTTCTGTTAATCCACCTTCTAAGAAATCTTTCGCGAACCCTAGGAAGCAAAAGTCAAATGCTTCGCATGAAAATACTTCTCAGGCTGTATCCAATTCTGGTAATACTTCTGAGGTTAACGCCGTCCAGTCCACCACGGTGGACAAAGCCTCGAAAGGAAAGAAGAAGGGAAAAGGAAAAAATAAAGCGGATCAACCTAAACAGGATTCCCCTAACCTCCACCCGAGGAAGGTGCAAAACGCAAACCCAAGTATCCTTGTCTTATCTGTGATGAAGATCACTATACCAAAGACTGCCCAAGGTGGTTTGAAGTTAGTCATTTGTTGAAAGGTGCTCCCGGGACTCCTGCTGTGCTTAAAGAACATTTTCCCTCGCAACAAACGCAAATGGTGGCTGATCCATCCCAATCCTCTTCCCCCTTTGGTTCTCAAGTATTTATGGTTGGGACGATTCCTGTCCACATTAGTACTCAGGAAAAAGAGTATCCGTCACCTGCCGGGAAAGAGCCTGAGGTCCCCTCTAGCGCTCCTCCATCCAGTTCTGTTCCACTCCATATCGAGAGACCTAGCACTGAGATGCCCGTCCGACCCCATCCTAAAGGTGTACTCCAGAAATCTTCTTACAACCCTAATGCTCGTGCTGCTCAGCACTATAGCATCGTTAAGGACTTAGCCTAGGCTCCGTCGGCTATGTCCACCCTAGAAGTACTCTAGAGCTGCCCCTCTCAGAGGAAGTCCTTGCTATCAGCCATCGGTGGCATAGACCCGGCTGACTCGGATCTGATCACTTTTTTCCTGGAAAGCCATATACAGAGACTCCCTCACCAAATTTCCTTCCTCATACAGGTCATCATCAATTCCAAAACGATTCATCGTAGAGTCATTGATGAAGGCGCTTCAACTTGCATCATGTCTGTTGCCTGTTGGAAGGCTATTGGTTCTTCGACTCTGAGCCAGTCTCCTACGACCTTGGAAGCATTTGATGGTAGAGAGTCTCGCCCTTATGGTATACTCCAATGTTTGCCCATTACTTTGGAAGGAAAGACAATCGAAGTGGAAGTTGAAGTTGTTGATGCTAATCTTACCTACAACCTGCTTCTGGGACACAGCTGGACATACACCATGCGAGCCGTGGCTTCATCTCTATTTCGTGTCATTCGTTTCCCTCATCAGGGGAAGATCGTCACAGTAGACCAGCTGTCCTTCTTCACCTCCTCTTCCGAAGGAATGTGCCCTTTGTGGAGCATACCTCCATCCCATATGAGAGTGTGGGAGCTGAACTTTTTAAAGATCTTGCCATGATGAGTGTTTTTTCACTCCCACCTCCTAACATTGCTCCTATTAATATGATCTCTGTGCACTCTGATCCTTGGGTCCTTCCTCCCACTGATCAGATAGACTCATGGGGTGACGAGATGCCGTTGAGTCTTGCCGAGCTCAACTACGTCGAAATTGTTACTACATCGGCTCTGCCTTCTAAACCTGCTCCTTCGAGCAGGGCTCTTGAATCGTACACTCATTCCGCTTGGCTTGGAGATAACGCTTCTTCAGACCCTTTAAAGGAAATATGTCCTTTGGATGAAGCTATTATTGAGACTATGTCTCTCGAGGAACCCCCTTGGTCTGATCATCACCATCGTTCCTCGTTTCTCCCTACCCACTGGGAAATGCTTACCTGTCTTGAGTGGTTTGCTCCTTGTCTCCCATCCCAACCCCTTCAGACACCCATTCAAGTTTATCAAGTGTCTTCTGAAGGAAATATGGGAAACATCACGTAGACCCAGCCCATCGACATCTCTGTCAAACCAGGCATTGTCGAGCATATCCATGTCGGAGTAACTTGTACTCCGGATGAAATTCAGCTCTATACTAATCTTTTTCGCAAATTTCGTGATGTATTTGCTTGGTCCTATGAAGAAATGCCCGGCATTGATCCTAGCATAGTGGTGCATGAGATACCTACGTATCCAGGTGCTAAGCCTGTTTGCCAGCGTCTACGCCTTGTGCACCCCCGAAAAGCTGCGGCTATTAAAGCAGAAGTTGAAAAGCTCCTTAAGGCTAGTTTTATTTACCCCATCCCACTCACAGATTGGGTCTCCAATATCGTCCTTGTGACTAAAAAATAGGGTACTATTCGAGTCTGTGTTGATTATCGTGATATTAACCGGGCCTGTCCCAAAGATAACTTCCCCACACCCTTCATTGACTAGCTCATTGATGAGTGTGCTGGGAGCGAAATGTATTCATTCATGGACGGTTTTTCTGGATATAACCAGATCAATATTGCACCCGCAGATCAACACAAGACTACCTTTATCTGTCCGTGGGGCACTTTCGCCTACAAAAAGCTCCCTTTTGATTTGAAAAATGCCGGTGCTACCTTCCAACGCGCAATGTCCTATGCATTTCATGATATTTGACACATTGTGTAATCGTACCTGGATGATCTACCAGCTCATTTAGCAAAATGCCAGGACCACCCCGCTCATCTTCACGAAATCTTTCTCCATTCTCAACACTACCGCATCAGGCTTAATCCTCACAAGTGTGTCTTCTGCATTGAGTAAAGCAGACTTCTCGGGTTTATCGTCTCCCGAGAGGGCATCCATATGAATCCCCTTAAAGTCGAGGCTATTCTGAATCTTCCTCCCATTGCTTCCTTACAGCAATTGCAGAGTTTGTAGGGCAAAGAAATTTTTTTAAGACGATTCATCCCCAACTATGCCGAAGTGGCTAAAGGTTTCACATAGTTATTAAAGTGAGATACCCCTTTTCATTGGGATGCCGCTGCTCAAGAGTCCTTCGACCGTCTCAAGGTTCTTCTTATTTCTGCTCCATTGTTGCATCCTCCAAACTATCATCGCGACTACACTCTGTATTTGGCCGCCGCCGATACCACTATTGGCATGGTTCTCGTTCAAGATGATCACGATGACACTGAGCATGTCATATATTATCTCAGCCGCAATATTTTAGATACGGAAACTCGATACGCTTACGTCAAGAAGATGCCATTGGCTACCATTTGTGCCGTCCAACGTTTTGGCCATTATATCTTGTTGCGTACTATGATAGTGGTTTCTGATTGCAACCCGATGACGTACATCCTGTCACGTTAGCTGCTGGGGGGAAAGTACTCGAAGTGGATCGTTATCCTCCAAGAGTTCGACTTGGAATTTACCACCACCAAATCTAAGAAATCCCTCATTTTTGCTTAGTTACTCTGCTTGTTGCCATCTTCTTCCACGCCCTCTCGGTTAGAGGACCATATCCCGGACGAAAATCTGTTCCTAATTAGCACCCTTAATCCTTGGTACGGGGATATCATTGTCTATCTGCAGACATACTCTTTTCGTCTCGATGTGTCTAAGGATACTCAGCGACAGATTCGTCATCAGTCTCAGCCCTATCGTATCATTAGGGACATCATGTATCGTCTCGGCGTCAACTCTGTTCTCCGCTGATGCCTAACATTCGAGGAAGCTGAGCAAGTTTTGAATGACTGCCATTCTGGCGCCTGTGGTGGTCACATGTCCAGATATGCTACTGCTCAAAAGATCCTCCGCGCCGGTTATTTCTGGCCCTCCATCTTCAAGGATTGCATTCTTGCCGTTCGTTCCTATCACAAGTGCCAGATCTACCAGCGGAAGATGCGTGTGCCTCCTGTTAGAGTCGGTCTTGTAGCCCTCCATCAGTGATCAAAGCTCTTTGCATTTGCATAAGGAGGTGTCTCATCAGTGTCAATTTTTGCATCCCATTAGGCATGCCATAACCCTGATGGAGGAGCTGGTGTCTTTGTCCCCCTCTTGGCATTGCTGGATCAAGTCATTTCAGTCCTTAGTTACTTTCAAGCTTGTCTTGTCTTGTCTTGAGGTCAAATTCCTAGGTCTAGGGTTTTGGTCAAGTTTGTCTACAAGGTCATGTCTCTGAAGGTCAATAAGTGCCCAGCAAGCCAGAGGGATGATTTCAAAGGTGTTTCTTCGCAAATTTCAATCTTGTACAGTTAATCTTTACCTTGGATTTAAAAAATTTGTTTTTAAAGCCAAGGTCATTTTTCAAATTTTTGTAAAAAGTGATGAAATTTCAAAAAGCTTCCAAGGACAGCATGTAACCCTGGTTCCTTTGCCAAGATCCCTCAGATGATATCCCTGCAAAAAGCATCAAATCAGTCAATTTCAGGACAAAGGAAACCAAGAAAAGTCAATTTTATAAAGTGTCAAAGTAAAACATTATAAAGTGGGTTTGGGCATGAAATTATTTCAAATCAAAGCTATAAAGGCCCAATCTCCCTCCATCGACCCTCATTGTGCATCCAAGCTACTTGCAAGAGCGATTGAGTGAAAGTTTGAGCGAATTTGGGAGCTGGACAGGCGCGCGACCCGTCAGACCAGGTGCGCGACCCGTCAGAGGCGCGCGACCCGTCAGCGCCATTCCAGCAGTGTAAACTTATAACGGGCGCGACCCGTCAGAGGCGCGCGACCCGTTGGGTGAGGCGCGCGACCCGTCAGCGTCCTCCTTTCAAAATTGCCTGCAAATTCATCCAAGGAGCCAACAAATCGCTAAATTGCCTGAGGTAGGCCCTCCAACTTAAAAATTGCTGCTTGTTATGGTCGAAGACATCATGAATTCATGTTGAAAGTTCTCATTGTGCAAGATAAAAGCTCCATGTTGCTGTAGTTTGAAATTGTAAAAATGCCTAGGGTTTTATGCTGTTTTAAAGGTATTCCCTTGTAATCATTTTTTTTTTCCATTCCCATTTCTTTTTCCTTAATATTCCATGTAAATTTCCCTTTTATTTGTAAAAGAAAAATCCAAACCCTACCCCTCTTCCCTAAAAAAAAAAATGAAAAATTAAGCCCTAACCCTACCTCTCATTACCCATGTAAACAATGTATATAATGATGCATATGCCATGATTTTTGCAATGTTTTTTCCCTTGAATCCCTGTTATATATATTTATTCCCATTTTCCCTTTAAAAGTGTCCCTCCCCTAACATTTCCCCCGTCTTCCTTGTCCCCTTGAAACAACATATAAATCAGCATTTTACAAGGCAGAAACAACAGTACATTTTGGCCACTCTGCTCCTTAAACAATGTCAGAAACCGAAACCTATGAGCAGAGTGATGACCAGGCATCAGCTTCAGAGATTGAGATACAGAGGAGGCCACATAAGGGTGGAAAGGGTGGTCATCATAGGAGAGAGGAGCCCACCTCTTTGACAGATTTACAAGCTTGTCCTATGGCAGTCTCATGTTTCCAGTACATGTCTTGCTATGAGTTTTGTGAGAGGAGCTCTCGGATTCAGCACCACAGAGAGTTGGCTCGCCTGTTTGTTTTACACTTGCATGATGGACATGTCAACCTTGCCGGGGTGGACTTTATATTGACACCCGAGGTGATTTCACAGGCCATAGGGATACCTAATGTCAGAGAGGTATGGAATAAGCGCAAGGTGCTGGACAGTGTTCATTTTGAGCCTTTTGTTACACCAGCACTCATGAGACACTTGACAGGAGTGTTTCCCTTCAGATTTCTCAGGAGTGAGTATGCTCCCATGATGAGGCTCATCATGCACTATTTTACCTGTGAGGGCAGATTTTCACAAGTATATTCATACCATATTTGCCTCTTGATGCACTTCACACGGGTACGGATGATGAACATCCCTGTTTTCTTCTATCAAAACATTGAGAGGATGGTGTCCATGATGCAGAGGAAGAGCCCGATACAGTAGTATAGGAGCCTTTACCATTATGGTTTGATTCAACTTGTAGTGTTACATCAGTTGGCTCAGCAGGGCATCTCATGGGAGGAGTTCATTTCTCGTGAGCTTTTCACGGTGCCACCACCGCCACATCCTGAGGTTATTCACGAGGAGGGAGGACCATCACAGCAGCATGACATCCCCGTCACTAGACATGTCAGCTCCTCACCTTTGGTTACTTATCAGAGAGGCCAGAGGGCCTTATTTGCAGCAGCTCGACGAGTACTTTCTCCACAGCATGTGGAAGGGGTCTCGCCTTCTTCATCAGCTCAGCGAGTGTTATCTCCACATCAGGTGGAAGGGGCCTCGCTTTCTTCAGCAGCACAGGTACCAGGGAGGGGCAAACAGCTTAAGATTGATGAGGGACCATCAGGTGTTCCGGATATAGAGTTTATTGATCATGATGTCAGTTCTCCTAGCCGAGAGTCAAAGGAGATCATTCAACACCTTAGAGCTGAAAATGATGCCTTGCAGAGGAGATTAGAGGGGGCACAATGGAAAATCTCATACCTGGAGCAGCGCAACAAACAGTTGGAGGATGAACAAGCTCTTGATGAGTTGTGGAGGATTCGTAGTGACCGCAATTTGAACCGGAGAAGACCTGGTGATCTATTGCCCGCTGACCGAGAGTCCATGCTCATCCGGGTAAATGTACACTTGGAGAAGCTGTTGGCTAAGGCAAACCAAGAGAATAAATTGCTGAGGAACATGAAGAACCATTATTGGGCAAGAATGCATGTGTGCAAGGCAAAGATGAAAATGTTCCAAAGGCGGTTGGCCAACGCACAAAAAAGGAGAAAGAGGCCCGATCCCCTCCATATCTTGGATGAGGCTTCACTGAAGGACCAAGGCACTAAATAGCCCAGCCACAGCGCAAATCCCAAGAAATTTTGAAAATTTTGGGTCAATTTTGATTTTTCAGGCAATTTACAGGTTTTTGTCCATTAACGGGTCTCACCCCCCGCGCGACCCTTCATCCCGGCAACTCCATTTTGCAAAAAATCAGCATTTCCAGATTTTTCATGAGAAGTTACATATTCTCATCAATGGAATTGAGATTTTATGAAGTTTTGGGCCTCCAGAAAGTCAAAAAAGGAGCAAAAAATGACTTTCTGCCACATTTTTGAGACACAGAAAGCAGTCTTGGGAGATTACAATTTTGGAGGGGCAAATGACCACCACATTCAGAAATTCCAGTTGGGTTGGAAAGTAGACTCACAGACATTTCCAACAAGCCTACTCTTGCTCAATTTGGACACTGGGAAGTGCCCCAAATGTGGTCCCAAAGGCGCGCGACCCGTCAAGCAAACTTCTCCAAATTTCACTGTACAGCTCAGAAAAACGCAGTTTGACCCTGTTTGACTTTTTGGGGTGGATTATTAGGCTATTTGATGTAATTAATGTAATTTTATGACACTTTTACTCTTATGTAACTCTTCTAGAAGATTCATTCATGAAAAAGGTGAAAATTAAATGAATGAATTGGTTTCCTAGCTTATAGAGGCAAGTTGTTTCGACTGCCTAGTTTGTAGTGCTTAGTTTAGAAGTGGTTGAAACAGCTCCTAGGATAGTGAGCTCGACCCATGGAGGCAGGGAAAGAGGTTAGATCATCTATATTATGTACTTTCTTGCTCATTTTCATGGTTGGAGTCTTGAGGGATAATCTATCATTCTATTATTCATTGTATCTCTGCAATTTTTGGCTAAGGAAGACCAGGGTTTTGCAGTCCTTTTTGGGATTCTTGTGGTTACATGTATTGATGGTGTGTTTCTCTATGTACTTGTAAGTGTGTTATGTGAATCATTTCCTTACTTTTCCTTCTGCATATTAAACAGATGAAGTGTTAAAGTAGAATTCATGACTGTCATGCTCTGCTTTTAAGTTTGTTTAATTTCAATGTTTTCTACTGTTTAAGGAGAATTCAAAGTTATTGTTTGCTCTCCTTAACTCCTCACCTGTCATTCCTGACCATCCACCTCAATCAAAGGAATCAATATTGTCTCCTACCTCGCCCCAAAGAACCCCCTGCAGAAACTGTGTCCAATCCCCGCACCCAAAATTGCCATCCCCTCAATTTGCCACCAAAAACCCTAAAAACCCCAAATCAACCTTTTTGATCAGTTTACTAGCCTAAAATCAGTGTTACCCTATTGTTCATCTCATCCATTGAAAATTTCACCGAGATAGACCGGAGAGAGCCCTCTCCAGCCCCGTAGGGCTAGCTACGAGGCTAAGTGGTTTGATGTTGCCTTGAGGTTTACCCTTCTCAGCCTGAGGTAAAATTTCAGGCGCTAACACCTCCCGCTCCATTGCACCCTGTTGTTACCATCTGCCCTTTTGCAAAATGGGGCATTGATTATAAGACTTGTAACCCTCGCTCGACCGGGGGGCATGGGTATATCATCGTTGCCGTTGATTACTTCACAAAATTGGTCGAGGCGATGCCCACATTATCTGAAGATTATCACACATCGGTGCAAGTTTTGTTTAATCATGTTATTTCACGGTTCAGAATCCCTCAAGCTATCGTCACTAATCAGGGGAAGCATTTCCGTAATCACATGATGACTGAGCTAACAACACAGCTAGGCTTGTCGCATGATAGTTTGACTCCATACTATCCTCAAGCCAATGGCCAAGTAGAAGCCGTTAACAAGGTTCTAGTTACGATGCTTCAATGTACCGTTGACATGCACAAGTCTAACTGGCACTTGATGTTGTTCTCCGCCTTGTGGGCCTACCGAACCTCTGTGAAGGATGCCACCGGTTTCACTCCATTTCAATTAGTTTACAGACTGGAGGCTACCCTTCCAATCGAGTGCGATATCCCTTCTTTGAAAATAGCCGTCAAATTACTCCCCGACACTACTCTAGTAGAAGAACGTCTTCTTTACCTAGAATGGCTAGACGAGACCCGTCGGCTAGCCTCTCTAGCTACCGAAGCACAGAAGAAGAGAGTGAAAACTTGCTTCGATCATACTGTCCATCCTCATTCTTTTGTTGAGGGAGATTTAGTCCTTCTCTACGATCAAGCAAATGATAACCTGGGGGTAGGCAAATTCGAGCCCATGTGGCACGGGCCTTATATTGTAAAAAGAGTTTTGCAAAAAGGGGCCTACGAGCTAGTTGATTATGAAGGGAATCCTCTCGACAAGCCCCGGAATGGGCTTTACTTGAAAAAGTATTTTGTATGAATTTCATGCACTTTGGTTTGTACATACGTGTGTTTATCAGGTGTGTTAGGTGTGTGTTTTCATGTTTTTTGGCTTGGTGTGTAGGCGTGACTACCGCTTATTGTGTATTTTGCTTCTTGTGCAGATGTCTGGTGCACCTTATGTTGGTTTCGCCGATGGTGCTTGACACAGTACCCGCAACTTGTCCTTTGCGGCGTGGGTGATTTACGATCCTCATGGTGAGTTGATAGACCTTCAAGGTGTTTGTTTAGGTTGTACCACAAACAATGTCGCTGAATATAGTGTTGTTATTGAGTTACTGGCTGAGGCGATTAATCTTGGTATTCGTACATTGGTTGTGAACCTGGACTCTCAGCTTGTCGTCCACCAACTCAATGGGCGATATTCCATCAGAGACCATCGGATTTTAAGGTTGTATTTACGTGTTAAATTGTTAGAGAGGAATTTTGATTTCATTACATATCAGCATATTCCACAACGATTAAACACGTTAACTGATGCATTGGCTAATCATGTATTAGATAGACATTTGCGTAACACGTAATCAAAACAACATACAAGAAGCATGTAAAAAACAGAAATAAACCATTGGAATATGTATGTATGTATGTATATATATATATATATGTATGTATATATATATATATATATATATATATATATATATATCTATATATATATATATATATATATATATATATATATATATATATCTCGTGTGGCGCACCGAGGCGCTCAAAAAATAAGTGTACATGTCCAAATAGAGTCTGTGTTCTCCATACATCTGAGACACATGTCTCTCAAAAAATCACCAGCAGGAAATAAAAACCTAGGTGTCTATTGCGGTGGGTAATGCTCGCTATAGCATACCATCGCCCGTGCCACTCGCCTCAATAGGCGGTGCACCCTGGGTTCCACTCCTACTGTGTGGATCTAGAATGCTATGGGGACCTCCTCGATCCCCATGTAATCTGGAATCCCTGCTGTGAGGTCCTCAAGGTTTCAGGACACCGCCTCCACCGTATCATCAGCTGGAGGAGCCAAGGCTAGTGCTACAATGCCCTGTGCATCCTTCCGCTCCTCTGGAGCCAGCCCGACAGGTCTTATTGGTCCTACATCTGCATACCATAGTGTTTGTCATTAGGACATATACATGAAAAAATAAAAAAAACATCATAAAAATAAAAAAAATGTGATCAAGTGTCTTACCACCATCATCCCACTGCTCTCCAGCGGGCAGCTGCATGTCAGGATCTCCGCAGAAGTCCATGCCGGCATATGACCAATCCTCCATGAAGATCGTCTAGTGCTCCAGCCACTCTCGGAACAATGTCCCCCACGCCACTGGTCATCCGCCACCTCCTCGTGGCATGACATGTGCCCATCGTGTGGCCCTATTCTCACGTGGTCTGGGCAAATCCAAATCCATGTCCTGTAATTGCAGTGCCGGCACCTGCTCTAGCATGAGCGGGACTAAGATGGATCCATAACCAAACTGCTTCGTCTCTCCTCGACGGCAGTTGGTGAGTTGCCTCTTCATGATTTCCGTCACTGTCTCTGCCCAGTTAAGCATGGTTGGGTTGAGACATTCGAGAGCCACCCGAAGATGGGTCTTCGAAGCCTCATGTTGGGCTTGGGAGCCCGCTGCCCGTGTCACCATGAAAAGCATAGCACGAAGGACTACGTCGTCCACTGTTGGGATTGCCACCTTACCACTCCTCGTCTTGCGTGCCCGTGGGCACACTTGAGCCATCAGCATCTCTAAGGAATCACCCCTAGGTCGCTGCCCCTCCAGAATGGGCCTCTCACCTCGACGGGACAGCCCGGTCAAAAAATATATGTCTGTAGCATCAAACTTGATATCCCGGCCTCGGATGATGAATTTCCCATCTGTGGGATTCCAGGCCTGAATCAGTAGCTCCAACAAATCAGGTTGTGATCGGATTAAACTATTACTATGTTGGATTCAACAACAGGTTTATCATTGATTGTCTATGGCAGCTAGTCACTCTTGAACATCGACACTTTTGCTTCTTGTCAGGTTGGGACGTCCATACATCGTCATTTGGCCTCCGCGGGTTTGGGTTGTCATTTAGCCTCATTCCATCTGATTCATGCCGTTTCCATCATGCCTCTGATCCCTTGGTATCTGAAAGCTGCCACCCTCCGGAGTCGTGTCACCGACATGTTTAAGAGTATAATCCTTTTGCAGTTTACACCCTTGCCTTCTCCTCTGATACTTTGTTTCGCCATCTACCACTTGTTCCTTATCTCGTGTTGTTGATGGGGGAAACATTATGGCCCTCTTGCGATGGGTTGTCTCCTGTCGACATCAGTTCATTATCCAGGAGATTGATCTAGAGATCCCCTTTGGTACCTTAGAGCTTGCATGCTTCAATGGCAATTTCTTCACACCTGACAGTCGACTTTCATCACTGGTCATCGATTGGGTGATTCCACGAGTGTTCGACTTCAGCTCCTTATTCACACTTCATGGATTATGCTGGCTAGTACCTTGAGAACCATTGGCATTATTGGTGGTTTCTCTCGCGCTTGTTAACGATTTCATCATTGACCGGTAATCAAGCGATTTTCTATCATGCTCGACCTCAACACATCTATTCACATGTTAGAATCTGTACTATGATCGGATGGGTTCAAGACCCCGAACTCAGATTACATATGGTCGGGCTGCGTGGATTGGTTTATGATTACATGAATCATTGATGGATGGCTGCGACCATACCTGAGTCTTCATGGATGGATGCGACCATACCTTTATCATCATCATGGTCTCATTAGCTGGATGGCTGCATCCATACGATAGACCTATTTTATATGTCTTTTGGATGGCTGCGCCCATGCCTAGACTACATGTACTTCGTTATCAGAAATATCAGTTGTACTTGCGTGCAGGTTCTTCTAGATGGTGTTCCAGCTCAGTCAGTTTCGTAAAGCATTTCACCCCTCCCACTCTCTCGGGCTTCATACTTTAGGGGGCATATGTTACATAGTAATTTGTCACTGTCTTCACTCCAGTCTTCCTACTGTGTCATGTGTCCAAGTCATACATGCTCATATTAGACAAATGCTCTCTGATGTTGCCAAATGACCCACTTTTCCAAAGGTATCTGCCTCATTGCGTCTGTTGGCTAAATAAACGCGCTGAAGGGCGCTCCTTAACAGTCCAGAAGCGCTGCCATCGCGGAAGTACACCTGATTCCCGCGATGGTCTGATTTTATGTGCCAGCGCGAGGTTTCTTGTGATCTTCAGCGATGACCTGACTAGCTACGTTACTCAATAGCGATGTCAGCACTGTAGATCAATTATGTACCCGCGATGATCCAGATTGGGCGAATTTGTTCCAACAGTCGGCCTTCCAGATGACTCCAGACCTGGTTGTTGGCATAGTTTGTATCACCCTCCTTTCTCTGGCGTAGCTGTTCCGCCATTTGTGCTATCTTCCTTGGAGATAATCTCACTCTTCCACCTTTCGTTGAGACTCCTTCTCCTATTTAAACTCTCACCATTGCTATGCACTGCTAGTTTTTGGAATGGTTGCTGATAGTTGGCTAGTGGAGCAGTGCTGTTAGTGTTTGTGATTTTGCTAAATAGTTGGTGTGAGTGTGACAAGTGTGGGATTGTTGATAGCTTGAGGAAGGTTGTGAAGTGCCCTTAATCTTGTGTAAAACTTATGAGTGAGAGATATTTGTATGTTGGGAGATCCATCTTCAAAGAGTGAATGCTTGAGGAACATGCTGGCTGGATCCCTCTAAGAAGGCTTGTGACATCAAGACTTTGGTTGTAAGTTTAATCTTATTTCATTTTAATGCAATCAATGATGTTTTCCTATGCCTTGTATGTAATGTACTTGATAGCTCATGACTTCTTGAATTTGTGAGTAAATAGATCATTGTTGTTCCGGTTACATGCTTTGTTGTATTTCCTTTGCATTGTTTCAGGTTGATTACTCATTAGGAGAAGGAAGCGGAAGCTGGAGCAACACAACGTAACTCCATCGACCACCGGTTGAGGTAGGCCTCCAAATATGACTGTTTAAGGAAAGCTATTGTTGATCTGTACTTGTTTGTGACTAGACCCACTCTAGGGCTAGAGGGGTTGCCTCTGTCCGTAGAGGGAACACTTTCTTGCATCACAAGAGCCATTGTCTCCTTACTCTTTCGAGTAATGTATTTTCTGCATGAAGGCAGAGTGGTCCAGCTCGTAGACCAGCTTTCATTCCTTGGCTCACACATAACTAATATTCAAATGCCATCCCTAACTGGTCTTTTTCCGCAAGGAATGTCTCATCAATCTCCAGTTCGTCCACCTGATGAGTGCGAGTGATTTGGTGATTGTGACTGAAACCTAGGGGGCATGCACCCTGGTCTGCTTCGGCAGGAAAACCCCAATTATAAGGTGGGTTCCTGCCTAGGAATATGACTAGTCTAACACACCCGTCCATTTAGGAAAATGGGATTAGACTGGAAGAAGATACCTCTGTTAGAAGGTATGCCTTTCTTGAAGAACAAACGTTTTTTCTGCAAATTGAAGGGTAACCTGGAAGCTCTACTTTGTTATACCTGGGGGCATGCAAACCTTTTTGCATGAAAGTGAAAAGCGACCATTTATTTTTTTAGTTTGTAGGTTCTTAACCCTTTAAAATCGTAGGATTGGTCGTTCCTAGCTTACATAATGAAAGGATCTGGAGAAAAGTTTCGAATGGTGCAAGCTCCATAAAAATTGAACCTATCGATGAGACATCCTTATTATACGACTGGCACGAGTAGTTTTACGAGAAGTTCAAGCTCGTTAAAAAATAAACCTAGTAATGAGCATATGTTCCACCAGAGTTTAAGCTCATTAAAAAATGAACCCACCTTTGGTAAATAACCATTGCGATTGCATTATCATCAGCTTTTGAGCCTTGGTTGTGTTCTTACCATCACCTCCACTCTGTTTTAGTCGATCATACACCTCCATTTGATTGTTTACCCCTTTTGAGGAACAGCTGCGACAAGTGATTCTGTTACAATGTTGTGATTGGAAAGTTCCAAACCTTACCTGGAACCATCTGCTACCCAAAAATATCACTCGTTCCTCAAAAAACGAGTTTGCTTTAGGCTCTTTTCATCTGACTCATAAAATATGAAAATATTGTTGAGCAATTGGCCTCTCCAGCTCGTTAAAATGATCGGAAGTGCTATCCCTCCTCTAGATTTTAATATTTTTGGACCTGAGGGATTATTACACCAAAATATCGAGCGCTTGTCTTATTCGGCTCATTAAAACTATCGAAAAGTCATCCCTTTCGTATTATTTTACACTTTTTCGGACTTAAGGGATTACATGATGAAAAAGGAATCCTGGAGTTTTCTTTTCGTCCCTTTTCAAACTCTCTAAAATTGAAAAAGGACCGAGTTATCTTTGTCGTTAAACTCATTAAAACCAATAGCGACAAACTTGTCCATGCAAACAAGAACGAGTTTCACTGTCGCTAGGCTCGTTAAAACATAGCGACGGGTTTCCCGAAGGGAAAATTATAGAACACGCATATGTTATCCTCCTCAAGCTTGACAAAAATAAAGAGGTACTGGTCAGCAATGACTGGGGAAAAATTGAGAAGAAAACTTGAAGAAACTTTATTGGTAGCAAGCCGCTCTTGAACATGACACTTTCACTCCATCGCCATGATTGAGTCGAGTTGGGTTATTCCATTCACTGGTCATATTACCATTGGTCCACCGTACCATACATTTTTTGGGGTTAACACTACCAATCCATTTCAGTGTCACCAATATGTTCAAGAGAAGTCGCTAAGAGAATTCACCAACCTAGCTTGTGTCTCATCCGCTGTAATACCTTCACCCTTCATTCTTTCATGACTGCCACCCTGAACCCTGTATCATCAGATCGTTTTCACCTCCACAAAATCATTTGATCCGTTTCGTGTCGTAGATGTGGGATTCATTAATGCCCTCCTACGACAGGTCAATTCTTGTCGACATCAGCTCATTATCCAAGAAGTTGACCTAGGAACAACCCTTTCATTACTTTGAAGATTGCATGCCCGAATGGCAAGTTTCTCACTTCCAACAACAGGTTTACATCAATGGCCTTCGATTGAAAGATTTTGCGTGGTGTTTGACGCCAAGTCCCATTTTCACACCATGTGAATTGTACTGTCGTACCTTGAGGGTCATCATCATTATCAATGATTCCTCTCGCGCCTGTTAACAACTCACATCATTGGCTGGTAATCAAGCGATGTTTTTCCATGTTCGACTCCAGAACATCTTTTCACATGGATCGACTTGTACTTCGGACGAATATTGAACGAGTTTTGAAGACCCCAGATCTAGTTTCATCCATCCAGGCTGCGATATATTCAGGAAAATAAAGACATCAAATGTACATCATTGCTACACAAATAATCATCCAAGCCAAAGGATGATGGCTCTACTAGAATTAGCAGTCTGCCACATAGACGGTTGTCTGTCCTATGTACATGAGAATGAATTTATAAAGCTGAGCATGGGAATGCCCGCCTCAGCTAGATCATGAAAAATATTATAAAGATAATTTATTGTATTGTATCTTATTACAGGTCGCCTTCCAGCTTGAAAAACCTCGGATCCTCATGATAAAGCATTTCACCCGACATCAAAAAGATTTACAACCTCATGCTTTAGGGGGCAACTGTTACAGAAATATTTGGGCACTGCAACCCCAATCACATATGTCCATAAACCAAGGGCTTCTAAGTCCCTAAAAGTGTTGCTTCATACCCTAAAGGAGCAAGGTCAGCTGATTACATCATCTCCCAGAAGTTCTCCATGAAAAACTGCTCAGAACTGGTCAAAACTGGACCATACAGACTGCTCAGTGCTAAGGGTGTGATGCATCTCACCTGCCACATGCAAAAAGTGTGATGCATACTGGAAAGCCCTTCTGTAGGGTGCAATTGGTGAGAGTAGACAAATGGTAGAGACAATTTGCAAGGTGGATGATCATGGAATCTTCTAGAAACTTCTCTTGTGACACTTGCCTCTCTGAATTCACCCAGGGATGAGTAAGAGATCATGAAATCTCCAAGTGGAATTGAGAACTATCAGAGAGGACATTAATCAAAATCCCAGAAGCTAACTCACCCACCTGCAAACATCTATATATGGATCCCTCATCCCAGAGATCCAGAGGCTGGAATCTTGTATTTTGTAAGGAAGTGCTGTTGGTTTCTTTGTGGCACATCATAGTGTTGGGTGATCTAAGCTTTACATGAGGTGAAGAAGGGCTTTCATGTTGGGAGGATGATGTTGGGCCAGATCAATGGGTTGTAATCCTCTCTTCTACTCTTTCTATCGATAAATATATTTAAGTTTTCCTCCACATTCTTGTATGTTTGAGTTGATATATGCATTTGTGTGGTCAATATATATCTGGTCCTATATTGTTTATGATTGTAGATCTATGTGCTTTGATGGTATTATGCTTCTTTGACTTTATAGGTGCTCTTTGAAGCGAGACAAGCAAGGAAGGAGCAACAAAGATATGTCAGAGGAGAGAGGAAACAAGCAAGGAGCCAAGCGAAAGACTGAGGTTGGTACTCTCTGTTTCTCTCTCATCTACTTCTCATAAAGGAAAACACAATTAACTTTAGTTTGTTTGTTTCTAAGATAGCTACCCGTCTTAGTGGGACTAGCAGCTCTGAATGGACACTAGATTTCCCGATAACAAACCTCCCCATAGGAAAAATCTTCTGTTGGTTCGCCATTCGTAATTGAATAGGGAACCATTGTAATGTGGGCTTGCTCATGTGTTCCCATGTTTGCTTTGGTAATATATTCATGTCCAAACCCAGATCTAGGATTACCTGATCCATTTCATACTCACCAATTTGCGTAGTCCAACTCATTTCCCTCCGGTGTGAAATGCATGCTTCCCAAATTTCCGGACTACGCGCGGTTCTCTTGACCCCACACACCTGGTGATCAGTTCCTGTAGTCCTTTAACTGCCTTGCTATCGCGCAAAAGTCTCATGCATGTCTCCAAAAAGGTAGTGAGAATTGAAGGATCCATTCCTGACTCTGGTTGATCCTTACTACCTGAAGTAGAGGCCTTCATGAAGCTCTTCTTAACTTCCATGAATGTTTCCTTTGCATGTTCTAAATCAAACTCAGGTTCCTTTGCAGGAGCCTTATAGACCCATGCAATTTCTTCTGGTTGCTTCCCCGTATCCTCCCCCTTGACCATACCACTTCTAAGCATCATGTTTACATTTAGGTCCTCTTCGCGAAGCTCAAACCTCATCATTTGTATGTTCTGAGTCAGAGGAGGTTGGAATACCCCTTTTGCGCGCATCCTTGTGATCAACGTAGGACAATCTATTATTTCATGATCAAAGTGAGCACAATACAAATAAGATATCCTCATCGAGTTGGCACAATCGCGGGCATAGTGCCCTGGTCCTCCGTAATTATAACAAATTAATTGTTCGCGGCCCCTTCCTGGCCCCATTCCACCTCGTCCTCGACCTCATCCCTAAAATCCAGCGTGCCATCCCCGCATCTGGGTTGAGGGCTTGCGTTTTGGTCTGCATCCTATAGGCAGGGGTCTGATCCATCATTAGCTCGTAACTGCGGCAACTGCGCTCATCATGGCCTACCGACCTATAGAAATTACAAAACAATTGCTGGGGAATCTATGTATACTTCTGAAACAAATGACAATTATCCATTGTGTGTTTCCATCCTATTTTACAGATCACACACCATAAAGCGGGTGCCACGCTCGGCCCTGCCTGTGCCTCCGGTCTCAATGGCATTGGCCCTCCTCCTACTAAGTAGTTCGCAGACACTGGACAATGATCCTTGTCATGGCCCTGGCGTTTGAATTTTATGCACCATACTTCCTCGTGCACCTCTGGTCGTGGTGCCCTATCCTGCTTCAAACTTTGCATTTCCAAGCATAGATTCTGTAATTGTGTGTGGATTTGTTAAACTCCCAACCCAGGGTCTTGTATCAGGGTCTCATGTAATCTCATCGCCATTTCCAACGATTCGGCCTGGGTGGAAAGTTTCTGTTGTGACAGCGCCATGCTCAAGTGTGGTGTCAGAGATGCTACAAACCATGCACGATGCTGTCCATCTGTCAACATCATATTGGCTTCGTGGATCGTACCCTTCAGCTGTTGGTCCAGATCCCAGGGAGTCTAGCCCAGGAGCATCGCGATTTCTTTAAACTAGATGATTGATTATATTTTAAACTTTGGCCTACTAAATTCTCTGTTCAACACAGTCTGGATCTCTGCTATCCCTGCGTTTGGGTGGTCGTTAGAGTGCTTGATATACCATGTTAATGCGCGATCCTATAGCGTGCTCACCATTGTAGCCTTCTTAATGTTGTCATTCGTGACACCTTGTGCTTCCCATACTACTCTTACCACGAACTAGAATTGGTCTGTATCTTCATTCCCTACTCCTTTGAATATTGGTAGTTTGATCGTGCTCACCATACTGAACTATGGAGGTGGAGTGGGTGGAGATGGAGGGGAGGGAGGTGAAGTGGGTGGCCGTGTGAGTGGGGGTGGTAACCGCGGAATGCGATGCTTTATCAAATTGACCGCGATTCTTAGAGAGGCTTTAGCGACCTCTTCCTTGCTCTCTCGCGAGGGTGAAATTAAGCGATTTTTTTCTAATTCTTCGCTACTTTTGTAGATCTTTCCACTTCGTGTAGTCCCAAACATTAATATATTCACATGACTCTTTTTTCACATAATAGCATCTTAATCCAAGTATTCAAATATTTAATATACTAACCTCATGGTCCTTTGAGAAAGCGTTGTTCTGCCTCGCTGTAGCTTACGGTCGTGTCTCCTGAAAACTCAGTGATAAATCCCCCTATTATTGGGTTGAGCTAATGGTCCACAGCTCGCATGATCTTGTCCTTTGATGCTTCTAGTCTGTGCACCGATTCCGGAGTCCAAACTATTGTTCTGTTGAGCCTACACCTTCCTTGGCTGTCTGCTAACCTTGCGATCCACTCATACAACTTAGAAGGAAAGGATGCAAAGTAAATCTCGTGGATTTCCGTGTACACGTAAAGCTCCAACCAATTTTCCTTAGATAGTTGTGGAGTTTTGTTTTCTTGTGTCACAAACTCATGAATTTTCTTGTCCAAACACTCTTCAATTTCATTCTTTGTTGGGTTCCAATGGTACAACATCAAACATCCCTTATGCAGATCCCGGTCCAGGCAACGGAAACATTTGTTGACTTAGTGGGGCCTGACCCAAGTTCAAAAGTGATTACCCAAGAAAATCCCGGTACTACTGGCCCCTTGGCAACAGTCCGCGGAGTGCGGACTGAGGTCTCACCCGAAGTAGTATGGTAGGGTACTAGAACCAGGTTTCTACACCCTGGGGATGTCTGATATGAGGTGATTGGCTCGCGGTCCAACCTTCGTGCTTACTAGGCTACGCGCACCAGTGGGCACCCCGCGCCCTGCGATACTGTCTTCGCGTAGCTGTAGTTGCAGCGTGACCTGTGTTAATTACCCAAGTCTTGCTGATTACTTAGAGTATTTTCATATATAAGCATTCATACAAGTATTTATCAATTGCGCGCAGTAAATAAACAAAGTAAAAGTAATGCATAACACCAAAATATAGATCCAAGAATAGATGCATAGAGTAAACTTCTCTTTATTAACTTTCAATCCCGATTACAGACCCGACTCTGCCCTATGCACTAAGCTGCAGGGATCTGCGCACTCAGCTGCAGACTCTACTAGGCCTCTACGCACTCAGCTGCAGAGCCTCCTACTACTACTATGACCCATTACACTTCAGATCCAACTCTATGCTCTAACCATGCCTTCACATTTCTATCTATTCTTACTTATCTTTACACTTAGAGCCTCACTCTATTTATACAATTCCATGGTCCGTGGACCATGGGTAGGCCAACACAACTTTACATTAAATTACAATATTTCAGGGCAGACAACCCTATGACTCATCCTAGACTTCGCGCTCCGCGCTCGCAATTCGCTGAGTCTTACAATGTACTTTGATCGAAATTTGGGCTTTGAGCCCCAAAAACATGCTGCGAGGGATCCCATGCCCAACAATGAAATAGGAAACTATTACTTCTTCCTTGGATATATTCATTTTATATAATTCCTTATGCGATGATATAAATTCTCCATCTGTACTAACTGAGAATAACTCCACCAGCTTATCATAGATTTCTTTAGATGTTTCAAGTTTGGAAACATAAGGAATGGGAGGTCCTTGATGGATTCTATCAGAATCCTTTGAGCCCTTGTTTCAACCGTTTTATACTTTTTTAGGGCTTGAATTTGTTCCTTTTCAAGAACAATGGCATTCCCTTTGATGTAGCCCATAACTTCATTTTCTTTGAGAAGTAGATCAGTCCTCTTTTTCCATGGAAGGAAATTAGTAGTCCCAACCAATTTGTTGCTTTCCTTGCAAAAAGTCATTTTGATATGATCAGAAGAGCACATAAAAATACTTACTTGAGAGAGTTGTTGTGAAGAGATCTTGCAACTTCCTTGGAAATTTGATGATTTTGACTTCTTAGATCTTGGAGTTCTTCAAGATTCTTCCTTCAAGGTGCCTTATGAGAGATCAACTTCGTGATGAAGACTTCTCAATATGTAGTTTTGGAGATCTTCAATGATGGGCCTGGATCTGAGTAATTTATTTGAAGATGATGAGTCTTTGATGTAAACCCTTCTTGGATGAATGTTCCTTTAGATGGAAGGTTTTATTTTATTCCTAGAATGATAGTCCCTCTTAATGGATATCGAAGAGAAGATAATATTCCTTCTTGACTTTGATGGATCTTGAACCCTTGTGTGTAGATATGATGCTTTAGCCTTCTATGTGTTCTTGAGATGCCCTTCTTTGATGTGTCACCTTAGCTGTGATACCATGTTGAAGAATCTAGGGCTTCTAGGTTATGATGAGATTCTTCTGACGATGATAACTCTTTGTGAAGAACTTTTACTTTTCTTATTAGCACAATATTCTCTTATTATTATTAGTGTGCATTCTCTTACTTCATTAAACAATTACCAAAACAAAAAGAGACAAAAACATAAGATATTGGCTCTCATCCAGGGCAAAACCTCTCTCTCATAGAGAGGAAAACCCCTTCCTCAAATTTCTCTTATTGAAGCTTCAATTGACAAATGCTAAACCCTAGAACCTTGACTAGTAGATCCTACAAGCTCAAGACACAATCTCTCTTTTTGTCCTTCAATTAATTCCTCCTTCTACACTACACCTTGATCTCTTTCTTCACACTTCTTCTAGCAACTAATGGAACTTTCCTTATCTCCTTTTCCAGAAACTGTAGAAACCTTAGGTATCCTTAGAGACCTCTTCTTTGGTGCCTTCCTTTCCTTCGCTTGAAAATCTTCATTCTCCCTGATTCTTGGACTAAAGAATGAGGCTCTTCTTCTGGTATATCTCTAAGTTAGAGGCTGATCCTCTTATCCCTATTGCAGATCTGATTTCCTCGCATGTGTAGCTGATCTAGGGCTTGAGATATACCTTTTTTATTGCTTCTTTCCTTCGTTGTAGGTGTCACCTCATTCTCTTGATAAGGAGGCTTTGCTTGGTGATCTCTTCTAGCCCAATCGTGTTACTTCTTATGACTGCAATTGCAGATCTGATATGGCAGCAAAATGAGCCCTTTATCCCTCACACATGTGACAGAAAATAGCCCTAAAAAAACCCTCAAAAGCTTGGATTTCTTTCTCTCCTTCTTCTCTAACCTAGAAGCAACTTCTTGCTCCTTTTCCATCTTATTTATTGATTCTTTCTCTCGATGATTTCAAAGATCAATTGTTGGATCATTTGTGAGGTTGAATTTCCCTATATATATGAGTTTTCCCTCGTATTTGGGCTGACTTGACTTTAAGTTCACCATAAAATAATTCTTTGAGTTAACATGAAGAGGAGACTTGTCTTTTCTTTGGAGGATCACCTTTGACATATTTATTTGACTCTATAGTGTAACATGCCCACATGGGTCTTTAACAATTACATTGAATCTTTGACTTTCCTAGAAGCACTTAAACACGTGCTTGACCTATCAAATGGGCAAGAAACCCATTCTTGATAATGACAAAAATAATAATTCTTTTCTTTTACAAGTACAAAGATCAAAATTACATTTATGAAGACCAAACCTAGTTAGACTTTCTTCAACACGATAGAACTTCTAATGAGATTGTTCAAGTCATGTGAAGCAATTATATGTGTTGAGTATTATCCAACTTTTACAACTTCTTGTATAATGGTCATTTTCCCCTTTTGTGTCTATTCATTTCATTTGATTTGATCCTTCTCTCTGGGAGTGCTGAACTCATTGTCCATATTGATTAGAGGTTTAATACTCAACACAATTGAATATTCAAGTGTGGAGGGATTGTAAGGTTACAATAATTGTGTCCTAACATGTTGCTATTGCCTATTATGTCTTGTCAGATCAAAAGTTAGGGGTTACCAATAACAATTTCCAATTCCTTTATCATTATGGATGGTGATATTTATATGAAGCTTCAACTGGAAATTTCTAAGCAATCCCCAATGACTCCATAATATGGTTGCATCAAGGATTATGTCAGTGATGTGTTGTGTTTCTCCCTAGTGAAAATAGCAAGACCACAAAGATGGTTTAGAAACATATATTGTAAGTTCATTAGTGTCAAGCATACTATGGGTCATAAGATCCAAGCTAGCCCTAACATATATGGAGCTCCCAAACCCCTTTTTGGACAACCTTGTACATATAAACCATCCACTTCATATGGAACACCCTCTCCTTATGCTCAAATCAATCCATATCCTCCACACCATTATTATTCCCAATTCATTTCACCAACACCCAACACTTGGTTGGGGGCATAGCCTAGTATCAAAGGTTATAAACCGACCCAACTCCAGCCCCGCTCCACCAATTGATAAGTGCATTTCATTTAATTAACTTTTTTTATTTCTAAGAAAAGGTATCAAAATCCAAACCTCAATCCAAAACAACCTAAGACCAATAGTGTGGCCAAAACATGATAAATTATAATCAAGGAATAACAACAATAACTAAAAGTAAAACCTGGGTCAAGGGGGGAATTATGGAGACCCCATTCCCACCAATAACAAAAGAAATGGCAACAACCATCAAATCAAAAACCACAATGGAAATCAAAATTGAAACAAAAAGGAATCATCTAAAAATTCATTAATGACACAACATTCATCCCTTTGCAGTGTGTATTAACAACCACCATGCTCATAAGTTCCCACTTATGCCCCAACTAAGATGAATGTAAGGACTCCATCAACCCCAAGCTACATCCACATGATGTCAACAACATATTATAATTTATAATCATTTCCCTCAACAAAAAATTAATCACCCTGAATAACCACATTCACTTGAACTCCTATCATCTAATGTTGTTGGGAAAACCTATGACCCCACCATATTCCATTATTCATGGTAACATCATACATTAAATTGCAACTAAAATCACATCAATTATGCCATGCTCACTATCAAAATCCTCCCAAGTAAATAATATTCCCCAATTGTTGATCCTTACAAAAGAAAAAACACCCATGATATTTTAGAACTTCATGTTTAAATTAAGTTAAAAATGATATTCATGATGAACTCTCTTTCTCTATCTCTCTGCGTATATATATATATATATATATATATATATATATATATATATATATATATATATATATATATATATATATATATATATATATATATATAGATATACACACACACACACACACAATCTAAGTTATATATAGCATATATCATATTAAGAAATTAAATATATATTTTTTAATAAAACATGTTAAAGAAAAATATCACACAGATATGTAGCTACATGTATTATGAAAGTGTTGTAACCACTACAAAAACCCAAAATTTTCACGCATTCTCCAAAATTTGGAGTCTCCCTCTTTCAATATCCAATAATACAAAATCTAGATGATTTCTTCAGCTCCTTCTACTTGTTTAAATTTTTTGCGAAAATGATTGTGTAGAAAATTTTTGCGACTAGCTGTTGCCGCAACATTAGATCTTAGATTTGCAATAAAGGCACAATTTCACAAGTCAAACTGTGCTATCGCACTTTGTTGTGGGAAAATGTGACTAAATGCACCCTATCGCCATACAACCTACCCAATCACACTTCATGTTGCTAAAATGCGACTACGTCAGCCTTCTCACACCACCTTGGTTTCACAAACTTTTCCTTGAAAGCACATTTAATGTGTTGATACCCTTGCCTGTGTGGTAAAAAATATATAAAGGGGTCACCCCCCAATTCATTTTTCATGCCTTTTACTTGAATTTGTGAATCCATTACTTTAGGAGCTCAGAGTTATCGAAGTTTGACTCTACAACCTGCGACTCTAGCAAGAGTGTTGGGATCTGAGGAAGTTGTCATACCTTTCCTTCTTAATTTACGATTTTACCATTTCATGTTCCATCGCTCCATCTCTTCACCTACCCCTTAGCCTTTTATACGCTTTACATCTCTTTTTAACCAGTTTTTTCTCTCAAGGCCTCGTGTCTTTTGTGCCCATACTTATTCAATTATTGTAAGTGCCCTAAGTATCCATCCTCAATACTTAACTCCCTCAATCCTTTCGCCTTCGTGCAATGAATTTGTTTTCATTATCTCATCATTTCAAATCTTTCCCCACAACAATTGTGCATCCATAACATTGATTTTTACGACTTATCCTTTGCCCCGTCGATGATATTAAGTCTTTCCCTTTTCACATCTTATCCCTTAAGATTGAAACTAGGCCTTTCCAGAAATCACATTAACCTTTAGTCACAATCTGTATTCTAATATTGCGATTGAGTCTCTCCCTTTATCACAATATACCCTTGTAGATTACGCCTAATCCTTTTATAGGGATATTTTCCCTAATTGTAGACCGCCTCTACAATTTGTGACTAATTTTTTTCCTTATCACAACTTTCTCTAGTAGTTCGACACTAAGCCTTCCCATCATGTAGTCTTTCCCTTATTGCATTTGACCTCTACAATATACAACTAAGGCTTATTACACTAAAATTTCATAGTTGATGACACATGATAAACAATGAATGATATTTGTGATTTTTGCATAACACTTTGTGTTGTTATGCATACATTTGAAATTTCAAGTATGATTGATCTTGATTGTTTCACAATCTCCTTGTCAATAGGAGGTATGGCTTCACCAACTAATAAAATGTGTGGAAAAAAGATAGAAAAAAGCAGTATTGAAGTGGTTGTGGAAAGTCCCTTTATCAAAGTACCCGTCTATATAGATATTTCTTATTATGTAGACAAATCATTACATATAACATGGTTATAAATATATCAAGCGTTCTCCGGGAAAGAGATGCCCAAGCAAAAAGAGGACCATGAAGTATATGTTAATATCAATAAGTAATATTTTCACAAGATAACAATACATCTACCCATTTTTCCATGCACTAAAACCATTGAATTGATCATTTAGTGAACTGAAGAGAAAGATATGATGATAAATAATGTCCATGGTGTCACAATAGCAACATTCACATCATTTGTTGGTTTTTAATATTATAATATGCTGAGACAATGCTTGGTTCTTTGTGCAAAATTGTATTGTAGCTTTCCTAAGTCAACCAAGGGAATCCTTAAATCTTGGAGGTAGGAACTTGTCAAGTTCATATATCAGACTAACGATATTTATAGAATGAAGATGTTGAGGAAATCCTATCAAATGTTGGTATCTGTTTGTTGTAGGATTTATGGAAGACCAAACACAAAGTTTTCTTAGGATGACTAGGTGCCCATGATGTACACTTGTGCCATGGAAGGAAACATTTTCGATTGGGAAGACACCCTAGCATCATCAATCCAAGCTAATATTAAAAGAGAAAATAAAGTCTCCAGAGCAGAGTAGCCATAATTTATATGGCATCATAGTTGTTGGATGCCATATGTGTAAGATGTGAATTTTAGGCATTAGGTTGAAAGTGGACCTTTGCTACAAAGATCCCACATGTTCACATTTACTGCAAGAACTTGTGGGACACAAGATATAGGGGAATGTATGATCATATTACTAAGCATTTCATTTCTCAATATACTAGAATATTTTTATGCAAAGCCACCTTGCATGTCAGATAAAGAAAGGATGTTGTTACATGATTTTTCTTATTGGTTTACCCCCTAGGGATGAAATGTACATAATATTATTTAGAGTCTACACAACCCCTCATCAATTGCCTTTGTTTTTCACTAACAAAATAGTGTTACAGGAGGTGGCATATCAACTTAATATGGGATTGACTGACACACTAGTAAAGATAAAGAAATCTCCATGACCTACTTTTCTGTTATGCATAAGAGGTTATTGCATGAAAAACTTCAAATAGGAAAAAGCGGAAGAAAAACACAGAACATTTTAGGTTTGGTGAACGTAACTTCCATATATATGATTCAAGAGGCATTGCCACCCACCACTATATTTCAATCAAATATGGTTGGTCATATACTCCAATTATTGACATAGATGAGGATAAAGTAAAAAACTTATCCAATGTTACTTTAAAGCAGTTGAGACAACCTTAGGAATTTGTCCCCCCAAGCCTACTAACAATCCAAATATAGAAGAATAAGAAACCGGTGCAAAGTAAGCAAGAACAAGAAGCTTCAAAGAAGGAAAGGTTGAAGAAATAAAAGGATGAACAAGAAGCAAAGAGGCAAGCAAAAGAGGAAGAATCCAAAGGAAAGTTGAGGAGGAGGAAGAAAAAATGAAAACATAAGAGGAAGAAGATAAAAGGAAAGGATAGGAGGAAGAAACTAAGAGGAAGGAAGAAGAAGAAAAGAAAAAGTGAGAGTAGAAAGAAAATGAAAGATAGAGGTCGCAGGGAAGAAAAAGGAAGAGGAAGAAAAGAGAGAAGAAGAGGAGGAAATGAGGAAAAAGGAGGAAGAAACAAACATAAAACAAGAATAAGAAATAAAGAAAAGGGAAGAAGAATAATTATCCAAAATACTTGAAGAAGAAAGGATCACAAAATATCTAGTAGAAAAGGAGGTAGAAGACTCAAAAATAAATAAGCTAGAACAAGAGGAAGTAGAGATTATACTACCTAATCTAAATTTCACTCCTCCAACACTTATCAATAGCAGACACCTCTCACTTGGAGAAATTGGAGTCACATTTGAAGAAGAAGATCAAGTGTTGGATCTCTCATGTGTTGAAATATGGCAACAAGAATATTCCAATTTAATTTGTCCTTGAATTAAATTGTGAATTAAAATCGAATTTAGTCTTAACAATTACTTGGAAATAATTAATTAATTAATTTTAAATTAATTAGTTGGAGAAATTCAAGTTAGAAGTCTTTCTGAAGTCATGCAAGAGTTATCCCCTAAATTAAGGAGATAAGATTGAGTTAGATTTGAGTTGTAATTAGTTAACTCAGTTTACTGAGTTAAGTCCAGTTAAATTAGTTCCAAACTATTTGAGGAACTAATAATGAGTTAACAGTCAGTTGATGCATGCATGCACTCAACTAGTGATACTCTAGTTAAATGAAGATTCCCTCATCAGAAATTCATGCATGTCTATTCTAAGAAAGACCCAGTTGAGTTAAATGTCAAGGACATTGTACTATTAGTTGCGTGTGTTTTCTCAAAGAGAAAACTCATGCATGTAGTCAAGGAGAATCATTCCTTGAGGATTGCATAGTTCTGACAGTGTGTGAGAGAGTGTTCCAATTGGTTGAAGGAAGATCATCCACTAGGAACAATGCAAGGAAATAGCAGCTTGGAGGGTAGAGAGGAAGGATGGAGAGCAGCCGAGATTGCGTATGAGCATCTGTGAGGATTGTACTAAGAGCTGGCTAGCTGTGAGAGCTAAGGATTTGTATAATTCCTATGTATTTCCACCTTGTATGATAATACAGATAGTGGGGTTTTTAGCTGAGGCTTTCCCCAAAGTATTTTCATGTGTATTGTGTGATTGATTCTTCTTCTTTTGGTTATATTGTTCAGCTCGATCTTTAAGCTTCCTCAAATTGATAGTAGAAGTAGGTTATAATATTCTGCTTTGATTTATATTGCATTATTGGGTTAACCTACATCATATTTTCTACATGGCGTTAGAGATGGATTTGTAGAAATTTTCTACATGGTATCAGAGCTATGAACAATATACTGAGAAGAGAATTCAAAGTTTGAAGTTCAGGATTGCAGGTGAAAATTGAATTCATATCATACTTCAAGGTTGGCCAATGGCATTCTATGGCTTGAGACTCGAGTATGCCTTGGAAGGTAGCTAGAATTACATAGCATGGAAAGATAGAATGGAGGTTGTATTAGAAGACAATGGCTTGAAGGAATTCATTGATCAAGAAATCCCAAAGCCAACTTCAACTAATGCACAAGAGTTGGCTGAGTGGAAGAAGTGTGTGGCGAAGGTGAGACAGATCATCCTTTACATAGTTCAAGACCATATTGTCTCGAGTCTCCATGGGAAGGATACTCCATTTTCAATGTGGAAGACATTGAAGGACCTCTACCAGAAAAATAGCGACCAGAGGAAATTGGTGCTCAAGGATAAGCTTTGAAGAATCAAGATGGATAAGGGCGATACTATTTCCACATATCTAAAAAAGCTCACCACCTGCAAAGATGAGCTTGGCAGTGTGGGAATAACTACTGCTGATGATAATATGGTGTGCCTCGCTCTCCTTGGCCTTCTAAAGAGTTAGAATAGCTACCAGGACTCTGTGAATGGAAGGGGGAATTGCCAGATTGGGAATGACTGTGGTTGGATCTTATGCAGGAGGAGATCAGGAGGAGCACACGGGATGGTTCTTCATCCAAGAATGATGATGAAGAAAACCTAGCCTTAGCAAGTAAGGCAAGGAAAGGGAAGGGGAAGGCTTCCCATTTCAAATCGAATTCTTCTCATGGAGGGAAGAAGGGTGACAAGTCTAAATTAATATGCTTTAATTGTCACGATATGGGACATTATGTGACTAGTTTCCCATCAAAGAAGTCCAAGAAGGGATCCTCGGAAGGATCAGAAGATGAGGCATTAGACTCTCAGTTCGAAATGGATTTTACCCTCATCGCATGCATGGTGTCATCGATGATGGGTTGTGTCTGGTATCTTGACAGTGGAGCCTCATTCCACATGATCGGTGATAAAAATTTATTCAGTACCTTGGAGGAGAAAGACCTCAAGATGCATATAGAGATGGGTGATGACGGAGGGTATAGTGTTTCAGGAGTGGGCACAGTTGCTTTTCAGAGGGAGCATGGAGCTCTTATCACCTTGACAGATGTGAAGTACGTTCATGGACTGGAGAAGAACTTGGTATCGGTCGCGATGTTGGAGGAAAAAGATTATGATGTTGTCTTCAGTAAAGGAAAGGCGTTCCTAATACACATAGCCATGGGTTGGACCAAGAGGATAGAAATTTGGGTGAAGAATCTCTATAAAATAGAGGTAGATGATTGTGCAACATTGAGTACGAAAGAAAAATTGGTGCAAAGCCAAGACATTGGCGAGTTGTGGCATAGGCGGTTGGGCCATTTGCATCATGGGGCTTTGAAGATATTGCAACAGATATCTACAGGACTCCCCAAAGGTAAACTTGAGCAAGTTGACACATGAAAAGGTTGTGTTATCGCTCAGGTTGTCCCTCAGGTTGTAATAAAGGGATACGGCCGAGGTAACCACAGACCAACTTTGGACTACAGGTTCTAGCCCACCTGCAATCAGAGAGGGCTCTCTCTTTATGATTTAGCTTTATTTGAAATGATTTTAGGCTAGCTATTGAATTCGGGAGTTGTTGTTTTGATTTTGGTGGGAAGATTGATGTTTTCAGGTAAAGAGGCATGTATAGTGCGAAAATTTCAAACCATTGGGCATGGAGTCAAAGAGTAGGACTGCTGGTGCGTTTTCTTGGTCACAAGAGAGGTATGGAGCAAGGTAACTGCGCATGAAACAATGTTTCAGGTTTAAAGGATGGAGTGAATGCTAAGTAATGAGAGGCAGTTAAGAATCTCTCAATCAGCTTAACAGAGGGAAACAACGGAGCCCTACCTAGGGGTAGTAAAGAATCCCTAGATAATTGGAAAACACAGGTGAATTAGGGTAAATATGAGCCAGAAGGAATTCATATTCATTACCAATTCATTCAGATGAAAACATAAAGAAACAACAAAAATTGAGCATAGAGTGTATTTAAACAAGTTCTAGGCTAATCTTTCTTTCTGCTATTTAGATAGTGGTAAACAATGAACAGAGGTAAGATGCACTTATTGTTTCATGCTGCAGCATAGGAATTCCATCTTTCAGTCTCTAGAAATCATTAACAACACATCAGACAGTGTCTTCTCCAGGCTTTCAACAATCTTTGATTACAAAAACAATCTCAGGTATACAGTGCGAGTCTCTAGTGAGAATTATCAATCGACCAACCCTTAAAACAGTACAGAGGGTGGTATATATAGGGAAAACTCTCCTAATTGCCTTTATTACAACCTGACCTAAACAGGTCTGAGAAATGATTACTTTTAACCTAATCCTATCTAGAAATAAATGTAAGAAAATATCTTGAGCTGCGCTGAGGGCAGCCGTATCAAAACTGAGTAAATGTGTTGTCCTCGGTGGCTTGGTGCAGTGTTTCTGTAATAACTGTGCATGGGCTTCTGCTCCATTGTAGTTCGGTGGCTTTAAATGCTTTAACTGTGATTTGAGAGCTGGGATGGGTTTGCACAAATTGATTTGACTTTGCTGGCTACCATTCAATGTAACCTGCTTTGGGAACTGAAGGTTTCCATTAAACAATTTAACTGGTACACTTTGCTGCTTCATCTTTCCTCTGATACTCTTTGACAAATGAATTGGGTTGCGTCTCTCCTTTCACTGTGGGTCAAATCACAAATTAATGGCCGCTGTTCGGCCCTCTGTTTCTTTTAGAACTGTCTTCTGATCCTTTTTGCATGCTTCGCAGAGAAAAACGGGTGATTCGACACCTTTTGGGCTTGTTGGGGGCTGAGCGATGAGGGGCTTTCCACTTCGGCTCATTTCCCATAGCCATGCACGATTAGCGATAGGCGTTAATCGCGCATGAAAAACTGCCCCAGAAACTGATTCCGGGCTTCCTCAGCACGATTTTCGCCTTTTGCCTAAAAAATTGATGATGATGTCAGCATGACGTAAGCGGGCGGGACCTGGTACGACGGATGACGTCAGCATGATGACATCAGCGAGATGACGTCAGCAAGTACAGTGGATGACATGGTAGGGACATGGTGGCAGTGACGTGGCAAGGGTGACTCAGCAGGAGGACGGCGTGTGCAGATGATGTGGCGAGGTCCTGGGGCAGTCGTCAAGGGGGGGAATAGGCGGTTTATGGTTTTCGTCGGACCGCCTTTGGTACGGGGGTGGTTTCTATCAGAGCGGCTCTGACGCAATAGAAAGCGGATGCGCGTCCTCCAGTACGGGGAGAAAACCACTGCAATATCGAAGGCTAACGTCCGGACGCAGGGGGCGCTCCGAAATTGGCGAGAGCCGTCGGATGGGGAGGGGGTAGATCGGAGGGATGTCGGGACGGTTATCTGGCGGGTGGTTAAAGGACGGGGCCCGCCCAAATATTTAATGAAAAATGCGATGCGGCGGGGGAGGGTTTGAACTTAGGAAAGTGGGTTTTGGGATTCTTTATATAAGGTTCGGGCGGGGTAAATGCTTTAAATAATGTTTAATAAAACTTTTAAACATTAATTTTTGAGAAATGATTGCGGAGGGGAAAGATAGAAGGTTTTGAGGGGTAAAGGGGTGAATGAGGAAGGTTATTAGCCTAATCAAATGTTAGGCTAATCCTAGGACACAGAAGGCTAATGCTGGGTTCCGGATAAATTCGGCATTTCCAAGACTTTGATAAATATGGCTATAATGCCAAGGGATGGGAATATATACATAGGGGAGTTATATAGTGCTTTTTAGTAAGGGAAGGGGAAATGATGTAGGGAGTTAAATAGTATAGTTAGGAATTGATATGAATTTGTGAGATAAAGTGTGGGGGAGAGCCTAAGTTTGTGAACTGGACTTAGATATGGGGAGTGGATGAAAATGTGAAGAAATGATTTTTACACAAGGAATGTGGCTTCTTTACATCAAGGAAAGCCCAAAATTGACTTAGTTTTTCACAAAAATGAAAAGATGATAGGACTGTTGGGCAGATCCCAAGGTCCTCAATGGGATGTTAGTGAGTGATTTGGGGGAATAAAAAGAATGGGGGGTTAGACATGCCTCGCTTGAGCTCCTTCATATAAAATGACGGACATATGTGACCTGAAAAGATGTAACACTTAAAAATAGGAAATGGATCACATGGCTTGATTCTGCAACCACAAAAAGTGCCTACCCAGCCTACTTACCTAACATTTTTTGCTTCTTTTGGTTTGGGTGCACTTGAACTTGCAGACCCAGATTTACTATTTTTCTTTTCTCTGTTCTCCTATCTAAGTCTACACTTATTTCTGCCAAGGGCCCAGATTAAGCAGTTGGGCTCCTTTGATTCTCTACCTATCTATAAATCTGCCAAGATTAAACTGTTTGGACAGATATCATTCTCTATATTCTAAAACAGGAAATTGAAACCTAGGGAGGCCAAGATTAAACTGTTTGGCCTTCCCTTAACTGAAAGAAATCTTCAAAAATGGAATACAGCAGTGGCACTTAGACTAGCACACTTTCATGGCATCTTGTGGAAATATGGAACACTGCAACCTGCAAAGTATGACATATTTGGCATGTAAAAATGTCAATCATGAAAGATGAACACCTGTTGCAATAGGAGGCTAATAGTGGCTCCACTTGGGGATGGCTTTTCCTTGTGAAAAGCCAAGAACAGCAGGTTAGAATGCCTTGATCTTCTATGGCTGCTATGGATTGAAGGAACTTCTTTGTGCTGGCTGTTAGATAATTGAAGCTTTGTAATATGAACAACATCCTCCTCAACTGAACTATTGTGAAATGCATAGCACTGCCTGATTTCTTCTGCGTGCTTGCTATTATGTAGAATGTTGCTTGAGCATTGTACCTTTTGAAGCATACTCAAACATGGATCAAAACTGGTGTGTTTGCTTTACTTTTTCTTTGACCAAGGGTGCTGATATAAACCGAAAATACTGCTCCGCTTTGATCCCTCTAGCTGAAAACTGCGAACAGTTTTCTTTTACCATGAATTGCTTGTGATTCGACAGTGCTTCTCTTGCTGTTTTGTTGAGATCAGTGCAGGGACAGAGCTTTTTGAAACTGGAACACTTGTATTGGCTGTGTCTTCACAAAATTTATTGCTGCTCCCTTGACAATTGCTTTGCTGATATAAAAATGAAAACAAAGTGCTGATATATACAAATATCACTGTACAAAATATATACACGAAAAGCCGCACTGTATCACCTAAACGGGATCATGGTAATGTTTTAGCATACGGCCATTGACAGGGCCTTCTTCAGTAGTATTGCCGTCTATAGATTTGAGAAAATATGTGTTATTTCCCTGAACAACAGAAATAACGAATGGTCCTTTCCATAAAAAATCAAACTTGGCATGTTTTCCCTTGTCTTCTCTTCTTGAGTCCCACCTTAGAACTTTGTCACCAATGTAGAAATCCTCAGCCTTAACTCTCTTGTCAAACATCTTTTTGAGCTTTTCTTGTAGAATTTGAGCTCTGTCATAAACTTGTTCTCTGGTTTGCTGAAGATGAATGGTCTGATTAATTCTTCTTTGAATGTAATTTGGTTCAGCCTGAATCTCCTGTAACATCTTGATAGTAGGAATGCCCAGGGATGAAGGAAATCTGGCCTCCATGCCATATACTAGCTCATAAGGGCTCATCCCAATGGATCTATTAGTTGAAAGTCTGTCTTCCCATAGGGCATTTACTAGCTTTTTATGCCAGTTCTTCTTGTTCTCTTCCAACACTTTCTTTATGATGTTGATGAGGCTTTTGTTAGATGATTCGGCCAAGCCATTACCTTGAGGGTAATAAGCTGTAGAGTGGCCCAAGGTAATATGAAATTGGTGGCAGAAATTGATCATCTTTTTGGACTTAAAGGCAGCGACATTGTCAGTGATGATTTTCTCAGGGCAGCCAAATCTAGAAAGGATATTGCACTCAAGGAATTGGATAATGATGGTGTCATTGGCTTGCCTACAGGGAATGGCTTCAACCCACTTAGTGAAATAGTCGGTGGCTGTTAGGATCCATTTGTGCTGGCCTGAGGAAAAGGGATGGATTTCTCCAATGAAGTCAAGACCCCATTGTTGAAAAGGTTTTTCGGTTGAGATGGGTTTAAGGGGCAAAGGTAACAGCTTTCTCTTGCCCTCAAAGATTTGGCACTTGTGACATGACATGGCAAATTTCTTTACATCTGCAAAAAGAGAGGGCCAATAGAAACCGGCCCTTAAGATTTTATCAGCAGTGGACTTCCAATATATATGTCCTCCACAGTCACCTGCATGGAATTCTTTCATGACTTTGTTAGTTTCATTCATGGTTAAACAATTCAGCAATATACCCTCATGATTTTTCCAAAATAATGCACCATCTATTACACAAAACTTTAAAGCCTTCAGTTTCAAAAATCTCTTCTTGGTCCTGGACAATCCTGGGTGAGCACACAGGTTTAACAATACAAAGCATATATCAGCGTACCATGGGGATTGAAAAAAGATTTCACTGATTTGTGGAGTCGCCAGCTCCGGTTCATTGTCTAGCTGGTTAATGTCTAGGGCCTGAAAGTTTGTTTCGGACATCTGTTTGGCTAAACCTTGTCCCTTTATTAGCTTGGTTGGTTTTATTTCTATGTCATACTCAAGGATATTTGCTATCCACTTGCCTCTTTTGCCTTCTAATCCCTCTTGGGTCAGTATGTCTTTTACAGCAACGTGTGGGACATAGGCAATCACATGTGAATATAAAATGTATACTCTGAAATCCTTGATGGCCTTAACGAGTGCATAGGCCTGCTTTTCCATGATTGGGTACTTCAAAGGGGCATCTCTTAAGGCTCGACTGAAAAATGCAATCGGCTTTTCAGCTCCCTGTTCATCCTTTTGCAAAAGGACAACAACTATAGTATGATCAGATGCAAACAAAAATATGATAAAGTCTTTGTCAAATTGTGGGCTGGTGAGGACAGGGGTTTGGGTTAAGGCCGTTTTGATGCTCTCAAATGCTTGCTTGGTTTCAAGAGACCATTTTACCTTGGCATCCTTTTTTAACATGTTTCTTAACAGTCGTATCAGTTCAGCTAGATTTGGAATAAATCTTCTTAGGAAATTGATCTTTCCAAGGAATGCTTGCAGCTCTTTTATGTTTCTTGGATATGGGATTTGGAGGATGGCTTGGATTCTTTCAGGATCAATTCTAATCCCATCTTTTGATATGATGTGGCCAAGTAATTTGCCCTCTTCAAGGCCAAAGAGAGATTTCTTGGGGTTCAAGGAAATTCCATATTTCCTGCATGTCATGAATATTTGCCTAAGATGCTTTAGGTGCTCTTCGTCAGATTTGGAAAATGGGGTAAGATCATCAAGATAGACAACTAGGAAGTCATGTATTTCTTTAGCAAACGCAATATCCATTGCTCGTTGAAAGGTTGCACCAACATTTTTAAGTCTGAATGGCATCTTAACATACTTAAAGGTTCCCCACGGTGTGGTAAAGGCTGTTTTGTCTTTGTCATCCGGGTGAACAAGTATTTGGTTGAAACCTGAAAAGCCATCCAACAAAGAGATTCTAGATGACCCCACTACTCTTTGTAGGATGTGGTCCATTTTGGGCAAAGGATAGTGGTCTTTTAGGGAGACTTGGTTTAAATTTCTCAGATCTACAGAAAGTCTAATCTCACCTGTCTTCTTTCTTGTGGGAACAAGGTTGGATACCCATTCAGAAAATCTGATGGGTGCTATTATGCCTGCTTCAAACATCCTCTTCACTTCCTTCTCAATCATGGGAAGAAGCATAGGGTTAATTCTTCTAAGTTTCTGTTTGAAGGGTTTCTGGTTTGGTTTTAAGGGAATTGTGTGTTGGATCACTGAGGTGTCATAGGATTTCAAATCCTCATAACTCCAAGCAAATACATCTTGGAACTCTTTAAATAAATCAATATACTTAGGCTTTTGATCAGGTGGCAAATTTTTGGATAGTTTGATCATTTTGGGATTCTCTTTTGTCTCGACGTTGTGTTCTTTTATAGAAGCGTTTAATGGTTGTAATCTTGGCTTTCTGGGAACATCATTGGCGTCAAACATGTCTTCTAATGGGGTTAAGCCAGCAGGCAGAAAATTATCCTTCAAGTCAATGATCTCTGCCTCTGTTTTGGAAATTTCTTCCAAATGCATTCGTTTCAGCTGTTCTATGTTTGTTTTGTCAAAAACAGTTGGGTTCAGGATCTGTTTGGCTGTTACAGCTTGCTGATTTACCTGCTGATTTTCAGTTGTTTGCTGTTGGTCATCTGTCATAGCGTCCATGTCAATGTTAATATTTGAAAACTCATGCTCAAGGGTAAGGAAATTATTGATCTGGACATCATTCTCGAACACTTTCCAATCTTTGACGTTATTTGGGACAACATGCCTATGTTTTATTTCAGCTGTGAAGTGATGGTTTGGCTCAAAGGGAAGCTTGCATGTACTAGCAAAGGTGGCTAGGCTGTGTGCATGAATGTTATGCTCTCTTGAAATCTTGGCCAGGTTGAATTCAATGAATGCAGTGAGTATATTAGTGGCAGCATTCCTATAGGCCCTCATTCTATTGTCATTGGTTACAAAGTTACCTTTCATCTATTGTATGATTAAATCAGAGTCACCTAAATGGACACCTTTGCAGCTCCTAGAGCTTTGAGCAGTTTAAGGTCTAAAAGCAGAGCCTCATACTCTGCCATATTGTTTGTGCATTTGAAATTCAGTCTGTAGGCATGACCTTCTGCATGATTGTTATGTGTATTGTGAATCCATACACCTGCCCCTACTCCTAACTTGTTGACAGAGCCATCAAACTCTAAATACCATGTGATTTCTTGGCTGTGGTTAGCACTAAGAGTTTCAGCTATGTTAGGATTGGGCAGACTTGAAATTTCTGTTTGGGGAGCTTCTTCTAGCATGCTGGTTGCATTAATTGTTGTGACAGTCTCATGGGTATGTGCAACCGATTCTTCGTTGATGTGTTCTTGTTGTTCTAGAGCCACAGGCTCATCGTCAGTTGGAGAATTTGTATCATCATTAAACAAAATAAAGGAATCCATATCAGAATGGATTGAGTAAATGGGAAAATTTTCAGGCTTGCTCTCACTACTTACCACATATTTCATAAGTGTTTCTCTGTAAAGTCTCTTTGGTTGCCCAAAGACTGAAATAGTAGCATAGGAGAGGTCTAGTTGAAGGGATCCTTGGAGCTTTGCTCCCCATGATCTTGACAGGAGCATACCATATTTTTGTGGGATGTCACCCACCACCACATCCATGAGGATGGTCTTGTTGGGATATTGGATTAGGGATACACACAAGTCTTTGATAAGGCCTAAACACTTGACCTGGCTTGAGTCAAAGGAAAACATATCTTTGTAGGGTCTGGTAATATCAAGGTTCAACTTTTCCATAACTGTCTTGGGCATCAGATTATGTGATGCTCCTGAATCAAACATAGCGTTGTGCAAAACTTTGTCATGTATATGCAAACTGACATAAAAGGGTGGAATAGGTCCATATGTTGATTTTCCATTAACTTCTGGGCCAAACAGCAGTTCAGGAGTATCATCCAGAACATTTACATCGTCCTTATTCTCTGGTATTTGAAGTGATCTTTGAATTTGTTGCCTATATACATCGTGCTTGGCAAGTTCTGAGAGGGGGATGGATATCTTCAACTTAGCTATTTCTGCCTCTAAATTAAATGGCTTTTCCAATGGAGTCTTGGTGTTGATAATGGCAGTTTTTTCTATTTCATTTGAATTATCTAGTATTTTCTCTTGTTTATCAGCGTTATGGGAAGTGATCGCCTGCGGTTTTTTGACTTCAGGAGAATTTTTTGGAACGCTGTTCGAGTTTTGCTCAGAGGAAGAAGGTGGAAAAAGCTGATCTATAGAAGGTTGCGCTTCTGTAATGTCTTCTACAGTCACTTGATGCGGGTTTGGGGCAGTTGTATCAGCTGGTTCTGTTATGACAGCCTTGCTCTTAATCTTGTTGGGTTGTTTTCCATCCTTTGTTTTGCTAGGTTCATAATATCAATGGTCCTAGTTCTCAGCTTATATTATTTGTGTACTTCATACATAGCAGTATCATAACCTTGTTTAAAATCAAAAGACTCACTAGACTTAGTGTGAAACTGATTATAGTTATGGTCATCTTGGTCTTCTTGGCTCAGAAAAGTTTGTTGTTCACCCTTTAGATCCATTAGGTTCATATGAGTATCTTCTACGGGTTCACTAGAAGTAGATCCTTCAACATAGTTATCTTGAAAAGGAGGTCTTATGTCATGGTCTGGGCTAAACCTACCAGCATTTGTGTTCTGCGTTTTCCTAAAATTTGGGTTCCTTATGGTATTGGGCTGTTGTCCTTCCCATGATGATCTTATCTCAACGCTTTCTACTCTTCCTCCCAGCCTTTGCAGGCCATTGATAATAGCATCAAGCTTTTGATCAAAGGCTGAGGGTTCTTCCTTAAAGGTGGTTCTTCTTTCCATTCTAGCTCTGTTCCTTTTGGCAATTAGGTTGGCCTCTACGCTAACAACAACATTTTGCATGTCTGCAAGGGTCTAAGGAGCTCTTTCTTTTAACTGGTATTCCATGTCTGGGTCGAATCCATCAGGGAATTTATATAAGGCAAGGTCAGGTGGAGGTCTTAAGTTCTGTGGTATTGCATTATAGACATTATTGAATCTTGCACAGTACTCCAAAACTGTCTCCTGAGGACCTCTTTTAATTGTATCATATTCAGCTACTATCTGCAAGGGGTCTTTCTTTTTCTCCCATCTGTTGGTAAAGGATTGGTAAAGCTCATCTGGGGTGGTTATGGAGTTTGCAGCAAGTGATCTAAACCAAGTTCTTACATCACCGGTTAAACTTTGAACAAAAATTCTCATTCTCACGCTATCATCGTCTATCTCGTAGTTTTCAAAATAGTCTTGCATCTTTTTGGTATGCTGAAGGGCTGTGAAAGGACCGGTACTGTCAAAATAGGTAATTTTGGATTGATACTCCTGAGGTAAGGCCCCAGGATTAGCAGGCAATTGCAGGGGTGCATATCTATTAGCCATATTTGCTGGGATAAGTGGAACAACTGGGACAACAGGGATAACATGGGTAACTGGAATGACAATAGCGGTAGTTGTAGTATGTGCAATGAATGGAGGTGTGGAAGGAGTGCTATGAGATGTGGATGATGAATTAGGGGAAGCAAGGGTTGAACGAAATAAAACCTTGACTGGGGTTGGAACACAGCTTGGGTGAGCTATTTCAGGACTCAAATCAGCAAAAGCTTCCTGTCTTTCTTGCTTCCTGAGGATCTTTGGGATTAAGTTCGGATTTTCAAAAGCAGCTGGTGGGTCTGGATCTAGATTTGACCTTGTATATCGTGGATTCTTCTTGGGAGCCAGCTTCCGAACTGTTTTGGTGTTTTTTGGGGATGTTTTTATAATTAACAAGGGACTGATCAGATTTTGGAATAGCTGTGTATAGTTTAAAACTAGCATGAAGATTGACTGAAGCAACTTTTATCTACTCCTGTAAATGTAGAACAAGAACAGTTTCAAAGGCTTCCTGGCTGACATTCAGGCTTCATCTATAGCTTTAAGGGATATACAACAATTAGAAAATCAACTTTTCCAGTGGATTTTTACAACCTTCTTCGTAAAATTATCTGAGGAGGGTCCCCAGTGGAGTCACCATTATGTTATTGCTCAGGTTGTCCCTCAGGTTGTAATAAAGGGATACGGCCGAGGTAACCACATACCAACTTTGGACTACAGGTTCTAGCCCACTTGTAATCAGAGAGAAATCCCTCTTTATGATTTAGCTTTATTTGGAAGGATTTTAGGCTAGCTATTGAATTCGGGAGTTGTTGTTTTGATTTTGGTGGGAAGATTGATGTTTTCAGGTAAAGAGGTAGGTATAGTGTGAAAATTTCAAACCATTGGGCATGGAGTCAAAGAGTAGGACTGTTGGTGCATTTTCTTGGTCACAAGAGAGGTATGGAGCAAGGTAACTGTGCATGAAACAATGTTTCAGGTTTAACGGATGGAGTGAATGCTAAATAATGAGAGGCAATTAAGAATCTCTCAATCAGCTTAACAGAGGGAAACAACGGAGCCCTACCTAGAGGCAGTAAAGAATCCCTAGATAATTGGCAAACACAGGTGAATTAGGGTAAATATGAGCTAGAAGGAATTCATATTCATTACCAATTCATTCAGATGAAAACATAAAGAAATATCAGAAATTGAGCATAGAGTGTATTTAAACAAGTTCTCGGCTAATCTTTCTTTCTACTATTTAGATAGTGGTAAACAATGAACAGAGGTAAGATTCACTTATTGTTTCATGCTGCAGCGCAGGAATTCCATCTTTCAGTCTCTAGAAATCATTAACAACACATCAGACAGTGTCTTCTCCAGGCTTTCAGCAATCTTTGATTACAGAAACAGTCTCAGGTATACAGTGCGAGTCTCTAGTGAAAATTATCAATCGACCAACCCTTAAAATAGTACAGAGGGTGGTATATATAGGGAAAACTCTCCTAATTGCATTTATTACAACCTGACCTAAACAGGTCTGAGAAATGATTACTTTTAACCTAATCCTATCTAGAAATAAATGTAAGAAAATATCTTGAGCTGCGCTGAGGGCAGCCATATCAAAACTGAGTAAATGTGTTGTCCTCAGTGGCTTGGTGCAGTGTTTTTGTAACAACTGTGCATGGGCTTCTGCTCCATTGTAGTTCGGTGGCTTTAAATGCTTTAATTTTGATTTGAGAGCTAGGATGGGTTTGCACAAATTGATTTGACTTTGCTGGCTGCCATTAAATGTAACCTGCTTTGGGAACTGAAGGTTTCCATTAAACAATTTAACTGGTACACTTTGCTGCTTCATCTCTCCTCTTATACTCTTTTAAAAATGACTTGGGTTGCGTCTCTCCTTTCGCTGTGGGTCAAATCACAAATTCATGGCCGTTGTTCGGCCCTCTGTTTCTTTTAGAACTGTCTTTTGATCCTTTTTGCATGCTTCGCAGAGAAAAACGGGTCATTCGGCACCTTTTGGGCTTGCTGGGGGCTGCGCGATGAGGGGTTTTCCACTTCGGCTCATTTCCCGTAGCCATGCGCCATTAGCGCTAGGTGCTAATCGCGCATGAAAAACTGCCTCAGAAATTGATTTCGGGCTTGCTGAGCACGATTTTCGCCTTTCACCTCAAAAATTGATGATGACATTAGCATGACGTAAGCGGGCGGGACCTGGTATGGCGGATGACGTCAGCATGATGACATCAGCAAGATGACGTCAACATGTACGGTGGATGACGTGGCAGGGACATGGTGGCAGTGACGTGGCAAGGGTGACTCAGCAGGAGGACGGCGTGTGCAAATGATGTGGCGAGGTCCTAGGGCAGTCGTCAAGGGGGGGAATAGGCGGTTTATGGTTTTCATCGGACCGCCTTTGGTACGGGGGTGGTTTCTGTCAGAGCGGCTCCGACGCAATAGAAAGCGGACGCGCGTCCTCCTGTACGGGGAGAAAACCACTGCAATATCAGAGGCTAACGTCTGGACGCAAGGGGCACTCCAAAATCGGCGAGAGCCATCGGATGGGGAGGGGGCAGATCGGATGGCTGTCAGGATGGTTATCTGGCGGGTGGTTAAAGGACGGGGCCCGCCCAAATATTTAATGAAAAATGCGATGCGGCGGGGGGGGGGTATGAACTTAGGAAAGTGGGTTTTGGGGTTCTTTATATAAGGTTTGGGCGGGGTAAATGCTTTAAATAATGTTTAATAAAACTTTTAAACATTAATTTTTGAGAAATGATTGCAGAGGGGGAAGATAGAAGGTTTTGAGGGGTAACGGGGTGAATGAGGAAGGTTATTAGCCTAATCAAATGTTAGGCTAATCCTAGGACACGGAAGGCTAATGCTGGGTTCCGGATGAATTCAACATTTCCAAGACTTTGATAAATATGGCTATAATGCCAAGGGATGGTAATATATACATAGGGGAGTTATATAGTGCTTTTTAGTAAGGGAAGGGGAAATGATGTAGGGAGTTAAATAATATAGTTAGGAATTAATATGAATTTGTGAGATAAAGTGTGGGGGAGAGCCTAAGTTTGTGAACTGAACTTAGATATGGGGAGTGGATGAAAATGTGAAGAAATGATTTTTACACAAGGAATGTGGCTTCTTTACATCAAGGAAAGCCCAAAATTGACTTAGTTTTTCACAAAAATGAAAATATGACAGGACTGTTGGGCAGATCCCAAGGTCCTCAATGGGATGTTAATGAGTGATTTGGGGGAATAAAAAGAATGGGGGGTTAGACATGCCTCGCTTGAGCTCCTTCATATAAAATGCCGGACATATGTGACCTGAACTGAATAGATGTAACACTTAAAAATAGGAAATGGATCACATGGCTTGATTCTGCAACCACAAAAAGTACCTACCCAGCCTACTTACCTAACATTTTTTGCTTCTTTTGGTTTGGGTGCACTTGAACTTGCAGACCCATATTTACAATTTTTCTTTTCTCTGTTCTCCTATCTAAGTCTACACTTATTTCTGCCAAGGGCCCAGATTAAGCAGTTGGGCTCCTTTGATTCTATGCCTATCTACAAATCTGCCAAGATTAAACTGTTTGGACAGATATCATTCTCTATATTCTAAAACAGGAAATTGAAACCTAGGGAGGGCAAGATTAAACTGTTTGGCCTTCCCTTAACTGAAAGAAATATTCAAAAATGAAATACAACAGTGGCACTTAGACTAGCACACTTTCATGGCATATTGTGGAAATATGGAACACTGCAACCTGCAAAGTATGACATATTTGGCATGTAAAAATGTCAATCATGAAAGATGAACACCTGTTGCAACAGGAGGCTAACAGGTTGTACCTTGGGAAAGTACACCAAGTCTTCCTTTCATGATTGAGACAGTCGAGCAAAGGATATCTTAGAGTGAGTTCATACTGATGTGTGTGGACCATTCTTTATGGCATCCACAACGAAGCAAAGGTATTATGTGATTTTCATTGATGACCATTCTCGTAAATGATGGATTTATTACATGCAGAAGAAGGACCAAACTTTCACAAAGTTTTGTGAGTTCAAAGCCTTCGTCGAGAAAGAGTTAGGGAAGAAGATCAAGGCCTTGAGAAGTGTAAACGGTGGAGAATATGTCTCTTAAGAGTTTAAGGAGTTCTATGTAGTGGAAGGAATTAAATGAGAGTTGACGACACCTCATAAACGACAGCAGAATGGGGTGGCTGAGAGGAAGAACAGAACTATTGTAGGGGCAGCACGGGAATGCTGAATGATCAAGGCCTACCACTTCACCTGTGGGCTGAGGCATGCAACACAATGGTCTATCTGCAAAATAGAAGCCCACATCGCATACTTGGGATGAAGACACCAGAGGAATCTTTCTCCGGTAAGAGACCAGATGTGGGTCACTTCGGGATCTTTGGCTCATCGATATATTTCCATGTGACAAAGGAGGCATAGAAGAAGCCTGAGTTGAAAACAGAGTTGGGGATACTTGTGGGGTACACTGATACACCTTACAACTATCAGGTGTACTTGCCTACTAGTCGGAGGATAATGGTTCACAGAGATCTCAAGTTTGATGAGCAGCAGGCCATGCAAGTTTCCCTTGAGAGGGAGATCCAACTACAGACTGTGGAGGAACTGTTGGTTCCTAAGGAGGAGGAGCCTCAGACTGATGCAAATCAGCCGCATGCAGAGGTTCCAGGAGTGGAGACATCCACTCAAGCAAAGTCTTCCAGATATGGACGGAAGCGCACAAGAGAAGCTGACAGATTGTTGGAGGATGCGAGAGAGAATGCGAGAGCACCATCTTCTTAGCACAGACAGAGGAGGTCACCTGAGAGGTACAATAGATACATGGCCCTTGCTGGAGAATGTGTTGAGACCAAGTAATCTTCCTTTGAGGAAGCAGTGCAACAATCGATTTGGGTTGATGCTGTGGTGGAGGAGTATGACTCCATAGTTCGTAACAGTGTTTGGGACGTGGTTCCGAGACCGGAGAACAAGTTAGTTGTGAGTTCCCGTTGGCTTTACAAGGTAACACAAGCTGCTGATGGTAGTGTGGAGAAGCATAAGGCAAGATTTGTTGCCCGTGGCTTTTCACAGGCCGAGAGGATCATGTTGCTGCAGTACATTTCGACAAAGGAGCAAGATGCTGATATTTTGACAAAGGCATTGTCAAAGTGTAAATTCGAGTTCCATAGAGACAAGATCAGGGTGGTAGATAATCCCTTTCTTGTTGAGAGGGAGTGTTGAAAAATGGCAACAAGAATATTTCAATTTAATTTGTCCTTGAATTAAATTGTGAATTAAAATCGAATTTAGTCTTAAAAACTACTTGGAATAATTAATTAATTAATTTTAAATTAATTAGCTAGAGAAATTCAAGCCAGAAGTCTTTCTGAAGTCATGCAAGAGTTATACCTTAAATTAAGGAGATAAGATTGAGTTATATTTGAGTTGTAATTAGTTAACTCAGTTTACTAAGTTAAGTCTAGTTAAATTAGTTCCAAACTATTTGAGGAACTAATAATGAGTTAACAGTCAGTTGATGCATGCATGCACTCAACTAGTGCTACTCCAGTTAACTGAAGATTCCCTCATCAGAAACTCATGCATGTCTATTATGATAAAGACCCAGTTGAGTTAAAGGTCAAGGACAATATACTATCAGTTGCATGTGTTTTCTCAAAGAGAAAGCTCGTGCATGCAGTCAAGGAGAATCATTCCTTGAGGATTGCGCAGTTCTGACAGTGTGTGAGAGAGTGTTCCACTTGGTTGAAGGAAGATCATCCACTAGAAACAATACAAGGAAATAGGAGCTTGGAGGGTAAGGAGGAAGGCTAGAAAGCAGCCAATATTTCCTATGAGCATCTGTGAGGATTGTACTGAGAGCTGGCTAGCCGTGAGAGCTAAGGCTTTGTATAATTCCTATGTATTTCCACCTTGTATGATAATACAGATAGTGGGGTTTTTAGCTGAGGCTTTCCCCAAAGTATTTTCATGTGTATTATGCGATTAATTCTTCTTCTTTTGGTTATATTATTCAGATAGATCTTTAAGCTTCCTCAAATTGATAGTAGAAGTAGGTTATAGTATTCTGCTTTGATTTACATTGCATTATTGGGTTAACCCACATCAGATTTTCTACATCAAGTTTTATATTTGATCAGTTCAAGAAAATAGTATCTCAAGAGAGGCGGAAGTGCCTAGCAAGACAACCAGGCAAGTCAATATCAATCACTACAGAGAGGCACATAGTGATGGACACCACGGTAAACCCTGTACCAATAACTTCTATCAGACCTACCTTCTCCGCTACTACCGAGAAAAACACAAAATTTTTAGTAAATGAAGCAAATGAGTTAAAAGAGAACTTGGCTACTTCACGGTGGGAGATTGACAAACTACATGCAAAAATCTAGATTTAGTCAACTATAAGTTCCCACAAAGAAGGTTTCCATGAAGCAATCTTACAAGAAATTAAAATATTGGAAGCAATCCTTAACTATGTTTATGGTGAAATGATTATCCTTGATAAAACAATTTTTTTGGTATCAAAAATGCAAGGAGAACTAAAGGGCAGGGGATTGTTGATAAAACAGGTTTTCACGGCTACCGACCACATATATGGATGGGGTATGGAATATCCTAATGCACCAGTAGAACTACTAAGAAAAGATAGGATGCATAAGGAGAGGGACAAGATTTAAATTAGACCATTGATTTAATCACATGAAAAGATGGCTAGAGATATAAATAGAATGATAAATGCATATCAGATGCTACATAGCGGATTGAAGTTCCTTATTAAGGTGCACAAAATACCCTCCATTGGAGTAGTAGGAGTGATAAATCTTGAAGAAGAATTTTGGTAGGAAATCCATGAGATAATGAAAACAATGAAGCAAGCCATTTTTCAATGTAACTTAGAATGCAACAAGATAGAAATTACACAACATATTGTGGAGCGGAAAAATTTGCGTACTAAATTCTCAATTCTCTTGAGTTGGATATAGACAAACATGAAGATTTTGTTCCGAGATGCTCTTGAATGCAAGATGAAAATTAAGAGAGGAATGTAAAAAAATGTTAGATTCATTTCTTCTGAGTACAAGGCCTAGTACATATACTTGGTAAAACAACTACAAGTTGAGTCTCCTAACATGGCCATCTTGAGTCTTGTTCCTTGAAAGAAATTTTCTCTTTTAATTTCCATGTAATTTTTAAATAAAGTTATTTTAATATTAGAAGAAAAAAAGGAATTTAAAAATGAGGAGTCATGAGGGAAGTTTGAAGGTATGGGAGGTGAAGAGTCACCTAAAATTTTGTACAAATACGCTCTCATGGATAGTTATAAAGGACTTTAGTTTTTGGACTCTGTTTTAGCGGCTACAACCACCCTCCAAAATTTTGGCTCGCATGAAAATTTTGGAGCCTACCTTGGATCCTGTGATCATTCGTCCTAGGTCACTTGTTGGTAAGCCAATGATTTCAAGCTCCCCTCCTTGATCTTAAGAGTTGTTCGTGTTCTCATCTTTATGCATCATGTATCATGTGTGCGCATATGGGTTGTTGTTTGTCATACAAAGGGAATGTTATTTTGCTCCAAGGGAAAGCATGTGCGCATGAGTGGTTGTCATCACATAGACATGCTTCACACTCACTTCACACACTCTTCTCACGAAGGTTGTTGCATCAAGAAAAGTATATCTTATTTATTCTATATGGTCTATGTTGTGTCACTAAGTGTCTATGTGAAATCACATTCAAGTCCTATCAATGTTTACATTTGTTTCACTGATCTCACACTTAGCCATTTTCTCGAGCAACCTAGCCTCAAACAACTTCTTGAAACTGTGTGCTTTGATTCTGCAACCATCAAGCTTCCTCCATTTCTTGTTGAAACCCCATAGTGCACAGAGGCACCAACCTCCCTTGCCTGCTGAAACCCCACAACCTGTAGAGATCCAACCAAAACTGCTCTCCAAAAATGCATAGAGCAGTAAGACAACCAACATTTCTCCCAAGAAATGTGCAAATCAATCCAACTGCATTGCACTCAAAAATTTCACAGAGGTGTCTTCCTAGGACCCCCAATCCCGTAGCAGTGTATTGTGCCTCAAAACCGTGTAGTGTTGTCGAGGTTGTCTTGTCATTCTTGCATGTAGAAACTGTGTAGATAGGCCTCCTAGGGCCTCATTCTGACACCAGTCACTAACCGCTGAAAATTGTGTTGATCTACCTCTCAGTGACTATAGGAAAAGGTGACATGCTGAGATCACTCCAAATGAGTTGAGGAGAAGGACCAAGGAACAAAGTAATGGAAAATATCAGGACCACATGAAAACTCTGTCGGATGCATGATCATCTTGAGGGTAAGTATGGTAAGTAAAGAACAACTTTCGAAGTACACCTCTTAATTAAGTTTGCAGGACTTCTTGTGATTGTCATATCATCCTTTCCTCAGTAACATCCATGTGTGAAACCATGAAAAGTCATATTATGTGTTTCTTATACATGTCTTTCTTCCTTTTCACTTGTTTGAAGAGCTGTCATCCTTGGAATATTTATAACTATGTCATGCTTGCGACCTTGTTCTCGTGATGATGAAGGTTGTGTTTGAGTTGTGCTCAATATGTAAAGAAATTGTCGCACTCACACATGAAGTTATATGCATTGTCGTGCAAGTGTTGTCGTGGTCATTTGACGATCTATCATAAGTGTCACCCTTGTTGCTTACACTGTCAGTCAGTCACACTGAGTATATGTTGTCTTGATGGTCTGAGGTGTCTCGTTGTTGAGTCATGTTGAGTGTGTTCTCGCAAGGTCATGTATGCACAAGTTCAATCACTCACAAACACAATCATTTTGTTGAAATTATGACGATCAGATCACCCTCCAACAGCCAGACCTTCGCTGAGCTGCATTGAAAAATTTCAGCCCACAATGATCATTGTCGCCTAGAATTACGTAGAGATTGAGGCTACCTCCTAGGAAGTCTGTGCTGCAAAATCTTGGAATCGATTCGATTGACTATCACCTAGAACAATGCAAAATTTTCCTAGCAAGACATCTCAATCTGCGCTGCCTGCAAGCACATCAACCAAGCCTCCAGTTGGTCAACTGGAGAGTTTGCCTGGGCAGTGACCCTGACCCTCACTCCTCCAAAAAATTACACAAAATATACCAAGAATTCCCACTTCCACTAACTGAATAAACTTCATAGACACGCCAGATAGACACCCTGTGTTCGTCATTGCACTGCCCTAAAAAATTGCACAGTTTTTCCAGCTAGTCACCCTTTCAGCCGACCTGCTACTCATCCTGAAAACTGTGTAGTTTTCATGAGAAATCTCCCAAGTTCGCAGCATCTCGCTCAACTTAGAAATTGCGCAGGGATGTCCAGTAGGCCAGCCTCCCATATTTTTGCAGTTTTTTCTAGCAGGTTTTCCAGCAGCCTCCCGCAGCCTGCTACCAGCTCCCCGAAGAAATTAGGTAGTTTTTACTGCTAGTCTCCCCTACTATCTGCACTATCTCCATGAAACAATTATGTAGATATGCCCTCTAGCCAAGCCAGATCTGATGGTCAATCACTACTGATCCAGATTTTTCATATCAGCCTCCTAGTGACCTCTGCACAATTTTCATGGACAATACCTGGATCCTGCATCCTAGTTTGAAATCTGCCTTTCACAGTTGTAGAGCCTTGTCCTCTCTCCTAGTCACCTGCATCCGAAAGCGAATGACAATAAATCATAGTAGACTAGGATATTTATGGATTTGAGGTCATCTCTTCATGAGTGGTTGCAGGTATAGGTACATGGATGAGACATGGCGCAAAGACGAATGAGATGAACAAGGAGCGCATGCTAGGAGGCTTGTTCGCGAAGAGACGAACACATGAAGCATGCCAAAGTACAAGCGAAGGAGTGAAATGCACATACAACATCAAGTGAACACTAAGACCATCGAAAACTCCACACACCTTGCCATGCAGAGGTGAAGCTATGATACACCAAGAGCAAAACCATCACTCAGTAACACTACAGCTCGACATGCACACCATTAGCAGCATGAACATACAAGCTCTGTCGTGTCGAGTCATGTCATGAGTCATCTCGGCCACATCACTACTATTGGCCATACAGTTGTAATCAATGTAATGTAACATGGAAGTCCAAGAGACCCACATGTAAAATTGAAGAGTCATGTAAGTCAAACAGTCATGAGGGAAGTCAAACACTCATAAGGGTCAGTTTCACCCTTGGCTATACATACCCCTCATTTTTACATGCAAAGGAATTTTCGCCTTGGCTTCTCCCATATATCCTTGAGAGTCTGTAATATTTTCTTTGAGGAGCGAGCAGTGGCTCCAACGCCACGCTATCGGGTGAGTGATATAATGGTATACAGACGTGTCTTGGAACTTTCACTTAATTCAGAAGCCTGTTAATATGCCAACATGTTTTCACACATGTATTTTATTCGTTTGTAAGAGTATTCTTTGGAAGCTTGTAATGCATGTTGCTTTAAACTGTAGTAAGACAGTTGAATTATTTTGCTTGTTTTAGTACATATGCTATGGGAAATGTGTTGTATCAGTTGCTAACATTGTCTCGCCTGTGTGGGTTATCCCGCTGGACACTCGACATATTCATTCTTGTAAACTTGTTACAACACCCGTCGCACTCATGTGTACTATTCCACTTGGTGTTGTACGTGCTATCTGTTCACCTCATGTTTGTGACTGCCACATCCATGTGGACTACTCCACTAGAAGCTGCGCATGTCCTGTTGTATTGTTTGTCTCTAGCAGAGTTGGGACTATTCCATTTCAAACCGAGACTTACTTCCACCCTCTCCCTCTGCAGTGAAATAAATTTGAAGCGGTACTAAGCACTCACAAGGCACGCGAACCTCGCTATTCAAAGATAAAGAAAACCAATCTCAGGAGGTAACGAGTAGGAGGTAAGCCATATCTTTAAGATAATGGCAACCGAGTCATCATACAGGATGGACTCCTACACCAAACAATGTGAGGTCTAGTTCGGACTTCATACGAGGGAGATCCCCTGAATGTTGGCGGGTCCAACACCGTCAAAAGACTCTTTGAACAATTTGCAGACTAAAGCTAGTACATTCTTTTGAGAGATCAAGTGATAAATTGTATTTCCACCATTGGATCTCATGCATGCTTAGTGAAATGGTGTATTGAATATTTCAACTAATTTTGAGAAGCTCTTTGAGCCACAACAAGTAAGTTCACTCATGTATTATTGAGCATAGTAAGAATTATCTTGTGGTGGTTGAATAGTATGTGATAATTATTCATGTGTTGCTAATTAATGATTATTTCATTGGTTTAAGACTCACCTTTCAATGGGATTGTTTGTTGATTTACGCTTTCATGACTGTCTTTAGATGAGAACTAATTCCCAATCGATAATGTATATTTACTTTCTATCCATGCATCTTAAATTTAATTTGCTTACAATCTTTCTTTAAGATTCATATCCTTTTACTTTAGTTACTGATACATTCTTTATATCTTGTTCTAGAATTATTGCATAAAATGTTCTAACTTATTTTATGTAAGAAGTTTTAACAAGTTTCTTTACTCTTGCTCATCTGGTCTAAAACTTTTTCAAATAACCATGGTGGGAGTCGGGCCCACATATAAGATGTGGCTTATATCCATACGGTGTAAAGTTTGGTTGGGATTTTGCACTGAAAAGATCCCCTTTACGCTCACAATACATTTTGGCTCATCAACAATATTTTGTAATAAATTTAGAAAAAAAAAATTAACTTGAATCTATAAAGATGTGAAATAGATATAAAATATAAATATTAGTTATAAATTATAGATTCATCTTACTGTATAAATTAAAATAATAATGATTCTTATGCCTAATCATAATATTTCATAACTTTAGATTTAGATTTAATTAATTAACCTATAAAAATTTATTACTTGCAATAAATTATTTTTTAAACTGATTAAAAATCTATGTTATACATATTATATTAAGAAATTACAAATCATGCCCAAAAAATGTCATGTTAATATATAGTTATAGGGGTAGTCTAACTTATAGAAAAAATAAACATTTTCACCCGAATTCACCAAAATGCAACACAATTTCAAGATTTTTTGTTATTTAAAATAAATTTTTGGATACATAAATAGATTCAACACCCTGGAAACGCCTATAGTTATATATAGTATGAGGGTTTTAATAAAATTAAAAATAAGAATATTTTTATATTTAGAGTGAAATTTACATATAATATAAATATTATTATAAATAATTAAGATAAATCTATCCTAATCTTCAATCTATCAGATCTTTGAGATGCAAATATTTTCTTAATTTTTTTATTCAAAAACAAATTGGCATTTGAAGATATTTGATCCCTTTTAACTTAAAATTGATCTATACTAGTCATATAATCTATAATATCATATATACTTACACATTTAATACCAGCTTCGATCCATCTTAACTCTAGATCTACAAAGCCCCGAGAGGGATCAAATCTCTTTTTAGTTTAAAAGAGGTTTGCATCTCAAGAAATTTGATCCCTCTGCTTGGTAGATCTAGAATTAAGATGGATCTAGACCGGTTTAATTATTAATTATAATTATAATTATAAATATAATTATTAATTTTATATTTTTATTTTATTTTATTGTATTAATTAAAATTTTATTTTATTTTGACCAAGTGAAATGTTATACATTACAACCTCTATACCATAGAGGGATCAAATGTTTCATAGGAGTTAAGTTTACTCGTGAACTTTAAATATAGAGTAATTTTTTAACAGAGAGGCTCATCCTACAACCTAGTATCAGAGGGATGTGTAAGTTTTTCTGTCAAGTTGACAAGTGCCCCTTTAAAAATAAATAAAAATTATGTTTTAAATAGAAAAAAAATGTTTGCTATAATAAAAAAAAATGAATACGTTGTAAAGTAATTAGAAGTAAAAAAAATGTGTGAGTAAGATGTTTAAATCTTATACTTTTCAAAAATATTTCAACAAGAGATTTAAATAGACTATTTAAAGATCTATGTTAACTAATTTATGTCGATATCAAATTCATATATATTTATACAAAAAGAAAATTGTTAAAAGAAAATATTTAATGTCAATTATGTACATATTATATATCATTTTATTTATTTTTATGTATATATCATAAAAAAATAGGTTTTTGTGGTTAAAAAGTTTATTTGGTCCTATATATATTCTATATAGTATTCAAAAATCCAATTTAAACAATGAAAATTACACATTGTATTTTTCACTCTAAAAAAGTTTGCACATGAAGATATTTGATCCCTCTAGGGTCATGTTAGATCTGTACCTAAGATGGATCTATGCTGGTTTAATAAAAAATGGTTTAATAAAAAATGGATTGGCTTGAGAGGAAATCTTGGATAAAATATAATATTATAGTATTGTATTTTACATAATATTTATTACTACTTTCACCCAGTAAAAAGTAGCCAAGGGTGGGGGAATTACTAATTAAAACGTGATTAGTATTTCCCATTACTCCCAAAATAAATATTACATTTTACTCAATATTTCCCCTCACCCCTGCTAATTTCATAGTTGAGTTTGTTTACTTTTAAACTTCAAATATAGAGAGAAATTACAATAAAAAGTGGACCAATTGAAGGGAAATATTGGGTAAAATATAATATTATAATATTATATTTTACCTAATATTTCTCGCAAGCTAGTAAAAAGTGGATAAGTATTAGATAAAATGTAATAATTACATTTTACCTAATATTTCTCCCACCTCCTCCCCTCACCCCAACTCACTTTCGTAGTTAAGTTTATTCATTTCTAAACTTTGTTGGTATTATGGTACATGTGTTTTCCTTAATGACAACCCACTCACAGGTTAGTTAAGTTTATTCATTTCTAAACTTTGTTGGTATTATGGTACATGTGTTTTCCTTAATGACAACCCACTCACAGGTTAGTTCAGAATTGATAAAGGGAAACTCACATTGTAACAAGTCAATTCAGAGATAACAGAGTAATGGCACAGAAGAACAAAAGGATGGAACAAAGGGCTACAAATCAGAATCAAGCAATTTAAGAAAAATAATGTTTTAAGTTGTATTTGTTGGTTCACCTAGTCGAAGTAGCGTATACAAGTGGGTTCACAGAACAAAAGGCGCATATACATATGCATGCACTTTCACAAGAGTAAAAGTGCGTATGGGATGGAAAATTAAGGTTAAAGAATACCAGGGGTCCATACCATGGTATTATCCACACAATATCGAGCGGAATAACGACTACTTGATCACGTTTAAGAATACTACAAGTTCTAAGTGTTATTTTGGTCTGAGGTATTGAGAAAGGCTAAAACTATATGAGGAGGAGAAGATCAAAGGGCTAAGTGTGCAAGTGAAAGGGGTTTTCATGAATAATTCTATCTGAAGTATATTTTATGTTGCAAGGGCTATCGTTATGATATGATCTAAAATATCTTGGGCACCTTTGGGTACAATATTGGATCAGGATCATGAGCCCTGAAATGACGTATCATTGTATGATTTGATAATGGAAGGGCTAGATCTGAATGCTAACACATGTTTTATCCTTTAATGTTATGATATGGGTATGTCTGAAATCTGGAATAGCTGCGAAGTTATAAGTTATTATTTGCAGATCTATATGCTGGTTCACCTTCATGAAGGCACGTATACACGCTGGTCCAACTCTTCCAAGTAGTGTATGCAAAAGAAAAGTTTGTTGTTCAGAGATCATTGATCTATCTGATCAGTGTTTCTATTTTACTGCTATCTGTTAATGATGTCTTCATTAGATCTGAAAGAAAAACTGATTGTATAAGGAGATTGAGTGAGAAGGGTGATATTTGGTGCTATCTATTTAGAACTCTGTAATTTGATAGTCGATCTTCAGAATGTTACTGGTTGGTACAATTTTTTGTTTAGAGGATTTATGATTCAGTATTTTTATAGGTATACATAGGTTGGATTACAGAAAGCAGCGTATACATGCAGGTTGGCTTCATTGAAGTAGCGTATACATTCTGACATATGATTTTTGAGGCTTCAGTTGGTTCTGGTTATTGATGCAATGTTCTGGGTTCAGTTCTGTGTTTTGGTGATAATGTTCTATCTGTTCAGATTGACTTATTGTTGGTAGATGCAGTTATTGCAGTGGTGATTGATTTTGAGATTCAATGTTAATGATGGGCCCAGTATTAAAATTTGATGAAACATGGCCTTCATATTGTGTTGTTGTGTACTAGGAGTATCCAATCTGAAAATTAACGAAACATGGTCCTTGGAGGAAGAGTGAATGTAGTAGCCTTCTGTAGGCCGACGCCTACGTACGGGTAAACATATCAACCAATATAAGAGCTAGGGGGTTGGAGCTCCCTTTCAGTAGAAGCTGGAAAATGAGTGAAGGTCGTAGCCTTCAACGAGTATATGCCTGCTTACTGGAAAAGTCTTCACTAGTACAAAACGTGTAAACACTTTTTATTATAAGAAGATTGAAGACTAAGATGACAACATCGGTGGTTTTTTCCCACATTGGGTTTCCACTTGAAAAATCCTAGTGTTCATGTGTGCTGCTTATGTGTGTTGATTTATTCTATTCTTGCTACATCTGTTTACCGTTTAATGCATCACACTCTGATTTAAGACAATGAATTAGCTGTTTATTACATATACATTGGTTTTATTCTTTATAATCGCGGACATATGCTGGTTGGTTTCAGTAAAATAGCGTATATTGTTTGAAAAGGAAAATCATTATTGTGAAAGTTAAAATACTGATTCACCCCTCTCTCAACATTTTTCCCAACAATTGGTATAAGAGTAGGTCATTCAAAAGAAAATTGATTGCTTGAAGGGAGACCTCCCAAGATGAGCAGTCATGAAGGAATGGGACCTATCAGACCACCAATCTTCAATGGAATAACTTAGCATATTGGAAGATAAGAACCAGAGCCTATCTTTAGTCACTTGTAGCTGATGTTTGGGCAATTGTGGAAGGAGGATACCAATATCCAGCAGAAGTCCCCATAGATCCAACATAAAAGAAAGCATATGAAAATAATGACAAATCCGTCAATGGATTATTGGGAAGTCTATCAGAATCAGAATTCATCAAAGTCATGCAACTCAACAAAACCAAAGCAATATGGGAAAAAATCATTTAGAGCTACAAAGGAGACTCCTAACTAAAACGTGCTAAGCTCCAAACTCTCATAATTCAATATGAAACTCTCAAGATGCATAATGATGAAAGTATTGCTAGTTACTTTTTACGAGTAGATGAGATTATAAATTGTATGAAGAATCTGGTTGAAGAAATAAAGGAGGCTACTTTAGTAGAGAAAATTTTGAGATCTCTGTATTCTAAATTTGAGTCAAAAATATCTTCCATTGAAGAGAAGCAGGAACTACAATCTATTACTATTGTTCAACTTCATGGAATTTTAATTGCTTTTAAAATGAGGAAGAAACCAATGAAGCATCAGAAGAAGATACAGCCGACAGGGAAAAGGATCCTTTCAGGTATGTTCAAAAGAATCATCCAAAATCTCAAATTCTAGGAGAAAAAGGGTATGGAGTACAGACAAGAAGAACTCTTGTAGGAGCTTCTAGTTATCTAGCATTATTATCCTCCATGGAGCCACAAAATGTAAATGAAGCTAGTATAGATGAATGTTGGCTTAAGGCCATGGGTGAAGAACTTGACCAAATTGAAAAGAATGATAATTGGGAATTAGTTCCTAGACCTCATGATAAAAATGTTATAGGAACAAAATAGATATTCAAGAATAAGTTGAATGAAAATGGAGAGGCAATTAGGAATAAAGCAAGGCTTGTTTGTAAAGGGTATGCTCAACAAGAAGGGATATAATTTGAAGAAAATTTTGCTCGTGTTGCTAGACTTGAAGCCATAAGAATGTTTCTTGCTCTTTCAAGTTTTCAAAAATTCAAAGTTTAACAAATGGATGTAAAATATGTATTTCTTAATGGAGATTTAGAAGAAGAAGTATACATTGAACAACTAAAGGATTCATTCTGGGAAATGATGCAAAGCTTGTATGAAAAATCAAAAAGGTTTTATATGGACTGAAACAAGCTCCAAGGGCATGGTATTATCGTCTTGAAAAATATCTTCAACAACAAGGTTTCACAAAAGGATCTGCAGACAACAAATTATATACAAAAAATGAGAATGATAAATTGCTAATTATTGTTGTTTATGTTGATGATATCATCTTTGACAGTAATTAAGAATCTATGAGTCAAAACTTTGCTTCTGTTATGAAAAAAGAATTTGAAATGTCTTTACTTGGAGAACTAACTTATTTTCTTGGTCTACAAGTACAACAAACAAAAGATGGCATCTTTCTTTCACAAACTAAATATCTTAAGCAGATTCTGAAGAAGTACGGAATGGAAGATTCCAAACCAGTATGTACTCCAATGGTAACATGATGCAGTCTCAGTTGTAATGATGAATCTCCTATAGTGAATCAACCAACATATAGATCTATGATTGGAAGTCTACTTTATTTAAGAGGTACCAGACCAGGCATCATGCAAGCAGTAGGAATGGTTGGAAGGTTCCAAGCCAATCCAAAGGAATCACATCTTCAGGTTGTAAAAATAATATTCAAATATCTCCAAGGAACTCAAGGCTTTGGTCTATGGTATCCTAAAGATACATATCTCACTCTTCATGCATATACAGATGCGGATTGGGATGGAAATGTTGATGACCGAAAAAGCACCAGTGGAGGTGCATTCTACATGGGATCATGTTTAGTATCTTGGTTCAACAAGAAAAAAAGTTCGATTTCCTTATCTACAACTGAAGCAGAATATCTGGTTGTTGCAGCTTGCTTTAGACAACTACTCTAGATGATGCAAATATTACAAGATATTCAAATCACATGTTATCCACCCATCTCCATTCTGTGTGATAATATAAGTGCCATTAGTATTTCGAAAAATCTAGTCATGCACTGTAAGGACATACCCATTAAGTACCACTTTCTACGAGAACAAGTTCTTGAAAAAAAGGTTAAATTGGAGTATGTTCCATCCAAAGAACAGGTTGCTGATATATTTACCAAACTTCTCCCCAGATAAGCATTTGAATATCTCAGAAAAGAGCTAGGAGTTGTTTCTGCCTCATCGTGCTGTTAAAACCAACTTTTAGAAGAATTTTTCCTATACGTGGATTTTAGGAAGCAGAGTCGCGTATATATGCGAGTTTCTGTGCCTTTAGTAGCTTGTGTTTTTCTGATAGAAAAATAGTGGGTCAAACTCACAATTAGTTTCTAACATGGGTGTTTAGTCTGATATTGATGGTTACAATATGCTGATATGCTTGGTTCATTGTTGTTTATTTGATTGATGAATATGCCTTGATGAATGAATTGTTGACAATGCACAGGTAGCATAGGTTCAAGGGGAGCATTAGCCTTCAAAACCATTATGCATTGTTGGCATCATGGTTGTTGAATTCAACTATGGTTTGAGATATTCATATCATTTTTTGTAAAGATCATGGTGTAATAATATGTCTCTTTCTGTCATAGTCTATTAATGAGTCCTTTTGGACATATGATGTAATTTGTACCCCAACTATGCATGGGAAGGATGATGTAATAATTCCAATTTTTCAGTCATGTATGAACATTTGGTATATCCCCACTTGGTTGGGTGATTGTTGTATGTATGAGTCATTGGTGATAGGAAGGTCATACTCACATAGTTGATTTATAGAGTCCTGTTATTCTTTTGAAAAATATTTTAACAGACTCTACATGTGCTCAAGGGGAAAATGGACAATATAGTGTATCTCAACATGTACTAAGGGGGAGAATATCTTGGTTTTCCCTTTGCCCTTAATGTCAAAGGGGGAGAGTATCTTGGTGTTGTTTGATATATCTAATAGATTCTATAGCTTGAAGTGATCAACACCAATATGGTTGCCATCAAGTCCAAAGGGGGAGATTGTTAGCATTATGGTACATGTGTTGTCCTTGATGGCAACCCACTCACAGGTCAATTCAGAATTGATAAAGAGAAACTCACATTGTAACAGGTCAAGTTAGAGGTAACATAGTCATGGCACAGAAGAACAGAAGGATGGAACAAAGGACTACGGATCAGAATCAAGCAATTGAAGAAAAATAATGTTTTAAGTTGTATTAAGTTGTATACGCTGGTTCACCTAGTCCAAGTAGCGTATACAAGCGGGTTCACAGAACAAAAGGCACATACATGTATGCACACACTCTCACAAGAGTAAACACACGCATGGGATGGAAAATTAAGGAAAACAAAGGGTCCATACCATGGTATTAGGCCACAATATTGAGCGGAATAACGGTTACTTGATCTCGTCTAAGAATACCACAGGTTCTAAGTGTTTTTTTGGTTCAAGGTATTGAGAAATGCTAAAACTATATAAGGAGAAGAAGATCAAAGGGCTAAGTGTGCAAGTGAAAGTGTTTTTCATGAATACTTCTATTTGAAGTATATTTTATGTTGCAAGGGCTATGGTTATGATATGATCTAAAATATCTTGTATACCTTTGGATACAACGTTGGATCAGGATCATGAGACCTGAAATGATGTATCATTGTATGATCTGATAATGGATGGGCTAGATCTAAATTCTAATGCATGTTTTATTCTTTATATGTTATGATATGGGTATGTCTAAAGTCTGGAATATCTGCGAAGATATAAGTTATTATTTGCAGATCTATATTTTGGGTTGCCTTGGTGAAGGCGCGTATACACGCTAGTTCGACTCTTCTAAGTAGCGTATGCAAAAGAAAAGCTTGTTGTTCAGAGATGAATAATCCATCTGATCAGTGCTTATGTTTTACTGCTGCCTATCAATGATGACTTCATTAGATATGAAAGTAAAAATGATTGTATAAGGAGATTGAGTCTAATTGATTGATTGATTGAGTGAGAAGGGTGATCTTTGTTGCTATCTATTTAGAACTCGGTAATTTGACAATAGATCTTTAGAAAGTTATTGGTTGGCACATTTTTTGGTTCAGAGGTTTTATGATTTAGTATTTTTAGAGGTATATGCAGGCTAGATTACAGAAAGCAGTGTATACATGTAGGTTGGCTTCATTGAAGTAGCGTATGCATTTTGACATATGATTTTTGAGGTTGCAATTGGTTCTCGTTGTTGATGCAATATTCTAGGTTTAGATCTATGTTCTGGTGACATTGATATAACTGTTCAGATTGATTGATTGTTGGTAGATGCAGTTATTGCAGTGGTGATTGATTTTGAGCTTTAATGTTACTGATGTGACCAGTGTGAAAATTTGTTGAAACATGGCCTTCATATTATGTTGTTGTGCACCAGGAGTATCCAGTCTAAAAATTAATGAAACATGGTCCTTAGAGGAAGAGTGAAGGTAGTAGCCTTCTGTAGGCCGACGCCTACATACTGGTAAACATATCAACCAATACAAGAGCTAGGGGGTTGGAGCTCCCTTCCAGTAGAAGCTGGAAAATGAGTGAAGGTCATAGACTTCAACTAGTATATGGCTGCTTACTGGAAAAGTCTTCACTAGTACAAAACGTGTAAACACTTTTTATTATAAGAAGATTGAAGACTAACACGACAATAGCGGTGGTTTTCTCCCACATTGGGTTTCCACCTAAAAAATCCTGGTGTTCACGTGTGCGACTTATGTGTTTTGATTTATTCTGTTCTTACTACATCCGTTTACCGTTTAATGCATCACACTCCGATTTAAAACAATGAATTAGCTGTTTATTACATATACGTTGGTTTCATTCTTTATAGTTGCGGACATATAATGGTTGGTGTCAGTAAAATAATGTATATTGTTTGAAAAGGAAAATCATTATTGTGAAAGTTAAAATACTGATTCACCCCTCTCCCAACATTTTCCCCAACAATTAGTATCAGAGCATGTCCTTCAGAAGAAGCTTGATCGCTTGAAGGGAGATCTCTCAAGATGAGAAATCACGAAGGAATGGGATCTATTAGACCACCGATATTCAACAAAAATAACTTAACATATTGGAAGATAAGAACCAGAGCCTATCTTCGGTCGCTTGGAGTTGATGTTTGGGCAATTGTGGAAGGAGGATACCAATATCCAATATCAGTCCCCACAGATTCAACAGAAAAGAAAGCATATGAAAACAATGGCAAAGTTGTCAATGCATTATTGGGTAGTCTATCAGAATCAGAATTCGTCAAAGTCATGTAGCTCAACACAACCAAAGCAATATGGGAAAAAATCATTCAGAGCTACGAAGGAGACTCCCAGGTAAAATGTGCTAAGCTCCAAACTCTTAGAATTCAATATGAAACTCTCAAGATGCATAGTGATGAAAGTATTTCTAGTTACTTTTTACGAGTAGATGAGATTGTAAATTGTATGAAGAATTTGGGTGAAGAAATAAAGGAGGCTAGTTTAGTAGAGAAAATTTTGAGATCTCCATCTTCTAAATTTGAGTCAAAAGTATCTGCCATTGAAGAGAAGCATGATCTATAATCTATTACTGTTGTTCAACTTCATGGAATTTTAACTGATGTTGAAATGAGGAAAAAACGAATGAAGCATCATAGAAGATACATCCGACCGGGAAAAGGCTCCATCGAGGTATGTTCAAAAGAATCATCCAGAATCTCAAATTATAGGAGAAAAAGGGTCTAGAGTATAGACAAGAAGAACTCTTGTAGGAGCTTCTAGTTATCTAGCATTATTATCATCCATAGAGCCACAAAATGTAAATGAAGCTAGCAAAGATGAATGTTGGGTTAAGGCCGTGGATGAAGAAATTGACCAAATTGAAAAGAATGATACTTGGGAATTAGTTCCTAGACCTCATGATAAAAATGTCATAGGAACAAAATGGATATTCAAGAATAAGTTGAATGAAAATGGAGAGTTAATTAGGAATAAATCAAGGTTTGTTTGTAAAGGGTATGCTCAACAAGAAGGGATATAAATTGAAGAAACTTTTGCACATGTTGCTAGAATTGAAGCCATAAGAATGTTTCTTTTTGTTTCAAGTTTTCGAAAATTCAAAGTTTATCAAATGGATGTAGAATTTGCATTTCTTAATGGAGATTTAGAAGAAGAAGTATATATTGAACAACCACAAGGAATCATTCTGGGAAATGATGCAAAGCTTGTATGCAAACTCAAAAAGGCTTTATATGGATTGAAACAAGCTCCAAGGGCATGGTGTTATTGCCTTGACAAATATCTTCAAGCACAAGGTTTCACAAAAGGATCTGCAAACAACAACTTATATACAAAAAATGAGAATGATAAACTACTAATTATTGTTGTTTATGTTGATGATACCATCTTTGGTAGTCATGAAGAATCTATGAGTCAAAACTTTGCTTCTATTATGCATCAAGAATTTGAAATGTCTTTACTAGGAGAGCTAACTTATTTTATTGTTCTACAAGTACAACAAACAAAAGATGGCATCTTTCTTTCACAAACTAAATATCTCAATCAGATTCTAAAGAAGTATGGAATGGAAGATTCCAGACCAATATGTACTCCAATGGTAACATGATGTAGTCTCAGTTCTAATGATGAATCTCCTACAATGAATCAACCAACGTACATATCTATGATTAGAAGTCTACCTTATTTAATAGGTACCAGACTAGATATCATGCATGCAGTAGGAATTGTTGGAAGGTTCCAAGCCAATCCAAAGGAATCACATCTTCAGGCTGTAAAAAGAATATTCAAATATCTCCAAGGAACTCAAGACTTTGGTCTATGGTATCCTAAAGATATAGATCTCACTCTTCATGCATATACAGATGCAGATTGGGCTGGAAATGTTGATGACTGAAAAAGCACTAGTGGAGGTGCATTCTATATGGGATCATGATTAGTATCTTGGTTCAACAAGAAACAAAGTTTGATTGCCTTATCTACAGCTGAAGTAGAATATGTGGTTGTTGCATCTTGCTGCACAAAACTACTCTAGATGATGAAAACATTACAAGATATTTAAATCACATGTTCTCCACCCATCTCCATTATGTGTGATAATACAAGTGCCATTAGTATTTTGAAAAATATAGTCATGTACTCCAAGACCAAGCACATACCCATTAAGTACCACTTTATCTGAGAACAAGTTCTTGAACAAAAGGTTAAATTGGAGTATGTTCCCTCCAAAGAACAGGTTGTTGATATATTTACCAAATCTCTTCCCAGAGAAGCATTTCAATATCTCAGACAAAAGTTGGGAGTTGTTTCTACCTCATCCTGTTGTTAAAACCAATTTTTAGAAGAATGTTTCCTATACGCAGATTTCATGAAGCAGAGTCACATACATACGCGAGTTTCAGTGCATGCAGTAGTGTATGTGTTTTTCTGACAAAAAACCAGTGGGTCAAACTCAAAATCAGTTTCTGACATGGGTGTTCAGTCTAATATTGAAGGTTACAATCTCTTGATATGATTTGTTCATTGTTGTTTATTAGACTGATGAAGATGCCTTAATGAATGAATTTTTGACAATGCACAGGTAGCACAGGTTTAGGGGGAGCATTAGCCTTCAAAAACATTATGCATTGTTGGCATCATGGTTGCTGAATTCAACTATGGTCTCAGATATTCATATCATTTGTTGTAAAGGTCGTGGTGTAATAATATGTCTCTTTCTGTCATAGTCTATTGATGAGTCCTTTCAGACATATGATGTAATTTGTACCCCCACTATGCATGGGAAGGATGATGTAATAATTGAAATTTTTTAGTCATGTATGAACATTTGGTACATCGCCACTTGGTTGGGTGATTGTTGTATGTATGGGTCAATGGTGATAGGAAGGTCATACTCACATAGTTCAGTTATAGAGCCCTGTTATTCTTTTGAAAAATATTTTAACAGACTCTGCATGTGCTCAGGGAGAGGATGGACAATATAGTGTATCTCAACATGTACTAAGGGGGAGAATATCTTGGTCCGCCCTTTGCCCTTGATGTCAAAGGGGGAGAGTATCTTGGTGTTTCTTGATATATCTAATAGGTTCTACAGCTTGAAGTGATCAACACCAATATGGTTTCCATCAAGTCCAAAGGGGGAGATTGTTGGCATTATGGTACATGTGTTGTCCTTGATGGCAACCCACTCATAGGTCAGTTCAGAATTGATAAAGGGAAACTCACATTGTAATAGGTCAATTCAGAGGTAACATGGTAATGGCACAGAAGAACATAAGGATGGAACAAAGGACTACATAACAGAATCAAGCAATTGAAGAAAAATAACGTTTTAAGTTGTATACGTTAGTTCACCTGGTCCAGGTAGCGTATATAAGTGGGTTCACATAACAAAAGGCACATATATGTATGCACACACTTTCACAAGATTAAAAGCGAGTATGGGATGGAAAATTAAGTTTAAATAATACCAAGGGTCCATACCATGGTATTAGCCCACAAGATTGAGTGGAATAACAATTACTTGATCTCGTCTAAGAATACCACAGGTTCTAAGTGTTGTTTTGGTCTGACGTATTGAGAAAGGTTAAAACTATATAAGGAGGAGAAGATCAAAGGGCTAAGTGTGCAAGTGAAAGGGTTTTTCATGAATACTTCTATCTCAAGTACATTTTATGTTGCAAGGGCTATGGTTATGATATGACCTGAAAATATCTTATGCACCTTTCGATACAATGTTGGATCAAGATCATGAGACCTGAAATGATGTATCATTGTATGATATGATAATGGATGGGATAGATCTAAATGCTAACACATGTTTTATCCTTTATATGTTATGATTTGGGTATGTATAAAGTCTAGAATAATTGTGAAGTTATAAGTTATTATTTGCATATCTATACACTGGTTCGCCTTGGTGAAGGTGCATATACATGCTAGTTCAGCTCTTCCAAGTAGCATATGCAAAAGAAAATATTGTTGTTCAGAGATAACTGATCCATCGATGAGTGCTTCTATTTTACTACTGTCTATCAATGATGTCTTCATTAGATTTGAAAGTAAAACAAATTGTATAAGGAGATTGAGTCTGATTGATTGATTGATTGAGTGAGAAGGGTGATATTTGTTGCTATCTATTTAGAACTCTATAATTTGATAGTAGATCTTCAGAATGTTACTAGTTGGTACAGGTTTTGGTTCAGAGGTTTTATGATTCAATATTTTTAGAGGTATACATAGGTTGGATTAGAAAAAGCAACGTATACATCATGTTGGCTTCATTGAAGTAGTGTATACATTCTAACATATGATTTTTGAGGTTACAGTTGGTTTTGGTTGTTGATGCAGTGTTCTGGGTTCAACTTTGTGTTTTGGTGACAGTGATCTGACTGTTTAGATTGATTGATTGTTGGTAGATGCAGTTATTTAAGTGGTGATTGATTTTGAGCTTCAACGTTACTGATGGGCCTAGTATGAAAATTTGATGAAATGTGGCCTTCATATTGTGTTTTTGTGTACCAGGAGTATCCAGTTTGAAAATTAATGAAACATGGTCCTTGGAGGAAGAGTGAAGGCGGTATCCTTCTGTAGGCCGACACCTATGTACTGGTAAACATATCAGCCACTACAAGAGCTAGGGGGTTGGAGCTCCCTTCCAGTAGAATCTAGAAAATGAGTGAATTTTGTAGCCTTCAGCAGATAGATGCCTACTTACTAGAAAAGCCTTCACCAATACAAAACTTGTAAAATTTTTTTATTGTAAGAAGATTGAAGATTGAGACGACAATAGCAGTGGTTTTTTCCCACATTAGATTTCCACAAAAATCCTAGTGTTCATGTGTGCTGCTTATGTGTGTGGATTTATTATGTTCTTACTGCATCTGTTTACTGCTTAATGCATCACACTCTAATTTAAGACAATGAATTAGCTATTTATTACATATACGCTGGTTTCATTCTTTATAGTCGATGGTTTCATTCTTTATAGTCGCGGACATATGCTGGTTGGCTTCTGTAAAATAACGTATACTGTTTGAAAAGGAAAATCATTATTTTGAAAGTTAAAATACTGATTCATCCCCCTCTCAGCATTTTTCCCAACAAACTTACCATCCTACATCTATCCAAGCTCTATTTCTATAACACATTATTACACAAATTAAAATAATATATTATATGTATTATAGTAAAGTGATTATCGAAGAGACCATTACAATAAAGAAACAACTATTGTTCTGTACTTGGTGCAATCATGTTTAAATTTACACTTTTAAAAACACCTTCTTGAATCATTCAAAAGCCTCCAGGTATGTGCAATCACGTTTAACCTTACACTTTAAAAAAAACCTTCTTGAATGATTCAATGAATGTGCAATGACATTTAACCTTACACTTTTAAAAACACCTTCTTGAACCACTCAATAGCCAGGAAGCTCTAAATCTTCTACACATACATACACATTATGTATTCAACCATTCAATGATAGAAATAAAATATACAAAAAGACATAGGGCCACCCAAAAAATCCATACAAATGCTAAATGCGAACATATCCATAAAAACATTTTATTTTTACAGGCTTATGTAACTAAATATAAAATCAAACTAAGATGAATCTAGAGTAATTTAATTGCCCCTTAAATAGGTTAGAATAATTTAATTTCCCCTTAAATAGGTTATATTCCACATGAATACCATGGGTCAATACTAGGGGTTATTTTTGTTTTTTATTGTTAGTTTTTATAGGGCTATTTTTATTTTATTTTCACCTGAGTTAAAATTATTACATTATATTACTTACATTAAGCTACACATATCTACCATATTTTATTTTTTCGGAGTCAAAATGTTTATTACGGTAACGTTACACATCTCTAGCACCCTAGGGTGGAGAGCACAATTAAATTAACTATTTTACTTTAATTATTTCATTGTTTCTCAATGTTAAATTTATATTTTGTCTATACACACTAATTATATCAATTTTTAATGAGGGATGACATTGACTTTAGATTAAATTTGTTAAATGTTAAACAATTAAGCTTGACATCTACCCCATACTGTGCTTGGCCTAATAAATATTAATACATCAATTAATATGAAGCTTTTAATTCAAAATTTATTGATTTTTTACATGTTGGCTTAATATGCTGAATTTATATTAATGCCCAAGTTATAATATGTAGAGTATTGGTAAACATTTACATGTGAGTTAAAAGTAATATAGAGTCTACCTAGTCCGGGGGAGATGTTGTAGTGTCAATAAAAAGTTAAAGGTAATATAAATAATAATTAAATACTAAATATGTTTTGTTACAATACCGTGGGCCAATACCATGGATCATAAATACAACATGCCCAAAAACCATCTCTCATATCACAATCAAAATATTTTATAAATATTTAAGTTTATAACATTTTTCCATTAAATCTAAAAGAAAAAAGATTATAATTATTTTTAGATATATCTACACCTCTATCACATTATAATATATAAGATATGAACAATAGTTATAAATTAATAGCCATTTTACCATATAAATTTAAATAATAATTTTGTAACCATATTTAAATTTCATGAATAAGCATATAAAAACTTAATATTTACAATATAACAAGATTTTTAACCATGGATATTCACCCCCACTTTACCATGGATATTATTAATAATACCATACCATGGGCCAATATGATGACCATACCATGGATATTATTAATAATACCATACCATACCATGGGCCTAAAATTTCACAATCAAAATAATACTTACAATATAACAAGATTTTTAACCATGGGTACTCACTCCACTTTACCATGGATATTACTAGTAATTGCCCCAAAAGGTGCAAGCAGACACCATAGGGTTTGTAAATTGAAAAACTTGTAATTTAGTTTCCATAATCAAGTAAATAACAATTGATATATTAAATTTAATTTTTTTAGTGTAATTTTTTTTAATGTTTATAGACTATATTTTTTGTTTCAAATCTCCTCTCAATATTAGGATAAAGCATATTAAATTTTAATTGAAGATTTTATCTTTTCACAATGTTTCTTTACAACATCAAGTTGTCAAAATATCTTATGAAGTTACTTGTGACATGTACATATAAAAAATAATTCAATAAGTGCTATCTCCATTTTGGCTATGTTCACCACCATATCAGAATTTGGATAAATCCTATTGCAAAAATAATATTCATACCAAACTTGCTATGTAAAAACTTTGCAGATATGGTGAGTAACATGGAAAAATTTAAATTTCTGTGCAAAATGTTTTTTTTTTTGTAAGCTTGTTAGTACCTTTTTATTAATCATATGTAAAATAGGTTACAAAATATATGTTTGGTGGCCTCAACCTGCTTGAAGGAAACTAGGTCTGTTGGCCACCGATCAACATCATAAGCCATCCAAAACATAAACAATTTGAGTATGTCCATCCAAGCTTTATAAGCTACCATATCTATCACCCATCTATATTTACTACTGACAATGTAAATGCTAAACTTTAATAGCAATAACCCTTCCGTATAGGGTAGTAATTTCTGTATTAAGTCTTCTGTGATCCATAATGAATTTAGCAAAGTCTTTTGGTAGAAATCACATAAGAGAAATTTTTGGCCGACACGTTTCGAATAAAAAAGTGTGGTTTATCATCAGGACTAGATGAAGAGGCAGAACATAGTAAAGGCTTAAATAGAGAGCAATGTAGAGACCAATTTTTTTCAAGTAACGACTATATTTGAAACGTGTCAGCCAAAAATTTCTCTTATCCGATTTCTACTGAAAGGCTTTGCTTCATGTAGATGTTGTCTGACTAGATCATAAAAACAAAAACCATCAGAAACTTTCAGAAATATCATGACTTCCTAGTAGTCAATCATCAGATGATGCTACTAGGGTAGGGTCCTTTGCACTCGACCCTGGCATTTCATTTTGTTGCAGATTTTGTAGCTGTTTTTCCATGCGGCCAAGATAGACATTTTGATGGTATAGTTGGACTTGTACTGACTGTATTTCCTATTGAATGTCCTTGAGACTCAGCTTAGCTTACTAGGTTTGTAGGGGGCCTTCCAAGTTTAGGTTTCTAGCATGGCTCACTAACAAGCTCTTCATTAGGCAATATAGTTGGATTGATTGTTTGAATAGAGTCAACTTTCCATGGGTGTGTCCAGGGTCCATTATCAAAGGTTCCCAGTCCTTTGTTGGAATCAATTCTGCTACTGCCTTGGCATTGAATTCTTCCTCCCATTTCAAAATTTCAGACTTCACTTGTGCCAGGGATCCAACATTGTAGGCATGCAAAATATTTTGCATGTTATCCTCCCTTGTTTTCCTGCCTCTTCTATGTTAAGGCTTACTAGATGAAGCCAATAACGCTTTCCATTTCCTATTGTTCTGATTGCTGTCGCAGTAGCATCCACACTTCCCCACACTAGCCTCTTCCTTCACCATGCTATTGTAGACTGGGTCTCCCAACAACTACAGTACCTCCCATGCCCTCACAGTAGCGAGAACCAGCAGTGCAAGAGCCAAAGGAGTTTGTAGTTTAGGCAGACCTGAAAGGGTGGTGCACACAAATGGTTGATTAAAATATTTCAGCCAAATGTAGACTTTACCATCCATCTCTTTCCTGTGGGTGATAATTTTGGTTCCACATTTCCTGTTCTGAGGAATGAAAACACAAAGAACCTTGACACCCTCAGCCTTTTCCTTTGGGCTGGCAGAAGACCCAACTTTCACCATATCATTGAAATGGCTCAGATACATTACACCGCCCAGACTCTCTAACCGACCCAGGCCCATCCAAGCCTCAGACGCCAAGAATTAAATGAAGCATTTACATAATTAATAGACTAGATGCTAGTTGCTGACCCCGACTCCCCATACATGCCCCTCTGGGCTGGAAGATTTCCAGAAAATGTCAGACTCTCTAACCAACCCCAAACCCATCCAAGCCTCAAACGCCTAGAGTTAAATGATTCATTAACAAAATTTATAGACATAGTACTAGTTACAGACCCCGACTCCCCATACATGCCCATCTGGGCCAGTAGATTTCCATAAAAGACTAAAATCAACATACCAGACGCTAATAGTGACAGAATTAACCCAATCCCAATTAACCCATGCAATAACATCACCAAACCCTGCCATTCCGGCTTCATTCCTTGCAACAAGACTACCATTTCATGAACTAAGAAGGCCTGAGATACATACCAGTAGCCCTGCCTTGCCGTCGCATCGTTGACGTCACCTTGGGTGCTCAGCCTATGTCGCAGGTCTCCAATCCCACGAGCAACCTTTACCACTGCACAACAGCTCCAGAGGTGAAACCACAATAACGTTTGCATGCAAAAAGCCAGACTTACCACTTGTAAAACCAATGTTACTGTGCTCGAGGTTTGATCTGCCACTTGGTTACGGGTCATCAGGTCCTTTAATGCCTTGAGCATGTGGAGGCATTGGGTGGGCTACCCACTTTCCCTACCCCACAACCGTTCAATCATTACTTTGATCCTCGCGTGGGGCTCTCCTCCCATCACACCCCGATTGAGGGCTATATAAAATGAATTTTATTCATATTTATTTTGGGAAAAATATTCGAAAAATTTGAAATAGAATATTTATTAATTTATTCTCTTTTAATAATTTAATGATTGTATAAATTTTGAATTATTTACTAAATTCTTGAAAATATATATATATTCTCGCATAGCTTTATTTTAACACCCTTAAAAATCATTAAAATGATTGTGAAATATACCATATATATTGCCTTTATATACATGGTCCATAAACAAATTATGTATGAGACATCCACCACTCTCTCACTAGGCCTTGGCCTTCAACTCAGTATTATGAATACTCCAAGGCATATATTCATGTTTATATCATGAGGTTATTATAACTTACACATTAACATAACCACATCATTATGTTATGTAGATTTGATCTAATAAAATCTAGAGGTTAAAATCCATGATATTGCATTCCCAAAAATAGTGATAGAGATTGCTATGCCCATGAAGAAAGTGTATTTTCCTAAGGGTTTGGAATGCTAGAAGGTAGAGATAAGACATCAACACCAGGTTGGGTTGCTAGAACCATTGCCAATTCTAGAATGGAAATGGGAAGCAATTTCAATGGATTTCAAAATAGGCTTACAAAAAACAATTAAGAAACATGATCCCATCAAGGTGATCATGGATAATGTTGCCAAGACTACTCACTTTAGTCTTGTATGGGCTACTTGCAAGGCTTACAATATTACCATTTTATTAGTGGATGGATTTGAAGACATAGACCATATTACATTGTTATGAGATGGACAATGCATCAAAATGGGAGGAAAATGTTGACCTTGTTAATTTGGGTTAGAATAATATATTTCATGTGCATCACTTGGCATGAGTTTCTTTGAGACACTTTATAACACCTATTGATTTAGAGTGATAAACAAAGGTTTGGATATTAAGTAACAATGATCTAGCTAGATATGTTAAAAGATATGGATGAATGAGTTACTGAGATTAAATAACATTTGAAGGTAGTAAAAAACAATAAGAATTTTATGAAAATGCACATAAAGTTCAAAAGAACTTTTAATTGAAGAGCATGTGTTTTTAAGAGTCATTTTGAAATGTTTCTTAAAACTCCAGAATTGTATTAAATTTTCATATAAACACTATAACTCATTTGGAATTTTAATTTGATATTTTAAAAATAATTAAATTATGGCATATAAATTTACATACACTTAAGCACACTGTACTTTCGAAGCTAAAATGAAATATAATGTTTCATCCTTCAACTTTCACTTAAGTACATTGTACTTTCGAAGCTGAAATGAATATGATGTTGTAGCAATAAAGTGAGTCTCCTAAACTTTTTCCATTCACCTTCTTAGTAAAAACCTACAACTTGCATCTCATTAACAAAGAAATGCATTATATTGATTTGATGCATTTTAAAAAGACATGAAACCTTAATTGGATAAGAACTCTAATCATTTATTACCAATCCATTTCAAGTTCCTTCCTTTGTCTGCACATTAGCATCGACATGTGAATCATCCTGAAACACATCATTCATGGAATCTTTCTTTCCATTCCTGCCATTCTTTCTTTCCACCTTCTTCAAGTTTCGTGGAAGCATTGTTGGATTCAGAGTCCAACATTTTGCAACAATATGTCCTTGCTTATGGCAGTAAGTGCAACCCATGGGCATCTTCTTGACAACATGATTTTCCTTATCTAGTGGACCTTTGGCTTCTTGCTTCTTTTCCTTCAAAAGTTTTCTGTATGTGGCCATTCTCTTCCAACATCTAGAAACATTATGGTTATCCAAACCACAAAAAGAACAAGCAATTATTTTCCCATACTTATATGGAAATTTACCATGTTTAACATAATCAAAAGGAATATGATTAGATCCAGTTTATACCTTTCTTTTTCACCTTTATTGCCTTCATGAGGAGGTGAATTGGATGAAGAAGTAGCCCTTTGGAACACCATCAATATCTTTAAGGTTGTCAGAGTTTCCACAACTCTTTGGTTCAAGTGCATGCTTACGAACACCTTCTTCCTGAAAATGATGTTTCAAGCTATTGCATTCCCCATGAATACAATCTTTACACTCTTGAGGTAGAATACCTGAAGCGAAACTCCTTCTTGGAACTGTTTCAATGGCCTTCATGGCAGCTTTGGAACTTTCTCCATAAGCTTGTCCATAGCCAAGACCCAAATACTTAGGCCTTTCCTCAACTATTATTGGCTCAACAATACCTTGTGCATGTTTTCCCAAGCCTTTTCCTTAATAGCCCATCTTGGAAATTAACTTGGAACCTATGCCTTTGGTATGTTTTTCAAAAGAACCAACATAAACATTCTTAGAAGAATTTGAAGACAAACAGGAATTATTTACCTCTTCTTCAAGCTGATACTTGACTAAGGCTTCTTTGGCAACAAGGAGCTGTGTCTCCAAATCATGCATCATTTTCAGGTTCGTATTTTCAATATGAAGTTGTCTCTCCATTTCCTCCAATTTGTCAAAAAGCAACTACTTCTCTTCCTTCATGGAATTCAACTGCTCTCTAAGTCTAGTGCTCTTCCTTTCATCCTCATACATTTCTCTCACCATATCCATCATGGTGAACAAGTCTTTATTCTTGTCTTCATGAAAGACTCTTGTGAAGAAAGAAGAGTTTGAGGACTCACTTGTAGAAGTTGTCATTATCAAAATGAGCAAAATAACTTCAAACAAGATTAATAGAGAGATTATTCACACAACCTTTTGCAACAAACCTCTCGTGCTTCAAGGATTTCCTTGAGGTATTTTGGGATAAGAAGAATGCCTTCAACCATTCTTCCTTCTTGTCCTCTCCTAGACTTAGCTATCAATAGCTTTCACCTCTGGAAACTCACATAACAGTCAGTTTCCAAACAATCAAACACCTTTCAACTCAACCAAGCATTCTGATCTGATACCACCTGCATCATGATATAACCTACTCTAGTATAACTTAACTCCGATATCACCTTCTTTGAAGGTGGGGTTAATTAACCTGATGCTCCGATATAACCAGCTCTGATATCACCTGATCTGAAATGGGGACCTAAAGGCTTATTGTCAACTTACAAGAACCTCCCCCACTCCAAAGCTTATATATTCCTAAGATATATGCTTATGATTGACAATTTGGGGAATTAAAGGACTTGAAATAGGTGTATGCTTTTGTTTGCCTTTAACTGTTAAGTGCTTATGTTCATTTTCTTAAACTGATATGAAATGCATATAGCAATAAATAAAGCAACAAATGAGCAAACCACAGGAGACAACAATATAATATGGAGTTCACCCTGATATCTTGGGCTATGTCTCCTTGAGCACTAATCAACTCGATTAGGATCTTTAGGATTATGGTCTGAATAATTTTACAAGTCTTTGACTCAACTCCAATGGTTTACAACTGAACCATTTGGCTTAGAATACCATCTTACCCCTGGTTGTCCTTACTCTGCAGATAGATCTAGGCCTTCTCTAGACTAGACTCCTTCAATTAGTGCTCTGAGCTATCTTGAGCTCTAGCTTGCACCAAATCCCTCAATTCTATTAACTATCTCTGGAACTCCTTCGTATGTCTTCAGCACACCTCAAACATCAGCAATAGCTTGATCATTTGATCTCCTTGCTATTCTCTAGCTCTCAAATCTTAAGCTTCTCTGGCTCTGCGACCCTTAAGCTTCTCTGGCTCTGCGACTTCTGTCCGTTCACTTGTCCCCAATCATGAGGAATCATTCCTTTTCATCTCTATGGCTCTCTGTGTTTTCCATAATGCATTCTTGTTCCACAATGCCCCCTGATAGCGTGGCACAAAACACTTTAAGAGTAGGAGAAGTTTTCAATTGAAAAGGAACCAACGACCTTTTTTCTGCCTTAATCCCGGAAATAGAAATATAATGGAAAACACTGGAAAAACTCACGAAAACACATTACAAGCTTTTAAGCCAGAACTCAAATAATATCAATCCAACTCTATAAAACTTTCGGGTCCACGCTTTGATCGCATATCGCAATCACATTGTCTAAGGTCCAAAAACCCAAATACATGGAAATACAAAGAAAATCCGCTATCGAGCATCAAAGCCAGATTCCATATGATATGAAATCACATTCATAAAACTTATCGGGTCCGTAAAATAGATCGTTCATTGTCCACCGTTCGATTAGTGATCGATAATCAACAGCTGACGATCATTTGGGATGCCCCACTTGCACGAAGATTACTGGCCCGAAAAAATCCATTTTCTCTATCCTGTGGCATGCTACGTGTTGGCTGGTGTATTGAATCAGGTGAAGCCCTTCCAATACCACTTACCACCTGAAGCCTACCCAAAATACCATTTACCATGGAACTCAAAAGGTTCATTGTTTTATTCATAAATCCGTTGGGTCCATTGCCTAATGAGGTTTAGCGATAAACAATGTTTAACCTCATTAATCACATTTTCCACTTTTAACCTTGCTCCACATCTTTGATGCCGTGAGCTAATCTCCAACTGCCACCTCATCCACTACGCTGACATCACCAGAAACCTATGACTCTATCCCAGGTTGCCACATGTCCTGCTGATGTAGCCATTGATTCTCTGGCCCAAAGTTTGACTCTCTGATTTGCGATCACCGATCGCATCTCGACTGTTGATTCCTTTTGATCCGACGGCTGACAATGCTCATCACAATTGACCCATCACAAGTCTTCATGCCTTTGGTTAAGTCCTCCCTTTGGCTTTTTGCGATGCGATAAAGCGGTAATCACATATCGCAATGCCTTAAGGCCTATGGTTAAGTCCTTCCCTTTGGCACATTTGCAATGCAATATAATATTGCCCGATTTCCTTTTTGACCAATCAAATAGGGCCACGTGGCCCAATCCCAGCCTACCATGTGTCAGCTGTGGATTGGCCCGTGGTCCATTCAAATTGTGTTGGATTCAAAATGAAACAATCTACGAAATGAGACTATTTTCAAAATCATCCAATGACTTTCATTTTTCCTTTGTGTGGAAAATTCATAGACTTATAAGTCTATGTTAGATCCATTTTGGATCACCCGAAGTGCCCAAAACATGATCGTCATGCAATGTACTCATTCATATATGCAGCTCAGATCCTCCCTAAAACATTGAATGGAAAATGCCTTGATCTTTCCCTTGAAGGAATGGCTCTAAAACCCTAATTTAAGAATCATCTCTCTTATGGTACCTAAAACAGTGATGGGTGTTGGTTTCACTATATTTGACCCACGATGCCATCGCTTTGTTTTCTTGTATACTTGTGATGATCCTTAAAAGGAAATTTTCCAAAAGAGGATGAGAAGCTGTGTGATCTAGAAGCTTCCAGAGCGACGAGCTGGAGGTTGTTCGGTGTGGATGAGGTTGAATTCTCTCAACTTGGCCTTTTGGTATTATCTCTATGAGCTACTTCCTTGAGATGAGGGCCTGCTCCTATCTTTGGAGAGATCCTAACTCCCTTTCCTTGCCTATATATTCATCTTTTTCCATTCCCAAATGGTTGGTCTTTAGCTATTTTCACCCTTATGCTGAGATTGTGCCTATATGCCACTCATTTTCCTTGGAGAAGGAGTGCTTGGAGGGCTTAAGCTTGGACTTGGACTTCCATTCAAGGAGAGCCTATCAACATAAAGGCTTGGTTGTATGCTTCCCTTTTCTTTCTATTAATATACAACTGTTGGTTCATTTTCCCTAAATGTGTATGCTCATGTATCATTTAGCTTAATACTCCTTGATCTGTTAAGTAGGTTACTTTTGAATATGCTATTTGTATTTGCATCCCTTATTGTGTCTTGATCTCTTGTGTAGGTGATTAACCACCATGAGCAACACGACTAAGCCTGTGACACAAGTGATTCAAGGTATTCAACAAAGGAGATCATTAGCATCAGAGAGAGGTAGGCCATCTTCTTCATCTCTCTTTCAATTGTAACTTAGGAAGGTGTTTAGTAGTTTGTCATTTAGGTTTCTAGTCCCACTCGTTGGGCTATAGGGATCATCTCTGTCCGCAGAGAGGATTTCATAGTCAGTACCCCTTAGGAAGAAGTGGTCCCAATTGCGTTGAGTGCCTCCATGAGATGGGGAATCTTCTTCTAAACTTGGTCCCTGGTGAGACACTTGCCTTGGTGTAGGAGTTGGCCAACTTTGACAACCCGATACAGTTGGATCTTTTACTAGTAAGTGTTCTTGATTTTCATGTCCATGATCCGATTAGTTGCGGCTTGTTCCACACAGTTTGGGTTTAACTCTATTGGCATGAGTTTCTCTGTAATGTATGATGTGTTCAGTAATGGTGGAAAGTATGGTCAAAGGTGGTCCACATTGAACACTGGGTGTAGGCCAATGAATGGTGGAATGTTAAGCTTGAAAGCATTATCCCCTACAACTTTAGTGATGGTATAAGGCCCCTATCAGAGTGGGCAAACCTTGCAGTGGTGTCAAGCGAGGCACTCCTTCTGTAAATGTAACTGAACTTTGTCTCCCACCTCAAACGTGTGTGGAAGCCGATGTTGATCATGATGCTGCTTGTACTTAGCATTAGCTCTATCCAATAGATCATGAACCTACTAGTGGATGTGCTGAATACACTCAATGAAGTTGTTATTCTTGTCAAATTTGGACTGGACACTAGCCGAATATACTTGTGTAGTGCAAATGGTATGGCCACATCAATGGTACATAATGGTTGGAATCCCAACCCCACCTGAAAGGGGTTGCTACAAATTGAGCTATGGAGATATTTGTTGTAGTTGTGTTGGACATAGGGGAGGCTATCATCCCATATGCATGGATGCTTCGAGTTGTGCACATGTAGAATGTGTACGATTATCTTATTGATGACCTATGTTTGGCCATCAGTTTTGGGGTGGAAAGTTGTGGACTGAGTGATCTTGGTATCCAATATTGACCAGAGAGTTAACCAAAATGTACTTAGGAACATATTGTCTTGATTTGAGATAATGGATTGTGGGATCCAAAAGTGTACCCACACTCATTCAAAGAAGAGCTTAGTAGAGGGTTCTGCTATGATACTCTTCCTACAGGCCACCAGAATGGCCATCTTACAGATCCTGTCGACGACCATGAAAATGCAGTAGTTTCCATGCTTAGTAGAAGGTAGGTCCGACATGTAATCCATGGAGATGGATTCCCAAGGTCGACTAGGAGTAGGAAAAGGAGTGTATAGGCCTCGCTTCTTGAAGGTTGGTCTGGAAATGGCACATGCATTGCATGATCTAATGTACTTCCCAACATTATGTTGAAGTTTCAAACAATACAAATAGTTCTACAACTTTGCCACAATTTTATCTACCTCGAAATGTCCAACGACCCGACTTTAGTTCACCTCCGAAATCATCTTGGAACGCTTGCTTGAAGGAACATAGAGGTGTCCCAGGTGGCATAATAGTGCACCCTGGAGGTGAAAATTTGGTACTTTCTTGCCTTCCAGGAGCATCTGGTATGTGTTGCCAAATTCTTGATCACTCTTGTAAAGATGCAGCCACACTGCAGTTTCCTTCCCACAAGAGTCGAGCATAGTGGTCAACGCCATGACCAACATTTGGGTGAGGTAGTCTGCAACACTGTTGATGCTACCCTTCTTGTACTTAATGTTCAAATGGAACTGTTGTTGGTATGTAGACCATTTATGATGGCGATCATTCTGCAACTTCCCTTGTGTCTGTATGAACCACATGGGTCAGTGGTCTATGTGGATGACCGTTACCTTTTCCAGAATGTAATGCTTCCATTGCCGGCAGACATGCACAATGGAATACGTCTCTTTGTCATAGGTGGGATACTTTTGGACTGTGTCTGAAAGTGTCTCATTGTGATATGCCAAAAGATACCCCTGCTGAGTAAGACCGCACTAATAGCATAGTCGGATGCATCTGTCACGATTTGAAATGGTTGTTGTAGGTCTAGTAATGTGAGTACTAGTGCATAGCAGAGGTGATGCTTCAACCTTAAAAATTCCTTTTGTTGGGATTCAGACCAAAATAATTTTTCTTTCACTTGTACCTAGGTGACTTGAGTCAAAGGCTAAGTGATATGAGAGATCCCCAACACGAACCTACGGTAGAAGTTGGAAAGACCCAGAAAGTTGCAGAGCTTCGTGAGAGTGGTTGGGGCTGGTCAATCCTAAATGAATTGTATCTTGGATGGGTCCAAATGTACACCCAACTCATTAATGATGTACCCAAAATATTGAACGTGCGTCATACCAAAAGTTCATTTCTCAAAATTGACACACAACTTGTGTTGCCGGAGGGTTTGGAGGACTTATCGAATATGATGGAGGTGCTCTTCCCAATTATGGCTAAAGATTAGAATGTCATTCAGATACTCCACCAAAAATGAGTTAGTGAAGGGTCACAAGATGTCATCCATCAACCACATGAAGGTTACAGGGGCGTTCTTCAACCTAAAAGGAATGACCAACCATTCAAAATGGCCCTCCTTGGATTTGAAGGTAGTCTTCCACACATCAGAGGGTTTGATTGATACCTGGTGATAACTGAACATCAAGTTAATCTTGCTAAAATATTTGGCCCACTTGAGATATTCCAGAAGGTCACCAATCCATGGGATTGGATACCTATTCTAGAAAATGATATTTTTCAGCACCTAATAGTCAGCACAGAGTCTCTAGGTCCTGTCCTTCTTCTGTACCAACATGATCAGGCTCCCATAGGGTGATGAACTTGGCCTGATGTGCCCTTTCTGCAACAACTCCTTAATGTGCCTCTTGATTTCATCATTCTCTAGAACAAATTGTCGATAGATTGGTCCATTGGGTAGTGGCACACCCGGGGTTAGATTGATGGGGTGCTTCACCTGACAGTGTATAGGTGCCCTTGTGGGTGAGGTGAAGATGTCCTTGTACTCCTCCACAACCTTTTCCATCTGTTTATGTCATGCAAAGGAACCCTGTTTTGGAGGATGTGGCCATAATATTATTCTTTCCTTGAGGGTGAATCATAAGGAAAACAAATTTCTTGGTGTGGGAAATGATCTTAGTGCATTGCTTCATACCGATCAAAGAAATTTTGGTAGGTAGTGCTACCTATGGTATCCTCTACAAATTATTGCCCAAAGTAATAATAAGAGTGTGATGCCTAGACTCATACACAACATGTCACTTCCAAAAGTATGGTTTGCCTAATAATACATCACAAACTTCAAGAGGAGCAAAATCACAATACCTTATCTGTAAAGGACTTGATGTTGTAGAGAAGGCGACATGTTGGCAAATGCAGATATCTCGCCCTTGGTGAAGCCACCTGATGGTGTATGACTATTAGTGTGATGTTGTCAGTAGGCCCAAATGCTTCATGACCTCTACTGAAATGAGGTTATTTTGGCTCTCGTTGTCGACAATGAATTGCCACTGAGAACCCTTTACTCACATCTATGTGTGGAAGAGTCGCTTCCCCTCCTCTAGACTTCAAGCTCATCCTTCTAGATATTGGTGCTGGCAATGGTGGCTATAGGCTCTGCATTGATAATTTTCTTCCCTTTTTCATTCCCCTTGTCGGTTTCTGGCTCACAGTAAAAACATGCACCTGATTCAGAAGCCTTCAGCTCTGCCACTAGTGACTACCTGGCTTGACACTCACTTGTGTTGTGAGTGGGGCTCTTATCGAACTCACACATTTCCTTATGTCCTTATTTGTCTTCATGGTTTTATTATTTTCTTGCGGCTTCGACGGGTTGTCCTGGGTTTCTTGACCTTGGTTTTGTCCTTTATTCTATGGTTTTGGGGCACCTTTTCCTTGCTCCAGATCTGCAGAACCAAAGTCTCACTTCTTCTATTTAAATTTATGCTTGATCTTGACAACATATTGATAGGCAGTACCAAGCGAGGTGATGTATAGGAACTCCATCTCATCCTGGATGTGCTTGTGCAGGCAGCTGTAGTACTTGAGTACCAAATTCCATTTAGAATCCTTGATACCCAGCATCATGTGAAGCATGTGGAAAAAGTTTGTGAACTCTAGCACATCTTGGTCCCTTCCTTGCCGTAGCGTGGTCCACTTTATGTATTTATCTTCATAGCTCCTGTCAGGGTAATATTGTTCCTTGATGGCATCTTGGAAAGAATTCCAAGTGGGTGTGGTTGAAAACAATGAGGATTCCCTTTCGCCCTTTTGATCATAGTAGGTTTCCCACCATTCCTTGACATGTGGGGCGGATTTGAGGAGTGCAAAAGTAATATTTTCTCAATTGGAAAAGTCATGAACTGAAAAATATCCTTCCAACATATTTAACCATCTATCTACAATGTTTGCATCTATCTAACCTTCAAATATGGGAATGTCAAAATTAACTTGTACCTTAAAAGGAGTGGCACCTCCAGAGTGGTTGCTAGATGAAGATGCGTCATATGTGGGTAGCCACCGAAGGATCTAGGCAAAGTTATCCATCATCGTGTTCCTTTGTCTCTCGAGGGCTTCCTCGAGCAATATTTTGAAAGGATATGCTACCCCCTCATCTTTCATTTTTTTCGCCATGGGAGGTTGTCAGGGCTTGCGATGCTAGTCTTACAAAGGTTCAACCAGTTCAAGCCCTAACTCCTTATATCTTGACCCCGTTTGGGACATGTAGAGAAAAATAGAGAATGAGCAAACCGATATGATACCACTGATCTAGACTTATGTAGAAATGCAACAAAATACATATATACACATAAGCACAAAGATGCAACAAAAATAAAACTTCATTTCATTAATATCAAAGAATTGAAATATGCTTACATACATAAATGGAAATAAACTAGCTCAGGCAATGGTAGCTTATCTATGAGAAGAGATATGGAAGCTACATTCCTCTACACTGTGTTACAACAAGGCTCAAAATACTATTTATTATTGAGAAACAATGGAAAACCCTAAAATCCAAAAACCTAACCCTAGGAGATGAAGTGCAAAAATTGTGGGCCCTATTTGGGTAAACTGGAACATCAACTTCCCGAGGTCATAACTTTGGCATACAATATTTGTTTGGCTATCACAATACCTCATTTCAAAGATCTCAAATAGGAGGCCGAAAAAAAACCAAAATATTATCTAGGGACTTTTCTAGTATCTCCATTTTCCTTAAAACATATTTTAGTCCCTAAAAACGACTTCGGAAGTTTAAGACCAAAAAAACTGCCAAAAATAATAAGTTGTGCTACAATTAAGGAAACTAAAAAGAAACAATGGTAGGGGTCTAAGTGGAATAGACGGGTGGTGTTTCTGGGAAAACTAGTATTCCTAAAGAATGCTAGTCCTCTAGGTTTGGTAGCTACCCTAGAAACAACAGTTTAAATCAATTCAATGATTTCTTCTATGTGTAACAAATAAGAGAAAGATAATGGAACCAACCTGGAACTTCCGCTTAATCCCTTGCTTGATCTCTCTACCCTTTGACAGATCCTACAACTCCTCCCCATACTTAACATGCTTGGAGAGTACCTGCACAAGTACAACAAAAAAGAACTGTCAAAGCATCGTGATCTATTACAACATAAACATTATAGAATTAGATATATAATGAACAAATGATAACATTCACAATTGCACAATCATATGGAAGAAAACTTGAAGAGCTTTATTAATAGAAGGGAGAATTACAATCCAGTTGTCTAATCCGGCATCATCCTGCCAGCTTCAATCCTTCTTCACCTCATGAAATAGAAAGACCACACCAACAATACAATGCTCTTTCCTCAATTACAAACTACCAATACTTCCTTGCAATTCACAATATTCCAGCCTTTAGAGCTCTTGAATTAGAGATCCATTTATAGATGTGTGCAAGGGTGTGAGTCATCCATGGGGTTTGATTAGTGTCATTCCACTTTTTACAATGGGTTCTACAAGATAAGGGATTAGAGATTTCTTAGATCCCTTATTCATCCTTGGGCGAATTCAGAGAGGCAAGTGGCATATGAGAAGTCTCTAGAAGATTCCATGAGCAACCACCTATCAAACTATCTCGGACATTTGTCCTTCCTCGCCCATCTCACCCTATAGAAGGCCTAAACAATATGCATTGCACCCTGGCAGTGTACCACTCAGTATGCATCGCACTTTGCTAGCGGAGCAGTCAGTATGGTTCAATTTAGGCAATTTCTGGATGGTTTCTCAGATGGAACTTTTGGGGGATGATGTATTCAGATGACTATGTTCCTTTAGGGTATGAAACAAATCTTTTAGCGGTTGATGAGCCCTAATACATCGACATATAAGTTTGGGGTTGACATGCCCAAATATGTCTATAATAGTTGCCCCATAAAGCATGAGGTTGTAAATATTCATGTCAGGTGAAATGCTTTATCATGAGGATCCGAAGTTTCGAACTGGAAGGTGACCTGCATAAGTTATAATACAATACATCATCATAATATAATTTTTCATGATCTAGCTAAGGGAGGCATTCCCATGCTCAACTTTATGAATTTCATTTCATGTACATAGATCAGATAGTCATCTACAGATACAGACTCATGATTCTAGAGATACAGAGTCGCAATCCATGGTTAGGATGACCATCTGTGTAGAGCCTTTGTACATTTGATGTTTTTATACTCCTGAATATATCACAACCTGAATGGATGAAACTAGATCCAGGGTCTTCAAACTTGTTCAATCTTCGCTCGATGTACAAGTCAATCCATGTGAAAAGATGTTCTGAAGTCGAACATGGAAAGACATCGCTTGATTACCAGCCAATGATGTGAGCTGTTAATAGTCACAAGAGGAATCACCGATAACGATAATGATCCTCAAGGTACTACAATACAATTCACCTGGAGTGAATACATGATCCGATGTCGAACACCACACAAAATTTTTTGGTCGAAGGCCATTGATGTCAACTTGTCGTCGGAAGTGAGAAACTTGCCATTGATGTATGCAAGCTTCAAAGCACTGAAAGGGTTGTTTCTAAGTCAACTTCTTGGATAATGAGCTAATGTCGACAAGAAGTGACTCGTCGTAGGAGGGCCTTGATGTATCCCACATCTACGACATGAAACGAAGCAAATGATTTCTGGAGGTGAAAAATGAATTGACGACATAAGGTTCAGGAATGGCGGTCATGAAAAAATGAAGGTTGGAGGTATTGCAGTGGATGAGACATTAACTGGATGGTGATTTCTCAACTGAATGACTTCTCTTGAACATGTCAGCGACACTGAGATGAATTGGTAGCGTTAACCCCAAAAGATGGATGGTATGAAAGACAAATGGTGAGATGACCAGTGAACGGAATCACCCAACCCAACTCAATAATGGAGATGAAGTGAAAGTGTTATGTTCAAGAGCGACTTGCTACCATAAATTATTCAAGTTTGTTTTCCCTTTTTCCCAGTCATTTCTGACCAGTACCTCTTTATTTTTGTCAAGCTTGAGGAGGATAACTAATGCTTGTTCTATAATTCGCCCTTTGGGGAAACTTGTCGCTATTTAGTGTTTTAACGAGTCTAACGACAATGAAACTTGGTCTCATCTAGATGGACAAGTTTGTCGCTATTGTTTTAACGACAAGGATAACTCGGTCCTTTTCATGTTTAGAGAGTTTGAAAAGGGATGAAAAGAAAAATCCGTAAGTTCTTTTTCATAAAGTAATCCCTCAGGTCCGAAAAAGGATAAAATAATACAGGAGGGATGACATTTCCAATACTTTAACGAGCTAGAAAAGACAAGCGCTCGACAATCTTTTCATGTTTAACGAGTCTAAAAATGGTTTAAAGAGGACTCTACTTTGAGGAAAGAGTGGTTTCTAGGGTAGCAACTGGTTTTGGTGATGTTGTAACTTCTCAAAACATGTTGATTTATGTGAAGAGGTTGGCTAATAAGACCACTCATTGCAACTGTTCCTCAAAAAGGGTAAAATAACCAAGTGAAAGCGTATGATCAGTCAAAGAGATGGTGGTGATGAGATGAAAACAACCAAGGCTCAAAAGGCTGACAGAATGGTAATCACAAGGGTTAATTAGTTGAAAATGGGTTCATTTTTAGACAAGCTTGAACCATGGGGAACTATGCTTGGATTCGGTTTCATGTTTACACAAGCTTGAAATGAAAAACTATGCTTGGATTCAGTTTCATTTTTACACAAGATTGAAACGAAAAAAACTATGTTTGGATTCAGTTTCATTGTTACACAAGCTTGAAACAAAAAACTATGCTTGGATTTAGTTTACACGCCCCCATCATGATGAAAAGGAGAGTCTCTTGTAACCAGATGGAAGTTGCTGCGGTGAAGCAGGACAGTTATCCAACACCTTCTTTTGTAGCCAGATGGAAATCGCTGCGGTGAAGTAGGACAGCTATCCAACACCTCTTTTGCTTCGTCCAGATAGACAAAGGTGAATGGTGTGGTAGACCAATCACATAACCTACAGGGAAAATTATCTTTACCATTAGGTGCATGCCCCCCAAACTTCATTACATTCACCAGACTACTCATGTCTATCAGGTGGATGGAATGAAGGTTCAAGTGAAAGACTCAACTTGGAACTTGGGAGCCACGATGATACCGTTGATGTAAAAGGACCATTTAGGGATGATGATTGACTTGGAGCTATGCTTGTATTGGGAAATGAAAGCTGGTCAATGGTGAAAATCTCGCCTTCATGTGGGAAACACATCACTCGGAAGAGTGTTGAAACAATAGCTTCCACATTATAAACATAGTCTTGCCCAAGAAGTAAATTGTAGTCTAAAGGTCCTAAGACTACCATCACGTTCAGATAAACGGTCTTTCCTCCCAAAGTAATAGGTAACTTAGGAAGGATCCCTAATGGTCGACTGGTTCCTTTGTTAAAGCCTAACAAATTTTGTGTAACAGGTATAAGTGGTGGCGAACCAAGTGCTTTCCAAGTAGTTGAGGAAAGGATACTCACTGATGCACCTTCATCTATAATAGTGCCAGACACAATCATTTTACAAACTTGTACTATGATTTGGAAAGGCACATAAGAAGGAAGGCGGGATCCTGCCGGTTGATTCTAATCAAAGGAAGTGACTAGACTACTTGTAGGGGGTACTGAAGAAACGGGAGAATTAACCCTTTGAGTTATGAGAATTGGAGAGTTTTCCTCCTGTCTTGATGGAACATGCATATTTCCCCCAAGTTCGTTAGAATCCAAAATAACAAAAATAACTTGAACAGTATCATTTTCACTCTCTTCGGGAAGGGTACGACTAGCTGAAGGTGAAATCGGGTCAACTGTTACCTCGACCTATTGATTTTGGTCAGGTATAGACTCATAGGATTCAATTTCAGAGAGAGTGGTTTTGACTGATGGTTGATTTAAGGCAGTCGGTTCTTCAATTAGTGAAGGACTTAGGGAGAGTTTCCTGTAACCAGATGGAAGTCACTGCGGTGAAGCAGGATGGTTATCCAACACTCTTTTGGCTTCATTCAAAAAGGGAAAAAGGTGAAGGGAATGATTACCTTCACATAACCTACATGGAATCCTGACCTTTCCCTTTTGTCCATGAACTTTACTATCACTAGTTTATGGTGTGTTACCAACATGATCTCCATAGATTGATGAAACATGATGGTGTGAACGGGAAGACCATTCTTTCAAGATCTGAGGGAAGTAAGGACAATTTCGATGAAAATGGCCTCTCGCACAAATTATGCATGGATATTTGGCTTTGGGAAACTTAATGGACGAATTTTCATCAGATGTTGCATTCAAAGCAATGGTTGCTCGGTTGCCCCCTTGCTGAATTGGCTTCTTCTTCTTCTCCTGCCCTTTCTTCTTCTTCTTAGCCACCTGGTTACTAGTATCAATACTTTCACCAAGCAAAGAGGAAGAAGGGGAGGAAGAAACAAACGAGGAAGAAGGCAAAGGGTTAATTTCAGGATCAACTGGAGGTGTACTCGATTGCGGAGAAATCACGACATTTTGAACCAAAGAGGTTGAAAAAAACCATACTGGTAGGCCAATGGTAAATCCTGGAAGGGACAATGTAGCCATATAAGGAGCACCAATATTTCTAAAAGAAGGAAAAGGACTAGGATTCCCTTCAAAAGGGATTCCTTGATCAATGGACTCCAGATTTGTCTCCATATATCTCAACCTAAGATCAACTAAGGAACAAGGATGTTATTCCGAATTCAATTAATTTTAATGATGCTTGGACACAACTTTTCTTTTTTAATTTTAAGAGTTGAGAAAAAGCTAAAGATTACTCTAGTCTCCTTCGACTTTTAATGAGCCTGAAAGGACAAGTGCTCAGATGGACCTTTTCTTTTAAAGAGTCGAAAAGGAACGAAAGTGACTACTTTGGAAAATCTAGACAAAGGGATTACCAAACCAATCACAAAACTGCAATATACACCTTGGTGATCAATTAAAAATAAATTACCAAGGACTTATGTATGGCAGTCAATCTTCCCGAATGCTGTGTTCAGTGCATTGCGATCAATAAGGCGGCAAACTCAGTTTCCTATGGATAAAGGATTTAAGCCTATTGTGGTCTCTCAATATATACACGACAGTACGGGGAGCACAAGTTCGTGCTATCACTTGTCGTATCAAGGAGGAGTCACCCAACCTTCAATGAAAATGATAGCCACTAGTTTTAATGACGACGGAACACGTCACTAGCTTAGACCTCTAGATATGTTGCATTAAGTTCCAAAGCGTTGTTATGTTCATTGAAATTTATTTTAAAGTTGATCTTGTTTAGATTTTTCCTTTCAATGGTTCACCGCGTAATGATGATCTGAAATTCCGAAGATGCAATCTACAATGATAAACAATCTTTGTTTATTTGAGTAATGAAAATCCTAGCTACTAGGGAAAGAAGATAACAGTGCTTTTAAGAAAAGAGCAAAGAGCACACACTAGTGCATTCCCCTAAATCATCTTTTCACACAAAAATAAAAAAAAATACTAAATGCAAATGCATGTATTTGTTTTCGCTTTCCTTAATGTGAAAAATGCTAAAAAGGAAAACTAAATGCAACAAAGATCTGAAATATTTCACTCAAAATGACATTTTTGACAATTTTTTCTTCAAAAGAGAAAGGAAGAATCTAAATGACACTTTCAATTTTGAATAAAAATGCTTTCGACACTTTGAATATAAACAAATCAAACCAAGTACATGAAGAAAAGTTCAATCGATTATCAAGGGAAGGAAGAATTTACGACACTTCTCTTTTCGACAAAAAATGACAATTACGACACTTTTTGTACCAAAGTGAAAAATTGATTTAAACAAATTTTCAACAAAGGATTGTAAATGAGGAAAAAATACACAAAAAATGCACTAATCCTAATGTAATTGAGGCTGATCTAAGTGATGCAAGGAAGTTTCAGTAAAGAGGTACTGTTCATTTGCAGCAAAACAACCAAACAAAACTGAAAATAGGGTCAAAAACCTTCAATTTCTAGATGGAAAAAGAGTTTAGTCAATCATCGCACCTAGGCTTCATAGAACTAAGATGCATCGCACTTACTACACTCGAGAGGTGCTATGCATACTGAGTCACAGTGGAAGACAATGCAATGGTCCAGGGAGTGCAACTGAAATGGGTTTTGGCTCAAATGTGGAGCTGTTTTCAATGAGTTAAGATGGGTTTTGATGAACAATGATGAGCAAAGTATGATGGAATGTCTTGAGAGGTTACTGAGCTACCAAAAGGGCATCTAGATGCGTTTACAAGTCAAATTTTCAATTCATAAACTAAACCAGAGGTTGACTGAAGCAACATTCATCTACTACGCAATTGCAGAGCAAGAGCAGTTCGAAGGCTACTTGGCTGACTTCAGACTCTATCTATAGTTTATCAAATTGAACATAAAACAAACAATAACAACAAACAAACATCTATTCTCTCCCCAGCAGATTCGCCAATTTGTTTATGGGAAAACTAGTATTCCTAAAGAATGCTAGCCCTCTACGTTTGGCAGCTACCCTAGAAACAACAGTTTAAAGAAATTCAATGATTTCTTCTATGTGTAACAGATAAGAGAAAGATAATGGAACAAACCTGGAACTTCCGCTTAATCCCTTGCTTGATCTCTCTCCCCTTTTACAGATCCTACAACTCCTCCCCATAATTAACACGCTTGGAGAGTACCTGCACAAGTACAGCAACAAAGAATCGTCAAAGCATCGTGATCTATTACAACATAAACATTACATAATCAAATATATAATGAAAAAATGATAGCATTCACAAATGATAACATTCACAATTGCACAATCATATGGAAGAAAACTTGAAGAGCTTTATTAATAGAAGGGAGAATTACAACCTAGTTGTCTGATCCAAAATCATCCTCCCAGCTTCAATCCTTCTTCACCTCATGAAATAGCAAGACCACACTCCTCAATTACAAACTATCAGCACTTCCTTGCAATTCACAATATTCTAGCCTTTAGATCTCTTGAAGTGGAGATCCATTTATAGATGTGTGCAAGGGTATGAGTCATCCATGGGGTTCGATTAGTGCCTTTCCACTTGTTACAATGGGTTCCACAAGAGAAGGGATTGGAGATTTCTTAGATCCCTTATTCATCCTTGGTCGAATTGAGAGAGGCAAGTGGCACAGGAGAAGTCTCTAGAAGATTCCATGAGCAACCACCTAGAAAACTGTCACAGAAATTTGTCCATCCTCGCCCATCGCACCGTATAGAAGGCCTAAATAGTATGCATTGCACCCTAACAATGTACCACTCAGTATGCATCGCACTTTTCCAGTGGAGCAGTCAGTATGGTTCAATTTAAGCAATTTCTGGATGGTTTCTCATATGGCACTTTTGGGGAATGATGTATTCAGATGACTATGTTCCTTTAGGGTATTAAACAACTCTTTTAGAGGTTGATGAGCCCTAATACATCGACATATAATTTTTGGGTTGATGTGCCCAAATATGTCTATAACAGGTGGCCACCAATATCCACCTAGGTTAGTCCTCGCCCCTTAGGAAGCGATGGTCCCCATTGCGTTGAGTTCCTCGATGAGATGGGGAACTTCTTCCATACTTGGTCCCTGGTGAGCTACTTGCCTTGGTGTAGGAGTTGGCCAACTTTGACAACCCGATACAATTGGATATTTTTCTGGTGAGTGCTCTTGATTTGTGTGTCCATGATCAGGTCATTTTTGGCATGTTATACGTAGCATGGGTTTAACTCTGTTGGTGTGAGTAGTTCTGCAATGTATGATGTGTCCAGTAATGGTGGAAAGTATGGTCGGAGGCGGTTCACATTTAACATTGGGTGTAGGACAAGGAATGATGGAATTATGAGTTTGAAATCACTGTCCCCTACAAAATTAGTGATGGTGTAAGACTGATATCGAAGTGGGTGAAGCTTGCAGTGGGTCCCAACGAGGCACTGCTTCTGCAAATGTAACCAAACACTGTCACCCACCTAGAACTTGGTTGGAACTTGATGTTGATCATGATGATACAAGTGGATATTGGTGGCCACCCGCCTATTCCACCTAGGCCTCTTTTTAGTTTCATTCGTTTCCTTGTTTATTGCAACATTTACTATTTTTAGCATTTTTCTGGGTCTTAAACTTCTGTAGCAGTTTTGACCCGCTAAACGATGTTTTTTTGAGGTCCACAATAGGCCCATAACCATAGGAAAGGGCCTATCATAAATCTTGTAGTACTCAGAGATATATTTAGTACAAGGTATCATACATGCCAAACAGAGATAATATGACCAAGTTACGACCCCAGGAAGTTGGCTGCCCAACTAACCCCAACGGGGCCCACAAACTCTTGGCGTTCCATCTCCTGGGGTTAGGGTTTTGGATATTTAGGATTTTACCTTGTTGTTCAATAATAAATAGGCTCTTGAGACTGATTGTAGCATAATTTAGAGGCATGTGGCCATCACATCTATTCTCAGAGATAAGCTACCATCACGTGAGCTAGTTTGTTTCCATTATGTTTGTAAGCATATTTCATTATTTTGATATTAACGAAATGAAGTGTTATTTTTGTTGCATCTCTACATTTATGGTTATTTCTATAATTTGTTGTGTTCATATTTAAGTTTAGACAAGTGGTATCAGAGCAGTCTACTCTTTCTTTGTTTTTCTTTGCATGTCCCCAACGAGGTCAGGGTATAAGGTGTTAGGGTTTGAACTGGTTGAACCTTTGCAAGACTAGCCTTGAAAACCCCGACGACCTCCCATGGTGGAAGAAAAGAAAGATGAGGGGGCATGAGATACTACAAAAATACTTCTAGAGGAAGCCCTTGAGTGACAGAGGTGTAGGTTTTAACCCCGTACGGAAATTACCTACGCACGAATTCTTAAAAAAACATAAAGTAAACAATGGCGAGAGCAATAAACATAAAACAAATATACATAGAGATTTTGCACTGGATCCCAAAATAGGGACTACCAAATTTATTTTTCATTATATTCCTTTCAATGTTACAATAAAACCTAATTCATTACCCCTGGATTAGAACATAATAGTAGTTTCATTGAACAGATCTAAAAAATACCATGGACAGAAAACCATCATGCCCAAAACCATGTGCAAAATCCATGCACAAAACCATAGGTAGGTCTGCCTAACTAATATAGGGTCAATTTTTTTCCTAGGGCGTTAACCCCCCCTTGCATACCCCTTGAGAGGGGGCAACCGCCCCACCTCCGATCCCTTTGCTGTGCCCAACGTAATGTATAGGAGGGACTTGTGGCCCCTTAATACCCCCCCCCCCCCCCCCCCCCCCCCCCCCACCACGCATGGGGTAGTCGTGGAAATAATATAACACACACCCAAAATTCTCCCACTTTTTTTTTTCTTTCCACAGGAGAGCTAAGTCATTGGTCCAGCCCTACAACGCCCATTGTTTCTCTACACCAAGAGAACTTCTCAGTGCTCATAGACTTTGTCAATGCATCTGTAGTATTCTTCAAAGTGTCCACCTTTACTAGTAACACCTTTTTTTCCTCAACTATGTCCCTCAAAAAATGATACTGGACATCAATGTGCTTTGTATTTGAATGATAAGCAGGGTTCTTTGCCAAGAAAATTGCACTTTTGCTTTCACAGTCTATCCTGATATCTCACGGTACTAACCCCATACTTGAACACAATCTCTGTAACCAAATTGCTTCCTTGCTTGCATAAGTGGCTGCCATGTATTCTGCCTCTTTAGTTGAAAGTGCCACTACAGACTGTATCTTACTCATCCAACTGACTGTGCCTCCAAATATGTTCCTTCATCGGTTTAGGATCCTGCATATTAAACCTTTGCAGTATTGTCTCGACATACTTTCTCTGGTTTAACTAGAGCTTCCTCTTAGCTCGATCTTTTTTAATTTCCATGCCAAAAATATAGTTTGCAACACTAAGATATTTCATGTTGAACTCCGAGGATAATTGGGTCTTCAAATCTTGGATAATTTCTTTGTCATTTCTAACAAGCATCATATCATCCACATAAAAGACCAGATAAATAACGAGGTCACCAATTAATTTAAAATACACATAGTGACTTGATTTTCTTCTGGTGAAGCCAAGTTCCCATAAAATATATCAAATTTCTGATACCACATCATTGGTGAATGTTCCCATACAGAGAATTTTTTAACTTGCATACCAATTCTTTCTTACCATTCACCGCAAAGCCTTTAGGTGGCTTCATGTAGATATCTTCTTCCAGATCCTCGTGAAGAAATGTTGTCTTCACATCCATATGTTCTACCTCAAAATCAAAATTAGGAACAACAAATAAAAGTAATCTAATAGAAGCTACCTTGGCAACCGGAGAAACAATATCACCAAAATCAATTCCCAGAACTTAGGAATAACCTTTTGCTACCAACCGAGATTCGTATTTCTCCACCTTGCCTTCTGCATTCATATTCTTCTTAAATACCCATTTACTACCAATGGGTTTCCTTCTAGCTGGAGACTCCAACATATCCCAAGCCTCATTTTTATGCAAAGATGCCATTTCATCAACCATGCCCTGTTTCCAAAATTTTCTCTTCTCTGAATCTACTGCTTCCTTGAAAGTTCTAGGATCATCATCATTAATAGATAAAGAAAAATTTGAACAGAAAGCAGCTGGACTATACCTTTTTGGGTGCCTTCTCTCTCAAACTAATCTTCTCACAAGTGGACTTTGTGGCTCTTCATCTTCTGATTCCTCTTCTTCTGTAGAGTTTGATTCCTCCTCCTTTAGGTCAAACTCTATCTTCTCAGGTTCCTTTGGTAGGACTTCATGTTAGTAACATCTTTCACCTCTCTAAACACCACATCAAGGCTATACACAACCTTCCTTGTTTCTGTGTTCCAAATATTATAAACTTTTAATACATCCTTATATCCAATAAAGATGAACCCTTTAGATTTACTATCCAACTTGGTTCTTTTCACCTCTGGAACATGCACATATGTATCACATCCAAATACAACCAAATGTGAAAGAGAGGGTTTCTTACCAGTCCATACATATTGTGGAGTCTTATCCTCCAACATTGATGAAGGTGATCTATTGACAAGGTAACATGCAATCTCCACCGCCTCTGCCCAGAATTCCTGTCCTAACCCAGCACCACTTAGCATCCTTCTTGCCTTTTATATCAATGTCCTCTTCATTCTTTCTGCAACTCCATTTTGCTGAGGTGTGTATGGATTAGTCTTATGGCGTTCCATACTACACTTCTTACATAACTCTTCAAATTCCTTCTTGCAAAATTATCCACCGTTATATGTCCTCAACACCTTTATCTTCTTCTCTATCTGGTTTTCCACCAGAGCGTTAAATCATTTAAACCTATCAAAGACTTTAGATTTCTTCCTGAGTAAATATATCCATGTATTCCTTGATAACTCATCTATAAATGATACATAGTACACAAACTTACCCAGTGATGGAACTGACACAGGTCCAAACACATCACTGTGCACAAGCTGTAATATTTGTTTTGTCCTCTTAGCACCAGAAGGGAAACTCACCCGATTCTACTTCCCATATACACAATTTTCACTGAAATCAAAATCCAAAGAGAAATTAGACATACATTCTACCATACCATTACCATGAAGTATTCAAAGGCCCTTCTCTCCAATATGTCCAAGCCTTTGATGCATAACATGGTCTTTTGTCTAGAGGCCACTAGATTTTTTGCTCCTTTTTCAGGAACCAAAGAACTGGTGCACCTATCAATAACAGTGCTAACCTAAAGCTTGTACAAAGTTACAACCCAAACTCCCTACATCAATACCGGTGCTCCTTGAACCATCTTGGAGGTATCTTTCTCGAACACTGTTTTTACACCTGCATCATCCAGCTTGCTTATAGAAATCAGATTTCTAGGCAATGCAGGAATATGCAGAACACCTAGAAGTGTTCTAATCCTTCACCTTGCAACTTCAACTTAAATTTTCCATGAACAATGATTCTAGCCTTCCTATCATCCCCTAAGAAGACATCACCACCATAATATTTCTCATACTCGCAACCACTCTATATGGGGAGTGAAGTGAAAGGATACACCCAAATCAATAAACCATGCCTCATGATCTACATTTGTACTTGAAGAAAAAGCCAAGTACACATCCCCACCTTCATCTGAGGTGATTTTCACCTCTGCAGAAGGATAATCCTCAAATCCATTTCCTTTCTTAGGAGCTTTCGATTTACAGTCCCTTTTGAAGTGCCCTTCATTTCCGCATTTCCAACACACCTTTACAAGTTTTCCTTGAGATTTAGATATCCCACTCAAGGACTTATTTTTGTTTATGTTCTAGGATTGTCCTCGTACAGACAAGGCATCACCATTTTGGCCCTCCATATTTTTCTGTCTCATCTCCTTTGACAAGAAGAATGAGACTTTTTCATCAAACTGCAAGGAAGTTGCATTGCTACCTATCACAACAACCAAACTATCCCACGAATCTGGTAGAGAACATAACAAACTAATGCACTTATCTTCATCTGAAATTTTAATATCAATATATAATAACTGGCTTACCACAGTATTAAAGGCGTTCATATGCTTTGTCACTGAGTCTCCATCTTTGATCCTCATGTTATACAAGTTTTTCCGTAGGAACAATTTATTCACTAGAGACTTAGATTGGTACAAAGTCCCTAACTTGTCCCACAAAGCCATTTCTGAGGCTTCCCTTGATACATTCGGCAATACGGAATCTGAGACACACAATCATATTGTGCTCTTTTCCTTACTATCTAACTTTTCCTAGCCTTCAACCAATATTTTCGTTGGTTTAATAGCCAGATCTACTGCGATCCACTGATCTTTATCCACTAGGAGATCCTCCAACTTGAGTTTCCACAACTGAAAACTCTGACCATTAAATTTATTGATCTCTGTATTTCCACTACTTGCCATCTTCTTTCACCACAAGAAATGGTCCTGTAGATCTCCCACTGAACAGGGTCTACCACATGCCCGAGCAAAACCCTCAGCAGCCAAGGCATCCCCTTGAAGCCAAAACAACTCTGATACCAACTGTGGGTTTAACCCTTTCCAAAAATTACTTGCATAAGAATTCTAAAAAAAACAGAAAACAAACAATGGTGAGAGCATAAAACATAAAACAAATATAAACACAATTTTTCCCTTGGATCCCAAAACCGAGATTACTAGATTGATTTTTCATTATATTCCTTTAAATGTTACAATACATATATATATACATGTCGAAGCATCCATTATCCCTGGATTAGAACATAATGTAGTTCCCTTGACCAGATCTTCAAAATACCATGGACAGAAAACCATCATGCTCAAAACCATGTGTGAAATCCATGTACAAAACCGTAGGTAGGTCCCCATAAAATGTATCAAATAATTGATACCACACCATTGGTGAATGTTCCCATACAGAGAATTTTTTAACTTGCATACTAATTCTTTCTTACCATTCAGTGCAAAGCCTTCAGGTTGCTTCATGTAGATCTCTTCTTCTAGATCCTCGTGAAGAAATGTTGTCTTCACATCTATCTGTTCTACCTCTAAATCAAAATCAACAACAATAGATAAAATTAATCTAAAAGAAGCTACCTTGGCAACAGGAGAAAAAATATCACCAGAATCAATTCCTAGAACTTGGGAATAACCTTTTGCTACCAACCAAGATTTGTATTTCTCCACCTTGCCTTCTACATTCATCATCTTCTTAAACACCCATTTACTACCAATGGGTTTCCTTCTAGCTGGAGACTCCAACAGATCCCAAGCCTCATTTTTATGCAAAGATGCCATTTCATCAACCATGCCCTCTTTCCAAAATTTTCTCTTCTCTGAATCTATTGCTTCCTTGAAAGTTCTAGGATCATCATCATTAATAGATAAAGCAAAATTTGAACAGAAAGCAGCTGGACTATACCTTTCTGGGTGCCTTCTTTCTCGAACTAATTTTCTCAGAAGTGGACGTTGTGGCTCTTCATCTTCTGATTCCTCTTCTTTTGTAGTGTTTGATTCCCCCTCCTTTAGCTCAAACTCTATCTTCTCATGTTCCTTTGATAGGACTTCATGTTTAATAATATCTTTCACCTCTCTAAACACCACATCAAGGCTATACACAACCTTCCTTGTTTCTGTGTTCCAAATCTTATAACCTTTTAAGACATCCTTATATCCTATAAAGATGCGCCTTTTAGATTTACTACCCAACTTGGTTCTTTTCTCCTCTGGAACATGCACATATGTATCACATCCAAATACAATCAGATGTGAAAGAGAGGGTTTCTTACCAGTCCATACATATTGTGGAGTCTTATCCTCCAAAATTGATGAAGGTGATCTATTGACTAGGTAACATGCAATCTCCACCGCCTCTGCCCATAATTTCTATCCTAACCCAGCACCACTGTGCATCCTTCTTGCCTTTTCCATCAATGTCCCATTTTTGGGTAGAGGATCCCCCCACAACATGTTTTTGGGGCTTAAAGCCCGAGTTTTAGTCAATGTAATGTAAAGACTCCGTGAAGTACGGGTGCAAAGCGTGAAAAGTCTAGGATAAGTCATAGGGTTGTTCACCCTAAAATAATGTAATTTAATGTAAAGTTGTGTCGGCCTACCCATGGTCCGCGGACCATGGAATTGTATAAATAGAGTGAGGCTCTAAGTGTAAAGATAGTTTTTGTGGAGGAAGCAAGTAATAGATAGATGCGAAGGCATGGTTAGAGGATAGAAGTGGATCTGAAGTGTATTGGGTCATAGTTGTAGGAAGAGGCTCCACAGCTGAGTGCGCAGAGGCCTAGTAGAGTCCGCATTTGAGTGCGCAGACCCTTGCCGATGAGTGCGTAGGGCGGAGTTGGGTCTATAATTGAACTAAACTTGAGAAGGATTGTTAATAAAGATAAGTTTGATTCAGAATATTATGCATCTATAGTTATGTTTATCTTTATGCATTTATATTGTTTTTGATTACGCACACTTACTTGAAAGCTGAATAAGCAATAAGAATATTGGGTCCGCACAAACTAAGTCAAAGAACTAATATAATAGTGCAGTAAGGATCGAGATCAGGGTAGTACTGTATTCGCACACTTATAGAGGTGTGCACAGGCTGCTGCGCCGAGCAGCGAAGCACACAGGTTCAGACCACGAACCTCCAAAATCTTCATTAATACATCCCTAGGGTGTGGAAACCTAGTTCCAACACCCTCCCGTACTACTTTGGGTGAGACCTCAGTCCGCGCTTTGCGAATTGTTTCCGAAAGGGCCAGTAGTACTAGGATTTGCTTGGCTAAATCACTTCTGAACCTGGGTCCCTACGTAGCCAACGAATGGTTCTGTTTCTGGGACCGGGATCTGCCTAAGGGATGTCTGATGTCGTTCCAATGGAACCCAAGAAAGAAGGAAATCAAAGAGTGGTTGGAAAAGAAGATTCATGAGTTTCTGACATAGGAAAACAGAACTCCGCAAGTATCTGAAGAAAAGTGGCTGGATCATTATGTGTATACGAAAATCCACAAAATTTTCTTTGCATCCTTTCCATCTGAGCTATATGAGTGGATCACGAAGTTAGCCGATAGCCGGGGCAGGTGTAGGCTTGACAAACCAATAGTGTAGACTCCAGAATTAGTGCGCAGACTAGAGGCATCAGAAGATAAGATCGCGCGAGCTGTGGACCATTGGATAGATTGGATAATAGGGGGATTTATCACTGTGTTTACGAAATACATGAATGTGAGCTACAATGAAGTAGAACAACACTTTCTCAAAGGACCGTGAGGTAAGTATATTAAGTCTTTAAACACTTAGATTAAGATGGTATTGTGTGAAAAGAGGGTCATGCGAATACATTAATGTTTGGGACAACGTGGAGTGGAAAGATCTACCAAAGTAGTGAAGAGTTAGAAAATAGTCCCTTAATTTCACCTTTGCAAGAGAGTAAGGAAGAGCTCACTAGGAATAACAGAGATAACAAAGATCCAAAATGCATTGAACAGGGAATTTAGCTGGCCAAAATCAGAGACACAGTCAATCATCAGGTTTAAAGAGATCGCGATGCTCCCGGGCGAGACTCCCTGGGATCTGGATCAACGACTAAAGAGTATGATCTGCGAATCCAATGTGACGCCGTTGGAAGGACAACATTGCGCATGGTTTGTGGCATCTCTGACACTGCACTTGAGGACAACGCTATCACAACAGAAAATTTCCACCCAGGCTGAAGCATTGGAAATGGCGATGAGGTTACATGAGACCTCGATACAAGACCCTGGGTTGGGAGTTCAGAAAATCCACGTGTAACTACAGAATCTATGCCTGGAAATGAAAGTTTGAAGTAGGATAGGGCACCATGGATAGAGGCGTGCGAGGAAGTATGGTGCATAAAATGCAAAGTCCAGGGCCATGACAAGGATATCTATCCAGTGTTCGCGAAGTACTTGGCAGGAGGGGGTCCAATGTCATTAAGACCAGAGGCACAGGCAGGACTAAGTGTGACACCTGCATTATGGTGTGCGGTCTGTCAGATAGAAGGAAAACACACGATGGATAAATTTCATTTGTTGTAGAAGTATAAACAGACACCCCAACAATTGTTTTGTAATTTCTACAGGTCGGTAGGCCACGACGACTGCACTTGTCGTAGCTGTGAGCTAATGATGGATCGGACCCCAGCCTATAGGATGCAGACAAAAATGCGACCCTCGACCCTGTTGCGGCAATGGCGTGCGCTAGATTTCAGGGGCGAGGTCGAGGACAAGGAGGAATGGGACCAGGATGGGGCTGCGGATAGTTAATTTGTTACAATTGCAGAGGAACAAGGCACTATGCCCGCGATTGTACAAACCCGACAAGGATATCCTATTTTTACTGTGTTTAGTTTGATCATGAAACAATATATTGTCCTACGTTGATCACACAGATGCATGAAAAAGGGGTATTCCAGCCTCCTTCGACTCAAAATATACAAATGATGAGGTCTGAACTGCGCGAAGAAGATCCAAACGTGAACATGATGCTCAGAAGTGGTGCGACCATGGGGGAGGATAAGGGGAAGTAGCCCAAGGAAGATACATGGGTTCGCAAGGCTCCTGTAAAGGAACTTGAGTTTGACTTAGAACGCGCAAAGGAGACATTAATGGAAGCTAAGAAGAGCTTCACGGAGGCCTCTACTTAAGGTATTAAGGATCAACCAGAGATGGGAATGGATCCTTCCATGCTCACTACCTTTTTGGAGACATGCATGAAAATGCTGTGCAACAATGAGGAAATTAAGGGACTACAGGAGTTGATCAGTAGGTACGCGGGGTCAGGAGAACCGTGCGTAGTCTGGAAATCAGGGAAGCATGCCTTGTGCACCGGAAGGGAAATGAGATTGAGTGTGCAGATTGGTGAGTATGAAATGGATCAGGTAATCCAAGGTCTAGGTTCAGGCACGAATGTATTACTAAAGCAAACATGGGACCGTATGGGTAGGCCCATGTTACAGTGGTCCCCTTTACAACTATGAATGGCGAACCAACAGAAGATTTTTCCTATGGGCAGGTTGCAAGGAGTAACAGTTGATATTGAAGGCACAAGAACATAGCCAATTTTGAAGTGATAGAGATTGTGGATGACAACAATCTCTATCTCACATTGTTAGGAATAGACTGGGCCACCGATACGAACGGAGTCATCAACCTAAAGAAGCGGAAGATGATATTCGAGAAAAAGTCACTACGCGTAGTAGTACCACTAGACCACATCGAAGGAGTGCGCTACACTGAACCAGTGCGTGATGATGAGCTGGCTTGTATTTACAAGATAAGTGCATGAGACTAGGATTAGGTGAATCCAATTGTAGATAGGAGAATCTCGTGGGAGTGCGAAAGATCTTTCGGATTCAGATGAAGAAGTAGAACGATGGCAGAATTGGTTGCACGAAGTGACAACACTGAACTGCAACATGATGGTTAGATCACTGCGTTGTGTGACAACAGAGGCAAGGGAATTGCCGACATATGATGGATTGACAACAATGGATGAATTCTTGAGCAAATTTGAAAGCACAGTACCTGAACGACAGTGGTTCGATGCGTTGAAATGGGAACTGTGCGCAAGACCTACACAATGGTGGGGTACACATCAAGAAAACTTTGAATATTGGCATGGATATAGAAGGATGATGCGCTTGCGGTTTGGAAGCCCCCAGCTTCGAACGAGAGTCGAGCAGCCAGGACGAAGCAGCTTGCGCACCCACCTGTGTCGATGGGTATAGATGTCTGCTGTGTAGTCCACACAAACACACCCCAAACTAAGGATAAAAAATCAGAACATGATGCAGTAGCAGGAAAAGCGATGTGCACCAAAAACGTTCCATGTAGAAGCATTCAAGAAGATATGCGGAATCTTGAACAGGGTTCACCAGGCGAGACAAACTGATTGGAACCTGTGCGTACGAGCAGTCCGATGGGCCTCTAGGGCCATGTACAAAAACCTGAGTGTGGAGATGATCCCGAAGCTGACGAGCGGAGTCGAGGCCATAGTTTCGGAAGGAAGGAATCCTCACGTAGTAGCTCCCACAGTTGGGACAGTCCGCGAGGACCCGGACAAAGGAATTATGCAGTTACAGGAAGCCATTCGGTGAGGGAACCTTAAACTTCGCGAACTCGAAGAAGATCGGGTATGGTTGAGGAAGAAAAGCATGTTAATGGATGCAGAAATCAACAAACTGGAAATTGAAATCATGCAAGCATGTTGCACCGAGAAACTAAGAATGACAAGACAAGATATGAGCAGGCATACTGCTACATTAGAAGATAGGCACCGAGAATTTGTGGCTCTGCTACCATGGTTGCGACTGCACCTTACCAAACAAAGTAACCAGGGGAGCGCACCACATAAGGAAGAACGCGAGGTGTTGATTGTCACGAGGGTAATTGAGGAGTGCCCACGGATCGGGCTGGAAGGTAAATTGAAGCCTCGCACATCTGGTGCGACCACCTGACTATCCGTAGGGAGAAAAGTCTTAGTGCTCCAAGCAGTTGAAAGAGAGCGTGGGACTATAAATGAGTTTTTCGGGGAGCTGCACAACAAGGAGGTTGCGCACAGGATCAATATGCCACAAGGGTCATGCCCACGCATAGGGGGCTATACTGCCGTGCGGATAGGCTGGGAGGTGACCGTTGGTGTCACTATTCATAACAAGATGTCCATTTTAAGGTAATGAGGAGCAGGCAGTGGGCAATTAAGACACAAATTCAGAACCAGATTTGGGACGATCCACCGCCAATCTCGTATTAATGAGACGAATGAGGGGGGAACGGTAGAATTTGAATTCAAAAAGCCCTATAAATCATAGGTTGTTGTCCACCAAACAAGCTTTGGTGTTTTTAGAATTCAGTTGTTGCACTATTAATTGGTTATGGACCTTACGAATTTGTAGGCTTTGAGAGAAAGTTTAGTGTTTGAGACATTGTTGAAGGATATGCAGGACTTCCTGAATAGAATGATGTCGACAACTGAGGGAGCCATGCAGATCCCTATGCCGCCGGTGGGGGATGCACCAAAAATTCCAAAATCACCTTGGACGCCGAGGCCAAAAAAGGATCCACAAGTAGCAGGACCGGTCCGTATGTCTTCGCGAAATCCGTGGTTTGGTAAACTGTCTATGGAAGACAAGGGAAAGACTGTTAATCTTGAGACAGATACTGAGGAGGATCTCCAGGCATTTGTAGAAGAGATTGAGGCAGATGAAGAAATGGAGGAAGACATTCAGCCAGTGCGCGCTGCAGCAAAACTGTCCAAGTATGTCCCCCCGTGGAAAGGGAGAGTAAAAGTACCCAAATATTTGGATGCCATTAAGAGCGCACTCCAAACCCTGCTCCTCCTGGAGTGAATTCTGTTTGAAGGTTCGATTTTGGGCCGCGTGCCCATGATGAAATTTGAAGATTTGGATCTCGCAGACAGCGAAAAGTTCCCACATTTGGAGACTAGCCAACTCATGAAACAGAGCAAGGAGGGGTCGGTTATAGCGTTAGAGCCACAAAAATGGCTGCGCGGTGTGGAAGAGGCCAGGCTACTCCACCTCCTATGGATTCCACACTTTCACCGAGCACCGATCACGATCTTTGTCATCAGGAAACTACTTTCCCTTGTGCACGATGGGTACTTGTGGCTGGAGGAGCCTATTCCCATCATGGCGAAGCTTATTCATATGATTTCTTGGCTTCCCTGTACAGGAAGGGACCTCACGGAAATAGCTGGAAAAAGCGGAGATTTGGCCCTTGCAGAGGCCATGAAGAAGAAATACAAGTTGGAGAAAAAGCAGAGGGGCTGCGTAATTAGTAGCATTCAAGACAAAGGGGTGTGCGTAGCCAACTAGCTGCTGGTAGGAAAAATGATGAGAAAATTCCACGGCAACGAGGTACCATCGACGGTCATCGCGCTGGCTGAACAATGCGCAGAGGGGGTACAATTCAACTGGGTGCGGTTCCTTTGCGAGGAGTTTCTGACGAACTGCAAGGAGGCCCATGAGCAGGGTAAGACCTTCCACTACACATGGTTGCTATTGTCCATCTTGTTGGTGGCAAGGGAATTGCCTGAGGACAGTCAGTTTCCTCCTCTTGAACAGGACTTACCAGAGGCGGCAAAATACGTGTCACTCTGGGTGACAAAGGACGCCACGTGAATCCGCAAGACCAAGATCTTCTAGATACTCATGGAGGCAAGCATCCAAATGTGGATCAACAAAAGATTGCGCCTATCCTCCATGGTGTACGATAGTCTGCGAAGCTTTGTAGACTTTAAGGTGGATATGCACAATGTGTATATCAAGGCATAGAAGGATCCAGATCAGAATTGGACCAAACTCCCTTTCATCACGATTGATGACGCTGTTTTCGCTGTGCTCGAATCATGGCCACTCGAGTGGCGTGACCTAGATCTAGTAGTGCGCGATGAGACAATGATAAAAAAATAGAATGATATCACCAAGCTGCTAGCACAACAGAAGCACAACGAGCAGTTCGTCGAGGAGGTAAGGGCTTCCTGTGAGGCAGTGAAGGCCGCTGCAGAGCAGACCAAGGCTGTTGAAGAAGTACTAGCAACACTAGCAATTGGGGCCACCACGATGCAGGAGGAAAGAGGCCTGGAACTGACCACAGGATAGGGGACGTACGACACAGCGGAAGGCGTAGACCCAAGCACGACATCTACACAACTGAAACAGCCGCATGGTATGGAACGAATAGGGCCATGGAAGAAGACCAAGGCTTCCAAACTGGATGGTGAACCTGTTACACTGACAGAGGGTGACGTATATGACATTGGTGACACAGTTCCCGAGTTCACCAGGGAAGCAACCCAGGAAGTAATAACGGAACAGTAGAATGTGTTGGGGGCCTTCAGGGCACAACTGCATGGACTTCAGGTGCAGCCCCCACAAGAAGAAATGGTAGCCACCTACCATGCCGCATGTAGGTCAGCAACAGAGAAGTTGTTGCGGGTCAAAATGGCTAACACCATTGTGCTTCCGGAAGGAGCACTGACCGTAGACAGCATGGATGATAGAGCCGCAGTGGGCCAGATGAAGGGACTTGGCCTAAACTTGGTTGCCCTTCCGCGGGAGATATTATACTAGCTACAAGACGGACCGACAATAGAACTCTGCACTAGGGAAGGACGCGAAGTGTAAATGCTTAGTGAACAACAAATCAACATCGAGCAACTTAGCCTACAATGCGATGAAGTGCTGGCGCAAAATCAAAAGTTGGATCAGATAGTAGAGGAAGCATGTCGTCGTGCCCCAGAACTCGAAATTGTGAAAAACCTACCAATAGGAGTGCGGATTCAAAAATTGGCCAGAGGATTCCGCGAGGCAACGGAGGAAGCAATGAGGATCCAACTGGAACTCAACCTTCAGATTGCTGAACTGCAATTAAAGGTGCAGTCATTCACGCCCCCAGAAGTTCAGGAACAGCGCGCTGGCGCTATCCAAAAGGGGCTGGAGGAAATAGGGCAGGCAATACAGAACTATACAACAATGTTGGAAGAATCCTTCACGGTCCTTACTTCCCTACAGGAGGACCCCACCATACAGCTCTTGGAAACAGAGGCGCGAGAGCTTCAAATGCAATATGATAGTGTGCGCGGGATGGTGCAGACAATGGTCCTGACCCAGTGGCTCACGAAGCTACAACAGGTGAAGGCATTGAAGGAACAAGTGGATGCCACGCGCCAAAAAGAGGCAGTACTTAAAGCATAAGTCCAGCCTTAGATTGATGAGGCCTTCCTCATCACTACCAACATTGAAGGAAAGCTCACGTAGATGAAAGTGATGCATGCTTTAAGACATGGATTTTCACCTGATAGCGAGCATTCAACTGAGCAAGTAGAGCAGATCTAGCAGATGGTAGAGTAGTGCGCTGCGGACCTTTGCGCAACCCAGACACAGTTGGAAGGGCTCCGTGCCAAGATCGCCACATAGTGACTTGGGACAAGTCACGATGATTGTGTTGGGGGCCTGTTGGGCAACGGATCCCCCCACAACACGTTTTTGGGGCTTAAAGCCCGAGTTTTGGTCAATGTAATGTAAAGACTCCATGAAGTATGGGAGCGGAGTGCGAAAGTATAGGATGAGTCATAGGGTTGTTCACCCTAAAATAATGTAATTTAATGTAAAGGTGTTGGCCTACCCATGGTCCGCGGACCATGGGATTGTATAAATAGAGCGAGGCTATAAGTGCAAAGATATTTTTTGTGGAGGAAGCAAGTAATAGATAGATGCGAAGGCATGGTTAGAGGATAGAAGTGGATCTAAACTGTATTGGGTTGTAGTAGTAAGAAGAGGCTCTGCAGTTGAGTGCGCAGAGGCCTAGTAGAGTCAGCCGCTGAGTGCGCGGACCCTTGCAGCTGAGTGCGCAGGGAGGAGTCGGGTTTGTAATTGAAATGAACTTTAGAAGGATTGATAATAAATATAAGTTTGATTCAGAATATTGTGCATCTATGGTTATGTTTATCTTTATGAATTTATATTGTTTTTGAATACCCGCACTTACTTGAAAGTTGAATAATGAATAAGAATATTGAGCCCACACAAACTAAGTCAAAGAACTAATATAATAGCGCAGTAAGGATCGAGATTAGGGTAGTACTGCATTTGCGTCCTTATAGAGGTGCACATAGGCTACTGTGCGGAGCAGTGCAAGCGTGCAGGTTCGGACCACAAACCTCCAGAACCTTCATCAAGACATCCCTAGGGCACAGAAACCTAGTTCCAGCAACCTCCCATTCTACTTTGGGTGACACCTCAGTCAATGCTTTGTGGACTATTGCTGAAAGGGCCAGTAGTATCGGGATCTGCTTGGCTAAATCACTTTTGAACATGGGTCAGGCCCCACGTAGCCAACACCTGTTCATTCTGTCTGCAACTCCATTTTGCTGAGGTGTGTATGGAGTAGTCTTATGGCATTCTATACCACACTTCTCACATAACTCTTCAAATTTATTCTTGCAAAATTATCCACCATTATCTGTCCTCAACACCTTTATCTTCTTCTCTATCTAGTTTTCCACCAGAGCCTTAAGTCACTTAAACTTATCAAAGACTTTAGATTTCTTCCTGAGTAAATATATCCATGTATTCCTTGATAACTCATCTATAAATGATACATAGTACACAGACTTACCTAGTGATGGAACCGACACCAGAGGGGAAACTCACCCAAGCTCTAATATTTGTTTCATCCTCTTAGCACCAGAGGGGAAACTCACCCAATTCTACTTCCCATATACACAATTTTCACTAAAATCAAAATCCAAAGAGAAATTAGACATACGTTCTACCATACCATTACCATTAAGTATTCAAAGGCCCTTCTCTCCAATATGTCGAAGCCTTTGATGCATAACATGGTCTTTTGTCTAGAGGCCACTAGATTTTTTGCTCCTTTTTCAGGAACCACATAACTGGTGCACCTATCAATAACAGTGCTAACCTGAAGCTTGTACAAAATTACAACTCAAAATCCCTACATCAATACAAGTGCTCCTCGAACCATCTTGGAGGTATCTTTCTCGAACACTATTTTTACACCTACATCATCCAACTTGCTTACAAAAATCAAATTTCTAGCCAATGCAGGAATATGCAGAACACCTAGAAGTGTTCTAATCCTTCACCTTGCAACTTCAACTTAAATTTTCCATGACCAATGATTCTAGCCTTCCTATCATCCCCTAAGAAGAGATCACCACCATAATATTTCTCATACTCGTAGAACCACTGTATATGGGGAGTGAAGTGAAAGGATGCACCTGAGTCAATAAACCATGCTTTATTATCTAAATGTGTACTTGAAGAAGAAGCTAAGTACACCTCCCCACCTTCATCTGAGGTGGTTTTCATCTTTGCAGAAGGAGAATCATCAAATCCATTTCCTTTCTCAGGAGCTTTAGATTTACAGTCCCTTTTGAAGTGCCCTTCATTTCCGCATTTCCAACACACATTTACAAGTTTTCTTGGAGATTTAGATCTCCCACTCAAGGACTTATTTTTGTTTCTATTCTAGGACCATCCTTCTACATACAAGGCATCACCATTTTGGCCTTCCATATTTTTCTGTCTCATCTCCTTTGACAAGAAGGATGCGACTATTTCATCAAACTGCAAGGAAGTTGCATTGCTACCTATTGCAACAACCAAACTATCCCATGAATCTGGTAGAGAACACAATAAACTGATGCACTTATCTTCATATGAAATTTTAATATCAATAGATAATAACTAGCTTACCACAGTATTAAAGGCGTTCAAATGCTCTGTCACCGAGCTTCCATCTTTGATCCTCAGGTTATACAGGTTTTTCTGTAGCAACAATTTATTCACTAGAGACTTAGATTGGTAAAAAGTCCCTAACTTGTCCCATAAATCCATCGCCGAGGCTTCCCTTGATATATTCAAAAATACGAAATTTGAGGCACACAATCATATTGTGCTCTTTTCCTTACGATCTAACTTTTCCCAGCCTTCAACTGACATTTTCGTTGGTTTAATAGCTGTATCTACTACAATCCACTGATATTTATCCACTAGTAGATCCTCCATATTGAGTTTCCACAACTAAAAACTCTGACCATTAAATTTATCGATCTCTATCTTTCCATTGCTTGCCATCTTCTTTACCACAAGAATCGATCCTTTAGATCTCCCACTGAACAGGGTCTACCACATGCCTGAGAAAAACCCCTCAGCAGCAAAGGAATCCCCTTAAAGAGAAAAAAACTTTGATAGCAAATGTGGGTTTTAACCCCTTACAGAAATTACCTACATAATAATTCTAAAAAAAACATAAAATAAACAATGGCGAGAGCATAAAACATAAAGCAAATATAAACAGAAATTTTCCCTTGGATCTCAAAATCGAGATTACCAGATTGATTTTCCATTATATTCCTTTAAATGTTACAATACACACACACACACACACACACACACACACACACACACATATATACATGTCAAAGCATCCATTAACCCTGAATTAGAACATAACCATAGTTACCTTGACCAGATCTTCAAAATACCATGGACAGAAAACCATCATGCCCAAAACCATATGCGAAATCCATGTACAAAACCACAGGTAGGTCCGCCCACCTAATATAGTGTCCAATATTTTTTCCCAAGGCGCTGCCCCAGACACTATGCAGGGGAACTATCACCCCCTTGCTTACCCCCAAACTGGGGGGCAACCACCCCCCTACTGCGCCCGACGCAATGTACAGGAGATTATACTGCCCCCCTTATAACCCCCCTGGAAATGGGGTAGTAGTAGAAATAATATAACACACACCCAACAAGAGGAACACAATGATGGATAACTTTGCCTAGATTCTTTGACGACTAACCACAGGGGGCACATATTCATCCAAAAACCACTCTGGAGGTGCCACAAATTTTAAGATACAATTTAACTTCAATATTACTATATTTGAGGTCTAGATAGCAGTAGAAGCCATAGATAAATGGTTAAATTTGTTGGAAGGATATTTTTCAGTTCATGACTTTTCCAATTAGGAAAATATTACTTTTTTCACTTCTCAAAGCTGCCCAACACATCAAGGACTGGTGGGAAGCCTACTGTGAACAAAAGGACGAGAGAGAATCCTCACTGTTTCCAACTGCACCCACTAGGGATTCTTTCCGAGATGCCTTCAAGGAGCAACATTACCCTGTCGATAGCTATGAAGATAAATACACATGGATGACACTACAGTAGGGAAGGGACCAAGATGTGCCAAATTTCACAAATTTTTCCCATACTTTTTGTACGAAGCTGGGTATCAAGGATTCTGAGCTGAATTTGTTACTTAAGTACCAAAACTTTCTACACAAGTACATCTAGGACAATATGGAGTTCCTGGACATCTCCTCACTCAACAAGACATATCGATACGTTGTCAAGATTAAGCAGAAGTTTTAACAAAAGAAGCGAGACTTTGGATCTTTGAATTCGAAGCAATGAAAATGTGCCCCCAAACCACATAGCAAAGGACAAAGCCAAGGTAGGGAAACCCAGGATAACTTGCAGAAGCCAGAAGCAAAGAATGGCACCACAAATATGTAGAAGGACACAGGAAAATGGTGTGAGTTCCATAAATGATCTAATCTCAATAGTAGTGAGTTTCGAGCCAAGCAGTCACTGGTGGTTGAGTTGAAGGCTTCTGAATTAGATGCATGTTCCAACTCTGAGTTGGAACCTAACAACAGGAATGAAAAATAGAAGCAGATCATTGACATGAAGCCTAGGGCCACTGTGGATACTAGCAAGATCCATAAGAATGAGCCTTAAGATCCAGAGGAGGGGGGACACCTCTTCCACTCACGAATGTTGGTGAAGGGTTCTCTGCTACAGTTGATTGTCGACAATGAGAGTCAAAATAAACTCATTTCAATAGAGGTCATGAAGCAGATGGGCCTCTTGACTACAACACATTCACAACCATACAACAGCAGGTGTCTTCACTAGTGATGTTAGGAACGGGTCCCCTGGAGCCCGTTTTGGGGTTAAAATCCCATATTTTTGTATAAATAATGTAAAGTCTCCACGTTTTGTGGTCGAAGAGCATGAAGATGTAAATAGTTATAAAGGGATTTTGCCCTTTTTTTATGTAAGTCATGTCAGCTTTAGGAGATCTACCCATGGTCTGCGAACCATGGGATTGTATAAAAAGAAGTCTCAAAAGAGTCTTTTAGGAAGGAAGTTGATCATAGAGTTTGTAATCGGTCTGTGAAGAGCTAAGAGTGAAGAGTCTTAGTGTAGGAAAGAGGCTCTGTAGTTTTGTGCACAGAGGCCTAGGGTAGCAGTCCACAGCTGAGTGCATGGACCCCTGTAGCTGTGTGGCCAGGATAGTTAGAGTCTATATAGAAGATCTAAATTATCAATATAGAGAGTTATTATGGAGTTACCTGTGTATGAGCTATTTTAATTCTGTTATAAATATATTCAATTATGCTGTGGTGAATACTGAGTTTATGTTTTAATGTTGTATTAATGCACAAATCTATATGGTTCTCCTTGTTATATGAACGCAAGTAGGAATATCTATTTATGTGAAGATAATCACAATGCTTGTTAAATTTATCCAATACTTAATATAATCTGGGTACATACAGTGGTAAGAGTAATTACAAAAGCGCATGTGTTTGAATCGCCTAGTTAGGGTAAGTGAAGGATGATCGTAGACCTTTGTGGAGGTCTAGAGGACAAATAAGAGAAGTATATTGATAAGCCATAAAGGGCTTATTGATTTGTCTGAAGGCAGTTTAAGGTATACAACGACATCGCTACCATCTCAGGGTGAAGAAAATTGTTTCCTACATCCCCCCATATTGCTTCAAGTGAGACTTCAGTCCACACTCCACGGATTGATGCCGAAAGGGCCAGTAGTGTAGGCATTTACTTGGATGAATAATGCTAAACCTGGGTTAGGGCCCATCAAGCCAACAAATGATTCAGTTTCTGGGATTTGGATCTGCATAAGAGATGTGTGATGTGGCATCATTGGAATCCAACTATGAAAGAGATTAAATTCTGGTTGGATAGAAAGATCCATGAATTCGCGGCTCAAGAGAACATGAATACACGATTGATGAAAGAATAGTGGTTCGACAGATATCTGTACACAGAGATACACGAAATATTTTCTGTTCCTTCCCAGTTGAATTATACGTGTGGATCAAAAAAATGGTAGATGGCCAAGGAAGGTGGACGCTTGATAGTTCGATAGTTTGGACCCTAGAGGTAGTGCAGAGATTAGAAGCCTCTGAAGATAAGATCACACGCGCTCTCGATCATTGGCTTGATCATATCATAAAGTGATTTGTGACAAAGTTCTCGATACTTTAGTCAGCTACAGGGAAGCAGAGCTACGCTTCTTCAAGTGACTGCGAGGTAAGTATTTAAGGTCTTTAAATACTTGGATTAAGATGCTCTTGTGTGAAAAGAGGTTATGCAGTTACCATGATGTTTGGGGCTACACGAAGTGGAAATACCTTCAGGAACAGAGGGAAAATAGGCCCTGAATATAGCCCGCTGACTGAACCTCCTCAGAGTGATGACAATGAAGCAGCACAGGGTTCTTTGCAGAGCGCTGTTCAGTTGATAAGACAAGGGTTCCCACAAATACCCCATCCACCCACAACACCTCCTTGTTCACCTCCACCATTGCCATCTCCACCACCGTTCAATATGGAGAATTCAGTAAAGCTACCTGTGTTCAAGGATTTGGGAAATGAGGATCCATACTAGTTTTGGTTCGTCGCAAAGGCTATATGTTAAGCTCAAGGTATCATATATGATCAAATGAAGAAATAAACATTGGTTAGTGCTTTGCAGGAATGCACGCTAACATGGTACATTAAGTACTACACTAATAACCCAACATTTGCGTTCGCAGATATTTAGACTGCGCTGAATAAGGAATTCATTAGACCTAAGTCTGAAGCGCAGTCAATTGTGGGATTCAAAGGGATCACGATGAAGCCTGGCGAGCCACCCTGGGATATGGATCAGAGATTGAAAGGCACAATCCGTGAAGCTAACATGAATATGACAGATGGGCAACATCGTTAATGGTTTGTGGATTTGCTTCTGCCTCATCTAAGGGTTGCACTGTCACAACAAAAGATTGGGACCTAGGCGGAATCTATAGAAATTATGATGAGACTGCATGAGGCACTGATGCAAGATGCTAATTTAGGAATTCAACAGATTCACACGCATTTGAAAAATATTTTCCTAGAATTACAAAGTCTGGAGAATGATAGAAAAGTTTAGCCAGAGGTGCGTGAAGAAGTTTGGTGCCTAAAATGCAAGGGTCACGGACATGACAAAGATCACTGCCCAGTCTTCATGAATTATGTTGTAGTAGGAGGACTAATACCTCTGAGGCCGGAGGCTCAAGCAGGGCCAAGTACAGGGCTCGCGCTATGGTGTGCTATCTATTAGGTAGCTGGAAAACATGCGACAAACAATTGCCATTTGCTGCAGAAATTTGTACAAACCTCGCAACAAATCTTCTACAATTTCTGTCAATCGATGGATCTTGATGAGAACAATTGTCGTAGCTATGAGTTAATTATGGATAGAACACACACATATAGAGTGTAGGCAGAAAATCATCCTCTGGATCAAGGCAAAGGAGGAGCGCAAGGAGGATATCAGGGGCGCGGACGAGGCCATGGTGGAGGAGGACCTGGTAGAGGTCAAGGACAGGTAATTTGCTACAATTGTGCAGGACTAGGACACTATGCATGAGAATGCATGAACTCGACGCATCTGTCATGTCAATACTGTACACAGTTTGACCACATGACTGAAGATTGCCCTGTATTGTTGGCAAATATACGTGAGAAAGGGGTGCAACCTCAACAACTGACTCAAAACCTGCAGATGATGAGGGTTGAGCCTCACGAAGAGGATCAGTACTGCGAAGTGGAGTTACAACTAGAAAAGGTAAGGGGAAGTAGCCTAAAGAAAGTAGATGGGTCTGCAAAGCTACAGAAAAAGAGGTCAAGTTTGATCAAGAGCGTGCACGGGAAACATATATGGAAGCGAAGAAAAGCTTTGCTGAGGCCTCTACCTTAGGAAGTCAGGATAAGCCGACTGAAGAAATGGACCCTTCCATGCTTACTATTTTCTTCGAGACCTGTATGAAGCTATTCCGTGATAGCAAGGCTATGAAAGGATTACAAGAGTTGATAAATAAGTGTTCCGAAAAAGACAATGCTCCTGATGGACCATGTGTAGTCTGGAAGATTGGTAAGCATAGGGCAAGAACAGGGCATGAAATGAGGCTCATTGTGCAGATAGGAGAATATGAAATGGACCAAGTTATTATGGACCTAGGGTCATACGCGAATGTTTTGCCTAAACAGGCATGGGAAAAAATGTGGAGACCCATGCTACAGTGGTCTCCGATTCAGTTAAGGATGGAAAATCAGTAGAAGATCATCCCCATGGGATGATTGCAGGGAGTAACAGTGGATATTGAAGGCGTGAGCGCATTGGCTGACTTTGAGGTGATAGAGATTGTGGATGATAGTAACCCCTACCTTGTGCTCCTTGGGATTGGTTGGGCTACTGACATGAATGGGGTGATAAATCTAAAGAAGCGAAAGATGACATTTGAGAAGAAATCACTTCGTGTAGTAGTACCCCTAGATTTTGCAGAAGGAGTGCGCTATACTAAATAGCTTTGCGATTATGAGAGTGACAACAACTTGGACCAGATCTATAAGATAATGATGTGAGATCAAGATTGGGTGAATCGGACAACAGATGGACGTATTGCATTGGACTGTGAAAGTTCCTTCACATAATATTTAGATGAAGAATTGTAGCATTGGAAGAATCGATTACATGAAGTATCCATGTTGCAATGCAATATGATGACTAAATCGATGCACTGCGTGTCATCGGAGGTAAAAATTTTGCCCTATTATGATGGTTTGACTGACGTTGATAGAATTTTGGATTCCTTTGAAAGGGAAGTGCCAGATATGCATCGCTTCCAGGCCTTGGATTGGCGTGAATATAGAATGATGATGAGAGTACACTTTGGTCGTCCGAAAGTGCAATCGGCAGAGAAATATGATGGGAGGAATGATGCATGCGATCACTTGGCCAAATGGGCTCAAGTTTATGGAGTGGAGCCTCAGCCTGAATGGATGCATCTGTTTTACCATACTTTGGATGTTATACTAATGAATTGGTACTTGAAGACAGAGCTCTGCCATGGCACTAAAGAATGGGATGTTTTGTGCCAAGGGTTTTTGATGACATTTAGCTTTGAGGGATGGATTTAAATGTATTGATGAAGCATTGCAGGAGGTCAAGGCAACGATCTTCAGAATATTGCAGGATCCTTTAGATTTGATTCAACCTCATTGGACCAACCAAATTAGCCACGTGCTGGAGTGCTATAATCTAATAGCTAAAGAAGAAGACGAAGATCCAAGGAAGATTAATATTCCAGAGACTGAAGGTCAATGCAAAGTTGAGGGACCGCAAATCGAGAATCCAGACATCACCGCGCCGCTTAAGACTCAGCAGGTGAACATTGGCATGAAAGCGGAGCTGAAATTTGCAAATATTGGGGACTACTAGGATGATGCAATAGTAGATAAGGTCGCCAAATTGCTCCATGAATACCAGGACTTGTTCCCTACGAAGTTTTTCAGATTTGAAAGGGATAATAGGGGACTTGGGTGTTATGAAGATCACTCTCAAACCGAACGTGAAGCTTGTCAAGCAAAGGCCTTACCACCTGCTGTGCTATACAACACCCCTTACCACCCCCCCCACCCACCACGCCCGATTTCAATTTTAAACTCTTAGTCTTAAAATGATAAATAAGAAATGGGTCCCCTTTAGAATATAAATAAAAGCATCAAACTTTTGAATAAAATAAATTTTCCATAAAAAGTCATATAAAAATTGCTTTTAGAGTATTTAAGACCGCTCATTGCAAATCACATTTCTGTAGAACCCATGAACTTCCATTTAGAGAGCTTGCGATGTGATCAGAGTTATAACAAAACCATCATCGCGAAGTTTTATCAAGGTAAGCCATTTATACACAAGATGTAATAAAATTATCGCATCTCGCACAAAAATTAATTCCACGAAATGACTTAAAGTGACATTGAAACTTTGCGATGCGATAAGACTATCGCAATCGCATATCGTTGATTCATAGTGAAGCGCTAAAAAAAACTCTATTGAAATCTCACGATGCAATAAGACTATCGCAATCGCATATCGCTGATTCATAAAGAAACATCCAATGCACCTTATTAAGGAATTGCGATGCGATTTAATTATCGCATATCGCGCTCTCGATAAAAGCGAATCCTAAATACATGCGTTATAGAGATAAATTGATTGTAAAGAAATAACGTGATTTGCCAAGTTTGAAACCCGCCATTTCCCCAATGCCAGCTCAGCACTCATCACAATCGCAACTATTCAAACAAACCTTTTAAGAATGGTGCTTGAAACTTCCGATTTGCGATACGCAATTATTACACAAATATTAAAATCAAGCAATCGCTCATCGCAAATTGCAGTCTCGGCACCTATTCTGAAAAGGACTGTTACAAATCTTGCGATGCAACATATGAATTCAACATTAAAGTTTCACGTTGGAAGTTACGGTAAAACATTAACGAGCAGTTAAGGGTAAGTCCTTTAAAGATTTCATCTGTGATAGCTAAGTACAATATAACATCTCATGCATCTAATGCGCTTAACTACGTTTGATCTGTAATTTGTATTATCTCTTCTCAAGTTTTCGACTGTTACGCTCCTCTTTCTCATTTTGCAGAGCTGACTGAGAATCACACAATCAGGGAAGATGTCAAAGAAATCTCGAAAGGCAAAGGCCCTCGTTATAGTGGAAGAGGCACCAGTAAAATTGGCATTAATTGTAGACACTACCTGTCAAGGCCTCGGTAAAATCTCATGGGAAGGCATATATGCTTTACTCGAAGTAGAAAATCCAATGGAAATTGAAGAGGAAGCAACAACTGATGCAACTGACCAAACAGAGAACACGCTCAGTGATTTGGCCAGCTCCTTCCTCCATAGAATAGCAGCCCGTGCTAAAGTTTTACCATACAATGATCTAGTGAGATGGGTGATTGAAAGTATTAATATAACAGACAGAGCTTTCTATACAGCTGATGGAAGGATGTTCGGGACATTCAAGCCTGGAGATGTGAAGAAGAAGTCCTGGTTACCGGGTGCAAGCCCCGGAAGTGATGATTGATGCTATGTGATTCGTTCTCCACATTTCACTAGTTTCAATCCCACTTCTTCACCCCTGTGAGCATCACCCGATGCAATGAGTGCTAAGTGAACTATTCAAAAATCATGAGAAATTAGTCAGTTACGACTACCTCTCATGGAAATGGTCATACGTTTGAATGACTTACTTAACGCAGTTGAATCCCAAAAATGATATCTAATATGATGTATCACTTGCCGGATCCCTAGCAGCACTACAACAAGGCATTTCTGGAAGCTTTTGCTAAGGAGAACGAGGTAGAGTTAGACCCTATCAAACAGTGGAGGAATTTTCCCAACAAGAATAAACATGAATCTTCTGGTATGTACTTTGTGGACTCTTTGGAATCTCCATATTGTTATGCTGCTGCTATGGTATGTAGGCTCTTTGGAACCCCTGACTCTGCTAGATTTTCTATATAAATGGTTCCTTTGATGGAAGCAGAATCAACTCCTTTATTATGGATTGGGCAACCATTCTATCAGATAAAATGGCCAGTCAAATATTAGAGTATAGAAGGAACATATTTGTCACCACTAGAGTCATGCCCCCATTTTATATGAGTGCCTACATAATGGACACAATCTATTTTAATTCTGACTTTCCCATTCTAGGTTGGAAATGGACAGTCCAGGCTCCAACCCCCATTCATATTTATCATAGGTATTTATGGAAGTATGGCTACAAAAATCATATATACATAATTTTCCATGGTTTTATTTTACCTGTTCATCAAGCCATTTTTAACAAACCTGCTCCTCGGGTGTCTGATGAGGCGAGCATTGATTTAACTTCAATCAACATCTAGTTTGGGAAGGAAAATTTCACTTATATTAGGGTTTTTGGTAGTATTACAGACCCCCATGTCCTTCCACTCTATATTCTAGATAAGCTATTAGCTAGGGAAATAGCATACCAGATAGTGGAAAAGGGGATGACTAGAAACCTTAAAGACTCTAAAAAACAAGTATGGCCTTCATTTCCCTTCCATTGTGGCACTTACACATTGCATGATTTTAAACATGCTGAGAAAGAAGCAGAGAAAACTAAGGATCTGAATCTAGCAGTGATTCCTAAAAGATAGTATGATCCAAAAAAGGTCGCTTACAATTTCACCAGTCAGGTGAAAATTAGTAAATTTATACATGAGGAGGATGAGTTTGATGATTCATTCGCTTCAACACAACTATTTTCACAAGGAACTCAACTGGAAAGATTCAAATTGGGAGCCGAAAAGATGAATGAATTCATGGAATACAAGACATAGAGGTTAAAGACATTACCTATGTATTTGTTGAATATTACCCCTACTGTTCAGCAAGCAGAGCATAGCGGAGAACATACTATTGAAGAAATTTCTGGGGAAGGGGAAACAATTGAAAAAACTAGTGAACCCCTTAGCACAGATGTTAATATTGACCCCATTTTGATAAGAGAATGGGAGCAGCTTGATTAGCAGATCAAAAGCCAGAGTGACCCCCAAAACATCATCGCGTCAGCATCGCCCGCAATAAAACAACCCATTGTTACTGATAGTGTAATTGAAGGGACACCCAGTACAGACATGGCTCAGAAAGAGGTTGAAATAATCCCTGAAAATCCTTCAGGAGAAATTACATTAAATATTGAGGAAATACCACCCTTGGATGTATTTTATAGCCTAAAGCAAAGGGCTATAGTCAAGAGACAAAGGAAAAAGAGGAAAATTGACCAGACATCATCCACAACTCCTCAATTTGAATTCATGAATTTGATATGGAGGGATTTGGAGGTTGATCCTTCTGAGGACTTGACTAAGTTGTCCCAATTTGCAGGGGCATATACAACTGCCACAATTGATAAGGCCAATGAAGTTAATCTATTGATCAAAGAAAAAGATCAAAGGATTACTCAGCTTGAAGAGCAAACAGTAGTAGAACAACAGAAGATTCATTGGCTTGAGGAACAGTTGGCAGAAGAAAAACAAAAGAATGAGCAACTGAAAGTGCAATTAAACCTAGAGAAACAAAAGATTGATCAACATGCCATACAAAAACAACAATAATTGTCCCAACAGCTCGAACAACTTCAATTGACGCATCAACAAGAAATGAAGGCTAAAGAGGAGAAAATCTCACAGCTACAACTATATATATAAGAGTTCAGAGATTATCCTAAGGTTGAAGAATTTAAGAAAGAAGCTCTAGAAGCAAGTAAGGCCTTAGCGCAACGACTCAATCTACTTTTCCATAAAATATCCCTTGTCAACCCATTATGCATTATAACTGCATCACTGATCGATCAAGTAGTTAATACCAGATTAGAATTTGAGGATGCAGATGATAAGGTCACAAATTTCCTCTCCTAGCAAAGCACAATGGAAGGTAGAGCTGCTAACCTACCAAAAATTAAAGAGTTGCATTAGAAATATAGTTTTCGGAATGGGAAACACAACTGATAAAGGTCGAAAGGGATACTTCCAGAGCCAAGGCTATAATGAACAATGTGATTGAGGTAGTAAATGATAATTTATATGGAGCAAATTTGATTTCTGGTTGTTCCCCAGGGAAGCTTCCAAAAGCGAAAGTGTTAGAAAATCAATGGAAACAAGATTTGGTCACTAAGGATGAACAAATCAATAGAGTACAAAGCCTTACTTAGGATGCTCATTGGTCCTTTTTGGTCAAGCCTCACAAAAAATAGATGACCATCAACTTTCTTTCCAACGTCGTTGATTGCATGGTGCCCGAGATTTTAGATTCCACGTACACGGGACAACTACACTCCAAGATGAGTCATCCTCCAGAAATTCAAAAATGCAAGGGTCACGGACATGACAAAGATCACTGACCAGTCTTCATGAATTATGTTGTAGTAGGAGGACTAATACCTCTGAGGCCGGAGGCTCAAGCAGGGCCAAGTACAGGGCTCGCGCTATGGTGTGCTATCTATTAGGTAGCTGGAAAACATGCGACAAACAATTGCCATTTGCTGCAGAAATTTGTACAAACCTCGCAACAAATCTTCTACAATTTCTGTCAATCGATGGATCTTGATGAGAACAATTGTCGTAGCTATGAGTTAATTATGGATAGAACACACACATATAGAGTGTAGGCAGAACATCATCCTCTGGATCAAGGAAAAGGAGGAGCGCAAGGAGGATATCAAGGGCGCGGACGAGGCCATGGTGGAGGAGGACCTGATAGAGGTCAAGGACAGGTAATTTGCTACAATTGTGCAGGACTAGGACACTATGCATGAGAATGCATGAACTCGACGCATCTGTCATGTCAATACTGTACACAGTTTGACCACACGACTGAAGATTGCCCTGTATTGTTGGCAAATATACGTGAGAAAGGGGTGCAACCTCAACAACTGACTCAAAACCTGCAGATGATGAGGGTTGAGCCTCACGAAGAGGATTAGTACTGCGAAGTGGAGTTACAACTAGCAAAGGTATGGGGAAGCAGCCTAAAGAAAGTAGATGGGTCTGCAAAGCTACAGAAAAAGAGGTCAAGTTTGATCTAGAGCGTGCACGGGAAACATATATGGAAGCGAAGAAAAGCTTTGCTGAGGCCTCTACCTTAGGAAGTCAGGATAAGCCGACTGAAGAAATGGACCCTTCCATGCTTACTACTTTCTTCGAGACCTGTATGAAGCTATTCCGTGATAGCAAGGTTATGAAAGGATTACAAGAGTTGATAGATAAGTGTTCCGAAAAATACAATGCTCCTGATGGACCATGTGTAGTCAGGAAGATTGGTAAGCATAGGGCAAGAACAGGGCGTGAAATGAGGCTCATTGTGCAGATAGGAGAATATGAAATGGACCAAGTTATTATGGACCTAGGGTCATACGTGAATGTTTTGCCTAAACAGGCATGGGAACAAATGTGGAGACCCATGCTACAGTGGTCTCCGATTCAGTTAAGGATGGAAAATCAGTAGAAGATCATCCCCATGGGACGATTGCAGGGAGTAACAGTGGATATTGAAGGCGTGAGCGCATTGGCTGACTTTGAGGTGATAGAGATTGTGGATGATAGTAACCCCTACCCTGTGCTCCTTGGGATTGGTTGGGCTACTGACATGAATGGGGTGATCAATCTGAAGAAGCGAAAGATGACATTTGAGAAGAAATCACTTCGTGTAGTAGTACCCCTAGATTTTGCAGAAGGAGTGCGCTATACTAAATAGGTTTGCGATTATGAGAGTGACAAAAACTTGGACCAGATCTATAAGATAATGATGTGAGATCAAGATTGGGTGAATCGGACAACAGATGGACGTATTGCATGGGACTGTGAAAGTTCCTGCACATAATATTTAGATGAAGAATTGTAGCATTGGAAGAATCGATTACATGAAGTATCCATGTTGCACTGCAATATGATGAATAAATCGATGCACTATGTGTCATCGAAGGTAAGAAGTTTTCCCTATTATGATGGTTTGACTGACGTTGATAGAATTTTGGATTCCTTTGAAAGGGAAGTGCCAGATATACATCGCTTCCAGGCCTTGGATTGGCGTGAATATAGAATGATGATGAGAGTACACTTTGGTCGTCCGAAAGTGCAATTGGTAGAGAAATATGATGGAAGGAATGATGCACGCGATCACTTGGCCAAATGGGCTCAAGTTTATGGAGTGGAGCCTCAGCCTGAATGGATGCATCTGTTTTACCATACTTTGGATGTTATACTAATGAATTGGTACTTGAAGACAGAGCTCTGCCATGGCACTAAAGAATGGGATGTTTTGTGCCAAGGGTTTTTGATGACATTTAGCTTTGAGGGATGGATTTAAATGTATTGATGAAGCATTGTAGGAGGTCAAGGCAACGATCTTCAGAATATTGCAGGATCCTTTAGATTTGATTCAACCTCATTGGACCAGCCAAATTAGCCACGTGCTGGAGTGCTATAATCTAATAGCTAAAGAAGAAGACGAAGATCCAAGGAAGATTAATATTCCAGAGACTGAAGGTCAATGCAAAGTTGAGGGACCGCAAATCGAGAATCCAGACATCACTGCGCCGCTTAAGACTCAGCAGGTGAACATTGGCATGAAAGCGGAGCTGAAATTTGCAAATATTGGGGACTACTAGGATGATGCAATAGTAGATAAGGTCGCCAAATTGCTCCATGAATACCAGGACTTGTTCCCTACGAAGTTTTTCAGATTTGAAAGGGATAATAGGGGACTTGGGTGTTATGAAGATCACTCTCAAACCGAACGTGAAGCTTGTCAAGCAAAAGCCTTACCACCTGCTGTGCTATACAACACACCCCTACCACCCCCCCCCCCACCCACCACGCCCGATTTCAATTTTAAACTCTTAGTCTTAAAATGATAAATAAGAAATGGGTCCCCTTTAGAATATAAATAAAAGCAATAAACTTTTGAATAAAATAAATTTTCCATAAAAAGTCATATAAAAATTGCTTTTAGAGTATTTAAGACCGCTCATCGCAAATCACATTTCTTTAGAACCCGTGAACTTCCATTTGGAGAGCTTGCGATGTGATCAGAGTTATAACAAAACCCTCATCGCGAAGTTTTATCAAGGTAAGCCATTTATACACACGATGTAATAAAACTATCGCATCTCGCACAAACATTAATCCCACGAAATGACTTAAAGTGACATTGAAACTTTGCGATGCGATAAGACTATCGCAATCGCATATCGTTGATTCATAGTGAAGCGCTAAAAAAAACTCTATTGAAATCTCGCGATGCGATAAGACTATCGCAATCGCATATCACTAATTCATAAAGAAACATCCAATGCACCTTATTAAGGAATTGCGATGTGATTTAATTATCGCATATCACGCTCTCGATAAAAGAGAATCCTAAATACATGCGTTATAGAGATAAATTGATTGTAAAGAAATAATGTGATTTTCCAAGTTTGAAACCCGCCATTTGCCCAATGCCAGCTTAGCACTCACCGCAATCGCAACTATTCAAACAAACATTATAAGAATGGTCCTTGAAACTTTCGATTTGCGATATGTAATTATTACATGAATATTGAAATCAAGCAATCGCTCATCGCAAATTGCAGTCTCGGCACCTATTCTGAAAAGGACTGTTACAAAGCTTGCGATGCAACATATGGCTTCAACATTAAAGTTTCACGTTGGAAGTTACGGTAAAACATTAAGGAGCAGTTATGGGTAAGTCCTTTAAAGATTTCATCCGTGATAGCTAAGTACAATATAACATCTCATGCATCTAATGCGCTTAACTACGTTTGATCTGTAATTTGTATTATCTCTTCTCAAGTTTTCGACTGTTACGCTCCTCTTTCTCATTTTGCAGAGCTGACTGAGAATCACACAATCAGGGAAGATGTCAAATAAATCTCGAAAGGCAAAGGCTATTGTTATAGTGGAAGAGGCACCAGTAAAATTGGCGTTAATTGTAGACACTACCTGTCAAGGCCTCGATAAAATCTCATGGGAAGGCATATATGCTTTACTCGAAGTAGAAAATCCAATGGAAATTGAAGAGGAAGCAACAAATGATGCAACTGACCAAACAAAGAACACGGTCAATGATTTGGCCAGCTCCTTCCTCCATAGAATAGCAGCCCGTGCTAAAGTTTTACCATACAATGATCTAGTGAGATGGGTGATTGAAAGTATTAATATAACAGACAGAGCTTTCTATACAGCTGATGGAAGGATGTTCGGGACATTCAAGCCTGAAGATGTGAAGAAGATGTATCACTTGCCGGATCCCCAGCGGCACTACAACAAGGCATTTCTGGAAGCTTTTGCTAAGGAGAACGAGGTAGAGTTAGACCCTATCAAACAGTGGAGGCATTTTCCCAACAAGCATAAACATGAATCTTCTGGTATGTACTCTGTGGACTCTTTGGCATCTCCATATTGTTATGCTGCTGCTATGGTATGTAGGCTCTTTGGAACCCCTGACTCTGCTAGATTTTCTATAGAAATGGTTCCTTTGATGGAAGCAGCAATCAACTCCTTTATTATGGATTGGGCAACCATTCTATCAGATAAAATGGCCAGTCAAATATTAGAGTATAGAAGGAAAATATTTGTCACCACTAGAGTCATGCCCCCATTTTATATGAGTGCCTACATAATGGGCACAATTTATTTTAATTCTGACTTTCCCATTCTAGGTTGGAAATGGACAGTCCAGGCTCCAACCCCCATTCATATTTATCATAGGTATTTATGGAAGTATGGCTACAAGAATCATATATACATAATTTTCCATGGTTTTATTTTACTTGTTCATCAAGCCATTTTTAACAACCTGCTCCTCGGGTGTCTGATGAGGCGAGCATTGATTTAACTTCAATCGACATCTATTTTGGGGAGGAAAATTTCACTTATAATAGGGTTTTTGGTAGTATTACAGACCCCCATGTCGTTCCACTCTATATTCTAGATAAGCTATTAGCTAGGGAAATAGCATACCAGATAGTGGAAAAGGGGATGACTAGAAACCTTAAAGACTCTAAAAAACAAGTATGGCCTTCATTTCCCTTCCATTGTGGCACTTACACATTGCATGATTTTAATCATGCTGAGAAAGAAGCAGAGAAAACTAAGGATCTGAATCTAGCAGTGATTCCTAAAAGATAGTATGATCCAAAAAAGGTAGCTTACAATTTCACCAGTCAGGTGAAAATTAGTAAATTTATACATGAGGAGGATGAGTTTGATGATTCATTCACTTCAACACAACTATTTTCACAAGGAACTCATCTGGAAAGATTCAAATTGGGAGCCGAAAAGATGAATGAATTCATGGAATACAAGAAATAGAGGTTACAAACATTACCTATGTATTTGTTGAATATTGCCCCTACTGTTCAGCAAGCAGAGCATAGCGGGGAACATACTATTGAAGAAATTTCTGGGGAAGGGGAAACAATTGAAAAAACTAGTGAACCCCTTAGCACATATGTTAATATTGACCCCATTTTGATAAGAGAATGGGAGCAGCTTGATTAGCAGATCAAAAGCCAGAGTAACCCCCAAAACATCATCGCATCAGCATCGCCCGCAATAAAACAACCCATTGTTACTGATAGTGTAATTGAAGGGACACCCAGTACAGACATGGCTCATAAAGAGGTTGAAATAATCCCTGAAAATCCATCAGGAGAAATTACATTAAATATTGAGGAAATACCACCCTTGGATGTATTTTATAGCCTAAAGCAAAGGGCTGTAGTCAAGAGACAAAGGAAAAAGAGGAAAATTGACCAGACATCATCCACAACTACTCAATTTGAATTCATGAATGTGATATGGAGGGATTTGGAGGTTGATCCTTCTGAGGACTTGACTAAGTTGTCCCAATTTGCAGGGGCATATACAATTGCCACAATTGATAAGGCGAATGAAGTTAATCTATTGATCAAAGAAAAAGATCAAAGGATTACTCAGCTTGAAGAGCAAACAGTAGTAGAACAACAGAAGGTTCATCGGCTTGAGGAATAGTTGGCAGAAGAAAAACAAAAGAATGAGCAACTGAAAGTGCAGTTAAAACTAGAGAAACAAAAGATTGATCAACATGCCATACAAAAACAAAAATAATTGTCCCAACAGCTCGAACAACTTCAATTGACGCATCAACAAGAAATGAAGGCTAAAGAGGAGAAAATCTCACAGCTACAACTATATATATAAGAGTTCAGAGATTATCCTAAGGTTGAAGAATTTAAGAAAGAAGCTCTAGAAGCAAGTAAGGCCTTAGCGCAACGACTCAATCTACTTTTCCATAAAATATCCCTTGTCAACCCATTCTGCATTATAACTACATCACTGATCGATCAAGTAGTTAATACCAGATTAGAATTTGAGGATGCAGATGATAAGGTCACAAATTTCCTCTCCTAGCAAAGCACAATGGAAGGTAGAGCTGCTAACCTACCAAAAATTAAAGAGTCGCATTAGAAATATAGTTTTCGGAATGGGAAACACAGCTGATAAAGGTAGAAAGGGATACTTCCAGAGCCAGGGCTGTAATGAACAATGTGATTGAGCTAGTAAATGATAATTTATATGGAGCAAATTTGATTTCTGGTTGTTCCCCAGGGAAGCTTCCAAAAGCGAAAGTGTTAGAAAATCAATGGAAACAAGATTTGGTCACTAAGGATGAACAACTCAATAGAGTACAAAGCCTTACTTAGGATGCTCATTGGTCCTTTTTGGTCAAGCCTCACAACCAATATATGACCATCAACTTTCTTTCCAATGCCGTTGATTGCATGGTGCCTGAGATTTTAGATTCCACGTACACGGGACAACTACACTCCAAGATGAGTCATCCTCCAGAAATTTAAAGTATGCTCTCACTTTTTTAGTTGCGGATACAGGAGAAGAAATAGACACAATGAATCTTTCCAAAGGCAATTGCACTACTATTTTTGCATTTCAAATCCCACATTTTAATGTTCACAGTTCCAACAACTCTAAGTGATTTTTGTTGATAGTTTGTTTTAATTCTATTATATAAACCATTTCATGTTATTGAAGAAGGGGTCCTCAATTTGTACAAAAACTAGACTTGAGAAGTTTCACTTTTGCACTTCTAAATTTATTTTTTATGAGCAGTGGATCAAGGTTTCAGATTTTTGTGAAAGAACTTTTTCAAGACCTGCATTTTTGTATCTCTTGAAAGTTTCTGGAATAAAGAGGTGGAACCAGAATGTTATTTACATATCAAGACTCAATCACATGTGGTATTTCTATCACTGTTCTTTTGTCTTGATTTAATTAGCATTTCATTTAACTTGCTATTGTTGATGTATTCATACGCTTCAAGCAATTCTATATTGAGTCACTTTTGAATGGTTTAGAATTGTTAAAATCAGAGATATATGTCAGCAATATATATTATCATGTCATGCGATATGTTTTTATAATTACTTTGTTTAATTTCTTAAACAAAGTAATCATTATTTAAATGCATCTTTCTATAGATAAGCAAATCATCTATATGATTGTTTGTCTGCTAGGAATTATCAGAAATCACATTGTTATAAGATTACCCAGGTTATATAGGTATATTTGTATACTTTAAAGTCATATATTAAACCATCTACCATATTTGATATACATTTTAAAACACTCATTCATTAAAGCCACACATTATTGGGAAACTGGTCCCATAATATCTAGTCGGAGCCACCATCCCAAATGGAAAAGGAGCTATACTAAGGTCCGGACCGGGTGGTTATCCCCCAATGTTGGTGCTACGATTTTAGAGGCATCAACATTTTTGGCGCTAGAAGGAGGGCCAGACTGTGAATGACGAGCAAATCCAAATCCATAGGCCATTTTAAGATTAAAACTCCCTTACCATCTCCTCCAACTTCTCCTTCGCATTCTAAATCTCCTATTTCTGAGCGAGAAGTTGAAAATAAAAATACAACACCCACTGCTGAAACCTTAAACACACCAGACAATTCTTCTCTTGAACCCCCTGAAGCACAGTCTTTGATTCATAAACTTCCAGTGTTTTCGATATCCCAAGAATAGTCTGAGTTATCCCAAGGGAGTGTGACTTTGCAATATATCCTATCATAGCCGCTTACTAGAGCACAACGTGAAAAACTTGGTATTCCACTAGTTGAATTCCCTCTTCCAAGTTGAAAAAGGGCTAGGAAAACACCATCAGAATCTAACAATGAGACTTTGTCCTCATCATCATCCATTCAATCTATGCCACTGCAAAGTCATCCATCTGTTTCTCAACTTCAGATCATAGTCCAAAAAGGTACAGGAACGTCAACATCCTCTACCCAATCACTTTTAACTGACTTGTCACCCTCTTCTACTGTCAGCTCAATGATGGAACATAATCAACGTCAGCCAAGGCCATGGACCAATCCAATAGGGGTCAGAATGCCTGCACCTTTGAGCCAGTTGCCAGCTCATCCTGAAAAATGGTTACCAAAATTTAATCATGAATTCGTCCTGTTAGCGGAAGAACATATAAACAATTCCATGTTATCAATCAACTTGAATGGAGTAACGGAAGAAGATGTTGTTGCTAGACTATTTTCATACACTCAATAAGGAGCAACAGGATCATGGTACTTTTCGTTACCACCAGGGTCCATCAATAGCTGGGATGCTTTTCAGGAGCAATTTCTAACTAAGTTTGGAGACGATAGGTCAACTGCCACTTTGATTAATGATCTCTCCAATTTGAAATCCGAATCAAAGGAACCCATCAAAGACTTCATCTCACACTTTAATAATATGTTGAATAAAATTCCTGTGACATCCACGCCTAGTGAGGAAGTCCGAAATGAATGGTATATCTCTGCCTTGCCCTCAAACATAGCCATCTTCGTTGATAGGGCTGCTAAATCAACATTAGCAGAAAATATGAAGGAAGAGATCGTTGTTGAAAAACGTATCCTCGCTTTGGAAAGAAAAATGCTCTCAAAGGAAAGGAAATCCAAAAAAGCTACCTTTAGAGATGATTCAAATAAGAAATCAATCAAGGATCCATATGACATGGAAGGTTTACAAAAGGTTCTTAAAACTATTTCTAATGAAATGGTGGAAATTAAAAGGCAGGTGGTTGAAACTTCTACAAAAAGACCATTTAGGAACTTTAAAGGGAATCAGTCAACTGATCCTAAACCGCCCAATGCTATATCTACTGTCGAATCTGATCTTGATGATGACGAAGATGAAGATACAATTTTATCAACTGAAGAAACTGAAGAAGATGAAACAATTGAATTTCATGGAATGTGGGTCTTTATCTTACCCAATTTGGATAATGAAAGTGAACAAGAAGTTCTCCCAGTAAATACCAGAAGAAAAAGTATAGCTGAGCCTAATCAGGTAAATTCTAAGAAGAAAAACTCAAGTCCTATTACTAAAGACAAAGCTGCCACAAAGAAAACTCCAGTTTCACGTCCCCATAATCAACCATCATCCTCCAATCCTCCCTCATCATCTAAGATGCTAGTAGTTTTAGACTCCATGGATTATAACATTGTGGAAGACATGAATAAGACTTGAGCGAATATCTCTTTGCATGAACTTAGAAATCTCAAACATCAATAAAAGTTGATGCTTAAAGAATTAAATGCAGTACCTTCTTCTCCTCTTACAACAAGTGTATTATCCAAGGCAGCTAAAGGATCAGGTAAGTCACCATATGATAAGGTAGATGCTACTGATGCTATTTTAATTGGGGACAGGTCAAATTATCATACTCCTCTTTTTCTCTTGACTTATGAGATCTATAATAGAAATTTTCATAATTGCTTGATAGATTTAGGGTCTTCATCAAATATAATTCTAGCCTCAGTGTGCTCCAAATTAAATATTGAGCCGAAGAAGTCTGTAGTTCACATTGTTCAATTAGATTGAACTAAGGTACAAGTTTTAGGGGAGATAAATTTAGTTACTATCAGATTAGTAGCCGATCCCATGGTGGTTCAAAGAATTGATATATTAATTGCTGACATCCTTGAGTTTTATGGTTTGATTCTTAGCACAGATTGGTCCGAAAAACTTCACGGTTATATTTCGACTAATTGGTCTCACATGTGGCTCCCCATAATGGGAAACCAAATCAAATCAGAATAGATCACGAAAAAAATTTGACTCATACACTAACTGAGTTTGAACAAGAAAATCAGCCTGTAGGCTTCAATAATAAATTTCTTGGAAACTATTCTTTTGAGTCATTTTTTGGGAATTTTAATGCTCAACAATCTCCTTTTCCTGTTAATAGTGTCGTATCACAAATTGAAATTTTTTCCCATATTGATACATCAAAGTGTGTTAGTGTTGCTGATGAACTTGTAAATAAGCTTGTAAATAAGCCTTTGTTTTGGCCTTTTAATTTTGACGAATCAAAATCCAATGACGGTGTAGGAGTAGGATGTATAGTCCATAAGGAGAAAAAACGATGTTATCATGTAGATTAGAATTTGAGTGTACCAATAACACTATGGAATATGAGGCATTGATTCAAGGGCTATATAAAGCAATAGGCCCAAATATCCAATATCTGAAAGTATTTGGTGATTCTAAAATTGTCATTAAACAAGTAAGAAATACTATCCATTGTCTCTCGGGTCATCTCAAACATTATGAATCACGTGTTCAAGATCTCATAACTCATTTTCTAGCATTTAACATTTCTCCTATTCCAAGATCACAGAACGCAGCAGCCAATCTTTTGGCTAATGTTGCTTCTAAACTCCTTCCATCTGAGGATTATAGTCCAGATAGATTTTCAATTGAATTAATTTTTCGACCATCTATCCTAGATAATGTCACTAATTGGCATGTATTTAACCATGATGAAGACATCTTAAATTTCTTGACTTCTGAAGCATCTTATGACGATCAGATTATTGATGAAAGTGATCATGATCTTCAATTAAAACAAAGACTCAACGAAAAACTTATTCCTAAATCTGTGGTCAAGCTCGAAGATATTTATGATATTAAGGATAGATTCAAAAAGGTAACTAATTTAAAACTTCAAAGTTCTACTTTAAGGCTTGAATTAGTAAATCTTGGCACTGAAGCCAAACCCCAGAATGTTAATCTAGGACTTGGACTTTCATTAGAGGAAATATTTTATTTCATCAGATTATTAAAGAAATACAAAAATGTTTTCTCTTGGAATTACGAAGATTTGAAAACTTATGATACCTCTATAATCCAACACACAATTCCAATGATTTCTGATGAGAAACTTGTACAACATAAGCTAAGAAAAATTCACCCAAACCTTGAAAGTCAAATCAAAGCAGAGTTGAATAAACTGCTTAAAGCTAAAATAATATTTCCTGTTAGACATTCTAAATGGGTCTCAAACTTAGTACCTGTAAGGAAAAAGAATGGTGATATTAGGATTTGTATAGATTTTATAAATCTCAACAAAGAATGTCAGAAAGATAATTTCCCATTGCCAACCATGGAACACATACTTCAACCAGTAGCTAGCTCAGAGTTAATGTCTTTTCTTGATGGTTTTTTAGGATACAATCAGATACTAGTACATCTAGATGATAGGCTAAAGACTACATTCCAGACTAAATGGGGAACATATGCTTGTCAGAAAATGCCTTTTGGTTTGATAAATTCTGGAGCTATTTTCCAACGAGCCATGGATATAGCTTTCAAAGGTTTGATCCTTCTGAGTACTTGACTAAGTTGTCCCAATTTGTAAGGGCATATACCACTGCCACAATTGATAAGGCCAATGAAGTTAATCTATTGATCAAAGAAAAAGATCAAAGGATTACTCATATTGAAGAGCAAACATCAGTAGAACAACAAAATATTCATCATCTTGAGGAACAGTTGGCAGAAGAAAAATAAATGAACGAACAGCTTAAAGTGTAATTAGACCTGAAGAAACAAAAGATTGACCAACATGCCATCCAAAAACAACAACAATTGTCCCAACAGCTCGAACAACTTCAATTGATGCATCAACAAGAAATGAAGGCTAAAGAGGAGAAAATCTCACAGCTACAGCTATATATAGAACAGTTTAGAGATTATCCATTTTTGTGCCTCTATTGTCCCCATATTGTAATTACTATGCCCCATAGAATCCCTCTATTGTTATTTTTGTGCATTTATATTATTATTGTTAGGTCGGCTTGGTTATATTGTGACTCCTTAGACTCCTATATATAGAAAGGAGGTTTTGTCATTTGAATCGGTTTTGTCATTTGAATCATCCAATAATTGTTGATTTATGTAATCTAAAGGAGGTTTCCCCCTCGAAGAGGCTGAATTCTTAGGTGTTGATCTATCTTTTCTATCTTTTTGTGAGCTGGTTTCATAACATTTGGTATCAGAGCTTTGGATTCTAAGGTTTCGTTGCTCCAAATAGGCCATCTTGGAATTTTTGCTATAAATTTTTTTCTGCAACGTTTCAAAAGCGAAAAAAAACCATTTGAGATGAAATCACGCTGAACCTCGGGTCCGAATTTCAGAGCGTTTCACGCTATATTTGCGGAGATATAATCTGAGGAAGTTGGTCTTTTTGCAGACTCCTGAATTACATTCCAAATAGGTGAACTTGGGAAAATCATCATAACTTTTGTTTTGAGCATCAAATTGAAATTTCATAAGAATTTATAGAAAGAGGATGGACTGTAGTTTCCTGTGTATACTTTTTAGACCCAAAGGTCAAAACAGTGAGACGTGGCACTTCATATAAGTTCGCTCTTTTGAAAAGGTATATAATCAGGTCATCTTGGGAGATTGTGCATAACTCTTTCTTGGAGAATCTAAATTTGATCAGACTGGTGGCATTAGAAAGAGGACATAGAGGGCTACTGCAGGTCGCAATTTCAGAATTGAAAGATCCAAAATTATAGAGATACATCAAATTCAATATCGAGTGCCTACAAAGTGAAAAAAGGTGTGTACTTTTTTTTAATATTTGCATAAGCTTGGTTTGAAAAATTAGTTTGAAGGAATTCAAAGGGAATAGTGAAGAATTATTATCGGTAATTGATGCCCCAAAGAAAGTAAATGGAAACACCTAGTAAACAACCTGAAAGCTCTATCATGACTCATGAAGAAGAGGAAGAAATGGTACATGATATATCAAAATTACAAGACCAAGTGCAACAAATGTCACTCTCACAAAAGCTAACAGAAGCTAAGATAAATGGCCTCGAATCTAAGATAAAGGGCGTGGAAGCTAAGATGAATGGTGTGGAAGCTAAGATGAATGGTGTGGAAACTAAGCTCAATGGCATGGAAGCTAAGATAAATGGCATGGACGCTAAGATGGGTGGCATGGATGATAAGATGGAAGAATTGAAGATAAATTTGAATAAATTGCTACAAGAAATGGTCACTAATGGTGAAAGGGTAGTAAAGGAAACTCATGATGAGAACAAAAGAAATGTTAATCATGATTTCATAGCCTCTAATGTTGGATCGAAGACCCACCATATTCGAAAAATCGATATGAGGAATTTTGATGGCAAGGATCTTGCAACATGGATACTACATGTTGTGGAGGTAAATCCCCTCTGCAGACCGAGGCGATCCCTACTAGCCCAGACCGGGTCTAGCAACAATCAAACAATGCTATCACGCAAGTTCCTAATTGCAAATTAAAGGTGGATGATGAGAACCTACTTGGATTCCAACGCTAATATTCGTAGAAGAGACGTCACTTTCGTTCCTTTGCTTCGGCCGATCATGATCCCCACGATCTCCGTGATTGGACACCTGCACATGCAAAGAACAACACAAATACAAGCATAAAATCCAATAGACGCAATTATATATCAGTCAGAAAAGAGGTAAATCCCCTCTGCGGACAAAGGCGATCCATACTAGCCCAGACCGGGCCTAGCAACAATCAAACAATGCTATCACGCAAGTTCCTAATTGCAAATTAAAGGTGGATGATGAGAACCTACTTGGATTCCAACGCTAATATTCGTAGAAGAGATGTCGCTTTCATTCCTTTGCTTCGGTCGGTCACGATCCCCACGATCTCCGTGATTGGACACCTGCATATGAAAAGAAAAACACAAATACAAGCATAAAATCCAATAGATGCAATTATATATCAGTCATAAAAGATATAACTCAACATCAATCATTACAAAGGACAATGAGAGTGGAACCATAATGATAGTCATCTATTATTGATAAACAACAAAGAAGAATACAACCATAGTTCTGACGTCAAATCCTCCTTTGGCTGGGTGATCAGCTACACAAGTCTTGCAAAGCTTGTTGGGATGGGAAACAAGCCTCTCTCTCCTTGGTGACAAGAATCTCCTCACTTAGATTTGGCCTTATGGATGTAAAGAAGGCTCTTGCAACTTCAATCTCTTGAACTCTTGGAACTCCTACTATCACTAGCACTAGCTGGAACTAGCTTGCTCAAGGCAAAAGAACAAGCTTTTATAGATAGAGGGGAAGGAGATAAGATCAATCACAATTTCCATGGTATTGGCTTTATCACTTAGAAGCTTCCATGAAAGGTGGCAAACCACTTCCCTTCTATGGAGATTCGAAGGCAAACCATCCTAACTCAACATGGATTCAGTTGATGAATGGGTTAAGGAGAACCTTCGGAAGTTCGTTCATTAAAAACTTTACCCAAATGGGTTGGCACGAGTGTGACTCTGAGACAGAGTGCCAACTAGCGCGCCCTCTTTAGAGGATTTCCCCCACTGGCGCGAGCAGTACACTGTGGAACCGCGTCCATGCAAAAGAGGTCTTTTTATGGATATTCTGCAGGAGATGTCTTCAGGGCATATGAAGCTCATACTTAGAGGAATATAATGCAAGTTGTTTCATGTCATGTCACTTCTCACAGGTCCCGGAATGAGTCCTCCAGTGTGCGGGAGAGGGGTAACAGGGACGGTGACAAACGGTGACAAATTACTGTGTAACACTACAAATGGAGCAATTTTTCGATCTCAATAATGTGCAAAACACACAAAAGGTAGTATTGCAACTTTATATTTGGAACCAAATCAGTTTGTATGGTATCAATGGCTTTGCTCTCATAAACAAATTATCACTTGGGCAATTTTTACGGAAGAAATGACAACACATTATGAGGATACAAAAAGCAACACCTTTTTTAGCCAATTGATAAGTCTAAAAAAAAAGGGTTCAATGATGGAGCACATTGAGGAGTTCCAAAAATTGAACATAAGGGTAAAAAATATTCTAGAGGAGCATAAGATTTACAACATTATTTCCTAAAAGAAACTAGCTTGCATAAATTATATGTACAGGTAAGAAGGGGTTACCCTCTTAGGAAAAGAATTTCTTTAAGATAAGCCCATTCATAGGAAGAGAATCTCTCTTTCCTAATAATTTTTGCAGTAGAAACATTGATGAGCCTATCTTTCCAACAATCTGAAATGGTCCAAACCACATTTTCTGAAATTTGGTATGCTTATCTTTGTCTTCATGTGCTTTGTCCCATTTCAAAACAAGCTCACCAATCTGTAATGTTTTTGAGCTGGCAAAACTTGCATCAAAAGAAGATTTAATGACTTGTTGATGTTTAACATGAGTAATTTTGGCCTTTTCTCTTTCTTCATCCAATTTAAGGATTTGATCAAACCTCAATTGAATAGAGGAAGAAGGAATTTCTTCAATTAATTATACTAGGGCTAGAGATGGGAGTGCTAAATTTGGAGGTATTACAACTTCTTTCTCATACACCAAGTTAAATGGGGAAGTACCTATAGAGGCCTTCTGAGTGATGTGATCTGCCCATAATGCAAATATTAAAGATTTATGCCAATTCTTTTGATTTTGACCAACAGTTCTTTTAATAATCTTGATGAGATTCTTGTTAGTTGACTCTGCTAAGCCATTTCCTTGAGGATAGTAATTTGCTGAGTACTTTAACGTAAAACCTCTCTTAAGAGAAAATTCAACTATAAAATTCCTAGAAAAATAATATGTATTATTAAAAATAAGCGCATTAGGTAAACCAAACCTTGTAATGATGAATTGATCAATAAATTCAATAATTGCAACAGAATTGGCTACCTTCAGTGGAATTTCTTCTACCCACTTTTTGAAGTAGTCCGTGGCAGTGAGGATGTATGTATGTTGCTTGGAAGAATGTGGAACAATCTCTCCTATAATATCAAGCCCCCATTGTTCAAATGGTTGCTCAATGTTTACTGTTTGTAGAGGAAAGGCTGGTTTCCTTTGTCTTCCACTAGAATTTTGGCATATCTTGCATTTCCTTACGTAGTCATGGGCATCTTTAAACAAAGTGGGCCAATAATATCGAGCATGTAGTATTTTGTGAGCTGTGGTGTCTCCAAAATTTCCACCTACTGGGCCATTATGCAATTCCTGCAAAACCATTTGCGCTTCATTTTTTTCAAGGCATCTCAATAAAATTGAATCATAATTTCTTCTGAATAACACATTATCAATGATTTCGAAGTGTTTGGATTTTAATCTTAAGGCACGTTTGTTTTTGTAACTGAAATCAGGGGGAGCATATCCATTTTTCAAGTAAAAGATCAAATCAACATATTGAGATTCAGAATTAATGATACTTATCTCATTTATTTGTGCAGTATTGTCTGAATCTTCATGGTCTGGAATATTAGAAGCTCCTGCCAATAACCTGCAAAAACCTTGTCCTCTAACAATTTTTCCTGGTTTAATATCAATATCATACTCTTATAAAGTTGTTACCCAGTTAGCTCTCTTTTCTCCTACTTCTCTTTGAACTAGCAATTGCCTCACTATAGAGAATGGGACTATAACTTTTGTGTGTGTTTTTAGGAGAAATGGTATAAAGTGTTTGGTAGATTTAAATACAGCGAAAGCTTGTTTTTCAACTTCGGAATAGTTGAGTTCAGCACCTTGAAAATTTGAACTAAAGAAGGATATGGGTGCTTCTACTTGTTGGTCATTGATCTCTGTTAAGACAACAACATAAGATGTTTCAGTGGCCAAAGTATACAAAATAAAATGACTAGAAAAATTCGGAGTATTCAAGGCAGGAGCATTAATGATTGCTTGTTTGATTGATTCAAAATCCTCTCTTTCGTTATGTCTCCATTTCAAAACTAAATTTTTCTTAATCATAGATTGTAAGGGTAAAACTATATGAGAAAATTCAAGAAGAAATCTTTTCACAAAATTTATTTGTCCCAAAAATGATTGCATAGATTTCTTATTGTGTGGCAAAGGAATATCAGAAATCTCTTTTATCCTATCCGGATCAATGTATATGCCATCTTTGGATACGATAAACCATAGGAGTTTAGCTTCATTAAGAGTGAAGAATGATTTCTTGGGATTTAAAGAAATCCCATACCTTTTACAACGTCCAAAGATCTGTTTTAAATCATGCAGATGATTTCTCCTTTTCTTAGAATAGATAATTATGTCATTAAAGTAAACAACGACTGTCTGATTGATCAAACCTTTGAAGGCTATATCCATGGCTCGTTGGAAAGTAGCCCCGGCATTTATCAAACCAAAAGGCATTTTATGATACGCATATTTTCCCCATTTAGTCTGGAATGTAGACTTTAGTCTATCATCTGGATGTACTAGTATTTGATTGTATCCTGGAAAACCATCAAGAAAAGACATTAACTCTGAGCCAGCTACTGATTGAAGTATATGTTCCATGGTTGGAAATGGGAAATTATCTTTCTGACATGCTTTGTTGAGATTTCTAAAACCTATACAAATCCTAATATCACCATTCTTTTTCCTTACAGGTACTAAGTTTGATACCCATTTAGAATATCTAACAGGAAAGATTATTTTAGCTTTAAGGAGTTTATTCAACTCTTATTTGATTTGAATTTCAAGGTTTGGGTGAATTTTTCTTAGCTTCTGTTGTACAAGTTTCTCATCATAAATCATTGGAATTGTGTGCTGGATGATAGAGGTATAATAAGTTTTCAGATCTTCGTAATTCCAAGCAAAAACATTTTTGTATTTCTTTAATAATCTAATGAAAGCAAATATTTGCTCTAATGAAAGTCCATGTCCTAGATTGACATTCTGGGGTTTGGCTTCAATGCCAAGATTTACTAATTCAAACCTTAAAGTAGAACTTTGAAGGTTTGAATTAGTTACCTTTTTTAATATATCCTTAATATCATAAAGATCTTCGAGCTTTACCATAGATTTAGGAATAGGATTTTCGTTGAGTCTTTGTTTTAGTTGAAGACCATGATTGCTTTCATCAATAATATGATTGTCATAAGATGCTTTAGAAGTCAAGAAATTTAAGATGTCTTCATCATGGTTAAATACACGCCAATTGGTGACATTATCTAGGACAGATGGTCGAAAAATTAATTCAATTGAAAATCTATCTGGACTATAATCCTCGGAAGGAGTTTAGAAGAGACATTAGCCAAAACATCGGCTGTTGCGTTCTGTGATCTAGCAATAGGAGAAATGTCAAATGCCAGAAAATGAGTTATGAGATCTTGAACAAGTGATATATAATGTTTGAGATGACCAGAGAGACAATGGATAGTATTTCTTGTTTAATGACAATTTCAGAATCACCAAATACTTTCATATATTGGATATGCAGGCCCATTTCTTTATAGAGCCCTTGAATCAATGCCTCATATTCTACAGTGTTATTGGTACACTCAAATTCTAATCTACATGATAACATCGTTTTTTCTCCTTATGGACTAACTAAAATACATCCTGCTCCTGCAATGTCATTGGATTTTGATCCATCAAAATACAAAGACCAAAACAAAGGCTTATTTACGGCGTTATTTACAAGTTCATCAACAACACTAACACACTTTGATGTATCAGTATGGGAAAAAATTTCAATTTGTGATATGACACTATTAACAAGAAAAGGAGATTGCTAAGAATTAAAATTCCCAAAAAATGACTCAGAAGAATAGTTTCCAAGAATATTATTATTGAAGACTACATGTTGATTTTTTTGTTCAAACTCAGTTACTGTATGAGTTAAATGTTTTTCGCAATCTATTCTGATCTGATTTGGTTTCGCATTATAGGGGAGCCACATGTGAGACCAATCAGTCGAAATATAACCATGAAGTTTTTCGGACCAATTTCTGCTAAGGATCAAACCATAAAACCAAAGGATGTCAACAATTAATACATTAATTATTTGAACCACCATGGGATCAGCTGCTAATCTAATAGTAATTGAATTTATCTCCCCTAAAACTTGTATCTTAGTTCGATCTAATTAAACAATGTGAACTACAGACTTACAGGGCTCAATATTTAATTTGGAGCAAACCGAGGTTGGCATTATATTTGATGAAGCCCCTGAATCTATCAAGCAGTTGTGCAAATTTATATTATAGATCTCATAAGTCAAGAGAAAAGGAGGAGTATGAGAATTTGACATGTCCCAATTAAAACAACATCAGTAGCATCTACCTTATCAGATGGTGGCTTACCTGATCCTTTAGCTGCCTTGGATGATAAACTGGTTAGAAGAGGAGAAGAAGGTACTGCATTTAATTCTTTAAGCAGTAGTTTTTGTTGATGTTTGAGCTTACTAAGTTCATGCAAATAGATATTCACTCGAGTCTTCTTCATGTCTTCCACAATGTTATAATCCATGGAGTTTGAAAGTACTAGCATTTTAGATGATGAGGGAGGATTGGAGGATGATAGTTGATTGTGGGGAGGTGCACCAGAGCTTTCTTTGTGGGAGATTTGTCTTTAGTAACATGACTTGAGTTTTTCTTCTTAGAATTTACCTGACTAGGCTCAGCTATGCTTTTGCTTCTAGTATTTACTGGGAAAGCTTCATGTTCACTTTCATTATCCGAATTGGGTAAGATAAAGTCCCACATTCCATGACATTCAACTGTTTCATATTCTTTAGTTGCTTCAGCTGATAAAATTGTATCTTCATCTTTGTCATCATCAAGATCAGATTCGACATTAGATATAGCATTAGGCAGTTTAGGATCAGCTGAATGATTCCTTTTAAAGTTGCTAAATGGTTTTTTAGTAGAAGTTTCAACCACCTTCTTTTTAATTTCCACCATTTCATTAGACATAGTTTTAAGAACCTTTTCTAAACCTTCCATGTCATATGGATCCTTGATTGCTTTCTTCTTTGAATCTTCTCTAAAGGTAACTTTTTTGGATTTCCTTTCCTCGAGAGCATTTTTCTTTTCCAAAGCGAGGATATGTTTTTCAACAACGATTGCTTCCTTCATATTTTATGCTAATGTTGGTTTAGAAATCTTATCAATGAAGATGGCTATGTTTGAAAATAAGGTAGAGATATACCATCCATTTCAGACTTCCTCACTAGGTGTGGATGTTGTAGAAATTTTATTCAACATCCTATTAAAGTGTGAGTTGAAGTCTTTGATGGGTTCCTTTGATTGAGATTTCAGATTGGAGAGATCATTAATCAAAGTGGCAGTAGACCTATCATCTCCAAACTTAGTTAGAAATTGCTCCTGAAAAGCATCCCAGCTATTGATGGAACCTGGTGGTAACGAAAAGTACCATAATCCTACTGCTCCTTGTAGAGTGTATGGAAGTAGTCTAACAATAGCATCTTCTTCCGTTACTCCATTAAAGTTGATTGATAACATGAAATTGTTTATATGCTCTTCCGCTAACAAGCCGATGTTAGGATTAAATTTTGGTAACCATTTTTCAGGATGAGTCAACAATTGGCTCAAAGGTGTAGGAATTTTGACCGCTCCTGTATTGGTCAATGGCCTTGGTTGAGGTTGATTATGTGCCATCATTGAGCTAACAGTAGAAGAGGGTGACGAGGTAGTTGAAAGTGATTAGGTAGAGGATGTTGAAGTTCCTATACCTTTTTGGACTTTGATCTGAAGTTAGGAAATGGATGGTTGACTTTGCAGTGGTATAGATTAAACAATTGATAATGAGGACAAAGTCTCATATTTAGATTCTGATGGTGTCTTCCTAACCCTTTTTCGACTTGGCAGAGGGAATTCAACTGGTGGAATACCATGTTTTTCACTCTGTGATCCGGTAAGTGATTGTGATGGGACATATTGCGAAGTCACAATCCCTTGGGATAACTTAGACTGTTCTTGGTATATCAAAAACCCTTGGAGTTTATGAATCAAATACTGTACTTCAGGGGGTTCAAGAGAAGAATTGTGTGGTGTGTTTAAGGTTTCAACAATGAGTGTTGTATTTTTCTTTTCAACTTCTTGCTTAGAAATAGGAGATTTAGAATGCGAAGGAGAAGTTGGAGGAGATGGTGAGGGAGTTTTACTCTTAGAATGGCCTATGGATTTGGATTTGCTTGCCATTCATAGTCTGGCCCTCCTTCTAGCACCAAAAATGTTGATGCCTCTAAAATCGTAGCACCTGTCATGCGGAAAGAGTCGTTAGTGCGGACACAACTGACCTCCCTAGAAGCAAAAACTTTCTAGTGACAAACAAGACAAATAAATCCTACCTTTCTCTAAACATGCATTGCAAATACAAGTAATCAGGGGATCTTTAACATAACTTTAGTCCAATGCTTTGTAGTAGTCCAGCCTCGCCGATCCGGATGAGCTCCTCCTTCTCTTCGAAACCTGCATTCACTAACAAGCCAAAATATTAAATAGCACATGATAAACTCATAAAACAATACATATCCATCATACAGACCAAGGAGTATATGAAACAAACCATGAATAACAATCTGTTGAGAAAAATAAGTTCATTTGCATTAAAAGGTAACAAAAGGAACCATTACAACCTGAGCCTTGGTGTTGTGCAAGTCCCTCCTAGGGTCCAGCAAGAGTTTTCCTTTACTTTGATCAGCTCACCCACTCTGAAATAAGGCTAGGAAAAGGAGAGCAGAGGTATGAGACTTGCCAAGGAGGATAGTATGACAGTTGATGGAGCCATACTAACTGCAAATAGTCATGGTGACAAATTTTAGTGTAACAACACCAACATTAGGGGATAACCACCTAGTCCGGACCTTAGTACAGCTCCTTTTCCGTTTGGGATGGTGGCTCCAACTGGATATTATGGGACCAGTTTCCCAATAATGTGTGGTTTTAATGAATGAGTTTTTTAAAATGTATATCAAAGATGGTAGATGGTTTAATATATTACTTTAAAGTATAAAAATATACCTATATAACCCGGGTAATCTTATAACAATGCGATTTTTGATAATTCCTAGCAGACAAACAATCATATAGATGATTTGCTTATCTCTAGTAAATAATGATCACTTTGTTTAATAAATTAAACAAAGTAATTATAAAAACATATTGCATGACATGATAATATATATTGCTGACATATATCTCTAATTTTAACAATTCTAAACCATTCAAAAGTGACTCAATATAGAATTTCTTTAAGCGTATGAATACATCAACAGTAGAAAGTTAAATGAAATACTAATTAAATCAAGACAAAAGAACAATGATAGAAATATCGATGCATTGAGCCTTGATATGTAAATAACATTCTGGTTCCACCTCTTTATTCCAGAAACTTTCAGGAGATACAAAAATGCAGGTCTTGAAATATTTCTTTCACAAATATCTGAAACCTTGATTCTGCTCATAAAAAATAAATTTAGAAGTGCAAAAGTGCAACTTCTCAAGTCTATTTTTGTACAAATTTAGGACCCCTTCTATAATAACATGAAATGGTTTATATAATACAATTAAAACAAACTGTCAACAAAAATCGCTTAGAGTTGTTGGAACTGTGAACATTAAAATGTGGGATTTGAATTGAAAAAATAGTAGTGCAATTGCCTTTGAAAATATTCATTATATCTATTTCTTCTCCTGTATCCACAACTGAAAAATTGAGAGCATACTTTGAATTTCCGGAGGATGACTCATCGTGGAGTGTATTTGTCACATGTACGTGGCATTTGAAAGCTTGGGCACCATGCGATCAACAACGTTGATAAGGCATTTGATGGTCATCTGTTGGCTATGAGGCTTGCCCAAAAAGGACCAATGAGCATCCCAAGTAAGGCTTTGTACTATGCTGAGTTGTTCATCCTTAGTGGCCAAATCTTGTTTCCACTTATTTTCTAACACTTTCATTTTTGGAAGCTTCCCTGGGGAACAATCAAAAATCAAAGTTGCTCCATATAAATTATCATTTAAAAGCTAAATCACATTGTTCATTGTAGCCCTGGCTCCGGAAATAGCCCTTTCTACCTTTATCAACTGTGTTTCCCATTTCGAAAATAATATTTCTTTATGCGACTCTTGAATTTTTGGTAGGTTAGCCACTCTGCCTTCCATTGTGCTTTGCCAAGAGAGGAAAATTGTGACCTTATCATTTGCATCCTCAAATTCTAATCTGGTATTGACTACTTGATCGATCTATGATGTAGTTTTAATGCATAATGGGTTGAAAAGTGATATTTTAAGGCCAAGTAGATTGATTTGTTGCGCTAAGGCCTTACTTTCTTCTAGAGCTTCTTTCTTAAATTCTTCGACCTTAGATTAATAAGGGATACAACTACAATAGTAATGGGGGCATCGTTAGTATAATAGGGACCTAACATTATTTCAAAAAATAGAACCTTTCAAGGAAATGATTAAAATTTTGGATGTTAGATAAGAAATCAAACTCTGAGAACCTCTTTAAATTTGCGAAATATTCCAAACCTTGAAGATACAATAAATCATTTTGATTTTTATAAAGTTGAGAAAGGTTATCTACAAAAAGGAATATACTTTCTCTAGCTAAGCATCCACAACTCTAGAATTGTCATCCATAAACTCTTAAGGAGTAAGTCATTCACCCCATCCACTAGGTTTATGATTTTTTAGAGGGTAATTCTAAAATATATCTGATGTAAAAGATAAGAGGTCTCATTACAAGCTTGCTTACCATGATCATAGGGAACTAATTAAACTTACATTACCAATACTGCATATCAAAACAGGGTAATGGCGTATAATCATAAGACAAGGGGTCTCATTACGAGCCAGCTTGTTTAGTTCAATTACAACCAGGGAATGGAATTGTCATCATCTGGCTCCCAAACCAGGAAAATGGCTTTTATCCAAAAAGAAAAAAGTAAAAAATAAAAATTACATGTAGACATATCTTTTTGGATTTATCTTTCAAAAGTTATACTCTTAGATGGATGAGACAATGAATGACTAATGTTTAAAAGGTAATCCTGCGGAGACTATAGATGTTTGCTGGCAGTAGAGGCACTACCTATGAAAAAAGAGTAAATTTAAAAGCTATGTTGGAAGAGCCCCATACTTTATCTTTAACAACCAATCAAAGCTTGAGGAAACCAAAAAATGCTTTTATTTGATCATAAGGGTTTGTGCAAGAAGTTGCAAAATTCATGTATTGATTATTTATAGTAAATTTTTATCTAAACAATTCTTAGATAGTTGTCTTTTTCCTCAATTGATTCTACATAAGAAAGTTTTAGAAATTTCATTATTTTTTAGAGGTAACTGGTTCTCCCAGTGAATCACCAATTGTTGTGTTATACAACAACCCTCCCCCTCCCCCCCGCCCACCCCATTTCAATTTTTAAACTCTAGTCTTAAAATGCTAAATAAGAAATGGGTCCCCTTTAGAATATAAATAAAAGCAATAAACTTTTGAATAAAACAAAATTTCCATAAAAAGTCATATAAAAATTACGTTTAGAGTATTTAAGATGGCTTATAGCAAATCACATTTCTTTAGAACCCATGAAATTCCATTGTTACTGGTAGTGCAATTGAAGGGACACCCAATATAGACATGGCTCAAAAAGAGGTTGAAATAATCCCTGAAAATCCTTCAGGAGAAATTACATTAAATATTGAGGAAATACCACCCTTGGATGTATTTTACAGCCCAAAGCACAAGGATGTAGTCAAGAGACAAAGGAAAAAGAGGAAAATTGACTAGACATCATCCACAGCTCCTCAATCTGAATTCATGAATGTAATATGGAAGGATTCAGAGGTCAATCCTTCTGAGGACTTAACTAAGTTGTCCCAATTTGCAGGGGCATATACAGCTGCCACAATTGATAAGGCCACTGAAGTTAATCTATTGATCAAAGAAAAAGATCAAAAGATTACTCAGCTTGAAGAGAAAACAACAGTAGAACAATAGAAGATTCATCAGCTTGAGGAACAGTTGGCAGAAGAAAAACAAAAGAACGAGCAGCTTAAAGTGCAATTAAACCTGGAGAAACAAAAGATTGACCAGCATGCCATCGAAAAACAACAACAATTGTCCCAACAGCTCGAACAACTTCAATTGACGCATCAACAAGAAATGAAGGCTAAAGAGGAGCAAATCTCACAGCTACAACTATATATAGAACAGTTCAGAGATTATCCTAAGGTCAAAGAATTTAAGAAAGAAGCCCTAGAAGCAAGTAAGGCCTTAGTGCAATAGCTCAATCTACTTTGCCATAAAATATCGCTTGTCGACCCATTATGCATTATAACTACATCACTGATCGATCAAGCAGTCAATACCAGATTATAATTTGAGGACGCAGATGATAAGGTCACAAATTTCCTCTCTTGGCAAAGCACAATGGAAGGTAGAGCTGCTAACCTACCAAAAATTCAAGAGTCGCATAAAGAAATATTATTTTCGGAATGGGAAACACAACTGATAAAGGGAGAAAGGGCTACTTCTAGAGCCAGGGCTACAATGAAAAATGTGATTGAGCTGGTAAATGATAATTTATATGGAGCAAATTTGATTTCTGATTGTTCCCCAGGGAAGCTTCCAAAAGCGAAAGTTTTAGAAAATCAATGGAAACAAGATTTGGCCACTAAGGATGAACAACTTAACAGAGTACAAAGACTTACTTGGGATACTCATTGGTCCTTTTTGGTCAAGCCTCACAACCAACAAATGACCATCAAATGCCTTGCTGACACTGTTGATCACATGGTGCCCAAGCTTTTAGATGCCACATACATGAGACAACTACACTCCAGGATGAATCATCCTCTGGAAATTAAAAGTATGCTCTCAATTTGTAAGTTGCAGATACAGGAGAAGAAATAGATACAATGAATCTTTTCAACGACAATTGCACTATTATTTTTTCAATTCAAATCCCACATTTTAATGTTCACAATTCCAATAACTCTAAGTAATTTTTGTTGACAATTTGTTTCAATTCTATTATATAAACCCTTTCATGTTATCGAAGAAGGGGTCCTCAATTTGTACAAAAACTATACTTGAGAAGTTGCACTTTTGCACTTCTAAATTTATTTTTTATGAGCAACGGATCAAGGTTTCAGATTTTTGTGAAAGAACTTTTTCAAGACTTGCATTTTTGTATTTCCTGAAAGTTTCTGGAACAAAGAGGTGGAACCAGAATGTTATTTACATATCAAGGCTCAACGAGTGTGATATTTCTATCACGGTTCTTTTGTCTTGATTTAATTAGCATTTCATTTAACTTGCTATTGTTGATGTATTCATACGCTTCAAGGAATTCTATATTGAGTCACTTTTGAATGGTTTAGAATTGTTCAAATCAGATATATATGTTAGCAATATATATTATCATGTCATGTGATATGTTTCTATAATTACTTTGTTTAATTTCTTAAACAAAGTAATCATTATTTATATGCATCTTTCTATAGATAATCAAATAATCTATATGATTGTTTGTCTGCTAGGAATTATCAGAAATCACATTGTTATAAGATTACCCGGGTTATATGGGTATATTTGTATACTTTAAAGTCATAGATTAAACCATGTACCATATTTGATATACATTTTAAAACACTTATTCATTAAAATCACAGATTATTGGGAAACTAGTCCAATAATATCCAGTCGGAGCCACCATCCCAAATGGAAAAGGAGTTGTACTAAGGTCCGAACCGGGTGGTTATCCCCCAATGTTGGTGCTACAATTTTAGATCAACATTTTTGGCGTTAGAACGAGGGCTAGACTGTGAATGGCCAGAAAATCCAAATCCATAGGCCATTCTAAGAGTAAAACTCCCTCACCATCTCCTCCAACTTCTCCTTCACATTCTAAATCTCCTATTTCTAAGCGAGAAGTTGAAAAGAAAAATACAACACCCACTGCTGAAACCTTAAACACACCAGAAAATTCTTCTCTTGAACCCCCTCAAGTACAGTCTTTGATTCATAAACTCCAAGGGCTTTCGATATCCCAAGAATAATCTAAGTTATCCCAAGGGAGTGTGACTTCGCAATATATCCCATCATAACCGCTTACTAGAGCACAGAGTGAAGAAGTTGGTATTCCACCAGTTGAATTCCCTCTGCTGTCGAAAAAGGGCTAGGAAGACACCATTAGAATCTTACAATGAGACTTTGTCCTCATCATCATCCATTCCATCTATACCACTGCAAAGTCATCCATTCATTTCCCAACTTCAGATCATAGTCCAAAAAGGTATAGGAACTTCAACATCATATATCCACTCAATTTCAACTGCCTCGTCATCCTCTTCTACTGTTAGCTCAACAATGGCACATAATCAACCTCAACCAAGGCCATGGACCAATCCAGGAGTGGTCAGAGTCCCTGCACCTTTGAGCCAATTTCTAGCTCATCCTGAAAAATGGTTACCAAAATTTAATCCTGACATCGGCTTGTTAGCGGAAGAACATATAAACAATTTCATTTTATCAATCAACTTGAATGGAGTAACGGAAGAAGATGCTGTTGTTAGACTATTTCCATACACTCTACAAGGAGTAGTAGGATCATGGTACTTTTCGTTACCACCAGGGTCCATCAATAGCTAGGATGCTTTTCAGGAGCAATTTCTAACTAAGTTTGGAGACGATAGGTCTATTGCCACTTTGATTAATGATCTCTCCAATCTGAAATCCGAATCAAAGGAACCCATCAAATACTTCAACTCACACTTTAATAAGTTACTGAATAAAATTCTTGCAACATCCACGCCTAGTGAGGAAGTCAGAAATGAATGGTATATCTCTGCCTTTCCTTCAAACATAGCCATCTTCATTGATAGGGCTGCTAAACCAACATTAGCACGAAATATGAAGGTAGTGATCGCTGTTGAAAAATGTATCCTCACTTTGGAAAAGAAAAATGCTCTCGAGGAAAGGAAATCCAAAAACATTACCTTTAGAGAAGATTCAAAGAAGAAAGCAATCAAGGATCCATATGACATGGAAGGTTTACAAAAGGTTCTTAAAAGTTATGCCTAAAGAAATGGTGGAAATTAATAAGCAGGTGGCTGAAACTTCTACAAAAAAACCATTTAGGAACTTTAAAAGGAATCAATCAGCTGATCCTAAACCACCTAATGCTTTATCTAATGCCGAATCTGATCTTGATGATGACGAAGATGAAGATACAATTTTATCAGCTGAAGAAACTGAAGAATATGAAATAGTTGAATGTGATGGAATGTGGGACTTTATATTACCCAATTCGGATAATGAAAGTGAATAGGAAGCTCTTCCAATAAATAACAGAAGCAAAAGTATAGTTGAGCCTAATCAGGTAAATTCTAAGAAGAAAAAATCAAGTCCTGTTACTGAAGACAAATATCCCACAAAGAAAACTCCAGTTGCACCTCCTCACAATCACCCATCATCCTCCAATCCTCCCTCATCATCTAAAACGCTAGTAGTTTCAGACTCCATGGATTATAACATTGTGGATGACATGAAGAAGACTCAAGCGAATATCACTTTGCATGAACTTAGCAAGCTCAAACATCAACAATGATCCCGCTTAAAGAATTAAATGCAGTACCTTCTTCTCCTCTTCCAACCAAGGTATTATCCAAGGTAGCTAAAGGATCAGGTAAGCCGCCATTTGATAAGGTAGATGCTACTGATGCTATTTTAATTAGGGACAGGTCAAATTCTCATACTCTTCCTCTTCTCTTGACTTATGAGATCTATAATAGAAATTTGCATAAATGCTTGATAGATTCAGGGGCTTCATCAAATATATTGCTAGCCTCAGTTTGCTCCAAAAAAAATAATGAGCCCTAGAAGTCTGTAGTTCACATTGTTCAATTAGGTCAAATTAAGGTACAATTTTTAGGGGAGATAAATTCAGTTACTATCAGATTAGTCGCTGATCCCAGGGTGGTTCAAAGAATTGATATATTAATTGCTGACATCCCTGAATTTGATGGTTTGATCCTTAGCAGAGATTGGTCCTGTTAACCTTGTTGGCATGTGGCTCAAAAATGAATCCAAATATGCTCTTTAAGTCTTCAAAATCCAGCAAAATCATGCCAAAGATCAAAACCAGTGCAGGAGAAGAAACCTTGGAATGGCGGAAAAGCATTATCGAGGGGCATAAAAACATAAAAAATAGTGAAAAAACAAGTATCAAAGGCATAAACAATGAAATGCATGGCAGCCGTCAGATTTGGCTGATCAACGGTCTAGATTTGATTGACAGGTCACAATCTGCTGATATCAGCGCAGACTGTATGGAACTTGCGATGGCGATCGATGATGCAACATGGATCGTCGATCAAGCGCGCAGATTGACGGCCCACAGTGCATCGCAGGATCGCTATCGAAGATTATAAAGAGCACTAACAATTGACCCAGGGCATGAGCGACATGCGATTGCGATTTATCGGATCGCTATATCACATTAGAGCAACATCATGGAGCAGGGCCTATACACATGTATATGTGCGAACTGATTAACCAGACCCGACGGTTATATACATAGTATTGAATAAAATTTGAAATCCCCGGAAAGGCATTTTCATATGTATTTTGCGTATTTTCGTTATTTAACGAAATACAAAGGGGTAGCGCCGATGTGATAAGACCCAGACCCGAAAGGGTTCGGGAAGGGAAATATATAATATTTCAGGTCCACCAAAGCCAATTTGTAATGTATTTCCAGTGTTTTTAGCATATTTCAAAATAAAAAAGGAAGACTGGGAACAGGTCATTAGTGACTTGCGATAGTGATAAGGACAAACCCGATAGAGGAATAGATAGAGTTCAAGGACTTTTGAAGTCCGAAATAAACAGAGCTTGGCGGGATTTCACAGTGTTGCAGTGTTTTCTATGTAAAATAAAAAACGATCATGGTCATCATTTGAAAAGATTTCAAAAGGCCCACAGACCCATTCCATCACATAATAGAGGCTGGGAGATAGAGACCGTGAGATAAAAGGCCATAAGGGGAAAGGCGATAGCACAACACAACAAAAACCAATACAAATGATCATGGAGCATTGCTTGCATGAGGGAGCTCCCGGACAACGTAGCAAACTACCAGAATGCAGTTACTCTACTGTCAGAAGAAGAAACCTCCGAGCCCATGCATGCCTAGTCAGGGCATCAAACAGTTAAAAAGATAGAGGGGATAGATTAAGACATATCGAGCCTTAGAAGTCTTGAGAGTATTGTAAAAGGCCTATAAATATTTGAAAGTTTAGAGTAACATAGGTTCAACTTTTGGGGACTTTGGATACTTTGCTACTCTGGCTTCTCATCTTCATTATAGCAATATAAGCATGTTTTGCTACTACATGTTCAATTGCCATTTTCTCTTCTGTTCTAAGCTTTCACTTGAATAGGTTATTCATGTTTTATTCTGTGTCTAATGCCAGATAACTGTCATCTTATCTCTGCATTGATAAATTAGATTTGCAAGCTTCATTTACTGCCTGTAGCTAGCCATTCATATGTGTTTATGTATGCATCTGTTGGCACAGTCAGTATTCTTCATATATCCATTAAATCTATAAACTATTGAGCATTAGTGGTCTAAAGCCTTGTAAAGATGAGGGTGTTCATGCATGGATTTAGTGTAAACAGAGTTGAAACAGTCATCTGACTTGATCCAAACCATCATCCATTCAATAGTTCAGAGAACAATATTGAAGATTTATATGTTATCAAGCATCTTCGAGCTACAACATAGGAGAGCTTCCTGGAGTGATAACATAATTGGCGTCGCTGTCGGGTAGAGAAGATTGAAGCTTAGCTTCCCTGGGAGACGAAACATATCCAACTTTGATGATAGACAAAGTCTAGGCGATTTTTCGGTTGTAATCATCTATCTGGCGACTCTACTAGAGGACAAACCTCTTAGCGACTCCAATTCATAGTTCTGGCTCAGTTTGTGAGGCATACTCAGAGAAATCCTTAGAAGCCACAAAATGACCTAGTACCTGACCCTGAAAAAATAATCAAAGAAAGAAAGGTATTGCAGAAAGGAGCATCAGGTTTAGGTAAATCTAAACAATATTCCATATCTCTTCAAGAAAATCCTGAAATAGAACAAATACATGTTGAGAGTATAGCATATAATACTAGCAGTGAAAAAAAAATCTTAGAGATTCATAAAGCTCCTTATTCTTTAGGTTCTCCTTTTGTTGTATGCCCAAAGGAAACCCCACCTTCCATCCATCATACCCCTTTAGTCTTATCAGTCACTCCTCAACCCTCTATCATTCATACTTCTAGTACCCTTATATCCACCACAGTTATGGCAGGACCACAAGCATCCACCAAAATGGAAAGAATCATAGCTACTAGGTATGGACCTCTAGTACTGCCCACTCCTTTGAAAGCCATGCCTACTGGAGAATATCAGAAATATAGGCCTAAGTTCACTGGGACTGAAGGTGTTACAATGGAGGAACATCTTGAGTCATTCTATAGCTATGCTAATAACCTGGACATTAGTGAAGATGATGTATGGATGAGAGTCTTTGTCCAAAGTCTAGATGGAGACGCTAGAAAATGGTTTAGAGAACTGATCCCAAGGTCTATAGAAGATATTGAGGCTTTAGATGATGCATTCCTAAAGAATTGGGGGGATAAGAAGGATCTAATCTACTACCACACTGAGTTTGGGAACTTGAAGAGGGAAAATGGTGAGTTGCTGTCTGATTCTAATAAGAGGTTTAACAACATGTAGAGCAAGATACCAGCTAAAGTAAAACCCACCACTATCTCTGCTAAACTCACCTATTCCATTGCTTTTGATTCTGACTTCTGTCTACTGTTGAGGGAGAGGTGATGTGCTACTTTGGATGATATGCAGGATGCAGCCTTGGAAGTAGAATCAAACATCATGGCTATAGAGAAGCTCAAGGGAAATGTTGATAGAAGAAGACAGAGGGGCGAGTCTTCATCATCTTCAGATCCAAAGATAGATAAAATGACCAAAATGATAGAGTCATTAGCCTCTGAAATCTCCAAATTAAAGGTTGAGCAGCACCCTGGGAAAGGAAGAGTTCCTAATACCTTTGCTCCTAGAAATCCAAATCCAAATCCATATAGAAGAGCTAATGAGCAGTTGCAGATTTTGCAAAGAAGCAAAGATGCCAATGAAGACCAAATGGTGAATACCCCTTTCCAGAATGTAGTCATGGAAGAAGAATAGTTTGAAGAAGATGATGAGATCCATTATTTGGAAGACAAAGAAGTGCCTCCTTTTTGACTTCAGCTGCCTATGAAAAGTCATTATTAAATGACTAGACTAACCAAGAATGGGATGGTGAAGTTGTTCTGCAAACTGAAGATCAACATAGATATAATCTAAGGTCAAAGATGAATAATGCCAGGGAAACTCTTGTTCAAAGAGCTGTTGTCCCTGCAATACAACAAGCTAATAAGCAGAAGAGACCGACAGTTGATCTCATTATCCTCAAAGCTCCAGAGATAGAGGTAAGAGGCCTTCATAAGTCCCCTTCTCCTTTTAGTTTTCAATCAGAAATTCAGAAGCTAAGAATACCTGTACCTCTTATTGAACTAGTGAAGAATGAGTCCTTTAAGAAATATATCCTTGAGGCCCTTGAGCCTAATATCATCCAAGCCTCCACAGACTATGTAAATATGCAAGATGACAAACCAACGGTTGTTCTCAGCCCAATGATTGAAAATCATGAGAACAACTCCCCATCATTCTATGTCTGACTATTCATGATAAAATCCTTCACAGCTGCCTTCTAGACACTAGAGCCAACCATAATCTAATGCCCAAGGCTGTCATGGATGAGTTGGGTCTTGACATTACCAAGCCTTATCATGACCTGTTTTCTTTTGACTCTAGAAAAGTGAAATGTCTGGGATTAATCAAGGACCTAGCCACCACTTTGTCTCAGATGCCCATGAAGAGCATGATGATGGACATTGTGGTAGCAAATGTACCCTCAAGTTTAGCATGTTTCTTTCCAGAGGTTGGATCAAGAGATTAGGTGGAACATTACAAAATGATCTGTCCTACGCTATTGTCCCAGTTTTTGGAGGTGAGAGCAGGAGATTATATAGAGAAGCTCAGTTGGCTTATATCATCAGCGATGAAAGGAATCCCACTAATCATCCCATCTATGCTGTCGACATTAATTTTGGAGCTTTTATTCTTCATATTGAAGAATCTCAATTGGCCTCCATGCAACTTAAGAAACCAGTTTTCCAGATCATGAAGGAAGAAGGCCTGCAAATTTGGGACATGTTATTTGATGGAGCTTGCTCTAAGGAAGTTGCAGGGGCAGGTGTATTCCTTGTGTCCCCCACATAGGAATGCATTCATTTATATTTCCAATTAGCTTTTGAGGTCACAAATAACATAGCAGAGTATGCATCCTTGATATTGGGCTTAAACGCTGCTAAAGAAATGGGCATCAAAGGTTTGAAAGTGTTTGGAGACGCAGACCTCATCATTTAGCAAGTCAACAAAACTTTCCAAGTAAAGCATCCAAGGCTGAAAGCATACAAAGATGAGGTATGGAAGCTTAAGGACTCTTTTAATATTTTCAGTGTTTCTTACATCTTGAGAATGAAGAACCAACTTGTTGATTCCCTTGCTATGTCTGCTACCATGTTTATTCCTCCTTTGCCTCCTAAGTTGACTTATGAAGTTCAGGTGAAATATAGACCATCTCTGCCTTACAATGTCAAATACTGGAAAGTTTTTTAAGAGGATGATGAAATTAATAGGCTTTTACAAGTCTTTGATGAATTTGCTGAAATGCACATTGACCGAGAAAACGAAACCGTTGAAGAATACAACCAGTCGAGGCCAAAGGACAAGATTGGTTAGGACAACATTGTTTAGCCTCCTAGTAACCATATACCCAAAGGATTGGTGCCCCTAGAGAAGTTGTTTGATCATAACGATGTACCTTATAAGCCTTCCAAAAAAGAAAATGAGTCTACTGTTTGTAAACATAATATAGGGAGCCCAGCCCATCCAAAGTACATAAATCTGTCCACTCACTTGTCTTCTGCACAGAATTTCGAGTATTTCACCCTCATGAAGCAGTTTACTGATATTTTTTCTTGGGAATACAATGATCTTAAAACCTATGACACAAACATCATTCAGCATAAGATTCCAACGGAAAAGAACACCATCCCTTTTAAGTAGAAATTAAGACCTATTAGCCCTCCCTTATTTCCTTTGATTGGGAAAGAAATCAAAAAAATATTGGAGGAAAACAAAAAGAGCTAGGATTCCAAGTTGAAGTTGGCACTGTGGGCTAAAAGAGTTACCAACAAGAAGTCCATAGGAAATTCTCAATTTATGCTTGGTTCATGGTGCTGATGTTGTTTTTACTATCCAGCTGATTCTCCTTGTGGCCAAATTCTTTCAAGAAGAACAAGATGAAACAAATGAAATGGTAAGGAGAATGAATAACCTGGTTGAATTATAGCATATCAGAGAGTAGCTGGTTGAGAAGTGAAAATTTCATCAGAAGAAAATTAAAGAAACCTTTGATAGGAAGGAAAAAGTGGAAAATTTCCAAGTTGGGGACTGGGTTCTCAAATGGGATGCATTGAAGGAAAAGAACGGTAATCATGGTAAGTTTGACTCCTTATGGACAGGTCCATTTGTCGTTGCTCAAATTCAGCAAAACAATACCTTTATTATGCACAGTCTGGAAGGAGGAGATGTTTTTGGTAGCTAGTCAATGGGTGGTTCTTGAAAATTTATTTAATTTAAGGCTTTAAAGCCTTGATATTGTAAATATGTTTTTTAGTTTTTATTTTTATGCAAATAGACTCCATGCCAAATGGAACACTAGGAGGGAGATTTGATTTTGGTTTTACAGGAAAGGCATTGTTATGCAGTTCTTGAAACCTCACAGGGAGGCTTTCATCCCCAAAAGGAGCCAGTGTTAGCCTTGTTGGCATGTGGCCCAAAAATGAATCCAAATATGCTCTTTATGTCTACAAAAGCCATCAAAATCATGCCAAAGATAAAAAACAACATAGGAGAAGAACCCTTGGAATGGCGGAAAAGCACTATTGGGAGGCAAAAACACATAAAAAATAGTGAAAAACCAAGTATCAAAGGCATAAACAATGAAATGCACAACAACCGTCAGATCTGGCTGATCAATGGTCCAGATCTGATCGGGGGGTCGCAATTGGCGGAGGCAATCGACAAATATCGACGTAGACCATATGGAACTTGTGATGGTGATTGGCAAAGCAACATGGACCATCGATTAAGCACGTAGATCGTTGGCCGACAACGCATCACAGGATTGCTATTGGAGATTACAAAGAGCACTAGCAAATGGCCCGGGGCATGAGTGACATGTGATTACAATTTATCGCATCGCTATATCGCATCAGAGAAACACCATGGACCGAGGCCTATACACATGTATATGTGTGACTTGATTAACCTTACCTAACGGTTATATACATAGTATTGCATAAAATTTGAAAATCGCCGAAAGGCATTTTCATATGTATTTTGTGTATTTTCATTATTTAACAAAATACAAAGGGGCAACATCGATGCGATAATACTTGGACTCGAAAGGGTTCGGGAAGGGAAATATATAATATTTCAGGTCCGCCAAAGCCAATTTTTAATGTATTTCCAGTGTTTTTAGCGTATTTCAAAATACAAAAGGAAGACTTGGAACAAGCCATTAGTGACTTGCGATAGCAATAAGGATGGACCCGATAGAGGAATAGATAGAGTTCAAGGACTTTTGAAGTCCAAAATAAACAGAGCTTGGCGGGATTTCACAGTGTTGCAGCGTCTTCTGTGTAAAACAGAAAATAGTCATGGTTATCATTTGAAAGGATTTCAAAAGGCCTGCATACCCATTCAATCACATAACAGAGCCCGGGAGATAGAGACTGTGAGACAAAAGGCCGGAAGGGGAAAGGCGATAGTGCAACATAGAAAAAACCAATACAAATGATAATGGAGCATCGCTTGCACGAGCGAGCTCCTGGACAACGCAACAAACTACCAGAATGCAGTTACTATGTTGTCAGAAGAAGAAACCTCTGAGCCCATGCGTGCCTAGTTAGAGCATCAAACAATTAAAAAGACAGAGGGGATAGATTAAGACCTCTCGAGCCTTAGAAGGCTCAAGAGCATTGTAAAAGGTCTATAAATATTTGAAAGTTCAGAGTAACATAGGTTTAAATTTTGGGGATTGTGGATACTCTGCTACTCTAGCTTCTCATCTTCATTCTAGCAATATAAGCTTCTTTTTTGTTACATGTTCAATTTCTGATCTAGGTGGATATTGGTGGCCACTTGCCAAGTCCACATGGACCCCCACCATTGCTTCTCTCAACATTTTTAGTTTCCTTAATTATAGCACAACTTACTATTGATCTTCACGTGAGCCAGCAGTGTCGCCTTCCATACAACAGCAAGCCCTTCACGGATGAGGTATTGTGTGACATTGCTCCCCTTGAAGTTTGTGATGTATTATTAGGACAAGCATACTTGTGGAAGCAACATGCTGTGTATGAATCAAGGCCCCATGCTGTCATTATTACATTGGGAAATAAGTTGTACAGGATACCAGAGGTAGTTGCCTGCCGCCATCTCTTTGATTACTGCAAAACAATGCAGTAAGCTCATTTCCAAAACTGGGAAATTTGTTTTCCTGATGATACGCCCTCAAGGAAAGAAGAAGACAGTGGCCACGACCTCCAGATAGGGCCCCTTCGCACGACAACTACAGACGGACAAGGTCATGGAGGAGTACGAGGACATCTTCACCTCCCCCGCAGAGGTTCCTCTGCACTATCAGGTCAAGCACTCCATCAATCTGACCCCAGGTGCACCGCTACCCAATGGACCAATTTATCGGCGCTCCATTCTGGAGAACGATGAAATCAAGAGGTAGATAAAGGAGTTGTTATAGAAAGGTCACATCCGTCCAAGTTCATCACCTTGTGGGAGCCTGATCGTGTTGGTATAGAATACAGATGGGACTTGGAGACTTTGCATTGACTATTGGGTGCTGAACAAGATCACTGTCCGTAATAGGTACTCGATCCTGCGGACTGATGACCTCCTGGACCAACTAAAGGGGGAAAAATGTTTCAGCAAGATCGATTTGAAGTCAGGATATCACCAGGTACCAATCGAACCCTCTGATGTGTGGAAGACTGCCTTCAAAGCAAATGAGGGCCTTTTCAAATTGTTGGTTATGCCTTTCGGATTGACGAATTCTCCTACAACCTTCATGAGGCCAATGGATGACATCTTGCAGCCATTCACCAACTCATTTGTAGTGGTATACTTGGATGACATTCTGATTTTCAGCTAGAGTTGGGAAGAGCATCTCCACCACATCCGACAGGTTCTCCAAACACTGCGGCAACACAAGCTATGTGCCAATTTGGAGAAATGCACTTTTGGCATGACCCAGGTTCAGTATCTGGGATACATTATTGATGAACAGGGGGTGCATGTGGATCCAGCCAAGATCCAAGTCATTCAAGATTGGCCATCTCCAACCACTCTGACAGAGCTCCGCAGCTTTCTAGGTCTTGCCAACTTCTACTGTAGGTTCGTTTTGGGGTTTTCTCATATCACTTGGCCCTTGAGTCAAGTCACCAAGGGAGGAGCGAAAGCAAAATTCTTTTGGTCTGAATCTCAACAGAAGGCATTCATAGAGTTGAAAGATCGCCTCTGCATGGAACCAATGCTTGCATTACCAGATTTACAACAACCATTTGAGGTCGAGACAGATGCCTCTGACTATGCTACTGGGGTAGTCCTTACTCAACATGGGCATCCAGTGGCATATCACAGTGAAACACTTTCAAACACAGTTCGGAAGTATCCCACTTATGATAAAGAGATGTATTCCATTGTGCAGGCCTGCCGACAATGGAAGTATTACATTTTGGGGAAGGAAACGGTCATCCACACAGACCACCGACCCCTGTAGTTCATACAGACCCAAGGGAAATTGCAGAATGATCGCCACCAGAAGTTGTCTACATACCTGCAACAGTTCCATTTGAATATCAAGTATAAGAAGGGTAGCACCAATAATGTTGCAAATTGCCTCAGTCGACCACCGATCATGGCGTTAACCACCGTGCTCAACTCTTGTGGGCACGAGACTTCTAATTGGCCACTTCTCTACAAAAGTGACCTAGAATTCGGCCACACATACCAGACACTCTTGGAGGGTCGGCATGTTCCATATTTTCACCTCCAGGATGCCATGTTATGCCACCTGGGTCACCTTTGTGTTCCTTCAAGAGAGCATGCCATGATTTGGGAAGCACAATACAGCCGGTTTGCTGGGCATTTCGGGATCGAGAAAATGGTGGTAGTACTGCAAAAGTATTTCTATTGGCCGAATCTTCGACATGATATCGGGAAGTACATCAGATCATGTATTGCCTGTGCCATTGCCAAACCGACCATCAAGAAGCAAGGCCTCTATACACCGCTGGCTACCCATAGTCGACCTTGGGAATCCATCTCCATGGATTACATGTCAGGCCTTCCTTCCACTAAGCATGGAAATGACTATGTTTTTGTGGTCATCGACAGGTTCTCACAGATGGCCATTATGGCGGCCTACAAGAAGAATATCACAGCAAAAGCCACTGCTAAACTCTTCTTTGAACGAGTGTGGGTGTACTTTGGGATCCCACAGTCTATCATCTTAGATCGAGACAGTCGGTTCCTTAGTACATTTTGGTCCAGTCTCTGGTCAATGCTGGACACCAAACTCACTAAGTCCACAGCCTTCCATCCTCAAACTGATGGCCAGACAAAGGTTGTCAATAGGATGATTGTACACATTCTGCGTATGTACAACTCAAAGAATCCACGCACATGGGACGAGAGCCTCCCCTATGTTCAGCACAGCTACAACCGAGCTCTTCACAGCGTGACTGGCCACAACCCTTTTTAGGTGGGCTTGGGATTCCAGCGACTATGCCCCATTGATGTGGCCATGCCACTTGCAGCTACTCACACAGATTCGACTTATGTCTAGTCCGAAATAGACAAGGAAACCAGCTTCATTGAGCACATCCAACACATTTGCCAATAGGTCCATGACATTCTGGAGAAATCAAATGCCAAGTACAAGCAGTGACATGATCAACATCGGGTGCCACACAAGTTTCAGGTGGGCGACAAAGTCTGGTTGCATTTGCAAAAGGAACACATTACTGGAGCCTATCGGAAACTGAGACCACTCCAATATGGGCCTTACCCCATTACTAAGGCTATGGGAGACAATGCATTTGAGCTCAACATTCCCCCATTCCTTGGCCTGCACCCAGTGTTCAATGTGGACCGCCTTCGGCCATACTTTCCACCTTTGCTAGACACATCCGACATTGCAGAATAGCTCACACCCACAGAATTAAATCTAGATTGCATGGAACAAGCTGCAACTGATTAGATCATGAACACATAGATCAAGAACACTCGCCAACAGAATATCCAACTGTATCGAGTTGTCAAGCAGGCCAACTCCTTCACCAGGGCAAGTGGCTCACCAGGGACCAAGTTCAGTAGAAGTTTCCTCATCTAATGGAGGAACTCAATGCAATGGGGACCATTGCTTCCTAATGGGGGAGAAATGATCCAACTGGATATTGGTGGCCACCTGGACCCCCCCCATTGTTTCTCTCAACATTTTCAGTTTCCTTAATTGTAGCACAACTTACTATTTTTAGCAGTTTTTCGGCTCCTGAACCTCTGGAGCCGTTTTGAGGCCCTAAAGGATGTTTTTTGGGAAATTTGGGGGCAACATTGGTCATTCCCAAAGTGGTAGTGATCAGATAGATCTTTCTAACGAGCTATTGTATGCGTCAAACGAAGATCATATGCCAAAGTTACGACCCCGGGAAGTTGATGTACCAATTTACCCAAAAGGGGCCCACGGTTTGATGTTTCATCTTCTAGGGTTAGGTTTTGGAATGTTAAGGGTTTTCCATTATTTCTCAACAATAAATAGGCCTTTGAGCCTCATTGTATCATAGTTCAGAGGCATGTAGCCACCACATCTCTTCTCAGAGATAAGATACCATCACCTTAGCTGGTTTATCTCCATTACTGTTTGTAAGCATATTTCAGTATTTTACATTAATGAAATGAAGTATTATTTCCGCTGCATATCTGTGTTTATGGTTATCTCTGTAGTTTTTTGCGTTCCTATTTAAGTCCGGATCAATTTCCATTTTCTCTTCTGTTCTAAGCTTGCACTGAATAGGTTATTCATGTTTTCTTCTGTATCTAATGCCAGATAACTGTCATCTTATATCTGCGTTGATAAATTGGATTTGAAAGCTTCATTTACTGCCTGTAGCTAGCCTTTCATATGTGTTTGTGTATGCATCTGCTGGTACAGTTAGTATTATTCATATATCCATTGAATCTATAAACTATTGAGTGTTAGTGGTCTAAAGCCTTGTAAAGTTGAGGGTGTTCATGCACGTCTTGTGTAAACAGAGTTGAAATAGTCATCCAACTTGATCCAAACCATCATCCATTCTAATAGTTCAGGGAACAATATTGAAGATTTATATGTTACCAGGCATCTCCGAGCTACAACCTAGGAGAGCTTCCTGGAGTGATAACAGTTTCGAAAAACTTCATGGTTATATTTCAATTGATTGGTCTCACATGTGGCTCCCCTATAATGGGAAACCAAATCAAATCAAAATAAATCGTGAAAAACATTTGAATCATACAATAACTAAGTTTGAACAAGAAAATCAACCTGTAGCCTTCAATAATAACATTCTTGGAAACTATTCTTCTGAGTCATTTTTTGGGAATTTTAATGTTCAACAATCTCCTTTTCTTGTTAATAGTGTCATATCGTAAATTGAAATTTTTTGCCATACTGATACATCAAAGTGTGTTAATGTTGCTGATGAACTTGTAAATAAGCCTATGAATAAGCCTTTGTTTTGGTCCTTGTATTTTGATGGATCAAAATCCAATGATGGTGTAGGAGCAGGATCTATTTTAGTTAGTCCAGAAGGAGAAAAACGATGTTATCATGTAGATTAGAATTTGAGTGTACCAATAACACTGCGGAATATGAGGCACTGATTCAAGGGCTCTATAAAGCAATAGGCCTGAATATCCAATATCTGAAAGTATTTGGTGATTTTGAAATTGTCATTAAACAAGTAAGAAATACTATCCATTGTCTCTTAGTGTTGGCATTATGATACATATGTTGTACTTGATGGCAACCCACTCATCTCAGATAATAAATTATAGTGTAGAGAAAAGTTCATGCACTTTTATGCAGAGAAAAGTTTATTTCATGTAGAGAAAAAGTTCACGCACTTTCATACAAGGAAAAGCGTGTATATCTTGGAGAACTTACCTTTGGTCCATGGTAGTTAGTCCTTGGTATTTGAACTTATGAGGAAAAGTGCGTATATGTTGGAGAACTTACCTTTGGTCCATGGTAGTTAGTCCTTGGTATTTGAACCTATGGTTTTGGACCATGGTACCTCGTCAAAAGTGTCGATCTCACGCAATTTCATGGTTGGTTCATGGTATTAGTCCGACAGTTTTTGATCCTATGGTTTTGGCCCGTGGTATTGCATCCAAAAGTGTTGATCTCACGTACTTTCATGGTTGGTTCATGGTATTAGTCCAACAGTTTTTTTGATCCTATGGTTTTGGCCCGTGGTATTGTGAAAGGCCTAAGACTATATAAAGCAAAGGAGATCACTTGGCTAATTCATTCTTGTAAATCGAATATCTTAAGATCTGAAATATTGGGTTATTGTTTTAAAAGTTTGATCTATGAAAGGGAAGTTGAAAGCGAATCTGTGAAGGGTGATCTCTCGAGCGCTGCAGCTGTGGAAGTGTGGAGGCATCACAGAAGGCGCAGTGCGGAGGCACCACGAAAGGCGCAGTGCGGAGGCGCCACAGAAGACGCAGTGCGGAGACGCCACAGAAGGCGCAGTGCGGAGGCGCCACAGAAGGCGCAGTGCAGAGGTGCCACAGAAGGCGCAGTGCGGAGGCGCCACAGAAGGCGCAGGTGCGGTGGTTGTGGTGCCACAGAAGGCGCAGGTGCGGAGGTAGTACAGATATCCGCAGATCTATACCAGTGAAGTTGCGATCCCTGCTTAAAATTTGTTTTAACTGCCTTTGACTATTCTGCAGGGTTTTGGGTGCATAACTGATGTTTGGTTACTAGTATTGAGTTCAGATAACAACATGATTAATGACTTATCTTTATGTACTAGATCTGGTTGATAACTCTCATAATATCATTGTATATGTATGGATCTGGTGATTGGGTGATTCAGAAGGTTGTTTGATTATGAGCTTCAATGTTGTTGTTGGATCCAGTTTGAAAATTTATGAAAAGTGGTCCTTGAAAGAAAAGAAGTAGGGGGTTGTAGCTCCCTTCCAGGAGAGACTGAAAACGAGAGAGAGTTGTAGCTCTCTGCAGGTTGCAGCCTGCGTACTGGTAAAGGACTGCACCATTACAAAACCATTGTAAAAGGAGTTTCTAATTTGAAAGAAGATAGAGACATATTGCAGCAGGTGGTTTTCACCCACATTGGGTTTCCACCTTACATCTTGTGTTCTTTGGTGTGACTATCTGTTTTCTTTGTTCATGCTCATTATTTTATGGTACTGACATGCAAAAATAATTCAAAGAATAAATAAGTAAGATTTATTAAAAGAACTTGATAATACTGATTCACCCCCCCTCTCAGTATTATTTCCAACAATTGGTATCAGAGAAGGTCCTTCAGAGAAGCTTGATCGCTTGAAGGAAGATCATTCATCATGAGCAACTACGAGAGGGAAGCATCAATCAGGCCACCAATTTTTGATGGGACAAACTTCAATTATTGGAAGGTAAGAATTACTGCCTATCTTCAATCTCTTGGTACAGAAGTTTGGGATATCATAGATACAGGCTACACTTTTCCTTCAGCAACTCCTACAGATACAACCGAAAAGAAGAAACATGAAACAAACGCTAAAGCAGTCAATACTCTGCTGGGATGCTTATCTCAAACAGAATTCGTGAAGGTTATGCAATATAAATCCGCAAAAGAAATATGGGACAAGATTGTCTTGAGCTACGAAGGAGATGAACAGGTAAAGCGTGCTAAACTTCAAACCCTCAGGATTCAGTATGAGAATCTCAGAATGTATAATGATGAAAGTGTGGCTAACTATTTCCTTCGGGTAGATGAGATTGTTAATTGCATGAAAAACTTGGGTGAAGAAATAAAAGAGGCTATTGTGGTTGAAAAAGTTCTAAGATCATTCAATAGAAGAAAAGGAAAATCTACGAATTCTTACTATGTCTCAGCTACACGGAATTCTAACTGCTTATGAAATGAGAAAGGGAGGTCCATCAGACAAAAGAGAAGTTGCTTTCAAGGCTTCAGGTAAAGGATACTATTATGAAGCAAGTCACGTGCGAGAAGAAGAAGAAGAAGAATCAAATTTTGTCAGAAATCTTCAAAGGGGAACTGGAAGGTTCAGAGGTAAGTTACCTTTTAAATGCTTTGCTTGTGGAAGAGTAGGTCATTATGCTGCAAAATTTCCTCATAAGGATAAAGGAAAGGAACCTGCTAGATGGAACAAGAAACAGATTGCAAATAAGAAAAGCTACTACACTCATGAAGATAGTGATGGTCTATCAAATAGTGACGAAGATGAATGAGGTAATGACTATAAACTCTTAATGGCATTTGAAGATGATGATTACATGGATGCTATAGATGTGGATATCTTTTGTGAAGAAATTTCTAGACTCAAGACATGTATAGAAGAAAAGAATAGGATCATTGATACTCTACAACTTCAAACTGATGAAAAAGAAAAATATCTTGAAAAGTTAGAAGGCGAAATTGTTGGTCTTAGAAAAGAGATTGAGAAAACAAAGGCTATTAACCTTAAGTTTGTGAAAGGATCTGAAACTCTGGATGAGATCATCAATGTACAGCGCTCTCCTCTAAACAAGACAGGTCTGGGCTATAATGGAGAAACTTCTCAAGCATCCACCTCAAAGATTTATCTTGATGCAGCAAGAAGGAATGAGCAAAAGCACAATGGAGATCACCAAGTAAAGCAGGGACCAATTACAAAAAAAGACTATCAGGAAAATCAGGGGCAATCTGTCTTAAGGATGAACAAAAACCAGCCACAGGTAAAATCCTCTCAATTTTCTTCAAGAATGAATGACAATAGAAATTACAATCGTTTGGCCGGAAGATTTGATAACCGCAGAAATTTCTTCAATGGACAATGCTTTTATTTCCATAACTTTGGTCACAAAGCAGCTCAATGTGTTGCATATAAAACGATCATGACTAGAGAAGCTCAAAAACAAAGAAGTATGACCGGGATTACAAAAAGGACCTATAACAACTTTTCGGTTCTTGAAAATGAATTTGAATGTTCTATTTGCAATAACTTTGGTCATGAAGATTCTGAATGCAGGAGCAGGTTTCAGCAGACAAAGGAACAAGCCTCAAGCACCAAAACATGGAGAATAAAGGAACCACAAACAGAAAGATGTGGGATAACATTTTATGCAGAGGGACAGGAAAATCTATGGTACATTGACAGTGGATGTTCGAAGCATATGGCAGGTGATAAAGAAAAACTTGAATCATATTCTGCTCTAGAAAAAGGAAAGAAAATTTCTTTTGGAAATGGTACTCCTGCAACTATAAAAGGAAAAGGCACTGCTCAGTTAAAAGAAAAGGTCAAAGCTAGAAATGTTTTGTATGTTGATGGATTGAAACATAATCTTCTAACTGTCAGCCAGATGTGTGATCAAAGAACCGAGGTGATATTCAGATCAAATGGATGTCTTGTTCGTGATCTTGATACAGGTAAAACAATGATCAAAGGTAAAAGAACTCCAAATAATCTATACATATTTGAAGAAGGACAACAACAATGCTATCTGAGCAAGGATGATGAGCACTGGTTATGGCACCGGAGGTTGGGGCATCTAAGCTTTTCACAAATAAGGAAAGCATGCAAATATCAGGCAGTTCGTGGTCTTCCAGATATCAAAGTTCCAGACAACACCATATGCAAATCATGTCAGTTTGGAAAGCAAACCAGAACTACCTTTTCGGAAAAGGAAGGATCAGCTAGCATGCCTCTTGAGCTAGTACATACAGATACATGTGGTCCATTCAGGAAAAGGACACCTCGAGGAGAAGAATACTTGATATTATTCATTGACGATTTCTCCAGGTTTGTCTGGTTAGGACTTATGAAGCACAAAGATGAAGCATTCGAAAAATTCAAATCCTTTAAAGCCTTGGTTGAAAATGAATCAGGATACAAAATTAAGTGTCTTAGATCCGACAGAGGTGGGGAGTTTACCTCAAATGAATTTTTCAATTTCTGTGAAGAACATGGGATAAGAAGAGAATTCTCTACAGCTAGAACTCCTCAGCAAAATGGAGTGGTGGAAAGAATGAACATAACTGTCCAACGAATGGCTCGTGCTATGCTTGATGAATCTGGAACTCTCGCAACTTTCTAGGGTGAAGCAGCAAATGCTTCGGTTATTATTCTCAACAAAACAAATGTCCGAGTGAACAACACTCAAACCCCTCATGAGCTCTGGTATGGTGAGACTCCTTCGGTAAAGCACTTCAAAATCTTTGGGAGCAAATGCTATATTAAAAATACTGATGAGCAACTTGGCAAACTTGAACCTAGAGCAGATGAAGGCATCCTTCTTGGTTATTCTCAACACAGCAAAGCATAAAAGTGCTATAATAAAAGACTTGGAAGAATTGTTGACAGCATTGATGTAGTGGTTGATGAGAAGGGATACATTCCTAGGCAAGTAAATCATGAAGATATCGAAGAAGATGAAGGCCATCCTCAAAGACAGAATGATGAAGAAGAAGAACCTCAAAAAGAACCAGAGGAGCAGATAAGGATAGAAGAGAAGACTCCATCCAGATATGTTCAGAAGAATCATCCAGAATCACAGATTTTGGGACAGAAAGAAGCAGGTGTACAAACAAGAAGAACAATTGCAGAAGCTTCAAGCTATTTGGCATTACTCTCTTCCACTGAACCACAAAATGTGAAATAGGCATGCAAAGATGAATGTTGGGTCAAAGCAATGGATGAAGAACTTGAGCAGATCGAAAAGAACAACACTTGGGAGATGGTTCCTAGACCAAAGGATAAGAATGTTATAGGAACAAAATGGGTCTTCAAAAATAAATTGAATGAAAATGGAGAAGTAATTAGAAACAAGGCCAGACTTGTTTGTAAAGGGTATGTGCAGCAAGAAGGAATAGATTTTGAAGAAACTTTTGCTCTTGTTGCAAGACTTGAGGCCATCCGAATGTTCCTTGCTCTCTCAAGCTTTCAAAACTTCAAATTATTTCAAATGGACGTGAAATCAGCCTTTCTGAATGGAGACTTGGAAGAAGAAGTATACATTGAGCAGCCATATGGTTTCATTCTTGGAAATGATCCAAATCTTGTATGCAGATTGAAAAAGGCTCTCTATGGCCTCAAACAAGCTCCAAGGGCTTGGTACTATCGTTTGGACAAATATCTTCATCAACAAGGTTTTTCAAAAGGATCAGCAGACAACAATCTTTATATAAAAGTTGAAAATGACAAATTGCTGATACTTTTTGTGTATGTAGATGACATTATCTTTGGCAGCAATGAAGAAGCTATGACTCAAAGCTTTGCCTTGGTGATGCATAAAGAATTCGAAATGTCCTTGCTTGGAGAACTGACATATTTTCTTGGTTTGCAAATCCAACAAAATGAAGGAGGGATCTTCTTGTCTCAAACCACGTATCTCAAGCAGATTTTGAAGAAATATGGTATGGAAGAAGCAAAACCAGTATGTTCACCCATGGTCACAGGATGTAACCTCAGTGCAAATGATGAATCAACAGCAGTGCATCAACCAACTTACAGATCTATGATTGGAAGTCTACTTTATTTGACAGGTACCTGACCAGACATCATGCATGCAGTGGGAATAGTTGGAAGATTTCAGGCAAATCCAAAGGAAACTCATCTTCAGGCAGTAAAGAGAATCTTCAAATATCTTCAAGGGACTCAAAACTATGGCTTATGGTATCCTAGAGATACAGATCTCACACTTCATGCTTATACAGATGCAGTTGGGCCGGAAGCATGGATGACAAGAAAATCACAAGTGGTGGTGCATTCTTTATGGGTTCCAGATTAGTATCTTGGTTCAGTAAGAAACATAGTTCGATTGCCTTGTCTACAGCTGAAGCAGAATATGTTGCTGCTGCATCTTTCTGCACTCAACTCCTTTGGATGATGCAGACCTTGCAGGATTTTCAAATCACTTGTACACCACCCATCTCCATCTTATGTGATAATACAAGTGCAATCAACATTTCAAAGAACCCAGTCATGCATTCAAAAACCAAGCACATACCAATCAAGTATCACTTTCTCCGGGAACAAGTGCTTGAACAAAAGGTCAAGTTGGAGTATGTTCCTTCTAAGGAACAGGTTGTTGATATACTCACCAAACCATTTCCTAGGGAGACCTTTGAATACCTCAGGCAAAAGCTGGGGGTTGTTGATGCATCATCTTGTTGTTGAATCTCTTCTGATTGTTGGTTGTATGCAAGGTTCATCTGAAGTATATGCGTACATGTGCTGGGTTGCGGATTGGTCAAAGATCGAATGGCACAGGTTCAGGGGGAGCATATCATGCATTGTTGGCATTATGGAGGAAGTACAGAAGGAGATCATGGATGCTGGTCTGAATATTGCTACAATACGTCTCTATCTCTTTCATGGTCATGGATTATGGTTCTTCTTTGCAGATCTGGTTTATAGTCAGGGGGAGCATGTTCTTAGGGGGAGCATAACCCTTTGCCCTTGATGTCAAAGGGGGAGAGTGTTTGGTTGTTGTTGCCATCAAGTCCAAAGGGGGAGATTGTTGGCATTATGATACATATGTTGTACTTGATAGCAACCCACTCATCTTAGATAATAAATTATAGTGTAGAGAAAAGTTCACGCACTTTTATGCAGAGAAAAGTTTATTAGACGTTGGAGAACTTACCTTTGGTCCATGGTAGTTAGTCCTTGGTATTTGAACCTATGAGGAAAAGAGCGTATATGTTGGAGAACTTACCTTTGGTCCATGGTAGTTAGTCCTTGGTATTTGAACCTATGGTTTTGGACCATGGTACCTCGTCAAAAGTGTTGATCTCACGCAATTTCATGGTTGGTTCATGGTATTAGTCCGATAGTTTTTGATCCTATGGTTTTGGCCCGTGGTATTGCATCCAAAAGTGTTGATCTCACGTACTTTCATGGTTGGTTCATGGTATTAGTCCAACAGTTTTTTTGATCCTATGGTTTTGGCCCGTGGTATTGTGAAAGGCCTAAGACTATATAAAGCAAAGGAGATCACTTGGCTAATTCATTCTTGCAAATCGAATATCTTAAGATCTGAAATATTGGGTTATTGTTTTAAAAGTTTGATCTATGAAAGGGAAGTTGAAAGTGAATCTGTGAAGGGTGATCTCTCGAGCGCTGCAGTTGCGGAAGTGCGGAGGCACCACAGAAGGCGCAGTGTGGAGGCGCCACAGAAGGCACAGTGCGGAGGCGCCACAGAAGACGCAGTGCGGAGATGCCACAGAGGCGCCACAGAAGGCGCAGTGCGGAGAAGCCACAGAAGGCGTAGTGCGGAGGCGCCACAGAAGGCGCAGTGCGGAGGCGCAGGTGCGGTGGTCGCGGCGCCACAAAAGGCGTAGGTGCGGAGGTAGTACAGATATCCGCAGATCTATACCAGTGAAGTTGCGATCCCTGCTTAAAATTTCTTTTAACTGCCTTTGACTATTCTGCAGGGTTATGGGTGCATAACTGATGTTTGGTTACTGGTATTGAGTTCAGATAACAACATGATTAATGACTTATCTTTATGTACTAGATCTGGTTGATAACTCTCATAATATCATTGTATATGTATGGATCTGGTGATTGGGTGATTCAGAAGGTTGTTTGATTATGAGCTTCAATGTTTTTGTTGGATCCAGTTTGAAAATTTATGAAAAGTGGTCCTTGAAAGAAAAGAAGTAGGGGGTTGTAGCTCCCTTCCAGGAGAGACTGAAAACGAGAGAGAGTTGTAGCTCTCTGCAGGTTGTAGCCTGCGTACCGGTAAAGGACTGCACCAGTACAAAACCATTGTAAAAGGAGTTTCTAATTTGAAAGAAGATAGAGGCATATTGCAGCAGGTGGTTTTCACCCACATTGGGTTTCCACCTTACATCTTGTGTTCTTTGGTGTGACTATCTGTTTTCTTTGTTCATGCTCATTATTTTATGGTACTGACATGAAAAAATAATTCAAAGAATAATTAAGGAAGATTTATTAAAAGAACTTGATAATACTGATTCAACCCCCCTCTCAGTATTATTTCCAACACTTAGGTCATCACAAACATTATCAATCACTTGTTCAAGATCTCATAAATCATTTTCTGGCATTTGACATTTCTCCTATTCCTAGATCACAGAACGTAGTAATCGATCTTTTGGCTAATGTCTCTTTTAAACTCCTTCCATTCGAGGACTATAGTCTAGATAGATTTTCAGTTGAATTATTTTTTCGACCATCTGTCCCAGATAATGTCACAAATTGGTGTGTATTTAACCGTGATGAAGACATCTTAAATTTCTTGACTTCTGAAGCATCTTATGATGATAAGATTATTGATGAAAGAGATCCTGATCATCATTTAAAACAAAGATTCAATGGAAGTCCTATTCCTAAATAAGGTTAAGATCATGCCTGAGGATAGAAGTAAGATGACCTTGACGACTGAATGTGGATGCTTTTAGTATACTGTGATGTCTTTTGGGTTGAAGAACGCGCCGACGATATTTTCATGCGTAGTCATCGCGATGTTCAAGGATTTCATTCAAAAGTTTTTGGAGGTATACTTTGATGATTGGACAATGTTTGGGCTGGTAAAGCGCCATGTAGATAGTTTACGCTTGATGCTGGATACATGCTGGAGGTATCAGATCGTGCTCAATCTAAAGAAATTTTTGTTTTGTGTCCCTTTTGGTATCTTACTGGGTCATGTGGTATGTAGACAAGGCTTAATGGTATACCCTACCAAGATCACGGTTATCATCAATTTAGAGGTGCTAAGAAGTGTGAAACAATTGTTCACAATAGTGGGGCATACTGGATACTATAGGAAGTTCATCAAGAGCTATGACCAGATTACCACACCAATGGAGAAAATGTTAAAGAAGGATGCTACATTATGTTGGAATGAAGAATGTCAGTAGAGCTTGGATGTGCCAAAAGAGAAAATGGTCACCACTCTGATCCTAGTCTTCCCAGATTGGAAGAAGGAATTTCATGTGCATGTGGACGTGTCATCTATTCCACTAGGAGAAGTACTGACACAGGCCAATGAGGGAGAATTGGACCATCTTATAACGTTTGCAAGTAGGACGCTGTCTAAAGCCAAGAAGAATTATTTGACGACGGAGCGTGAAGGAGTGGCTATGGTGTATACACTCCAGAAGTTCACGCACTATTTTTTGGGAGGACACTTTAAGATGTATACAGGCCATTCTGCATTGAAATACCTGGTCAACAAGCTTGTGTTGAGGGGAAAGATATGTAGGTGGCTGTTGTTGTTCCAGGAATATGATTTTGAAGTCATTGTGAAACCAGGACAATTGAATGCAGGACTGAATCATCTGTCGTGCATTGAAACATGAGAGGAGCCTACTAATTTAGAGGAAGGATTGCCTGACACGTATCTCTTTGCGGTGAACATCGCGAACAATCACTTTGAATATATTATACACTTCCTCACAGTGGGAATGGCTCCAGAAGGATATACTAGCCAACAAAATAAGGAATTGGTGGTGCACACGACAAACTTTTCTATCATTGCAGGGCACTGCTATAAAATGGGATAAGATGAAATACTATGAAATTATGTGCCAAAGTTTGAATGAAACAACATACTTGCTAAGGCCCATGGAGGAGTCGTAGGAGGACATTATGGGAGAAAAACAACGACGCAGAAGATTTTATGTGCTGGGTTGTGGTGGCCGACCATGCATAAGGATTCAAAAGCATATTGTGGGGCATGCGATGCATGTCAAAGGACTAGAAGGCCATCGTGGAGGATGAGCCACATTTGAATCCACAGATGTCATTACAGCCATTTTAGAAGTGGGCGATTGACTGTGTGGGACCGATTCCTCCTCCAGGAAAGAAGATGGGTGTGCGGTACATCATCACCGCGACTGAGTATTTAACCCGATGGGCAGAGGCACAACCTGTAACAGATTGTATAGGTGCAACAACAACAAAATTCATCTTTGAGTATGTCCTAATGAGGTTTGGTTGTTCGATAATTTTGATGAGCGGTCATGGTACACATTTTCTTAATGAAATGGTCAGTGTGTTGATGGAGGAATTTTAGGTTTACCATCAGAAGAGTACGCCAAATCACCGGAAGGCTAATGGGATGGTGGAAGCATTTAATAAGATATTGGAGAACACATTGACAAAGGTTTGTAATGCACAAAGGAATGATTGGGACATGCGCGTACCCACGGTGCTATGGGCTTATAGAACGACTTGCAAGAAGCTGACTGGAAAAACGCCTTTTAGTCTGGTATATGGTGTAGAAGATGTGATGCCAATGGAATATATTGTACCTAGTCTACGCATAGAAGAATTCACAGGAATGGTGGATCATAGAGCCCTGGAAGAGAGGCTCATGCAGTTGATAGAGCTTGAAGAGGATATATTTCTAACTGGATTCCATCAGCAAGTTCAAAAGGAGCACAAAATGTCTTGGCATGATCGACACATTAAAATGCGCACCTTCAAGGTAAATGACTTAGTTTTATTATATGACAGCAAGTTTGATAAATTTCTAGGAAAATTTAGGATGCATTAGCTAGGGCCATATGTCATCAAGGAGATTACCAATGATGGAGCAGTTCAGCTGGTTAAGTTGAACAGAGATCCCTTCCTAGGAAGGTGAATGGCAGTCGATTGAAGCCATACACCGGAAATCCAGCTAGATGACTATATTGTGGGAGCACAACCTTAGCGCTCTAGGCAGCTGAAAGGAGGCGCGAGACTATAAAATACACTTCCTAGGTTGTAGATATGCGTTATTGGGGAAAAACGCAGAATGGAAGAATGTCATAATTTTAGTTTGCAGATTACTGTGGTGTGATTTTTGAATGGAGTTTGGATTTTCCACAGTGTTCATTTTTTGTAGTCGACGTTTCGAGTCTGAAACTAGACTCATCATCAGGACAAAATGTGAGGAGAAAAGAAGGAAATGTTAGGTATAAATATGAAAAACCCAGGATGTGAAGACCAATGGCCGACTCTTTGCCTCATTGATAATTTAATTTATTATTGTCATTTAAGTTTTTTTGATTTTACAATTTAATTATTTTAATAACTACCTTGTAATTATTTTTAATTTTTATATTAATATTACAATTTTTATATTTTGTCTTATTTTATCATTATGCCTCATAATTAAATTCTTGCTTATTAATTATGGTTTATGCTTATTGATATTTATGATGCTATTCTTAATTGATTAAAATGAGACTTTATTAATATTGTTATGTAAGTTTGTTTATTATGTCTTCTTATAAATTAATTTATTTGTTATTAAAATCTCTTTTTGTAATTCTTAGATTATTTAGTATTATTCTTATTAGTATTTTAATATTTAATGCTTTTTTGTTTATATTTATTATTTGTTCTTGTTAATGTTATTCTAATTCTTTATTATTATTTTGCTCCTATTATCTATATTATTATTTATGATATTTGTTAAAGTTCCTCTATATATACTTATTGTTATCTATTATAATTGATATTTATTATGATATTTATTAATGCTCTACTATATATACTTATTAATTTATCTATTATTTATCTATTATAATGGATGTTTGCTTATTGATAGTTGCTAATCTATATTATTATATATGTTATTTACTAAGATATTTAATAATGTTCTCTTATACATGTTTATTATATCTATTATAATTTATATTTGTTTTTATATTTGATGAGGTTTATGTTAGCCTTATCATTTAATTAATATTAATGTTATTAATGCTTCTATTATTTGCATCCATTAATGCTTTTTATACCCTTCTTATTAGATGATTAATTTTATTATATTATAGTAAATTATTAGGTTTCTTCTTGTCTAGGATTCTCAAGAGCAGCATGGTTAATTTTATTATTATGATGGCAGGTTAGGAATTTCTAACATCGTTATTAAGATTATTAGCGGGGGTTAGCACGGGGTTCCAATTTTTGCTAATTTCCATGCCACCATCCCTATTAAGGTTTTTAGGATGTTTAATGATTTCAATAGCTTCCCTAACTTTACGCTTGAATTGGTGTTCTACATTAGCAATGACTTTGGTGTCTTCTAAGCAAATATGATGATTAGTTTTACCTACATGCTCAGCTAGGGCTGAGGATTTGGTTCTTTCGTTACGAATGTCTGCACTATGCTCTTTGAGTCTAATCCTAACCGATCTACTAGTTTCTCCTATGTATTGATCCCCACAAGAACATTTGATGATATAAACTCCTTTTTGCTGAAGTTGCTCTTGGTTATCCTTAACAGATCTCATTCTTTGCTTAATGATAGAAAAGGGTTTGAAAGCAGTTTTTATATTTTTCTTATTGAGGATTTTGGTTATTTTGTCAGTGACTCCTTGGATGTAAGGAAGGCAGGTATTGGAGGTTGGGTTGTCTTTTGTTTTGTTTTTATTGTTATCAGTTTTTGCTTTTTGAATGGCTTTGTATATGTTTTCATTGTTGTACCCTAGGTTGGCAAAGGTTCTTTTAAGGTAGGAAATTTCTTCATCGGTATGGTTTAGATCAGAGATTCTATAAGCTCTAGTGAAGAGGGTTTGTAGTACCCCCATTTTTTGGGTGGGGTGGTGATGAGAGTCGGCATGAAGGTAGTTATCTGTATGGGCTTTCTTTCTAAAAACTTTGTGACCAATGGAACCATCCTTCCTTCTAATGAGGAGAATGTCTAAGAATGGAATGCAATTATTTTCTTCAACTTCCATGGTGAATTTTATGTCTTCAGACAAGCTATTGAGATGATCCAGGAACTTGCTTAGCTCTTTATCGCCATGAGGCCAATTGACACTGGTGTCATCCACAAACCTAACCCAGGATTTGGGTTTTAGTGGATATGAATCTAGCGCCTTCTTCTCGAATTTTTCCATGAAAAGGTTTGCCACGATAGGTGAGAGAGGTGATCACATAGCAACACCCGAAGTTTGTTCAAATATTTCGCCCTGGAAGGAGAAGAAGGTTGAGCGGAGACAGATTTCGGCTAATTTAGCGGTCTGGGGATCTGCTACATCTTTAACTACCTGAATAGCATCATCTAGGGGAATTTTGGTGAAGAGCTGGACTACGTCAAAACTCACGATTTTGTCTCCTGGTTCTATCTTGGTGTTTTTTATGTGATTTACAAATTGATTGGAGTCTTTAATGTAAGAGCTAGTCTTACCCACTAGCGGGGATAGAATGCTAGCGACGTACTTGGCTAACTCATAAGTGGGAGACCCTATGGTGTTGACTATGGGTCTTAGGGGGACATCTTTTTTATGAATTTTAGGGGCTCCATAGATCCTGGGGGTGATTTCGCTGTTAGGAGTCAATCTCTTTTTTATTTTATCATCAAGGCTTGTTTCTTTAATGGCTTTCTTTACGAGGTTTGTGATTTTGGAGATGGGGTTTTTCTCTAGCTTTTTGTAGCTACCACTATTGTATAGGTGGTCTTTCATTTTGTTTATATAATCTACATAATCAATAACGACAGTGGCGCCTCCTTTGTCGGCTTTTAAAATGACTATGTCCTTATTATTTCTAAGGCTTTTTAGGGCTTTAAGTTGATCAGGGCTTAGGTTTCTTCTGGGGGGCTTGGCTTTTCTAAGGATAACAACGACCTCTTGCCTGATGAGCTCTTTGTCATCATCCTTGAGCGACTTAATTCCATCTTCAAGGTTGCAAATGATTTCTTCATTGGGGATTTTGTTAGGGGCTAAAGCAAAGTTAAGACCTTTGTTAAGGACCTCCATTTCTTCTATTTTCAGCTCATAAGAAGATATGTTAACTACTTTTTTATTATTCACGATACTGCTCCTAGGGTTATTTTCTATGTTCTCATTATCTACGATGTTCTCGTGACTTGTGCTAGAACACCTACTTTCTATGTTTATATTATTAATTTCATTACTAATAAAATGCTTATTAACACAAGATTTATTTGAAATGGTATTAGAAGCATACCTGTGTCTATGGTCGCTTTCCAAGTTACCTGCTCCCACCTCTGATGAGACTCTATCATCTTCGCTCCAGCGCTTGGTACCTACAGGATTGTCGCATTGCGTTGCGGTTATGACTGTGCCGTTATTGGAGCTGATTGGTTGCTGATCCATCAGATTGCCGGGCTGTTCATCTGTCTAAATTTCGCTGGTCTGATGGCTGGTAACCGAGCTGGCTGACTTTATGTTACTGCTTTCCCCATTTATTCCGCAGTCAACCTTAGCTACAACCGTATGCGATGCTCCCACCTCCGAAGCGATTATCTCATCCTCGCTACAGCGTTTGGTGCCTCCAGGATTATCGAACTGCGATGTGGTTATGCCTGCGACGTTATTGTTGTTTATTAATTGTTGATCCATCCAGTTACCGGGGAGTTCATCTGTCATATCATCCTCAGTTAAAGTAGAATGCGAAGGGGCTGTTGATCGGTTAGGATTAGACTCAAAGAGCATAGTGCAGACATTCGTAACGAAAGAACCAAATCCTCAGCCCTAGCTGAGCATGTAGGTAAAACTAATCATCATATTTCCTTAGAAGACACCAAAGTCATTGCTAATGTAGAACACCAATTCAAGCGTAAAGTTAGGGAAGCTATTGAAATCATTAAACATCCTAAAAACCTTAATAGGGATGGTGGCATGGAAATTAGCAAAAATTGGAACCCCGTGCTAACCCCCGCTAATAATCTTAATAACGATGTTAGAAATTCCTAACCTGCCATCATAATAATAAAATTAACCATGCCGCTCTTGAGAATCCTAGACAAGAAGAAACCTAATAATTTACTATAATATAATAAAATTAAACATCTAATACGAAGGGTATAAAAAGCATTAATGGATGCAAATAATAGAAGCATTAATAACATTAATATTAAATAAATGATAAGGCTAACATAAACCTCATCAAATAAAAACAAATATAAATTATAATAGATATAATAAGCATGTATAGAAGAACATTAATAAATATCTTAGTAAATAACATATATAATAATATAGATAAGCAACTATCAATAAACAAACATATATTATAATAGATAAATAATAGATAAATTAATAAGTATATATAGTAGAGCATTAATAAATATCATAATAAATATCAATTATAATAGATAACAATAAGTATATATAGAGGAACTTTAACAAATATCATAAATAATAATATAGATAATAGGAGCAAAATAATAATAAAGAATTAGAATAACATTAACAAGAACAAATAATAAATATAAACAAAAAAGCATTAAATATTAAAATACTAATAAGAATAATACTAAATAATCTAAGAATTACAAAAAGAGATTTTAATAACAAATAAATTAATTTATAAGAAGACATAATAAACAAACTTACATAAACAATACTAATAAAGTCTCATGGTAATCAATTAAGAATAGCATCTTAAATATCAATAAGCATAAACACATAATTAATAAGCAAGAATTTAATTATGAGGCATAATGATAAAATAAGACAAAATATAAAATTGTAATATTAATATAAAAATTAAAAATAATTACAAGGTAGTTATTAAAATAATTAAATTGTAAAATCAAAAAAACTTAAATGACAATAATAAATTAAATTATCAATGAGGCAAAGAGTCGGCCATTGGTCTTCACATCCTGGGTTTTTCATATTTATACCTAACATTTCCTTCTTTTCTCCTCACATTTTGTCCTGATGATGAGTCTAGTTTCAGACTCGAAACGTCGACTACAAAAAAACATGAACACTGTGGAAAATCCGAACTCCATTCAAAAATCACACCACAGTAATCTGCAAACTAAAATAGTTACCCTGCACGGAGGGGAGACTTGGAAAGAGATACGTAATCTCGAAAAAACTAGGGTAAAAATAAGGAGAAAAGAAGCTGATCTAAATTTTCTGAAGCAATGCAGAGACTCAAATCTCACACCTAATTTTGCATACATTAAACACAGGTTACATAACCAAAAATATCACAGAATTTTTGAACGATTTAGCAAAACTCTGGTCCGCCTTGAAATTCGCAAAACCAGAACCTCCTTGGCGAAATTATCCTCAGCCGCCTTCAAATCCCACCTGAAACTAGCAGCGTCAATAGAGCAGGACCTATGGAAAGTAATCGATGCATCCGCAGCACTGAATGCCAATAGAATGAAGGAGAACGCAGAGTCTAAGCACCTGAGCAAACTGAATAGCATGGTAAGACGTGAGAGAAACCATTCTGAAGAAGAAATCAACAATTCTACCATAAGAAAACCCAGCCACAACGCCGCTCCTCAAAACACAGATAGGGGGAACACGCAGGATAGCTGGGTATACGGTCCAAGGAATACAGCAGAATGGGTTGCGCAGCAAAAACACAAAAGAATACCAAGCGGGAGACAGCGAAGAACGGAAACACGCTGTCCCAACGATTCTACCCCAGCCACCACGCAATCAAACTGGAATACGCACACGCAGATGGCTCAGGTAAGGACGTGGACAGGACAGCGTTCAACACGTCTGCGCAGCAGAATTGAAAACTCAACAGCCCCTTCGCATTCTGCTTTAACTGAGGATGATACGACAGATGAACTCCCCGGTAACTGGATGGATCAACAATTAATAAACAGCAATAACGTCGCAGGCATAACCACATCGCAGTTCGATAATCCTGGAGGCACCAAACGCTGTAGCGAGGATGAGATAATCGCTTCGGAGGTGGGAGCATCGCATACGGTTGTAGCTGAGGTTGACTGCGGAATAAATGGGGAAAGAAGTAACATAAAGTCAGCCAGCTCGGTTACCAGCCATCAGACCAGCGAAATTTCGACAGATGAACACCCCGGCAATCTGATGGATCAGCAACCAATCAGCTCCAATAACGGCACAGTCATAACCGCAACGCAATGCGACAATCCTGTAGGTACCAAGCGCTGGAGCGAAGATGATAGAGTCTCATCAGAGGTGGGAGCAGGTAACTTGGAAAGCGCCCATAGACACAGGTACGCTTCTAATACCATTTCAAATAAATCTTGTGTTAATAAGCATTTTATTAGTAATGAAATTAATAATATAAACATAGAAAGTAGGTGTTCCAGCACAAGTCACGAGAACATCGTAGATAATGAGAACATAGAAAATAACCCTAGGAGCAGTATCGTGAATAATAAAAAAGTAGTTAACATATCTTCTTATGAGCTGAAAATAGAAGAAATGGAGGTCCTTAACAAAGGTCTTAACTTTGCTTTAGCCCCTAACAAAATCCCCAATGAAGAAATCATTTGCAACCTTGAAGATGGAATTAAGTCGCTCAAGGATGATGACAAAGAGCTCATCAGGCAAGAGGTCGCTGTTATCCTTAGAAAAGCCAAGCCCCCCAGAAGAAACCTAAGCCCTGATCAACTTAAAGCCCTAAAAAGCCTTAGAAATAATAAGGACATAGTCATTTTAAAAGCCGACAAAGGAGGCGCCACTGTCGTTATGGATTATGTAGATTATATAAACAAAATGAAAGACCACCTATACAATAGTGGTAGCTACAAAAAGCTAGAGAAAAACCCCATCTCCAAAATCACAAACCTCGTAAAGAAAGCCATTAAAGAAACAAGCCTTGATGATAAAATAAAAAAGAGATTGACTCCTAACAGCGAAATCACCCCCAGGATCTATGGAGCCCCTAAAATTCATAAAAAAGATGTCCCCCTAAGACCCATAGTCAACACCATAGGGTCTCCCACTTATGAGTTAGCCAAGTACGTCGCTAGCATTCTATCCCCGCTAGTGGGTAAGACTAGCTCTTACATTAAAGACTCCAATCAATTTGTAAATCACATAAAAAACACCAAGCTAGAACCAGGAGACAAAATCGTGAGTTTTGACGTAGTCCAGCTCTTCACCAAAATTCCCCTAGATGATGCTATTCAGGTAGTTAAAGATGTAGCAGATCCCCAGACCGCTAAATTAGCCGAAATCTGTCTCCGCTCAACCTTCTTCTCCTTCCAGGGCGAAATATTTGAACAAACTTCAGGTGTTGCTATGGGATCACCTCTCTCACCTATCGTGGCAAACCTTTTCATGGAAAAATTCGAGAAGAAGGCGCTAGATTCATATCCACTAAAACCCAAATCCTGGGTTAGGTTTGTGGATGACACCAGTGTCAATTGGCCTCATGGCGAGAAAGAGCTAAGCAAGTTCCTGGATCATCTCAATAGCTTGTCTGAAGACATCAAATTCACCATGGAAGTTGAAGAAAATAATTGCATTCCATTCTTAGACATTCTCCTCATTAGAAGGAAGGATGGTTCCATTGGTCACAAAGTTTTTAGAAAGAAAGCCCATACAGATAACTACCTTCATGCCGACTCTCATCACCACCCCGCCCAAAAAATGGGGGTACTACAAACCCTCTTCACTAGAGCTTATAGAATCTCTGATATAAACCATACCGATGAAGAAATTTCCTACCTTAAAAGAACCTTTGCCAACCTAGGGTACAACAATGAAAACATATACAAAGCCATTCAAAAAGCAAAAACTGATAACAATAAAAACAAAACAAAAGACAACCCAACCTCCAATACCTGCCTTCCTTACATCCAAGGAGTCACTGACAAAATAGCCAAAATCCTCAATAAGAAAAATATAAAAACTGCTTTCAAACCCTTGTCTACCATTAAGCAAAGAATGAGATCTGTTAAGGATAACCAAGAGCAACTTCAGCAAAAAGGAGTTTATATCATCAAATGTTCTTGTGGGGATCAATACATAGGAGAAACTGGTAGATCGGTTAGGATTAGACTCAAAGAGCATAGTGCAGACATTCGTAACGAAAGAACCAAATCCTCAGCCCTAGCTGAGCATGTAGGTAAAACTAATCATCATATTTGCTTAGAAGACACCAAAGTCATTGCTAATGTAGAACACCAATTCAAGCGTAAAGTTAGGGAAGCTATTGAAATCATTAAACATCCTAAAAACCTTAATAGGGATGGTGGCATGGAAATTAGCAAAAATTGGAACCCCGTGCTAACCCCCGCTAATAATCTTAATAACGATGTTAGAAATTCCTAACCTGCCATCATAATAATAAAATTAACCATGCTGCTCTTGAGAATCCTAGACAAGAAGAAACCTAATAATTTACTATAATATAATAAAATTAAACATCTAATAAGAAGGGTATAAAAAGCATTAATGGATGCAAATAATAGAAGCATTAATAACATTAATATTAAATAAATGATAAGGCTAACATAAACCTCATCAAATAAAAACAAATATAAATTATAATAGATATAATAAGCATGTATAGAAGAACATTAATAAATATCTTAGTAAATAACATATATAATAATATAGATAAGCAACTATCAATAAACAAACATCTATTATAATAGATAAATAATAGATAAATTAATAAGTATATATAGTAAAGCATTAATAAATATCATAATAAATATCAATTATAATAGATAACAATAAGTATATATAGAGGAACTTTAACAAATATCATAAATAATAATATAGATAATAGGAGCAAAATAATAATAAAGAATTAGAATAACATTAACAAGAACAAATAATAAATATAAACAAAAAAGCATTAAATATTAAAATACTAATAAGAATAATACTAAATAATCTAAGAATTACAAAAAGAGATTTTAATAACAAATAAATTAATTTATAAGAAGACATAATAAACAAACTTACATAACAATACTAATAAAGTCTCATTTTAATCAATTAAGAATAGCATCATAAATATCAATAAGCATAAACCATAATTAATAAGCAAGAATTTAATTATGAGGCATAATGATAAAATAAGACAAAATATAAAAATTGTAATATTAATATAAAAATTAAAAATAATTACAAGGTAGTTATTAAAATAATTAAATTGTAAAATCAAAAAAACTTAAATGACAGTAATAAATTAAATTATCAATGAGGCAAAGAGTCGGCCATTGGTCTTCACATCCTGGGTTTTTCATATTTATACCTAACATTTCCTTCTTTTCTCCTCACATTTTGTCCTGATGATGAGTCTAGTTTCAGACTCGAAACATCGACTACAAAAAATGAACACTGTGGAAAATCCGAACTCCATTAAAAAATGTCATAATGTCAGCAGAAGCACGCAAAGAGTTGTACTGTTGAAGGAGAGACTGTGCAGGGTAGCCGAAAAGTGACCATTATGGTCACTATTCATGATTTGGCAGTGGGAAAATGGTTAAATGGAGTGGAGGTGCAACATTTAAGTCAGAATTTAAGAGCAAGATCTTTGAAAATCTGCCGCAAATCTAGCATTTTTGAACAAATTTTGGCGGGAACGATCAGATTTGAATTCGAAATTGCTTATAAATTACAGATGGCCGCGCAACGAAAAACACTTCGCATTTTGAGAATTGAGGTGTTGAGCTCTCAGACATGCATGAACCTTGAGAGTTTCGAGGCTTTGGTGGCGAGTTCAGTCTTTGATAAGTTGCCCAAGGAAACCTAAGAGCTCCTAACTAGCATCATGTCGGCACCCATGGAAACCACAACTACTAAGGGATCGATGGCATCTAAGGGGGTTGCCCCTGAAACTGTAAGTGTAGAGGTGTTTGCAGAAGTGATGAAATAATTGAGGTCACCCAAACAGAGACCTACACTGACTAGAGAGAGGCCTAAAGTGAAGAAGGTTAAACAGAAAGCGGCACAGCCATGCTCGTGTCGCTAAGAAAACACCCACAGAAAGAAAATCCCACTACGCAGGAGAAGGGCAAGGTAGTAGACCTAGAACCCAACGAGGACATGGAAGAAATTGACATGGGCATGGAAGATGCTGATATAGGTGCATAAGACATTGACGTTGAGGGGGTAGACCCTATCTCGAAGTTACCATAATACGTTCCTCCACGCCGAGGCAAGGTGAAGGTCCCAAAGGACCTCGATGAGGGTAAATTCTCGCTTAACACACAGTTGCTACTTGACAAGATCACATTCGAAGGACCACACCTGATGTGCATTCCCCCATTTAAAACTTGAGGATTGGGACCTGGCGGATACTGAGTGGTTCCCCACTTGGTGACTGATATATTCATGCACTGCGTCTTTTATAAATACTCTGGTGTGACTGTGTTGGAGCCGAGATAGTGGATAAAAGGGGTGGACATGATAGGACTGTTGAACCTTGTTGGGTCCCTATAATACTAGTGATTACCCCATTACTATTGTATTTGTATCCCTTATTAATATTCTTGTGCCCCTATTGTCCCCATACTGTTATTACTGTGCCCCATAGAATCCCTCTATTGTTATTTTTGTGGCTTTATATTCTTATTGTTAGGTCGGCTGGGTTATATTGTGACTCCTTAGACTCCTATATATAGAAAGGAGGTTTTTTCATTTGAATCATCTAAGAATTGCTCATTTATGTAATGTAAAGGAGGTTTCCCCTTGAAGAGGCTTAATTCTAAGGCGTGGATCTCTCTTTTCTATCTTTCTGTGAGCTAGTTTCATAACATTTGGTATCAGAGCTTTGGATTCTAAGGTTTCGCTGCTCCAAATAGGTCATCGTGGAATTTTCACTATAACTTTTTTTTCTGCGACGTTTCAGAAGCTAAAAAAAAACCCATTTGAGAAGAAATCATGCTGAATCTCGGTTCTGAATTTCAAAGCTTTTCGCGCTATATTTGCGGAGATAGGATCTGAGTAAGTTTGTCTTTTTGTAGACTCCTGAATTACATTCCAAACAGGTGACCTGGGAAAAATTGTGATAACTTTCTCTCTGAGCATCGGATTGAAATTTCGTAAAAAGGTACGGAAAGAGGACAGATTTTAGTTTCTTATGTATCTTTTTCAAATCCAAAGGTCGAAATAGTGACTCGTGGCACGTCATACAACTTCGCTCTACTGAACTGGTCTATAATCAGGTCATCTTGGGAGATTGTGCATAACCCTTCCTTGGCGAATCCAACTTGGGTTAGACTGGTGGCATTGGAAAGAGGACATAGAGGGCTACTACAGGTCACAATTTCAGAACTGTATGATTCGAAATTGCAGAGATACATCGGATTCAATATCAAGCTTCTACAAAGTGAAAAAAGGTGTGTAGTTTTTTTTTAAATTTTTGCATAAGCTTGGTTTGAAAAATTAGTTTGAATCTGTAATTGATGCCCCGAGGAAAGAAAATGCAAACACCTAGTAAGAATCCTGAAAGCTCTAGCATGAATTATGAAGAAGAGGAAGAAATGCAACATGATGTATCAAAATTACGAGACCAAGTGCAACAAGTGTCACTTGCACAAAAAGCAACTGAATCTAAGATGGATGGTTTAAGGAAAGACGTAGAAGCTAAGATGGATGGTTTAAAGAAAGGTGTAGAAGCTAAATGGATTGTTTAAATAAAGGCGTAGAAGCTAAGATGGATGGCATGGAAGCTAAGATGAATGGCATGGACACTAAAATTGAGGGCATGGATGATAAGATGGAAGAATTGAAGATAAATATGAATAAGTTGCTACAAGAAATGGTCACTAATGGTGAAAGGGTAGTAAAGGAAAATCATGATGAGAACAAAAGAAATGTTAATCATGATTCCATAGACTCTAATGTTGGATTGAAGACCCACCATATTCTAAAAATCGATATGAGGAAGTTTGATGGCAAGGATCCTGCAACATGGATATTACAGATGGAGCAATTTTTTGATCTCAATAATGTGCAAAACACACAAAAGGTACATATTGCAACTTTAAACAAATTATCACTTGGTCAATTTTTACGAAAGAATTGACAGCACATTATGAGGATACAAAAAAAACACTTTTTTTAGCCAATTGATAAGTCTCAAACAAAAGGGTTCAATAATGAAGCACATTGAGGAGTTCCAAAAATTGAACATAAGGGAAAAAAATATTCCAGAGGAGCACATGATTGATGTGTTCATAGGGACTTTAAAGGATAATATCCAACATGATGTTCGCGTTTGGGAACCTGGTTCATTAGAGAAGGCATTCAGGTTAGCAAGAAAAATGGAAAGCAAAATTATGGCAACCAGGAAGCATACCACTCACAACTATAAAGATGGAAGTGTTGTTGCCCCTAGTCTTCCATAACCTATAAGGTTGACACCACAACAATTGGAAGAAAAAAGAGCAAAAGGGCTTTGTTACAGTTGCGATAGCAAATACACTAAAAGTCATAAGTGTGCTGAGAAGAAATTATTCTACATAGATTGTGAAGAGGAAGAAGAAAAGGAGTAAGAAAGGTCAAAAGAAGATGATATACTCTAGGAACAAAGCCTAGATAAAGAAGAAATGAATCCGACCATATCTTGTAATGCATTGGTAGGAATTACCACTCCTCAAACCATCAAGATAGAAGGACAAATCAAGAAGAAAAAGGTAATAGTGTTGATTGATTCAGGAAGTACCCACAATTTTATTCATTGTAAGGTAGCAAAAGAATTGAATTGCTTCTTATATCCAACACCAGAGTGTCAAGTGATGGTTGCAAATGGAGGAACAATAAATTTCTCTAGAAAGTGCCATAATATCAAGCTATCCATGGGAGGATATGTATTGACTAGCCCAATGCTTGCCATTCTAATGGGAGGTGCTGATGTTGTACTAGGAGTCCAATGGCTACAATCCTTGGGTACAATAGCTTTTAATTTTCAATAACTTTTCATGAAATTTTCTGTGGAAGGAAAGGAAGTTGAATTAAGGGGTATTGCAGGGAAACTGGGAAAGATAATCAGCTCTAACGGTATGACAAAGCTTCTAAAAAAGGAACAAAGATGTGTAATTGCACAATTATGTTCCCTAGATGTTTCCACATTGGAATCATCTATTTCTCCAGATCTCTAAAAAGTCTTGGACAATCATTCCAAGGTATTTGAGACTCCCAAAGGTCTCCCACCTATTCGTGATCATGATCATGCTATTCATTTGATTCAAGGAAGTGTTCCTCCAAACATCAGGTCGTACAGATATCCCTATGCCCAAAAGAGTGAAATTGAACGTATGGTTGCAGAAATGCTAGAGGCTGGTATAATTCAACTGAGTCAAAGTTCTTTCTCTGCTCCAGTAGTATTGGTGCACAAGAAGGATGGATCATGGTGCATGTGTCTGGATTATAGGGAGCTCAACAAGCTCACTATTAAAGATAAGTTTCCCATTCCACTCATTGATGAATTACTGGATGAATTGCATGGATCAATTTACTTCACCAAGTTGGATCTTCGTTCAGGATATCATCAAATCAGAATGAAGAATGAAGACATTCCAAAAACAACATTTAGAACTCATGAGGGTCATTATGAATTTTTGGTCATGCCTTTTCGCCTTACCAATGCACCTTCAACATTTCAAGCTTTGATGAATTCCATTTTCAAACCATTCCTTAGAAAATTTTTGTTAGTATTTTTTGATGATATACTAATCTATAGCAAGTCTTGTAAGGATCATGTTGAACATGTTGACAGGGTGCTACAATTATTGGAGGAGAAACAATTATATGCAAAAAGATCCAAATGTTTCTTTGGAGTACAAGAGGTGGAATATATGGGTCATATTGTATCTCATGAAGGAGTTAAGGTAGACCCTAGCAAAATTAAAGCCATTAAGGAATGGAAAATCCCCACATCCATAAAGCATCTGCGAGGATTTCTCGGGTTGACAGGGGATTATCGCAAGTTTGTTAAGAATTATGGGAGAATAGCAGCACCTCTAACACATTACTGAAGAAAGATGCATTTTCATGGACTCCAGAAGCAACAAAGGCCTTCGAGCATCTTAAAGAGGCAATGTGCCAAGCACCGGTCTTAGCTACACTAGACTTCAAAAAAACCTTTATTGTGGAATGTGATGCTTCAGGAAATGGAATTGGTGATGTTTTAATGTAAGATGAAATACCCACTGCTTTCAAAAGTCATCCAATCAAGGGAAAGTTTTTACAAAAGGCTATTTATGAGAAGGAAATGTTGGCAATACTCCATGCACTTAAGAAATGGTGACCCTACCTAATGGGAAGACACTTCAAGGTAAAAACGGATCATGATAGCCTTTAGAACAAAGATTATCCTCTGAAGAGCAACAAAAGTGGGTCACAAAGATGTTGGGTTATGACTTTGAAATCATATAAAAAAAGGGAAGCAAAATGTGGTGGCAGATGCACTCTCAAGAAAGGATGAGGATGTGGAGGCATCGTTGTGCGCCATTTCTATTATCCAACCAAATTGGATAAATTAAGCAACGGAGGAATGGAAGAATGACGAAGAAGTGTGGGCACTTATTCGAAGGTTACAACAAGACTCCAGTATGTTTGATACATTTAGCTGGAAAAATGATTCGTTATGGTACAAAGATCGCTTATACCTCTATAAGAATTCCCAGCTAAAACAAAAGATTCTTATGGAATTGCACACTTCTCCCTTAGGAGGGCACTCAGGATTTTTAAGAACTTACCACAGGGTTAAGAAGGAATTTGTTTGGGAGGGCCTTAAATCAGATACTCAAAAGTTTGTGGTGGAATGTTTGGTTTGCCAACAAAATAAAGTTGAGACAATTAAGACACCGGGTCTATTACAACATTTATCCATTCCAAGCCAACGTTGGGAGAAAGTTTCAATGGATTTTATCACAGGTTTACCCAAGTCTGAGGGAAAGAGTGTCATCATGGTGGTAGTTGAAAGACTTACCAAGTATGCACACTTTTGTGCATTATCACATCCATTTAAAGCCAGTATAGTTTCTACTGCATTTATGGAAACAATTCAAAAGCTACATGGAAACCCAAAGATTATTGTAGGTGACAGAGATCCCATTTTCACTAGAAATTTTTGGACAAAATTATTTTCTTGTCTTGGTACTCAGTTGGCTCATAGCTCATCTTATCTCCTCAATCTGATGGGCAAACTGAGATAGTAAACAAATGTTTGGAAGGATATCTTCGTTGCTTTGTATCTGATAAACAGACACAATGGGTCAAATGGTTGCCTCTGGGTGAATGGTGGTATAACACTTCCTTCCATACAGCAACAAAAATGACCCCATTTATGGCACTTTATGGATATCAGCCACCATCCATCACATCATATTTAAGAGAAAATTCTAAGGTTCAAGCAGTGGAACATCACATCGAACATCAACAACATGTCCTCCAACTCTTAAAGGATAACCTCGTGTTGGCACAAAATAGAATGAAACAACAAGAAGATCAACATCGCAGTGAAAGAAGTTTTGATGTAGGTGATTGGGTATTCCTATAGCGACAACCATATAAGAAAATGTCCCTCAAGCAAGCTAAGAAGGATAATAAATTATCACCAAAGTATTATGGTCCATACAAGGTGTTGCAAAATATTGGTACTATGACATACAAATTGGAGCTTCCTACAGCTTATCGATTGCACCCAGTTTTCCATGTTTCATGTTTAAAGAAGGTTATAGGTGACAAGCTCCCAGTTCAAATAATATTTCCAGAACTTGACGAGGAAGGAAAAATTATATTGGAACTAGAAGCAGTCACAGAAGCAAGAACTCGACAGTTACGAAATCAATCAATTTCAGAGTATCTTATCAAGTGGAAGAACTTATCCACTGAAGATTCCACATGGGAGGATGAGAATTTTATATAGAAGCATCCAAAACTACTGAAGTGTTGAGGACAACACTTTTTTGAAGGAGAGGGGCATGTTGGGTCCCTATAATACTAGTGATTACCCCATTACTATTGTAGTTATATCCCTTATTAATATTGTTGTGCCCCTATTGTCCCCATATTGTTATTACTGTGCCCCATAGAATCCCTCTATTGTTATTTTTTTGGCTTTATATTATTATTGTTAGGTCGACTGGGTTATATTGTGACTCCTTAGACTCCTATATATAGAAAGGAGGTTTTGTCATTTGAATCATCTAAGAATTGCTCATTTATGTAATGTAAAGGAGGTTGTCCCCTCAAAGAGGCTTAATTCTAAGGCGTGGATCTCTCTTTTCTATCTTTTTATGAGCTAGTTTCATAACAAACCTGCGATGGGTGCCGCATTACAACCACTCACCCATAAATTTGATAGTGATCAAACAACTATTATACTTGGTGCACGATGGGTGGCTATGGTTAGGAGAACCAATACCAATCACTGACATGCTGATCCACACGATCACTCTGCTACCACACTAAGGGCTGAATTCGACCAAAGCATTTGGCGGAAAGATGGGTGAGAGGGACCTCAGCGAACGAATGAAGGACAAGTTCAATCTTGCCAAGAAGCCATGTGACTGCTCAATTTCCAGCATAATCAAACCTGCGTTAAGGTAGCCACCCAAATCATGGCTGGGAAAATAATGAGGAAGTGTCGTGCAGATGAAGTGCCCACACGAGTTGTGTCATTAACGGCCCAATACGTGGAGGGCGTACAATTCAATTAAGCATGCTACCTTTGCAGTAAATTACTCGCAAACTGTAGAGAAGCCCAAGACCATAGTAAGACCTTCCATTATGCATGGCTACTATTGTCAATTGTATTGGTCGCGTGGGCATTACCAGAGGACAGTCAGTTTCCTCCAATTGCATTAGATCTTCCAGAAGCGACGAAGTTCGTTTCAATCTGGGCCACAAAGGACCCTGAAAGGGTCAAGGACAGTAAGATATTTTGGGTCCTGATGGAATCAAGCATCTGCACCATGATAAACCGCAAGTCACGGTTATCACCAACTGTATTTGAGCAGTTGGTAGAGTATGTGGAGTTCAAGGTGGACTTCCACTATGTCTCCATGCGGGCATGGAAGGAACTTGAGCAGAAATGGTATTATTTTCCATACCTGGCGACAGACGATGTAATTGTAGTAGTCCTTGATCACTGGAAAAAAGAGTGGTGCAGGACCTCAGACTTGTCAGCTGGGTCCAGTAAGTATGCAACAAAGCGGAAGAAGAAAGAGGCCAGGTTAAAGATGGACTAGTTGGACAAAAGGAGGAAGAAGGAGGCCGAGGAAAAAGAAAAAGAAGAGTGCACTGCTATGAAGTAGACAAAAGAAGAGGAACATCACGACTCTGATAGGAGTCAGAAGTCTCATTCTCCATAGACAGAGGAGGAAGAGAAATGATCAGAATAGGGAGAGTAGACCTGAAGACTACTCCATTCTGGGTTAACCGCACAAGGGAGCAAGAAAAAATAGGACCACCAAAGAAATCCAAGGTTAGAAAATCATCACTTGACCTGATCACTTTGACTGAAGGTGATCTAAATGATATCGAGGACACAGGGACACGACCACAGAACTACTACAGTAGTTCGAGCAGTAATAGAAGCAAGCCTTGGTCACCATTCAAATGGGTTTGCGCAAGCTACAGTTCCAAGCTGCACAAGTGCAGACTAGTGTAGGGCGGGGTAGTGCGATGTCAACTAGTTTGGCACCTGGAACCTTTGATACTACAGAGATTGTTCGCTCTATGGACCCCCAGGCCGTCACACTACTGGATGGAGCGTTGAATGTAGAAACAAAAGCTGAAAGGGCCACTGTCAATTCTCTCAAGAAGGTTGGGTTGAACTTGGCCACGCTTCCAAGTGAAGTTCTTCACACCCTCCAAGATGGTGTGATTACAGAACTTCGGGCCCACGAGCAGCGCATGCTGCATGTGATCATTGAGAAAAAGGTTAATAATGTCTAGATGGTTGTATAGAAGATGTCTTTGATTGATCTCCTTAAGAATATCAGAGAGAAGAATGAGCACACCACAACTGTAGCAGCTTAGGCATGCCAAATCATTCTGGAGCTGAATATCCCGAAAGATGTGTGGGTTGACACTAGAATTCAGAGGCTCACTATAGGTGTGGACGATGCAAAGACAAATATGGCTAAGGTTCAGTTTGAGCTGAACCTTAAGATCACAGAGCTCGAGTTGAGGGTCCAGCCTTTGACTTCAACAAAAGTGAGAGGGTAGCATGAGGCCACTGTCAAAGATGCCGTTGTAGCTATCGATGTCACAATGCAAGAGTGTACTGTGCTCTTTGAGTAGATGTTCGAAGTAGTCACTAGCCTATAAGAAGATCCCAATGTATAGAGGCTAGAAACAGAGGCACGAGAATTGCAACAGAGGTATGATGAGGTCAAAGTGATGACATGCACCATCGCCATCACGCAAAGGTTGGCGAAGTTGCTGGAAGTGAAGGCACTCAAGGAACAGGTGGACGCAACACAATGTAAGGAGGCAGTATTGAAGGCCAGGCTAGGTCGTTGCCTAGATGAAGAATATGTGCTCACAACCACCATTGCAGGAAAATTAGCTAGTCTAGAGGAAACATAACAGAAAATATAGGTAGATAGTGCAAGACCAATGATAGAGCAGAAGGTTGAGTAGGTAAAGCAGGCGGCGACACAATGCGCCGCCAAATTTGTAGTGGTACAGGTGGAGCAGGGAGGCCTTCGTGACAAGATCTTTGTGCCAGTAGAGTGGCTCGAGGGTGAGTCACCATGTTTGTGTTTGGGGCTTGTTGTGAACGGGTCCCCTGGAGTCCGTTTTGGGGTTAAAAACCCATATTTTTGTATAAAGAATGTAAAGTCTCTGCATTTTGTGGTCATGGAGCGCGAAGATGTAAGAGTCATAATGGGCTTTTGCCCTTTGTTTATGTAAGCCATGTGGGCTTTAGGAGATCTACCCATGGTCTGCACACCATGGGATTGTATAAAAATAAGTCTTAGAAGAGTCTTTTAGAAAGGAAGTTGATCATAGAGTTTGTAATGGGTCTGTGAAGAGCTAAGAGCGAAGAGTCTTAGCATAGGATAGAGGGACTGCATTTGTGTGCACAAAGGCCTAGGGTAGAAGTCTGCAGCTGAGTGTGTAGACCCTTGCAGCTGTGTGCGTAGGGTAGTCAGAGCCTATACAGAAGATCCGAATAATCAATAAAGAGAGTTATTCTGGAATTACATGTGTATGAGCTATTTTACTTATGTTATAAATGTGTGTGACTAAGCTATGGTGAATACTGAATTTATGTTTTAATGTTGTATTAATGCATGAATCTATATGGTTTTCCTTGTTATATGAATGCAAGTAAGAATATCTGTTTACTCGGAGATAATTGTAATGCTTGTTAAAGTTATCTAATACTTAAGATAATCTAGGTACATACAGTGGTAAGAGTAATTACAAAAGCACGTAAGTGTCTGAATCGCCTAGTTAGAGTATGCGAAGGATGATCGTAGACCTTCGCAGAGGTCTCGAGGATGAATAAGAGAAGTATATCGATAAGCCCTAAAGGGCTTATCGATCTGCGCGAAGGTAGTTTAAGGTATAAAGCAACATCACTACCATCTCGAGGTGCAGAAAATTGGTTCTTGCATCCCCCATTACTGTTTTAGGTGAGACTTCATTCCGCGCTCCACGGATTGATGTTGAAAGGGCCAGTAGTGTAGTGATTTTATTGGCTGACTAAAAATGAACCTGGGTTAGGGCCCATCAAGACAACAAGTGACAAGATCTCTGCCTTAGCCAATAGTGCTGCATTCTCTACAACATCAAACCCTTCACAAATGAGGTACTGAGTGATGTTTCTCCTCCTAAATTTTAGTGATGTATTATTAGGAAAACCATACTCGTGGAAGTGACATGTTGTATATTAGTCAAGGCCTCACTTTGTGAGTATTAATTTGGGCACCAAGCTGTATAGGATACCGTATGTAGCCCCACCTATCGCCATCTATTCGATCTCTGCAAAGCAATGCAGTTCGATCATTTCATAGACTAGGAAATCTGTTTTCCTTATGATTCGACATCATGGAAAGAAGAAGATTATGGGCACAAATTCCAAATAGGGCTCCTCTGCAACCCAACAACAGATGTACAAGGCAATGGAGGAGTACAAGGATGTTTTCACCTCACCTATGGTAGTACCACTACACTGTTAGGTCAAGCACTCCATCAATTTGACCCTGGGCGTGCCACTACCCAATGGACCGATCTATCAATGCTGGTTTTTGGGGAATGATAAGATCAAGAGGTAGATTTAGGAGTTCTTCCAGAAAGGACATCTTAGGCCAAGCTCATCACCTTGTGGGAGCCTGATTTTATTGGTACAAAAGAAGGACGAGACTTGGAGATTTTGTATTGACTATTGGGCACTGAACAAGATCACTATCCAAAATACGTACCCAATCCAACAGATTGATGAGCTTCTGGACCAGATCAAGGGTGCCAAATATTTCAGCAATATTGACTTGAATTTTGGTTATCACCAGGTGCCTATTGAACCCTCCAATGTGTGGAAGACTTCCTTCAAATCCACAGAGGGCCTTTTCGAATGGTTGGTAATTCCTTTCAGGTTGACGAATGCCCTTGCAACCTTCTTGAGGTTGATGGATGACATCTTGTGACCCTTCACCAATGCATTCATGGTGGTTAATTTAGATGACATCTTGATCTTCAACCAAATTTTGGAATAGCACATCCACTGTATTGACAGGTCCTTCAAAACTTATGAAAATAGAAGCTATGTGCCAATATGGAGAAATGCACTTTTGGCATGACTGAAGTTCAATATCTAGGGTACATCATTGATGAGGAGGGTATACATGTGGACCCATCCAATATATAAGTCATTCGGGCTTGGCCAGCCCCAAACACTCTAACAGAGCTTTGCAACTTTCTGGCTCTTGCTAATTTCTATTGTAGGTTCATTTTGGGGTTCTCTCATATCACTTGGGCTTTAAGTGAAGTCACCAAGGGCGGAGCGAAAGCAACATTGTTTTTGGTCTAAAACCCAACAAAATGCATTTTCTGAGTTGAAGCATCACCTCTATTTTGCACCAGTGCTCACATTACCAGACCTGCAACAACCATTTCAGATTGAGATAGATGCCTCCGACTATGATATTAGTGCAGTTCTTACTCTGTAGGGGAATCCTGCTTCTTACCAAAATGGAAGATTTTTAGACACAACCTAAAAGTATCTTACTTACGAAAAAGAAATGTATTCCATTGTGTAGGCCTTCTCTTAATGGAAGCATTTCATTATGGGGAAGGAAACGCTCATCCACACAGACCACCAACTAGTTCATACAGACACAAGGGAAGTTGCAAAATGATCGCCATTAGGAATGTTCCACATACCTGCAACAATTTCATTAGAACATTAAGTACAATAAGGGTAGCACCAATAATTTTGTAGACTGCCTCATCCGATCACCATTCACGACGCTAATCACTATGCTCGACTCATGTGGGCACGAGACTTTGGGGTGGCCGCATCTTTACAAGGGCAATCTAGAATTTTGCAGCACATAAAAGACACTCTTGGAGGGTAAGCAAGTTCCAAAATTTCACCTCTAATATGCACTGTTATGCCACATGGGACACATATGTGTTCCTTCAAGCGAGCGTTACAAGATAATTTCGGAGGTGCACTATAGTTAGGTCACTGGAGATTTCGAAGTAGAGAAAACAATGGCAGTACTACATAAGTATTTTTATTGGCCGAGCGTTCGTCAATATGTTAGGAGGTGCCTTAAATACTACACTGTCTCAGCCATTTCCAAACCAACCATTAAGAAGCAAGGACTATATACTCCTCTCTATACTCCTAGTCAACCTTGGGAATCCATATCCATGGATTACATGTCAGGCCTTCATTATTCTAAGCACGAAAATGACTGTGTTTTTGTGGTCATCAAAAGATTCTCTAAGATGGCCATTATGGTGGCTTGCAAGAAGAGTATCATGGTAGAGGCCACTGCTAAGATCTTATTTTAGCGAGTGTGGATACACTTTGGGATTCCATAGTCCATTGTCTTAGATTAGGACATGAGATTCCTAAGTGCATTTTGGTCAAGTATCTGGTCGATGTTGGATACAAAAATTACTAAGTCCACAACTTTCCATCCCCAAACTGATGGCCAAAAAAAGGTTGTCAACAGGATGATCATACACATTTTGCACATGTACAACTTGAAGCATCCATGCACATGGGATGAAATCCTCCCCTATGTCTAGGAAAAATACAGTAGAGATCTCAACAACTCAACAAGTCATAGCCCCTTTTAGGTAGGGCACGGATTTCAGCCATTATTTCCCATTGATGTGGCCATACCATTTGCAGATACTCAGGCAAATTCTACTCACGTCCAGTCTGAAGCTGATAGGGCTAACAACTTCATTAAGAAGATTCAACACATCTGCTAGTAGGTCCATGATATATTGGAAAAAGCCAACGCTAAGTACAAGCAGCGCCATGATCAACATCGAGTTTCACACAAGTTTTAGGTGGGTGACAAAGTTTGGCTACATTTGCATAAGGAGTGCCTCGCTTCACCCCACCACAAGCTTTGCCCATTCCGATATGGGACATACACCATCACCAAGAATATAGGGGACAATGATTTCGAGCTTAACTTTCCACCATTCCTTGTTCTGCACCTAGCGTTCAATGTAAACCTCCTTCAACCATACTTTCCACCATTGCTAGACACATACGATATTGCAGAACAACTCACACCAACAAAGCTAAACCTAGACTGCATGGAACAAGCCACAAATGATCATATCATGGATACATAGATCAACAAAAATCACCAAAAGAGGATCTAGCTATATCAAAGTTTGAAAGCAGGCCAACTCCTTCACCAGGGAAAGTGGTTGATGAGGGACTAGGTTCAACAAAAATTTCCTCACCTCATGGAGGTTCTACATGTAATGGGGACCATTGCTTCCTAAGGGGGGAGGAATGATCCAGGTGGATATTGGTGGCCACCTACCTATTCCACCTAGGCCTATGGTTAGTTTCATTTGTTTCCTTGTTTATTGTAGAATTTATTATTTTTAGTAGTTTTTCAGGTCCTGAACTTCCAGAGTAGTTTTAATCCCTAAATGGCGTTTTCTTAGGACCACAAGAGGCCCATATCTATAATTAGGTGTCTACTGTAAATATTGTAGTGTTCAGATAGATCTTTCCAAAAAGGTATCGTATGCACCAAACAGAGATAATATGACCAAGTTATGACCTCGGGAAGTTGGCTGCCCAACTAACCCCAACGGGGCCCACAAACTCTTGGTTTTCCATCTCTTGAGGTTATGGTTTTGGTTGTTTGGGGTTTTCCCTTGTTTTTCAATAATAAATATGCCCTTTACCCTAATTTTAACCCAATTCAGAGGCATGTGGCTGCCAAACCTCTTCTCAGAGATATGCTACCATCGCCCGAGCTAGTTTATTTCCATTCCGTTTGTAAGCATATTTCAGTATTTTGATATTAATGAAATGAAGTGTTATTTTTATTGCATCTCCACATTTATGGTCATTTCTATAATTTGTTGCATTCATGTTTAAGTTCAGATCACATGATGTTTCCTATACTTAGCATTCACTCTCCTTAATATGTCATGGACCTGCTCGCGGATGTGTTGAATGAAGTTGTTAATGGACTGGGATCCCAAACTATATGCACACTCGTTCAAGGAAGAGATTTTTAATGGCTTCTTCTGTGATACTCTTCTTGCAGGCTGCTAGAATGGCCATCTTAGAGAATCTGTGGATGACCATGAAAACATAGTTGTTTCCATGCTTAATAGAAGGAAGGCCCGACATGTAATCCATGGAGATGGATTCCCAAGGTCAATTAGGAGTAGGAAAAGGAGTGTATAGGCCTTGCTTCTTGATGGTTGGTTTGGAAATGGCATAGACAATGCATGATTTTATGTACTTCCCAAAAACTTGTCAAAGGTTCGGCCAATAAAAATACTTTTGCAACATTGCCACTATTTTCTCTACCCAAAAATGTCCAGTGACCTAACTACAGTGCACCTCCCAAATCATCTTGGCATGATTGCTTGAAGGAACACACATGTGTCCCAAGTGGCATAACCGTGCATCCTCAAGGTGAAAATTTGGGACTTGCTTGCTTTCCAGGTGCATCTAGTATGTGTTTCCAAATTCTAGATCACTCTTTTAAATATGTGTCCACCCCACAATCTCGTGCCCATAAGAGTCGAGCACAGTGGTCACTGCCATGACCAGTGGTTGGTTGAGGAAGTCTGCAACATTATTGGTGTTTCCCTTCTTGTACTTAAAATTCAAATGGAACTATTGTAGGTATGTGGACAATTTTCGATGGCGATCATTCTCCAACTTCCCCAAGTGTCTCTATGAGCTACAGGAGTTGGTGGTCTGTGTGGATGACCATTTCCTTTCTCAGAATGTAATGCTTCCATTTTCGGCAAGCCTGCATAATGGAATACATCTCTTTGTAATAGCTGGGATACTTTCAGACTATGTCTGAAAGTGTCTCACTGTGATATGCCAGAGGATGCCCCTGCTTAGTAATAACTGCACCAATAGCATTTTCGGAGGCATTTGTATCGATCTAAAATGGTTGTTGTAGATATGGTAATGTGAGCACTGGTGTAGAGTAGAGGAATTGCTTCAACTCGAAAAATTCCTTCTGTTGGAATTCCGACCAAATTAAATTTTCTTTCATTCCTCCCTTGGTGACTTGACTCAAAGGCCAAGTGATATGACAGAATCCCAACATAAACCTGCCGTAGAAGTTGGCAAGACCCATAAAGATGTGGAGCTCTATGAGAGTGGTTTGGGCTGGCCAATCCCGATTGAATTGTATCTTGGTTAAGTCCGCATGCACACCCCACTCGTTAATGATGTACCCCATATATAGAACCTCAATCATTCCAAAAGTGCATTTCTCTAAATTGGCACAGAGCTTGTGTTGCCATAGCGTTTGGAGGACATGTCGAATATGGTGGAGGTTCTCTTCCCTGTTGGAAAATAAAAGATGTTATATTAGGGTTTTATTCTCCAATATTGATAATTACTTGTGAGTGTGTTGGCTTCTTTTACTTATTTATTATCTTATCTTTCATTAAGAAATTATTAATACATGAAGATCACAAAACAAGAGACACAATATATAGGAACATGCTAGGGAAAAACCCCCTTTGAGGGTAAAACCCAGTCAAAGTAATTATTCATTTCAATAGTAATATTTGAGACTCTTCACCCTAGACCAATGCTAGGCTTTCCCTCCACACCATGTCAGCTTCCAAGATCTTCAATCCTTTCCAGAAACTTCGACTATGCAGTAGATCCCAGTAGCATGAAACTTCTGACAACAACAAAGCCTTAAGAGACTTAGATCTCCTAAACTAGACCATAAAATAGAGAGAGAGAGGTACCAAAACTTTGATTTTCCTATTCTCTAGAGATTCCCCCAAATTCACACTTCTTTCCTCCTTCCGACAAATTTTTTCATCCCCAACGCTTCCCAACACTTCCTAAGAGACATCGAAATGCTTGAGAGAGTGATGGCTACAAATGACTTCGAATTCCTTCTATATATATACTTCTTGTGGGTCGAATGAGGGTCTCTAGGCCAACTTGATCTTCCTTAGGCCGAAATGATGTGGAGGACACATAATTCATATTTTTCTTGATACAAAACCTTTTTACATCATCTAAAAGCCTAAGAAGGGTCTCTTCGAATGTATAATGACTCTATAAACTCAATATTAATACTAGAAGTCCTCAATGAGGACTTTTACTAATATAATGATGACCCAAGCATGAAACCCATGCTTCAATAAGTCATTGTTACACCAATAAAAATTCTTTTCTTTATTCTTTCGACAAGTACATTATATAGTGACTCAAGTACATTATTGAAGACCGAACATAGTTAATTTTTCCAACACTCCCTCTTAACTAGGGAAGTATTCATAATGTACAAATACAATGGAAGATCTCAAACTATATGAAAACATGAAGAACCTATAGGCATAAAAATTCCATGGACTATATTCTTGACCAGGGCAGTCTATCCAGCCAGTCACTCAACAATTTAAGCACCACAATGCCATGGACTAGATTCTTGACTAGGGTAATCTATCCAACTAGTCACTAAGCAATTTAGGCATCACAATTCCATGGACTAAATTACTGACCAGGGAAACCTATCCAACTAGTCACTCAAGAATTTAGGCACCGGAATGCCATGGACTAGATTCCTGACCAGGGCAATCTATCCAGGTGGGACTAAGGTGGAATAAATCTTTAAGCCCATCTAGGTACCATTAGGATTACTTTATAACCACCAACCCAAACATACTTGTGTGTATCTAAAACCGAGGTCAATAAACAACCCCACATTTTCAATTTCGGGATTGTTGACATGAATACATAGTGCCGGCCTGATGTCTCCCTAGGAAATGCTTCACTTGCAAAGCCTCAACAAATCTCTTCCATTCTTTTATCATCAATACAATCACTAATATCTACCAAACCCAACATGTTCCTTAGATATTCGAACTTCTTATTAGGAAGAACGTTTGTCAGAATGTCTGGTACATGATTATCTGTCGGAACATATTCTAGCTTCACACTCGCATCTTGCACCAAGTTCGTAATAAAGTGGAACTTATTATTGATATGTTTCATCCTTGAATGAAACAGGGGATCTCCAGAGATATTGATACAACTTTGATTATCACAGTAGGACCCAGAGACTTTTTGAACAAGTCTGTTAGAAGCTTCCTTCACCAAACAACAATGAGATATTTCTTCCTACTCATCCATGAGATCATAACAACTCCTAGACCAAATCATCCTCTGGTAGTGCTCCTTCCATCGGTCTCACTGCCACCCCAATCAGAGTCTGTGAATCCAATCAACTTGAATCCCTTACTATCATATTTTAGGTAGTGATGTATAGTGCCATGAAGATACCTCAATTTATGTTTGGAAGCTATCCAACGATTATGATGAGGCTCCAACTGAAACTAAATAAGAATGTTCACTACAAAACATATATTTGGCCGTGTATTTACTAGATACATCAGGAACCCACCAACTGTCGATATATGGTAGGATTCAAGAGACTCGTGTCAGATCTCCTCAACTTCTTGAGATTGGTGATCATAGGAGTAACCATCGTCTTGGATTCCATCATCCCAATTTTTTTCAATAACTTGATGATGTACTTTCCTTGCCCCAAATATATCTCCCCAATTCTCTACCATACTTCTAGACCTAGGTAGTAGTGCATCAGTCCTGGATCCTTCATCTCAAATTCTGCTGCCAACATCTTATCTCATTATTGAATCTTCGTTCTACATTGGTGATGAATAAATCATCCACATATAGTAGAATAATGACTAGATCATTATTCATGACCTCGATGTGTAGATTTAGATGAACAATACTCTTCATGAACCCAATCCTGAGAATATATGCATCCTTTCTTGCATACCATGCCCTTGGTGCTTTCTTCAAGCCATATAGAGCCTTCTTGAGTCTGTAAACATGAGAGTCCCTGCTATTCACTTCAAATCCTTCATGTTGTTCTATGTACACTTCCTCATCAATGGTCCCATTCAGAAATGCAGTCTTAAAATCCATTTGATAGATGTTCTAGGCCATTGTAACAACTAGTGAAACTAATGATCTAATGGTAGTGTACCTAGCAGTAGGTGCAAATGTTTCTTTATAGTCAATGCCTTCCTTTTGAGAGAAACCCCTTGCAACAAAATTTTCCTTGTACTTTTCTATACTTCCATCAACGTCATGTTTGATCTTATAGATCCACTTCGATGTGACAATCGATTTGTCACTAGGTCTAGGAACGATTTCCCAAACCCCATTCTTCATGATGGATTGATATTCTTCTTGGATATCTTTCTTCCAAACCTCTTCATGTTTACCTTCCTGGAATGCAGATGGCTCAGATTCAATCAACTTTGTCATATATGAAACATAACTAGAATACCTTTTCAGTTTCCTACTTTCCCTAGAGGACCCTTTTGCAGCTTCATGTCCTTCAACATATTCTAATGTAACTCTCAACCAATATGGTGTTTTCCTTATGGTTTGGATAACTAGCAATTGAATAGGCTCAATTGGTCGTTTTTCTTCATCATTTGTAATTGAGTTCTCATGAATTTCATCTTCTTGAACTATAGGGACTTCTTCATCATCAAAATCAATAGAAATATCCTTTGATTTCTTGTTATAAGCCTGATTCTCATCAAATATGACATCCCTTCTTACTTCAATGTATCTTCACTCCTTTTTGTAGATTCTATAAGCTTTTGATTCCCTCCTTGATGCTTGTCGAGTCCAACTTCATTCTCTTGTCCTTCGAAACATGGACATATGCTAGAGTTCCAAATATGTAGAAATGATCCACACTCGACTTCTTTCCTATCAATACTTCTTTGGGTGCAGTATTATCTAGACTCTTATGAGGACTTCTATTTTGAACATACACGATATTCATCACTACTTCACCCCACAAGAACTTCAATAGATCTTGATCAAGGAGCATAGTTCTAATACGTTCTTCAATTGACTTATTATTTATTTTAGCCAATCCATTTTGTTCAGGATAGTAGGGAACAATGAGCTTCCTCTTAATACCTACATCCTTACAATATGGAATTAACTCTTTAGAGATGTATTCCCCACTATTGTAAGACCTTAGAGTCTTTACCTTATTTCGGTTAGGGTTTCCACCTCAGCCCTAAACTCCTTGAACTTCTCAAATACTTCATGTTTAGTTTTTAGTAGATAGAGCCATGTCTTCCTTGAATGGTTTTCAATGAATGTTACATAGTAGATATGACCTCCAAGTGTCTTATCAAACATAGGTTCAGATACATAGGAATGGATGAGATCTAATATTTTTTTAGATCTAGATTCACTATGATGAAATGGATTTCTAGTATGCTTCCCCAAATAACATGCCTTACATACACCTTCATGGTCTAGCTTCATATCAGGAATGACATTAACCAATTGACTAAGAGTAGGGATGACCCTATAATGAATATGGCCATACCTTCTATGCCATAGTTCAATGAGACTTATTTCCATATGAACAAGAGCTTGAGGAGATGGAGTGATAAGCTGGAAAATACTTACTTATCGAACTCAAATAACCCTAGCTTTGTCAATACTAGAGTTATTTCCTAAAACCAATGCTTTTCCATCAACAAAAGAAATTCTTTCCCCTTTATCTTATAAACAAGAAATAGAAAGTAAATTATTTTTCAAACCTGGAACATAGAGAATGTTGTTGAGATGTAGCTTCAATCCATTGTCCAACTTTAATGATGTAGATCCAAGAACTCTAACAACATAGCTTTTGTTGTCACCTAATTCCACTACACGGGAGGATGATTCCTTTGATAAGGTGTGTAGTTTCCTACTTTCACCTATCATATGTCTCGATGCTCCATGATCAATGATCCATGCATTATCATCAGTAAGAGATCCTGTAAGGGAAACCAAGAATCCATGAATCTTAACTTTGTTAAATAGGTAGTAGATGATCTTCTTGATCCATATTCCAAAAAAATTGAAACCCAATCTTATGTAGTTTACCATAGAGGGAGAATTATTGCCAACAAAGTGATCTTTCACTTTTCTTGACCTTAACTCTAATACCATGTTGGAAAATCAAAGATATTATATTAGGGTTTGATTCTCTGACCTTGATAATTAATTGTGAGTGTGTTGGCTTATTTTACTTCTATATTATCTTATATTTCATCAAGAAATTATACATACATGAAGATCAAAAACAAGAGATAGAAGCTATAGTCACATGCCAGGACAAAACCCCCCTCGAGGGGAAAACCCAATCAAAGTAATTATTCCTTTAAATAGTAATATTTGAGACTCTTCACCCTATACCAAGAGCAAAATTTCCCTCCACACCATGTTAGACTCCAAGATCTTCAACCCATTCCAACAACTTCGACTATGTAGCAGATCTCAATAGCATGCAACTTCTAGCAGTAGCAAAACCTTAAGATATTGTGATATCCTAAACCAAACCACAAAATAGTGAGAGAGAGGCACCAAAACTTTGAGTTTCCTCTTCTCTAGAGACTCCCCCAAACTCACATTTATTTCCTCCTTCGGGGAATAGAATTCACATCCCTAGCACTTCCCAGCACTTCCCAGAAGATATCGAATTGCTTCAGAGAGTGATCATTCCAAATGACTTTGACTTCCTTCTATATATAGCCTTCTTGTGGGTTGAATGACGGTCTCTAGGCTAACTTGATCTTCCTTAGGCCGACATGATGTGGGAGAAACATAATTCATATTTTTCTTGATGCAAAACCTTTTTACATGATCGGAAAGCCCAAGAAGGGTCTCTTTGAATGTACAATGACTCTATAAACTCAATATTAATCCTAGGAGTCCTCAATGGGAACTTTGACTAATATAATTATGACCCAAGATAAAACCCATGCTTTAATAAGTCATTGTTAAAATAACAAAAATTAATTTCTTTATTCTTTTGACAAGTACGTTACTTAATGACTAAAGTACATTATTGAAGACCGAACATAGTTACTTTTTTCAGCATTCCCAACTCTAGAAGAAGATCAAAATTTTATCATGATACACCACCACGCATGAGTTAGTGAAGTGTCGCAAGATGCCATCCATTAACCTCATGAAGGTTGTGGGGGAATTCGTCAACCCGAAAGGCATGATCACCCATTTTAAAAGGCCCTCCCTGGTATTGAAGGCAGTCTACCACACATTGGAGGGTTTGATGGGTACTTGGTGATAACCAGACTTCAAGTCAATCATGTTGAAATATTTGGCCCTCTTGAGCTGGTAAAGAAGGTCATCAATCTGTGGGATTGGATACCTATTCCAGACAATGATCTTGTTCAATGCCCAATAGTCAATACAAAGTCTCCAGATCCTGTCCCACTTTTGTAAAAACATGATCAGGCTCCCACAAGGTGATGAACTTGTCGTGATGTTCCCTTTCTACAAAAACTCCTAAATCTACTTCTTAATTTCATTTTTTTCCAAAATAGAGCATCGATAAGTTGGTCCATTGGGTAGTGGCATGCCTGGGGTCAGATCAATGGGGTGCTTGACCTAAGAGTGTAGAAGTACCCCTGTCAGTGAGGTGAAGATGTTCCTATACTCCTCCACAACCTTTTCCATCTATTGGTGTTGTGCGGAGGAGCCCTTGTTTGGAGGCTGTAGCCACAATCTTCTTCTTTCCCTGAGGGTGAATAATAAATAAAAGAAATTTCCCAGTTTGGGAAACGATCTTACTACATTGATACGCAGTGATTAAAGAAATTGCAGTAGGAAGTGCTACCTCTAGTATCCTATTGCCAAAAGTAATAATAACAGTGTGAGGCCTAGAATCATACACAACATGTCGCTTCCATAAGTATGGTTGGAATAGTAATACATCAAAAACTTCAAGAGGAGAAACATCACAAAGTACCCAATATGTGAAGGGCTTGATGATGTAGGGAAGGTGACATTGTTGGCTGATGTGGATATCTCGTTGTTGGTAAAGCCAACTGATGGTGTATGACTATGGGTGTGATATAGTCGGTAGGCCTAACCAATTCATGATCTATACTGAAATGAGGTTCTTTTGGCTCCCGCTGTCGGAAATGAACTATAACAGAGAACCCTTCACCCACATCTGTGAGTTGAAGAGTCGCCCCCCCCTCCTCCGGATCTTCAGTGTCATCCTTCCAGATCTTGGTGGTGGAAATGGTGGCACTAGGACTTACATTGATGATTTGCTTCCCATTGTCATTTCCCTTGTCAGTTTCTAACTCAGAGTCAGAACATGCATCTGATTTGAAAGCCTTCAACTCGACCATTAATGATTTCTTGGTTCGACACTGACTTGTGTTGTGAGTGGGGCTCTTACGGAATTCACACTATTTCTCTATGTCCTTTTCTTACCGCTTCAATGAGTTGTCTTCGGTCACCTTGCGTTGGCTTTATCCTTTGTTCTACGATTTTGGGCCACCTTTTCCGTGCTTCGGATTCACAGAACCAAAGTCGCCCTTCTTTTGTTTAAATTTCTGCTCAGTCTTGACAACGTACCGATAGGTGACACCAAGCGAGGAGATGTCCAAGAACTCCATCTTGTCTTGGATGTACTTGTTTAGGAACTCGAGGTACTTTAGTACCAAACGCTGCTTATAATCCTTAATACCTGGCTTATTGCGAAGGGTATGGAAAACATTTGTGAACTCCGACACATCTTGGTCCCTTCATTTCCGCAGCATGGTCAACTTTATGTATTTATCTTCATAACTCCTAACAGGGTAATATTGTTCCTTGATCACGTCTCGAAAAGAATTCCACACGGGTGTGGCTAGAAACAATGAGATTCCCTCTCATCCTTTTGTTAAAAATAGGTTTTCCACTAGTCCTTGACATGTTGGATGGCTTTGAGGAGTAGAAAAGTAATCTTTTCCAATTGGAAAACTCATGGATTGAAAAATGTCCTTCCAACATATTTAACCATCTATTTATGGCATTTGCATCTATCTCACCTTCAAATACTGGAATGTAAAAGTTAACTTGTACCTTAAAAGGAGTGGCACATCAGAGTGGCTTTTGGATGTAGATGCATCACTTATGTGTAGCCGCTGAAGGCTCTGGGAAAATTTATCCATCGTTGTGATCCTTTGTTGCTCAAGGGCTTCCTCAACCAATATTTTGAAAGGATATCTTTCCCCCTCGTATTTATTTTCTTTTGCCATGGGAGGTCATCATGGTTTGTAAGGCTGGTCTTGCAAAGGTTCAACCAGTTCGAGCCTTTCACCGATGGTGTTCTATGGTTTGAGGCTTGAGTATGCACTGGATGGCAGCTTAAAATATATAGCCTGGAAGGATCGTATGGAGGTAGTATTAGAAGATAATGGTCTAAAGGACTTCATTGATCAATAAGTCCATAAGCCAACTGATGCTACTCAATTGGCGAAATGGAAAAAGAAAGTGGCAAGAGCAAGGAGAATCATCCTGGAGGGAGTTCGAATCACATAGTCTCGAGCCTCAATGGAAAGGAGACTCCGTTTTCGATGTGGAAAACATTAAGAGATTTTTATTAGAATAGCAGTGATTAGAGGAAGCTGGCACTGAAGGACAAACTTCGAAAGATCAAGTGTGAAAACGATGACACAATCTCTATGTATCTGAACAAGCTCACCTCATGCAGGGATGAGCTTGGAAGTGTAGGGATTGTGATAGCAGATGATGAAATGGTGAGTCTTACACTCCTTGGCCTTCCTAAGAGCTAGCATAGCTACCAGGACTCAGTTAATGGAAGAGATAAACTTCCAGATTGGGAACGACTATGGTCGGATTTGATGCAGGAGGAGATCAGATGGAGCACCAGAGACGGTTCTTCATCTATGGAGGATGAAGAAAATTGTGCCTTAGCGAGTAAGGTGAGGAAGGGGAAGGAGAAGGTTTCTCTTTCCGAATCTAGTTCTTCCCATGGTGGTGTTGGGTAGCAAAAGCCCCACGAAACGGTCATGAGGCACAAAGCCGAAATTTTGGATAAAGATAGGATAAAGACTCCGTGAAATGCGCGGAGCACGTTTTGTAATAAGATGAGTCAAAGGGTAGTCCACCCAAAAGTAATGTAAAGAAATGTAAGTTGAGTCAGCTCGCCCATGGATCGCGGTCCAGGGAAATGTATAAATAAGAGCAAGGCTTTATCGGTAGAGAGTATTTTTTCTTGGTATGAAATCTTTGATAGGTAATGTATCGGGTTTTTGAGAAGAGAAATTGAAAAGCGTCTATAAGTATGAGTTGAGGGTATGGGGTAGAGGCTCTGCAGCTGTGTGCACAGAGGCCTGGTAGAATCTGCAGCTATGTACGTAGACCCCTATAGCTGAGTGCACAGGGCGGATCTGGATGTATTGAGAAAGAACTGTTGAATAAGATAAGTTAGTTTTGAAACACTGTGTTAATCCTGTGTCTAACCATCGAATGCTAAATAGGATTATTTGCTTGATGCACAGGTGCTTATGTTATGAATAGCTGTGAATCTGAGCCTATTTTAAGTGCGCGAACTGGTTATCTTTTTTAAATGTTTTCTTAAAGATCACAAAAGTTAAATCAAAACTATAAATAAATAAGCATTTAGATAGATCTACGCGGAAGCAGAATAATGCAAGACCCCTGATCGGTGCACGACTCCTCTAGACCACATGAGACATCCCAAGGGTGTGGAAACTTGGTTCTAGCACCCTTCCCTGCTTCCTCAGGTGAGACCTCAGTCCACACTCTGTGGGTTGTTGCCGAAAGGGCCAGTAGCTGTGGGATTTGTTTGGCTAAATAATTCTTTCGAACCAAGGTTAGGCCCATATAAGTAAACAAATGGTTCCGTTGCCAGGATCGGGATATGCCTAAGGGGTGTCTGATGTTGGAACAATGGAACCCTACAAGGAAAGAGCTTGAAGAGTGGCTGGATCTGAAGCTCCATGAGTTTGAGGTTCAGGAAAACAGGAACCCGCAGATATCAGAGGAGGATTGGTTAGATTGCTATATATACACAGATATCCACGAGATCTTCTTCGCAACATTTCCGGTAGAACTTTACGAGTGGATCGCGAGGTTAGCTGACAATGTGAGAAGGTGCAAATTAGATCAACCAATTGTGTGGACCCTAGAGTTGGTGCGCAGGCTAGAAGCCACTGAATATAAAATTGCACATGCAGTAGATCATTGGCTGGATCGGGTAATAGGAGGATTCATCACTGATTTCGCGATAGACACAACTGTGAGTTATACTGAAGTAGAAAAGCGTTTTCTCCAAGGACCGCGGGGTAGGTACATCAAATCATTGAACATTTGGATTAAAATGTTGTTGTGTGAAAAAAGGGTTATGTGCATCCATTGATGTCTGGGATAATGCGAAGCAGAAGAGGCTACCAGGGGACTGAATGATTAGAAAATAGTCCTTTGATTTCTATTTCACGAGAAAGCAAGGAGGAGCTCAAAAGATTCTCACCGCGAAGTGTAGTCCGGTTGATTAAGGAGTGCCTCCCACTGATACCACCTCCGCCCATGCCACCACCCACTTCACCTGCATCGAATCTGTCTACACCAACACTGACCCCACCTCCAACCCCACCACCACCAAAGGTCAGGATGGCAAGTGCAGCAAGCTGCCAATATTTAAGGGTGTGGGGGATGAAGAACCAGGACAATTCTGGTTTGTGATAAGGTCTATATGGGATGCCTAAGGCATAACCGATGAAAACATCAAAAAGGCTACCCTTGTTAGCATACTACAGGACCGTGCGTTGGCATGGTACATAAAATACTCAAGCGATCACCCGAACGATGGAATATTAGAAATCTAGGATGCCTTAAACAAGGAATTTGGTTGACCAAAATCAGAAGTACAGTTAGTTATTGGGTTCAAGGAGATCACAATGTTGCCCTGGGAAACCCTATGGGATCTAGACCAAAGGTTAAAAAGCACTATTCGCGAGGTTAACATGACATTAACAGATGCGCAACACTGCGCATGGTTTGTGGCATCATTGACACCACCTCTAAGAATGGCTCTGTCACAACAAAAGATCTCAACCCAAGCTGAAGCAGTTGAGACAATAATAAGGTTGCACGAAACCCCGATACTGGATCTAGGGTTGGGAGTTTAGCAAATCCATGCACAATTACAAAACTTGAGCTTAGAAATGCAAAGCTTGAAGCAAGAAAGGGTGCCTTGACTAGAGGCACGTATGGAGGTAGGCTGTCTTAAATGCAAAATTCAAGGGCATGCTAAGGATCACTGCCCGTCTTTGTGAACTATCTGGTAGGAGGGGGCTTGATGCCGTTGAAGGTAGAGCTACAAGCAGGACCGAGTGCCATGCTTACGCTCTGGTGTGAAATTTTTCAAGTGGCTGGAAAACATGCAATAGATAACTGCCACCTATTACAAAAATACACTCAGACCCCGCGGCAATTGTACTGCAACTTTTGTTGATCAGTAGGTCACGATGAGTGAACCTGTCGAAGCTATGATTTAATGATGGAAAGAACCCTGGCGTACCAAGTGTGGATTGAAGTGTGAGGAGGATTTCAAGGATGCAGCCGAGGAAGAGGAATGGGGCCCGGGCAGGGCTGCAGGTAGTTGATTTGATATAATTGTGGAGGGTCAGGACACTATGCTCGCAACTGCACTAACTTGACCAAGATCTCTTGCCCCTATTGTGAGAAGTTTGATCATGAAATGGTAGACTGTCCAACGTTAATTGCCTAGATTCGTGAGAAGGGAATGTTACAATCTACACCAACTCAAAATGTCTAGGTGATGCGATCAGAACCACACGAAGAGGACCCTAGTATAAACATGGTATTTAGAAGCGACACGACTGCCGAAGGTGAAATGTGGAAAGAGTGTGCAAACGATGAGAAGAGGTGCGATGCAAAGGAACTTGAATCGAAGTCGGAACAAGGGAGGAGGATGCCTGAGGAAGCTCAAAATAGCTTCGCAGAAGGCTCTACCCTAGGTAGGAAGGACCACACAGAGTTAGGATTGGACCCCTCCATGATTATTTCCTTTCTCGAAACATGTAGGAAGCTGCTGCGCGATAGCAAAGTTGTTACGAGATTATAGGAGCTGATCACAAAGTGCACCGGATTGGGCAAGCCACACGTAGTTCGGAAAATAGGAAGATATGCTCTGTGCACTGGATGAGAAATGAGAATAACAACGCAAATTGGCGAATACGAGATGGACCAGGTCATCCTGGACTTAGGCTCGGATGCAAACGTGTTGCTTAAGCCTGATCCAACTAAGGATGGCTAACCAACAAAAGATCTTACCAATGGGCCGCTTGCAGAGGGTGACCATGGACATTGAAGGTGTAAGTACGCAAATCAATTTCGAGGTAATAGAAATTATGGATGACAGTAACCCTTACCTTGCATTGCTCGGAATTGATTGGGCCATGGACATGAATGGGATCATTAACTTAAAGAAGAGGAAAATGACATTCGAAAAGAAGTCACTGAGGGTAGTAGTTCCATTGGACACAGTAGAAGGGGAGCACTACATCGAACCAGTGCACGACGAAGGAAGTGACGATGAACTGGAATGCAGGTATGAGATAACAGCGCAAGACCAGGATCGAATGCATCCCACAAATGATGGAAGAACCACATGGGAAAGCGATAACACCTGCATAGCGGATTCAGATGAGGAGACTGAGCGATGGCAAAACCAATTACAGGAAACTATGATACTTAATTGTAATATGATGATTCTCTCATTGCGACACATGGCTACAGAAGAAAGGCAACGACTAGTGGAAAACAACGCGATGAATGAAGGCCATCTCTTCAGGTTTGGCACTTTAATCATAGCACAGGGGCAGCCTAGTGAGTCGAAAGACGCACCGTGCGCACCCGAATGGAGGACACAGGGGCTAAGGTACAGGAGGCAGTTCTAGGTATGGATTGGAGGATGTGCATGGCAGCCCTGTGGGTACAAAGCAGTCATCTGTCAACAACGCAAGGTATGAGTGCCCATCATGCGAACATCAAGCCAATCAGATCTACGTGGAACAAGGGGCCACAAGGCCGAACAAGGAAATATTTCCACGACCAGACACACAAGTGTATCTACAGTCTATCTTGCTAAGGATAACATTTGCGAACGAATCCAGCAGCTCTGGGAAGCTGTTTGGCATGGAAAAATGCAACTTGGTAAGCTAGAAGAAATGGGGGCCAGACTCCAAAAACAAAGTGCGAGGCTGGATGAAGAAATTAATAAGCTACAAGAAGTTATCCACACGGGCTGCGTGAGGGAACTAATGATGGGAGAAGATAAGGCTGGCTCTCCTACACTACTGCAATAGGCTGCGATCCCGCTAGAATGGTTGCGATTGCACCCTGGAGTACAAAAATGAACAACCTACAATCCGCTATTAGACGCAAGGGAATGCAAAGGGTGCCTGCAGCCCAGGCTAGTTGGGTGATGGGGACTCGCACGACGGGTGCGCCCAATTGACTATTCGTAGGAGGCCCAGTCTAAGTGCCCCATGCAGTTGAAAGAAGCTGCAAGACTATAAAATAGGCTGCTGAGAAGATAAAAGACATGGCCGCAACATACATACGGAAAATGCACCTGTGTACTTGGGGATCTGCTGCCGCAACGAAAAAGATGGAAATCGACCATTTTCGGTATTGTTCATGATAGGATGGCCCATTTAAGGTGCCTTGGAGTAGGCAACAGATAATTAAGGCAGAAGAGTAACCACCAAAATCGCATTTATGAGCCAAAACAAGGACGAATGACTGATTTTATATTTGAAATCATATATATTCCTTGTAAGGGTCACACAACCTTGTTTTACTGTTCCATGGAAAAGACGTCCTGCGTTTAGGTCAGGCACAAGATGAATGACAAGCAAATAGAAGAAAGTCCATGGTTTCAGGCATTGCCAAAGTATTATCAGGAAGCAATCCTCAGATCGACAAACCCTACTGTAGAGAGTTCGCAGAAAGCGACACTGTAGACAACCGAACTCCCTAAATTGCCCCGGATGCCACGACCTAGGAAGGACCCTTAGATTCCAGAACTAGTAAGGAGGTTGCCACGACACCTGCACTTCAGCAAGCTCACAATGGAGGAAAAGGGTAAGACTATCACAATTGATAGCGATGAGGAGGAAGAGTGTTCTCCAACACTTGTCGAAGAAGTAAACCCTGAAGAGGATCCCATCCAGCTGGTATGACGACCCAAGTATGTGCCTCCAAACAAGGGGAAGGCAAAGGTACCTACTAATCTGGAGGAGGTCGACACTATACTCATCACCCTGTCTCTCCCAAAAGAAGTCCTAGTGGAAAGCTCGGTGGTTGGCCTTATTGCGACTATGAAATTTGAATATTGGGACTTGGCAGATACAACCAAATTTCCCAATTTGGTGACTGGTGCACTTATGGAGCAGAGTGCAGAAGGAACGGTTACAACACTACAGCCAAAAGAGTGGCTGCGAAAGGTGGAAAAAGCTGGATTTCTCTGTCTCCTATCCATTCCCCACTTTCTCCGTCCCCCTATCACAATATTGGTCATAAGACAGTTGCTCTGTTTGGTCCATGAGGACATACTATGGATCGGAAAACCCATTCGCATAACAGCTGAACTGGTTCATCGGATTTCGCAACTCCCTTGTAAAGGAAGAGACCCCCAGGAAATTGTTGATAGAAGTGGCAATGCCACGATGGTAGACAACCTGAAAAAGAAGTATAAGCATGAGAAGGGGCAGCAAGGATACATCATTGATAGCATCTCCAATAATGCACTCTGCATCGCCACCCAGCTGCTGGCAGGGATAGTGATGCGAAAATGTCGCGGCACTGAGGTTCTGACAATAGTCATTGTGATCGCTGAGGAATGTGTAGCTGGAAAATGGTTCAATTGGTCACAGTTTCTTTGTGAAGAATTCCTGACCAACTACCGAGAGGTCCAGGAGGAAGGCAAGACCTTCCATTATGCATGGCTACTGCTATCCATTATATTGGTCACCATCGATTTACCCGAAGCTAGCCAGTTTCCTGTGTTGGACCAGGACTGGCCAGAAGCTGTGAAATATGCCTTGTGGCTGACACGGGATGCTGCACGCATCCAGAGCATCAAGATATTTTGGATTCTAATGGATGCAAGTGTGCAACAGTGGATTAAAGCGCAAACCCCCATGACTAACGAAATCTATGAAGGCGTGAAGCATATTGCCGAGTTTAAAGCGGACATGCACTTTATCTATATTCGAGCGCGCAAGGACCTGTTGTGTTGTACAACAAGCCCCCATTTCTAAAAGACTTTTATACAAATTTTTTAATAATAAATGGGTCCCTTTTAAATAAAATTAGTAAGATTTATGAGTTGATAAATAAAACTGGTATTGACCTCATTATAAAAAAAATCTTTATCAAAAGGCCCGATGTAAATAATTCATTTTGTAAAGCCTTTTGAAAAGTACAAAGTGTTCCTTTGAAAAATATTATAAATAATTCTACATTGCAATAAAGTGATCGGAGATCGCGTATTGCAATGACAAAGGGACACACATAAAGAGGGCCTCATCAAATCCTCCGATCCAATAAAGGTAATCACAATCGGCAATCGGGGATATCATATGACAAAGAACTAAAAGCGCAAGCCAAACCCTCGATTGCGATCAATAAATAAGGTGTGCATCTCAAGAAGAAAACATTCGCAAAATGGTTTGCATGCATAAGTCTTTTAAAAAATTAATAAATCAAACCAATTTAACGAAAACATACCTCGCCCTATTATAATATCACTTTATCGGCAATCAAAGATATTCAATGCAAGTGACAAAGCCTTACCATTTGAAACTCCCGACTGCGATTAGCAATTTATCGCTGATCACCGATCGGAGAAATACAAAGACACACTTGAGATAATCATTCGATATATGATCGACGAGACGGGTATTTATGGTATTTATTCATCACGATTGGCATCTCAAATGACTATTAAATTTCACAGTTAAGAGTAAATCCTTCAAAGATTTCACTCGTGGTATTTCTTAACTTCATTCAATTTATCATATGTAAATCACCTTAATTCTATTCATTTTCATATTTGCTTTCAGCGACATATCTGTGTGTTACGATTTGTGATTGTCTGTGCAGATTTTCTTTGAACTCATGAATCCAGAGAAGATGGGGATGAAATCTAAGAAGGCTAAGGCAACTCCTGTAGCTAAAGAACCAGGACCGAGCAAGAAAGTACTAATATTAGATACAACATGTCTCGGTTTGGGAAATGCGAGTTGGGAAAGAATTTATAATTTGATAGAAGCAGAGGAGCCCGAAGAATTGGAAGAGGAAGGCACAACTGATTCCACTAGCAAGTTAGAAGGAACTCTCAAAGAATTGGCCTGTTCATACCTTCACAGGATAGCAGCGCGGGCCAAAATTTTGCCATACACTGATGTGGTTAGATGGGTTGTCGAGAAATTCCCAAATTTATATAGAACATTTTCCATGGCTGATGGAAGGATATCTCAGACAAATGTACCATCTACCTCCACCCAAGAAGCGCTATAACAAGGACTTCCTGGAAGCATTTGCAAAGGAAAATGACTTGGAGTTAGACCTGATCAAGCACTGGAGGCATTTCTCGGAGAAACATAAGCACGAGTCATCGGGTAAGTATTCTGTCGACTCATTAGCTTCTCCTTATTGCTATGTTGGAGCTATGATGTGTAGACTGTGGGGACAACATGATTTTGCAAGATTTACTATAGATATGGTCCCACTAGTGGAAGCTGCGATTAATGGTTATATTATGGATTGGGAAAATATTCTATCTGATAGACTAACCACTGAGATATTAGAATATAGAAGGAAAGCATATACAACTTCGTGGATCATTCCTCCTTTCTACTACAGTGCATATATTCTAGATATTGTTTGTTTTAATTCTGAATACCCGGTACTTGAATGGAAGTGGAGTTCCCAAGATCCTAATCCTATTCATATTTATCACAAACAATTGTGGAAGGCCCACTATAAGAATCACCTGTACAGAATTTGCAATGGTTTTGTCTTACCTGTATATTATCCTATCTTCAATAAGCATACCCCCAGGATATCATCAGGAAGCAATAATTGACCTAATAGCAGTAGGTAGCTGGTTCGGAGAGGAGAAATTCACCTATGTGAGGCTTTTTAGAAGTCTTACCAAATCCCATGTTCTTCCTCTATATGTTCCTAATAAACTGTTAGCCCGAGAGTTGGCATATCAGATAACAGTTGAAGGAACGTCAAGAACCCTGAAGGATTCCAAGAAACATATGTGGCCTATATTCCCCCTATGGTGTGGCATTTTTACCTTACATGATTATAAGCATGCAGAGAAAGAGGCAGAGAAGATTCAGATGCTGAATCTTGCCACCATTCCAAATAGGCAATATGACCCAAGGAAGGTTGCCCATAACGTTACCTCTCAAGCTAAACTTGCCAAATTTGATCATGAAGCAGATGACTTTGATGATTTATTTGCTTCAGCCGAAATATTTTTTCAGGTTAAAGGATTGGCTAGGATCAAATATGGAGAAGAGGGGTTAGAAAAATTCAATAGGCTCAGAGCCTAGAGGTTGCAAACTCTGCCTTTGGACCTATTAGCTACAACCCCGATAGTTCAGCCACAGAGTTAAAGTGAACAGAAAGCTGTCAATAAGACTCCTGTAATGGAAAAGATTCACAAAAAAGAAAAATTGCCAGAGTAGGAGCAGGGACAAGAAAAAGGTAGTGAACTCCTTGATTCAAGCATTTATGTTGATCCTAAACTGATCAAGGAATGGCAGCAATTTGATTCCATCATTAGTAATACTGAGAGCCTTCAAGGATTCAACACACCTGAGGTGAAAACTGATCAGAAATCAGTAATCAATATAGTTTCGACTGAAGGAACAAGCGGCCCACCCATGACTCATAAGGATGTAGAAATAATCCCTGAAAATCCCTCCGATGAAATTTTTTTACATGTAGAAGAGATACCACCATTGGATGTCTTCTACAACCCTAAGCATAGGGCTGTAATCAAAAGACAAAGGAAAAAGAGGAATGTTGATCAATCTCCTCTTTTGACTTCAAAAATGGAGATAACAAATGTGGTATGGAGAGAAGAAGTTAATCCTTTTGAAGATCTCACTAAACTTTCTCAGTATGCTGGAGCATACACAATGGCCACAATGGACAAAGCATTGGAGGTCAGTAACTTGTTAAAAGAAAAATACCAAGCAATCATTTTGCTGGAAACACAGGCACAAGAGAAACAACAGAAGACAGAGCAGTTGGAACAATATTTAGCAGTCCAGAGGCAGTTAAATGACCAATTGAATGAGAAATTGCTCAAAGAAAAGCAAAGGATTGATGAGCATGCAATTCATAAGCAACAAGAACTATCCTAAGCATTGAGTAAGTTGCAATCATTAAATGAACACCTGAGTAAATCGAAGGAAGAACAGATCGCTCAACTATCACTCCAGATAGAAATATTCAAGGAATATCCTCAAGTGGGAGAATTCAGATCGGAGGCTCTACAAATTACCAGGGCATTGTCTAGTCAATTGAGCCTATTATGTCATAATATCTCACTCGTTCTTCCTCTGTGTGAAATTTCATCATCCATGGTTGAAAAATAAATTGATGCAAGACTAAACTTAGAAAAAATAGGTGAAAGATTAACAAATTTTCTCTCTTGGCAAGAAATTGAAGAGGGAAAAGTTGCTAAGCTACCACAAATTCTGGAACCGCATCAAGAATTTCTATTTACTGAATGGAAATCTCAGCTAATGAAGGTAGAAAGAGCAACATCAAGATGCAGATCGACAATAGGCAATGTGATTGAATTGATTAATAATAGTCTTTATTTATCAAATTTAATAACAGAGTGTTCTCTAGGGAAACTTCCATTAGTAAAAGCATTCGAACAAACATGGAAACAAGAGCTGGAGCAGAGGGAAAGATTGATCGCAGGTATTCAAAGTTTAACGTGGGACACCTTTTGGTTTTTTCTTGTTAAACCATATAGTCAGCGGAAAATGATGAAATGCCTCACCAATGAAATCGGCCATATGATTCCCGAACTTACTAATGCCACATACACCGCTTAGTTACACTCACGCATGAGTCATCTGCCAGAACTTCAACTAATGCTCGCCATTTATCAGCTCCAATCACAAGATGATCAGCCAATACAGTGAACCATTCTGACCGTCTGGAGCATGCCTATTTTGAGAAGATTTTCACATTTTTGTGATTTGGTTATACCAGCGCATAGCATATTTATTTCATAGTTTGTTAGTTTAGGTAGTATTTATAGACCCTTTCATGTTTTTAGAAAGGGTCCTTTGGAAGTTTCACTACTGTGCTTCCGATATATTTATTTTTATAAAAACTGGACCTGAATTCTGAGTTTTGATGAAGAATGCTTTTATGTGATATGCACTATTGCTTCCTGTAAAAGTATTTCCAAGTTAAAAGGCAGGATCTGAATGCGATTCATATCGGAGGAGACTCAAATGCATATGGTACTACTATCTATGTTTTTGCTTCATGCTTTTATGTGAATCAACATTTATTTATTTTGCTATTATTGATATATGTATATGTTTTTACAACAATTCTTTGACTTATCACTATTGAATGTTTAAGAGTTGTTATTTTCATACATATGTATGTCAGTAATATATAAAGATTAGTGTGATAATGTTTTAATTATTACTTTGTTCAACTACTTGAACAAAGTAATTATCATATGAATGAATATTTTTGTTTATATGTACAGTCATCTATATGCCTACTTGTCAATAAGAACCATCAAAAATTGCACTAAGAGAAAGACTTCCCAAGATAGATTAGTTACTTTTATATTGTTGTATTTTGTAATAGATCATCCATCGTTCCCATTAGATATTAGAAAATCGATCACTTATCCATCCCATTTATAAATCATTGAGAAACTGGTCCCATTATATCTAGTTGGAGCCACCACACCAAATGGAAAAGGAGCTGCTTTTAAGGTCCAGACCGGGTGGTTTTCCCCGACATTTGATGCAGCGATTTTCGAGGCATCAACATTTTTGGCGCTAAAACACCAGTTTCTAAGCGAGAAGCTAAGGAAACAACAACCACTGCTCAACCCAAAAACATCTCAGATAAATCAACTCTAGAATCTCCTGAAGTACAGTCTCTAATTCATAAATGTCAAGGATTCTCAACATCACCACAGAAATCTGAGTTATCTCAAGGCAGTGTGACTTCGCAATTCGTTCCCTCTCACCCTCTCACCAGGCTTCAGAGTGAAAAATTGGTATTGAACCTACTGAATTACCTTTGCCTAAACGAAAGAGAGCAAGGAAGACAACTGAAGGGTCTGATAGTGAAGCTTTCTCATCATCATCATCCATTTCATCTTCTCCATTGTGAAGTCAACCATCCACTCCCCCACTCCAAATTGTCATTCAACAGGGTACTGGAGCTTCAACATCTACGTCTCAACCATCTCAAACTTTAATATCCACTCCTTCCCAACCATCCGAAACCTCATCTGCACTATCATCCATTAGTAGCTCGGCATTGGCACAGAACCCATGGAACAAATCCTGGTGCAGTCACAATGCCTGCACCTTTGAACCCATTGCCAGCTCATCCTGAGAAATGGTTGCCAAAATTCAATCTAGATGTAGGCATACAGGAAGATGAACACAAACAACTTTATGTTGTCAGTTAATTTAAAAGGAGTTACTGAAGAAGACATGGTTGTCAGACTTTTCCCATATACCCTACAAGGATCAGCTGGGTCTTGGTACTTTCCCTTACCATCAGGATCCATTACTAGTTGGAATATTTTCCAAGAACAGTTCTTAACTAAATATGGTGATGATAGATCTGTAGCAACGTTAATCAATGATCTATCAAATCTTAAAACGAAATCTAGAGATCCTATAAAAAGTTCAATTTACGATTTAATAAACTCTTAAATAAAATTCATACTACCTCAAAACCTAGTGAACAGGTTAGAAGTGAATGGTATATATTAGCTTTACCTTCAAACATAGCTATCTTTGTAGATAGAGCTGCAAAACCTACTCTAACAGAGAATATGAAAGAAGCAATTGCTATAGAAAAATGTATCATCACCTTAGAAAAGAAAGCTGCTCTTGAAGATAGAAAATCTAAAAACGTCACCTTCAAAGATGATTCAAAAAGAAAATTGATAAAGATCCATACGATATGGAAGGTCTCCAAAAGGTTCTAAAAACTATGTCAAATGAAATGATAGAGATTAAGAAACAAGTAGCTGAGACCTCAACTAAGAAACCATTTAGAAACTTTGAGAAACCAGAATCAAAATCCCCTAATGCTATATCCAATGCAGAGTCATACCCTGAGGACGATGAAGAAGAAGATACACTCTTATCATCTGAAGAAACTGAAGAAGAGGTAGCTGTAGAATGTCATGGGATGTGGGACTTCATTTTTCCCAATTCTGATATTGAAAATGAACAGTAAGCTTTTCCAGTAAGTACCAGGAGTAAAGGAACTCCAAAACCTGTTCAAGTAACTTAGAAGAAAAGGAACATGGGTAATACTACTAAAGAAAGGGCTCCCACAAAGAAGTCTACAGCCACACCTACTCAAAATCAGCCATCAGATTCCAATCCACCTTCATCATCTAAAACATTAGTAGTTGCAGACTCTATGGATTACAACATCATTGAAGACATGAAGAAAACAAAAGTTAATATCACTATGTTTGAGCTTAGTAAGCGTAAACACCAACAAAAATTGTTGCTTAATGAATTAAATGTAGTACCTTCTTCTCCTCTTCCGAATGCTGTATTGTCCAAAGCTGCTAATGAAACTGATAAGCCACTAGCTGGTAGAGTAGAAGCTACTGATGCTCTTCTAAATGGAGATAGATCAAATTTCCATACTCCTCATTTTCTCTTGACCTACGAGATTTATAATAGAAATCTGCACAATTTCCGAATAGACTCAGAGATTTCATCGAATATAATGCCGACTTCAGTTTATTCTAAACTGAATATTGAGCCCCAAAAGTCTGCAGTGCATATTGTCCAGTTGGATAGAACTAAGGTCCAAGTATTAGGAGAAATCAACTCAGTTACCATTAGGTTATCAGCTAATCCAAGAGTGGTTCAGAGAATTGACATATTAATTGCTGATATTCCTGAGTTCTATGGTATAATCTTAAGCATAGACTGGTCTGAGAAACTTCATGGTTATATTTCTATCGATTGGTCTCACATGTGGCTTCCCTATAAAGGCACGCCAAATCAGATCAAGATTGATTGAGAGAAACATATGATTCATACTATAACAGAGTTTGAACAAGAAAACCAACCTATAGCATTCAACAATAATATTCTTGGTAACTACTCATCTGAATCATTCATTGGTAATTTTACTGATCAATCATCACCTTTCTCAGTTAATAATTTCACATCTCAATTTGAAATTTTTTCCCAAACATATACATCAAGGTGTGTTAAAATTGTCTAAATCTAATGACGGTGCAGGAGCAAGATGTATTTTGGTTATTCATGAGGGAGAAAAGACTATGCTATCATGTAGATTAGAATTTGAGTGCACAAATCACACTGCTGAATATGAAGCCTTTATTCAAGGACTTTACAAAGCAATAGGTCTTAAGGTACAATATTTGAAAGTGTTCGGTGACTCTGAAATTGTTATAAAACAAGGCATAAATACTATACATTGCCTTTCTAGTCACCTTAAACGTTATCAATCCTTAGTACATGACCTTGTATCTCATTTTCTAGCATTTAATATTTCTCCCATTCCTAGATCTCAGAATGTAGCAACAGATTTACTAGCCAATGTTGCTTCTAAGCTCCTTCCATTTGAAGATTACAGTCCCAATAGATTTTCAGTAGAGTTAATTTTCAGACCATCGATTCCTGATAATGTCACTAACTGGCGAGTATTCAATCATGATGATGAGATTTTAAATTTATTAACTTCTGATAAATCCTATGATGATCAAACTATTGATGAAAGTGAGCATGATCTTCAAATGAAGGAAAAACTTGAAGAAAATTCAATACCTAAACTAGTGGTCAAACTTGAAGACCTCTATAACATCAAAGATAGGTTTAAACAGGTTACTAATTCAAAGCTTCAAAGTTCTACTTTGAGATTTGAATTAATAAATCTTGGCACAGAAGCCAAGCCACAAAATATCAATTTGGGATTAGGACTTACTTCAGAAGAAAGATCTGCATTTATCAGATTATTGAATAATTATAAAAATGTCTTCGCTTGGAATTATGATGACTTGAAAACATACGATACTTCTATCATACAATATAAAATTCCAATGATATCTGAAGAAAAACAAGTACAACAAAAATTAAGGAAAATTCATCCCAACCTCGAAAGTCAAATAAAATCTGAGTTAAACAAACTCTTGAAGGCTAAGATAATTTTTCCTGTTAGACATTCAAATTGGGTGTCCAACTTGGTGCCAGTGAGAAAGAAAATTGGTGAAATTAGAATTTGTATTGATTTCAGAAATCTTAATAAAGCGAGTCAAAAGGATAACTTCCTGCTACCGACAATGGAACAAACTCTGCATTCAGTAGCTGGTTCTGAATTAATGTCTTTCTTAGATGGATTTTTAGGGTATAACCAAATCTTGGTTCACTTTGATGGCAGACTCAAGACTACTTTCAGAACTAAGTGTGAAACTTATGCCTATCAAGAAATGCCTTTGGGTTTAGTTAATGCTGGAGCTACCTTCTAAAGAGTGATGGACATAAAATTCAAAGGTCCGATCAATAAATTAGTAGTTATCTATTTAGATGACATTACTGTCTTCTCTAAGAAAATAGCAAATCATTTACATGATTTGAAACAAATCTTTGAATGTTGTAAAAGGTATGGGATTTCACTGAATCCTAAGAAGTCAATTTTTGCTCTTGACCAAGGTAAACTCTTGGGGTTGATTGTTTCAAAAGATAATATTTATTTTGATCCAGATAGAATCAAACAGATTTTTGATATTCCTTTTCCACATAATAAAAAATCAATGCAATCATTTTTAGGTCAAATAAATTTTGTAAAAAGATTTGTTCCAAATTTTTCACAGATTGTTTTACCATTACAAATCATGATCAAGAAAAATGCAGTGATTAAATGGGGGCATATAGAAAGGGAGGATTTTGATTCAATCAAGCAAGAAATCATAAATTCTCCCGCATTGAACACTCCTGATTTTTCAAATCATTTCATTTTATATACTTTTGCATCTGATTCATTTTACGTAGCAGTGCTGACACAAATCAATGATCAAAACTTGGAAGCACCAATATCATTTTATAGTTCAAATCTTCAAGGTGCTGAGCTTAATTACTCTGAAGCTGAAAAGCAAGCCTTTGCTATATACAAAGCCATTAAACACTTTAGGCCACTTCTCTTAAAGGCTCACACAAAAGTTATAGTCACTTTTTCAACAGTAAGACAATTACTAGTTCAAAGGGAATTGGGAGAAAAAAGGGAAAACTAGGTCATGGCATTACAAGAGTATGATTTGGATATTAGACCAGCAAAGATTTTCAAAGGCCAAGGTTTTTGCAGGTTGTTAGCAAGAGCTTCTAATATTCAGGAACATGAAGGTAACAACAATATTGAAGAAATCAATGAGATAAGTACCATTAATCTAGAATCCCAATATGCAGATTTGATATTCTATTTGAAAAATGGATATGTTGCTTCTAATATTTCCTATAAAAATAAATGTGTCATACAACTCAAAGAAAAAAACTTCATGATTGTTGATGATGTGTTGTTTAGATAGAATTATGATTCGATTTTGTTAAGATGCCTAGAAAAACCTGAAGCGCAAAGGTCTTACAGGAGTTACATGATGGTCCAGCAGGAGGACATTTTGGAGCTGATACAACAGCCCACAAAATTATTCATGTTGGGTATTATTGGCCCACCTTATTTAAAGACACTAATGAATATGTAAGGAAATTCAGAACATGTCAAACTGCTAGTGGAAGACAAAGGAAGCCATCTTTTTCTTTGCAACCAGTCAACATTGAGTAGCCATTTGAACAATGGGGATTGGATACCATTGGAGAAATTATTCCACATTCATCCAAATAGCACAGGTATATCCTTATAGCTATAGATTACTTTACTAAGTGGGTAGAGGCAATTCCTTTAAAGACAAGAAACTCTGAGGCGATCATTGAATTCATAGATCAGTTCATCATTACCAGGTTTGGTGTCCCAAACGCTCTTATTTTTGATAATGCATCTTATTTCTCTGGTAATTCCATACTTGAATTTGCTATCAAAAGAGGATTCAAATTGAAATATTTTGCAAACTACTACCCTCAGGGTAATGGTTTAGTAGAATCCACCAATAAAAATCTTATCAAAATCATTAAGAGAACTATTGATCAGAATCATAAGAATTGGCATAAGTATTTGATATTTGCATTATGGGTAGACTGTATAACACAGAAGGCCTCAATAGGCACTTCTCCATTTAATCTAGTGTATGGAAAGGAGGTTGTCATACCAGTGAACTTAGTACTTCCCTCACTAGCCTTAGTGCATTTTATTGAAGAAAATACCTCATCTTCTATTCAATTGAGGCCTAATCAGATCCTGAAATTAGAAGAAGAAAGGGAGAAAGCCCGAACTACACATGTGAAACATCAACAAATTATTAAGTCTTCTTTTGATACAACTTCAACCAGCCCAAAACTTTTACAATTTGATGATATTGTTTTGAAATGGGACAAAACCCACGAGGATAAAGGAAAACACACTAAATTTCAGAAAATGTGGCTCGGACGATTTCAAATCAGCGAGAAGATAGGCCCATCAAGATTCATATTGCAAGATTTATTAGGAAAGAGAGATTCTCTTCCTGTCAATGGGATTATTTTAAAAAAATTCTTCACTTGAGGAGGTAACCCCTTCTCACTTTGTAAATATTCAATTTGCAGCTATATTTGTGTGAATAGTTAGTTTAGTTTCTTTCTTAGAAAATAAAAGTTGTAAATAGCCTTCTATTGGTCTTTACTATTTTGAAAAGGTTACTTAAAAGAAAAATTGTGTTAATATTTACTTTTGATAGATGGAAACCTTGAAGGAAAAGGAGAAAGTTCTAGGAAATTAGGTATAATTAAACTCTAAAAACCCTTTTTATTTTTGTGAAATCTTCTCAAAACTTGAAAATACTGTAAATCGTTCTAAGTTTTAGAAGGCTAAAAAAGGTTATCAATAGAAAGCAAATACTGATCCAATATTAGCATCTTCAACTCTTAAAACTGTCATCCATGTTCTCTAAGGGAGAAAATTATTCACCCCATCCATCAAGGTTTATAATTTTTCAGAGTGTAATTCTAAAATATACTTGATATAAGAAGATAAGATGTCTCATCATGGGCCTGATTACCATGATCATAGGGGACTAGTTCAACTGACAGTACCAACACTGCATATCAAAATAGGGTAATGGCTTATAATTATAAGACAAGGGGTCTCATCACGATCCAAATTGTTCTGTTAAATTACAACCAGTGAATGGCATTGTCAACAATTGGCCACCAAACCAGGACAATGGCTTTTTATATTACAAAATAAAGAAATAAGGAAAAAAGAAAATGCAATACAAAATGTGTGGAAACATATCTTTGGATTCATTCTTTTAAATTATACTCTAAAATGGATGGGACAATGAATGATCAAATGGTTAAAAGGTAGCCCTATCGAGACTATAAACGTTTGCTAGCAGCAGTGGCTTTACCTGTGACAAACGAGTCATTATACAAGCTAAGTTGGAAAAGTCTCTTGTTTTATCATTATCAACCAATTTAGGTCTACTCAAACTTAGAATGTGTTTAATTTTGAGATGAGAAACAGATAGCAAAAATAGTTTCATTATATTCAGAGTTCATGATTACCTAGTTATATTAGATTTTCTCTATCCACTAAAGTTTTCAGATTAAGAAGGTTAAAATATTATAGTACTTTCTCAGAGATAACTTTTTCTTTCACTGAATCACTAATTGTTGTGTTGTACAATAGTCCCCCATGTTAACACCTAATCCTCAATGGATGGGTGAACTGGAACGTGAACAGTCATCAAGAAGATGAACTGTTCCGTCTCCTTTTTTGTATATAAATAGTAGTTCTCTAATGAAATAATATCTCAGTTTTTTCTTCCGCTCATTCTGGAGTTACCATGGCCTGACATGGTATCAGAGCACAGGTCCCAAAAATAGTTGTAACTCCTGCTGTCCTGAGAGCTGCTCAGTCCTGAGCGCTACTCTGATATTGATTGCCTGGCCAAGGCATCTGTCTGAAACGTTTGCCTGACACTACTCTGTCTCTGTCGCTGCCCAGAGATGCATGTAACGTTCTCCCACCGTCTTCCACCGTCCAACGCCTCTACCCAGCTGCGTAGATATCATAATATCCGCATGCTCCTCTCTGCTTCCGTTTGATCTCTCATTTGCCCGTTTGGCTCACTGGTTTCCGTCTGCCATGTGCTTGAGCAGATTTCCTTTGAACGACTGATCATTCCTTCCTTCCAGGTCTTCGATACCCATATGTTATTCACTAAAGCTCAAGCTGAAACGCGTTCTCCTTCCTTTAGAGATGTAGGTATCGGCTTTGTGAACTGAGAATTCACACCGCACATCGTGGAGATCAGAAGCACGACCCGAGCAGGGATATTCTAGTTTTTTTTTGATCAATTCTTTGTATCTTTTTCACTCTGCGGACTCCTCACGCAGAAGTGTTTGTGCCTAGATCTGAGAATTCAGTGGTAGCGAGTCCATTTGTTGGCTGAAACTGCTATCGTTAGTTTTCAACATTTTCACAACCTCTTCTACAGGTGGCATGTCATCCTTTCTCTGCAAGCAAAACCGCATCAAATCTTTATTGTGTTCGACCTCGTCGTGCAGGAGCCTGACAAGCCGGCTCATGGTGTCTAGATCTCTGTTAAGTATATACGTTGCCTTAGCTGCTGCATCAATCTTTTCCCGATGAAGGTCCAGTTGGCTCTGCAAATCTCTGCGAGTCCATTCACGTCTGACACTATCGTCACCCTCTTCATGTATTGAGGTTGCGGCCTCTTGATATCAAGAAGGGGTTTTGGAGGTCGTCCCTTCTTATCAGTACCAATGAATTGTGTAAAAATCAGTAAATTTTTTATCAGTTACTGTTACTTAGTTTTATACCAAATAACTGTTATGTAACTGAAGAGAGGGTCTTATAAAAATAAAGAATGCCTCAAATACGTAAAGTTCTGGCACCATGCATTGAGCTATGGAGCAGCTGAGAATATTCATGAAATTCAAGTAGATCTGTGGGTAGTAAACAGTTACATCTTGCAGACAGAATTGATAATAGATGGGTGCATTGTGTCAACGTTGTGAAAAGTTTTTTTTTGTGATCTTTCTGCCAAGAGCGACATGCTTCTGCCATTACAAAAGCAATTTTTTTGGATGTGTTGACCGATTGGTTTCTGGTATCAATTGATTTCAGTCTTTTTGAATGAAATATTCTTCAACTCTTTGAACATAGATTTTATCATTTAATAGCAGCAATTAGTCAAGAAAACAGAGCTCCCGCCTGTCATCCTTTCTTGTGAAATTTGGAGAGAATGTCTGAATTTTAACACCGCCATATTTTAGAGAATCAAAGGGATTTATGGTGATTTGATTGATTATTTCCCACAGAGATTTTTTTTCACTGTATATCAGCAGAAGTAACTTTTTTACAGAATGCATTCAATCATCTCTATGGTCGGAATAGTTCTCACTGGCAAGGAGAACTATTCTGAATGGTCTCGGATGGTAAAACACACCCTCATCTACAATGAGTTGTGGAAAGGAGTGTGTGTCGGAGAAGAAGACAAAGGCCCTGTGCAGCCTACATCAGATAAAGAACTTGTCATTTGGGAAAACAAGAACAACAAAGCCTATGCATTGATCGCAGCATCTGTAAATGAAGAAGTAAGTAGTCATATTTCATCCTATTCCACTGCCTTTGAAGCTTTACAAAAGCTGAAAGAACTCTATGATTCACATTCTGCACTTGAAGTTGTTCAGCTCATGATTAAACTCTTCACTCTTGAACTGAAAAATAATGATCCTCTTGCTCTTGCATCTGAAATAAAGTCTATAATGCATGATATTAAATCCACTAAGGTTGAGCTGGATATCTCTCTTATTGCCTTTCTCAAAGCACTCTATCCTACCTACTCCAATTATCTTGAGTCTTTACAAGCAAATGGAAATCTTAAAGACATAACCTTTGAGTCTCTTGTGAAAAATTTTGCTGAAAGAGAGAAAGCCTTTGGAAAGAAAACAGTCCCTGAATCTTCTGAAGAGATTGTTTGTCTTGCTCATAAAGAAAAGCATCCTGCTCAAGATTCTACAAGAGGAAGAGGTGGACGAAGAGGAAGATGAAGATACTTCAGAGGCAGGGGGGGCAGACATTCTCAAGGAGAAAAGGCAGATCTGCATTGCATTCGCTGCAAACGAAATGGATCACATGATGCTTCTACATGCAAGCTACCATGGGACAAAATTGAGCAGAGAAGAAATCAGCAGAAAGGTAAAACTGATGACACAGACAAAGGTAAAGCACATGAATCCGCTCACTATATTGAGGCACAATGTAACATTGGAGTAAATGAAGATTTGTTTAATGCTTCACTTGCTTATTCGAAAAATGACTGGTTGCTTGATTCAGGAGCAACCTGTCATATGACTCATAGGAAAGATTTTTTTGAAGATTTCACTGACAATGTTGATGGAGCAGTATACTTTGCAGATCAGTCAAAAATCAAGCCATCAGGGCTTGGCACAATCAGGCTTAAACTGCCTGGTCTTCCAGACTTTCTTCTGGACCATGTTCTATATCTCCCACAGCTCAAGAGAAACTTGTTGTCCCTGGTCCACATCCGCCAGCAAGGTCACTCCATTCATATGTTTGATGGCAAGCTTGAGGTAAGAAAGGCATCTGACCGCTCAATTGTCATGAGGGGTATATAAGAAGAAAGACTTCTTAAACTGCAAGGAACTTCTGCTTATGCACAACATTTCTCATATATTTCTCATCATGAAGAAGGTACACTTCCATCAAGTTTATTATGGCATGCTAGATTTGGACATTTAAACTATGATAGTCTCCGCTTGTTGAAGAAAAATGGTGTTTCTGGTTTGCCTACAATTCCTAGAAAACATAAGCAATGTGATGCTTGCATTCTAGGAAAGCATAGCAAACAGTCTTTTCATGATTCACATTCAAGAGCACATAGGAAGCTTGAACTCATTCATTCAGATTTATGTGGTCCAATGCCTGTTCCTTCTACAAATGGAAATAAATATATCATGACATTTATTGATGATTACACCAGAATGTGTTGGGTTTATTTATTGAAGAACAAATCTGATGCTTTTCAAACATTCAAGAATTTTCATAAGTGGATTGAAAATGATGCACAATCTCATATTGGGTCTATTCGCACTGATAATGGAAAAGAATATACATCAAATGAATTTGAAAACTATCTTCGCCAACATGGGATCAAACATCAAACAACTGTGCCTTATAATCCTCAACAAAATGGTGTGGCTGAAAGAATGAATAGAACAATTTTGAATATGGTACAATCCATGCTTTTCTTCAAAAATGTAAAGATAATGTTTTGGGCTGGTGCTGTTCTATGTGCTGCATATATAAAGAATAGATGTCCATCTAGTGCTATAAGAAACAAAACTCCTTATGAATTGTGGTATGGACATGTTCCTTCGGTAAAACATCTCAGGATTTTTGGTTCCACCTGTTATGCTTTAATACCAAAGGTACATAGAAACAAACTTGGTGCTAGAAGTCGTAAGTGTATCTTCCTGGGGTATTCAAACACATCTAAAGCATACCGCCTCTATGATGAAGTAAATAAAAATTTTGTTGTATCTAGAGATGTCATTTTTCTTGAATCATCCAAATCTGACAGTGTTGTTGAGCAGCAACTTGATCGCTTGGATAGATTCACAAAACCGAAATCATTTGAAGAGTTTGATAATTAGATTCCACATCTTGAAGGGGGGATTCCTATACTAGATCAACATGTGGAATCTTCTTCTGAAGAACAATCTCCCCTGCATGACACTCCAACAACGGATGATGCTTTAAGTGATGTAATTGATAGAATTGGGAGACTCAATCTTGATTCAGACCCAACTCAATCAACAGAGCAGCCTAGACCATCTCAAAAAGGTCCCCCAAAGTGGCTGACAAAGACACTTGAAAGTGTTCATCCTGATGAAATCGGAAAAACAGGAACCAGAAATACAAACCGACAAGATGGAGGTGATGTAGATAACTCTAATTCACCTGTTGATATGGATGTTACTTATGATTGTGAATTGAACTTGTCTACAAATTTTGAACCAACTTCCTTCAAAGAATCTGCTTCTCATGATGAATGGAAAGAAGTGATGCAGAAGGAGTATGATGCCCTCATAAATAATGGCACTTGCAAGCTGGTTGATCCTCCATTTGGAACCAAACCAATTGGCTGCAAGTGGGTCTACAAGAACAAGTACAAAGCTGATGGCTCACTTGACAAGCACAAAGCTAGTCTTGTGGAAAAAGGTTTTGCACAGAAGGAAGGGGTCAATTATGAGGAAACTTTTTCCCCCACAACAAAATGGGCCACCATCCGGACACTCTTTGCACTAGCTGCTCAGAACGGCTGGAAAGTCCATCAAATGGATGTAAAAGCTGCATTCTTGAATGGAGATCTAAAAGAGAATGTTTTTATGTCCCAGCCTGAAGGATTTGCTGTGAAAGGACATGAACATAAAGTATGCAAACTTGTGAAGTCCTTGTATGGCCTCAAACAAGCACCACGAGCCTGGTATGAAAAACTAACTGAGCATCTTCTGAAACTCAACTTCAAACATTTTGATCTTGATGATGCAACTTTATTTGTCAAGAAAGTTGGCAAAACAGTTGTATATATTGTGGTATATGTAGATGATCTTTTAATGACAGGGAACAATGAAAGCTATATTGCATCCATAAAGAAAGAATTAGGAAAAAGTTTTGAAATGACTGATTTGGGCTATGTTCATTACTATCTTGGCATTGAAGTAACCCAACATCCAAAATCCATATTTCTTTCTCAAAAGAAATACATTGGAGATTTGTTAAACAGATTTGGCATGACAGAGTGCAATCCTCTTTCTACTCCAATGGAACAAAACTTGAAGCTCACATCTATTGAAGGAAAGGAATTTGAGGATGCAACAAAGTATAGAAAACTTGTAGGAAGTCTCATCTACCTCACTACTACCAGACCAGACATTTCATTTGCTGTTGGAATCCTCTCCAGGTTTATGCAAAAGCCTTGTGAGGGACATTGGTCTGCTGCAAAAAGAGTTCTAAGGTACTTGAAGGGAACTCAAGACCTTGGAATCAAGTATACACAGGTGGACGACTTCAGCTTGATTGGATACTCTGATTCAGACTTCGATGGAGACAATGAAACTGGGGTATCTACTTCAGGATATACTATGAGTCTTGGATCAGGAGCTGTCTCCTGGAGATCACACAAACAATCAGTTCCAGCAGATTACACAACAGAAGCAGAATACGTGGCAGCAGCTGAAGCAACGAAAGAAATTGTGTGGCTTAGGAAAATTCTTGAAGATTTGCAGGTAAAACAAGTACAATCAACTCCACTCATGATTGATAACACCTCTGCAATAAAGTTGGCCAAGAACCCAAAGTTCCATGATCGTACTAAGCACATCAATACTAAATATCATCTGATCCGACATCATGTTGAGGCCAAAACAATCCATCTCCGTCATTGTTCCACAAACAAGCAAATTGCAGACATCTTCACCAAAGCGCTTGGAAGAGAAAAGCTTGAAAGATTCAGAACGATGCTTGGACTCACCAAAATCCCTTCAGATTAAGGGGGGGAATGTTGACACCTAATCCTCAACGGATGGGTGAACTGGAACGTGAACAGTCATCAAGAAGATGAACTGTTCCATCTCCTTTTTTGTATATAAACAGTAGTTCTCTAATGAAATAATATCTCAGTTTTTTCTTCCGCTCATTCTGGAGTTACCCTGGCCTGACACCCCATTTCTAAAATACTTTTACACAAATTTTTTAATAAGAAATGGGTCCCTTTTAAATAAACTTAGTAAAATTTGTGAGTTGATAAATAAAACTAGTATTGACCTCATTATAAAAAAATATTTATCAAAAGGCTCGATGTAAATAATTCATTTTGTAAAGCCTTTTGAAAAGTACAAAGTGTTCCTTTGAAAAAATATTATAAATAATTCTACATTGCGATAAAGCGATCGGAGATCGCGTATCGCAATGACAAAGGGACACACATAAAGAGGGCCTCATCAAATCCTCTGATCCGATAAAGGTAATCGCAATTGGCAATCGGGGATATCATATGACAAAGAACTAAAAGTGCAAGCCAAACCCCTGATTGTGATCAATAAATAAGGTGCGCATCTCAAGGAGAAAACATTCGCGAAATGGTTTGCATGCATAAGTATTTTAAAAAATTAATAAATCAAACCAATTTAACAAAAACATACCCCTCCCTATTATAATATCACTTTATCGGCAATCAGAGATATTCAATGCAAGTGAAAAAGCCTTACCCTTTGAAACTCCCGATTGCGATTAGTGATTTATCGCCGATTAGAGAAATCCAAAGACACAATTGAGATAATCATTCGATATATGATCAATGAGACGGGTATTTATGGTATTTATTCATCAAGATTGGCAACTCGAACGGCTATTAAATTTCACAGTTAAGAGTAGATCCTTCAAATATTTCACTTGTGGTAGTTCTTAACTGCATCCAATTTATCATATGTCAATCACCTTAATTCTGTTCATTTTCATATTTGCTTTCAGCGGCATATCCCTATGTTACGATTTGTGATTGTCTGTGTAGATTTTCTTTGAACTCATGAATCCAGAGAAGATGGGGAAGAAATATAAGAAGGCTAAGGAAACTCTTGTAGCTAAATAACTAGGACCGAGCAAGAAAGGACTAATATCAGATACAACATGTCCCGGTCTAGGAAATGCAAGTTGGAAAAGCATCTATACTTTGATAGAAGCAGAGGAGACCGAAACATTGGAAGAGGAAGCCACAACTGATTCCACCAGCAAGTCAGAAGGAACTCTCAAAGAATTGGCCTATTCATACCTTCATAGGATAGCAGCGCGGGCCAAAATTTTGCCATACACTGATATGGTTAGATGGGTTTTCGAGAAAATCCCAACTTCAGATAGAACATTTTCCACGGCTGATGGAATGATATTCAGGTCATTCAAACCTGAAGATTTCAAGCAAATGTACCATCTACCTTTGCCCGAGAAGCTCTATAACAAGGCATTCCTGGAATAATTTCCAAAGGAAAATGACTTGGAGTCGGATCTGATCAAGCACTGGAGGCATTTCCCAAAGAAACATAAGCATAAGTCATCGGGTAAGTATTCTGTCGACTCATTAGTTTCTCCTTATTTCTATACTGGAGCTATGATGTGTAGACTGTGGGGACAACATGATTTTGCAAGATTTACTATAGATATGGTCCCACTAATGGAAGCTGTGATTAATGGTTATGTTATGGATTGGGAAAATATTATATCTGATAGACTAGCCAATGACATATTAGAATACATAAGGAAAGCATATACAACTTCCTGGATCATTCCTCCTTTCTACTATAGTGCATATATTCTAGATATTATTTGTTTTAATTCTGAATACCCAGTACTCGGATGGAAGTGGACTTCTCAGGATCCTAATCCTATTCATATCTATCACAAACAGTTGTGGAAGGCCCAATATAAGAATCACCTGTACATAATTTGCAATGGTTTTTTCCTACCTGTGTATTATTCTATCTTCAATAAGCCTGCCCCCAGGATAGCTGAGGAAGTAGCAATTGACCTAACAGCAGTAGGTAGCTGGTTCGGAGAGGAGAAATTCACCTATGTGAGGCTTTTTGGTAGTCTTACCAAACCCTATTTTCTTCCTCTATATGTTCTTGATAAACTGTTAGCCCGAGAGTTGGCATATCAGATAACAATTGAAGGAACGTCAAGAACCCTGAAGGATTCCAAGAAACATATGTGGCCTATATTCCCCCTACGATGTGGCATTTTTACCTTACATGATTATAAGCATGCATAGAAAGAGGCAGAGAAGATTCAGATGCTAAATCTTGCCACCATTCTGAATAGGCAATATGACCCAAGGAAGGTTGCCCATAACGTTACCGCTCAAGCTAAACTTGCCAAATTCGATCATGAAGTAGATGACTCATGATTTATTTGCTTCAGCTAAAATATTTTTTCAGGTTAAAGGATTGGCTAGGATCAAATATGGAGAATAGGGATTAGAAAAGTTCAATAGGCTTGGAGCCCAGAGGTTGCAAACTATGCCTTTGGACCTATTAGCTACAGCCCTGACAGTTCAGCGATAGAGTCAAAGTGAACAGAAAGCTGCTGATAAGAGTCCTGTAGTGGAAAAGATTCCCGAAAAGAAAAATTTCCAGAGTAGGAGTAGGGACAAGAAAAAAGTAGTGAACTCCTTGATTTAAGCATTTATGTTGATCCTAAACTAATCAAGGAATGGCAGTAATTTGATTCCATCATTAGTAATACTGAGAGCCTTCAAGGATTTAGCACACCTGAGGTGACAACTGGTTAGAAATTAGTAATTAATACAGTTCCGACTGAAGGACTAAGCGACCCACCCAGGGCTCATAAGGATGTAGAAATAATCCCTGAAAATCCCTTCGATGAAATTGTTTTACATGTAGAAGAGATACCACCATTGGATGTCTTCTACAGCCCTAAGCATAGGGCTGTAATCAAAAGACAAAGGAAAAAGAGGAAAGTTGATCAATCTCCTCTTTTAACTTCACAAATGGAGATAAAAAATGTGGTATGGAGAGAAGAAGTTAATCCTTCTGAAGATCTCACTAAACTTTCTCAGTATGCTGGAGCATACATAGCGGCCACAATGGAAAAAGCATCGGAGGTCAGTAACTTGTTAAAAGAAAAGACCAAACAATCATTTTGCTGGAAACACAGGCACAAGAGAAACAACAGAAGATAGAGTAGTTGGAACAACAGTTAGCAGTCCAGAGGTAGTTAAATGACCAATTGAATGAGAAATTGCTCAAAGAAAAGCAAAGGATTGATGAGCATGCAATTCATAAGCAATAGGAACTATCCTAAGTATTAATTAAGTTGCAAACATTAAATGAACAACTGAGTAAATCGAAGGAAGAAAAAATTGCTAAACTATCATTCCAGATAGAAAGATTCAAGGAATATCCTCAAGTGGGAGAATTTAGATCGGAGGCTCTACAAATTACCAGGGAATTGTCTAGTCAATTGAGCCCATTATGTCATAATATCTCACTCGTTCTTCCTCGGTGTGAAATTTCATCATCCATGGTTGAAAAATCGGTTGATGCGAGACTAAACTTGGAAAAAGCAGATGAAAGATTAACAAATTTTCTCTCTTGGCAAGAAACTAAAGAGGGAAAAGTTGCTAATCTACCACAAATTCTAGAATCACATAAAGACAATCTATTTACTGAATGGAAATCTCAGCTAATGAAGGCAGAAAGAGCAATATCAAGATGTAGATCGGCAACAAGAAATGTGATTGAATGGATTAATAATAGTATTTATTTATCAAATTTAATAATAGAGTGTTATTCAGGGAAAATTCCATCAGTAAAAGCATTAGAACGGACATGGAAACAGGAGCTGGAGCAGAGGGAAATATTGATCGCAGATATTCAAAGTTTAATGTGGGAAACCTTTTGGTTTTTCCTTGTTAAACCATATAGTCAGCAGAAAACGATGAAATGCCTCATTGATGCAATCGGCCATATGATTCCCGAACTTACTGATGCCACATACACCACTCAATTACACTCATGCTTGAGTCATCCACCAGAACTTCAGCCGATGCTCACCATTTGTTAGCTCCAATCACAAGATGATTAGCCAATATAGTGAACCATTTTGACCGACTGCAGCATGCCTATTTCGAGAATATTTTCACATTTTTGTGATTTGGTTATGCCAGCGCATAACATATTTATTTCATAGTTTGTTAGTTTAGGTAGTATTTATAGACCCTTTCATGTTTTTAGATAGGGTCCTAAAATTTCTGTATTAAGACTTGGATTGGAAGTTGCACTACTGTGCTTCCGATATATTTATTTTTATAAAAACTGGACTTCAATTCTAAGTTTTGATGAAGAATGTTGTTATGTGATATGTACTATTGCTTCCTATAAAAGTATTTCCAAGTTAAAAAGCGAAATGTGAATACGATTCATATCAGAGGAGAATCAAATACATATGGTACTACTATCTATGTTTTTTCTTCATGCTTTTATGTGAATCAACATTTATTTATTTTTCTATTATTGATATATGTATATGTTTTTACAACAATTCTTTGATTTATCACTATTGAATGTTTAAGAGTTGTTATTTTTCATACATATGTATGTCAGTAATATATAAAGATTAGTGTGATAATGTTTTAATTATTAATTTGTTCAACTAATTGAACAAAGTAATTATCATATGAATGAATATTGTTGTTTATGAGTAGAGTCATCTATATGCCTACTTGTCAATAAGAACCATAAAAAATTGCACTAAGATAAAGACTTCCCGGGATAGATTAGTTACTTTTATATTGTTGTGTTTTAGAATAGATCATCCATCATTTGCATTAGATATTAGAAAATCGATCACTTATCCATCCAATTTATAAATCATTGGGAAACTGGTCCCATTATATCTAGTCGGAGCCACCACACCAAACGGAAAAGGAGCTGCTTTTAAGGTCCGTACCGGGTTGCTTTCTCCGATGTTTGATGCAACTATTTTTGAGGCATCAATAGGACTCGGATCACAGATGGACCTCACTCCCTTTTATTGTTGTTGATGAAGCTATTGATGCGGTGTTGGATACCTGGCCACCAGCATGACGCGGACCAGAGGTGGTAGGGCGCAATGAGGCTGCTATCCGAAAGCAAAATGAACAACATGCTGCAGAGGTTCATGTAGCCCAGGAGGCAGCACAAGCGGCAACAGGAAAAGCACCCCCAGGAGGGGTTGCGTCGACAAAGGACAAAAGCACTCAGAAGACACCCACTGAGATGGCCGCGGATGAACCACCATCAACCATCATGGGTACGCCTTTGGAACGATCAGCGCAAACAGAATGAACGTAGCCACACAAGAAGGCAAAGGAATCTAAATTGGGTGGTGAAAAAACCACCTTAATTGAGGACGACCTAGATGACACAGGGGACACTGTTCGTGACACTTCTTGGGATGCCATCGACGAGGCCATTCGACACACCAAATTGTCTTGGGGGAGCTTCGCACGCAGCTACAGGAACTTGGGATACGAATCCCGCCAATAGACACTAGCGCTACTCAAGGAGTTCCTGGTATGGTAGCTACTAAGCCATTGCTGAAGGCCAAAATGGCTCATACCATTGTGATTCCAGTGTGAGCATTGATCACCGCAAGTGCAGAGGACCGCATTGTGCTCAGTCGACTTACAGGGCTAGGACTAAATGTGGCTGATGTTCCATGCGAAAGTTTGCAATTGCTCCAAGACAACGCCACTATGGAGCTCCGCGCTAGGGAAGGCCACGCCGAATAGGTATTCTGGGAACAAAATATTAATATAGAACAGTTGCACCTACAGCAGGATGAATCACTCACACAGAAGCACCAGGTGGAGTAGCTAGTCGTAGAAGCCTGCTCGAGTGTCTTAGAGCTGGAAATTGGGATTGGGATGCCTATTGAGACACAAATCCAAAAATTGACTACTAGGTTCCATCAAGAAAAGGAGGAGGCCGCACAGATCCAGTTGGAACTCGGTTTGTAGATCGCAGAATTAAAACTGCAGGTTCAGCCATCGACGCCACTTGAGATCACCTTACAGAACAGGAATATCATTACTCTTGCATGTGATATTCTCACACGTTCAATGACGGAGTGTACAAAATTGCTAACCCAGTCGATTGTTATGCTTACCGCTCTCCAAGAGGATCCAACACTTTAGCAATTGGAAACTAAGGCTAGAGAGCTCCAGCAGGCCTACGATACACTCAAAGGAATCATGCAAACCATTGCTATTATACAACACTTGGCTAAGATCAGGGAAGCCCAGGATCTAAAGATCCAAGCTGACACCACCAGACAGAAGGAAGTCGTGATTAAAGCTCATCTCCAACTGTGGCTGGATGAGGCATTTGTGGTCTCGACCACCATAGAGCGCAAAGCAGAACAAATGTAGACCGAATATGACAACATAGTGACAACAGAGACAGAGACGAATGTGTCAGTGACACATGTGGAACTGATTTAGCGAATGATGGAAGAATTTGCTGCCAGTACAAACGAAGCACAGAGGCTGCTAACCGCCCTCCATGTGAAGATTACCACCCCAGTTGAGTGACTCGGGATGAGTCATGATGATTGTGTTGGGGGACTTGTTGTGGGGAAAAATGCCTATGCAGGACGATCCTATCCACCTAAGGTGTGATAGTGCCTTAGCAACAAACATATACAGCTATTATGGTTTCTTCCTTTATGAAATGTGAAAGAGGGGAGATCGATAGACTTACCGTTGTCTTCCGTTTGTCCCTCAATCTAGATCCTCTTCTCTTCGGGTGTTCACAGCTACTTGCCTCCTCGCTTGCTCAAGAGAACAACTACTTGATTTCCACGAGATCACAAGAGAACAACTACCTGTGACAAGAGAACAACTACTTGCGACAAGAGAAGAACACACCACAAAGGCATATATTCATATTCATAAATGATTCAGGATTAGAAGTAAATCAAATACACTAATGCAATCATACAAAATACACCATCATATAGGAAAGAACCAAGATAGCTTTATTGATTGATAACAAGGTTCAGGAAGAGATACAACCTAGAGGGTTCCAATCCAGCATCTCCTTCCCAACAGAATGGAATTCCTTCTTCAGCTCCCTTCCAAGCATTAAGCACCCAATGTTTCCAGTCTCAAACCAACAACAATTCTTTGCAATAACAAAATTCCAGCCTCTAGATCTCATGGAGGAGAGATCTATATATAGTTATTTTGGAGAGAGGATGAGTCAGCTTGAGATCTGACTAGTGTGCTCTCCCTCTCTCAGTTCTTGAGTCCACTTGGAGGTTCTTGCTTCCACTTGGAGATTTGGAACCTCTTACTCATCACCAGTCGAATTCCCTGAGGCAAGTGTAATTTTGGAAGCTTCCTGGGCATTGACACATTGAGGAATGAGCCTGCCACTTGCCCAAACTCGCTCAGCGCAGGTAGCCTTTGTTGGAGTTGACATTCAACACAGGTAGACAGTGGAGCAGTTGACATTCAGCGTAGATTCTCAGTGGAGCAGTTGACATGACCCTGAATTGACTTGTTTTTGAGTGGTTTCAGGTGGAGAAATTCTGTGAATTGCTGTGGTTTGTTAGCCTTGTTCCTCTAGGGGTAGGAACAACATGTTTAGGGACTTTGGATCCCTTAGATTATGGACATTTCATGCTCCATGCTGTAAGGCACAAAAATGTCTATAACAGTTGCCCCCTAAAGTATGAGGCCGTTTATTGGGTGAAATGCTTTATCCAGGAGGGTCCGAAGTTCATCCATTTGCTGGGAGGAGACTTGTAATAAGATACAATACAATACATTATGATTCATACTGCTTTCATGATCTAGTTGAGGCAGGCATTCCCATGCTCAGCTTTATAAATTCATTTTTGTACATAGAACAGATGATCGTCTGATGGTAGACTGATAATTTTGGCGAAATTATCATCCTTTGAGTAGGATGATCATCTGCTGCAATGATGTACATGTCAAATGTCTTTATCTTTCCTGAATATATATCGCAGCCCGGATGGATGAAACTAGATCCGAGGTCTTCAAACTCGTTCGATCTTCACTCTAAGTACAAGTCGGTCCATGTGAGAATTGCGCTGAAGTCAAACATGGAAAGACATCGCTTGATTACCGGTCAATGATGTAAACCGTTAACAAGCGCGAGAGGAATCACCGATAATGATAATGACCCTCAAGGTACTGCAGTACAATTCACGTGGTGTGAATAAAGGACTTGGCGTCGAACACCACGCAAAATCTTCTGGTCGAAGGTCATTGATGTATACCTGTCGCCAGAAGTGAGAAACTTGCCATTGAGGCATGCAAGCTTCAAAGTACTGAAGGGGTTGTTCCTAGATCAACTTCTTGGATAATGAGCTGATGTCGACAAGAAGCGATCCGTCAAAGGAGGGCCTTGATGAATCCCACATCAGTGACATGGAACGAAGCTAATGATTTTAATGGAGGTGAAAACGATCTGTGACATATGATTCAGGGTGGCGGTCATGAATGGATGAAGGATAATGTATGGCAGTGGATGGGACCCGGTTGACTTTTTCTGAACGACTTCTCTTGAACATATGGCGACACTGATGCGATGGATCGGTAGCATTACCCCAAATATGGATGGTATGGCGATACCATGGTGATGTGACCGGTGAATGAGACAACCCAACCTGATTGTGGTACGGATGAAAAGTGTCATGTTCAAGAGCGACCTGCTACCATCAAAGTTTTCTTGATTTTCTCCCAATTTTTCCCCAGTCATTGCTGACCAGTACCTCTTTATTTTTGTCAAGCTTGAGGAGGATAACATATGCTTGTTCTATAACCTGCCCTTCGGGCAAGCCCATCGCTATGTTTTAACGAGCCTAGCGATAGTGAAACTCGTTCTCGTCTAAAGACAAGCTTGTCGCTATTTAATAATTTTAACGAGTCTAACGACAAGGATAACTCGGTCCTTTTCATTTTTAGAGAGTCTGGAAAGGTACCTAAAGTCAACTCCAAAATTCCTTTTTTGTCATCTAATCCCTTAAGTCAGAAAAAGTATAAAACAATACAGAAGGGATGAGTTTTCGATAGTTTTAACGAGCCGAACAAAACAAGCGCTCGATCTTTTTGTGTAATAATCCCTCAGGTCCAAAAAGATTAAAATATAGAGGAGGGATAGCTCTTCCTGTCCTTTAACGAGATGGAAGGCCAAAACTCAGCAATCTTTTCATATTTTACGAGTCAGTTGAAAAGAGCTTAAATAAGACTCGTCTTTTGAGGAACGAGTGATAAACAGGGATAGCAGTTGATTCGAGGTACAGGTTGGAATTTTCCAATCACGGCAGTGTCACAAGGATGGCTAGGTGAAATCACTCTTCGCAGCTGTTCCTCAAAATGGGTAAACAATCATATGGAGGTGAACGATCAACCAAATGAAAAGTGGAGGTGGCAGGTGCAAACACGACCAAGGCTTTAATGGCTGATGTTATTACATTCACGGTGGTTATTTACCGGGTAGGTTCATTTTTTAGTTTAAAATGAGCTTAAACACTGGAGGAAACTCTTGCTCACTGCTTATATTTATTTTTTAACGAGCATGAAGTCCGCGTTAAAACTGCTCGGATCTTGCATTTATTTTTTAACGAGCATGAACTTTATGCTAAAACTGCTCGATTTACCCAGTCATATGATAAGAGTGTCTCATCAAGATTCTATTTTTTATGGAGCTTCATCTCACTAAGCTTTGCTCCGGATCCTTTCTTTATGCAAGTTTGGAAACGACTAATCCTACGAGTTTAAAGGGTTAGAGGTCCTAAAAATTTTAAAAAATAAATAGCCGCCCCTTGCTTGCACTCCGAAAGGTTTGCATGCCCCCAGGTATAAAGTACGATTTCAAGGTTACCCCTCAATTTGCAGATAAAACATTTGTTTTACCGGGAGAGGCCTACCTCTTTCGGGTTACCCAAAGATTGTCTCGTTAATCTTTCAAACAAAACACTTCCTTGGCAATGTCTACCGAAATAAACAAAGGTGAGTGACGACCCCCCGCCCTCTCACATAACTTTGACAAGAGAATCTTATTCCAGAACAACCCCTCTTCCAACCACGGACGGCGTACAGACTAGTCATATTCTCCCGCGGAAACCTACCCTATACCCAAAGTTTTCCTGCCGAAGCAGGCCAGGACGCATGCCCCCTGGGTTCCGGTCATATCCTCCCAGATTACTCGCGCTCATCAGGAGGATGGACCGTGGGTTGAGACACTTCTTGCATGAATAGACCATTTAGGGATGGTACATGACTATTTGCGATGCGTGATCTGGGAAACGAAAGTTGGTCTACGAGCTTGACCATTCTTCCTTCATGCGGAAAACACATTACTCTAAAGAGTGTGGAGACTATAGCTCTCATGCAATATATATAGTCTCATCCAAGGAGTAGGTTATAATCCAAGGGTCCTTGAACGACCATCACGTTCATTTGAACGGTCTTCCCTTTCAATGTTATAGGCACATTGGGGAGGATCCCTAAAGGTCGACTGGTTCCTTTATCAAAGCTCGATAGACTTCTCATCTCAGGCAAAAGCGCTGGCGAACCAAGCGCTTTCCAAGCAATAGAGGAAAGGATACTCACAGATGCCCCCTCATCAATGATAGTGCCAGCCATTACCATTCTGTATATTTGACAAATAATTCTGAATGGTATACTGGCTGGCAACCAGGGTCTGCCTAGTTGGTTCTAGTCAAAGGACACAACTAGGTTGCTTGGTGGTGGGACCGAATAGACGGCCGGATATCGTTCCGATGAACTTCCTTCCTGCGATAAAGGAATGGTGGCATTTCCCCCTTGTTCATCAGAGTCAGTGCTGATGAAGAGAATCTGGACGGTGTCGTCTTTATTCTCCTCTGTGATGGTGTCATTCGAAGATGGAGCCTCTGAAGGCAAAACCGGGTCAACTGCCGTATCAACCTTTTGACTTTCGTTAGGCATGGATCTAGACGGTTCATCTTCAATGACAGGTGCTTCGGCTGACCACCTGGGCGGGTCGGCCGGGTTCTCAACTAGTGACGGACTTGGCAGGAGTCTTTGATATCCAGGAGGGAGATGCGCTCGTAAAATTGGGTGATCTTCCAGAACTCTTTTTGCCTCGTCTAAGAAGGGACAACGGTGGATGGCGTGATCGCCTTCACACAGTCTGCAGGGAAATTTAGCTTTCCCGCTGTGTCCTGGGGTTTCACTCCCACTAGTTGACGGTGAGAAATCAACATGGCTATCAGAGGTTGATGCTACCGAATTGTGCAAACGGGGGGACCAGTCCCTTAGTATCCGGGGGATACAGGGACAATCTCTATGGAAGTGGTCTCCCTTGCATATGACGCATGGCGATTTAGGCCTTACGAGTGCTGTGTGTGGATTTTTGTTAGATGACACTTGTTTGCCCCAGTCACCTTAGGCTCCTTCTTCTTCTTTTCTTTCTTCTTCTTCTCCTTAGGAACTCGGTTTTTTGTTCGACCAGTTCCGTCAAGCGAAGAGGAAGGAGGGGAGGAAGATGAAGTGGAAGGCTGGGAGGCAACTCTTGTCTGATCTAACTGTTGACTCGACTGTTCAGGAATGGTGGTATTCTGAACGACATTTGTTGAAAAGAGCCAGACCGGTAGGCCAATTGTCAGTCTTGGAAGCGACAATGTGGCCATGTGGGGCGCACCAACATCTCCCCAAGAGGAGAAGGGACTAGGATTTCCATCAAGAGGAATTCCTTGGTTGGTGTGCTCCATCTTTTCAACCTAAAGATCAACGCAGGATTAAAGGGTGATTATTCCGTTTAAAATAAATTGTTAACGATGCTTTAGACACAACTTGCTTTTTCACTTTTAAAAAGTCGAGAAAAAGCTAAAGATGACTCTAGTCTCCTTTGATGTTTTAACGAGCCCGAAGTGACAAATGCTCGGATGGACTTTTTCTGTTATAGAGTATGAAAAAGGCCAAAAGAAACTTCTCTGGAGTTCTAGGCAGAGGGTGTGCCAAACTTTTCGCAAAACCGCAGAATACTTTTTAGGGTACGGGCGGTCGATCTTCGTGAATGCTGTGTCCACTGCATTGCGATCAGTAGGGCGGCCGACACGGTTTCCTAAGGATAAAGGATATATGCCTATAGGGGTCTCCCAATATATACGCGACGGTACGTGGGAGCACAATCCGTACTAGCGCTATCGTCCCTCAGGAGGAATCACCCACCTTCCACGAGATCGACAGTCACTAGGCTTAACGACGCCAGAACACGTCTCTAGCCTAGACCTCTATGTTGTGCGTTATGTTACAAAGCGTTGTTAGGTTCATTCAGTTTATTTTAGGTTGATCTTCTTAAAGTTTGCCTTTCAAGGTTCACCACGAGATGTATGATACAAATTCCTAAATGCAGTCTAAAGATGATAAGCAAGCTTTATTATCTTTTCAACTTTGAAAATCCTAGCTACTAAGGGAAAAGAAAGACACCATCTTTTCTCAAAGAGCAATCAGCACACTCTAATGCACTTTTCCTAAATCCAACATGCAAACTATCAAATGCAAAATGCACAATGCAGGTGTTTGTTTTCCGCTTTCTTAGTATTAATGCCTACAAAGAAAGCTTTTTGCACAACTTTGAATTTGCTTTTAAATGATCAATACAAACAAGTTCACTTTTTCGAAATCAGAGAAGATAGAAGAGATTACAACACTTAACGATTTTCGAAATAAAGACTTGTTTTGACACTTAAAAGAGACAAATTCAAACCAATAAGCAAAAGTAAATCTATAATCAATCTGCAAACAACCAATGAACTCTCTTCTAAGATCACAATCAATCAGATCTGAATCAAAGGCTACAGGATGACTACTTTACTCATGCAAAGGAAAACTGTAAATGACACAAAAACACATAAAAACACTCACAGTATTTTTTTACAAAAAGAGGCGGAATCTAAGCAAAGAAAAGGGGTTATCAGACTGGTACCTATGCTGGTTAAAGGCTGCAAAAAACAGAGATCAAAACAGGGCAACAGACAACAAAGAACCCCAGCTGCACAAGGCTAAACTGGTTCAACGCAAGTCCAACACTGTGGGTTTGACATTCAGCGTAGGTAGCCTTCACGGGACCTGCGTTAAAATGCAAACTTCCTTCACAGTGTCTACGCTGAAGGAGAAACTCTCGTTTCCCCTGGGTTCTGGGTCACAAAATGCTCAAAAATCAACTGTTTCAGGCCAAATCAGAAACACAAGCAAGGTATAAACAGAGGGATGCTTTGAGAGGGTACTAAAGACTATCACAAGGATCATCAAATCATTTGTGGATCCATTTTTTAGATCATAGACAAGTCCAGCAACTGGATCAAAGCAGCAACTTTCTACTTTGCATCCGGGAAAGATGCAGTTCGATTGTTGCTGTCAAGTCTATGAAGTAAACAAATGACAGAAACACAAATGAAATGAATAAACAAATTCTCCCCAGCGGAGTCGCCAATTTGTTGTGGGGAAAAATGCCTATGCAGGACGATCCTATCCACCTAAGGTGTGACAGTGCCTTAGCAACAAACAGATACAGCTATTATGGTTTCTTCCTTTATGAAATGTGAAAGAGGGGAGATCGATAGACTTACCGTTGTCTTCCGTTTGTCCCTCGATCTAGATCCTCTTCTCTTTGGGTGTTCACAGCTACTTGCCTCCTCGCTTGCTCAAGAGAACAGCTACTTGATTTCCACGAGATCACAAGAGAACAACTACTTGTGAGAAGAGAACAACTACTTGCGACAAGAGAAGAACACAACACAAAGGAAAATATTCATATTCATAAATGATTCAGGATTAGAAGTAAATCAAATACACTAATGCAATCATACAAAATACACCAGCATATAGGAAAGAACCAAGATAGCTTTATTGATTGATAACAAGGTTCAGGAAGAGATACAACCCAGAGGGCTCCAATCCAGCATCTCCTTCCCAGCAGAATGGAATTCCTTCTTCAGCTCCCTTCAAAGCATTAAGCACCCAATGTTTCCAGTCTCAAACCAACAACAATTCTTTGCAATAACAAAATTCTAGCCTCTAGATCTCATGGAGGAGAGATCTATATATAGTTATTTTGGAGAGAGGATGAGTCAGCTTGAGATCTAACTAATGTCCTCTCCCTCTCTCAGTTCTTGAGTCCACTTGGAGGTTCTTGCTTCCACTTGGAGATTTGGAACCTCTTACTCATCACCAGTCGAATTCCCTGAGGCAAGTGTCATTTTGGAAGCTTCCTGGGCATTGACACATTGAGGAATGAGCCTGCCACTTGTCCAAACTCGCTCAGCGCAGGTAGCATTTTTTGGAGTTGACATTCAACGCAGGTAGACAGTGGAGCAGTTGACATTCAGTGCAGATGCTCAGTGGAGCAGTTGACATGACCCTGAATTGACTTGTTTTTGAGTGGTTTCAGGTGGAGAACTTCTGTGAATTGTTGTGGTTGGTTTGCCTTGTTCCTCTAGGGATAGGAACAACATGTTTAGGGACTTTGGATCCCTTAGATTATGGACATTTCATGCTCCATGCTGTAAGGCACAAAAATGTCTATAACAGGACTATTGGGTAATAGAAGCCCCACACAACTGTGATGAGGCACAAAGCTGAAATTTTGGATAAAAATAGGATAAAGACTCCGCGAAACGTGTGGAGCGCAATTTGTAATAAGATGAGTCAAAGGGTAGTCCACCTCAAAATAATGTAAAGAAATGTAAGTTGAGTCGGCCCTCCCATGGATCACGGTCCAGGGAAATGTATAAATAAGAGCAAGGCTCTATTGGTAGAGAGTAGTTTTTCTTGGTACGAAATCTTGGATAGGTAATGTACTGGGCTTTTGAGAAGAGAAATTGAAGAGCGTCTATAAGTTCGAGTTGAGGGTATGGGGTAGAGGCTCTGCAACTGTGTGTGCAGAGGCCTGGTAGAATTTGCAGCTGTGTGCGCAAACCCCTGCAACTGAGTGCATAGGGCGGACTTGGATATATAAAGAAAGAACTATTGAATAAGATAAGCTGGTTCTGAAACAATGTGTTAATCCTGTGTCTGACTATTGAATGTTAAATAAGATTATTTGCTTGATGCACAGGTGCCTATGTTATGAATAACTGTGAATCTGAGCCTATTTTAAGTGCGCGAATTTCTGAGCCTATTTTAAGTGCGCGAATTGGTTATCTCTATTAAATGTTTGCTTAAATATTGAAAAAGATAAATCATAACTATAAATAAATAAGCATTTAGTTGGATCTACGTGGAAGTGGAATAGCGCGAGACCCCTGATCGGTGCATGACTCCTCTAGATCACATCAAGACATCCCAAGGGTGCGGAAACCTAGTTATAGCACCCCCTTTGCTACCTTGGGTGAGACCTCAGTCCGCGCTCTGCAGGCTATTGCTGAAAGGGCCAGTAGCTGCGAGATTTGTTTCGCTAAATAATTTTTCCGAACCTGGGTCAAGCCCATATAAGCCAACAGGTGGGAAGAAGTTTGACAAGTCGAAGGTGAGATGCTTTCGTTGTCATGAGTTGGGCCATTTTGCTGCAAATTGTCCACAGAGGAAATCCAAGAAGGGATCCAGGGAAGGATCTCGAGGTGAGGCACTTGCTTCACAATTTGAGTTGGATTTCACACTCTTCGCATGCATGGTTTCAACCATGATGGGAAGTGGTTGGTTTCTTGACAGTGGAGCTTCTTTCCACATGACCGGTGACAATAATTTGTTTAGTGCTTTTGAGGAGAAATATCTCTAGATACTCATAGCGATGGGTAATGATGAAAAGTACAGTTTCTCACGTGTAGGCACGGTTATTTTTCAGCAGGAGCATGGAGCTCACCTTACCTTGACCGATGTCAAGTATGTACCAGGAATGAAGAGAAACTTGGTGTCGATCATGATGCTGGAAGATAGAGGTTATGATGTAGTCTTCAGTAAGGGAAAGGTTTTCCTTAGACACATCATCACTAGACAGGTGAAGCAGATTGGTTCACGGGTCAAGAATCTGTATGCTCTCGAGGTTCAAGATGCATGCAAAGCCTTGAGCAGCAAGGAAACTGATGGAGACTTGGTGGTTGAGGGGGAGAGTATATTACCTCTCAACATGCAGTGCCAAAAGAAGTCTCAGACGATTGTGGAGGAGCCACGATTGGTGCAGCAGCTTTAGGAGGTTACGGAGCAGCCACAATAGGGGAAGCTGAGAGGAGATCGAGTAGAGGCATCTACTCATGTAGAGACTTCCAGTAGGGTGAAACTTCGAGCCAGGTGGGTAGAGGGATCACATGCAGCGATACCTCCAGGTTGGAAGTGGGGTGATGTGGAGTGATCGTCCCAAGGAGGAGGGGCAGGATCCTTGAGGTACCTAACCTCTTTGATTCTACTTTGCTATGAGAGCCCCAATGAGGAGTAGCAGAATTGATTGATTGGGTAGAGACAGATGCAGATGGAGCGATAGAGAGAGCTACAATGCAGGGAATCCCAGGATAGCGCAGAGCATGCAGGCTGCAACAATGCGAGAGGCACAAGTGTGTTGTATAGTGCAGGGTAGAACAGAGAGGTGTGCAACAGTGCGAGATGCATGGAGATGTTGCAGTAGTGCAGAGGTCAGAGAGGGAGCACTTTTTAGCAGCAGGTAGAGCTTTAGCATCAGAGTATGTTTCTAGCCCAACTAAGAAGTCATTTGGGAGTTTTTTTGGTCCAAGTGTTGCATTCAGAACATTCCGAAGGTACATGATCGGATTCGAGAGGAAGCCTTTCTTGTTGAGAGGGAGTGTTGAAAAGAGTGCAACAAGAAATGATAAAAATAGAACTTGCTAAAAATAACAATTTGGCCAGTGAGGTTATTGGCCACATTGGGTGAGAGGTGAAACTGCTAAAAATAGCACTTTCTAAAATAGCATTTCTGGGTCCCTTCCTATTGTTAGCAGTCCCTGGTCTAACTATATGAAGTAAAATTTGAATTTGGTCTTACCAGTGGTTTGAAAATTAATTAATTAATTCTCTATGGGTTAATTAGTTGAGGATAATTAGACTAGAGGTCTTTGTGAGATCATGCAATTATTTTTTCCTTTGATTTAGGAATTTCTCCCTTGACTAAAGGAGATAAGGTTCAGTTCTATATTGAGAGGATCAGTTGACTTAGTTTTACTTAGTCAAGTTCAGTTAGATTAATTTAACAAGTTGTTAAATTAACGAGATATAGTTTGTTAATGCTTGCATGCATGTAACAACTGTTATTTTCAGATAACTGAGTATTCTCTCATGGACAACTGATGCATGGCAGTTCAAACAACGACCCAATTGAGATCAGATGAGGGACAATGTACTATCAGATGCTAGGATATTTCTAGTAAGTATTCCTTGCATGAGTAAAGAATCTATTTTCTTCTATGGCTACGTAGTGGGACCTGAGGTGACTGCAGGTATCATTAGGCCAATTTTTAGCCTATATATTGAGGCCTAGGTAGTCCATGATCTTCATCTTCTGATTGCAGAGAGAGCATGATATATTTTGAGCTGATTCATTTTATATGTTGTTGAGGATCTCCACTTGATTGATAATATAGAGATGGGGTTTTAGGCTGGTGCTTTCCCCAGGTCATATCTTCTATGTTATGGTTGATTACTTCTCATTCTCAGTTATATCTGTTCATGCTTTATGTTTCTCATGTTTGATTAAGCTTCCGCAAAGTTTATGGTAGATGTAGATCTAGTATTATGCTTTAGTACATTGCATATATCAGTTTGATATGCAGGTTAAATTTCTACATGATATGAGTGAGCTAGCTGATTTGTAGAGAAAATTCTACACTTATACCCTGACCTCATTGGGGACATGAAAAGAGAAACATACAAAGAGAAGACTGCTATGATACCATTGATCCAGACTTATGTAGGAATGCAACAAAATACAGATATACATATAAACACAAAGATGCAACAAAAATAAAAGTTTATTTCATTAATATTAAAGAAATGAAATATGCTTACAAACAAAAATGGAAATATATTAGCTTAGGCAATGGTAGCTTATCGATGAGAAGAGATGTGGTGGCTACATGCCTCTACATTGTGTTATAATGAGGCTCATAGGTCTATTTATTATTGAGAAACAATGGAAAATCCTAAACATCCAAAAACCTAACCTTGGGAGATGAAGCGCCAAAACTGTGGGCCTCGTTTGGGTAAATTGGTACATCAACTTCCCAGGGTCGTTACTTTGGCATACAATCTCCACTTGGCTATCATAATACCTCGTTTTGAAGATCTCAAAGATGAGCTTGTAAAAAAAACCAATAAATTGGTTTGGGACGTTTCTAGGCTCTCCGTTTTCCCTAAAACCATCTTTTAGTCCCTCAAAATAGCTCTGGAAGTTTAGGACCCAAAAAAATTCCAAAAATAGTAAGTTGTGCTACAATTAAGGAAATTGAAAGAAACAATGGTGGGGGTGCAAGTGGAATAGACGGGTGGCCACTAATATCCACCTGGATTAATCCTCCCCCCTTAGGAAGAAATGGTCTCCATTGCTTTGAGTGGACTTAGTGAGCTTGGTATCAAGCACTGACCAGAGAGTTGACCAAAATGTACTTATTAACCTGTCCTCCCAATCTGAGATAATGGACCATGGGATCCCGAAGTCTACACACACACATGCAAGGAAGAGCTTAACAGTGGCTTATGTTGTGATACTCTTCTTGCAGGCCACCAGAATGGTAACCTTAGAGAATATGTCGACGACCATGAAAACGTAGTCGTTTCCATGCTTAGTAGAAGACATGCCTGACATGTAATCCATAGACATGGATTTCCAAGGTCGACTAGGAGTAGGCAAAGGAGTGTATAAGGCCTGCTTCTTGATGGTTGGTTTGGAAATGGCATAGGAAATGAATGATATGATGTAGTTCCCAACATCCTATCAAAGGTTCAGCCAATAAAAATACTTCTATTTCACTGCCACTATTTTCTCTACCTTGAAATGTCCAGTGACCCCACTATAGTTGATCCAGGGGATCATTAAAGTGCTTAAAATTCAAAGTTTTTAGAAGTGCTCGAAACCAGTTCCAAAGTATAGAGCACACTAACCTAAATCCTATGGAACTTGAATCGCTTAAAATCAATATCGTACGATCGTGATACCACATTCTAATTTTTTTCCCAAACATGCAAAATTTTTGTAGGTTGGATGCAGGACTGCTGACTGGGAAGTTTGTACACTCACTGGGCAGTATGACTGTGCAAGTTGACTATGCATTTGGGGACAATGGGAGGCTACCAAGTGGCCTCACGTGATTGGTTCAAAGTTTATGGTTTTTTATTGATTGATTGGTGTAGTTTATGTGGATCTATGAATGGGAGCAACGTGGCATCCCAAGTTGGTATAAACTACTATTTCATGGCCAAAATAGCCACTAGAGTAATCAAACAGGAAACCTCATTCCTCTTAGTGCACTGCTTTACCAATCGCATTGTGGGTGGAACTTAACATGCATTACATCAAAACTATAATTAAATTTTCGGCATTGAAGTATTGGGGGATGGGGTCGGGGCTAATCCCTAGCCCCCGGTCACCTTACCACCCATGAGACTGTAGTTAGAGGGCCTATTATCACCAAAAAATAATCACGTAGCCATTTCTAACTAGGTGGATCGAAATACACCATCTAGGTTTAATTTTACCATAGTAAAATCACTTTCACTATGGAAAATAATTTAGTAAACCACCTTTATTAAATTATTTTTTGATTTAAATAAAAAACCCCATGAGAATAATTAGATAAATTATTATTCATTTAATTTTCTCTAGGAATGATTATTAAATCATTATTTGATAATTATTCCTTCTCACATTTGACTAAATCCCTTAGGAATATTAAATAAATAACTATTTATTTAAATTTCCTTATTTTTGTTATTAGAATAATTATTAAATCACTATTGAATAATTATTTTGATTTCACACCTTTCTTGTTTCTTGCGAAATAATTAATAAATCATTTATTTGTTAATTATTTCTAAATAAAGGTATTTAACCATTTCAAATTCATTTTCCCTCTCCAATAAATATAATAAAGTATTGCAAGTAGTTAGCTGAATTTGGTTAATAATATTTTACTATTCTCCATTTTCGAGATTAACTCCATACTTTGCTATATAAAGGATGGTCTTTCATTCATTCTTTACCATGATCATAATCATTGTTAACGTTATCATCATTTTTCCTAAACTCCCATTTTGAGTTCTTCACTTTTGTTTGGGTTTATCACATTGAGAGAGATGAATTTTTTGAAGCATCAAGGATATCAAAGGACCCATCCCATGGAGGGGGACTTATAGAACAATATGTAGATCTCCTTCACTAGGTGTTATCAATCGAAGATTTTTTCATTCAAAAAGTCTTTCCAATTGGGTTATTATACTAGATTCTTTATATTGTTGCTTTCTATTTTGGGTTATATCTTCTTTTACTATAGGTTTTCTATATATATTTCAGATTTGAGACGAAAACAACCATCAAATTGTTGTTAGGGTCACTCGTCACTTAGCGACTTAAGTGAAGTTTTTTTGGTACACCCTCCAGGAATTTTCACACTAATAGGGCCAACAAAGAAGTTTGGCATGATAGATGTGAGGGATAAGGATTAAGCCTGACCCCAGGGCATATGGGGTCACATAGGACCGTGGCTCAGGAGGAAGGTGCTCTAGCAAGGGGGCCAACCCTAGGGTCATATGCATGCCCATAAGACCAACGCTTCAGTTCGAAGGTGCCAGGCATAAGGTGCTCCAGGAAGGGAGCCATCCTAGAGTCATATGCTGACCACATGACCGTGGTGGGAGGTGCTAAAGGTTGGTACTTGGGGATAAGCCCAGGACCAAAGTCACATGGCATCGATAAGACCATGGGATTGATAGAAGGATGGGTGCAAAGTTTTGGGAACAAACTTGGGTTGTATGGACACAACAGAACCGTGGCTAAAGTATCAGGGATTATGCAGATGGGGGCGAGCGGTTAACCCTAGCCCCTAGGCACATGGCCCCATGTGGCCAAAATTTTTAGCCCAAGATTCATTGGACATTTAAAATATCTAACAAATTGCACCCAAACTGGTGGGAACCTCACCAACGCAGGGCAAAAATAGTGCTTGGTAGTTCTAGAAAAGGCACAATTCATAGAACAATTAGCAAGAAAGTGTAGTTTGTAGAAAAACTTCTCTAGAGCATAGCTTCTTTAGTTTTTGGCCAAATTTAGCCAAAAAAGAGCCTAGGTGTGGATTTTTTACTATTCTGGAGCCATTGGAGATATAATTTTTTACATTTGAGCATTGTAAATCCATGTAAACACAAATTTGAATTCCTAATGAAAGAGGCCCAACATTGGAAGCTAGACTAGGAGATGTAGCCTAGGAGACGGGTGAACTCCTTTATCATTTTCTTGTCTTGTGTTTCTAATATGGTATATTTGTTTGTACTTTCATGTTGTTAACTGAGATTTAAAACCATTATTTATGTGCTTTTGCAAAGTGGTCCATTACCTAAAAGACATAAAATTTTACTTGCATACTTCCTATCACCTTCAAGTTTTCATTTACATATCAGTTTGGTATCAAAGCTCAATGCTATTTTGAAGGTTTGATTTTGTTAGCAAGTGTTTTCTGATGCTTACAAGGCTGAAGCTCAAAAGAGGATAAGGAGAACTTGTGGAGTCAAGGTCTCAAATTGTTTCAAGGAGAACACACATATCTCAAGCTACATCTATAATGGCACATGGGGAAGGTCATGAAGGGATGTTTGAAGATAAAAGAACTTTCAGAAAATTTTTATTTGAAATGTTTGAAATGGTGAAAGTTCTCTATGAGGAGAGGAACTCAAGGTTGCAAGGAGAGATCTTAAAACCTCCAAAAAGAAAAAGAAGACAAAATCCCAAAAGGGAATGGAGGGGATGGTGAAAAACCACTGTTGTGGGGAAAAATGCCTATGCAGGACGATCCTATCCACCTAAGGTGTGACAGTGCCTTAGCAAAAAACAGAGACAACTATTCTAATATTTCTTCCTTTATGAATTAAGAATGAAGAGAGATAGATGGACTAACCGGTGTCTTCCGTTTGTCCCTCGATCCGGTCTCTCTTCTCTTGGAGGATTCCCAGCTACTTGCCTTCTCGCTCGCCCAGCTTCAAGAGGTTTCTGCAAGATCACAAGAAGAGAACACTACACAAGACATGGATTCATATTCATAACTAGTTCAGGATTAGAAATAAACTAAACATACTAATGCAATCATACATCAAGAATACATCAGTAAATAGGAGAAACCAAGATAGCTTTATTGATGAATAACAAGGTTCAGGAAGAGATACAACCCAGAGGGCTCCAATCCAGCATCTCCTTCCCAGCAAATGGAATTCCTATCTTCACCCCCTTCAAAGCATTAAGCACCCAATGATTCCAATCTCAAACCAACAACAATTCTTTGCAATAACAAAATTCCAGCCTCTAGATCTCATGGAGGAGAGATCCATATATAGATGTTTGGAGAGAGGATGAGTCAGCTTGAGATCTGACTAGTGTCCTCTCCCTCTGTCAGTTCTTGAGTCGACTTGGAGGTTCTTGCTTCCACTTGGAGATTTGGAACCTCTTACTCATCACCAGTCGAATTCCCTGAGGCAAGTGTCATTTTGGAAGCTTCCTGGGTTTTGACACCTTGAGAAATGAGCCTGCCACATGTCCATTCTCGTTCAGCGCAGGTAGCCAGTGTTCCCTTTGACATTCAACGCAGGTAGCCAGTGTTGGCTTTGACATTCAGCGCAAACAGCTAGTGTAGCCACTGAAATGATCCTGAATTGACTTGTTTTTGAGCAGTTTCTGGTGGAGAACTTCTGTGAATTGCTGTGGTTGTGAGCCTTGTTCCTCTAGGGGTAGGAACAACATGTTTAGGGACTTTGGATCCCTTAGATTATGGACATTTCATGCTCAATGCTGTAAGGCACAAAAATGTCTATAACAGTTGCCCCCTAAATGCTTTATCAGGGGGATCCGAAGTTCATCCAATGCTGGGAGGAGACCTGTAATAAGATACAATACAATACATTATTTTTCATACTACTTTCATGATCTAGCTGAGGCGGGAATTCCCATGCTCAGCTTTATAAATTCATTTTTCTGTACATAGAACAGACAATCGTCTGATGGTAGAATGATAATTTTGATGAAATTATCATCCTTTGAGTAGGATGATTATCTGCTGCAATGATGTACATGTCAATGTCTTTATATTTCCTGAATATATATCGCAGCCCAGATGGATGAAACTAGATCCGGGGTCTTCAAACTCGTTCGATCTTCACTCTAAGTACAAGTCGATCCATGTGAGAATTGTTCTGAAGTCGAACATGGAAAGACATCGCTTGATTACCGGTCAATGAGGTAAACCGTTAACAAGCGCGAGAGGAATCACCGATAATGATAATGACCCTCAAGGTACTGCAGTATAATTCATGTGGTGTGAATAAAGGACTTGGCGTCGAACACCACGCAAAATCTTTCGGTCGAAGGTCATTGATGTATACCTGTCGCCGGAAGTGAGAAACCTGCCATTGAGGCATGCAAGCTTCAAAGTACTGAAGGGGTTGTTCCTAGATCAACTTCTTGGATAATGAGCTGATGTCGACAAGAAGCGATCCGTCAAAGGAGGGCCTTAATGAATCCCACATCAGTGACACGGAACGTAGCTAATGATTTTAATGGAGGTGAAAACGATCTGTGACATATGATTCAGGGTGGCGGTCATGAAAGGATGAAGGATAATGTATGGCAGTGGATGGGACATGGTTGACTTTTCTGAATGACTTCTCTTGAACATATGGCGACACTGATGCGATGGATTGGTAGCATTACCCCAAATGTGGATGGTATGGCGAGACCATGTATGTGACTGGTGAATGAAACAACCCAACCCGATTGTGGTACGGAGGAAAAGTGTCATGTTCAAGAGCGACTTGCTACCATCAATGTTTTCTTTAGTTTCTCCCAATTTTTCCCCAGTCATTGCTGACCAGTACCTCTTTATTTTTGTCAAGCTTGAGGAGGATAACATATGCATGTTCTATAACCTGCCCTTCGGGCAAGCCCATCGCTATGTTTTAACGAGCCTAGCGATAGTGAAACTCGTTCTCGTCTAAAGACAAGTTTGTCGCTATTTAATGATTTTAACGAGTCTAACGACAAGGATAACTCGGTCCTTTTCATTTTTAGAGAGTCTGAAAAGGTACATAAAGTTAACTCCAAAAGTCCTTTTTCGTCATCTAATCCCTTAAGTCCGAAAAAGTATAAAACAATACAGAAGGGATGAGTTTTCGATAGTTTTAACGAGCCGAATAAGACAAGCGCTCGATATTTTTGTGCAATAATCCCTCAGGTCCAAAAAGATTAAAATCTAGAGGAGGGATAGCTTTTCCGGTCGCTTTAACGAGCTGGAAGGCCAAAACTTGGCAATATTTTCATATTTTACGAGTCAGATGGAAAGAGCTTAAAGAAGACTCGTCTTTTGAGGAACGAGTGATAAACAGGGTTAGCAGTTGATTCCAGGTACAGGTTGGAATTTTCCAATCATGGCAGTGTCACAAGGATGGCTAGGTGGAATCACTCTTCGCAGCTGTTCCTCAAAATGGGTAAACAAACATATGGAGGTGAACGATCGGCCAAATGAAAAGTGGAGGTGACGGTGCAAACACGACCAAGTCTTTAATGGCTGATGATATTACATTCACAGTGGTTATTTACCGGGATAGTTCATTTTTTAACGAGCTTAAACGTGGGTGGAAACATTTGCTTGATCTTATGTTTATTTTTTAAAGAGCATGAACTATGCGCTAAAATTGCTCGGATCTTGCGTTTATTTTTTAACGAGCATGAACTGTGTGCTAAAACTGCTCGAATACCCAGTCATATGATAAGAGTGCCTCATTGAGATTCTATTTTTTATGGAGCTTCACCTCACGAAGCTATGCCCCGCATCCTTTCGTTATGCAAGTTCGGAAACGACTAATCCTACGAGTTTAAAGGGTTAGAGGTCCTAAAAATTTAAAAAATAAATAGCCGCCCCTTGCTTGCACTCCAAAAGGTTTGCATGCCCCCAGGTATAAAATAGAGTTTCAAGGTTACCTCTACTTCACTTCCGCCAAAACATTTGTTTTAACGAGAGAGGCTTACCTCTTTCAGGTTACCCGAAGATTGTCTCGTTAGCAGTTTAAACAAGACATTTCCTCGGCAATGTCTACCGAAATAGACAAAGGTTAGCGACAATGCCCGCCAACTCACATAACTTTGACAAAAGAATCTTATTCTAGAATAACCCTCTTCCTAGACGGACGGGGTATAGACTAGTCATATTCTCCTGCGGAAACCTACCTTATACCCAAATTTTTCCTGCCGAAGCAGACCAGGACGCATGCCCCCTAGGTTCCAGTCATATCCTCCCGGATTACTCGCGCTCATCAGGAGGAAGGACCATGGGTTGAGACACTTCTTGCGTGAATAGACCATTTAGGGATGGTATATGACTATTTGCGATGCATGATCCGGGAAACGAAAGTTGGTCCACGAGCTTGACCACTCTTCCTTCATGCGGAAAACACATTACTCTAAAGAGTGAGGAGACGATGGCTCCCATGCAATATATATAGTCTCGTCCAAGGAGTAGGTTATAATCCAAGGGTCCTTGAACGACCATCACGTTCATTTGAACGGTCTTCCATTTCAATGTAACGGGCACATTGGGGAGGATCCCTAAAGGTCGACTGGTTCATTTATCAAAGCCTGATAGATTTCTCATTTCAGGCAAAAGCGTTGGTGAACCAAGCGATTTCCAAGCAATAGAGGAAAGGATACTCACAGATGCCCCCTCATCAATGATAGTGCCAGCCATTACCATTCTGTATATTTGAACGATAATTCTGAATGGTATGTTTGCTGGCAACCGGGGTCTACCTAGTTGGTTCCAGTCGAACGAGACAACTAGGTTGCTTGGTGGTGGGACCGAATAGACAGCCGGATATGACTCTGACGAAGTTCCTTCCTGCGATAAAGGAATGGGCAAATTGCCCCCTTGTTCGTCGGAGTCTGTGTTGATGAAGAGAATTTGGACGGTGTCGTCTTTATTCTCCTCTGTGATGGTATCATTCGAAGATAGAGCCTCTGAAGGCAAAACCGGGTCAACTGCCATCTCAACCTTTTGACTTTCATTAGGCATGGATCCAGACGGTTCATCTTCAATGATAGGTGCTTCGGCTGACCACCTGGGTGGGCCAACCGGTTTCTCAACTAGTGAAGGACTTGGCAGGAGTTTTTGATATCCAGGAGGAAGTTGCGCTCGTAAAATCGGGCGATCTTCCAAAACTCGTTTAGCCTCGTCTAAGAAGGGACAACGGTGGATGGCGTGGTCGCCTTCACACAGTTTGCAGGGAAATGTAGCTTTCCCTCTTTGTCCTGAGACTTCACTTTCACTAGTTGACGGTGAGCTGTCAACATGGCTATCAGAGGTTAACGCTACCGAATTGTGCGAACGGGGAGACCAGTCCCTTAGGATCCGAGGGATGCAAGGACAATCTCTGTGGAAGTGGTCTCCCTTGCATATGACACATGGCGATTTAGGCCTGGTTAGTGCTGTGTGTGGATTTTTGTCAGACGACACTTGTTTGCCCCCAGTCGCTTTTGGCTCCTTCTTCTTCTTCTCTTTCTTCTTCTTTTCCTTCTTCTCCTTAGGAACTTGGTTTTTTATTTTACCAGTTCCGTCAAGCGAAGAGGAAGGAGGGGAGGAAGAGTTAGATGAAGTAGAAGGCTGGTTGGCAACTCTTGTCTGGTCTAACTGTTGACTCGACTGTTCGGGAATAGCGGTGGTTTGAACGACACTGGTTGAAAAGAGCCAGACTGGTAGGCCAATTGTCAGTCCTGGAAGCGACAATGTGGCCATATGGGGCGCACCAACATCTCCCCAAGAGGAGAAGGGACTAGGATTTCCACCAAGGGGAATTCCTTGGTTGATGTGCTCCATTTTTCAACCTAAAGATCAACACAGGAATAAGGGGTGATTGTTCCGTTTAAAATAAATTTTAACGACGCTTTAGACACAACTTGCTTTTTCACTTTTAAAGAGTCGAGAAAAAGCTAAAGATGACTCTAGTCTCCTTCGATGTTTTAACGAGCCCGAAGTGACAAATGCTCGGATGGAATTTTTCCGTTATAGAGTCTAAAAAAGGCCAAAAGGAACTGCTCTAGAGTTCTAGGCAGAGGGTGTGCCAAAATTTTCGCAAAACCGCAGAATACTTTTAGGGTACGGGCGGTCGATCTTCCTGAATGCTGTGTTCAGTGCTTTGCGATCAGTAGGGCGGCCGACACGGCTTCCTAAGGATAAAGGTTTTATGCCTATAGGGGTCTCCCAATATATACGTGATGGTACGTGGGAGCACAATCCGTACTGGCGCTATCGTCCCTCAGGAGGAATCACCCACCATCCACGAGATCGACAGTCACTAGGCTTAACGACGCCGGAACACGTCTCTAGCCTAGACCTCTATGTTGTGCGTTATGTTGCAAAGCGTTGTTAAGTTCATTCAATTTATTTTAGGTTGATCTTTTTAAAGTTTGCCTTTCAAGGTTCACCACGAGATGTATGAAAAAATTCCTAAATGCAGTCTAAAGATGATAAGCAAGCTTTATATCTTTTCAACTTTGAAAATCCTAGCTACTAAGGGAAAAGAAAGACACCATCTTTTCTCAAAGAGCAATCAACACACTCTAATGCACTTTTCCTAAATCAATCATGCAAACTATCAAGATGCAAATGCACAATGCAGGTGTTTGTTTTCCTCTTTCTTAGTATTGATGCCTACAAAGAAAGCTTTTTACACAACTTTGAATTTGCTTTTAAATGACAAATACAAACAAGTTTACTTTTTCGAAATCAGAGAGGGTAGAAGAGATTACAACACTTAACGATTTTCGAAATGAAGACTTGTTTCGACACTTAAAAGAGACAAACTCAAACCAATAAGAAAAAGTAAATGTATAATCAACTGTAAACAGCCAATGAACTCTCTCCTAAGATCACAATCAACAGATCTGAATCAAGGGCTACAGGATGACTATTTCACTCATGCAAAGGAAGACTGCAAATGACGCCACAAACACATAAAAACACTCACAGTCTTTTTGTACAAAAGGAGGCAGAATCTAAGCAGAGAAAAGGAGTTATCAGACTGGTACCTATGCTGGTTACAGGCTGCAAAAATCAGAGATCAAAACAGGGCAAAACAGAGCAGAGAACCCCAGTTGCACAAGGGCAAACTGGTTCAGCGCAACCTCAACACAGGGGTTTTGACATTTAGCACAGGTAGCCTTCACGGGACCTGCATTGAAATGCAGAATCCCTTCATTGGGTCTGCGCTGAAGGAGAAACTCTCGTTTCCCACAGGTTCTAGGTCACAAGATTGCTATTTAATCTACTGTTTTAGGCCAAATAAAAGCAACAAGCAAGGTGTAATCAAAGGGATGCTTTGAGGGGGTACTAAGATCTATCACAAAGGATCATCAAATAATTTGTGAGTCCATTGTTCAGATCATAGACAAGTCCAATGGTTGGATCAAAGCAGCAACTGTCTACTTTGCATTCGGGAAAAGCAAATGCAGTTCGATTGTTGCTGTCGAGTCTATGAAACGAACAATGATGGAAACACAAATAAAATGACTAAACAAATGTCCCCAGTGGAGTCGCCAATTTTTTGTGGGGAAAAATTCCTATGCAGGACGATCCTATCCACCTAAGGTGTGACAGTGCCTTAGCAACAAACAGAGACAGTTATTCTAATATTTCTTCCTTTATGAATTAAGAATGAAGAGAGATAGATGGACTAACCGGTGTCTTCCATTTGTCCCTCGATCCGGTCTCTCTTCTCTTGGAGGATTCCCAACTACTTGCCTTCTCGCTCACCCAACTTCAAGAGGTTTCTGCAAGATCACAAGAAGAGAACACTACACAAGACATGGATTCATATTCATAACTAGTTCAGGATTAGAAATAAACTAAACATACTAATGCAATCATACATCAAGAATACATCAGTATATAGGAGAAACCAAGATAGCTTTATTGATGAATAACAAGGTTCAGGAAGAGATACAACCCAGAGGGCTCCAATCCAGCATCTCCTTCCCAGCAAATGGAATTCCTATCTTCACCCCCTTCAAAGCATTAAGCACCCAATGATTCCAATCTCAAACCAACAACAATTCTTTGCAATAACAAAATTCCAGCCTCTAGATCTCATGGAGGAGAGATCCATATATAGATGTTTGGAGAGAGGATGAGTCAGCTTGAGATCTGACTAGTGTCCTCTCCCTCTGTCAGTTCTTGAGTCCACTTGGAGGTTCTTGCTTCCACTTGGAGATTTGGAACCTCTTACTCATCACCAGTCGAATTCCCTGAGGCAAGTGTCATTTTGGAAGCTTCCTGGTTTTTGACACCTTGAGAAATGAGCCTGCCACATGTCCATTCTCGTTCAGCGCAGGTATCCAGTGTTCCCTTTGACATTCAACGCAGGTAGCCAGTGTTGGCTTTGACATTCAGCGCAAACAGCTAGTGTAGCCACTGAAATGATCCTGAATTGACTTGTTTTTGAGCAGTTTCTGGTGGAGAACTTCTGTGAATTGATGTGGTTTGTTAGCCTTGTTCCTCTAGGGGTAGGAACAACATTTTTAGGGACTTTGGATCCCTTAGATTATGGACATTTCATGATCAATGCTGTAAGGCACAAAAATGTCTATAACAACCACCACCTTCACCTCCATCCTTGTCTTCATCCTCATCTTCTTCTACTTCTTCCCCTTCACAAACACCTCCGAATTCTCCAAAGGGACATGGTAAAGCTCCTTTGTTAAAGCTTGACATAAAGTTTGAATTTCCTATGTATGATGAAGAGGTAAATTCTGGGAAATTAGATAATTAGGTTTGTCAGATTGAAGTGTATTGCAGGATACAAAGAATCAAGGATGATTCAACTAAAATTCAGCTAGCTTCTCTTAGGTTGGAAACTGCAACACTCATTTGGTGGGCTGTCAAATCTCAAAAGGACATGAAAAAACATGGTAAAGTTTTATCCTCTTGGAATTATTTTGTTGTTGCAATAAGAAGACAATTTTATCCATTAGCATACATGCAAAAAGCTATAATGGATTGGAAAAAAATTAAACAAGCTAAGGGTCAAAATGTGCAAAGCTATAGAATTTAGGAAAAGAGGTTTGATTTTGGGTATAGATTTATCCTCTCAAGACACTCAAATACATTAGAGGTTTACATAGTTATTTAAGACACACAATTCTCATGTTTAACCCTACAAAACTAGATGAAGTTTGTGTACAAGCAACTCATTTAGAAACAAGAGGGAAGAATGTTTATGAAGAAACTAGTGAGAAGTCATTTAAGTTTGGAGACAAAGGAAAGGGAAGTTCAAAGGAAAGGATAAAAATAATGCTTCAGTAAATAAGGATGGAGAAAAACTCACATGTAAACACTATTCAAAAGAAGGTCATGATGAAGATCATTGTTAGAAATTTCATCTTGAGATGAGATCCAAAAATTTTAATAACAAGGAGAAAGAAAAGATTGCTTCAACTACACAACAAGATTTAGGATCTGATTTCGGAGATGAAACAAAAATAATAGCCATGGGATTGAAATTTAAGGATTATATTGAAAGAACTAGTTCTTCTGAAAATCCCATTGAAACTCAAAATGAAAGAGAAAGAATCGAGATCGTCCATATTAGAGTCACCACAAAACATAAAAAAGTAGATACTTTATTTGATAGTGGATCACAAGCAAACCTTATTTCAGAAGACCTTGTCAAGAAACTAAATTTGGAAACCATCCCTCATCCTAAACCTTATCCTTTTGGTTGGGTATGTGACAATGCCAAATTGCAAGTGACAAGAAAATGCATATTTAAATTCACCATCACTGCAAATTTTATTAATGAAGTAAAACTTGATGTAGTACCACTTGAAATATGCAGGATTGTTTTGGGAAGACCATACTTATATGATAGGAAAGCCATATTTCATCGCCATGAGAACAAATATCATTTGTTTAAAAATGGGATTGAATATATTGTTAGAGAACATCGCAAGAAGTTGAATCTGTCTCTTGTGAATGTTGGACAAATGAAGAGGTTTGTAACTGCTAGTCTGCATTTTGCATTGTTAATGATTAAACATAAAGATGTTGAGGAATTTGAAGTCTTCCAAGGATGTGATGCAAGATTAAAATCTGATTTAGTTGAGGTTGTTAACACATGTGATAAGATGTTTAAGGAATATGACATGTTTCCTTCTAAAAGAGGAAAACAACATGAAATTCATTTGTAGCAGGATGCATCACTTTTGAACATTGGTATGAACAAGATGCCAGTGTTAGAAAATGCAGGGATCAAGAAGTAGATGCAGGAGCTACTTGACAAAGGGAACATTAGTTATAATACATCTTCTTGTGGGTATCCTAATGTTTTGGCTTTGAATAAGGATGATGCATGGTTATGGCGATCACATTTGGTGAAGAGTTAAGCTAAGTACAAGGCTAGACATGATACACATCGTGTTGACCATAATTTTAAGGTAGGAGATGAAGTAAGGATTTGCATCAAAAAAAAAAAATCAAGGTGAAAAGAACTTGAAATTGGGTGAGCCTCCTTTGATTGAAGATCAAGGGGAGAATGATTAGATTGTTTCAATAGAAGTTTTCTCTCCTGAATATCTTGAAGAATTGCAGCAAGATCCTATCCTTGACAGAAAAATAAGAACTTCAAGAAGAAGGAATGAGAAGCACCTTAGTATGGGGCTCAAAGGTAAAATTCCAAGAAAAGACAAACGGATTGAGATGGGAAGGGTGAGGGAACTATACCCTCATCAATTTTTTGACTGAAAATAGTCTTTTGGAGGTCTAAAATCTTACAGTTGAGAGGAGTGATCCAAGGGATCATTATAGTGATCAAACTTAAAAGTGTTTAAAAGTGCTCGAGACCAGTGCCAAATCATAAAGCTCACCAACTTGAACCCAACACTACTTGAATTTCTCAAAACCAATAACAAATGCTATAGATATCGCATTCTAATCATTTTTCGAAACATGTAAACGTTTTACAAGTTGGATGCAGGACTGCTATGAAACCATCTCAGAAAAAGATAGGAAAGATAGATCAATGCCTTAGAATTCAACCTCTTCAAGGGGACAACCTCCTTTACATATCACAGATGAACAATTCTTGGATGATACAAATGAGAAGACCTCCTTTCTATATATAGGAGTCTAAGGGGTCATAATATAATCAGAGTCGACATAACAATAATAATGTAAGGGCACAATAATAACAATTATGGGCTTCTATGGGGCACAAGAATAAAAATATGGGGATTACATGGGTACAACAGTATAATAAGGGGGTTGTACTAATAACGATAAGGTGTTACACTAGTAGTATAGGGGCCTAACATGCCCCTCTCCTTCAAAAAGTGTTGTCCTCAACACTTGAGTAGTTCTTGATGCTTTTGTATAAATTCTTGTCCTCCCATGTGGAATTTTCAATGGGTAAGTTCTTCCACTTGATGAGATACTATGAAATTTATCTATTTTGTAGCTTTTGATTCCTTAGTTTTGTGACTGCTTCAGGTTCCAATATGATTTTTTCTTCCTTGTCAAGTTCTTGCAATATTGTTTGAGTTGGGACCTTTTTCAACTTTTGAATGAGTTCCCACTCCTTTGGGCATATGGATATATGTAAGGCTTGATGTTTGGAGGAACACTTTGTGGAATCAAATGAATGGCATGATCATGATCATGAATAGGTGGGAGGCCTTTGGGAGTCTCAAATACCTTGGAATGATTGTCCAAAAGTTTTTGGAGATATGGAGAAATACATGATTTCGATGTGGGATCCTCTAGTGAATATATTTGTGCAATTACACCCCATTGTTCTTTATTTAGAATATTTTTCATGCTGTTAGCGTTGATTATGTTTCCAGGTTTTCCTTTGATACCCCTCAATTAAACTTCCTTTCCTTCCCAAAAAATTTCAAGAAAAGTTCTTGAAAATTAAAAGTTATCGTACCCAAAGATTATAGCCATTGGACTCCTAGTAAAACATCAGCACCACCCATTGGAATGGAAAGCATTGGGCTATTCAATACATATTCTCCCATGGATAGGTTGTGGAAGGCTAGGAGAAACAACACTTCCATCTTTATAGTTGTGAGGGGTAGACTTCCTTGTTTCCATAATTTTGCTTTCCACTTTGTAACAAATCCCTTTCTCTCTTTTTTCTTCTAATTGTTGTGGTGTTGCTCTAAAGAAGGTGTTGGTCTTTGTATCCTCATAATGTGCTATCATTTCCTTTGTGAAAATTGACCACGTAACAAGTGGTTTACGAGAACAAAGCCATTTATACCATAAAAATTGATCCGGTTCTAAATATGAAGATGCAATATATACCTTTTGTAACAGTGGTACACCATGTAGATCAAAATATTGCCCCATCTGTAGTATCCAATTTACTGGATCCTTTCCATCAAACTTCCTCATATCGCCTTTTCTTGATTTTAGGAGCTTGACCTTGAAATGACTGTAACTCTGTACTTTCAGATATTAAAGTTCTGAAATTGTCTCCTGCAGTGCCTCTCTGAGTCCTCTTTCTAACCCAGCAAGTCTGATCAGAATTTGATTCTCCAAGAAAGAGTTATGCCCAATCTCCTAAGATGACCTTATTATACAATGTTTTAGTAGAGAGAACTTGTACAACGTGCCACGTGTCACTGTTTCAACCTTCGGATCTGAAAACTATGCACAAAAAGCTACAATCTGTCCTCTTTGTGTAACTTCTTATGAAATTTCAATTTGTTGCTCAGAGAGAAAGTTATGACGATTTTCCCAAGGCCACCTGTTTAGGATGTAGTTCAGGAGTATGCAAAAACCCTACCTTTCTCAGATCATATATCCGAAAATTTAGTGAGACAAGATATGAAATTCGGACCTGAGATTCAGAATGATTTATTCTCAAATGAATTTTTACTTTAGCTTCTAAAACTTCATAGCGAAAAGGTTATAGCGAAAATACCACGATGACCTGTTTTAGATGAAATTCTAGAGCTTGCACAGACCCTAACTTCCACATATCATATCTTCGAAAATATAGTGACACAAGATTTGAAATTCGGATGCGCGGTTCAACATGATTTCTTGTCAAATGGGTTTTTTTTAAGCTTCTGAAACGTCGTAGGTAAAAAGGTATAGCAAAAATACCACGAAGGCCTCTTTGGAGCATCAAAACCCTAGAATCCAAAGCTCTGATACCAAATGTTATGAAACCATCTCACAAAATGATAGAAAATATAGATCAATGCCTTAGAATTCAACCTATTTGAGGGGGAAACTTCCTTTACATTACACAAATGAACAATTCTTGGATGATACAAATGATAATACCTCCTTTCTATATATAGGAATGTAAGGGGTCATAATATAATAAGAGCTGACATAACAATAATAATGTAAGGGCACAATAATAACAATAGTGGGATTCTATGGGGCACAATAATAACAATATGGGGACTACATGTGTACAACAATATAATAAGGGGGTTGTACTAATAACAATAAGGTGTTACACTAGTAGTATAGGGGCCTAACAAGGACTATTGACAGGGAAATCCATATGTTGATTGGGCAGTATGTACGCTGATTGGGCAGGCTTACTGTGCTGGTTGACTAGACATTTAGGGCCAATGGGAGGCTTCCAAGTGGCCTCACATGATTGGTTTAGAGTTGATGGTTTTTGATTGATTGATTGATGTGGACCTATGAATGGGACCCATGTGGCCCAATGGCAGGCCACCACATGGCATCCTGGGTAGGTGTAAAATTTTGGTTCATGGCCAAACTAGCCTCCACAAGAATCAAACGGGTGACCTCATGCCTGTTTGTGCAACAATTTAATAATTGCACCATGGGTGTAACTTCGTGAGCTTTAGTATTGCAGCAACGATGCTGCAACTCTATGGCTACCAACTTTACTTCATCAACCCAGGGTTCGTACAAACTTGAAGGTGACAATGTTTTATACACAGTAGATGCAACGGTCTACACTTGTCACTTTTCAACTGGGGTGATAGATCACTAGGGTTTTCCAAACCAGTCTTCTATTGACTAGGCAGAGTCTAACTATTAACAACAAATGAAAAAATATATGTAATGTAGAAAGGAAATGTTTCCTATCTTAGGAAATTAAAATGTTGAATGGGAAAGTTCTATGAAGTGACATGAAATTATCTAATTATGGATTTACGCATTACTTGTAAAAGAGACCTAATCTAACCGTGCATTCTAACATCTAGTTATTTAGACTAAGCAAGCATGGAAATCAACCTCAAACTACTCTGACTCCTGTATGCATGTACTAACTAGAAATTGCATAAAATAGTCTTTTTTTTTAATTTATAAATTTAAATGCTAAGTGAACCAATCTCATCTTTTGCAGGGGATAAAGGCATGGGGAAAAAGGGCCAGAATGGTGTCGAGGGTATGGAATCCAAGTGGAGGCCTAACCTAAGCTCAAATGATCATTTATTCTTAATTAAGGTTTAAAATAGGTTGCTACAGGGTTTCCTGTAGTACTACAGGATGTCTTGGTTTTTACTACAATATGTCCTACTTTATTATAGGAAACAAGTTGAAAGCTATAGAAGGGTAGGAGAGATCGAATAAAGTGTGGGAATGGTATATGATGGTGGGATAAGGCATAGAGGAGGTGTATACTACCCAAGGCTCAACCCAACTCTTCAATATGGTTGGATTTTCTCAAGGGAGATGTCCACTTTGCTACAAAACATAAATTTGGATTAGGGTTGATAGACTTGGGTAGTATGGGTGAAGAAAACTTGGATGAGGCTGGCGAAATGAGTTCTCCTTGTAGATCAGAAACTTCTACAATGACATACATTCTTTCCTTCATTCACGCATAACTTAATTTACATATGGAAAAGACGAGTTGAATTTAGGAAAAATAGAGTTATTGATGGCTAATGGAGAAATATGTGGAATGCAATGTTTTCTAAACTATAACAACTTAAAAAACCAAAATTACAATTGCAGTTGCCTCTAAGGAATTATAAATAATATTCTACTCAATCAAGAACCCTACCCATGCAATGATCTAAAGAGACAAATTTGATTTTGGGGCTGTGAGAGTGGGGTCCTCAAACCATGATCCCATGAGGGAGATGAGGAAGAGGCCACTATCACAAGATTTTCTAAATTATTCACTTTCACTATTGTATCTCTGATCTACCTTTTCAACTAATGGGAGAAAAACTAAACAATCGTTTAAGTACTTGCAAATGGAATAAAACAGAAATAACTTCAAAAACTAACTATGAATGTAATATAAGCATAAATATACAAAAATAAGAGGAACCTATGCTACTAGGGTTGGGCCCTAACCCAAGAGCTTCAGCCCTCTGATTCAACTCAGTGATGGATCAAGGAAACCCTTTCCATTATCACCAAAATGTTGAAAATAACATGAGAATAATAGCCATAATGTCTTATGCTCAAAATTTCATCTTGGCTATAACAAAATGTCAAATCCTAGTGAGGCCCTAGGCCTTCTTATTTATACAACTGAAGCTACCAATAGCTTCCTTAAAATTAGGGAGGCTTGGCTCCCAAACTCGAGATTAACTTGTCTTCAACTATCACTGGCTTGGCTTCCAATGAACTCGGTGGGCTTGGATGCTTGTAACTTCGAGCTAATGAGATTTGACAGAGGAATATTCAAGTGATTTAGGAGTTAAGGAGGGAGATCCAATCTCCTAAAATCCCTCTTTCTTGTCTACTTCGAGTTCCTGCACTTAAATTAGCCAAAAATCACTCCAAATTCTGCAATTAATGAACATTAGGCCACGTGACATAACATCTCACCTTTACCCTTCTCACTAACCAAAATATAATAGAATATGTAAAGAAATGTGAGAAAATTTGATTTTAATAAGATGGAGAGTAGAATTAAGGTCCATATAATATACTTATTGGTGAGCCTCATCATCACCTCCCTACTAAAAGGGTTGCCCATCCTCTGAGAAACTTAATCTATGTCCATGTCTTTCATTTCTCTTGTGGCATCTCTCACATCTGAGGCCTCTGTTGATGTAGTCTCCTCTTGTGGATAAAATCCGACATTCTTCTTTATTTCCTCCCACTTATTTCTTGCCTCTTCCTCCTTTCTTGATTCTGACATACCCAATAGAAATGGTGGATTGAGTTTAAACCAATCCAGTTGATTTGAGTCTCTGTAGTGCCTTCTTATACAATGGGGTCCTTTCTAGTGAGTCTCTCATTATTTCAGGGGAATGATACTCCTTTATCTTTAGGTTGTACGGTAGGGTTCCCCATCTCCTTTGGCATGCTTGTTGGCTTTCATCCCCTAGTAATCTCAAGGTGTCTTCAAAATGAGTGTCTGCTTTCTCTTGTGTAGCTAGGTATCTTGGTGCAATCTGGGGATCATTGGTGATGATGTTGTGGGTGCTAATGACAACCATAGAATTGATCTGTTATTCTCTGGTGTAAAGGGCATATTTCTCTTCTCTTTCTAACACCCTCTTCACTTCCTTAGCCCTGACCTCCTCATGACTCATCCATGATGCAAGGGCCATTGGCTGTAAGTCCCCCAGCTTTGCATGGGGGTCCCACATATTCAAGTATATTAAGGATAATTTGTGTAAGTAGAATTCATATATCTTGGCCTTATCCTCTAGGGTTCTTTTCTCACATAGCTTAATGAATTGCCTATAGTCTTGGAAAGGCATAGTCCCTCTTTGTGCTAGTATCATTATCTAAAATTACAGCCATTGATATTTGAGGTACACGGCATATGAATTTGGTGGCATCATACATGGGAGTGCCTCCATAGAGAGGCTTGCGATAGTGGCCAATTAGCTCTCCTTTTCCTGTACCTACCTCCTCAGCCATGTGTTTTCAACCTCTAGTTGAGATTTCATAATTAGTTCCCTGTATCTTATCCTACTCAACTCTTTGCCCATCTCTAGTATCTTCTCTTCCATATGGTCCACATCCTCTACATTCTTTTATTTAGAAATTTGCATCCAAAAATTCCCTTCTTCTCTCCTTCTCAATCTCAAATAAGAGAGGGATGAAAAATTTCTATGGTATTACTCTGCCTCCCTCAATGAATCTATAATAAGAGCTCAGATTGAGGTGTGGGCTAGGTTCCCACAACTCTTGGGATTCTCCCTTTGCTGTCTTTGGAGCATATTCCTCCTCCTGTACTTGTGTTTCTACTTCCTTGCCTTTCTTCTTCCCTTGCTGCCCTTCCTGCAACTTTTTCTGTGTTTCCTGTAGTGATGACATAGTTTCCTGTAGAATTGTCTATGTTTGCTCTAGGAGGCTTTTTCCTTTATGAAATGGGGTCAAAGGTTCTTTGATTTTCTTTGTTGATGCTGACCTTGTGACAGGCCTCCTAACATAGGTGATTGGTGACTTTGGGGAATCCTGTTTTGATGTGCCCTCTTCATCTTTCATTTCTGGGTAGACTAGTTTTTCTTATTCTTTTGGTGAGTCCTCAATAATGATAAGAGTCTTGGTGGGTGTTTGTGGTCTCCCCTGTTTGATCCTAGTGCTCCTCCTTGTTTTGAAATATAGGGGAGTCTGCCTCTATCTTTTTCCTGTTGACTTTATGGGTGTGCTTAGGGAAGTCAAGGCAACAGCTGCCTCCCTCTTTGTGGGTTCAAGATACACTCTTGGAGATTACTCCCCTTCCTTGGTATGTTTTTCAGGGCTTGCATCATCCTTCTATTCTTCCTCCTCACTATTCTCTTCTCCTTCTTCTTCTTCCTCTGTTTTATTTGTCTATGTCTCCTCTTCTTCCTCTTCTTCTTGAGGTTCTTCCTCTTATTTTTTAGGTTCTTCCCCTTCTTCTTCCTCCTCACTACTAGAGGTTGGGTCCCTCTCATATTCAATGGCTTCAATTAAAAACTCTCTGTCCATGTCCCTAAATGTGGACCATAGAATAGGGACTCTTAACTAGCTCAAGCAACCTTCTAGTATGAGCTTGATGAGTCCATGATTTTCTAGCTGCTGATGTTTTCCTTCCTGTACCTTTAGGATCATGTATATTATTGATTGCGACAAGAAGTAGGGTACACTAAGTTTTATGTCAAGGGGTAAATCCTCTCCAAATCTTAGCTCATGGAGGAGTCTAAATTGGTAACCATAGATTATACTGAACCTTCCTTCAAAAGAAATATATTTGAGAATGTGATAGCTTACTTCATCCAAAGGATATAGAAGGCTCTCCCTTCTAATCCCATTTTTGTCCTCAATTGGCTCTTCATCTCTCAAGTAAAATTTCTTATTAGCAAAAGTGTGGCTAGCTTTATCCTGCTTTCTCCATTGCATGCTTAGAGGAAGTGTAGTGATTCTGCTAATGATTTCAAGGGTAATTGTTATTAAAAATCCTCTTACCATAGAAGTAGCACTGATTCTAGCATGAGGGGTGAGTGACATGGAAAATTCGAGCTACATCATCATCATATCCTCTAAGCAAATTGAAGAATTCCCAGCCATTGATGTCTTCTAAGTATCTCTACCATAGGGGGATGGAGGTGTATTATGGATGTCCCTGTGGGCTCCATTATGTTGAAACATCTTGCCATTTTATACTCTCTGGAAAGCTAATTGTAGGGAGTTTGGTGGCCTAGATCTAGAGATTTCCAAGGTGACTGAGGGTTGAGGGTTTAAGAGGGTGACTTCAATTCTCTCTTTATCCCCACATAATTCCTCCACACAATTTTTTCTACCGCTAGGCCCACTGTAGTTTTTTTTTCCTAGCTATTAAGTCAAAACACAAAGGATATGGGCCACCTACCTTTCACTGTGATGCCCTGGGTGAGGAGAATTTATGAATAGCTATGCCCTAGGCCCTCCTGCAAAGTTTTTTGACAATTCCCGCTGTTTGCTGTAGTTCCCTATGTTTCTTGTAGGTGTTCCCTGTAGTGATGTTTCCTATAGGATGGACGAAACTAGTTTGCTTCTTCGATGGCTCTTCTAGGTGGTCTCGATTCTCTTGATATCAAAATGAACGATGTGTGAATGAAAGTTAGGAATTTTTTCTATTTATGGTTGATTCCTTGGAGTGTTATGTTGGTTGGTAGTGTACGTGATTTCCCCTTTTGGACCATTGGCCCACCGTTAGTTATCATGCAGCCTTCCCTCGTAATCATCACCCACTCCTGTACAACTTAACTTGACCACATTTTTGACTCATTTGCTTTGATGTGACCTTGCCACGTGGCCTGCTGACTAGGAGTTTACTTTTTGTTTTTGAGTTGAGGGTGGCCAAGTTAACTGGCCACCTCCAGCTTATAAAATCAACTTTTTCATATTCCTACACTTTTATCATATTCATACTTAGGAAAGAGTGTGGATGAGGTGCCATACCTGTGCCTTCCTTCACTTGGTTGATGCATGCTAGAGGGTGGCTCTACTATGCTTCTTCTTGTTCAGGTACATGTTTTTCCTTGGCTCTTGTTTTGTTGATTTCACCTAGCTGATATATTTGTCTTCTTTGTTGTGGTGTGCAGGTGCTTGGCCTCTTCTGCTACTACTGAGCTCTGGATAGGTGCCATAGTGCCTATAGGGGTTCTGAAACTCTTTTTCTACATGGATGCTGAAGGAGGAGGCATGGAGAATTGCTGCTGTCATAACACAAGCTACTACAAGGTTTCCTATAGTACTATAGGAAATCCTGTCGCTGCCTCTTTCATCATTTTTTTTATTTTTTGTTTTTCACTTGGAGGAGGGATAGGTGGCAAGGTAGGAGTGGAAGGGGTGGAAATGTGGGATATGGAGTGGTAGATGAGTGAGGGAAATGATGGTATGGCCCTTGGAATTTTCTATATATTTTTTATTTTTCTTTTTTAAGTGGTTTTTGATGTACACAGAGGGTAGCATGGTCATGAGTTTGCGTTGGGTGAGATGTGGTGAGTTGTATGGTCCCTCCTTTCAACCCATAACATGCATGCATCATCATTTCTCAACTGGAATTCCATTCTTGTAGAGTCTTAGGACATCCTATAGTACTACAGGAAACCCCTGTAGTAACTAAAAGAACTCTTGTAGAAGTCAGAAAATTGCATAAACACTGATTTTTGATGCTTGGAAGTGAGGATGGGCGATTGAGACATGGTATGTATGGAAGATATGAAATGAATGGATGAAGAATGGGTGTGACTCTTGGCTTTCTGTCCCTTGAAATATGAGTCCTTTGTTGGCTTTGAAAACCTGCAAAGATCACATAATTTTATTAGTGGTCAGGTTTGAGGTTCCTGCCATATTATTTTTTTTTCTTTTGAAAAACACACAAGTTACCTCAAAGGATGTTTTCAACATGTTTTCCTACTCTAGGTTCCTCAAGGGAGGTTTTCAGCCAGGGATCTTTTATTTTCTTTTTTCACTATTGTGCTGACTCAAGGAGATTTTCAACTCAAAAGTTGGCCTCAGGTGCCTCATGGAGGTTTTCACCTAGGTCCCTTATTGTTTTCTTTTCTCTCTTTTTTTCATTTTTTCTTCAAAAATAAAACAGTCTTCAAGAATTCAGTGAGTTGGAAGTTGAGACACTTCTAATCACATTCACTTCTTTACTTATAGTACTGATAAAATCTTCCTTTGAAAAAGGTCTTTTGTACGATTTTAATCTGTATCCATTGACAAGAAAGGGGATACCTTCTTCATCAATGGTTATGATATGAACAACCCCATTTTCATGGCACTGTTATATCACATATAGGCCCAACCATCTAGTCATAAATTTTCCTTTGAAGTCCTTGAACCTAGAGTCATATAGCAAATCCCAATCACCCTCTTGAAAACCTTTGTCTTTGATATTTTTGTCATGCCAAACCGTTCTTTGTACTTGAGTCACCTTTGTGTGTAGGAGGGTCTGCATCCTAAATTCATCTAAACCATTGAGTTGGAGCAACCTCTCTTGCTGTGCCCTTGTAACATCCAAATCCAACTGTGTTTCCATTCTCAAAGTGTTGTACTCAAACTCAATTGGAGAAAGGCCTTCTTTCCATAGACCAAATCATAAGGGGTGAAGCCCGTGGTTGTCTTCCAAGTTATATTATAAGCTCAAGTGGCCTCCACTAGTCTTTCAGCCCAATATTTCTTGTTGCTTCTCACAACCTTTGTGAGAATGCTTTCCAATGCTCTGTTGGTAACCTCTACTTGTCCATTGGCCTGGGGATGGTGAAAAATTCACTTCATGTGCTTGATCTTATGTTGACTCAACAAATTCTCAATCAAGTGTGAGGTGAATTGAGTGCCTTGATCAGTGAATAGTTCTCTAGGCTACCCAAACTTGTTAAACACATTCTCCCTGAAGAACTCAACCACTCTCTCTTCTATTCCTACCTTGACATCCTTGGATTCATCTCACTTTTTCAAGTAATTAGTGCACACAATTATGTACTTTTTCTGCCTTGATGGTGGATCAATGGGCCCAATGAAATACATTCCCCACTTGTCAAATGGCTCAAGATTCAGTTGAGTTTACAAAGAAATTTCATCCTTGGGAGTAGGTTTCTCCATTCTTTGGCATTGGTCACATTGTCTGGTATATCTTCTTGCATCTTGGTGGAGAGTGGGCTAGTGATAACCAACTTGTGGTACCTTGAAGGTTGTCCTCTTGGCTGCAAATTGACCTATACAAGGCCCATCATGATAGGCCAAAAGGATGTCAAAAAATTCCTCCTCCCTGACACATCTCCTCAAAATTTTATCAGGGCCTATATTGAAGAGATTTCCCCCAATCCAAGTGAATGGTGTGTTTTTTCTTATAATTTTGCTCTTTTCCTTGGAAGGAATTGTGCAACCACTAAGTAGTTGGATATGTCAGAAAACCATGGAGAGAGAACTAAAATAGTGAATAAATGATCATATGAAAGCTGATTATCAACCATCCTTTCTCACGTGCAGGCAAAGCAAGTCTAGACAAAAAATTTGCAACTACATTGTCTCTACCAGGATTATCAATGGTAGTTAGATGAAACTGTTGTAACAAAAGAAACCATCCAATAATTTCGGCAGTCACATCATGCTTTTTCATCAAATATCTAATCACAACATGATCAATATCTACAAAGCTATGGTAACCAGTGATGTAATGTCTAAATTTATTCAAGGAATGGACAACAACTAGGAACTCGTTTTTAGTCATGACATAGTTCAACTAAGCCTTGGATATATTTTTGTTGATGAAGTAAATGGCATAAGGTAACTTATCATCTATCTGGTCTAGAGCTGCTCCTATAGCTTTGTTAGAGGCATCATCATGGATGTGGAAAGGAAGAGCCCAATTTGGGCCTCAGAGTATAGGTGTAGTAATCAACTTGTCCTTTAGGGTTTCTAGGGCCTCTTGTCAGCTTTCTAACCATAAAAAATCGGATTCCTTGTCCAATAGTGCAAACAAAGGTGAGGCTACTTTGCTAAAGTATTTTATGAATCCCTTATAGTATCTAGCTAAGCCTAAGAAAATTTTGACATCCCTTTACTTCTGAGGAGTAGGGACCCTCTTTATGATAGCAATTTTATTTGGGTCCTCTTGCAATCCTTCCTGGGATATTGAGTGATCTAGAACAGTACCTGCATTCATTAAGAACTCACACTTCTCAGGAATAAGGAATAAGTTCATTTCAACGCATTTGTTTAATTTCCCCAAGTTAGAGAGAGCCTCTAGGAAATCACAACCATAAGGGGTGAAATCATCCATATAAATTTTCGCAGAGTCATGGACTAGATCTGCAAACATGCTAAGGACTGCCTGTTATATGGAATTTGCATCTACGAATAAACACATTTTCCCTAGGTGGGTGACTACACCTAGAACAATAGAAAGAAAGTAGTTTAACCTTTTCTTATAGAAGATAGATGAGATGGAGGAACTTATTTGTAGTCTTTCGCTTCCTTGATCTCTTTTGAATCGCTCTTGTCGCTCCCACTTGAACTAAATCCACTCAAAAGGTACCTGTATCAAGAGAAGAAAAATCAAGAAACGATCAAAGCATACATGATCTATCTAATATAAAACAATGGAATCAAATACATTGAAACACATAATCATCATAGATATGAACAATCATATGAGAAAATGAATAAGCTCTTTATTAATGTAGAAGGAAGAGTATCACCCAATAGAGTTTGATCCTGTGCCACTCCTCCAGCTTTGGTCCAACCCTCGCCACATCAAAAGCACACTGCTATAGAAGAATAACATTACTTAACATAAATTCAATTCCCAAATCAACAGAATTTCGTTACAAACTTCAGATTCTAGGTCCTTGATCATTATGATGAGTGCTCAATCTATAGGAAATGGAGGTGGTTTTATCATAAATGAGGGTATTGAATGGCCTTCCAAACTTAGAGTTAGTTTCCATGGAGAAAAGGATGAGATGATAGGAGGTTAATGAATCCTTAGCCTATTCAATTTCGAGCTCATAGGAGGAGATAAGAGATGGCATCCTTCTAGAATCATATAGAATGAAGGAATATTCCCAGAACCTGATGTAAATTTCACTCAATCTCACCCAACGCAGGTCAAAGAGGGCCTAAGTGCACTGTAGTGTAGGTCATAATGGGCCTACCTGCTCTGCAACACACTGTCTCAAGGCTTGGAACATGTTGGTGTCCCAAGGAGGCATTTCAAGAAGACTTGGGCTGCATTGGTGGCCAGGAAACTTTCATAGAAGGAAGCATTCAATGAGTTGACTTGTCTAGGGCATGTAATAGCTAAATTAGGGTTTGATGAGCCCTAATTGTACATATCTAAATGTCAGGACTGATGTGCCCAAATAGACTTGTAACAATTGCCCCCTAAAGCATGAAGTCGAAAATAATAATGTCGAGTGATATGCTTTACAATGTGCCGGAGAGGAACTAAAGTGGACGGTGACCTGTATCGATTACAATACATAACATCATGATATTTTGAGTTTTTCATGAATTGTTGGGGGAAGGCATATCCATACTCAATATATAAACTTCTCATTACATGTACATAGATAGTCATCTACAGATATAGACCCATGATATGATGAGCCTTTGTGTAAAGCCATCGTACAAATGATTTAGTACTTTCCTGAAATTGCAGCCCGGATGGATGAAACTAGATCTAGGGTCTTCTATCTCGTCCAATTGTTCACTCAAGTATGAGTCTAAGCATGTGAATATATGATCTGAAGTCAAACATGGGAAGACACAATATGATTGCCAACCAATGATGTAAGCCATTAACAAACGCGAGAGAGATCACGCTAATGATAATGATTCTCAAGGTACTGTAATACATTTTGCATGGTGTGAATAAATGTTTTGATGTCGAACACCATACAAAGTCTTTCGGTTGAAGGCCAGTGATGTCAACCTGTCGCCGGAAGCGAGAAACTTGCCATTAATGTATGGAAGCCTCAAGGTACTAGAAAGTGTTTCTAAGTCAACTTCTTGGATAATGTGCTAATTTCGACAAGAAGAAACTCATCGGAGGAGGGCCTTGATGAATCCCATGTCAACAACATGAAATGAGTGTAATTATTTTGGATATGGAATGTGACTGATGACACAAGGTTTAGGAATGGTGGTCATGAAAATGAAGGTTTATGAGTATTGTAAAGGATGAGTTTTACTAAGTGACTTCACTTGAACATGTCAGCAACACTGAATAAATTAGTGGCACTGACCCAAAACTGAAGTGATGGATGGTGTGATAGACCATAGGTATGATAACCATCAAGCAGATAACTCAACCCAAATAGTCACAGAGATGAAGTGAAAGTGTCATGTTCAAGAGCGACTTGCTACCATAAAGTGATTTATCCCCTTTCCCATTTTCCACAGTCATTGTTGACCAGTACCTCTTTATTTTTTAACAAGATTGAGGAGGATAACATATTATTTTATTATAATTCCACCCTTCGGGTGAATCCATCACTATGTGATGTTTTAACGAGCCTAGCGAAGGTGAAAATCGGTCTTATCATGATGGACAAGTTTGTCGCTATTTGATGTTTTAATGAGTTTAACGACAATGAGAACTCGGTCCTTTTCATGTTTAGAAAGTCTAAAAAGGGACAAAAATAAAACTCCACAAGTTCTTTTTCATAAGTTTGTATCTCAAGTCCAAAAAAGCATAAAATAATACAAGAGAGAACCTATTTGTTGGGTTGTGTTATATTCTTTCCACGACTAGTTGACGTAGTGAACCGGGGGGTTAGAGAGGGGTGGGTAGCGGCTGCCCCGGGAAAATTTTTTTTGGACCCTAAATTAGGTTGGACGGACCTACCTATGGTTTTGGATGTGATGGTTTTCGGTCCATGGTATTGGATGCTTCGACATGTATAAATATGTATTGTAACATTGAAAGGAACATAATGAAAAATCAAGTTGGTAGTCTGGGTTTTTGGATCCAGGGGAAAACCTCTGAGTATATGTGTTTTATGTGTTATGCTCTCGCATTGTTTATTTTATGTGTTTTAGAGTTTGTATGCGGGTAATTTCTAAAACCTACATTTGGAATCAGAGTTGTTTTGGCTTCAAGGGGATGCCTTTGTTGCTGAGGGGTTTTACTCGGGCTTGTGGTAGACCATATTCAATGGGAGATCTGCGAGATCGATTCTAGTGGTAAAAGAAGATGGTGAGCAGTGGAAAGATAGAGATCGAGAAATTTAATGGTCAGAGTTTTGAGTTGTGGAAACTCAAGATGGAGGATCTGTTGGTGGATAAAGATTAGTGGATCGTGGTAGATCTGGGTACTAAATCAATGGGAGTGACTGATGAATAATGGAAGAAGTTGAATCGGAAGGCAAAGAGCACAATACGATTATGTGTTTCAGATTCAATATTGCTGAATGTATCAGGGGAAGCTATGAAAAAGGCTGTGTGGGACAAGTTAGGGACATTGTACCAATCTAAGTCTTTGGTGAATAAACTATTCCTGCGGAAAAAGTTGTATAACCTGAGGATGAAAGATGAAGACTCGGTGATAGAGAATATAAATGCATTTAATACTGTGGTAAGTCTGTTATTGTTTGTTGATATCAAAATTTAAGATGAAGATAAGAGCATTAGTTTTTTTTTCTCTACCAGATTCGTGGGATAGTTTGGTTATTGCAATAGGTAGCAATGCAACTGCCTTGCAGTTTGATGAAATAGTCTCATCCTTGCTAAAGGAGGAGATGAGACGGAAAAATATGGAGAGCCAGAATGGTGATGCTTTGTCTGTACAAGGATGGTCCCATAATAGAAACAAAAATAAGTCATTGAGTGGGAGATCTAAATCTAGAGGGAGATCTAAATCTCCAGGAAAACTAGTAAAGGTGGTGTGATAGAAATGCAGAAAGGAAGGGCACTACAAAAGGGATTGTAAATCTAAATCTCCTGACAAAGGAAAGGGATCTAATGATGCTCCTTCTGCAGAGGCGAAAACCACCTCAGATGAAGGTGGGGATGTGTACTTGGCTTCTTCAAGTACACATGTAGATCATGAGGCATGGTTGATTGACTAAGTTGCACCTTTTCACTTCACTCCCCATAGAGAGTGGTTCTGTTAGTATGAGAAATACAATGGTGGTGATGTCTTCTTAGGGGATGATAGCACTGTTGTTGATGGGTGCAACATTTTTGTGGTTCCTGAAAGTGGAGCAGAAAATCTAGTGGTCTCTGGAGAGAAGACCATGCTGTGGCATCAAAGGCTTGGACATATTGGAGAGAAGGGCCTTCGAATACTTCATGGTAAAGGTATGGTATATCGTATGAGTAATAGCTCTCTGGATTTTGATTTCTGTGAAAATTGTGTATATGGGAAGTAGAATCGGGTGAGTTTCCTCTTTGGTGGTAAGAAGGCAAAACAAATATTAGAGTTTGTGCACAGTGATGTGTTTGGACCTGTGAAGGTTCCATCACTGGGTAAGTCTATGTATTATGTATCATTTATAGATGACTCCTCAAGGAATACATGGACATATTTCCTTAAGAATAAATCTAAAGTCTTTAACAAGTTTAAAGAATTTAAGGCTCTGGTGGAAAACCAGACAGAGAAGAGGATAAAGGTGTTGAGGACAGAGAACGGTGGAGAGTTTTGTAGTAAGGAATTTGAAGAATTCTGTAACAAGTGTGGTATAGCACGGCAGAAGACTACTCCATATACACCTTAGCAAAATGGAGTTTCAAAAAGAATGAACAAGACGTTGATGGAAAGGGAAAGAAGCATGCTCAGTGGTGCCAGGTTAGGATAGGAATTCTGTGCAGAGGTGGTGGAGACAACATATTACTTGGTCAACATATCACCTTCATCAGCATTGTAGGATAAGACTCCACAAGAGGTATGGACTAGTAAGAAACCCTCTCTTTCACATCTGAGGGTATTTGGATGTGATGCATATGTACATGTTCCAAAGGAGAAACAAACCAAGTTGGATAGTGAATCTGAAAAGTGCATCTTTATTGGGCATAAGGATGGTTTAAAGGGTTAAAAGCTTTGGAACCCAGTAACAAGGAAGGTTGTGTATATCTGAGATGTGATGTTTAGAGAGGTAAAATATGTTATTAAACATGAAGTCCAACCAAAGGAACCTGAGAAGATAGAGTTTGAGCTAAAGGAGGAAGAATCTGACTCTATAGCAGAGGAGGAATTAGAAGATGAAGAGCCACAAACTCTGGTTGTGAGAAGATCAGTTTGAGAAAGAAGGCAACCAGAAAGGTATAGTCCATCGGCTTTCTGTTCAAAATTTTGATTTATCTATCACTGATGATGATCCCAGAACTGTAAAGGAAGTAGTAGATTCAAAGGATGGAAAACTTTGGAAAGAGGCCATGGTTGATGAAATGGCATCTTTGCACAAAACGATTTTCAGCGGAAGGAAACCCATTGGCAGCAAAACGGTGTTCAAGAAGAAGACAAATGCAGAAGGAAAGGTGGAGAAATACAAAGCTTGGTTAGTAGCAAAAGGTTATTCCCTGGTGCTAGGAATTAATTTTGGTGATATTTTTTCTGCTGTTGCCAAGGTAGCTTCTATTAGATTACTTTTATCTGTTGCTGCTGCTTTTGATTTTGAGGTAGAATAGATGGATGTGAAGACAACATTTCTTCACCGGGATCTGGAGGAGGAGATCTACATGAAGCAACTTGAAGGCTTTGCGATGAAGGGTAAGAAAGAAATGGTATGAAAGTTAAAGAAGTCTTTGTAGGGGTTAAAATAGTCACCAAGGATGTGGTATCAAAAATTTGATACATTTATATGGGGTCTTTGTTACACTAAAAAATGTCACCTTGACTACTTACAGTTAGTATGGCTCAAATCAACAGTCATGCTACCCTCTTAGGCAAGTCTTATACCTCTGTTATCCATCTCAAACTCAAAAAAGAGAGAAAATCTTGTAAAAACTATGTTTATCTCTGGGGTCGCATGTTCTCTCTAGCCTTACCTGCGGGGACGCAGGCCATGTTCACAAAAGTTGCGTCCATGGACGCTCTGTATGTTAAAGGACAGGTGCGTCCTTCTGTAAAAGGCAAAATGCGCAAGTTTTATCTTGAGAAAGTTACTTGTGGTTACTTCTAGAACATTCTAGAGGTCGGTTTGATGAAATGGATGCGCCTCCAGTTGGTTCATGTATCTCTATTAAGGGGGAACTTATCCCATCAATAAGGGAGCTATCCCACCCATAGAGGGGGATGATCCCATTGATGGTGGACCTGAATAACCTCTTACAGCACTATAAATAAAGACATTGAGCCAGAAGGAGAGGAGGTTGGAGCTATACATTTTCTTTGGGTAAATGCTGCAGGATTTAGGTCTTCCATTAGAACCTTTGTGAGGAGAGATTGTCTTTACATTATTCTACTTGGAAGTGGGTGAGCTTTGTCAAAGTAGAGGAAAACACTTGATGGACCCTGGGAGGAACTTGCACAACACCAAGGCCAGGTTGTAAGAGTTTCTTTGTTTCGTTATTAATACAAACTGGTTTATTTTTCTCAATAGCTTATGTTAATGAGTTATTTCATGTGTTCCTTGGTCTGCATGTTGAATGTATGTTTTATTATATGAAATACAAGTGCTTGGTAATTGTTTGATTGTTTGTGGTTGCAGGAATTGACTTGAAGGAGGAGCTCAACCGGATCGGCAAGGACGGACTACAACAACAGCGTTTTGGAATAAGGTAAGCCTAAACACTTGTAGTTTTCATGTTGTAAAAGGTATATTTAGAGAAAGATTACTCCATTTTGTCTTGTTTGTCGCTAGAGAGTTTAGACTCCTAGGGAGGTCAGTTGTGTCCACCCAAATGACTTTTTCCGCCACGACAAATTGGCGACTCCACTGGGGAATCCATTAATGAATGAGTCTTTTCCTTTATATGAACTTTGCTTTGAGAAAATTATTTTTATTTTCTGGTTTTTGACTGTGAGAATTAGTATTTGGGTGGCTTAGCTGTAGATTTAGTTAGCTTTAGTTTTTCTTCCTTTTTCCAGAAGGACGCACTCTCTGTGTACTGCACAGTGCGTCCTTGGACGCGCTGTTGTCGTCTGCACAGTGCGGGCCCGCACCTGTGACAACGGGTGGCCTGCGTCTTCCTGTAAAAGTTAAGAAAATTCCATTTTTGCTTTAAATTGCTTTTAGATTTTGTTTTTTCTTAGTGTTTTCTGCCCAGATCCTTTAGTACCCTGTCAAAGATCTTCACCTAAGCTTGTTCCTGCTCTTAGCTTTCATCAATTGGGTGTTTTGAGTCTCTTTCTTGAGAAATTCTTGATTTGATTTCCTTTGATCATTACTTGGAGGTTTGTCTCAGTCTTTTCACAGTTTTGCATCTTTTTGCTTCTGTTTTTGCAAAAAAATTTCCCCCTCATTCGCCGGGGGGGGCTAAATTGTGTATGAGTGTTAATCGCCTTTGAGTGTTTTTATTTTATGATCTTTGGAACTCTCACCCAATTTTCTCGACTTGCACTTGATTGGTTCTTAGATTACATTAGAATCATCTTGTGTTTGAGAATTCTCTTGCATAGATCATATTTGCATAATTAGAATTCTCATTTTCAGAATATTATTGAAAAATGTGCATAGATTACATTTGCATACTTTTCAAGTGAATTGTGCATAGATTACAATTGCATAGTTTACATTCTGAAAAAATCAATTGTAGATTTAGATCATCTTTCTTTGATTTGAATTTACACAAAATAAAAATAAAAAAATGGTTTGGAATTGATTTGCATTAGTTCTTCTTGATAAAATTAGTGCATTAGAGAATTTGTTATATTTTCTCTTAGTGATCAGTTTTTTGCATTGTTGGAAGTGAATGGAAACTCTCTCCTTACTTTAATTAGGATTCATCGAATTGAAAGGATTACATTATCATATTTGATTGCATTCAGTTGAGTCGGGTCATAACACCATTGGTTTCATATCCATTTACCCATTTGAGTAATAACAGCCTTAATAACACAGCGCTTAATTAAAATTCATCTAGTAATTTTTACATTTCTAGGGCTCCGAAGCACCAACATAGCTTAGGCTAGTGTCTTGGAGTAGGTGAGTACTTAACTCTCCAAGACAGTAAAACCAAACAAGTAGTCGATCTTGTGATAGAATCAAATCCAATTGTTACATTTACACTCTGGGAAAGCTCATCTTAAAGGAGAAGCACGAGCTCGTGTCCGAACCAGTGAGGGGATCATTCCCCCCTCGTTGGGAACGACGCCAGACAGTACGTATTACAAACGGTAAACCTCGGATTAACCATTGTCGAGGAGCCAGGGGTCACTTATCGGTAAACCTTGGATTACTGTCAAGGAGCCGGTAAGGGGATTGAGCTTGCTACTCTGCCCTTGCGTGCTGTCGGAGTTTAGACTGTTCCCCCAGGTGTACTTGTGGCCGTTGGTAACCTTAGTGACCACAATCTCTAGGATTCTACCCAAGGTGACGGTGGAGGGAAGGTCCCACTGTACCTGGAGCAGACGTCGGTTATACTCACTTGGATTTTCCGGGGGGTTCGCTTCACTTCGAGACGGTTAAAGTGGAGGAACTTGTGCCGGTCTATTCATTAAGCAGGTTGCCGGGGTAACTGTTCCACCCACTATTTCTGTACTGGATTCTGCGAGGTTGGGCTTAATCACCAACTAGTGTTTTCGGTCCGGAAGGCTACTGTTTGTGTGTGGTTTGACTCCTAGATTTGATAGCGCGTGTTAATTTGTTTGTTTTTACTTTTAGAAGACCATAGGTGTGAATTGTGAATTTTAGTTGTTAAGTGTGAATTGTGAATTGTTAATTTTAGTTTTAGATTGTTAATAAATTCACTGAAGTTGAATATAATGGCAAATGTTCCGGAATTTATCAACCTAGGAACCCCTCCTAATGAGAATCCTAGTACTTTTCCTTACTTTGGAAATGTTGGTCCTCCTTATATGGCTACTTTGTCATTACCTGGATTTACAATAGGATTACCGATATGGTTATTTTCAACTTCGTTGGCCCAAAGTACTCCAATTGTTCCATCTCAACCGGATGCTTCACCTCAACAGAGTTCACCATCTCAACATCACCAACCTTCTGTTGACCCTTTACCTTCTTCGCCTAATTTTTCTTCCTCCATTTCTTCCTCTTCGCCTGGTAAAAGCCTTGATGCTAGTAACCAGGAGGCTAAGAAGAAGAAGAAAGGGAAGAAGAAGAAGAAGAAGAAGAAGCAAGATAAGAAAGAAGTCAACCAACCAACCATGGCTGTAAGTGTTAGTTGTGTTGAGGAAAATTCCGACATGCACCGTAAACCCAAATACCCTTGCAGGCTTTGTAAGGGTGACCACTTCCTTGTCAATTGTCCTGGTATACCAAAGGTCTTGGAAGTATGGTTAGAAAAATCTCATCAACTTTCCGTTGATCCATCAACCAGTGATAGTCAGGTTCCTGGGAAAAAGGGTAAAGTTAGGTTTCCTTGTAAGTTATGCAAAGGGAGTCATCAAACTCACATTTGCCCTCACATGGATGAAGCCTCAACATTGTTGGAAAACCTCACTGTTCCGCAGCAAGAATTTCCAACTGGTTACCGTAAACTTTCTCCAAACCTACCGTCATCTGACGGAGTGATTGATTTAAATTCAAGTATACTCAATCACACTCTCCCATTGGAGAGTGAAACTCATGTCACTCAGGTTGATGATCCTTTAGTTGATCAAGTGGTCGATTCAATTTCACATTCGGTCGATCCCACTTTCCATTTAGAGAGTGAACTTCATACTGCTCAGGTTCTTCTTGTTACTTCAGATTCTTCTATGCCGGGGGGCATTTCACCTGTTTCTACAGAACCCCCTCCAAGCACTGAGGTCTTTTCCTTTGATTGGAATAGACTGACAGAACCTCGTCTTCCTTCCTCCATCCCTTTCCAAATCATTGTCAAAGCTGGTGGTAGGGACATACATCGTACTCAGGTAGATGAAGGTGCTTCTGTTAGTATTTTATCCTCAGCTGTTTGGAAAGCTTTGGGTTCCCCTCAGCTTGCGCCTATTACGCAGAATCTGAAAGCTTTTAACAGAACAATTAGTGAACCTTTAGGGATCCTTCCTAAGTTTTCTATTACCTTGGAAGGTAAAACTGTTTGTGTTGATCTTATGGTAGTTCGAGGTCCCTTGGATTTCAATTTACTCCTTGGGCGAGACTATGTTTATGCAATGAAAGCTGTCGTATCGACACTCTTTCGCGTGATGTCTTTCCCTCACAATGGCAGTATTGTGACTGTAGACCAGCTTTCGTTCCCTAGTCTTGTTTCAACTACCAATAATATGACACCCCTCAATGTTCCTGATTCTCAAGTGGTATATACCCTGCCACGGGTTAATTATGTGGCAACTGGTCCCATGTTTTCAGTTACTGATGTAAGTGAGCCTCTCACTGTTGATTTAGATCCGGTAATTGACATGGAAAACTCTATGGGATTACTTGAACACGATGTTCTTATCCCTTTCGAGTCCCTTGACATGGATTCCTTCCAGAGAACTATTCTTCCTTCTGATGAAGACCTCTTGGAAGCCATGATCAAGGTGTGTCCATTGACATATCTTTCTTCCAGTTGGAAGCCATGATCAATGTAGCGAGGATAGTTTTGATCCTATGTCAACCTCGTTAAAAAATGAAACAGGGTGTCACGAGGACAGTTCCTTTTCCTGTGCCAACCTCGTTAAAAAATGAAACAGGTGTCTTTGAGGACAGTTCCTGTTACTGAGTCAACCTCATTAAAAAATGAATCAGGTTTGAGGACAGTTCCTGTTATTGAGTCAACCTCATTAAAAAATGAATCAGGTTTGAGGAAAGTTCTTTTACTGAGTCAACCTCGTTAAAAAATGAATCAGGTTTGAGGATAGTTCCCGTTACTGAGTCAACCTCGTTAAAAAATGAATCAGGTGCGAGGATAGTTTTTTCTTGTATCAACCTCGTTAAAAAATGAAACGGGATGTAGTGAGGAAAGTTCCTTTTACTGTGTCAACCTCGTTAAAAAATGAATCCGTGAGTATGAGGAAAGTTCTTTTTACTGTGTCAACCTCGTTAAAAAATGAATCAGTTGGTCAGAGGATAGTTCTTTTTACTGAGTCAACCTCATTAAAAAATGAATCAGGAACGAGGATAGTTTTTTCCTGTATCAACCTCGTTAAAAAATAAAATAGGCTAGCATGAGGATAGTTTTTTCCTATATCAACCTCGTTAAAAAATGAAATAGGCTAGCATGAGGATAGTTCTTTTACTGAGTCAACCTCATTAAAAAATGAATCAGCTAGATTTTAGGATATGTAGGTAGATTGTAGAAAGTAGGGTGTGAGGACAGTTCCTGTTACTGAGTCAACCTCGTTAAAAAATGAATCAGGTGTGAGGAAAGTTCCTTTTACTGTGTCAACCTCATTAAAAAATGAATCAGTGTGTTTGAGGACAGTTCCTGTTACTGAGTCAACCTCATTAAAAAATGAATCAGGTTTGAGGATAGTTCCTGTTACTGAGTCAACCTCATTAAAAAATGAATCAGGTTTGAGGATAGTTCCTGTTACTGAGTCAACCTCGTTAAAAAAATGAATCAGGTATGAGGATAGTTCTTTTCTTGTGTCAACCTCTTTAAAAATGAAACAATCCCCTTTTCAAGTTAAATATTGAAAGTAAACCTTCATTTCATCCAGCCGGTTGAATGCAATGAAGCCTGGGGGGCATGTACCTCATTTCGCATCATTATGCTGGGGGCATGCGAACTTTTTGAGCATAGTTCCTTGTCTTGTGTCAAGCTCGTTAAAAAATGAAACAAGGGTAGGTTAAGTAGGTAGATTGTAGAGCGTAGTCATGAGCATAGTTCTTTGTCTTGTGTCAAGCTCATTCAAAAATGAATCAAGGTTTTTAGAGCACAGTTCCTTGTCTTGTGTCAAGCTCGTTAAAAAATGAATCAAGGTTTTTTAGAGTATAGTTTTTTGTTAGGTAGATTGTAGAAAGTAGTTATGAGCATAGTTCCTCGTCTTGTGTCAAGCTCACTAAAAAATGAAACAACTCCCACGAGTCTTTCCAAGATTTTGAAAGTAAAGCTTCATTCCATCCACCTCATTCAATGCAATGAAGCTTGGGGGGCATGTACCTTGATTTGCATCATTATGCCGGGGGCATGTGAACTTTTAACAAGCATAGTTTTTCGTTTCAAGCTTGTGTAAACATGAAACCGAATCCGAGCATAGTTCTTTTCCTGTGTCAAGCTCGTTAAAAAATGAAACAAATCCTCCTCTACTTGAGTCAAGAGATTGACTAGATCTCGTAAATGTTAAGTTGTATATTTAGGTTAGTTGTTTCGGTGTTTTGCATAATTTTCTTACAGTTTTAGGTCGAGTCTTTCAAACGATCTCGTTCATGAACCTTCATTCCATCCAGCTTGTACTTGGTTGAATGAAATGAAGCTGGGGGGCATGCGCTCTAGCAGTCATGCTTAGGGGGCATCAAGCACAGTTTTCTCTCTGTTTCAAGCTTGTGTAAAAATGAAACTACTCTGAAGCATAGTTTTTCTCTGTTTCAAGCTTTTATAAAAATGAAACCTATCTCGAGTCAATTTCAGTTGTTTTCAAGACTCGTTAAACCCATGAAAATCTCGAGATTATTTTGCTATCTTTCATTCTCGTAAAACAAATGAAAATGCCAAGTTCTTTCCGTCTTTTCCTGCTCGTAAATTAAATTGAAAGTCGGCCACATGAGTACATTTTTATCATTTTTTCAAACTCATTAAAACTTATGAAAAAGTGAAAACCATGAGTACATTTTTATCCCTTTTTCGAACTCGTTAAAACTTACGAAAAAGTGAAACCTCAGAGTCATCTTTTAAGCCCTTTTCTGACTCCTAAAACATGAAAAGATCGCCGAGCGTTTCTTTTACACTCGTTAAAACGGAATTAAAAGACGGTCCCCTTTTAGCTCTTTTCTGACCGTAAAATTAGGAAAAGATTGCCGGGTTTTTGTCGTTTCAAACTCGATAAGGAAATAAAACGACGTGTCCTTGATCGCTTTTTACTTTTCAGGTCGACGACACTATCATGAAAGTACTCCTTGGTCGCAAGATCAAGCGGTTCCCCCAGGTATTATTTTATACTTTTTCAGGCTTGAGGGACACAAATTTACGAAAAAGTTCAACGTGGAGTTTCCTTAAGTTTTTCAGACTCTCTAAAAATGAAAAACGCCGAGTTTCTCCTATACTGGGCTCGTTAAACTTTTACAGTAAAGGACCTGTTCAATTACAAACAGGAACGAACCACTCCTTCCTAGGGTTCGAATTTAAACTAGGTTGGACTCGTCCGAAGGATGAGCTTATAATCAAGCATATGTTATCCTCCTCAAGCTTGTTAAAAATAAAGAGGTACTTGCCAGAAATGGTGGGGGAAAAGAGAGAAGAATGAACCTATTTGTCACCTTTTGTCTCAAAAGAAACTTTATTACCACTCTTGAACACGACACTTTTGCATTCACCTGGGTTGGGAAATCTTTTACCTCACAGTTGACCAAATCACTTTGAAAATCTTTAACCGGGTTCCAGGGATTAACTTTGAGTTATTCGTCACCAAACCATCTGTCGTGTCGTTATGTGTTCAAGAGGTCTGTAAGCAAAAATTTCATCTGCAAAATACTTATCATCCATTCGACCATCCCTGAGTCAGTCCTTACAGCAACATTTCTTCAACTTGAACAATGATTTCGTGTTGCAGGCTTGCCTGCAACGAGTCGCTTTCTATCGACATTGACACATTATCTAGAAAGATGACTTAGGAATCGACAGTACCTTGAAGTCTGCATGCATCAATGGCAGGTTTCTCGCCTTTGACGACAGTTTACATCATTGACTTTCGATCAAAGGATTCCGTGAAGTGTTCGACATCAAAACATCTATTCACATTTCACGGGTTGTGCTTGGTACTTTGAGAACCATTGACATTACTGGTGGTCTCTCTCACGCTTGTTAACAGTTTACATCATCGACTGGTAATCAAGTGGTTTCTAACATGTTCGACATCAAATCATTTAATCACATGTTTAGAATCGTACCAATTCGGGAAGTAGAAGTGAAGACCCTGGATCTAGTTTCTACCATCCAGGCTGCGAGGAGTTTTGTATTCATTATCTATGTAGACTAATCATAAACAGATGGCTGCGCCCATACTGTGTCTACAAAAGTCTATAAAAATGATGTACTGCAAGATCATTCCAGTATCAGAATAGTTAGTCCATTAGTTAAAGTTTTGAATCTGAGTATGGGAATGCCTACCTCAGTGATGATATAATCTTATACATGTATTTTGTGTTGAAAATTGCAGGTTCCAACCAGGTCATCCACAAGTCAATCCTTGAAATGATAAAGCGCTTCACCCTTCCTAGAATTACAAAACCCCAATCTATTCAGGCTTCGCACTTTAGGGGGCAATCTGTTACACTAAAAAATGTCACCTTGACTACTTACAGTTAGTATGGCTCAAATCAACAGTCATGCTACCCTCTTAGGCAAGTCTTATACCTCTGTTATCCATCTCAAACTCAAAAAAGAGAGAAAATCTTGTAAAAACTATGTTTATCTCTGGGGTCGCAGGTTCTCTCTAGCCTTACCTGCGGGGACGCAGGCCATGTTCACAAAAGCTGCGTCCATGGACGCTCTGTATGTTAAAGGACAGGTGCGTCCTTCTGTAAAAGGCAAAATGCGCAAGTTTTATCTTGAGAAAGTTACTTGTGGTTACTTCTAGAACATTCTAGAGGTCGGTTTGATGAAATGGATGCGCCTCCAGTTGGTTCATGTATCTCTATTAAGGGGGAACTTATCCCATCAATAAGGGAGCTATCCCACCCATAGAGGGGGATGATCCCATTGATGGTGGACCTGAATAACCTCTTTACAGCACTATAAATAAAGACATTGAGCCAGAAGGAGAGGAGGTTGGAGCTATACATTTTCTTTGGGTAAATGCTGCAGGATTTAGGTCTTCCATTAGAACCTTTGTGAGGAGAGATTGTCTTTACATGATTCTACTTGGAAGTGGGTGAGCTTTGTCAAAGTAGAGGAAAACACTTGATGGACCCTGGGAGGAACTTGCACAACACCAAGGCCAGGTTGTAAGAGTTTCTTTGTTTCGTTATTAATACAAACTGGTTTATTTTTCTCAATAGCTTATGTTAATGAGTTATTTCATGTGTTCCTTGGTCTGCATGTTGAATGTATGTTTTATTATATGAAATACAAGTGCTTGGTAATTGTTTGATTGTTTGTGGTTGCAGGAATTGACTTGAAGGAGGAGCTCATCCGGATCGGCAAGGACGGACTACAACAACAGCGTTTTGGAATAAGGTAAGCCTAAACACTTGTAGTTTTCATGTTGTAAAAGGTATATTTAGAGAAAGATTACTCCATTTTGTCTTGTTTGTCGCTAGAGAGTTTAGACTCCTAGGGAGGTCAGTTGTGTCCGCCCAAATGACTTTTTCCGCCACGACAGTCTTGGATTCACCAGAAGCAAAGAAGATCATCGTGTGTATTTTATATTAATTGGTGACTGTGCTATTTATCTGGTCTTGTATGTAGATGATATGTTGCTGGTTGGAAATGACAAAGAAATTATCGAGGATTTGAAGACCCAATTGTTCTCCAAATTCGACATGAAAGATATTGGTGCTACAAAAAATATTTGGGCATGGAAATTAAAAGAGATCGAGCAAAGAGGAAGCTTTGGTTAAACCAGAGGAAGTATTTCGAGACAATATTGCAGAGGTTTAATATGCAGGATAGTAAACCGGTGAAGGTTCCTATTCATGTAGGTGTAAAGTTATCTGCTGAATAGTGTCCCAAGACACAAGAAGAGGAAGAGGATATGTCCCGTGTTCCATATGCAAGTGCAATCAGTAGCCTGATGTATGCGATGTTCTGTACTAGACCATACATTGCACATGCAGTGGGAGTATTGAGTAGGTTTATGTCAAAACCAGGGAAGGAGCATTGGACAATAGTGAAGTGGGTTTTCAGGGATTTGAGTGGCACTAGTGATTATGGTTTGTGCTACCAAGGAATACCAGAATTGGACAGATTTTTGGATATTCATGGCTTTGTTGATGCGGACTGGACTGGAGATCTGGATCAGAGAAGATCTACAAGTGGGTTTGTGTTTAACCTATTTGTAGGTGTATTCAGTTTGATGAGTAAGAAACAATCTGTAGTGGCACTATCAACTACAAAGACAGAATACATGGCAGCCACTCATGCAAGCAAGGAAGCAGTTTGGTTTTAGAGATTGTGTTCAAGTATGGGGTTAGTACAGGGAGCTATATGGATAGACTGTGACATCCAAAGTGCAATTTTCTTAGCAAAGAACCCTGCTTACCATTCAAATACTAAGCACATTGATGTTCAGTATCACTTTGTGAGGGATATGATATTAGACAAAAAGGTGTTTCTGGTAAAGGTGGACACTTTGAAGAATACTGCAGATGCATTGACAAAAACTATGAGCTCTAAGAAGTTCTCTTGGTGTAGAGAAACAATGGGCATTGCAGGGCTAGATAAATGACTAAGATCTCTTATGGCCCCTTGTGTAAAGAAAAAAACAAGTGGGAGAATGTTGGGTTGTGCTATATTCTTTCCATGACTAGCCGATGTAGTGAACCGGGGGGGTAGAATGGGGGCGGAGACCCCCCTTCATTTTGCCAATTGCGTGGCTGGGAGTGGGTAGCCCCCCTCTATAGGGTTTGGGGCAGCACATTAGGAAATTTTTTTTTGGACCCTATATTAGGTTGGGAGGACCTACCTATGGTTTTTGGTCCATGGTTTTGGACGTGATGGTTTTCGGTCCATGTTTTTGGACACAATGGTTTTTGTTCCATGGTATTGGATGCTTCAACATGTATAAATATGTATTGTAATATTGAAAGGAACATAATGAAAAATCAAGCTGGTAGTCCAGGTTTTGGGAACCAAGGGAAATCTCTGTGTATGTGTTTTATGTGTTATGCTCTCTCGCACTGTTTATTTTCTGTGTTTTAGAATTTGTATGCAGGTAATTTCTGCATAGGGTTAAAACCTACACTATTGACCATGTTTGATCAACGTATTCCTTTTTCGTAAATAATCTATCTTTGTCCAAAAAAAGGGTTAAACTCATACTGAGTAGATGTTGTTTCCAATCCCTTAACAAGTTGAAAAAGAAAAGCACTCGGCAATATTTTCATATTTCGAGAGACTGAAAAGAGCTTAAAGATGAATCCACTTAGAGGAATGAGTAGTGTCTAGGATAGCAACTGGTTTTGTTGATGTTGGAACTTCTCAAAACATGTTGATTTATGTGAAGAGGCTGGCTAATAAGACCACTCATTGCAACTGTTCCTCAAAAAGGGTAAAACAACCAAGTGAATGCATATGATCGGAAGAAGATAGTGACGATGGAAGGAGAAAACCCAAGGCTCACCTGACGGAAGAGGTTGATAGAATGGAAATCACAAAGGTTGAAATGGAGATGGGTTCATTTTTACACAAGCTTGAACCATAGGGAAGTATGATTGGATTCCGGTTCATGTTTACACAAGCTTGAAATGAAAAACTATGCTTGGATTGGTTTACATGCCCCCTGCATGATGACTCGATTCTAGGTGCATACCCCCCAAGCTTCTTTACATTCACCTAAGTAGACTACTCATGTCTATTAGGTGGATGGAATGAAGATTCATTTACGAGATCAGGCGAAATACTTGACTGGGATTTTACGATATCTACTCAAAGACTCAAATTGGAACTTTTCTCCAGGGGACCTTGTTTCATTCTTTTAATGAGCTTGACACAAGACAAGGAACTCTGCTCAGATTCCTTAACGAGCTTGAAAAAAGACAAGGAACTATGCTCTGGGACTTGTTTCGTTTTTTAATGAGGTTGATACAGTAAAATAACTATCCTCATATTCCTTGTTTCATTTTTTAACGAGCTTGACACAAGACAAGGAACTATCCTCATACCCTTTGTTTCATTTTTTAACGAGGTTGACACAAGACCAAGAACTATCCTCATGATTCCTTGATCACAACCCATAAGAGGTCATGACTTCAAATACGTTCTCATAAGATGGGAGAACAATGATTTGGAAGGGATACGTAGCAAGGAATCCATTAGAGAGATCTGGCTCCAATGCCTCCAGTACATAATTCACAACATCATGGAATTGATCGTCAGTTGATGTAGGCATGGAACGGGTTGCCACATAATTAACCTGTGGCGGGGAAGATACAATTGGGAATAAATGACCATTTAGGGAAGATGGTTGACTGGAAGCCATATTTGGACCGGGAAATGAAAACTGGTCAACAGTGATAATTATGCCTTCATGCAGGAAACACATCACTCGAAAGAGTGTTGAAACAATAGCTCCCATGTCATAAACATAGTCATGCCTAAGAAGTAAATTGTAATATAAAGGGCTTGGAACTTTTTATCACTCAGTATTTTCTCTAGAAGTTATTGGAAGAAAGAAAATGGCCGAGGCAACCACTAAACAACTTTGGAGCATAGGTTCTATCCAACCTAGGCTCAGAGAGGGCTCTCTCTATATAATTTAGCTTTGTTTTCTAGGATTTTACGCTAGTTATGATTGCTTAAGGGGTTTTTATTTTCTTTGAGATTGGGTGGTGGGATGTCTTAAAAAAATGGATAAATTGATGTCTTTCAGACCATTGGGCTATGGAGTCAAATGATAAGGAAACAAGGTTGGATAAACTCAGTAAAGGAGATGTTCCAAGGGCAAGATAACAGAGTGTATTTCAAATGTTTGATAGAGAGGGGTGAAAGGTTTTCACATCAGGGAGAGAGAGAAATTAAGGTTTCGCAGGCCCAGATAATCAATGAGGAAAGCAGAGGTAATCGAGCTCAAAGGGAAATTAAGAATCCTTTAATATGGATTACTTATGAAATTAACTTAAACTAAAGAGAAATTAAGGATTCTTTAATTTAAATATTAGAAGAAAACATTCAAATGCTTAAGTGTTAAGACAAAGTGTGATTTAAAAAAATTCTATAATATATTTCCAAGTTAAAGAATTTAGATTGAAACACATACAAGATTATGAATAACAATAAGAATTTGACAAAGATACATGAAAAATACTTATCTGGAATATGCTCAACACATGAATCCCTGGAACAGTCTGATCTTTATTAATTAGTCCAGCTTGCTGGCTCATCAATTGATACAATAGCTTTTGGTTCTTCTAGATCAAGAAGTCTATAGAAATGTATAATAGAGTCCACACTACATACTTCCAATTGTGAAGTATTTATACATAATTTTATTACAAAATATCTCAAACTAACTTGAGATTTAATCTAGGAAATAAGAATATCTTCTTTGCAGGAAGATAGAGACAACTATTGAACTGTTTCATGTTGTCCCTTTTATTTTGCTGTTGCTGGCTTTTATGGTTGGCTTTAAGCCCTTTATGCTACTTTGTTTTTGTGGTCTTTCATGCTAGAATCTTCTTTGACTTTTAACTTTCACCTGATACTCTTTGACACTGATACACTTTGACTTGCTGGCCTATCTTCATCTGTTTACTTGGCTATTCTATTTTTTACTGTGTAGTAACTTTTTTACTGTAAATTTCTTACAGTAAATCAATCATCTTTTCCCACCATTCATCATTAGGTAAATTGACACTCATCATCCACCTATATATCTCATCAGCCTCTGTATATTTAGCAAAATTGAGCTTCATGATGAACAAGTGTTTTACCTCATGTTAGAGGAAAAAAAAGTTCTCAAATGTATTTTACAAAACTTTGCCTGTTGGTAGTGCTTTTATTCCTGAAGTGCTAGCTTGTTCTTTGGATAACTGTCTGAGTCTTTTGTCATAGTCTTGTTGTGTCATAAGTTTATCATTAATGACGATGGGACTGAGCAATCCTTTTTCCCTAAAAATTTGAAACTTAGCCATGAATATATCAATGGCTACCTGCATGTTTTGGTATTTTTCCTCAAAGTTCAACATCCAGTTTCTCTTCGAAAGGACCTTCCTTATTTCCAAAATTGTTTCAGTTTTGTCTTCTATATCTATCTCATGAAGCTCATAATTTATTTATTTATTTATTTATTTTTATTTTTTTTCTGTTAAGGAAGTGGATGAGTCTATTTGCATCCTCAGGCATATCTCCCAATTCCTCCTTGACCTTTTGGATAGATTCTGTAGCTATCTTTATCAACTCTCTCTGTTAAAAAATAACTTGAATGGAAGGCCAAATATCATTGACAAAGTCAATGATATTGGCCCATAATAGTTCCTTGGCTTGTCCAAGGGGTTTCTCCAGTGTAAGGTCTTTCTCTATAGCTTTGACTCTTTCACTCATCCTAATAGCCTTTTGTGCTTCTTATTTTCGCATAATTTGGGCAAGTAGTCAGTTTCTAAACTTGCCACTTTTTCATTAACTTGTTCATGTCAATAGCCTGTATTGAAATTTCATTCATGGCTCTGATCAATTTGTATGTCTCTTCCCTTGATGCACCCGCTGTTGATGTAGACTCTATTGCGACTGGAAATGCTGTGGCAGGTGGAGCTGTAGGTTCTTATGAAGCTGCCAGTGTGGAAGGGACTGCTGTAGATACTGTTGGGATGAAATTTGTGGAAGTTGTGGCAATATAAGTTTGTTTTAATTGGATCAAGTTATCCAATTCTTTCTCTATCTCCCTTAGTTGATCATTCAGTTGTAGGACCAAGTCCGTCAACTCCTCATGCTTATGTTGGGTCTCCAAGACTTCTAGTGTTTGAGGATGTTGTAGCTGAGGTATTTTTAATTACTTCTTAAGTGCAACAATATCATCATTCTTCTTCTTTATCAGCTTCTTTGTGGCTTTTATATCTTTTGGATCATGTACCAACTCAATGACTAAGTCTTCCAAAGACTTAATCCTAGTATCCTTGGCCTCTAGGAGGCCTTCTCCAACTGAAACTGTGCTAAAATATTATTCAATGAATTCTGTAGTTGATGGGCAGCTATAGCTTTACTTGTAAGGGTGGAGTATATCATCTTTCCAAACTATTTGTGTTGTTATAGTCTATGGGATGAATATCCCTTTCCAATACCTTGAAGTCAACCCTCTTGAAGTCTGATGATGTCTTGGGCTGATGTGTTGTAGGTTTAATAAAGGATATTTGAAGCTTTCCCTCCTTGATGTCAAAAGATGACATCAACATGGTTTGATTTGTGGGAGTAATCTTGAGATACTGTGCATAGGTCTGAGCCTTCAGTTTCTCATTTCTCATCTTTATATCCTTGTACCTATCCTTTATGTCCTTGTCAGTAGGCCTGGTGAAGGAGGAGACTTCCACACTTAGTTGCCTTTCCAACATCTGAGTTTGTGATGTGGATGGCTCTTGTATGTCCCCTGATGGAGTTGTGCCCCTTCTTCTATCAACCTCTTTGTTGGTCACATCTGTTGACCCTTCAGTATCTTCCTATTCAGACACAGGATTTTGCCTCGGCCTCTTGCTTTGGCTTGTTTCTTGCTACAGATTAGAGGTGTCCATGCCTAAAGTGGAAGCTCCCCCTCAGTTTCTTTTTGGATTTTTCTCCTCATTCTGAGGAGTTTGCATGACTGTAGGGGTGCTCATGGTTCCCTCTTACTGTTCTGGTACCTACATAAATAGCTCTCGTCAAGCTGTCTTTCCAAATCAATCCGTGCATTTTCTACATCTACCCTTGTGCTGTCCCTGTCTACTAGGGTATTTTCCACCCAGTCTGATTGATTGGCATATGCTTCTATCTCTGGTATGGGGTGGTGGAAGAAAGGTCCCAGTTTGACCTTTTGTCTCTTCTTGGTGATGAATTCTAAAGGGTCATATCTCCATATGAAACTCCTTTCGAATTTCATATCTTGCAAAATTAGGTATGCCTCCTTCCCTGCCTCTCTTGAATTGCATATGAAGGGGCCTAACTGGTCTTTGATTTTGAAATGGGCCTTCTTCTTGGTCGAGACAAAGTTCACCTTATCTGAATTGATGATTTGTCTATAATATTCTAAGGTAAACAACATCATAGGGAGGTATTTTGGTAGCTTATATGGTGCAAGCAGGCAACCATATATTCTTATTTCTGTGTGGTTTTGGTACAGGTACCAATCTCCCACTTTGTTTTGTTTTGATAGTTGCAGGACCCTTTTGACTTCAGGACTTATTCTTGGTGGAGGGCTTCCTGTCAACATGGTCATGACTAGATGCACAAAAGAATCAATGAAATCTGAATATGTATATGCAGAGTGATACTTTTGGAACAATGCAGTCCAAAAAATGGCAGATCTTGGTTGGCCTTTGGTGTCCAGCTTCTGCAGAGTGAAAGGGAATCTATCTAGTTGGTAGTACAGGAACATATGATAGAGAACAGATGAGTATTTGAATACTCTTTCATTATGCATCCTTGTGAACTGTTCATGCATTATTTCTGCTATGAACTGGGCATAATCATATATAACAGTAGGGGGCTGTCCTGGGGTATAAATGGACATGAAGGCCAGGATCAACTCATCAACAAAATCATTAGTAGTACAACCCAGAATAGCTAATATCATAGTTATTATGTGCTTATCCCTATCAGAGAAAAAGGCAGAATTATATGGAGGAGGATCTTTAGGGATATACTGGTCTTGAACAATGAATTTTTATAGCATTTTAGCTAGCCTAGATAGACTCAATTTGGAGTATTGGTCTAGCAAGTCACCAATGGAGAGTGGAGTGAGGTTTTGACCAGGTTGGACTTACAACATTTCATTTATTGAGTTAGCAGTGTTGGTAAACAGGACCTTCTTTTCAGGAGACATTATGGCTCTTTGGCTAGGAATGTAACATGCATGGCATTGGTGAACAATCTCTAGGAAAACATGGACCTCAGGAAATTTTTACCTGGGAAAATTTGACTCCTAGAGGCCAACTTCATCTGCATGGTTGAGGTACCTGTCTCTTCTTAAACAATGGATTTTCAGAAGGAGGTTCTGGGTAGCTGTGCCTTTTATTTGAAAGTCTAGGTCAGCCAGGGGAAGGTGGCTAAGGTCCAAGTGAGTTTAAATGGGTCTAACATCCATGGCAACAGTGGAAGCCATAATTCAATTCTTGAGGATTTGAATTTGGCTTTTACAGGTGTTTTCAGAGGTTTTTTATGGCAACCAGAGGTTCTATGGAGGGTTTAGGTTGCAGAATGTTAAATTTAAAGAAAATTTAATTAATTTTACTTAATTCAAATAGTGTATAGGTTGAACGCTTCGGAACTTGAAAGGGTAAGTGGTAATCTTTGGTGAAATACCTGGAATTGGGCGAATTTGCTTCAAGTTGATTGTTCACGACGACTGCAGAGGATTGTACAGTTGTGGTACGGACTGAGAGGTCAATTGGGTTGTTTGCAGTGTCTTCAGGAGCGAATTTGGAGGTCCGTTGGCAAGTTCAAAATTCGCAAGAATCGTAAAGGTTTTCAAAGTCTACGTAGAAAATGAGTGAAAAAGGGAAAAAAATAGGGCTTCATGGCCTTTTATAGAAAAACAATTAGTTTTGGCGGGTTCATTTATGAATGAATAGTTGGCAGTTTTTTCCGTTAAGCGGGGAAGTGGTTTTACTTGGCCATCACAACGCTTTTGTGGAGGGGGCAGTATTTGGGAGGGGTCACCTGATGTACTCCAGCGCTTAACACATAACAGTCGGGGGGTCGAGCAAAACCACTTTATCGGGCGGGTAAATGTCAGCGATCGGGCTCGGCTGATATGGCTATGGGCCATCGGATGAGGGGGGTGGTGATCAGACGGGAGTCGGGCGAGGGAAGTACACAGATGATAAAGCATAGGCTTTCATGGGGGCCCAAGGCTTTAATCTTTGGTGGTTTGTGATTAGCTTAAGTCTTAATCACTCGATTAATCAATCAAGCGGGTTTAAATTACGGGTTTAATACATTTTTCGGGATATGGGGTAAATAGTATAGTTTATAATAAAACTAAGGGTTGAGATATTTAGTTATGGGAATTAATTTAATATGGGATAATGGAATTTCGGGGATTATATAATTAAATTAAAAATTAATATGAAGTGAATGAGTGGCGGCGCTGTAGTGATAAGTAAATGTAATGTTTTGTGCTTTATTTAGATACAATATTACTTAGGATAAAATTCCTTTAGTTGGTTTTTGTGTGAAATATGTTTTAACATGGGGGGTTTTATTTTTCCTCGTTAAATGAAGTTTAATCTTATGAAAAGGGGTTTTATGAGGGTTATGAATGGGAATAAATTTTTTGTAGGGGATTTTAACACTTGATGTCCTTAAGTCATTAAGCCGAGTATCTGGTCCCTCCAAAAGTCAGAGAAATGCTCTAAGCCTCTTTTACTTAAAGGATTTTAAGTATTAGAACTTTGTTCTCGAGAGGGAAATTAGTAAGTAAAAGGGGTGAAAAAGAATGATGGAGAGTTAAATATTTTTGAACATGTAAACTAGTGATTTTTCCTTGTCAAGTGTTTAAGCACATTAAAACATATAGTCAAGCATAATAAATGTGCTTTCATTAGATCAACTTTGTAGTTGTGCAACCTTTCTTCTACTTACCCATTACTTACCCTACCATTTTTTCTTCATTTTATTTGGGTGCATTTAGGCTAACAAACCCTTATTACTCATTTTTGTTTTGAAAAGTAAACTATCTAATTCTAACCTTATATCATCTAAGGCTCAGATTAAACTGATAAACTCCTTTTATTATCTCTACCTATCTAATGATCTTCCAAGATTAAGCTGTTTGGTCAGATTTTATTCTCTAACTATAAACATTAAAATTGAAAGCATGGATAGCCAAGATTAAATAGTTTGACTATCATGGACTGTATCATGAATAAAAAGCTGCACACAATCATTATTATGTATAAAAAGTAAATAGTAGTGGCATTTTAGACTTGCACACTTTCATGGTCTCTTTTTGTTTTTGGGGTTCATTTATTTTCATTTTTTTTTACCTTTTCTTATTCTTTTTCTCCTTTGATTTTTCTTTTAGGACATACCCTCTTTGAATTTTTTAATTTATTAATATGAACTACATTTACAGAAAGCAAAGGTATGTACAATATTACAAGGATTAATTTAACCAAGTCAAAATTATGAATCCTATCACTATAGGAATCTAACAGGACTACCATCACATTGAGATAAACAATTTTTCCTCCCAAAGTTATAGGAAATTGAGGAAGGATCCCTAATGGTTGGCTGGTTCCTCTATTAAAAGCCAATAGACTCTGGGTAATAGGCACAAGTGGTGGTGAACCAAGTGCTTGCCAAGCAGTGGAGGAAAGGATACTCACAGATGCACCTTCATCTATAATAGTGTTAGATTCAATCATATTATAAACTTGTAATATGATCTAGAAAGGCACATAAGAAGGAAGACAACATCCTACCAGGCAATTCCAATCAAAGGAAGTTACCAAACTACTTGGAGGGGGTAGCGTAAGAATGGGAGAATTACCCCCTTGAGTTACAAGAATGGGAGGATTTTCCTCATGTCGTGATGGAACAGGAGGGTTGCCTCCAAGCTCATTGGAATCTAAAGAAACAAAAAGAAAATGAGTGGTATCATACTCACTCTCTATGGGAAAGGTACGATTAACTGAAGGTGGAATCGGGTCAACTATTTCCTTGACCTATGATGGGTTAGGTATAGAATCATGGGATTCACATTCAGAGAGAGTGGGTTTGCCCAACGATTGATTTGGGTCAGTCACGTAATAAACTAGTGAAGTATTAAGGGAGAGTATCCTGTAACCAGATGGAAGTTGCTACGAAGAAGCAAGACAGTTATCCAACACTTTTTTGGCTTCATCCAGATAGGGACAAAGGTGAATGGGGTGATTCCCTTTGGATAACCTATAGGGAAACTTAACTTTACCCTTCTTTCCATGAACTTTACTACCACTATTTGATGGTGTGTCACCAGCATGATCTCCAGAAGTTGATGGCATAGGATAATGTGAACGAGAAGACCATTCTTCTAATATATGAGGAATACAAAAACAATTTCGAAGAAGATGATCTCCCGTACAAATTTTGCAAGGATTACAAAGTTTGTGTGGCTTATCAGATGGTTTTTCATCAGAAGTTGCATTCGAAGCAATGGTTTCTTGGTTGCCCCCATGCTGAATTTGCTTCTTCTTCTTCTTCTTCCCTTTCTTCTTCTTCTTAGCCACCTAGTTACTGGTGCCAATACTTTCACTAGGTGAAGAGGAATAAGGGGAGGAAGAAACAATCGACAAAAAAGGAAAATGGTCAACTTTAGGATCAACTGGAGGTTGATTTTTTCTAGGTGGAGGAGTGCTCGATTTCAGAGAAATCACAACATTTTGAGCCAAGAAGGTTGAAAAGAAGCATACTGGCAAGCCAATGGTAAATCCTGGAAGGGATAATGTAGCCATATATTGAGCATCAATATTTCTGAAAGCAGGAAAAGGACTAGGATTCCCATCAAAAGGAATTCCTTGATCGGTGGGCTCCAGAGTTGTTGCCATATGTCTCAACCTAAGATCAATTAAGGAGTGATGTGGAGGGTGTTATCCGTAGTCAATTAATTTATTTTAATCAAAATAACATAATGAAAAAAAAGAGGGGTAATCTAGGAAAAAGGATTACCAAGCAGCTATGAACTGCAATATACCACCTCAATAAACCAAGGACTTAACATACGTGTAGGAAATCTCCCTGAATGCTGTGTTCGGTGTATCACTGTGTACAAGGTGATTGAATCAGTTACCTAAGTATGGATAACAACTTAATGTAGTCCTCCCATATATAATCGGAAGTACGTGGAGGCCCAATCGTTGTCTAATGCAAAACTGCACAATGAGAACATTCCTTTATACATTTAGTACTATAACACCGGCCTATATACCCAAAGGTACGTGGACGAGCTACGATATAATTACATACGTGGAATGATGTATCACACTTGGAATGTATCACAGACAATTAATGATAGCTTCTATGTTTTACGACATCGAAACACGTCTCTAGCCTAGACCTATAAATGTTATGCGTTAAGTTACAATGCTCCATTAGGTTAATTGAGATAACTTTAAAGTTGATCTTCTTAAGAATTTTCCTTTCAAGGTTCACTATGTGATGTTTTTGAAACTCCTAGAATGCAACTAAGATGATAAACATTCTTTCATTCAATTTACAATGAAAAATGTAGCAAGGGATAAAGCAATCAGATCTTATACAAAGAACAAAGGGCACACCTAATTCAATTTCCCTAGCTATTCTTATCATGCATCCACAAACTACAATATGCACAATGAAATTTTTTCTTTTCATTCCCTTTAGTGTTTAGATGAACAAAAAGGAACTAGATGCAAAAACAATCAATCAATACTTTTCCATAACGAACGAAGTTTTTATGACAGTTTCTTTTTCAAAGAAATGAAGACTTTACGACACTTCATTTCTACAAAAGACTAATTGGTATAAACTTACTTTGAAAATCAATTGATAATGATAAGGAAATCCCTTAAAAAAACACTAAACAATCAAGGTCAAAGTAGGGCTAGAAGAGGAAATTCAAATTGATTTCAAAACCATAGAGAACATTGATCTTTCAGCAAACAAAAACAGAAGCAACTTTGGAAAAATCAAACCAAAGGTGGGTTTTTTAGCCTAAGAGGGATCAGCGTAGGCTAGAGTGGGAGAGACTACATTGCAGAGCACTGTCTCTAAGCCAAGGGTGCATTGCAGTGCACTGTCCCCTGACCAAGACTGCACTAGTGCCAGACAATCAAATCAAGAGACATCTAAGCATAATTTTTTAACTAAAAACACTTCAAAATGACTGAAATAAGATCAATAAAGTTCAGAAAAGTCTACTATGGTGTAATATGATGAGGGTAAACCACAAGGAATGACAATCTTCCCTAGTATGGTCACCAATTTGTTATATGGAATTTTCATCTATGGATAAACACATTTTCCCTAGGTGGGTGACTACACCTAGAACAACAAAATGAAAGTAATTTAACCTTTTCTTATAGAATATAAATGAGATGGAGGAACTTACTTGTAGTCTTTTTCTTCCTTAATCTCTTTTGAAAATCCTGTCACTCCCACTTGAGCTAAGTCCACTCAAAAGGTACTTGTATCAAGAGAAATAGAAACAAGAAACGATCAAAGCATACATGATATATCTACTATAAAATGGAATCGAAGACATTGAAACACATAATCATCACATATATGAATAATCTCTTTATTAATGTAGAAGGAAGAGTATCACCTAATATAGTTCGATCCTGTGCCACTCCTCCAGCTTCAGTCCAACCCTTGCCACATCAAAAGCACACTACTCCAGCAGCATAACATTTCTTAACATAAACTCAATTCTCAAACCAACAAAATTTCCTTACAAACTTAGATTCTAGCCCCCTGATCACTATGATGATTGCTCAATTTATAGGAATGGAGGTGGTTTTGTCATAAATGAGGGTATTGAATGACCTTCCAAACTTAGAGTTAGTTTCCATGGAGAAAGGGATCAGAGGATAGGAGGTTAATGGATCCTTAGCCTATCCAATTTCGAGCTCATAGGAGGAGATAAGAGATGGGATCCTTCTAGAATAATCTAGAATGAAGGAATATTCCCAAAACCCTATGCAAATTTTTCTCAATCTCACCCAACGCAGGTCAAAGAGGGCCTAAGTGCACTGTAGTGCAGGCCCCAATGGGCCTGCCTACTTTGCAACACATTTTCTCAAGGCTTGGGAATGGTATTGAGGTACAAACGACCAGGGAGAAGGTGTGGACCATGAAGGATGGGCATGAGAACACTAAGGGGGAATGAATGCATTCTGGTTAGGGTTGTAATATGAATAGGAAACCCCTTGCATGCCTTGCTGGTTTGGTCGAGGTCCTTGAGGCCTCCTTTGGTTGATATAGTAGAGCTATTCAGTCACACCTTTAGTTCATTGATACACAACTTTCAATCCAGGCAGAGAAGGGCACTTGTTTATGGAGTGGTTCTCCTCATAAAGTGAGCATATCTCTATAGGATTCACTGAACATTCGTTTCTAGGGTGCCTTCTGGTGCATCTAGGGCAAAACACAGCTAAGGCTCTTTCTGCTTCCTCCTGCTTCCTCTTGATCTGTATGGTGTCCATTTTCAGATCAAGGGTATGCAGCATTTCACTCTTAAATTCTTCCAACATGTTCCCAATTTCACTTTTGATGGATGTTGTTGAGTCTCAAAATTGTCTTCCATATTCATCCATATTTCCATCATTTCATAACCATTTAGCCCTCATTTCATAACTATCTAGCCTAAAACCCTACATCAAGTAACCATATTCATAAATATATGTTTAGGATCCTTGCTTTCCAAAGTTATTTATTTTATGTATATAAAGTGAATTTATGATTAAAAAATAGGAAATTAACATGGTTTCATATATCTATATACATGCTATGAGTTTTGTGACATGTGTAGGCTTATTTGGAGGTTCTAGAAGGGTCTTACTTAGCCTCCCAAGATCAAATTCGAATTTCAACTCAAGAGGTGGACCATATTCGAAGGAGAAAGATCATGGAGACCTTGATGTGTCATAGGATTTGTATCTAGTATTTAGGGATGAGCTGAGAAAAGAATGGATCTAGTAGATATTTAAGGGATCTACATTTATTGAGTAGATATCCCTAATTCATGTATAAATAAAAGGAGCATCCTTCAAAGGAAGCCAACAATTGTCAGTGTTTCACTAGCATCATATTTATGATTGTTCATTGAACATGAATAATATTATTTTCTTGGATTTATGAGTTATGAATGTTGCTTGATTCTTAAGGAGTGATACTTATTCATGTGTGTTCATTGAGGAATGGAAGGATCCCCATCACCCACAATTCACATACATCTATAACATAGTTTTATTTATGTTATTTCCTTTCATGCAGGTGTGATTTACCTTCTGCAAGTGTGTTTTGTTATGTGAATATTTAATTGTTTCTTGAATTCTAGTTTATGATTTGATGCAATGGTAATGTTGTTGGAATAGAACTGTGAGGAAGGACAACAAAGACCTCTTAAGTTAGGAGCCTCTTCTCATGCTACCTACACATCACAAACTATTACTCTTTAGTTTCTCTTCTTGAGGACAGTACTGTGAGGAAGGACAACCAGGGCCTCCTAAGTTAGGATCCTCTTCTCTTGCTTGCTGCATCTTAAATCAAAATCTTTTTAGTTTCTTTAAACTTAGAAGTTATTTGTAATATTCATTTCCTTTATTTATTTCCATCCTAAACAAACTTTCTACAACAGTTTCATCTCAGGTTCCATATATTTTGGTTTTCTTCTAAGTTTACGAAACTCTCGGGTTGACATATTAAAATAACAAGGGATTTAACACATCATTAAATCACTTTACACTTTTGGCGCCATTTCCGGGGAAGAAAACTTAGATGTAAGCTAGTTAAGAGGATTGTTTAAGAAGTATTTTTCATTTAGGGTCATTTTCATTTAGGTTAAATGCATTTAGGCATTTTCATTTAATTTTATTTTGTATTTGCATATAGAAAATGTAGAAATAAAACAAAACATCCACAAATCAAAAACCCCCATTCACTATAAAATAAAAAACAAAAACACAATAAAAATCCAATTGCAACACCCTTTAAGTTTTTCAGATTTTAATTTTTGGGTACTGTAAGAACCCCTTTCCAATTAATCCCCATATGTATATCTGTAAGAATGATGAGTATAAGTTTGGAACAACTCACTCAGATCCTAGCAAGAGTCAGGATCTCCTCTTCTTGCGAAGAAGAGATATTGACAGCAGTGGTGGGCTCCAGTATTGTAGCAATAATGCTACAACTCCTGGGGCTTCCTATCTCTAATTTTATCAACTCGGTAGTTCGTACAAACTTGGAAGCGATGGTGCTGTATGCACAAGTACTAGCTCTTGTCGCAGCTGTCACTTGGTCAGCTGGCACAAGTCTGCTAGGGCTCAAGTCAACTTCTATATGCTCTCAGAAGAAGCTTTCTAAATGATGGACGAAGGCTATCTCAAAGGAAATTAATCTACTTTGCAAAAATGAACTGAAAGCCAACCAAAACATGGAAACCCTAGTAAACCCTAATCTGACTAGCTTAATCTCTATGATGCAATAGTGAGAGTGCAAATGTCTAAAAATGATGCCATTACTTCTAGTGATGTGAAATGCATGAACTCAAACTACTTCCATTGAAAAGAACTTTTTTTGTATTTTTGCTTAAGTGGATGGAGTGATTATGATTTTGTTTCTTATTAGGGTTTGGCTGTGCAGAGGTGGTGCGAAGGGAGAGAAAGCTTGGGAAAGGTCAGGAGGGCTAGGAGAGGTCCCAGGGGATCCCTAGCATCGGTCCACATAAGTCCACAATGTTTAGGTGCTCGGCAACCGAGTTTGCAGGCTTCTACAGGATGTCTGCATGGGATCCTACAGGAAACTCAGGAATTCTACAGGAAGTCTGCTAACTTCTACAGGATGTTCTATCGTGGGAGTTTTGGGTGATGGAGGAGTGGAGGAGTTGTATGGGTGGATAAGTAAGATGGAGAGGGAGCCTATGATGGTTCAGGGACAGAGATATGAGATGAGGAAAGAGTGGGTGCAGCTGGTTGGAGAATGGAAGGGTGAAGGCAATGAAAAATCCAAAAAGATGGAGCTACGTGAATAGTGGAAGTGTTGGAAGGCAAACGATCTGAACAGAGGTTGGGTAGGTGGCTTTAGACGCGGTTGAGAAGAAGAAGAAGATAACAGAGTGATGCATGCAGTGTAAAGGAAACAAATCTGCACAAAACCAAGAATTCATCAACTTATCCTAGCTGTGTTATTAAACCAATGAACAGCAATGTAAAGTGTGGAGAAAAATCGTGCATGGTGTTGGAACGAAGCAGTAGTGCTCAAGAGCAGAATGCATGGACGGATCTACAATTGAAATGACTGTGTGGCAGCTTGCATGAAAGCATAAGACTGCGTTTTTTGGTGGTTGGTACAGCCCACACCCCCAATCTCTAAACGGAGATGGCAGCGAGTGCACTATCAACCTTTTTTAGAGCTCTAATGGATTACAATCCTCCTACTCTAATCTAAGCAACTAAAAGCCCTTGAACTGTAAACTAATCCTACTCAATCACATAAAAGAAATCAAATCAGCAGACTGTAAATTCTAAATGCATGTCAAAACAGAGGAATAAAGTGCTGAAAGGAACGTTAAATAACAATACAAGGAAGAGGAGGTCTATTGCTCTCAGGTTGGGCCCTAACCTGAGAGCTATAGCTCCCTTAAAAACTCAGAATTGAATCCAAAGCTACCTGCCTTTATTAAATAATCATGAGTCTAACATCATGCCAAAGCTGGATTACAAAGAGAAAAAACCCAAATTGACTAACTAGCTAACCAAATTGACTAACTGAAATGAGGTCTTAAGCCCTCTTATTTATACAATTTGAGGACCCAACAGTCCTCCTAGAATTTAGGGACTAGGCTGCCCAAAACTTGGAGTTAACAGCAGTCCTACTTGACTTGCTTGGCTACCCTTGTGTTGATTGATTCGGTGGCCCTTGAACTCCGAGCTGATGGTGGAGAATTCGAGGTAAGTGCCCATAAATGAAGGGGACACCTTCCTACAAATCCTCTAGCTTGTTCTCCCACGAATTTGGCTGCCAGGTGCTCATTAAGACCTTCAATTTTGTCTCCAAGTTGACCAAAATGACTACACAAAGCACCCATTAGACTTGTTGGCATAATGACTAACCAAATTCACTCTATTAACATAAATATAATCTAAAACATGCAATAAACTAATGAGAATGGTGGATTAAGTCAAATTAGGAGGTTGAATGAGCCTGAATAATTGTCCATTTTTGGGGCTCATCATCACCCCCCTACTGAAAGTGTTGCTCATCCTTTGAGCAACCAATCTCTCTCCTCATCTTTGATGGCCCTGGTGGCTTCTTTGGCTAACATCTCAGCCGATTCCTCCTTTGGCTTCCCTCTTTTCAAACTTCCTGTAGAAACAGTTCGCTGGCTTCCTGTAGAAACAGTCTGCTAACTGTTCTCTGTCTTCCTGTAGAAACAGTCTGCTAACTTCCTGTAGAAACAGTCTGCTAACAGTTCTCTGTCTTCCTGTAGAAACAGTCGGCACTGTCTTAGCCTACTTGGCTGAGGGTGCTCTTCCTTTCAGTTGTGCTGTTGGTTACCTTGGGTGTGTCCCTACTTGTTTGGCCTTCTTCAGTTCTCTCTGCTCGTGCTTGCAACCGCTTCTCCCTTGGCATTTGTGTTATTTTACCACCCACTGTTTTGGCCTCAGCATCCTGTTTTTTTTCTCCTGCTTTTCCTCTTTCTTTTCTGGTGACCTTTCCGGTGATGGTCTGCCTTGCGTTTCCTTGCCCTTAGCTAGTTTCTCTGCCTCAATTTGCTCCTTTTCCTCACTGCAAAAGGAAACAGTGGGTGCTCATTTTTACTTGGATGCAATGAAAATGCAAATGGAGGCCTTTAGGTCTGCTTCAATGCCTGCGGCCATGAAGGATCCATGCCAGAAACAATTCAAAGGAAGGTAAATATATGTATATGATTTTCCCAAAAGATTCAATGCAGAGCTTGTAGAGCAATGCCACAGCCTGATTCCATGGCTCAGTCTTTGTGATTATCTTAGCAATGAAGGAATGAGGAAGCCCATAGAAAATTTTTATAAGCACTGGTTTCAGACTCATCAATATGCTGATAGGCCTGATGGATATGCTGAGAAACAAATTGGTGGTGGTGCAGAGGCTGGTACTTGTGGCCTTGGACTATGATAGGAGTTCAGGCTTGGATAGTCTATTCCATAAGTTGTCTGCATTTGTGGAGATACTACAGGTTATGATGATAAATTGTCCTTCTGACCATCAACTGCAAGTTTCACAGTAACAATCCTTCCATCAATGGTTTTGTTTGGTTCCTTACGGGCTCACTTAGTAGCCTCCACAGTCTTGAAAGTCACAAATGCAAATCCCTGTTTGGTGAAAAATACTAACAACATTAACCAAGACAAATATAGCCAAACAATCTAGGCCTCGGAAAAGCATTCATAAATCTCTAAGAATAGAGGTATTTTAAACTGCCCATCATAAAGAAATCTGATGTATCTTAGATTTGTTGGTATTCTTATCGTATGCAACTGAACCTTCTTCCATCTCTCCATATTTGGAAAAAAACTTCTAAAATATTATCATTGGCCATGTCATATGAAATACGACCAATGTAAAGTTTCCTTTGAGCTTGATTTGCATTTTGACCAGGACCTGTTCTCACCACTGACTAATTTCTTACAGTAATCCCTCTCTTTCTTCAAGCGTCGAACTGGATGAAGAAAAAAACTTGGGCTTCTTTGCTTTTGAAAAGACTTTGCTGCACTTTCCTGTAGAAGACCCCACCCGTTTCCTGTAGAATGTGATTCTGCCTTTGAGTGAGCCCGATGCACGAGTGAAATTCGAGAACAAGTAGGAAACTGGTGGAGGATGACTTAGTTAATCATGTTGTGCAAACCTCAGTTGACGATGTGGCAAGTGCAGATGAACAACAGTTCGTGAGTTTCAGCCGAGCCTTCTTTAGTTGCTGCGTGATTTGTGGTGAGCTAGAAAAAAAAACGTGTGTTGTCTTCATTCGAACTACAGTGATGTTATAAACTGTATGTTCTCCTCTATCTGTTAATTATTTGACGTCCTGTGCACTGGAGTTCAACTGATCTACCACTAACTGTGTTTTTCAACTTCCACGTGAATGACTTACCCATGCATGCTGCGTGATTTTTGCCTGGATGAGTGCAATCGAATATGGCTACCTTCCTAACTGAATCTCACCATCTCATTCATTCATGCAATGCTTTAGATTAGATCTATGCAAACAGATGAACAAGGTTTAGTCACGTACCTGAAGTCAAACGACTCCATGTGAAGCTTTTTGCTGCTGCATGCTCTGATTTTGCTGCTGCATGCTTGGATCCTTTGATTGCATGAGGCTTGGCTGATGATTTTGATTGCTTTTCCTTGTGCAGGTGTCCTCTGGCCGGATCTGAGCTGCATGCAATTGTTTTCACGTTCAGATCTGCACCTTCAAGCTGCTGCTGCTGCATGGTCACAAAATCAGAACTTGTTTTCGCCATTGCTCTCAAACGGTAAAGCGGATTGATCTGAAACTTGGTGAGCATATTCCTATCATCATTATGCATCTCCCATAGAAAAATCGTGATCAATGGATGCACGGATTTCGAGAAAAATGGAAAATGGATGAAGATTTTAGAGCTCGATTTCTCGGAAATCATGCATCGGAATCGGCTGAAACTTCTTGGGTAGGCTACTATCACCCATGTGCATCTCCCCATGAAACAGGTTTTAAAATGGATGCACGGATATGGAGAAAACGCAAAAATGGCTGATGGTGATGGAGGCTGATTCCTTGGAAACCGTGCACCGGAATGGCATGAAACTGCTCAGGCATGTTGTCATCACCCTTGTACAATTCCCCATAAAACGGTTTGTCAAATGGATGCATGGTTTTCAAGTTATGGCAAAAACAAATTTTGTTCCATGTGTTTTTGCTTCAAGGCACTTTGCATGTGTTTGCATGGAAGGGAAAACTGAGCTTGGGTTGTGATGCAGGTATGGAGATGATGGAGGAGGAGTTGGAAGATTGCATGAGGACTTCTGAACCCTTGAGGAAGCTACCATGTTCGCCAAACCACTTTTTGAAATCCATGTCTAGTTTCCCACAATTTCTACAGGAAGTTCTTGTAGAAGCACAATGAGAAGCACAAGGAGGTGGAAAAAATGATGGAGAAAGCCAAGGGATGGACACACAAGTGCTTGTAGGCCTAATCAACAGATTTCCACCATCAGATTCACTTTTGAAATTGGATTTGGCTCATCCAAAGGTTCTACAGGATGTTTCCTGTAGAAATACAGAGCTTCCTGTAGAAGGCACAAGAAAAATTACTTTGACCTTGATTTGAGTGCTCCCCCTGTCATGAAACGTCCTTCTTGCAACCTGCAATGTCATCGCTGCAACATGAAATTATTCAATGGAGATTAGCTTTATTTTTTCTTTTTCTTTTTTCTTTTTTTTTTGAAAAACAACTAGGGCGCCTCAGGGAGGTTTTCACCCTAATTGCCTGCCCTGGGCGCCTCCAAGGGAGGTTTTCACCCAGAGATCTTATTCTCTTTTCTCTTTTTTCCCAACCCATTGACCGCCTCATGGAGGTTTTCAATCAATGAGCCAATCTAAGGCGCCTCCAAGGAGGTTTTCACCTTAGATTCTTATTTTTCTCTTATTTTCATTTTTTTCCTTTTTTCCATTTTCTTTTTTTTCTTTTTTCTACCCTACCCTACTTGAAAAAAAAAATCATTTTCAAGTATAAGAATACTTCCAATGGAGCCATGTGCACATCGAGATTAGAGACAAAACAATGTGAAGGCTCGAAATGCATGCTTTGACAGGTACCCAGATCTCAGAGACCAAATGATCTGGCTTTGAAGGGATCAAACGAAGTTGAGGAAGAAAGTACTGCTGCAACTTAGTGACCTTCTGAAACCATATCTCAATATAGCTTTGATATCCTTGGTCCTTTTGCTGATCTGGATCATTCTTCATGTCACCTTCTATCATGAACTTCTCATCTTCCTCTTTTTGCTGATCTTTCTCTTGAGTACATGGAGGATTTGATGGTAACCATGAAGGAACTCTCTCGATCTCTGATTCTGATCTCTTCTCTTCATCAAGTGTAGCCCATGGTTCTTTGATCTCCTCTTTGGAATCTTCTTTTTCCTTTGGTCCTTCAATGTTGTCAATATAATCTCTGTTTTGCAACACTCTTCCTGAGCTTTGGTGAACATCATTGAGCTCAAGAGGAGTCATTTGCACATGTTGTGCCTCAGCTTTGCAATTGGGTTGAGCTACTCCATTGTATGGCTTTGGAAATGGTACGGGTAGTTGAGTGGAGGTGTGTAATTGAGATGGATGTGGATGGGGTTGTGGTTGGGTAGGCATTTGGGGTTGCCTTGGTGGAGGAGGAGGCGATGGTTGTGGATGAGCAGGAGGTGGAGGAAACGAAGCAGGAGGAGTGTTGTATTGGGGCCTCCACCCCTGATGAGGTGCATTCCACTGAGGCTGTGGCTGAGAATAAGAGTGAAACGGATGAGAAGCTGGTTGGGCATAATATGGATCTGTGAAGGAACATGGAGGATATGACCAAGGAGGAGGTGTAGACCAGGAAGGATGAGCAGGGGGACCCCAAGAAGGCATGAAAGTGGCTTGATAGGGGTCATAATAGGTCTCGGGTGTCCCTTGCAGTTCGTGCTGGTAAGATCTAGGTCCATGCGGCCAACTTTGGTTCGTGTAATAGAGTGATTCAGTGGCTCCTTTGGCTCTCTAATATGCAGCTTTGAATCTAGGTAAGGAAGGGCACTGATCTGTAGGATGGTATTCTTCACAGACAAAACACACTTCTATGGAGTACAATGGACATTCGTTCCTAGGATGCTTTCTAGTGCACCTAGGACAAAAAATGACCAAATCCCTCTTGGCTTCCTCTTGCTTCTGCTGGATCCGCAAGGTATCCAGTTGCATGGCAAGAAGCTGCCTCATATCACTCTTGAAATCTTTGATCTGATTTTCAAATTCATCTTTGGACAAGATGTTGCTCCCAACATTTCTACTTGTAGCCATTTGCTCCAGAGGAATGTTTTTTTCTTCTTCTCCCCTAGAGGTTCTTTAAATATGCCTTGATGTCCACCCAGGGGTTCTTTAATCACAGCCATCGAAGAAGAGAGAACGTTGGCTGTGTGAAGCAGTGGGGGTGTTGTGCAATCATTTTTCTAACTTATCTCTACTCCTACAAGACATGAAATGAAATCTTTTTGGTTGATTTTTTCTTTTTTCTACTTCTACATGCAAAACTGAAATAGATTGAACTACAACTAACTATCTTGCTAAAATGAAAATGCGGAATTGAAATGAAAGCAGGAAATGACTAATCTATTTTGCTCAAATGAAATTGCAGGAATGAAATGCTAGTCTACTCTTGCGGAATTGAAATGCTAATCTACGCTTGAATAAATGAAATTGCGGAATTGAAATGCTAATCTATGAAAGCGGGAAATGCTAATCTACTTTTGCATAAACGAAATTGCATAATGGAAATGAAATAAACTACTTAGAAGAAGTTTGTAGTGGAAAATAGAAGAAAAGCGACAATCACCAATACTCTGACGCTTCCCCGGCAACGACGCCAAAAAGATGGTGGGCTCCAGTATTGTAGCAATAATGCTACAACTCCTGGGGCTTCCTATCTCTAATTTTATCAACCCAGTAGTTCGTACAAACTTGGAAGCGACGGTGCTGTATGCACAAGTACTAGCTCTTATCGCAGCTGTCACTTGGTCAACTGGCACAAGTCCGCTAGGGCTCAAGCCAACTTCTATATGCTCTCAGAAGAAGCTTTCTAAATGATGGACGAAGGCTATCTCAAAGGAAATTAATCTACTTTGCAAAAATGAACTGAAAGCCAACCAAAACATGGAAACCCTAATCTGATTAGCTTAATCTCTATGATGCAATAGTGAGAGTGCAAATGTCTAAAAATGATGCCATTACTTCTAGTGATGTGAAATGCATGAACTCAAACTACTTCCATTGAAAAGAACATTGTTTTTGTATTTTTGCTTAAGTGGATGGAGTGATTATGATTTTGTTTCTTATTAGGGTTTGGCTGTGCAGAGGTGGTGCGAAGGGAGAGAAAGCTTGGGAAAGGTCAGGAGGGCTAGGAGAGGTCCCAGGGGATCCCTAACATCAGTCCACAGAAGTCCACAACGTTCAGGTGCTCGGACACCGAGTTTGCAGGCTTCTACAGGATGTCTGCAGGGGATCCTACAGGAAACTCAGGAATTCTACAGGAAGTCTGCTAACTTCTACAGGATGTTCTATCGTGGGAGTTTTGGGTGATGGAGGAGTGGAGGAGTTGTATGGGTGGATAATTAGGATGGAGAGGGAGCCTATGATGGTTCAGGGACAGAGATATGAGATGAGGAAAGAGTGGGTGCAGCTGGTTGGAGAATGGAAGGGTGAAGGCAATGAAAAATCCAAAAAGATGGAGCTACGTGAACAGTGGAAGTGTTGGAAGGCAAACGATCTAAACAGAGGTTGGGTAGGTGGCTTTAGACACGTTTGAGAAGAAGAAGAAGATAACAGAGTGATGCACGCAGTGTAAAGAAAACAAATCTGCACAAAACCAAGAATTCATCAACTTATCCTAGCTGTGTTATTAAACCAATGAACAACAATGTAAAGTGTGGAGAAAAATCGTGCATGGTGTTGGAACGAAGCAGTAGTGCTCAAGAGCAGAATGCATGGACGGATCTACAATTGAAATGACTGTGTGGCAGCTTGCATGAAAGCATAAGACTGCGTTTTTTGGTGGTTGGTACAGCCCACACCCCCAATCTCTAAACAGAGATGGCAGCGAGTGCACTATCAACCTTTTTTGGAGCTCTAATGGATTACAATCCTCCTACTCTAATCTAAGCAACTAAAAGCACTTGAACTGTAAACTAATCCTACTCAATCACATAAAAGAAATCAAATCAGCAGACTGTAAATTCTAAATGCATGTCAAAACAGAGGAATAAAGTGCTGAAAGGAACGTTAAATAACAATACAAGTAAGAGGAGGTCTATTGCTCTCAGGTTGGGCCCTAACCTGAGAGCTATAGCTCCCTTAAAAAATCAGAATTGAATCCAAAGTTGCCTGCCTTTATTAAATAATCATGAGTCTAACATCATGCCAAAACTGGCTTACAAAGAGCAAAAACCCAAATTGACTAACTAGCTAACCAAATTGACTAACTAAAGTGAGGTCTTAAGCCCTCTTATTTATACAATTTGAGGACCCAATAGTCCTCCTAGAATTTAGGGACTCGGCTGCCCAAAACTTGGAGTTAACAGCAGTCCTACTTGACTTGCTTGGCTGCCCTTGTGTTGATTGATTCAGTGGCCCTTGAACTCCGAGCTGATGGTGGAGAATTCGAGGTAAGGGCCCATAAATGAAGGGGACACCTTCCTACAAATCCTCTAGCTTGTTCTCCCACGAATTTGGCTGCCAAGTGCTCATTAAGACCTTCAATTTTGTCTCCAAGTTGACCAAAAAGGCTACACAAAGCACCCATAAGACTTGTTGGCATAATGACTAACCAAATTCACTCTATTAACATAAATATAATCAAAAACATGCAATAAACTAATGAGAATGGTGGATTAAGTCAAATTAGGAGGTTGAATGAGCCCGAATAATTGTCCATTTTTGGGGCTCATCAAGCAGCTAAAAATTTAACTACTCCTCCAGAAGAAAACAAGGAATCAACATTCAAAGAATCCTATACATCTGATGAGGAAAAATTATTTGAACAGAAGATTGTGGAGGACAAAGAGAAGTTCTAGCATGATCTAAATTAGAGCGGAAATCATGCCTATGAAAGCCTTATTGAAAGATGGTTTTGATGGTTTCAAGCAAATACCAGGTTAGATCTATTTCGTTTTTTGTTTTTATTTCACTAAATCATAGTCACAAAAATTAAATTCAATCATTCTTGTATGTTTTCATTTTAAATTTGCAAATTTGGAAATTAATATATTTTTATTACTATTGCGTCAATGGTTACATTGGAAATTTAATTACACGTAATGGTTTGTAACTTCCAATTAGCATAAAGTAGGTAGGATGTTATTTTCAGTTTCAAATAAGTATGATCTCCTCCTACGTTTTCACACAATCTTGAGGATCAAAAAGTAAGATGTCTATAAATGTTTTTAGGAATGAATAAATCAAGGGTTTGCAATATACTTGTCTCCATTTTCTAAAAAAAAAAAAAATTCACCCTAAATCAATAAATTTTCTAGATTGTTTTAGAGTTAGAATAAAATCTCATTTCTTTTTAAAGATTTTAATTTTTAATACAACACAAAAAATTTAGGAATAAAATTCAATTTCTTAATTAAAATATTTTTAAATTTAATGTAACATAAAAAAAAAAGTCAAGGAGACCCTAGGAGTAGTTAAGAGTAATAAAACCACTCGTTAAAGGGTTGCCAGATTGATGAAGAAGATTTATTACCAAATCATACTCACAAGTCTAACTTACTATATATGCTATTAATCCATTCATTCTAACCCACCTTTGAGACATCAATCAAATTGGTCTGTCAAGGGTATATTTCTTATTTAAACCAGATTATCTCATGAATACCTAGGAAAAACGCTTTGCAGAGTTCAATATATACAACGATTTTGTTGTGAATTACAACCAGAACTTGCAGATCTAACATCAACTTTGTGGAGTTCAACGTATACAATGATTTTGTTGTCAATTATAGCCAGAAATTGTAGAACTAACATCAGTTGTTCGTTGGCTCTGCAAGGTTTATTGTGTTGTGTGTTGCCAACTCTAGCCAGCCAAGCAATGGATGCATCTTTGACCAATGGTGTGAGGCAAGAGAAGTTGACTTTGCTATTGATAGAGGTGCAAATATACCTCTGTTTGATGACAACAAATTCCGTAAATAATTATCTTAGCTAAAAAAAAATGAAATCTGGTTGTTACAATTCTCAAAATCCATCTGTCTATGTATTAAATTCCACGATACAAAATTTCTATTTGAAGAGGATTATAGTGCCGAAGCCTTTACAATTGTCATACTTGGAGAAGAAGAACCTGCTTGCTGAGAGGCTTAGCTTGGCATTACAATTGTCAAAGGAAGAGAAGTGCAATTGCAAGCAACAAGATTTGGGAACAAATCCATGAGAAAAATCGGGTTTCTGTTCGCAGAATAAGGAAGAGATCATGCCAAAGATTCTCTAGCATGATCGAAGAATCCTGATTTCACTGTATTGGGCTATGTTGTATAACGTAAATCGAAGGTATTTTGAAACTCCTATGTGGCGAATAAAAGAATCATCCAACATTACTTCGTACTCGCGGGAGGCATTGTGTTTTGTTTGAAATTGGAGTTCTTTCTTTTCTGCAACAATATCTCAGGGAAAGCAGATCCTATGATACCTCTTCATGAAAACAGAGCACTATTCTCAATGCATTATTTCTAAAGAAGGTGGTTGTGGGGACGTAGTCTCTACAAAAGGGATCTTGTTGCAAATAAGCCTGTTGGGAACTTTCAGGATTTTGATATGCCCCTGTTGTACATCCATGAGGAGAAATTCACAATCGGTGAAGTAGAGATGATGTTAAACCCACCATTATATTCAAATCAAATGCCAGAGCCCTTCTAGAACTAGGTGTATATGCTCATTCACAAAGCCATGGAATTCGAAGTCAACACCATACCCAAAGCTTCACGAGGCTATACCTGAGTTCTTTGCTATCCTTCGTTCAACTACGATGTATCATCAAATTCCTAAAAGAGCGATGACTGAGTCTAGCAGAATAAAAAACGAAGAAACTATTCGATGGAGAGAAACTATGGGTGGTATGGTTACTTGAAACCACAATGAAAAAAATATTTGCAGTTGCACGTTGAATTTAAATCTTAGTAGGTTGTGTTAGATTTTGATAAGATAATTTACGATGGTGCCCATAGTAGTCAGATATGAGGTTCCAAACAACATTCTTCTATCTTATTTTCAGCATCCCAGGGGGCTTTTACTCCAATTTAAATCCAATAATTTCTCACTGTGAAGGACAAGACCATTTGCAAGACCCCAAATTCTAGTTCGATGCATTTAGGTATCAAACATCAAGATTGCTGCATACTGCTGCATTGCGTCTAAGGAAGCACTCAAAGTCACTTGGCAGTTTTGAGGCATGGAATAGATGCTTGAATCATTTACTAATACTTGTTGAATCACATATAGAGTCTATGATCCTTGCAAGATTTATAAAGGTTGTCAATAGCTGTAAATATAGGAATGCTCATGCAAACTTAAAGCTTCTCTGTGATCTTTATGCACTTGATCGAATTTGGAAAGACATTGGAAGCTATAGAAATGTAGACTATGTTGCACCCAACAAGGCTAAGGAAATTCTTCGGCTCAACGAATACCTGTGTTTTGAAGTGAGGAGTGTGGCAAGAGAACTTGTGGATGCATTTGGTATTCCTGATTTTGCATTACGTGCACCAATAGGTATGCAGTCTGGACAGTATGCTGAGTATACACAATTTGTCGGCTTCTAATGTGTCCATTGAGAGCTGAATCAGAGGCCTAACTATACGGATATTTTAAACTCACTATTTGACAATTGGTAATTTTAGATGAGAAAAGTAGAGAAAAATATGCATTATAGATTTCTGAATATAAGTTGGAGAGGCCAAAAGAAGCTTGGGACCCATCAATTGAATTAGATAGGAATTTCATAAAAAATTCCTTGCTCTCTATAGAAGCTATTGCAAGTAGACATAGCAGGATGTAAGGATAGATATATCGTACACCTTGTGTCTGGCTTGTATGATAAAGATGAATATTGGATATACAAAGCATCCCACTATAGAAGAAGGCATTGTGAAAGGATATTGGTGGAATATATCCAAGATTCTAGTTTGTTGAAATTTGATCTTGACCAAGTTAGGCCTCGACTTCCTCATCCCATTGCATTATAGAACCAAGTATTTTTGTGAGGGACAAACATTTTTTTATGTGTTTTCAATCAGCAAGCCTCCACCTATGTCTAGAAATTCTAGTTCTCTCAATCTGAAAGACCTGCGGATATAAATGAATGTTTCAGCAAGGGCCACAACGATGTAAATGTATCAGATATAAAGGATGAAAATTTTGATCCATCGTATTTAAACCCTCTTGATGTGCACCGAGGAAACAATGGTGAAAATCAATGCCATGGCAACTGGAGGTGTAATAAAACAATAATACAAGGAGAAAATTGCTCACAAAGTAGAGCACCACCTTCCAAAAGAATTTAGGTCTGTTTTTATTCATTCACTATTCGATTCTATTGGATCTCATTCTCACTAAGTATGGAAATGGTAAAATATACACGGTTATTTTCACATTATTCCACAATGAAGTCATGCAATGTTGCATGAGGACATGCAACAAGTTCAGCTGGGGGAGTATAGAATTCCATGACTATTTTGTTTTGACACCCTTTTTCATCCATTTTCCTCTTTTCATCATCACTACCAACTCAATAAAGCAGTAAAACCATATATTTTAATAAGGTAAAAACATTTATATGTCTTATTTTTCAATATGCCTTATTATTATTAGCTACAGAATTAACATGATTCTGCAACTATTTTACAAATCTGCAACTATCTCCACGGTTTATGGATGCTAGTGTGGCAACGAAGCAATAAAGCACATGGGCAGTTGAGGATTGATCTCCTCCTATTCGCTAGGCCTAGACACCCTTTCTTGCCAACTCAACCAACATTTTCCTCATTTGATAGATTGTTTTCATTTCATGTTTACTAATGGGTTATGTAAACAATAATAAAAAAAAAAAAATCAAAACATTTAAAAATCAAAACAATGAAATAAAAACAAATAAATAGAACTTAAAAAAATAATAATTCACAAATGGACATTTCATGATTCTTGGAAACGATTTATGCTAATTGGTTTCTTGGACTTACTTCAAAGGAACTTGCACACAAAAGTAACATGTAATTTTTTTATATTTGGTTGCTAGCATTCATACTCATTCTTGCATTTTATGTCTTTCAAAAAGCTCTCACAGTTTTCATGCAGGATTTGTACTAAGATTTTACAGGTGTGCAGACGATTCAATTTCATGCAGATGTGATCTCTAGAAATCACAATAAAACATGCATCATTGAAAGCTTGGAGAAGCTAATTCTTCATTACATATGTCATGACATTTTCCGCTACACAGAAACCTTTTGTGTCATGATATGTTTACCCACACTTCTCCTTCAAAGCCTCATCAGTCATCCATATGGGAGTCCACTGATTCATTGCCTTACCCATCATGACTTCATACATGCTTACTTTTCTGAGTCGCATATATTTTTTCCTTCTTTTTAGTTCATCTTTTTTCTTATGAATAAAACCATCCAACTCTCTACATTGCCTTGTTTTCCGCACCATAAAAACTGTTTGACTGTGACATATTTTATCTATAGTCCTACCAATCATTTTGTACAAAGTAACGTTGAATGATGTGGGATTCCTTAAAGACCACCTTTCAACAAGTCTTGACCCATCGACCTCAACACCTTATCTGGGATAAAGACTAGAGTCATTATTAGTACCTTGAGGCTTGTATGCATTGATGCGAAGTTCTTTCGCTGACAATCATGGGAATACATCAATGTCCCTTGATCGTAGGATCTTGCAAGTGGTTCGACATCAGCTCATCCATTCACACTTCACAAGATGTACTTAGGTACCTTGGCACTCATTGACATTAATGGTGAGTTTGCCTCACATTGGTTAACAACATTCATCAATGGTTGGTAATCCAATGACTTCTCTTCATGCTCGACATCAACACATTTATTCGCATGACTAGAATTGTACCATCAGGTTTTGTAACGATTGAAGACTACATCATTTCAGCAGTTTGCAGCAGGAATCAATTTGTAACAACAACAATAAAGATCACAATCTTGTCATCAACACAAAGAGAACAAAGAAGCAAATCAAATTCCTTTGTTTACATACTCCATGATCCAACATCAGCAACCACACTCTTCAGTAAACACAACTCATCCACATTGAAGGTAAGAGAAGGTATGTTGTTTTCTAATTTTTAGTCATGCAATTCCTTAAAATGCTAAAATAATAATTTTGGAAAATTCCTCACTCCCTTTCTCATATTGTCATAAACTGAAAAACACCTTTAGTTGGGGGAAAGGGACATCAATTCATTTTATACACCATCACACATTTTCATTTCATTCCAACTCGCATATTCTTCCCAATCAACTATTGTTGCAGTATGATTCCAAAAATATTATATGCTTTGCAAATTATCAGTTCATTGTAAGTTATTATAGGAGTTGAAAACTAAATTCTCAATGTTTTCAAGAACTTTGAGACAACAAAAAATAAAAAGCATTGTTACACAAGAACCAATGCTCAAAAAAATATTGGTTTTCACACAAGAACCAACCATCAAAAATATATGTTGCAATCAAATATATTACACTTTGCAAAAGAGAATATTATGACACAAATATTGAAGAGAATCAGTAAAAGTCAAAAGCTTATAAAGAAGCAAAGAATTTCAAGAAGATAAACTTATGGAAAAATGAATCAATGCAATAGTTACATTAGGACATGCAACAACTTCAGTTGGGGGGTATGTTGAGTATCAAAATTATGTTCCATCTTCATCTATATTTCCATCATTTCATAACCATTTAGCCCTATTTCATAACTATCTAGCCTAAAACCCTACATCAAGTAACCATCTTCATAATTTTATGGGTTAGGATCCTTTTTTTCCAAAGTTATTTATTTTATGCATATAAAGTGAATTTATGATTAAAAACTAGGAAATTAAAATGTTTCATATATCTATATATGTGTTATGAGTTTTGTGACATGTGTAGGCTTATTTGGAGGTTCTAGAAGGGTCTTACTTGGTATTCCAAGATCAAATTCGAATTTCAACTCAAGAGGTTGACCATATTCTAAGGAGAAAGATCATGGAGATCTTTATGTGTCATAAGATTTGTATCTAGTATTTAGTGATGAGTTGAGACAACTATGGATTTAGTAGATATTTAAGGGATCTACATTTATTGAGTAGATATCCCTAATTCATGTATAAATAAGAGGAGCACCATTCAAAGGAAGCCAACAGTTGTCAGTTATTCACTAGAATCAAATTTGTGATTGTTCGTTGAACATGAATAATATTATTTTCTTGCAATTATGAGTCATGAATGTTGCTTGCTTCTTAAGGAGTGATAGTTGTTCATGTGTGTTCATTGAGGAATGGATGCATCCCCATCAACCACAATTCACATACATCTATAACATAGTTTAATTTCTATTATTTCCTTTCATGTAGGTGTGATTTACTTTTCGCAAGTGTGTTTTGCTATGTGAAGATTTAATTGTCTCTTGAATTGTTTCTTGAATTCAAGCTTATGATTCGATGCAATGGTAATTTATTTGGAGTAGAACTGTGAGGAAGGACAAACATGACCTCCTAAGTTAGGAGCTTGTTCTCTTGCTATCTACACATCACAAACCACTACTCTTTAGTTTCTATTCTTGGGGACAATAATGTGAGGAAGGAAAACCAGGACCTCCTAAGTTAGGAGCCTCTTATCTTGCTTGCTGCATCTTGAATCAAAAACATTTTAGTTTCTTTAAACTTAGAAGTTATTTGTAATATACATTTCCCTTCTTTCTTTCCATCCTAAACAAACTTTCTACAACAGCTTCATCTGAGGTCCCATATATTTTGGATTGCTTCTAAGTTTGTGAAACCCCCAGGTTGACATATTAAAGTAACAAGGGATTTAACACACCATTAAATCACCCTACAGATGTGTTGGAGGAGGATGAATTGGCCAAAGCTTGACTAGCCATACCCTTCTTTTGGGCTGCCCTAGAATGATTTTTGAAAACTATCTTGATATCATCATAGGATAATTGGTAGATGTCCCCTCCTAAAATCATGTTTAGGGTTTCTAGAAGATCTTCCCTGATACCTCAAAGAAGTACTAGCTTGAGTGATTCAAGATCGAGGATGCATCTGACCCTTTTGTAGCTGAGTTGGAACCTTTCCTCATAATCTTCCAAAGAATCATCATGTCCCAAGGTCATTCTAATGATTTCCTCTTTGGTATCTTTGGACCTGCAATAATCCTTGTACATATTGTTGAAGGCTTGTTGCATTTGATCCCAGGTAGTGATGTTGTCCCCAAGTAAAGGAATGAACTAGATCAAGGTTGCATCATTAATGGTGGGTGGGAGCAATTTCAAATTATGATCGTTAGAGGTATAATCATAAGTTCTGCATATGACAACAAACTCAAACAAAAAGTTACAAGGGCCCTCTCAAGTTAAGCCATGTAAGTTAGGAAGGGTAGAGGGGCTTCTGTTTTTCATCCTAGAATCTCCATTAGTTTCTTTGATGGGAAAAGCACCCTTAGTTATGTTTTCAAATCCATTTCTGTTTTCAATCACATTTCTATTTTCAACCATGGTGTAGGTTGGTTGAATGGTTTTTTCTTCATCTTCTCCAATAGGTTCTTCAAAGATCTATGGTTGTTCGCCTAATGGGTCCTCCAGCTCATAGCCACAAAAGAAGAGGGAAGGCTGGTTGTTAGATGCAATGGGGGTATTTGGGAATTTTTTTCCTAAGTTGTCTCTACTCCTACGAGGCTTGAATTTTTTTTTTTTTTTTTCTATTTCAGAGGTTTTTTCAGAACTACTTTCAGAATGGAAAGAAAACAGGATTTGCAACTATTTGCTGAATGGAACTACTTGCAAAATGGAAAGAAAGCAAATATTGCAGCTATCTATTGAATGCAAAATAAAAAGGAAAGAAGGAATTTCATCTACTTGCTGAATGTTAAATGGAAAGGAAAGCATGAACCACATCTACTTAGACACCTCCCTGGTAATAGTGCCAAAAAGTGATGAGCTCCAGTATTGTAGCAAGGATGCTGCAACTCCTAAGGCTACCAAATTTACTTCATTAACTAAGGCTTCGTACAAACTTGGAGGTGACAACGCTATATACACAGTAGATGCAGCGGTCTACTCTTGTTACTTTTCAGCTGGGGTGATAGATTACCAAGGTTTTTCAAACTAGTCTTCTATTGACTAGAAGGACTCTAACTATTAAAAGCAAATGGAAAAATATCTGTAATGTAGAAAGGAAATGCTACCTATCTTAGGAAATGAAAATGTTGAATGGGAAAGTGTTATGAAGTGACATGAAATTATCTAGCCAAGAATTTACACATTACTTGCAAAAGAGACCTAATTTAACCGTGCATTCTAACATCTAGTTACTTAGACTAAGAAAGCATGGAAATCAACCTTAAACTGCACTGACTGCTGTATGCATCTACTAACTAGAAATAAAAGAAAAGAGTTTTTTTTTTTTCAATTTTATAAATGTAAATGCTAAGCGAACCAATCTGATATTTTGTAAGGGAGAAAGGCACAGGGAAATAGGTCCAGAATGGTGCTGAGGGTATGGAAGCCAAGTGTAGGCCTAACCTAGGCTCAAATGATCATTTCTACTTAATTCGGGCTTAAAACAAGTTGTTATAGGGTTTCCTCTAGTACTACACAATGTCCTAGTTTTTACTATAGGATGTCTTGATTTACTACAAGAAACAAGATGAAATCTATATGAGGGTAGGAGAGGTGGAAAAAAGTGTGGGAAAGGTTTTTGATGGTGGGAGAAGTGTTCGGTTGTGTTATATTCTTTCCATGACGAGCCCACGTAGTTAACTGGGGGGTTAAAGGGGGGGCGGAGCCCCCCCTTTCATTGTGCCGATTGCGTAGTGGGGGGGTCACAGGGGGTTTGAGGGGTGTAGGTAGCCCACCCCTATGGGTTCTGGGGTAGTGCCCCAGATTTTTTTTTTTCTAGACCCTATATTAGGTTGGGCTGACCTACCTATGGTTTTTTGCATGGTTTTCGCACATGGTTTTGGACATGATGGTTTTCAGTCCATGGTTTTGGATGCAATGGTTTTTGGTCCATGGTATTGGATGCTTCAACATGTATAAATATGTATTGTAACATTGAAATGAACATAATGAAAAATCAAGCTGGTAGTCCTGGTTTTGGGATCCAGGGGAAAATCTCTGTGTATATGTGTTTTATGTGTTATGATCTCACATTTTTTATTTTCTGTGTTTTAGAATTTGTACGCAGGTAATTTCTGTATGGGGTTAAAACCTACATTTGGAATCAAAACTATTTTGGCTTCAAGGGGATGCCTTTGTTGCTGAGGGGTTTCAGTTGGGTCTGTGGTAGACCCTGTTCAATGGGAGATATGCAGGATCGATTCTGGTGGTGAAAGAAGATGGCGAGTAGTGGAAATATAGAGATCGAGAAATTTAATGGTTAGATTTTTGAATTATGGAAACTCAAGATGGAGGATCTCTTGGTGGATAAAGATCAGTGGATTGCGGTAGATCTAGTTACTAAACCAACAGGAGTGTTTGATGAAGAATGGAAGAAGTTGGATCGGAAGGCTAAAAGCACAATACGATTGTGTGCCTCAGATTCAGTATTGCTGAATGTATTAGGGGAAGCTACAGAGAAGGCTTTGTGGGACAAGTTAGGGACTTTGTACCAATCTAAGTCTCTAGTGAATAAACTATTCCTACAGAAAAAGCTATATAACCCGAGGATGAAAGGTGGAGACTCGGTGACAGAACATATGAACAAATTTAATAATGTGGTAAGTCAGTTATTATCTGTTGATATTAAAATTTTAGATGAAGATAAGTGCATTAGTTTGTTGTGTTCTCTACCAGATTCGTGGGATAGTCTGGTTATTGCAATAGGTAGCAATGCAACTGCCTTGCAGTTTGATGAAATAGTCTCATCCTTGTTGATGGAGGAGATGAGATTGAAAGACATGGAGAGCCAGAATGGTGATGCCTCGTCTCTACGAGGACGGTCCCATAATGGAAATAAAAATAAGTCATCGAGTGGGAGATCTAAATCTAGAGGGTGATCTAAATCTCCAGGAAAACCTTTAAAGGTGGTGTGTTGGAAATGCGGAAAGGAAGGGAACTACAAAAGAGATTGTAAATCTAAATCTTATGACAAAGGAAAGGGATCTGATGATGCTCCTTTTGTAGAGACAAAAACCACCTCAGATGAAGGTGGTGATGTGTACTTGGCTTCTTCAAGTACACATGTAGATCATGAGGCATGGTTGATTAACTCAGGTGCACCCTTTCACTTCAATCCCCATAGAGAGTGGTTCTGTGAGTATGAGAAATATGATGTTGGTGATGTCTTCTTGGGGGATGACAGGAAGGCTAGAACCATTGGTTGCGGAAAATTAAAGTTGAAGTTGCAAGGTGGAAGGGTTAGAACACTTCCAAGTGTTCTGTATATTCCTGAATTGGCCAGAAATCTAATTTCTTTAAGCAGGCTGAATGATGTAGGTGTAAAAACAATGTTTGATGGTTCAGGGAGCACTGGTATTGATGTGGAGAGTTCGGATTGGAACTTTGTACAAGATGCAAGGTAGCACTGTTATTGATGGGTGAAATGGTGATGTGGTTCCTGAAAGTGGAGCAGAAAATCTAGTGGTCTCTAGAGAGAAGACCATGTTGTGGCAACAAATTTTTGGACATATTGGAGAGAAGGGCCTTTGAATACTTCATGGTAAGGTATGGTAGAAGGTATGAGTAATAGCTCTCTGGATTTTGATTTCTGTGAAAATTGTGTATATGGGAAGAAAAATTGGGTGAGTTTCCCCTCTGGTGGTAAGAGGGTGAACCATATATTAGAATGTGTGCACAGTGATGTGTTTGGACCTGTGAAGGTTCCATCACTGAGTAAGTCTGTGTACTATGTATCATTTATAGATGACTTCTCAAGGAATACATGGATATATTTCCTTAAGAAGAAATCTGAAGTCTTTGATAGATTTAAAGAATTTAAGGCTCTGGTGGAAAACCAGACAGAGAAGAAGATAAAGGTGTTGAGGACAAATAATGGTGGAGAGTTTTAAAGTAAGGAATTTGAAGAATTTTGTAAGACGTGTGGTATAGCATGAAAAAAGACTACTCCATACACACTTGAGAAAAATGGAGTTGCAGAAAGAATGAAAAAGACATTGATGGAAAGGGCAAGAAGCATGCTTAGTGGTGCCAGGTTAAGATAGGAATTTTGGGCAGAGGCAATGGAGACAACATGTTACCTGGTCAACAGATCAACTTCATCAGCATTGGAGGATAAGAATCCATAAGAGGTATGGACTGGTAAGAAACCCTCTCTTTCACATCTGAGGGTATTTGGATGTGATGCATATGTACATGTTCTAAAGGAGAGAAGAACCAATTTGGATAGTAAATTTGAAAAGTGCATCTTCATTGGGTATAAGGATGGTTTAAAGGGTTATAAGCTTTGGAACCCAGTAACAAGGAAGGTTGTGTACAACCGAGATGTGGTGTTCAGAGAGGTGAAAGATGTTATTAAACATGAAGTAAAATCAAAGGAACCTCAGAAGATAGAGTTTGAGCTTAAGGAGGAAGAATCAGACTCGACAACAGAGGAGGAATCAGAAGATGAAGAGCCACAAACTCTGGGTGTGAGAAGATCAGTTCGAGAAAGAAGGCAGCCGGAAAGGTATAGTCCATCTGCTTTCTTTTCAAAATTTTCTTTATTTATTACTAATGATGATCCAAAAACTGTGAAGGAAGCAGTAGATTCAGAGGATAGAAAACTCTAGAAAGGGGCCATGGTTGATGAAATGGCATATTTGCACAAAAATGAGGCTTGTGATCTGGTGGAGTTGCGAGTCGGAAGGAAAACCATTAGTAGAAAAATGGTGTTAAAATAGAAGACAAATTCATAAGGAAAGGTGGAGAAATACAAAGCTCGATTGGTAGCAAAATGTTATTCCCAGGTGTCAGGAATTGATTTTGGTGATATTTTTTCTCCTGTTGCCAAGTCAGATTCTATTAGATTACTTTTATCTGTTGCTGTTGCTTTTGATTTTGAGGTAGAACAGATGGATGTGAAGACAACATTTCTTCATGGGGATCTAGAAGAGGAGATCTACATGAAGCAACCTAAAGGTTTTGCAGTGTAGGGTAAGAAAGAAATGGTATGCAAGTTAAAGAAGTCCTTGTATGGGTTAAAATAGTCACCAAGGATGTGGTATCAGAAATTTGATACATTTATACGGGGACTTGGCTTCACCAGAAGCAAAGCAGATCATTGTGTGTATTTTAAATTAATTGGTGATAGTGTTATTTATCTGGTCTTGTATGTGGATGATATGTTGCTGGTTGGAGATGACAAAGAAATTATCCAAGATTTGAAGATCCAATTGTCCTCCAAATTCGACATGAAAGATCTTGGTGCTGCAAACTATATTTTGGGCATGGAAATTAAAAGAGACCAAGCAAACAGGAAGCTCTGGTTAAACCAGAGGAAGCATGTCGAGACAATACTATAGAGGTTTAATATGTAGGATAGTAAACTGGTGAAGGTTCCTATTCCTGTAGGTGTGAGGTTATCTGCTAAAAAGTGTCCCAAGACACAAGAAGAGGAAGAGGACATGTCCTGTGTTCCATATGCAAGTGCAGTTGGTAGCCTGATGTATGCAACGGTCTGTACTAGACCAAACATTTCACATGCAGTGGGAGTATTGAGCAGGTTTATGTCAAAACTAGGGAAGGAGCAATGGACAACAGTGAAGCAGGTTTTTAGGTATTTGTGTGGCACTAGTGATTATGGTTTGTGCTACCAAGGAAGGCCAGGATTGGATAGAGTGTTGGATATTCATGGCTTTTTTGATGCAGAATGGGTTGGAGAACTAGATCAAAGAAGATCTACAAGTGGGTATGTTTCTAACTTGTTTGGATGTGCAGTTAGTTGGATGAGTAAGAAACAATCTATAGTGGCACTATCAACTACAAAGGCAGAATACATGGTAGCCACTCATGCAAGAAAGGAAGCAGTTTGGTTGCAGAGATTGTGTTCAAGTATGGGGTTAGTACAGGGAGCTCTAAGGATAGACTATGACAGTGAAAGTGCAATTTTCTTGGCAAAGAACACTACATATCATTCAAAGACAAAGCACATTGATGTTTAGTATCGCTTTGTGAGGGATATGATAGAAGACAAAAAGGTGTTGTTGGTAAAGGTGGACACTTTGAAGAATACTGCAGATGCATTGAAAAAATATTTGAACTCTAAGAAGTTCTCTTGGTGTAGAGAAACAATGGGCATTGCAAGGCTGGATAAATGACTAAGCTCTCTTGTGGCTCCCTGTGGAAAGAAAACAACAAGTGGGAGAATTTTGGGTTGTGTTATATTCTTTCCACGACTAGCCCATGTAGTTAACTAGGGGGTTATAGGGGGGCAGAGCCCCCCCCACTTCGTTGCGCCAATTGCATAGTGGGGGGGGGGTCACATGGGGTTTGAGGAGTGTAGGGAGACCCCCTTCTGTGGGATCCGGGGTAGTGCCCCAGAAAATTTTGTTTTTGGACCCTATATTAGGTTGGGAAAACCTACCTATGGTTTTGTGCATGGTTTTCACACATGGTTTTGGACGCGATGGTTTTCGGTCCATGGTTTTGGATGCGATGGTTTTCGGTCCATGGTATTGGATGCTTCGACATGTATAAATAAGTATTGTAACATTGAAAATAACATAATGAAAAATCAATCTGTTAGTCTCGAATTTGGGATCCAGGGGAAAATCTCTGTGTATATGTGTTTTATGTGTTATTCTCTCGCATTGTTTATTTTTTGTGTTTTAGAATTCATATGTAGGTAATTTTTGTACGGGGTTAAAACCTACAATAAGGCATAGAGGATGTGTATACTTCCCAAGGCTCAACCCAAATCTTCAAGATGGTTGGATTTTCTCAAGGGAGATGTCCACTTTGGTACAAAACATAAATTCGGATTAGGGGTTGGTAGACTTGGGTAGTATGGGTGAAGACAACTTGGATGAGGCTGGTGAAATGAGTTCTCCCTGCAGATCAAAAAAATCCTACAACAACATACATTCTTTCCTTGATTTATGCATAGCTTCATTTACATATGGAAAATATGTGTTAAATTTGGGAAAAACAGAGTTATTGATGAGTAATGGTGAAATCTGTGGAATGCAATTCTTTCTAAACTACAGCAACTTAAAAAACCAAAATGACAAATGTAGGTGCCTCTAAGGAATTATAAACAATAATCAACTCAATTAAGAACCCTAGCCATGCAACGATCTAAAGAGACAAATCTGATTATGGGGCTATGAGAGTGGGGCCCTCAAACCATGATCCCATGAGGGAGATGAGGAAGAGGCCACAACCACAAGCTTTTCTAAAGTATTCACTTTCACTATTATACCACTAATCTACCTTTTCAACTAATGGGAGCAAAACTAAGCAATCATTCAAGTACTTGCAAATGGTATAAAAAAAAAAGCTTCAGCAAGAATCTAATCTAAGCATACATATACAACAAAAGAGGAACCTCTGCTACTAGGGTTGGGTCCTAACCCAAGAGCTTTAGCCCTCTGAGTCAACTCAATGTTGGATCCAAGAAACCCTTTCCATTATCTCCAAAATGTCAAAAATAACATGAGAATAATAATCACAATGTCCTATGCTTAAAATTACCTCTTGGCTATAATAAAAAGTTGAATCCTAATGAGGCCCTAGGCCTTGTTATTTATACAATTAAAGATACCAACAAATTCCTTAAAATTAGGGAGGCTTGGCTCCCAAACTCAATATTAACTTGTCTTCAACTATCACTTGCTTGGCTGCCAATGAACTCAGTGGGCTTGGCTGCTTGTAAATCCAAGCTGATGAGATGTGGTGGAGGAATATTTGAGTGACTTAGCAGATAAGGAGGGAGATCCAGTCTCCTAAAATACCTCTTTCTTGTCTACTCCGAGTTCCTACACTTAAATTAGCCAAAAACTTCTCTAAATCCTGCAATTAATGCACATTAGGCCACAGGACATAACATATCACCTTTACCCTTCTCACTAACCAAAATATAATAAAATATGTAAAGAAATGTGAGAAAAGCTAATTTTAATCAGCCGAAGAGTGGTATTAAGGTCCATATAATTTACCTATTGATGAGCCTCATTATAACTTAGCATACATTTAAGTGAAAATATAATTCAATTTTCGATGTTCAAGTGTTGGGGGACGAGGTTAAGCCATGACCCCGATCACCTTACTAGCCACGAGACCCTAGGAAGAAGGCCAGGGGCTTGGGCTTAGCCCCAGCCATAGATCATGGAAGGACCATATGTCCACAGTATCAGATTAGATACTTCGGAAGACAATGTTTTGTGGAAGCACTAGACCATGGTCAATAGGAATTCACATGACCTTTGACGAAGAAGTTTGGTGCGACAGATGTGAGGGATAAGGATTAAGCCTGACCCTAGGGCATATGTGGTCACATAGGACTATGGCTAGGGTGGAGGGTGCTCCATCATAGGGACCATCCCCAGGGTCATATGTGTACGCACAAGACCATAGCTTGAGCTCGAAGGTGCCAGTTGGAAGGTGATCCAGCAAGGGGACCAGCCAAGAGTGATATGTCGACCATATGACTGCGACAAGAGGTGCTAAAGGTTGGCACTTGGGGATAAGCCCTAAGCCGAAGTTAAATGGTATCGATAATACCATGGGAATGATATAGATAGACAAGCGCATAGTTTTGGTAACAACCCCGGGTTGTATGGACGCAGTAGAACTGTGGCTAAAGTTTTGGGGGCTATACCATTGGGGGTGGGCAGTTAGCCCCAGCCCTCGGGCACGTTGCCCCATGTGGCAAAAATGTTCTACCCAAGAGTCATTGGGTATTTAAAGCATCCAAAAAAATTCACCTGAACTAACGGAATCTCGCCGATTTCAAGCAAAATGATAGTTGGCAGTTCTGGAAAAGGCGTAATTCATAGAACAATTAGCTTGAGAGTGCAATTTGTAGAGATATTAGTAGAAAAAATTCTCTAGAGCATAACTTCTTTAGTTTCTGGCCAAATTCAGCCCAACAAGAGCCCAACTAGTCATTTTTTACTGTTCTGAATCCACTGGAAGCATAATTTTTGCATTTTGAGCATTTTAAATCTATGTAAACACAAATTTGAGCACTTAATGAAAGATGCATAACATTGGAAGCTAGACGAGGATAAGTAACCCAGGAGAGGGGTGAAATCCTTTATCATTTTGATGTGTTGTGTTTCTGATATGGTATATTTGTCTCTATTTTTATGTTGTTAACTAATATTTAAAACCATTATTTTGTGTTCTTTTACAAAGTGATCCATTACCTAAAATACATAAAAATTTAGTTGCATATTTCCTATCACCTTCGAGTTTTCATTTACAGATCACCAGTGTGCCTCCCAAATCATCTTGGTATGCTCGCTTGAAGGAAAAAAAAGGTGTTCCAAGTGGCATAAAAATGGATTATGGAGGTGAAAATTCAGGACTTGCTTTCCTTCTAGGAGGGTTTGTTATGCGTTTACGAATTTTGGATCACTCTTGTAAAGATGCAGCCACCCTATAGTCTCGTTCCCACAAGAGTCGAGCACAATGCTCAACGCCATGATTGGTGATCAACTAAGTCAATCTGCAACATTTTTGGTGCTACCCTTCTTATACTTAATGTTAAAATGGAAATTTTGCAGTTATGTGGACCATTTCTGATAGCGATTGTTCTGCAACTTCCCTAGTGTCTGTATGAACTGCAGGGGTCAGTGGTCTGTGCAGATGACTATTTCCTTTCCTAGAATGTAATGCTTCCATTTTAGATAGGCCTGCATAATGGAACACATCTCTTTTTCATAGGTGGGATACTTATGGATTGTGTTTGAAAGTGTCTCACTGTGATACGCCATGAGATTCCCCTACTGAGTATGAATTGCACCAATAACATAGTCAGAGGCATATTTCTCGATCTCAAATGGTTGCTGCAAGTCTGGTAATGTGAGCACTGGTACACATAAGAGGCGGTGCTTCAAATCAACAAATTCCTTTTGTTGGGATTCATACCAAAATAAATTTTCTTTCACTCCTCATTTGGTGACTTGACTCAAAGGCCAAGTGATATGAGGGAACCCTAACATGAACCTGCGGTAAAAGTTGGCAAGACCCAAAAAGTTGTGGAACTCTGCGACTGTGGTTAGGGCTGGCCAATCTCGAATGAATTTTATCTTGGCTAGGTACATGTGCACACCCCACTCATCAATGAAGTACCCCAGATATTGACTCTAGTTCAACCCAAAAGTGAATTTCTCCAAATTGGCACAAAATTTGTGTTTCTGTAGGATTTGCAGGACTTGTTGAATATGGTGGAGGTTCTCTTCCCAACTCTGGCTGAAGATCAAAATTTCATTCAGATACACCACCACAAATGAGTTAGTGAAGGGTTTCAAGATGTCATCCATCAACCTCATGAAGGTTGCGGGGGCATTCATCAACTTGAAAGGAATGACCAACCATTCGGAAAGGCCCTCCTTGGATTTGAAGTTAGTTTTCCACACATCGGAGGGTTCAATTGATACCTAGTGATAACCAAACCTCAAGTCAATATTCTTGAAATATCTAGTCCCCTTAAGCTGGTTTAGAAAGTCATAAATCCATGGGATTGGATACCTATTCCAGAGAGTGATCTTATTCAACTCCCGATAGTCAATATAGAGTCTCCGTGTCCAATCCTTCTTCTGTACCAACACAATCGGGGTCCCACATGGCGATGACCTTGGACTGATGTTCCCTTTTTGCAACTACTCCTAAATCTTCCTCTTGATTCCATTGTTCTCCAGAATAGAGCGTTGATAGATTGGTCCATTGGGTAGTGGTATGCCTAGGGTCAGATTGATGAGGTGCTTGACCTAACATTGTAGAGGTACCCATGTGGGTTAGGTGAAGATGTCCTTATACTCCTCCACAACCTTATCCATTTGTTGCTATCACGCGGAGGAGCCTTGTTTGGAGACTGTGGCCACAATATTCTTCTTTCCGTAATGGCGAATCATAAGGAAAAAAATTTCTCGGTCTGGGAAATGATCTTACTGCATTGCTTCATAGTGATCAAATAAATTTTGGTAGGCGGTGCTATCTCTGGTATCCTGTACAAATTATTTCCCAAAGTAATAATAATAGTTCAAGGCCTAGACTCATACAAAACATGTCAATTTCACAAGTATGGTTAGCCTAATAATACATCACAAAATTTAAGAGGAGAAACATCACACATTTTCTCATCTGTGAAGGGCTTGATGCTATAGGACAGGCGACACTATTGGCAGATACAGAGATCTTTCCCTTGGAGAAGCCACCCGATGGCGTACGACTGCAGGTGTGGTGTGTTCATTAGGCCCAAATGCTTCACCAACTCTACTGAAATGAGGTTCTTTTTGCTTCCACTATCTATAACAAACTGTAGTGGAGAACCCTTCACCCACATATGTGAGTGGAAGAGTCACTCCCCCTCCTCTAGATATTCAGGCTCATCCTTATGGATCTTAGTGGTGGCAATGGTGGCACTAGGCTCGACATTGATAATTTTCTTACCTTTGTCATTCCCCTTATTGGTTTATGACTCAAATTCAGAACATGCACTTGATTTGGAAGCCTTCACTCAACCATTAGTGGCTGCTTGGCTCGACACTCACTTGTGTTATGAGTGGGGCTCTTATGTAACTCACACCATTTCCCTCTGTCCTTCTTATTATTTGTGGTGTTTTTTTTTGTTTGTGGGTTCGACGAGCTGTCTTGGGTTACCCCACCTTCAATTTATCCCTGTTCTACAGTTTTGGGGCATCTTTTTCTTGCTTTGGATTCATAGAACCAAAGTCTCGCTTCTTTTATTTAAATTTATGTTTTATCTTTACAATGTATCGATAGGAGGTGCTAAGAAAGGAGATGTCTAGGAACTCCATATCATCCTGGATGTACTTGTGTAGGCAGCCACGATACTTGAGTACCAAATTCTGCTCATAATCCTTGATACCAAGCTTCATGCAAAGGGAATCGAGAACATTTTTTGACTCCAACACATCTTGGTCCCTTCCCTACCATAACATGGTCCACTTTATGTATTTATCTTCATAGCTCCCGACAGGGTAATATTTTTCCATGATGACATCTTAGAAAGAATTCTTAGTGGGAGTGGCTGAAAAGAATGAAGATTCAATCTCATCCTTTTGTTCATAGTAGGTTTCCCACCAGTCCTTGATATGTGGGGCAACTTTGAGGAGCGAAAAATTCCCGATTGGAAAAGTCATGGACTCAAAAATATCCTTCCAGCAAATTTAACCATATTTCTATGACATCTACATCTATTTGACCTTGAAATATTAGAATGTCAAAGTTAACTTGTACCTTAAAAGGGGTGATGCCTCCAGGGTGGCCGCTGGATGAAGATGGGTCGCTTATGGGTAGCCACCAAAGGATTTGGGCAAAGCTATCCATCATCATGGTCCTTTGTTGCTTGAGGGCTTCCTCAAGCAATGTCTTTAAAATATTATGTCTCCTTGTCTTTCTTTTCTTCAACCATGGGAGGTCGTCAGAGTTTGTGAGGCTCGTCTTGCAAAGGTTCAGCCAGTTGAAGCCCTAAATCCTCATACCCTAACCTTGTTTGGGATATGCAAATAAAAACATAGAAAGAGAAGTCTGCTTTGATGCCACTGATGTAGACTTGTTTAGGAATGCAACAAAATACATATATACACATAAACACATAGATTCAGTAGGAAAAAACTTCATTTCATTAATATCGAAGAACTGAAATATGCTTACATACAGAAATGGAAAGAAACTAGCTCCAACAATGGTAGCTTATCTCTGAGAAGAGATGTGGTGGCGACATGCCTCCATACTATGTTACAATGAGGCTCAAAGGCCTATTTATTATTAAGGAACAATAAAAAACCCTAAACATCCAAAAACAAAACCCTATGAGATGAAGCACCAAAACTGTGGGCCCCATTTGGGTAAATTAGTACATCAACTTCTTGGGGTCATAACTTTGGCATACAATCTTTGTTTGGTTATCATAATATCTCATTTTGAATATGTCGAAGAGGAGGCTAAAAACAAACTAGTAAACTAGTTTGGGACTTTCTGGTCTCCCTGTTTTCCCTAAAAATGTAGTTTAGTCACTCAAAAAGGCTATGGAAGTTTAGGACCTGAAAAATGCTAAAAATAGTAAGTTGTGCTACAATTAAAGAAAATGAAAATAAGCAATGGTGGAGGTCCAAGTGGAATAGATACGTAGCCATCAATATCCACTTAGATCAAGAGTTTTGTTGGAGATTTCTAGCTTTGGATCTAGGAAAGGAAAAACAAGCAAAGTAAGGACAAGGAAATGGAAGGAAAACAAAGATCAAGTAAGGAAGAGTAGGATCAAGTATCTTTAGTAGGAATACTTGTAGTTAACATATTGCATGTGTTATTTCCTAGCTATTTTTGACCATGGATTTTCATGTTGGTATATGGTTCTCTTATTGTTGGTGGCATGGTTTTTCCAGGTTATGACAGTGGTTTCCAACCTTGCCTTGCCTTTTTCTGGATATCCATGGCGTGATGGGATTTTTTATCGATTTTGTGCTTTGGAATTTCCAGATGGTTTCAAAATCCAGGGTGGAAATTGTCTCATGAAAATTCCCAAATGCCTAGGAATCCCTTGAACCATTTTGGCAGGATACATGGTAAAGCCCAAGGGTGGAGTCTCAGTTTAGGGTCTAGTGATCCGATATGGATTGTGGTAAATACTGAGAGATTGGTGTCTCAGTTTAGGGCCTAGTGATCCAGTATGGATTATGGTAAAGCTTGAGAGACAAGAAGATGAAAAATTCCTTAAGGATAGTGATGGAGTCTAGAGGCATTCCAAGCTCAGTTTAGTTTTGTGATCTTGGTGCTAGTTTTGGTGAGATCATAGTTTGGTGAGGGTGGAGGTGGTTTAACCTTTGGGTTCCCTTGGTTGTTTTTGGATTGTTTTATCCATGAGATCCCACATTCATGCTTGGAATATAACATGTTGGTGATTGGATGAAAGAAATATTTGGTTCAGCCATGTCTACGGTAGGGTGGTACGTGGAAGTCCTGAACCTGGTCGATGTTTCCTATGTTTAATAAAAGTTAAGTTCCCTTGCTTTTGTACTTTTTATTATGTGGTTTTAATGTTTGTTATCTCAATTTTACGTACATGGTTTAAATGTTTGTTATAAGAATGGTTATATGACTGGTTATTGTTATGGTTCTTTCATGTATTTACTTGTAACTGAAAGGATAATGGATGCAAGACCTAATTGATGTCAAACCAGTTAAGGGGAGAGGGTGGTGATCCTTCTTGTCAAGTCTCATATGAGTTATTAGTCCTTTATGCTCTATCTTGTATTCATTTATTAAAGATTGCATTGATGCCGATTGTTTCACATAATGTCAGTCCCAATTAGGGATGGTCAGGCCTAGCCTTGGAGTCAGTTTTTTATTTGTAATTATTGTGGTCATGTAATTTATGAATTTTGAAAGTGTCATTGAGTTCTGGGTAGTGACCTGGGATTTGGGCCTGAAAATGTGGCTCAAATCCTGGAGACGCAGGCAGAACAATGGGCAAAAAAGTCCCTGGATGCGTGCATACCCATGTTGTGGGAGTGTATGGAGCCTCCTAGACACATGCATGTCCATATTAATGGAGAGTCCGAGGGTTTAATGGTAAAAAAATTAGTGGGACCTAGGTGATGGTTGCCTGAGTGGTTGGGATGGTTTGTGGGAGTCCTGTTGCTGATGTGGAAAATCTATATGGTGTGTTTTCGTCAGTTCCACTTCATTAAGGTGACTTAGGGGGTTGAATCATATCATAGTAACTTCTCATAACATATTTACCCAAGTTGGCCTATTACTTGGGTAGATGTGGGAGGAGGTCATTAAAAAGTGGTACCAGAGCATGGTTCACCCATCGGATTGGATGGGATGTGTGTTGGTCATGCATTCATGTCAGTTGCATATGTGTTTCTTGTGTTGTAAGACCATGCGTTTTTTTGCATATGCATGGTGTCGGTCATGGTTTTAGTGATATCACCAAGTGAAAGAGGATGTTGTTGGTGTGAAGTGTTTTTCCATGAGTGTATAATTGTTTACATGTTGTTTATGCACGATAAGTATTCACATGTGGTCAAGTGTATAGTGATGCAGTGGTTGTTGTCATGCATGAGGTCATGGTCAACATAGTTGATATGGTCATGCATTGATGACTAGACACTAGTTAGAATTATGGTTGTACAGTTATATGCTTATGTGTTATATTTCTATATGTTGTCATGACTATGTTATACATGTATTGTCTGATTTTTTGATCCTGTAGACAAGGTATCCTCCTCGAACTATGCGAAGGTACATTGGTTTATTGTGATTTGGTTTAGCTGACATGATATATGTCAGGCCAGGCAGTAACTCCATTAGGCAAAAAAATTGATTTGTTTTATTCCATTAGGTAGGTCTTTGTTATATACAATAGGGAGTGACTGTTCAGTTCATCTCCCAATGACTGTTCACATTCCTAATTTAATTATTTACATAAATTCACCCAATCATGAAGATAAGGTGTCAACATTCCCCCCTTAATCTGAAGGGATGTTGGTGAGTCCAAGCATCATTCTGAATCGTTCAAGCTTTTCCCTTCATGATCCATTTCTTTTGCAGCAAATGCAGTGCAAATATACCTTTTCTCCTTGAGAATGTCTGCCCCCCTTGCCTCTGAAATATCTTCCTCTTCCTCTCCGTCCACCTCTTCCTCTTGTAGAATATTGAGCATGATGCTTTTCTTTATGGGCAAGGCACACAGCCTCTTCAGAAGATTCAGGGGCTGTCTTGTTTCCAAAAGCTTTCTTTCTTTCAGCAAACTTTTTCACAAGAGAGTCAAAGGTTATATCTTTAAGATTTCCATTTGCTTGCAAAGACTCAAGATAATTGGAGTAAGTAGGATAAAGTGAGTTGAGAAAAGCAATAAGAGGGATATCCAGCTCAACCTTAGTGGAATTGATATCATGCATTATAGACTTTACTTCAGATGCAAGAGCAAGAGGATCATTATTTTGCAGTTCAAGAGTGAAGAGCTTAATCATGATTTGAACAACTTCAAGTGCAGAATGTGAGTCATAGAGTTCTTTAAGCTTTTGTAAAGCTTCAAAGGCAGTTGAATATGATGAAATATAGCGACTCACCTCTTCATTTACAGATGATGTGATTAATGCATAGGCTTTGCTATTCTTGTTTTCCCAAATGACGAGCTCTTTGTCTGAGGCAGGTTGTACTGGGTCATTGTCTCCTTCTCCGACACACACTCCTTTCCACAACTCATTGAAGATGAGGGTGTGTTTTATCATCCAGGACCATTCAGCATAGTTCTCCTTGCTAGTGAGAACTATTCCTACCATGGATATGATTGAATGCATTCTGTAAAAAAAAACTTTTGCTGATAGAGAAGAATACTTCTGCCAATATATAGTAAAAATGTACTCAAAAGGGCATTCTCAAAGGGTATTATCATCCATTAAAACTTCTAACATAATATTTTCATGTACCCATTGAATCACTTCCATCACAACTTCAATACACAGAGAGAAAATGACTTTCAAAACGTACACGGCTACCAATGAAAACATTCAATGCATACTCAGTATACGACCTCTTTTAAAAGGGCTCAACGCATCATGGACGTTCTGCCTCCACCAAATATTCTGCTACAAATTTGTTGTCATCGTTCAAATGTATGGCTTTCAACTATTGAAAGGATATTAGGCCACACATTAACACAATACTAACACCGACATACACAGCACGAACATACACAGAAAATGCCAAGACGAGGGAGCGGTCCCCTCATTCAATCATTGATCGCTTCCATCAGTGCTATGTATCAAGAATAGAGTCTCGGGCTATTGAAGAAAATAGCAATAATGCGCATCGCCTTAATACCATGTCAGGATATACCATGACCAGTGTTTAAATACAATAGTCAGCATTCAAATATACCATGACCAGTGTTTAAATACAACAGTCAGCATTTAAATACAACAACAGGCCAGCGTTCAAATATTACATCAGTGTATATATATGAAATGGACATGAAAAAATGCGTATATATAACAGTGTTTATGTAAAGCAGCGTTTTAACACAGCATTTCTGTAAACCGCGTACTCACTGGACTCCATGCTCACCGCATCTCCACGATACCCTGCATCTCCACTCGGCCTCGCATATCCACTAGACTCCAAACGGAAATGAGGTTTGGGGTTCAATATATGTTTTGATATCACTATACGAGACTTGATATGGCTATCTTAGCCATAGAGGGTAGGCAACCATGGAGTAGGTCGGACCAGTGATAGAGCAACGTGACCAAGAGTGTGTCACTATAGTTATGTGTGGTCTGAGTTTTGGGCAGCAACCATTCTAGATATAGTTGTTTGAGCTCTTTTAACAGAGTTGTAAAGATGTTGGCAGCGGGTTGGAAAAAGAATGAGCAAGCTCTGAAAAATCACATGGGTCACCCCCAAACAGGTAGAGATTGCGCATTTACACTTCTCAGAACTTGGAGCAGATGTAGTACCATGAAGGACAACGCTAAAAACATTATGAAACGTTTATGTCAGGACAACCAGAGAGCAATCAACATATTCAAAAGAACAGGCAGAGGAACGTTTCAACGTTCAGGTGAATGACAGGCGCAAGCTTGGGTTGAAACTCATAGTGAATCCATGCGTATAACACATAGCAAAATGGAGCTCACACACAACGAATACATTAAACAATGACTGATATTTCGCAGGGATATGACAGACATGTCAGCCTGTAGAACATGGGAAGAATATGAGCAGAATATGCAGGAGGGAGTTACAAAGACCAAGAGCTAAAAAGGAGCTAGCTCTGATACCATGTCAAGCTAGGCAGTAACTCCATTAAGCAGAAAAACTGATTCTTTTTATTCCATTAGGTAGGTCTTTGTTATATACAATAGGGAGTGACTGTTCAGTTCATCTCCCGATGACTGTTCACATTCCTAATTTAATTATTTACATAAATTCACCCAATCATGAAGATTAGGTGTCAACAATATACCTTGCAGGAAGAATATCAAAGATGACTAGAAAGGCAATAGACTACAGTTTTTGAGACTCTCTCTATGGATCAGATGAGAAACTTGGTGTTGGAAACTCTTTTGATTTGTCCAACACACTGAGAAGCTTAAAGGAAGAAATAAGGAGTTGCAAGGTAGACAATGACAGAATCATACACGCACATGAGAAACAAGAAGAGGTAAATGCAATGATACTTCAGAGTTTGTCAAAATTGCAATGACAGGGATCACTTTGGATCAACCTTGAGCAAGAGGATAGAACTAATGGGGCATATGGCAATAGGTCTCATGGTGAGTACAGGTTGGATGGAGAGGACACAATCATAGATGGTAGGTCCTTGGATGCTTCGTATAAGAGGGGTGAAAGACATAGGTACTATTCTAGTTCTGGGTCTGACAGGCATTATGATCATAATCGTTATCATCCTTACAGGAGGAGTGGAAAGGAATATTTTTCGTATGAGTTTATGAAAGAAAATCCACCTACATTCGATGGAGAGATGAAGAAACCATAGGATGAAAAGGCATGGTTTCTTGGTATGACGAAGTTCTTCAGGTTGCATGATTCTTCAAAGAACATGAAAGCAAGGATAACCACTTTTAGTCTCAAAGGTAAAGAAAATATTTGGTGGGAAGATGTGAAGAATGTCAAAGGTATTCAGGAAGATGACTTGACTTGGAATGAGTTTGAGAGGCTCTTCAAGAATAAGTATTTTTCAGAAAGGTACTATGATGACAGAGCTAAGGAGTTTTATGAGTTGCAGATGGGTTCCATGACAGATGATGAGTATACTAGTAGGTTCTTGGAGTTGTTGAGATATGTGCCTTACCTCAAGGAGGAGAAGGCCAAGTCTTCAAAGATTCATCAGTGGAATTCTAGTAGCATATAGAGAACATATTTAGTTCGATGGGCCTAGATCATTGGAGGAGACCATCTAAAAGTTGAAACATTGTTATGTGCAGTCGAAGCACAAAGTTGAGCATAAGCTTGACTTGAAAGAAAATGAGAAAGTTAAAGGAAAATGGACACCAAAGCAAGGAAGACCTCAAGATATAGGTGAGAAAGAAAATGTAGTCCCTTACAACAAGTTAAATGTAGTTGAGAAGGGATATGGAGAGCAACATACTAGAGGCGATGGTAGAGCACCATTATAGTGTTGGTTTTGTGGCAAGGATCATTGTAAGAGGGATTGCCCACAATATCAGGATGGTAGAACCCATATATATAGTGCTCATGAGGCACATAAAGTTAGGGATGTTTGTCATATCCTTACAGCTATGGAAAATGGGTAGGCAGATCATCAGACATCTATCATTGAAATGGACGATAAGCTTTGTGATCAAGTTGTTTCTATTTTGATTGATCCTAGATCTAATTATAGTTATATTAATCTTAGACTAGAGGATAAGTGTGGTTTGAGAAAAGAAGTGCGTGCAGAATCTTGGTTGGTACAGTTGGCTATAGGTACAAAGAAGAGAGTTCACCATTGGGTAAGAGCTTGTGCATTTTCGTTTAATGGTATGCCTACAACAACACATTTAAATGTATTTCCATTGGGATCATATAACATGGTTTTGGGTATGGATTGGTTGTATCTTCATAGGACAAAAGTGGATTAGTTCGACAAGGCCATTGAGTACTTGGATGATAATGGGGAAAAGAGAATTTTGTAGGGAGAGAAGAAGCCTACATCAGTGAGGATGGTTACTGCTATGTAGGCTAAGCATATTTACATAAAATGTTGTGTGATGTTTGCAGTACATATATCTATTGACGAGGGTAAAGATGTTGAGGATGTAGAAATATTCAAGAGGTACCCTGTATTGTAGTAGTATCAAGATGTGTTTCCAGCAAAGATTGCAAAGTTACCTCCTCACAGGGAAGTAGATTTTTCTATTGAGTTGGTGCCATGGGAAACACCAACATCAAAGTCCTCTTACAGGATGATCATTCTAGAGCTAGTAGAGTTGAAATTGCAGTTAAAGGAGATGCTTGACAAGGGACACATTAGGCCAAGTGTATCACCTTGGGGTGCACTAGTGTTGTTCGTAAAGAAGAAATAAGGAACTCTCAGATTGTGCATTGATTACAGGTAACTAAACAAGGTAAGGATCAAGGACAAGTACCCATTACCGAGGATTAATGATTTGTTTGATCAGTTGAAGGGAGAAGCAGTGTTCTCTAAGATTGACTTGAGATCAAGATACCATTAAGTATGCATTAAAGAAGAGGATATCTACAAGACTTCCTTCAGGACCATGTATGGACATTATGAGTTTGTTGTTGTTCCATTCGGTTTAACTAATTCCCTAGCTACATTTATGTTTTTAATGAGTAGTGTATTTCATCCTTATTTGGACGAGTTTTTTATTGTATTCATTGATGAAATATTGCTATACTCCAAGAATAAAGATCATGTTGAGCATTGAGAAGTAGTGTTTAGATTTCTAAGAGAGCATCAGTTGTATGCCAAGCTTAGAAAGTGAAACTTCTTTCAGATAGAGGTGCATTACTTGGGACATGTTGTTTCTAAGGAAGGCATAATAGTAGATCTAGAACGGATAAGTTCCATCACGGAGTGGGAAACTCCTAAGAATGTGGATGAGGTGAGATCATTCATGGGATTGACAGGTTACTACAGGAGGTTCATCAAGAACTTGTCATGCATTGAATATCCTATGACATCCTTGCATAGGAAAGGTAAGAATTTCTAATGGAAAAAATAATCTGTAGGTAGTTTCGACCAGCTGAAGTAGTTTTCGACCAATGCTCCAATCCTTAAGATTGTAGATCTGGATAAAGAGTTTGTAGTGTGTACAGATGCATGTAAAAGAGGACTTGATGGAGTCCTTATGTAGGAGGGATAGGTGGTGTGCTATGAGTCCAGGAAGTTGAATGAGAAAAAGTAGAACTACGTGATGCATGATCTTGAGTTGGAAACTATTATTCACGACTTGAAGATGAATATCTTCTTGGCATGTTATTTGTATTGATAAGTGATCACAGTGGGTTTAGATACTTGTTTGACTAGCCAAATCGAAATTATAGGCAAGCTAGATTGTTGGCTACCCTTACTGAGTTTGACTTCGAGATCAGATACATTAAAGGAAAGGAGAACTAGGTTGCAGATGCTATTAGCAGGAAGGTACAAGTGAATCATATAATAGATATGAGCTCTTATGGGACAAATTTACAGGATAGGATTTGGCAGGCAGGACAACAGGATGATAGCTATAAGGAGATTATGCACAAGGTACAACAGAGTATAGGTATAGGTAGATGTATAAGTATAGGTAAATGTAGAGGTATAGGTATAGGTATAGGTACAAGTGTTTATGATACAAACTATCATCTTACAATAGATGGTTTGGTGAGAGTTAGGAGCAGGACCTATGTGCCAGATTTCAGTGAGCTCAAGAAGTTTATCTTGAGGGAGTTTCACGTCAAGCCATACTTGGGTCACCCAGGATATTAGAATATGTTGATGGTGGTAGAGAAATTCTACTATTGGTTGAATATGAGGAAGGAAGTGGCAGAGTTTGTGGCTATAAGTTTGGATTTTCAATAGGTAAAGGAAAAGTGTAAGCATCCAGGTGGTCTACTACAACCTATTCTGATTCTGGAATGGAAATGGGAGGTCATTTCCATGGATTTCATTATAGGTTTTTGTTAGAAAATTATATATTACGGAGCAATGGAACACATAAAATATTACAGAAATATAAACACAAAGAATGCATAAAACAAGAGAGACACAGATATACGTGGTTCACCCAGTTTGGGCTACGTCCACCTCGAACAGCCAGTCCTTCCTTTCTATTATCCAACAAAATGAAGAGACACAACCTACAACAAATCCGCTGTAATATCCTCTGTTTTCTCTCACAGTCTCACCTCTCAGTTTCTCGCTCACAGAATACACATCTATATCTCAGCCTCCAATACAATGCCCTCATACAAAGAAAGGGGTTGCCTTCTAGGGAAAAAAACCCTAAACTAAACATAAGTTCTACCGTCAGATCATCTGCCTAATGAACGGCCCAGATTGACTAGAAATTACTATACTTTTACAAGGCAATTTTACATTTGTTTTTAGCTTCGGGGGCGCTGCCCCCGAGCCCTCGCCAGGGACCGCTGGCCCCCGGACCCCCCAGCCAGGGGGGATGGGCCCCCCCGGACCCCGTGGTGGGAACAAGTCCCCCCCGCACCCCCCCACGTGGAGGGGTGTAAAAACTTCCTGGGGTATACATTCGGCTGAAACAAAGACCTCTGAACAATCATGTTCCACACACAACAATTTTTTGAGGACAATGATACAACATGATTCTATTATGGTTGTGGTCAATAGTTTGAGCAAGGTGTCTCACTTCATTCTAGTGAAGATTGCATATTCAGTTAGTGAGGTGGCACAGGTTTTCATTAGGGAGATAGGAAGATTACATGGTGTTCCGACAAATTCACTTCCAAGTTTTGGAAGGAGTTATTTGGAAGCTCGGGTACAAATTTAACCTTTAGTACAACTTATCATCCAAAAAAATATGGATAGATAGAGAGGGTCAATAGGATCTTAGAGGATATATTGAGGATGTATGTAATGCACCAATAGAGAATATGGGAGGAGTATATTCTGTTAGTTGAGTTTGCATACAACAATGGTTATCAGGAGTCATTGAGGATGAGTCCTTTCGAGGCACTATATGGTTGGAGTTGTAATATTTCCATTAGTTGGAGTGATCCAGTGAACATGTTACTTATTGGACCAGATATGTTGGCGGACATGGAACATCAATGAAGGTTATAAAGAAGAATATAAAGGAAACATAGGGTAGATAGAAGAGTTATGCAGATCAACAAAGGGCATTCAAGGAGTTTCAGGTTGGGTCGCATGTGTATTTGTGCATCAAGCCCAAGAAGAGCTCTTTAAGGATTGGATCATGTACTAAGTTGGCACCATGGTATTGTGGGCCTTTTGAGATACTTGAGAGGATTGGACCAGTGGCCTATCGACTTTCACTACCTCCAATAGTGAATTTCCATGATATTTTCCTTGTTTCATTGCTTAAGAGGTGTTGAGACAGGGCTCTGTTGAAGCCTAGAAAATCGGGTCTACAACAAGGGAGATACCTGCACGGTCTGGACCTTGGTTGGCAGCTCCTTTTCCGTTTGGTATAGCAGGTCCGACTGGGGATATGGGACCAATTTCCCAATATGTGTGTGTGTGTGTGTGAAAGATGGATATTTCTGTTTCTAACAGTTTATAAATGGAATACTTCTACTATAATTCTAATCTAGTACTAAGGAAATTATATTCTAATAAACAGAAATATGTAAATCTATACTAATATGCGATCTAAAATTATTTCAAACAACAACTGGTAATAAAGATCATTCAGTTGCTATGAGAAAATAATTCAATAAAGATGAACCACTTCATATAAAAAGTTAGACGAAACAGTTATGAAAGATATATCGCATAATGAGCTATTCATACACTAAGCATAAATAAATAGCTCTCACGGTACAAAAGTGCCAAATGATAACTCAGGCATTCATACATTAATATATAAATAATTTAACTGAAAATCACTCTAACACAAGGCAGAAATAGTTAAGAGATAGAAATACCATTTATAACTACTCCTACTCATGAGCTTCAAGTGATAACGATTTATCTCTTGATCAAATATCTACTAAGAGTACAAAATTGCAGCATCAGTAGTAGATATCAAATGCAAACATCAATAAATCATGTTCCATTCATTCATCAAAACCTCCACAGAGGGTACAAAAGTGCATGTTCTGGGGATAAGCTTTTGATAAATTTTAGGACCCTTCTCTAAATGCATGAGAAGGGTTTAAATACTACTAACTAAATCTAAAAATAAATTATTACAAAAATATAGGATGCGGTTTAAATGACCGTCCTCTTTTTAGGAAAATAAAACTAAAATAAAACTAAAATTGAATCTAAAATTAAACTACTTCTGTATTTGGTCCTTGAAATCGCACGAATGTAGCATCTATTTGAGAAGAGTTGGCTGGCCGACTTCTGCTTTTAGCTGAGCTGAGAAAACAGAATCAACAAGAGCTAGCACTATCTTTTCAGCCGAATTGATGATACACTTAACAGTCATCCATTGGCTATGTGGCTTTACTAAGTAAGCCCAGTAATAATCCTAGTTTAACCTGGTTAGCCCTTGAATTGCTTGTGCCTTTTCTTGGGCCTTATGTTTCCAATCTACCTGTAGTTGTTGTGCGTTAGGTAAATATCCTAGAGTGGTCTCTGCGTTCAAATTTTCCCTGTGCAAATTTTCATTTACACAATCAATAGTATTGCTTGCTGCCGTGGCTGCTCCTTTTGTTGTTTTCTCTGCCTCCCTGATTTGCTCGTCCCATTTGTTAAAGAGCATTTATTTGTGATTTTCATTAATCCTTGGTGCACCTGCTCTTTTTCCTTCGTCTGTTTCTTGCCAAGCCAAATATTCAGTCACCCATTTATCAACTAGATCATAGTCACTTCGTAAATCTACCACTTGATTAGTGGTTTTATCACTTATTTCACAATAATAGCTCCACTGCGATATCTTTTGGCCCAACGTTTCTTGCTGTTGTAGTAATTGTTCATTCAAGGAAATGGACTCTGTGATAAATTCTGTGAGTTTAGGATTGTCCTTGTGCATCTCCTGTAGATCCTGTAACTGCTTTCCTTTTTCATCCAAACTTTTCTGATATCCTATCTGCATCTGCTGGAAGTCCTGTTGTAACCTCTCAAGCTATTTTTGTGCTTCATTGTTGGCATTAGCTTGTTGCAACTGTTTTTGTAAATCTTGTATCTAGTCTTCTTTTTCTTTTAGCAATTGTTGTACGTCAGATGCTTTATCAATAGTCGCAGAAGCATATGCTCCTACGATCTAAGATAGTTTGGTGAGATTCTCAGTAGGATTGCTAGTGGGATCTTGCCATAGGACATCTAATAGTTTTGTGTCTTGAGGGAGCACATTTTCCAATTTCCTTTTCTTCCTCTATCTTCTTACTACTTCTTTGTGCTGTGGGCTATAAAATACATCAAGGGGAGGAATTTCTTCTATTTTGAGCATAAGCTCAGAGGATGGGGCAATAGGGATATGCTCCATATATGAGATATTGCTAATTGTTCTTGTGAATACTTCTTTTGTTACCTGTGCATCGCTCACAGGTGTTTTTATGGTTTGTCCTTCAAGATTGATCAAGTCATTGAAGGTTTCCCATTCTTTACCTAGTTCAGTTGTGACTGGTAGTGTTTGAATGCTGAGAGTGGGAGGATCTCTTTGCGAAGAGGCAATAACCTGTTGCTGTAGAAGTTCCGTTGAGTGGGCAGTATCTTTTACTGACCCTTCGCTCTTATCCTGTTCACTTACGGATCTTTTAGAATGTTTAGATATTTCTTTTCCAAACTTGGATTTAGATCCATTTGTGCTTGAACTCCCGCTAAGACTAACACTTGGAGTTGGTTCCCTTGCGGGTTTTAGGCATAGTTTCTCTAAAGGAATACTGGATAACCTTCTTTCCCTGTATATTTTGAACTTTTGAAATTCCTCTCGAGAGAATTGCAATTGGGCTGCATGCATAATTTCTTCAAGTGTGCTTTTCTGTTGGAATATATCATCGAATAAATACTTTTCTCCAGAGAACACCTTTATCTTGACTGCAATGGTGAAATTCTGGGTAACCTCGTTAGGGTCAAATGGTCTTTTTGAAAATTTGAATAACTGTAAACACGTCATATTATTTACTTCTGTGAATGTGTGGCCTACATCAAATAGCGAAAAGGCCCCACAGGCTACAGGAAACTGTGGCCATATAGCCTTCTTTTTGTCCTTCAAATCTTTAGTTAGACCGCCTTCCCCACAGGTTTGATAGGCAATCTCTCGAGGTAACAGCTTATCAAGGATATACAAAGGTAGGACATGAGGAGAAGCAGAACTTCCAAATACCCTGGCATAAGTAAACAATTCCTCCCCGAACCATCTTGCGATAAGGAGGATGTCTACCTCTAATTCAGGAGAGCATCTCGAAGCATCTTTATCATACAACATTTTGTAAAAGAGCAACATAATTCCATGATAAATCTGGTAAAAGTATGGAGTGAACTTAGAGTCCCATAATTCTTTATGATAGACAGGAATAGGTAAGGGGTCTTGAGTTGTCCACTTCCAACCCATAATAGGAAACTTAGAAACATAACATATCACATCCATTACATATGCAGATAGGTAAAAATGGGGATAGATTATTTGAGAGACAGTTCTTTTAGATCTGTAACTTACAATGGTCGTGACTAGATTTTCGGATAAGATTTTGGCCCTATCTATAATAGTGGAATTTGTGGCAGCATCCAATAACGGTAGCCATTCCAATGAAATTTTTTTGATATCTGGCATTCCAAACAATCTACAGAGCATGGCAGCAACAAAGCAATATGGGGAGGTGAGAGAACCAGTACTGTACATACCGTGTTTATCTTTCTTCAGCGGTTCATTCCTCCTAGACCAGTCTTTGGTGGTTTCTACCAGGTTCTAATTTTCTTTTGCAAATTTCTCCATAAACTGCTTGTTATAAGTTGCTTGTGGCTCCGGTAAATGATACATGAGCCTTAAATCCTGCGCAGCGAATGAGCCAATAAGTCCCTGACCCTGAGTTTTAAACTATTTGTTCCTGATATTTGCACTGTCCATTATCCATTTCACCATGTCCGTGTAGGGAGAATTTTGGGCCTTGCTACTATCCGGTGCAAGAATGAGCCAGCTAGCTCTGTAAGGGATGCCTCATAAGAACCATTTGAGCCCGCGGTAGCAACTACTTCCATTACTCTGGGATTCTCCTCTTCGAGCAGATTATACATGCCTTCCCACGTAGCAATTCTCGTGTCTCTGTTACATGCCGTGTCTGTATACAGGGGCGCCATTTCCTTTTCTTCTGAGCTCGGGGCTTTGCTTTTCTTTCCCATTTTACCCTGCGTATTTCTTTGTATCGGCTTCTGTTCTCCGTTCCTGCAATTCACAAGTGAAGCGAAAATGAATGACAAGGAAGGGTGATAGGAAAGTTTTAAATGTCGCAGACACATCAAGTATACCACCTTACGTGAGATGATTTTTTCGATAAGCACGAACCCATATTCCATTAATAACTGACAACTACCTTATTTATTAGCATTAAAGCACATAACCAGGTGTCAGCTTAAGGAAAATACTTTTCTTGAATAACATGCCTGAAATATCTGTGATGGAGCGATTTTGCGATTTGCTTCACAATATCGCAGATCGCAACATCGCGAAATGATAACATCGCAAAATCGTAACATCGCAAAGTTGACTGCTCGTTACATCGCATTATCGCATTGTCGCTAATATCACAAGATTGCAATATCGCAATATCGCAGATTGCAGGAATATTATGTATGCCAATCTTTGTTAACCTGTTTTCTGCGAAATGTGATCTTGTGATCGGTGCCATCGCATATCATCAAATTAACAAGTTTCGTTGTAAGTTGTGTTGTATGCGATGCGATATTTCATTATTGCACATCGCATTCTCGCAACGTTTAAATTCAGCTCATAAGGTGGTATCCCGTTTTCTTTTTCCAATGTGATTTTTTTCTAAGGAAAGGTTTTATGTCTTACCTTATCATCAAACTTAGATTTTTTTATGAATTTTCAAGGGGGGCTTCCTAAGCTTATGATGGTAAGTTTATTCGAAAAGGAAATTTAAACACTACTTTGATTTCTCAATTTTTTTGCTAAGGGTCCCCACTTATTTAGTATTAGGAATTATACTAAATAAGAAAGAGGGTTGTTGTTGGCCACAACAATTGGTGATTCACTTGAAGGAACCAGTTATCTCTGCTGCTTTTTGAATTTTCAAAACTTCCAAAACAGAAATTTTTTTAGAAAGTTAAACTTTATTATAGAAAGATAAAGTACATTATATTCTAACCTATCAATGACATTTTGTTTCAACTATTTTCAACTTTGATTATTTGCTGCCTCAGGCTAGTCCTTGTGTTTACATCAGTCATTACTTGGCTTGTAAAGATAAAACAATGTCTTCTCTGTAAACCAGTTTTAAATATGCTCATTTGTCGTAGGTAGAGCCTCTGCTGCCAGCAGGCGTTTATAGCCTCGACAGGGTTACCTGTTACCCAACAATGATCCTGTATCCTACTTAAAGAAACCTATAATTCTCAAAGAAGAATCCACATTCACACTTATTGCTTTGATTTTCCTTTTATTCTTAAAGAGCAATGTCTTGGTTTGGTAGCCAATTCATGACACAGTCATTCACTAATTTATAACTTTGCTGAACAAGTTGGCTCGTGATGAGAGCCCTTTCTTTTTGATTGAAACAATCTTGAGTCATTGCCCTGTTGTGGTATGCAGTATTGGCAAAGTCAGCAAGTTATAACATCTATGATCATGATAAGCCGGCTCGTGATGAGACCTCTCACTCTGTAAGATCAAATGTATCCTTGGATTGTTCCTCTGAAAGTTGTGATTTCCTCAGTAGGGAGGAAGTCATTGTTTCCTTAAGATAGCTCTGGACGACAATAATAGAGTTTTTGGAAATAGATGTTCTACAGAGAGTCTTTATTTTGTTATTGATACCTTTCATTGCACTGATATAAAAAAATTTCTCACTCAAGGTTGTTTTCATCAAATTTTATGAAGTTGAAACTAGTATCATATCTAGGCTAGAGTTTTTAACTGTATCTTTCAATAATAAAGATCAATTTTCCAAAAGATTTTCTATTTATACAAGTGAAAGATCAAAATTTGAAAGAAAATTGGTGTCTTTTTCGTAAATTCCTATTGTAACCATTCACAATTGGTTTTATTATGAAAAGAAAAACAACTACTCTACAAAAATAGAAGAGTATTCTTCTATGGAAAATATTTTTTAAGAATCTGACCATTAACAGGTAAAGAATCCCTCTTCCATGCTAAATCTTGTAACATGAAGGTCGATGGACCTATGACTTCTATGATCTGAAAAGGACCAAGTCACATCCTTTGAAATTTTGTATGTTTTCCCTTTTCCTCATGAGCCTTGTCCCATTTTAAAACTAGATCTCCCATCTGACAATATTTTTTGGATATCATATTAGAATCAAAAGAGGATTTCACTAATGCTTGATGATAGCGTGAGTAATCTTAGCCCGTTCTCGTTGTTCTTCTAATTTAATTAATTCCAGCTGCCTAAGTTGTAAAGAGGAAGTTGGTACTTCATCAATATATTGAACCAAGGCTAAAGAGGGAATTGCCAAATGTGTTGGAAGAACCACTTCTTTCCCATAAACTAAATTAAAGGGAGAAGTGCCAATAGAGGCTTTCTGCGTTATTCGATCTTCCCATAAAGCATATATTAAAGACTTATGCCAATTTTTATGATTTTGGTCAATGGGTCGCTTAATGATTCTAATTAAGTTCTTATTTGTAGATTCAGCTAACCCATTCCCTTGTGGATAATAATTGGCCGAGTATTTAAGTTTGAAACTTCTTTTGAGTGTGAATTCAGTCATTGCATTACCAAAAAAGTATGATGCATTATCAAACATTAAAGTGGAAGGCAATCCAAGCCTGGTGATTATGAACTGATCTATGAATTCAATGATATTTTCAGCATTAGCCGTCTTGAGTGGAACTGCTTCTACCCATTTTGTAAAGTAATCTATCGTTTTGAGGATGTATCTACGTTGTTTAGAAGAGTGAGGAACGATCTCACCTATTATGTCCAATCCCCACTGATCGAAAGGTTGTTCGATGGTAACTGGTTGCAGTGGCAAGGATGGTTTCTTTTGTCTCCCAGCAGCAGTTTGACAGATTTGGCATTTCCTTACGTAGTTGTGTGCATATTTGAATAATGTGGGCCAGTAATAGCCTATGTGTAAGATCTTATGAGTAGTGGTGTCTCCAGCGTAATGTCTGCCTGCAGGCCCATCATGGAGTTCCTGCAAGACCTTTTCAGCTTCAGATTTCTCAAGACATCTAAGAAGAATAGAATCATAATTTATTCTAAAAAGAATGTCATCCACAAGTTGATATTGTTTGGCTTTTAATATTAGGGCTATTTTCTTGGTATGATCGAGGTTTGAAGGGGCATGTCCATTCTTTAAATAATAAATAATATCAGCATATAATGGCTCAGCATCGTTTAGGCTTACCTCGTACACTTGTACCTCTTCAGAAGGATTTTTGGGCATTAGCGATGCTCCTGTCAGCAGTTTGCAAAAGCCTTGTCCTTTTACAATATTTGCTGGTTTGATTTCTACGTCGTATTCTTGTAAGGCAGTAACCAAATTTGCCCTTTTCTCACCCACATCCTTCTGTACTAGAAGATTTATTACCACTGGAAATGGTACTATGATCGTGGTATGTGTCTTGGGTAAGAAAGGTCTGAAATATTTAATTGCTTTAAAAACAGCATAAGCTTGTTTCTCCACATTTAAATAATTCAGTTCAGCATCTTGTAAATTGGAACTAAAGAAAGCAATTGGGGCTTCCACCTTTTCTTGATTTGCTTGAGTGAGTATCGCAGCATATGATCTATCTGAGGAAAATGTATACAAAATAAAAGGATCGAAAAAATTTGGAGTTGCTAAAGATGGAGCATTGATAATTTCTTGTTTGATCAAATTGAATGCTTCATGTTCATCTTGGCCCCATTTAAAATTTGCATTCTTTTTAATCATGGCTTGTAAAGGAGACATGATTATAGAAAATTCTAGAACGAATCTCTTTACAAAGTTAATCTAGCCAAGGAAAGATTGCATGGCTTTCTTGTTGTGAGGTAGGGGAACTGCGGAAATTTCCTTGATTCTATCAGGATCTATGCGAATTCCAGATTTTGACACTATGAATCCTAGAAGATTTCCTTCACTTAATGTGAAAAAAGATTTTTTTTGGGTTAAGAGAAATCCCATACCTTAAACAACGTTAGAAGATTTGTTTTAAATCCCTGAGATGGTTGTTTCGTTTCTGGGAATAAACAGTAATATCATCTAAATAACTTACCACTGACTTATTAGCTAACCCTTTGAATGCAATGTCCATGGCTCTCTGAAATGTGGCACCCGCGTTATTAAACCAAATGGCATCTTTTGATATGCGTATGTGCCCCACTTAGTTCTGAATGTCATTTTTAATTGATCGTTGGGATGTACCAACACTTGGTTGTATCCTGAGAATCCATCCAAGAATGACATTAATTCTGAGCCCGCAACTTCCTGCAGTATTTGTTCCATGGGGGTAAAGGAAAATTATCCTTTTGGCAGGCCTTGTTAAGGTTTCGAAAGTCAATGCAGATTCTAATATCTCCGTTTTTCTTTCTAAGAGGTACCATATTGGAAACCCATTTAGAATGTCTAACGGGAAAGATTATTTTGGCTTTCAATAACTTGTTGAGTTCAGTTTTGATCTGATTTTCTAAATTGGGATGGATCTTTCTCAATTTTTGTTGGATGGGTTTTCATTATTGATCATTGGGATGGTATGCTGGATGATGGAAGTGTCATATGTTTTGAGTTCATCGTAATTCCATGCAAAGACACTTTTGTATTGTTTTAAGAGATGGATATATGCTAATTTCTCTTCAGGGGCTAGGCCAAGGCCTAGGTTGATATTCTGTGGTTTGGCATCAGTTCCTAGATTTACTAATTCATAATTCAAAGTTGAACTTTGGAGTTTTGAATTGGTATATCTTTTGAATCGATCTTTCAAATCATAAAGGTCTTCTAATTTGACTACTGATTTAGGTATAGCATTGTTAGTACTATCCTGTAGCAATTGTTGGTCATGCTGGTCTTCGTCAATTATTTGATTAGTGTAGGATCCTTCAGATGTGAGAAAACTCACGATATCTGGATCATCATTGAAAATCCTCCAATTGGTAATGTTATCAGGGATATATGGTCTAAAAATTAACTCAATTGAAAATCGGTCAAGGCTAAAATCTTCTGAAGGAATGACCTTGGAAGCTACATTGGCTAAGAGGTCTGCGCTAACATTGTGGAGTTTGGGAATTGAGGAAATATTAAATGCTATAAAATGTTCAGTCAGATCTTGAACTAAAGATTGATAATGCTTTAAATGACCTGATAAACAGTGTATAGTATTACATACCTGTCTTATTACAATTTCAAATCTCCGAAAACTTGCAGTTATTTGACGTCTAATCCGATTGCCTTGTACAAGCCTTGGACTAGAGCTTCGTATTCTATGATATTGTTGGTGCACTCGAATTCGAGTCTGCAAGTTAGCATGATTTTATCTCCCTTTGGGCTTACTAACACACATCCTTCTCCGGCTCCTTCGTTAGACTTAGAACCATAAAAAAATTGTTTTCAAAATAAAGATTTATTTACAGGACTATCTATAAAATTAATGCATTTAGAACTATCTGTTTGAGAAAAAATTTCCACTTGAGATAAAATAGAATGTTCTAAGTAAGGAGAAGCATGAGCATTAAAATTTCCTAAGAAAGAATCTACTGAATAGTTACCTGTGATGTTAGAATTGTATGCTACTGGTTCGTTTTCTCCCTCAAGTTCCGTTACTATGTATTTATGATGTCGCTCGCGTTCAACTTTTATTTGGTTTGGTTTACCATTATAAGGCAGCCACATGTGCGACTAGTCAATTGTAAAGTATCCATGAAGGTTTTCTGACCAGTCTTTGCTAAGAATCAAGCCTTAAAATTTAGGAATATCAGCAACTAAAATGTCGATAACTTGACATACCTTTGGGTTGGATGACAACCTTATGGTAACCTGATTTAACTCGCCAATCACTTCGACTTGTGATCGATCTAATTGGAATATGCACACAGCGGATTTCTGTGGTTGAACGTTCAATTTTGCACAAATTGATCTTGGTAAAATATTCGATGAAGCTCCAGAATCAACTAAGCAATTATGCACATTTTTATTGAAAATTTCATAAGTAAGGAGAAATGGGCGAGTATGCGATCTCGATCTTCCTCCAATTAATGCAATATCATTTGGATTAACTTTATTCATCGTATTAGTTGGAGGTCTTCCCATATCGTGGGAAGCTTGAGAGATTACAGCAGCTGGTAAAGGTGCAACTGACACAACATGTAATTCTTTCAAAAGTACTTTCTGTTGGTGTTTTAACTTGCTCAATTTGAAAAGAGTAATATTGGCCCTAATCTTTTTCATATCTTCTACAATGTTATACTCAATTTCATCCAAAATGATTATCATTTAGATGGAGTAGATGTGTCTGTTTGGACTGGGCTGGTTTGAGTCGCTTTAGGTGATGTTTTCTTGGCTGTGAATTTATCCTTTGTCACCGAGCTTGCGCTCTTTGGCTTAGGTGTAGGCTGAGGAGGATCAAGTTGATTTCTGATGCGAGTGCTAACCGGGAATACCTCTTGATCTTCTTCATTTGGGAGGATGAAATCCAACATACCTTGTAACTCTACAACTTCTTCTTCATCGGTATGTTCTTCGGTAGTGTTTTCCTCTTCTTCTTCTTCTAACTCAGCATTTGATATAGCATTAGGGGGTTTGGAATCAGTTGAAGGATTTCTTTTAAAAGGCATGTATGGATTTTTAGAAGAAGTTTCTGCCACTTGATTCTTGATGTTGACCATTTCGTTAGACATGGTCCTTAAAACTTTTTGTAATCCTTCTAAATTGAATGGATCTTTGGGTTGTTTTTTCTTGGGATCTTCTTTGAAAGAGACCTTCTTAGATTTTCGTTCTTCCATCACGTTTTTCTTTTCTAGGGTTGTAATACGTTTCTCTACTGCTATCGCTTCTTTCATGTTTTCAACTAAGGTTGTTTTATTAGCCCTATCAACAAAGATTGCTAAGTTTGATGGTAAAGCGGTAATGTACCACTCACTTCGCACTTCTTCATAAGGCTGAGAAGCAGTAGGAATTTTGTTTAAAATTTTATTGAAACGTAAATTGAAATCTTTGATAGGTTCTCTTGACTCGGCCCTAAGGTTAGAAAAGTCATTGATCAGTGTCGTTGTAGACCTGTCATCACCAAACTTGGTCAGAAATTGTTCTTGGAAGATGTCCCAACTAGTAATAGATCCAGAAGGTAACGAGAAATACCATGATCCGGTTGTCCCCTGCAAAGTATAAGGGAAAAGTCGAACAACAGAATCCTCATTAACAAATCCATTAAGCTTTATAGATAACATAAAGTTATTTATATGCTCTTCCGCTAGCATGCCTGCCTCAGGGTTAAACTTAGGCAACAATTTTTCAGGATGGGCTGGTATCTGACTCAAGGGTGTAGGCATTAAGACTGCCCTTGGGTTATTCCATGGAGTTTGGGCCATTGCTGAACTACTAACAGAGGAAAGTGCAGAAGATGATCCCTATGGTTGAGAAGATGAGGATATTATGACTCTAGATGGTTGAGAAGGAGTTGAGGAAGTTGCGATAGGATGATGGACAATGATCTAAAGTGGAGGAGTGGATGGTTGACTTCGCGGTGAACAGGTTGAGATGGATGATGAGGATGAAAGAGTCTCGCTATCGGATCCTTTCAGAGACTTCCTTACTCTCTTCCTAGAAGGTAGAGGTAATTTGGTTGGCTGAACACCAAACTTTTCGCTCTTTAACCCGGTAAGAGGATGAGCAGGGTTATATTGCGAAGTCACGCTGCCTTGAGATTTATCAGACTTTTGAGGAGATATTGAAAATCGCTGAAGTTTTTGGATCAAATATTCAACTTCAGGAGGTTCAATAGTAGATTGTTCTAAATATCAGGGTTTTTAGCAGCGGCTGTTGCTCCAACGACTTCTAACTCTGGATTTAAGGTTTCTGAATGCAATGGGGAAGTCGGAGGAGATGGTGAGAGCGATTTACTCTTAGAATGGTATTTAGATTTGGATTTTCTTGCCATTCACAGTTTGAGGCCCTCCTTCTAGCGCCAAATATGTTGAAGCCCCAAAAATCGGGTCTACAACAAGGGGGATACCCACCCGGTCCGGACCTTGGTTGGAAGCTCCTTTTTCGTTTGGTATAGCGGGTCTGACTGCGGATATGGGACCAGTTTCCCAATATGTGTGTGTGTGTGAGAAAGATGGATATTTCTGTTTCTAACAGTTTCTAAATGGAATACTTCTACTCTAATTCTAATATAATAATAAGGAAATTATATTCTAATAAATAGAAATATGTAAATCTATACTAACCCGGGATGAGATCTTTCTTCTATGCGATCTAAAATGATTTCAAAAAACAACTGGTAATAAAGATCATTCAGCTACTATGAGAAAATAATTCAATAAAGATGAACCACTTCGTATAAAAAGTTAGACGAAACAGTTATGAAAAATATATCGCATAATGAGCTATTCATACACTAAGCATAAATAAATAGCTATCATCGTACAAAAGTGCCAAATGATAACTCAAGCATTCATACATTAATATATAAATAACTGAACTGAAAATCACTCTAACACAAGGCAGAAATAGTTAAGAGATAGAAATACCATTTATAACTAGTCCTACTCATGAGCTTCAAGTGATAACGATTTATCTCTTCTTGATCAAATATCTACTAAGAGTACAAAAGTGCAACATCAGTAGCAGATATCAAATGCAAACATCAATAAATCTTGTTCCATTCATTCATCAAAACCTCCATAGAGGGTACAAAAGTCCATGTTAAGGGGATAAGTTTTTGATAAATTTCAGGACCCTTCTCTAAATGCATGAGAAGGGTTTAAATACTACTAACTAAATCTAAAAATAAATTATTACAAAAATATAGGATGCGGTTTAAATGACCGTACTCTTTTCAGGAAAATAAAACTAAAACTAAACTAAAATTGAATCTAAAATTAAACTACTTCTGTATTTGGTCCTTGAAATCGCACGCATGCAGCATCTGTTTGAGAAGAGTCGGCTGGCCGACTTCCGCTTTTAGCTGAGCTGAGAAAATAGAATCAACGAGATGGCGCCATCTTTTCGACCGAATTGATGATACACTTAACAGTCATCCATTGGCTATGTGTCTTTACTAAGTAAGCCCAGTAATAATCCCAGTTTAACCTGGTTAACCCTTGAATTGCTTGTGGCTTTTCTTGGGCCTTCTGTTTCCAATCTACCTATAGTTGTTTTGCGTTAGGTAAATATCCCGGAGTGGTCTCTATGATCAAATTTTCCCTGTGCAAATTTTCATTTACACAATCAATAATACTGCTTGCTGCCATGGCTGCTCCTTTTGCTACTTGCTCTGCTTCCCTGATTTGCTCGTCCCATTTGTTAAAGAGAACTTCTTTATGATTTTCATTTATCCTTGGTGCACCTGCTCTTTTTCCTTCGTCTGTTTCTTGCCAAGCCAAATATTCAGTCACCCGTTTATCAACAAGATCATAGTCACTTCGTAAATCTACCACTTGATTAGTGGTTTTATCACTTATTTCACAATAATAGCTCCGCTGTGATATCTTTTGGCCCAACGTTTCTTGCTGTTGTAGTAATTGTTCATTCAAGGAAATGGACTCTGTGGTAAATCCTGTGAGTTTAGGATTGTCCTTGTGCATATCCTGTAGATCCTGTAACAACTTTCCTTTTACATCCAAACTTTTCTGATATCCTATCTGCATCTGTTGGAAGTCCTGTTGTAACCTCTCAAGCTGTTTCTGTGCTTCATTGTTGGCATTAGCTTGCTGCAACTGTTGTTGCAAAGCTTGTATCTGGTATTCCTTTTCTTTTAGCAATTGCTATGCCTCAGATGCTTTATCAATAGTCACAAAAGCATATGCTCCTGCTATCTGAGATAGTTTGGTGAGATTCTTAGTAGGATTGCTAGTGGGATCTTGCCATAGGACATCTAATTGTTCTGCATCTTGAGGGAGCACGTTTTCCAATTTCCTTTTCTTCCTCTGTCTTCTTACTACTACTTTGTACTGTGGACTATAAAATACATCAAGGGGATGAATTTCTTCTATTTTGAGCATAAGCTCAGAGGATGGGGCAATAGGGATATGCTCCATATTTGATACATTGCTAATTGTTCTTGTGACTACTTATTTTGTTACCTGTGCATCGCTCACGGGTGTTTTTAAGGTTTTTCACTCAAGATTGATCAAGTCATTGAAGGTTTCCCATTCTTTAACTAGTTCAGTTGTGACTGGCGGTGTTTGAATGACGAGAGGGGGAGGATCTCTTTGCAGAGAGGCAATAACCTGCTGTTGTAGAAGTTCCGTTGAGTGGGCAGTATCTTTTACTGACCCTTCACTCTTATCCTGTTCACTTACAGATCTTTTAGAATGTTCATATGTTTCTTTTCCAAACTTGGATTTAGATCCATTTGTGCTTGAACTGCCACTAAGACTAACACTTGGATTTGGTTCCCTTGCGGGTTTTAGGCGTAGTTTCTCTAAAGGAATACTAGCTAACCTTCTTTCCCTGTATATTTTGAACTTTTGAAATTCTTCTGGATAGAATTGCAATTGGGCTGCATGTAGAATTTCTTCAAGTGTGCTCTTCTGTTGGAATATATCATCGAATAAATCCTTTTCACCAAAGAACACCTTTATCTTGACTGCAATGGTGAAATTCTGGGCAACCTCATTAGGGTCAAATGGTCTTTTTGAAAATTTGAATAACTGTAAACACGTCATATTATTTACTTCAATGAATGTGTGGCCTACATCAAATAGTGGAAAGGCATCATAGGCTACAGGAAACTGAGGCCATATAGCCTTCTTTTTGTCCTTCAAATCTTTAGCTAGACCGCCTTCCCCACAGGTTTGATAAGCAATATCTCGAGCTAACAGTTTATCAAGGATATACAAAGGTAGGACATGAGGAGAAGCAGAACTTCCAAATACCCTGACATAAGTAAACAATTCCTCCCCGAACCATCTTGCGATAGGGAGGATGTCTACCTCTGCTTCAGGAGAGCATCTCGGAGCGTCTTTATCATACAAAATTCTGTACAAGGGTAGCATAATTCCATGACAAATCTGGTAAAATTATGGAGTGAACTTAGAGTCCCATAATTATTTATGATAGACATGAATAGGTAAGGGGTCTTGAGTTGTCCACTTCCAACCCATAACAGGAAACTTAGAAACATAACATATCGCATCCATTACATATGCAGATAGGTAAAAAGGGGGATAGATTCTTTGAGAGACAGTTCTTTTAGATCTGTAACCTACAATGGCTATGACTAGATTTTCGGAAAAGATTTTGGCCCAATCTACAATAGTGGCATTTGTGGCAGCATCCAATAATGGTAGCCATTCAGATGAAAATTTGTTGATATCTGGCATTCCAAACAATCTACAGAGCATGGCAGCAGCAAAGCAATATGGGGAGGTGAGAGAACCAGTACTGTACATATCGTGTTTATCTTTCTTCAGTGGTTCGTCCCTCCTAGACCAATGTTTGGTGGTTTCTGCCAGGTCCTAATTTTCTTTTGCAAATTTCTCCATAAACTGCTTGTTATAAGTTGCTTGTGGCTCCAGTAAATGGTACATGAGCCTTAAATCCTACGCAGTGAATGAGCCAATAAGTCCCTGACCCTGATTTTTAAACTGTCTGTTCCTGATATCTACGTTGTCCAGTATCCATTTCACCATGTCCGTGTATGGGAGAATTTGGGCCTTGCTGCTATCCGGTGCAAGAATGAGCAAGCTAGCTCTGTAAGGGATGCCTCAGAAGAACCATTTGAGCCCACGGTAGCAACGGCTTCCATTACTCTAGGATTCTCCTCTTTGCGAAGATTATACATGCCTTCCCACGTAGCAATTCCCACGTCTCTATTACATGCCGTGTCTGTATACAGGGGCACCATTTCCTTTTCTTCTGAGCTCGGGGCTTTGCTTTTCTTTCCCATTTTACCCTGCGTATTGCTTTGTATTGGCTTCTATTCTCCATTCCTGCAATTCACAAGTGAAGCGAAAATGAATGACAAGGAAGGGTGATAGGAAAGTTTTAAATGCCGTAGACGCATCAAGTATACCACCTTATGTGAGATGATTTTTTCGATAAGCACGAACCCATATTCCATTAATAACTGACAACTACATTATTTATTAGCATTAAAGTGCATAACTAGGTGTCAGCTTAAGGAAAATACTTTTCTTGAATAAAATTCCCGAAATATCTAAGATGGAGCGATTTTGCGATTTTCTTCGCAATATCGCAGATTGCAACATCGTGAAATGATAACATCGCAAAATCGTAACATCGTAAAGTTGATTGCTCGTTACATCACATTATCGCATTGTCGTTGATATCACGAGATCGCAATATCACAGATCGCAGGAATATTATGTATGCCAATCTTTGTTAACCTGTTTTTTACGAAATGCGATCTTACGATCGGTGCCATCGTATATCGGAAAATTAAAGAGTTTCGTTGTAAGTTGTGCGGTATGCGATGCGATATTTCATTATCGCACATTGCATTCTCGCAATGTTTAAAATTCAGCTCATAAGGTGGTATCCCGTTTTCTTTTTCTTATGCGATTTTTTTCTAAGGAAAGGTTTTATGTCTTACCTTATCATCAAACTTAGATTTTTATGAATTTTCAAGGGGGGCTTCCTAAGCTTATGATGGTAAGTTTATTCGAAAAGGAAATTTAAACACTACTTTGATTTCTCAATTTTTTTGCTAAGGGTCCCCACTTATTTAGTATTAGGAATTATACTAAATAAGAAAGGGGGTTGTTGCTAGCCACAACAGGCCCTTGGTGTCAAGTTTTGTTTGTTAATGTCATTTCTGTAAAATTTTTGTAAAATAAGGTAAAGTCTCTACAAAATGTGGAAGTGGAGCGCGAAGCCAAATAAGAGTCAAAGGGGCATTAACCGCTTGTTTAGGTAGGTGATAGGATGGTTTTGAGACTCACCCATGAGTCATGGGCCATGGTATTATATGTAAGGAAGCTATAAATATGATCTAAAAATGGAATGTACTTGTTTAAGGGTGCAAGGTATCCATTTTCCATAATTGCAAATGTGAGCTATACACTCCAAGTGACCTCTGAAAATGTGAAAACTTCTTATTTCTTATACATAGATAGACTGTAGGGGAATTCACCGAACATGTCACCTCTAAAGAAAGGATGAGTTCCAGAGTTTACCTGGCCCTCTACAGGCTATGCCTAAAGAAATAACGAAGTAAACACTTAGAAGTCTTTGACATACACATATTTGAAGTTTGATGTCTTGCGGAATAAGACAAATAACTTTCTGCAGCTGAATAGGTGATTATGTGTGTATGCAAGTTATGTATATTTGTTGTTTAACACTTTATAACAGTTTTCTTTAGCATATCATTTTCAGCAAATAAAGACATCAAAATGATAAAGCAGTTCAACCCCTCTGGGCTACATCTGCTGGACCAAACCTCTCAAACTAGGTTTGTCCTCTTGTATTAAAAATGCTACAAAGGCTAATACAAGAATATGAGTGTCTCGAAAGACAGATCTGACTGTAAATACAGAATCATAAGATAGGAATTAGCTAAACATGCTCTTTCCCAAACACTAAATAGTGAAATTGTACTGTCACACAGAATAAGTCGATCTTGCAGACAAGATAGACCTTCCTAGAATCTAAAGAAGACCTAATGACAAGCAAACCAATCACACACTATCTTTCTCTAAATATGCTTTTATAAACAAAGGCAAACAAGTTTTTTAGGCCTACCTTAGGTCCAACGCAAGTTTGTGGAAGCCTTCGCTCCTTCGATCCGATTGAGCTCCCTTGTCACGAATCTGCAAACACAAACAAGAAAACAAATTAAATAGCACCTGAAAAGCCAATATCATAAAACATATTTAACATGAAAGTCAAGGATTTCATGAAACAAATGACATGAGACAATTTGTTGAGAAAAATGAGTTTGATTGTATTAATTCAAATCAAGAAGAACTTTACAACCTATGCCTTGACGTTGTACAAGCTCCTCCCAGGGTCCAGCAAGAAGTCTCCTCTACTTTGACAAGTTTCACTCTCTTCCCAATGAAGCCAAAAAGGTATGTGGTCTCTCCTCTCAAGCTCAACTAGGAAGTCTTAATTTCACCAGCATTTACCCTAAAAAATGTTCAGCTTTTAACCTCCCTAGCAACCAACCCAATGCCTGAATTTATAGTGCGATGGAGGCAAGTTACTAAGTCCTCCTTCAAAGGGATAAAGCCCTCCTTCAAAGGGATATCTCCTCTCGTGAAGGGATTAGCTCCTTCTCTTTTGGGATGCATGAACCACCTAAGAGCGGCCAATCCACGTCAAAATTCCTTCTAGAATCATCTAGAATTAACCCAAAGTGAGTTTTTTAGAATAAGCTTGCGCCTTTTTGACTTTCACAGGGGTCCGCACCCACACTTTTAGGGACAGAGCGGGCAGGTCCGCAGTTTTTGTAAACAGAAGGTGCAGGACCGCAGGAAATAGTGAGAGAAAGTGTGGAACTAGAGATTTATTGATTTTCAATGTCTTTCTCTCATTTTCAAAGCTTGACTTGAAGAGCTGAAGTCTGAGACTTGCTTAGGAGGACAGTAAAAGTGATGATAGATCCATACTGACTGCAAATAATCATGGTGACGATATTTTTATGTAACAGATTTCCCCCTAAAGTGCGAAGTCTGTAGTAGATAAGGATTTCATTTATCATTTAGGAAGAGTGAAGTACTTTATCATTTCGAGGATCATCTTGTGGAGAGCCCGGTTGGAACCTGTAAAAAACATTCAATGCAAGATATATATATGAGATCATATCATCGCTAAGGTAGGAATTCCCATACTCAGATCAAAACTGACTTAGAAAACTAACTACTGCTCTGATACAAGAATGATCTTGTAATACATCACAAGTATAGACTCATGTGGACACAGTATGGGCGCAGCCATCTGTTTATGAATAGTCCATTATATAATGAATACAAAATTCCTCGCAGCCTGGATTGTGGAAACTAGATCCAGGGTCTTCATTTCTACTTCCCGAAACAGTACGATTCTATCCATACAAATGAATGTGTTGGAGTCGAACATGGTAGAAACCACTTGATTACCAGTCAATGATGTAAACTGTTAACAAGTGTGAGAGAAACCACCAGTGATGTCAATGGCTCTCAAAGTACCCAGTACAATCCATGAGATGTGAATAAATGTGTTGATGTCGAACATGTCACAGAATCCTTTGATCGAAAGTCAATGATGCAACATGTCGTCAAAGGCGAGAAACCTGCCATTGCGGCATGCAGATCCCAAGGTACTGACGATTTCTAGATCATCTTTCTAGATAATGAGCTGAAGTCGATAGAAAGTGATCCGTCGCAGGCAAGCCTACAACACGAAATCATAGATCAAGTTGAAGAATTTTAGTTGCAAGGACTGACTCAGGGATGGTCAAGATGGATGACAGATATTTTGCAGATGAATGGCTTATTGGTAGTGACCTCTTGAACACATAACGACACAACAGATGGCGTGGTGACAATTGACCCAAAGTTAATACCCAGAAGTCGGTTGAAGGCTTTCAATGTGGTTTGATCAACTGTTAGGCAAAGGATTTCCCAACCCAGGTGAATAAAAGTGTCGTGTTCAAGAGTGGTTACAAAGAAATGACAAACAGGTTCATTTTTCTCTCTTTTCCCCCACCATTTCTGGCAAGTACCTCTTTATTTTTGACAAGCTTGAGGAGAATAACATTTGCTTGATTATAAGCTCATCCTTCGGATGAGTCCAACTTAGTTTGAATTTGTACCTTAAGAAGGAGTGGTTCGTTCCTATTTGTAATTGAATAGGTCCTTTACTGTGAAATTTTAACGAGTCCAGTATAGAAGAAACTCAGTGTTTTTCAATTTTAGAGAGTCTGAAAAAACTTAAGAAGACTCCAGAGTTGACCTTTTTCGTAAATTTGTGTCTCCCAAGCCCGAAAAAGTATAAAATAATACTTGAGAGAACCACTTGATCTTTACAACCAAGGAGTACTTTTCATAATTAGTGCCCTTGATCCGAAAAAGTAAAAAAACGATCAACGACACGTCGTTTTATAACCAATATCGAATTTGAAACGACAAAAATCCTGCAATCTTTTCATGTTTTTACGGTCAGAAAAGAGTTGTAAGTGGACCATCTTTTAGTTCCATTTTAATGAGTTTAAAAGAAAAACTCGGCAATATTTTCATGTTTCAGGAGTCAGAAAAGAGCTTAAAGGTGACTCTAAATGCTTTTTCATCGAAAATGATAGATTTCACCTGAATAATCCGTTATCTTGAAAAAAAACGCAAACATAACTCATACCTGTTTGAAATGGATAAAAATGTTGCAAAAATACCTTTCCAAAGTGAAACATATACAAATTTGCAATTTATTTACTCAAAAAACTTATAAAAAGGGCTTTCGTCAATTCATTTTTACCGTTTGAGTTTTGGGTGAGAAAATAGTGCTTTTGTTCAGAAAATGCCCATGAAGATTGCAGAAAATCCAACCGTCGGAATCGAACGCCGCCTTCTCTAGGTAATCCACATCATCTAACTCTTCATTTTTAACTGTTTCATTTCTTGTTTTAGGCTTTTATTTCATTTTTTGGAGGGTTTTTAGGCTTAAAACCCGCGCGCGGGGGCCCGCAGGTGTAACACTGTTAGCCCGCGGACCTCGACTTTTTCTCAATGGGGAAAAAGTCAGGGGTCCGCACCTTCCATGTAGGCAAGGTGCAGACCCACGCACTGAGTCTAACCCAGAGGGTACGGTCCCCGCCGCAAGGGTTTTTAACCAAAAAATTCTCAAATTTGGCCCAAACAAATTAATTTCTAGCGTTCTAATTTGTCTTTTTACTTGATGCAGAGAGTACATCATGCTAGATTGGCGTGAATGAGAGCATGAGGATGTGGATCTAGCCGCGTTGAATCACCAACCTTCGATCGATGCATTGAAGGCCTGAGACTTGTACAAATTCTCGGCCATACCTGGCACGAGGGCCCAGGTGGATTTCTTACAGTGGTTGGTTGACAGATGGAGCATACAAGACCAGTGCTTCTTCATTGGTGGCCACCAGCTCAAAATCGAGCTGGCAGACATATATTTCTTGACCGGTTTGCCTAAGAGAGGCGAAGACTTGACTCTATTCAGGACTAGGCCAGGTGGTCATTCTGTCGATAGCCTTCGGCTAGAGTTCTGCAACAGTCAGGCTAGAGACAAAGGGATAGACATAAAAACCATATCCCTTCCTGAACTCATGGTGATTGTGTTTACTGTCACCAAACTTTGCGAGAGTGCCACATTACATATTTCCACCAGATCCGAGATGCGTATGGCAGTTGACTGCTTTCGAGGCACCATCTTCAACTGGTGAGATGTTGTGTTGGCCAATGTGAAAGGCCAACTGACTAGAGCCAAGAACGGACAACTAAGGACCTTTGGTTATGGGGCTTTGGTTGTGAGCTTTGGTCTGGAGAGGGTTCCCATGTTGATCCCGCAGCACCTTACTGTTGGAGCTGGGCTTCCTCGAGAGCCCAAACTGATGCGATGGGTCGCAGTTATGGCCCGTCATCCGGACGAGGGGACAGAGGTTGTTCGATTCAAACCTGAGTATTTCCAATGGTTGGAAAACCATGTTTTTTCTATTCAGGACTTCACTTACGCTGGGGTATATTTTCGTGGTGACCCAGACATGGCTCTTCCACCAGGAGAGCAATGGGATGACTTAGGTAAAATCATTTTCAACATTTTTTCTATTTTAATTTTTTTTTTTTTTTTTCTATCGCCCCAAAACTAATAATAAAAGTTTCAAATGCAGATGTGGGTCCACAGTGACCAGCCGCTCTCCGGCCTTATGAGAGGAAATACCCAGTTGTAGCCGCGCCAGCCCCACAGGATGAATCAGCAGAGGTTTTGGCCGAGTTGGAGAGTCATCTAGAGCACTTGACAGGAGATATTTCGGAGACCACCATAGATGACATTCCTCGTCGACTTCAACGCTATGTCATTGGGGTCCCAGGACCTTTTAGGAGGTTCCTTTGCAAGGTGGCCCGTGTAGTGGTTTCTTATCGAGATCATCACCAGTGATAGGATGATCGCTTATTGTGGGCACATATGACATTTTTGTTTTTTGTACTTATCATTTTTGCCGATCATAAGGTGTTTTTCAACCTATGATCGAGGAAAATGTATTTTTTGACACACTCCTATATATATATATATATCACTATTACCGGCTTATCTTGTAAATCATGTTATGGAATGGTTTTAAATTTACATGTATGACTATTGCAAATGTCTACTTAACATTCGAGAAGCATTTGCATCTGCTAATGTATTTAAAGATCTTGGAATATGCTGATATTCTGTAATCAAATTCACGTTCCAAGAGACGCACTCTCAAAAATAATCTCAATAACACTGGATTTCTAATGGCATACACTCTATTAAGCTGTAATACAACGAGTTCAAAATATAACCTTACTATCAAACTCCGAATCCCAAATGAAATAGATTCAGATAATAACTCAATCACTGCACTATACTCGGCAATGTTATTCGTTGTTTGACTGAGGCTTACCCCATGCATAGATACCAACTCGTCAGAGGGTGAATAGATAACCCAAGTTACGGAAGAAATGTTCCGTGTATTATGACAAGCACCATCAGCGAAACCAATGTATGTTTGCAGAGGCATCGACATCTGCAATATCAAGAGTAAAACCAAGATAAACAGGAATAATGACGAAAAAACACTCTCTAAGCCAAGCACACTGTTTAAACTAAAACACACCAGCTAGAAAGAAAAACTATCCTAACTAAAAATCTCCATACCCATTCTTTAAGCATAATACCTCTTCAGGTAAAGACCATTTCTGGGTTTACCTAAAGAGTCCCCGTCAAAGTCTACCAATTCATAGGCCCCTTTTACTAGCTTTCGCTTGACAACATAGGGACCATGCCACATAGGAACGAATTTTCCAGCACCTAATTTATCATTAGCTTAATCGTAAACTAAGACTAGATCTCCTTCCGAAATATTTCAAGGGGTCACATTTCGATCATACAGAGCTTTCATACGTTTTGCGTGAGTCTAGATCGCCAATGCAACATCACGTCGATTCTCATCTAATTGAGCCAAGTATAACAAACGTTTTTCCTCTTCGAAAGTGGCTGGAAGTAACTCGATGGCCATTTTCAATGACGAGATTTCGCATTCAATGGGTGACAAAGCTTCCAGATCATAAACTAGTTGGAAAGGAGTGAACCCTGTTGATGTTTTTACTGAGGTACGATACGCCCAAAGTGCTGAAAATAGCATGTTATGCCAATTCGACCGATGAATCCCAATGATTCGTCGGATCATGATGACTAAGACTTTGTTGATGGATTCAACGAGACCATTAACTTGTGGATAATAAGGAGTTGAACTATCGTGACGCAACCCAAGTTGGCCTGTAAGTTCGGTTATCATAACGTTTCGAAAATGGCGCCCATGATCAGTGATAATTGCTTGTGGGACACCAAACCTAGCAATTATATGATTGAACATGAAAATTACAGTTGTCGTGCCGTCTACCTCAAATGTAGGCATCGCCTCGGCCCACTTGGTAAAATAATCTACCGCAAGGATGATATACGCATGCCCCCTGGCCGAGTGAGGGTCACATGTAATAAAATCGATACCCCATTTGGCAAAAGGACCAATGACAATTATAGGGTGGAGAGGAGCAGGTGGAGCGCGCATCTTTCGATCAAAAATTTCGCAGTTGTGGCATTTTCGGACCGTAGTAACACAATATTTAAACAAAGATGGCTAGAAGTAGTCAGTGTGCAATATCTTTTGGGTTGTGGCATACCCAGACGTATGACCGCCACACGCTCCAGAGTGACAGTCATTTAGAACCATTTCAGCTTCCTCGTGAGTTTAGCAATGTCGAAAAATAGAGTCCGCCCCACGGTGATAAAGAGTATCTCCAATAATCCTGAATTGTTGGGACTGGAATCGTATTTTCCGACGTTCTGACCTTGAAATTTCTAGCCGAAAGGATTGGGTGTTGAGATAAACGATGATATCCCCATACCAAGGATCTAAAGTGCTGATTAGAAACAAGGATTCGTCCACAATGGGCTCTTCCGCCACAGTTTCCGTGTCAGCACGCGGGAAGTCACACATTAACTCCGCAAAGACTAAAGATTTCTTAGACTTAGATTTTTCAAATTCCAAGTCAAACTCTTGCAGGATAACAATCCATTTAGAGTACTTGTCCCCTAGCAATTTCTTGGTCAAAATGTAGATCATAGGGTTGCAATCAGAAATCACTGTAGTTTTACGTAGTAAAATGTAGTGACAAAAACGTTGGACAGCTTGAACAGCTGCCAATGCCAATTTCTCCACATGTGAGTATTTTAGCTCAGTTTGATTTAAAGTTCGACTAAGGTAATATATCACATGTTCAGTCCCGAATTCATCTTCTTGAACTAAGACCATTCCAATGGTGGAATGAGAGGTGGCGAGATACAAGAAGTAATCCTGGTTGTAGTTGGGAGGATGCAATAACGGTGCATGGGTCAACGCGTGTTTTAGTGCATCAAAAGATTTCTGAGCTATCTCATCCCAATAGAATGGAGTATTCTGTTTCAACAACCGGGTAAAACCCTTTGTAACCTCGGCGTAGTTAGGAATGAATCGTCGTAAAAAGTTTGCTTTCCCTTGCAAACTTTGGAGTTGGCGAAGACTCGAAGGAGGAGGCAATTTGACAATAGCTTCGACCTTCAAGGGATCGACGCGAATGCCAGCTTTCGAAACTACAAACCCCAGCAATCGACCCGTTTCTATACAGAAGACACATTTGTGTGGGTTCAACTGAATCCGATAATGCCTACACCTCATAAAGATTGCTCGTAAATGGACGAGGTGATCTGCTCGATGTAATGAATGAGCAGGCAAATCATCGAGATAGGGTTGCACAATGTGCTTGATGTCATGAAACGCATAAGACATGGCCCTTTGAAAAGTTTCTCCGGCATTCTTGAGCCCAAAAGGTAGTTTGCAATAAGCAAATGTCCCCCATGGACAAATGAAAGCCATTTTTGGTTGATCGGCAGGTAGAATATTGATTTGATTGTATCCGGAAAAACCATCCATGAAGGAGAATATTTCACTGCCGACACAATCATCAATGATTTGATCAATATAGGGAGTTGGGTAATTGTCCTTTGGACAGGCTCGATTAATGTCCCTATAATCGATATATATTCTTATTGTCCCTTGCTTTTTGTTAACTGGAACAATATTCGATACCCAATCCGTTAACGGGATCGGATAAATGAAACCTGCTTTGAGTAATTTTTCAACTTCTGCTTTAATAGCAGCAGCTTTTCTTGGGTGAATCTGACGCAAACGTTGCCGGACGGGTTTAGCGTTCGGGTAAGTCTTGATTTCATGAACAAAAATCACGGGATCAATTCCTGGCATTTCCTCATAGGACCAGGCAAACACGTCGCGGAATTCTTGAAATAGGGCCTTATATATTTGAATTTCGTCATCTGTACACGAGGCACCTATATGAATGTTCTCAACAATTCCAGGCTTAACCGAAATGTCAATAGGAATAGTTCGAGAGATGTTTCCCAAATTTAACTCTGAATCAGGATGTTTCATTGGATTCTGAGGTTCCTTGACATATTCAGTCGTAAAAATTGATGAAAAATCATTTTCAAAACGATCATTCTCAGGTAAAAACGAAGGTCTGTGATGGAGATCTTCCCATGGTAAATCATCTACACATAGGATTTCACGAATTTTCTCATAAGAGTGAACAAGTTCAGAAAACGTGATTGAATCCGAGCTTGATGTGAAAAGTGATTCGTCACGGACCACATTCATTAAGTCAATTTCGGTTGAAGATGGGTCGGTAAACGATTGCACGGCCTCATACGCAATTTTATATGGACTCAAAGGCATGACATTACCAAATGAGTCTATCTCAGATTCAGAAGGAATGGTCCAAGGATCATCATAGATAATGGTGTCTGACGTAATCATATGAATGGTTGCAAATGAAGATGATGCGTTGATTGGAGGAAAAGGAAAAGTTCCCAGTAAACCGACATCTTTAACTAGTCCTACTCCAACATCCTTATACGGGATAGTCATTTTACCGACATGCTGAATACTTTCAGAAGAGGCTGGGTCGGATGAAAAGTAAGCTAGCTGGTCTATTGTTACGATCTTTCCATTATGAGGAAAATTTATAACCTGAAAGACCGATGAAATGACAACTGTCATAGCGTAAGACCAACTTCGACCCAAGAGAAGGTTGTAATCTAGAGGGGCATCAACCACCTCCACATCTAGATTAATGGTTTTTCCTTCAACCCCTATAGGCAAATCCTGTAGAATGCCAAAAGGATGAAACCCACGGCCATCAAAGGCCTTTAGAATCGTCTAGGATTGATTTAGTGAAGGAGAACCAAGCGATCTCCAACACTGTATCGACATAATACACATTGAGGCTCCCTCATCAATCACAGTCCGATGAATAGGCCTGTTTTTTACTATCACTAGAATCTGGAAGGCCATTTGATGAGGTAAGCACAGTGTACTATTTTCTAGATCGAAAATTATTAGGTTCGAGTCCTGAACGTCAACAGCTCCTATAGCCGACAAAAGTAATTTACGTTGTGCTGGACATGATTGCAGCACTTCCAAAGCCAACATTGCTGAGGGTGAAACAGCAAAATCCTCAACAATGTTATAGTTCTGAGCCGCTCTCGCATGTGGATTGAAAGTTGACTTTCGAAGTATACCCTTGGCGGGCGGTTTGATTACCAAGTCTGGATTAGGTTTTTCGATCTGTAGTGGATCGGAACCGGGAGCTGAGGTTGATGGATTAGAATGAGAAGATTCTGATTCTTTACCATCAACAGGACCTTTACTACCATCATCATCCGATCGAGTCGCAATCCTAACATGGGACATCATCAGTATGGGTTCTTCATTGGCACTCGAGGAAGAACTTATCATCTTACTGTCTTGACTTGGAAAAGGATCCTTCAAAACAACAGGCGTTTGGGAACCTTTGACAATCTTCGCAACCTCTGCACGATGAGGGTAGTCTCTTGTAAAATGTTCATTGTCACAAATGAGACAAGGATAATGATGTTTTCATTTTTCATCATTGGATTCCGATTTTTCAGGTTTCTCCTTTGAATTTTTGTCCGTTTTATTCTTCTTATTTCCTTTCTTCTTCCCACTAGATTTTGATTTGGCTGTAGATGACTCTACAACGTCAATATCGGCGAAAATCTCCGTGGAAGAATCTCCTGTCGGGGAATCAGGCAAGGTTATGATAGGAGAAGAATTCTTGGAAGACTTCTTCTTACTTTTAGTGTTAACCGTACCAATCATACCATCGGCGGCATGAGATCCCGAAGGAGCTGCAGCGATTTGATTTTGCTTGGGAAGATCGGGGATTTTCTCATGTAACGTACCTGACTGAGTATAGACCAAGTCAAGGTACTATGCTTGAGCAATTACTTGCTCCTCAGTAACAACTCCGGCTTTAGCTACATCTTCAGTGATCTTTGGAAACAAAGACTTTAAAAACCATTCAGCCAATATTTGATCCAGAATAAAAACCTTCACTAAATGTCGTTGACATCTCCATTCATGAATATGATCTGAAATGTAAGTGGATGTTGATTGCTTTAACGAAGTTAACAATTCTGTGCCATTGTCATATTGGACTGGCAACTGAAAATGAGTTAAAAATGAGGTAGCTAACTGACTAAAATTATAAAAAGTTCCTCACGGTAACTCAATGTACCACTTGGCCGCAAGACCAATTAGAGTGCGCTGGAAAAGTCTTAGATGGATTGAATCATCTGAAATGGAGTTAGACGCACACCAGAGGTGATAAGTCATCACATGGTTCGACGGGTCCTCTCCTGATTTGCCTTCGAATTTAGGAATATCACTAGGCAACTTATTCGGCATTGGCGGCCAAAACGGAAGATAATTAATGGGATCGTTCGTTAGGCACAACAAGTCAGGCAAGTCCAAAGTTGCAATAAACAGTAACTGACGATCAGGGTCCCTAAAACTCTGGGTCATGAGACTAGCCCCAGGAGTAGGATATCCAGGATAACTAGGAATAGGAATTGCATTTGGGATATTGTATCCTCTCGGAAAACCATGATTAACCGGACCATACTGGGGTTGTTGAGGTTGTTGATATGTGTACCTAGGGTACGGTTGATACTGATAGACTGGCTGCTATACAGCAGGACCGAATTGGTACTGTCCCTGGTACGGTTGATAAGTAAATTGTGGTTGACTTGTGACAACCGTACCTGAACCAGGTTGTCCTACAGGCATCTGAACCGAAATTTGAATCATAGATCCAGACGGTGGTAAAGATGTTTGAGGAGTAGATACAGGAATAGTAGAAACCGGAGCTGTCGATACTCCGGAAGTAGGTGGGGTAGATTGAACAGATGTTGCGGCAATTGCAACAGTCGTTTGAGGCGGAGTACGAGGCGTACTAGGCCCAGGCTGAGAAACTACCGAAGGTACAGAAGTTTGAATATTAGACTGGACTAGTTACTGGGGTGTACCCAAAACTAAGGGTTGTCCAGTTTGAGATGACAACTATACATTTGGCTGCAACACTTGTTGAGTTTGCAATGGATCCCACACTAAATTCATTCTGAGGTACAAACCTATAACAGGTTGAGAATATTGAGGACCATAATCGGGTTGAGGGTAGGATTGATAATTCAAAGGTACATTTCCCATTCCTTGAACATATGATTGACCGGAGGGTGGTTGGAAACCTTGGTTCGAGTACTAACCTTGGGGTTGATACCCTTGAGGCACGTACTGATACTGGGGTTGACCTTGAGGTATAAATTGATAATGGGGTTGACCTTGGGATACATATTGAGTCTGGGGCTGACCTTGAGGAACGTACTACCCCGTAGGTATGTATTGTCCTTGAGGTTGCCCCACAGGTGCAAATTGGGTACCTTGAGGTTGCCACCCATGCGATAATTGAGGATTTTGAGGCTGCCCCCCAGGCAGTAACTGGACACCTTGAGGTTGATGATTGTGAATGGAACCTGACATCATGAGAATATCTTCTACACTCAATGGTTTAGTACCATTGCTTCCAGTTAATAACCCTTGTTCAATGGGTTGAGGAGATGCTCCCGAAAAAGTACCAGAAAGTGACTGATACCCAAAGGGAACAGAAGGACCACCGTACAAAAAGGATTCGGGTGAGTAAATATGGACGACTGTCTTGACATATTTAACGGAGGATAGTAACCTCTAGGTGTTGGGTGATAAGGAACACGAGGTGGTGAAAAACTTAACCCTGGGTTTTTTAAGAAAGTATTCAAAGAAAGATACCAAGTACTGCTCCTAGGTGGACTGTAAAAAATTGATTCACGCTCCCTTAGCTCAATAACAGGTTGATTTTCAGGGATAGGGATGCCTACTTCTTCTTCCGGAGTAGCAAGTTCTTCGATAGCTATTAGTCCAGAAGGAAGATCTTGGGTGATTACTCTTTCTACCCTAGGTGAACCAGGACCACTAGAAGCTGGAGAAGCAAACCCCGATGTTGGAGTAGCAGCAAATTCACTTTCAGGTTTAGATATTTCAGGTTCCTCACCTATATCACTAGTAGATGAAAAGCTACCAGTAACTTCGGAAACAGACACTGACTACGGATTATAATCTGCTACTAAAGCTTGAAAATCAGGATGTACCACCAAAGAAGACTCTCCTTCTTCAGGTGACCCAACTCTACTGTCTCTAGGAGTTATGAGGACTTTCAAACCCTCAAGCTAGCTCGGTGAAAACTCAGGAGGTTGGCCCCGAAGTCTATGGGACTTCCTCGGTAATTCAGCCATGGTTAAAAACTTTTAACTACTTCACACGCAAACAAAGTAAAATCTCAATGAAAACCACCTAAAGCCTCTAAAGAACCAAACAAATTTGAATCACACGCCTAAAGAATCTAAAAGTTCAAACACATACAAACAGTAACTTTCCGTACTGAAAACACCAGTTGGTGATGAAATCCAACGTCGCAGAGTCCAATACAGAAATGGCAGTTGGAACAGTTACCCCAGAAACTTGCTTAATGAATAGACTGGCACAAGTTCCTCCACTTAATCGTCTCGAGTGAAGAGAACCCCCCAAAAAATCCAAGTGAGTCTAGCCGATGTCTGCTCCAGGTACAGTGGGATCTTCCCACCACTGTCACCTTAGGAAGAATCCTAAAGAATATGGCCACTAAGGTTACCAACTGAAACAAATATACCTGGGGGAACAGTCTACGATCCGATACGCACGCAAGGGCAGAGTAGCAAGCTCAATCCCCTTGAAGGTTCCTTGACATAATCCAAGGTTTACCAACAAGTGACCCCAAGCTCCTCGACAATGGTTAATCCGAGGTTTACCATTTTTAATACGTGAATATCTGGCGTGGCTCCCAATGAGGAAGGATTGATTCCCACACTTTTTCGGACACGATCTCGTGCTTCTCCTTTAAGAGGATCTTTCCCAGAGCATAAATGCAAAAATTGGCTTTCTTCCCTACCACAAGATACAACTACTTGTTTGTTTTTACTGTCTTGGAGAGTTAATTACTCTCCTACTCCAAGACACTAGCCTAAGCTATGTTGGTGTATCAAAGCCCTAGAAATAAAAATTTTGCTAGATGAATTTTACTTTAAGCGTTATTTTTATTGGTTTTTGTTTAAGTCAAAAGGTGCGGAGATGAAACTCGTGGTATGAAGACTCGACTCACAATCACTAAAAATGAACTTAAGATGATTAACAATATTTTCTCTTCGATGAACTTCTAGCTAGGAAAGAGTTTGAGAATGCAAATACTTTGTAAACACAAATTTTTCTTAACAAACAAATTAAAAGAAGAGCTTTTGTCCTTTCCAATGCACTCAAAACGAGACAACTAGTTATTTCACAAAAATTTCCTTTTTCTTTTCAAAGCATTCAACCACTACAAAAACAAACTTTTTCCAAAAGAGATTTTTATTTTATTTTATAAAACACTCAAAACTATGCAAACGACTAACTTTGAGATCTATAAATTATAAAAACCTATTTGAAGTCAAAGCCTACAAGATGTCTTTTTTAAGGATGTTTTACTTAGCTAGATGTAAGCTAAGGACGAATTTATGCAGAATCACAAATCAGTAAAAAACAACCAATTTTGTTTTCTTTTTAAAATGAAAATCCAAACTTTTAAACACAAGCTTTTCGAAGTTTTGTAAAGAGAAAACACAAAGCGGATTCCTCAACAAGGGTAGATTTCATAAATGGTCAGACTCATAAGAAGGCTAGTAGAGACCAAGGTGATCTGAGGTTCCTACAGCTTCTAAGCTCAGAGCTACTACAAGACCAAAATGAAAAACAAGCCCAACAAGCAAAACTCCTAGGAATTTCACCTAAAACCCTAACACTAATGAAATCAACCTAAGGAAAGCTTATGACAGGTTATATGCAGGTCTGGGCAGTGGATAATAACTTCTAAACAAAAACTAAGCTGACTAACAGAGGAAATCTTAGGTTTTTCAAAATTTTGACAGGGTCTGCAGGCCCACAGTTAACACAGGTGCGGTACCGCTCTGTTCTAAAAGCAAAAGTGCGGATAAGTACGCACTGTGTCAAAAGGCTAGGGTGCGGTTCTCTCCCAAAGCTATGAAACATGAAAAATAACCCTGGATCTACAATTTCTACCCAATTCCACACACGACAAGCCAAAAACAGAAACAAAAACACAGTTTCTCAGGTCACAGTAAAAACAAGGAAAAAATCAAGTCCCCAGTATGGTCGCCATTTTTTCACACGGAATAAGTCGATCCTGCGGACAAGATAGAACTTCCTAGAATCTAAAGAAGACCTAATGACAAGCAAACCAATCACACACTATCTTTCTCTAAATATGCTTTTATAAACAAAGGCAAACAAGTGTTTTAGGCCTACCTTAGGTCCAACGCAAGTTTGTGGAAGCCTTCGCTCCTTCGATCCAACTGAGCTCCCTTGTCGTGAATCTGCAAACACAAACAAGCAAACAAATTAAATAGCACCTGAAAAGCCAATATCATAAAACATATTTAACATCAAAGTCAAGGAATTCATGAAAAAAATGACATGAGACAATTTGTTGAGAAAAATGAGTTTGATTGTATTAATTCAAATCAAGAAGAACTTTACAACCTGTGCCTTGACGCTGTACAAGATCCTCCCAGGGTCTAGCAAGAATTTCCTCTACTTTGACAAGTTTCACTCTCTTCCCAATGAAGCCAAAAAGGTAGGTATGTGATCTCTATCTCAAGCTCAACTAGGAAGTCTTAATTTCACCAGCATTTACCCTCAAAATGTTCAGCTTTTAACCTCCCTAGCAACCAACCCAATGCCTGAATTTATAGTGCAATGGAGGCAAGTTACTAGGTCCTCCTTCAAAGGATAAAGCCCTCCTTCAAAGGGATAGCTCCTCTCATCAAGGGATTAGCTCCTTCCTCTTTTGGGATGATGAACCACCTAAGAGCGGCCAATCCATGTCAAAATTCCTTCTAGAATCATCTAGCAATTAACCCCAAGTGAGTTTTTTAGAATAAACTTGGCGCATTTTTTGACTTTCACAGGGGTCCGCACCCACACTTTTAGGGTAGAGCGGGAAGGTCCGCAGCTTTTGTAAACAGAAGGTGCGGGACCACAGGCAATAGTGAGAGAAAGTGCAGAACCAGAGCTTTATTGATTTTCAATATCTTTCTCTCATTTTCAAAGCTTGACTTGAAGAGCTGAAGTCTGAGACTTGCTTAGGAGGACAGTACAAGTGATGATAGACCCATACTGACTGCAAATAATCATGGTGATGATATTTTTGTGTAACATGTACCTTATACAGTACTTTCCCCAATTGGCCCTTGTGGCCCTTTAAACTTGCATGGAGAATTTCAAGGTGAAGATGACCTCAATTGGTTCTGAAACCTCTGCCATTAGACTCAGAAGGTCAAAAATAGTAGACATAGGCTTTTGAATCACCAAAAATGGATGAACAAAGCCCCCAAACAACTCATGCACTGAAATGGCCCTGGTGGCCCTGAAAGCTTGCCTGAAGCTAAACAGTGAGAAGAATGCCTCAAAAGACAAGACGAGCTGTAGAAATGGATTTAGAATGCTGAAAACCTTCAGGAATGACCTTCGTTCCACATTCAATGGCTGTACAATTTCCAATGCAGCTCCCAAACTGATTTGGCCCTAGTGGCTTTTGGAACTTCCACGAAGCAAAAACACCTGCAAACGACCTCAGATGGCTGTGAAACGTATGCCAATGGCTTCAGAAGGTCGAAGATCCCCAAAATAAAAAATAAAAATCATCCAAAAAGGACTTTCCTATCCAAAGTTACATCTCATTAAATTTTTTCCAGTCTGCCCTAGAAAAACTCCAAATAAAATTGGCTAACTGCCAGATAACCCCGACAAATAGGCAATTCTGCCATTTTTGGAGCGCTCCGCCAAATCCTCGGCCAGACAGACCGTCGGTTAACAGATTGTTTTAATGGCACATGTGAACACTTTTATCAACGGGCAGTTTACCTTGGCTGGCGCGCCTGGACGGTTAGTGGACGGGCGGTGAACTGTGTGTTAACTCCCGCATTTGGTGGCAATGTGAACTGTTGTATATACAAAATGCCGGTATACATTTACAATAGCGTCAGCGGTTGAGTTAGGCCTGCGGTTATGGGGTGAGGGTCCCATGGTATGGGGGCTGGCACGTAGGGGTTGGCTCTTCGGGCCACAACCAAATATTTTACAACCGTTAAATATAGTTCGCTGTGAATTCATAACAAGAACTTCCCGCGTGGGCGTATGGCTTGTGGTAAGGAGGTCGTGGGTTCGATCCTCCGTGCCTCCCAAAATTTTAATACACACCCAACATGCTTAATAACGTCATCCAGGCCACGTGGCGGCCTTCGAGCCTGCCATTCGTTTCCCAAAATAGAATATTCTATTTTAGTTTTTTTTTTTTTTTTTTTTTTCAAAATTTCAATGTTATTGGGCAATTCTTCGTTTTGGCATAACTTTCTCATACGGCGACCGTTTTCCGAACCGTTCATGGTGCTGGAATCAAGAACATGAGTTCTATCCAGTCATTTAGGTTCAAACCATTTCTAAGCACTTTAATTTTTGACCATTTTACGACACTTGGTCCTGAGTTCCTGATCACACCTCCCAAATGAGAGGGATTTTGGTCACCAAAAGCTTACTAAATCTCTGAACTGAACTGTACAGCGATTGAGGAACAGAAACATCCTCTTCCGTTCAGCCAAAAGAGCATATTGATGCCAAAATGTCCTGCCTTGCCAACTGTCATCATGGTGACTTTTTGCTGCATAAGCTAAGTACTTGTCGAATCCCAACCAAGCTTGTTCACCAAACAAATTGAAAATTTGCAGAAACCAGCAATGATACTTGCTGATATATGAGCTGAAATCTTTCTCTGAACATGTGGGCTTGCCAACTGTCACGATGCCCATCCATGGCACCTCTGCTCCAAAAGAAGAGCTGCCTCCCAAATGAGAAGGCTTTTACCGGCTGTAGCATGCCGAATGTACTGCAAATGCTCATCCCAAACTCTTGGGATACTTGATGCAAAAACTTCTCAAAAGAAGTAGAGACCCATGCTGAAATTTGAGCCCTCTTTACATGCATGCTTTTCCATCTCATGGGATTGTGCACTGCTTTGCACCAATTTTCTTCCCTGCACCAAATGACACCAAAGGTACCTTGTGCAACAAGAGAATCATCAGCAACAAGTTGTCTTGAAATATGATGAACAATGGACTCAACCATCAACATAGCAAATGTGTACACAACCGAAATAAGTCGACAAAACATGTGCACCACAATCGACGCAAGTAGACAACATGAGTGACACAATCGACAATGTAAAAGTGTGCTCACAAGCGACACTAGTCGACTGTCAACAAGATACATTTACAAACACATGTATGTATCAAAAACAATGAACTATATACAGTTCGACGAATACACCTACAACATCTATGTAAAGGTGTAACTTCAACTCTTCTTTTGCAAAGATCAACAGGTACATCAACCCAATAAAAACACATATGGGTGACAAGAGCTGAAATGAAAAACATTTTTGCAAAACTAGTGAGTATCATACTCATCTTTTACCATCCTGCAACTTGCATTCCCTTAAAAAAGAAATGCATTCAATCAAAAGACATGAAACTTTAATTGGATAAGAATTCTAACCATTTCTTACCAATCCATTTCAAAGGCACTTCCTTTAACTGCACATCGATATCAACAAGTGTATCATCCTGACACATATCAATGATGGAAACTTCCTTCCCATTCTTGCCATACTCTTTCTCCAATTTCTTCAATTTTTGTGGAAGCATTGTTGGATTCAGAGTCCAACACCTTTCAACAGTATGTCATTGCTTATGGCAATAAGTGCAACACATGTTCATCTTCTTGACAGCATGATTTGCATTGTTCAATGGAACTTTGGCTTCTTGCCTCTTTCCTTCAAAAGTTTCATGTATGTTGCCCATTTTTCCAAATCTAGAAACACTATGGTTAACCAACCACAAAAATAAACATGCAATTATTTTCCAATGTTTGTGTGGAAATTTTCCATGCTTTACATGATCAAAGGAAGGGTGATGGAAATCAGATTTATACCTTTCTCTTTCACATTCATTACCTTCATAAGGTGGTGAATCGAAAGAAGAAGAAGCTCCCTTTGGAACACTGTCAATCCCTTCAATGGTTTTAGAGCTTTCACCACTTTCTTGTTCAAGTGCATGCTTATGCACACCTTCTTCCTACAAAGCATGTTTCAAACTATTTCATTCCTCAAGGATACAACTTTCCAACCTTGAGATAGAGAACCTGAAATGAAACCTCATTCTAGGAACTGTTTCAATTGCCTTCATGGCTGCTTTGGAACTTTGTCCATAAGATTGTCCATAGCCAGACCTAAAATACTTGGCCTTACTCAACCATTATTGGCTCAACTATACCCTCTGCATGTTTGCCCAATCCTTTTCCTTCATTATCCCATTTTGGACATCAACTTGGACCTATGCCTCCTGGTATGTTTCTCAAAGAAACCAACATAAACATTCTTATAAGAATTTGAAGACAAACTAGAATTGTTTACCTTTCTTCAAGTTGATACTTGGCTAAGGCTTCTTTAGCAACAAGGAGTTGTGTCTCCAACTCATGCATCCTTTCCAGATTCATGTTTGCAATATGAAGTTGGCCTTCCATTTCCTGCAATTGGTCAGAAGCAATTGCTTCTCTTCCCTCATGGAATTCAACTGCTCTTGAAGTTTAGAGCTCTTTCTTTCATCCTCATACATTTCTCTCACCATATTCATCATGATGAAAAATTCTTGCTTCAAGCCTTCATCAAGGAATCTTGTGAAAGAGGATGATTTTGATAACTCACTTATGGAATTTTTCATTATAAAAATGAACAAAAGAGCTTCAGCAACATTCAGAATCTATTAACAAATTCCTGAATCAAATTATTGCAGAGTCAAACTCTTATTCAAACAACCTGTTTTGCATCAAACTTCTTGTGCTTCACAGATTGTCTTGAGGTCCTTGGGGTAAGGAAACTATCTACTATTCCTTTTCGTCTTCTCCAAGACTTAGCTATTCAGTGGCTATCCCCAAACTTCTACAAACTCAAACAACAAGCAGTTTGCAGAATAATAAAGTAGTCAATCTTCAACACTGCTTAAGACACCTTTCAAGCTACAAAATCAAGCTATTGATGTTAATCAAGAAAACCTAGTGCTCTGATACCATCTGATCTAAAAATGGAATGTACTTGTTTAAGGGTGCAAGGTATCCATTTCCCATAATTGCAAATGTGAGCTATACACTCCAAGTGACCTCTAAAAATGTGAAAACTTCTTATTTCTTATACAGAGATAGACTGTAGGGGCATTCATCGGACATGTCATCTCTAAAGAGAGGATGAGTTCCAGAGGCTACCTGGCCCTCTACAGGCTCTGCCTAAAGAAATATCGAAGTAAACACTTATAAGTCTTTGTCATACACATACTTGAAGTTTGATGTCTTGCGGAATAAGACAAATAACTTTCTGCAGCTGAATAGGTGATTATGTGTGTATGCAAGTTATGTATATTTGATGTTTAACACTTTATATCAGTTTTGTTTAGCATATCATTTTCAGCAAATGAAGACATCAAAATGATAAAGCAGTTCACCCCCTCTGGGCTACATCTGCTGGACCAAACCTCTCAAACTAGGCTTGTCCTCTTGTATTAAAAATGCTACAAAGGCTAATAAAAGAATATGAGTGTCTCGAAATACAAATTTGACTGTAAATACATAATCATAAGATAGGAATTAGCTAAACATGCTCTTTCCTAAACACTAAACTGTGAAATTGTACCTTATACAGTACTTTCCCCAATTGGCCCTAGTGGCCCTTTAAACTTGCATGGAGAATTTCGAGGTGAAGATAACCTCAATTGGTTTTGAAACCTCTGCCATTAGACTCAGAAGGTCAAAAATAGCAGACATAGAATTTTAAATCACCAAAAATGGATGAACATAGCCCCCAAACAACTCATGCACTAAAATGGCCCTGAAAGCTTCCCTGAAGCTAAACAGTGAGAAGAATGCCTCAACAGGCAAGAAGAGCTGTAGAAATGGATTTAGAATGCTGAAAAAATTCAGCAATGACCTTCATTCCACATTCAATTGCTGTACAATTCCCAATGCAGCTACCAAACTGATTTGGCCCTAGTGGCTTCCAGAACTTCCACGAAGCAAAAACACATGCAAGCAACCTCAGATGGCTATGAAACCTGTCCCAATGGCTTCAGAAGGTCGAAGATCCCCAACATCAAAAAACAATTCGTCCAAAAAGGACATTCCTAGCCAAAGTTATGGCTCATTGAAGTTTCTCGAGTCTGCCCTAGAAAAACTCGAAATAAAATTGGCTAACTGCTAGATAACCCCGACAAATAGGCAATTCTGTCATTTTTGGAGCGCTCCGCCAAATCCTCGGCCAGACAGACCGCCGGTTAACGGATTTTTTTAATGGCATATGTGAACGCATTTATCAATGGTCAGTTTGCCTTGGCTGGCGCACCTGGACGGTTAGTGGACGGGCGGTGAACTGTGTGTTAACTCCCGCATTTGGTGGCAATGTGAACACGTTGTATAACACAATGCGGTAACCGTTTACAATAGCGCCAGTGGTTGAGTTAGGCCCGCTGTTATGGGTTGATGGTCCCATTGTATGGGGGCTGGCACTTAGGGGCTGGCCCCCTTCGGGCCATGACCAAATATTTTACAATCGTTAAATATAGTTCGTTGCGCATTCATAACAAGAACGTCCCGCATGGGCGTATGGCTTGTGGTAAGGAGGTCACGGGTTCGATCCTCTGTGCCTCCCAAAATTTTAATACACACCCAACATGCTTGCTGACGTCATCCAGGCCACATGGTGGCCTCCGAGCCTACCATTCGTTGCCCAAAACAAAATATTCTATTTTAAATTTTTTTTGAAAATTTTCAAAATTTCAATGTTATTGGGCAATTCTTCTTTTTGGAATAACTTTCTCATACGGCGACCGTTTTATAAACCGTTCATGGTGCTGGAATCAGGAAGATGAGTTCTATCCAGTCATTTAGGTTCAAAACATTTCTGAGCACTTTCATTTTTGACCATTTTACAACACTTGGTCCTGAGCTCCTGATCAAAATACTTGAGTCATAGAGAGTCTAGAGGTATCAATTGATGAAGCTAATATAGAAAGATGGTGTGTAAGGGCAAGGCATTAAGGCAAGGAAGCTTTTTTCCCTGTACATAGGTGAAGGGGAAGGCAAGTGCGCGGCTGAGTATGTGGGCCCTTGTAGTTGAGTGCATAGGGTTGAAGAGTCTATATCTTGAATGAAGAATGTAATAAAGAAAATTTTGGGTTGTGTTATCACTCAGAAATTTCTTAAGATTAAAGAAAGAAATCACCGAGGTAACCACAAACCACTTTTGTAGCATAGGCTCTAGCCTTCCTGATGCTCAGAAAGGACTCTCTCTTTAAGTTTTAACTTTGTTTTAGTTAAGATGTTTTTAAGCTAGCTATGATTGTTCAAGGGGTTTTGATTTTGTTTGAGATTGGGTGGTGGGATCTCTTAAACAGATGGATAAATTGATGTCTTTCAGACCATTGGCTATGGAGTCAAATGATAACGAAGCAAGGATAGATAAACTCACTAAAGGGGATGTTCGAAGGGCAAGATAATAGAGTGTATTTTAGATGTTTGAGACAGAGCACTAAAAGGGTTTCACTCGAGGAGAGAGAGAAGTTAAGGTTTCTCAGACTCGGATAATGAATGAGGAAGGCAGGGATAATAGAAATCAAATGGCATTTAAGAATCCTTTTAATCTGGATTACTTGTGAAATCAATTTAAACTAAAGAGAAATTAATAATTCTTTAATTTAAATATGAGAAGAAAACATTCAAATGCTTAACTGTTAAAACATAGTGTGATTTAAAAAAGTTCTGAAGTATATTTGTAGTTATAGAATTTACATTGAAACACTTATAAGATTATGAATGACTTTAAGAAATTGACAAAGATACATGAAAATACTTGTCTGAAACTCGCTCAACACATGAATCCTTGGAATAGTCTGATCTTTATTAATCAATCTAGCTTGTTGGCTCATCAATTGATACAATAACCTTCTAGTTCTTCTTAATAAAAAAGCCTATAGAAAAGTCTAACAAAATCCACCCCAAATACTTCAAATGAAGAAGTATTTATACAATTTCTAAACTGAAATGTCTTGAAAAAATATCAAGTTTGGTTTTACAAATATCTCCAATTGTTTTACATTAATAAAACTTAAATAAAGGACACTCAAAATTAATGAATCTATTTGGCACTATATTTATGGATTTATGGTGAAAAATAAAAGAAATTCGAATTTGATAACAACTCTTAATTGATGATGAGGCTTCCAAGTCACTAACTACCTCCTTCCTTTGTGCATTCTGCCCCAAAAATTCTGCAAATTTAGGGTCCAGAGATACCTTTCTATATCTCAATCCGAGATATGTAAAAGGTTAAAGAGGTTATGGTAGATAAGTATGTTATTGAGATAAACCTCTTTTAGTTTCCCAAAATTCAGCTCCAAAGGTTCACAATATCCTCTGCAAGAATATGTAAAAAAACAGGGCTTTGCACAGCTTGAAAACTAGGTTGTGAAGATATGCATTTATCTCGCTTTTTGGAATACATGTGTAAAAAGTGAGATAGATTTTTGTAGATTGGCCTTTTAGGAACACAAACCTCCTCTCGTTTCTCAAAATACATCTTGGATTGGCCACAACAGTTTATGAAACATTATGAGTTGAACATGAATTTTCCAGAAAATGTACCATTTCTGCTTTGATTTCATCTTTTAATCTTAATTTTCTTTTAACAGTTTTTACCTTTACCTTGGATAAACTTCATTGTTGCTGGTGAAATTGTTTTCATCTATGTTTAAGCCTTACTGCCTCCATGTTTAATTTTACTGTTTTACCTTGATTGCTCTATTTTTTCATCTATCTTCACTTTGACATGAATTTATTTTATTTGTATGCTTTGCAACTATCTTCCATGTTGTTTGTCTTCCCACTGGCTACTTTTGTTCACTTTGATTTTTCAAACTAATACAATTTTACTGATACTCTTTCATCTAGATGATTTATCTTTTCCCTTTTACTATTACATTTCAAATTTTTATTGTGTATTTCAACAATAAATTATTTTGTTTTTTTCCATGCATTAGAATTTGGTAGTTGGATATTGGTCAACTTTTTGTATGTTTGATCTGTTTGTCTTCTAATTGTTTACTCTGTCTGGTTCCTCTATTCAGTCCTTTAACTATATTTCTTTCTATAAATAAATTCTTCTCTGTTCTATCATAATTGTCTTCTTCTTTTGAAATAAAGGTTTTTAAATAGATTTCCTTTCGAGTCTTCAAGTAAACAGGTTTTGTGACTAGTATCAAAACTGTTTATCCAAGCTCCGGACTTCTAATAATCACCTGAAAAATACAACAGTTATTAAGAAAACATAGTTTAGCAGGGAAGAAAATCGATGGCTTTATTGCATAGGGATGTCTGTGGAAGGAGTCCTGGTAGTGTAGTGAAGGTAATCAGAGGTCGAATTTGGTTCCAGAGGTTCAGGGTGGCACCGGTAAATTTATGCAAATTTTACTATGTAAAGGAGAAAAAGGAAATGAAAATGAGGGTTTTTAGGGTATTATCGGGTAACTTTTCAAATTTGGCACAGAAATTGGTATTGTGAACAGTAGGTAATTTTTCGGGTTGAGCAGCGAGGCGGTTTCCAGGCCATTGCACCACTTTCAGGGAGGGAGTGGTATTTAGGAGGGGTCACTCGATCTACTCCATCGATCGATACGTAGTAGTCGGGGGACCAGTGAAAATCACTTTATCGGGTAGGTAATGATTAGCTATCGGGCTCGACCGATATAGCTATGGACCATTAGATGAGGGGGATGGTTATTGGACGACAGTGGGGTAAGGGAGGTGTGTGGGTGATAAGAGCACGAGCTTCAGGGGGGGTGGGAAGGACTTTAATCTTTGGCAATTTGTGATTAATTAAGCCTTAATCACATATTTAATCATTTAGGTGGGGTTTAATGATGGGTTTAGTTTAGGTTTATCACGTGGGGGGTGTATTAATAGGATTTTGTCGGGATATGGGGTGAATTGTATAGTTTTTATTAAAACTAAGGGTTGGGATATTACATAGGGAATTCAATTAATATAAGGGAAAAGGTATTTGGTATTTATATAATTAAGTTAAAAATTAATATGAAATGAATGTGCGGAGTGAACATACCACTAAGCATAATGTAATATTGATGCACTTTCTTGACATACATTTATACTTAGGATAAAGCACTTTTGTGGGTTTTTTGAGTGAAATAAGACTTAACATGGGGGTTTTTTAGCTTTCCTAAGCAAATGAAGTTTATCCTTAGGAAAAGGGGTTTTATTAGGGTAATGAAGGGAAATGAATTGTATGTAGGGAATTCTAACACTTGATGTCCATAAGTCATTAAGCCAAGGGTTCAATCCCACCAAAAGTCAGAGAAATGCTCTGAGCCTTTATGACTTGAAGGATTTAAGTACTAGAACTTACTTGTGGATGGGGAAATTAGTAAGTAAAGGGGTGAAAAGAATGAAGGGGAGTTAATTATTTGAACATGTAAACCATTTTTTTTGCCTTCTTAAATGCTCATGCACATTGAAACATATAATCAAGCATGATAAATGTGCTTTTATCCAATCAGCTTTATCGTTGAGCAACCTTTCTTCTACTTACCCTACCATTTTTTCTTCATTTTATTTGGGTGCATTTAAGCTAGCACACCCTTATCATTCATTTTTTTTTTGAAAATTAAACTATCTAATTCTAACCTTATATCATCAAAGGGCTCAAGTTAAACTGATGAGCTCCTTTTATTTTCTCTACCTATCTAATGATTTTCCAAGATTAAGTTGTTTGGTCAGATTTTATTCTCTAACTATAAACATAAAATTGAAAGCATGAAATAGCCAAGATTAAACAATTTTTCTACCATGGGTTGTGGCATGTATGACAAGCTACATACAACCATTATTTAAGATAGTAAAGAAACAAAATAGTAGTGGCATTTAGACTTGCACACTTTCATGATCTATTTTTTTTTTTTTTTTTGGGGGGGGGGGGAGGTTCATATTTTCTCATTTTTTGATCTTTCATTATTCTTTTTTTCCTTTGATGTTTCTTTTAGGACATACCCTCTTTACATTTTTTAAATTTTTAATAAGGAAAACATTTGCAGAAAGAAAAAGTACTACAATATTACAAGGTTGAAACTTAGCCAATTCAAAATTATGAATCCTATCACTATAGGACTCTAACAGTGGCTTCACATGGGGATGGCATCTCCTTGTGAGATGTCAAGAACACCGTCGACTAGTAGACTGATCCATTGTGCCAATCCCAAACATGTATATGCTTTGTTGCATAATCTCTGTGACTGAAATTCTTGAACTGAAAATACACCCTTTTCTGCAAACTGAAATCTGATATGAAACTGAAAGAAGGTACTACAATTCTCAAAAAAAACTATAGATCATCAAGACCTTTAGGACCTTCTCTCTAGGCTTCAACTTCTAATGAATTATTTCATAACTTGCTGAAAACTAAAAACTAAAATAAACTAAATTCCTACCTACTTACTCTAATCAACTGTTCAACTGCTGGTTAGGTAAAATGAAACAGCCAATGCAACCATTCAAGCATTATGTAATTTGATGTATTTTGCTACATTTTCTTATTCGTGATCAAAACTGAGATTCTAAAAATAATTATAACCTTGTCAACAAATGAGAAGATAAGGAATTACTTGATTTCCTTTGTTGACTCTAGAAACTGTACAAAAGGATCTTCCAAGATATATACACTAATGTTTAACTAATCTAAGCAACTGTACAATTGTTCTGGATGGCCTCCATGCCATGAAAGTGAAATGTCATTTTCATCTTTATCACCCTGCATATTTTCAGATAAGCTTTGTGATGATATTTCTACTGATTGAAATGTCTGTCTGGTCAAACCTTTATCATCTTGATTTTGAATCTCATAGTTGGTTAATGGAGAAAATTCTGATTGCATTCATCAACTAACATATCAGTTATTGGATCATAAAAGACATGGAAGTATTGTTGCAACCTATTACATATGGGTTTTAATGGGACTTCATGGATTTCTGCATGATGTTCATCCTTTTCTTTGGTGATATTATACCATGTTTCCTTTAAAAATTGAAATGATTCAAAACATAGTGGTATATAATTTTCCTGTGTCATTTGATTAGACGTCTCAATAGAATTTGATAACTGCACTTGTGAAATTGAATAATCCTGATTAAGATTTTCATTGTATTCTTTTTTGTCAATTTTAATACCTAAACACTGCTGATTTTTTATCGCTTTAAATTTTTCTCTGATGAACTAAAATGAAGAAAAACAAAGAGGCAAAAAATCTTCACTTGTTTCCAAATTTTTTGCACTTTCTTCCTCACTTTCATAGCTGATATGAATAAGATGGTCAATGTTTTCAAGCTGCTGATAATGAATTCATATATTTCCCAAACTAGTTTCTGATTGCTCTATAAAGTCAGTTTGGATTTGAAGAACATAATCATAATCATACTGATCATATTTAGGAAAATCATTGCAAGAAGTAATGTCATCAAACATACACATTAGATTAGCAGATTGCCTCTCCACATATTTCTCTATAAATCTATCTTCTGATCTATGGTAGTTGGAATTAGCAGGAATTTGTTCATGGCTATCAACCTCTTGTTTTTATGAAATAACTGTGTCATGGTGATTTTGAACAAAAAATTGATCTTTTGTGTTGATCTTCTGTATCATTTCCTCTATTTTTCTCACCAAAATGTTGAGTTTTACCTTTGCAATGTTGTTCTTCTCCGCTCTCGCTTTCAAATTTTCTCTTCTAATTTGCAGATTAACTTCTACATCTACTACAATGTTCTACAATTGTTACAGTGTTGATTGGTTTCTTTCTCTTAGCTAAAATTCTATCTCTGGATCAAATGCTTTTGGATAATGCAAGAGAGCTGAATCAGGCAGAGGTCTTATATTTGATAGAATTGAATAATAGATTTGATTAAATCTGTTAGAAAATTGTTGTATTGTTTCATTTGGTTGTCTTTTTAATTGATTATATTCTTCTATGATCCCAAAAAGGTTAACTTTTATTGTCCATCTATCAAGGAAAAATTTGGAAAACTGTTGGAAATTTGAGATGCTTGCAATAGGTAAATTCATGAACCAAATCCTTACTCTACTTTGCAAAGAGGGAGAAAAAAGTATGATTCTAACATCATCTCGATCAATCTCAAATCAGTTTAGATAATTCTCAAAACCTTGAATATGTTTTTGGGCAGTGATTTTACCATATTCTCCATCAAACCTAGGGAGATATTTGTAATAATTGTTAGGGAAAACATGAAGTGTAGGAGGTAAGATGAGTGGCTTATACCTATCAGGAACTTTCGAAGGTACAGGAATATGTACAGGGATTGTAAGATCATTCTTGATTATTTGAGATTTCTTGATTGGAAAATGATCATCATAAGATTCAAAAGAATGCTACTCAAATGTGTAAGGGGATTTTATATTTACAATTTTCAAAGGAAAATAATTAAAAACTAATCTACGATCTTCCATAAAATACAATATACATTGAAAAACCTTCTTGATGAGAAAAAACATGAGGTTTAGGATAACAATCCAAGTTAGAAACCTGATCTTCCCATATTATTCTTTCAGGTTCATTCTTCCAGTGGAGTCTTGATTGTGAAATTAATTTGGAGTCACCAGGTGGATGATTTTAACCTTTGTGTGTCTGATCATTGTCCACCATCATAGATCATATATGAACCTGTAAAATATTTTAGGTGAAAATGTGACTCATCCCCAGTATGGTCGCCACTATGCTATCACTCAAAAATTTCTAAAGGTTAAAGAAAGAAATCACTGAGGTAACCACAAACCACTTTTGGAGCATAGGCTCTAGCCTTCCTGATGCTCAGAGAGGGCTCTCTCTTTAAGCTTTAACTTTGTTTTAGTTAAGATTTTTTTAGGCTAGCTATGATTGTTCAAGCGGTTTTGATTTTGTTTGAGATTGGGTGGTGGGATCTATTAAAAAGATGGATAAATTGATGTCTTTCAGACCATTGGGCTATGGAGTCAAATGAGGAAGAAAGGCTAGCTAAACTCACTAAAGGGGATGTTCCAAGGGCAAGATAACAAAGTGTATTTCATATGTTTGAGAGAGAGGGGTGAAAGAGAGCAATTAAGTGTTCTCAGACCTGGATAATGAATGAGGAAGGCAGGGATAATCGAAATCAAAGGGAAATTAAGAATCTTTTTAATCTGGTTTACTTGTGAAATCAATTTAAACTAAAGAGCAATTAAGAATTCTTTAATTTAAATATCAGAGGAAAACATTCAAATGCTTAACTGTTAAAACTGAGTATGATTTAAACAAGTTCTAAAATATATTTGCAGTTATAGAATTTAGATTGAAACACATATAAGATTATGAATAACTTTGATAAATTGACAAAGATACATGAAAATAATTGTCTGAAACTCGCTCAACACATGAATCCTTGGAACAATCTGATCTTTATTAATCAATCTAGCTTGCTGGCTCATCAATTGATACAATAACCTTCTGGTTCTTCTTGATAAAAAAATTCTATAGAAAAGTCTAATAGAATCCACTCCAAATACTTCAAATGAAGAAGTATTTATACAATTTCTAAACAAAAATATCTTGAAAAAATATCAAGATTGGTTTTACAAATATCTCAAACTATTTTACATTAATATAACTTAAATAAAGGACACTAAAAACAATTGAATCTATTTGGCACTATATTTATGGATTGATGGTGAAAAGGAAGAGAAATTCAAATTTGATAGCAACTCTTAATTGATGATGAGGCTTCCAAGTCACTAACTACCTCCTTCCTTTATGCATTCTGCCCCAGAAATTATGCAAAATTAGGGTCTAGAGATACCTTTGTATATCTCAATCCGAGATAGATATGTAAAACGTGAAAGAGGTTGTTGTATATAAGGATGCTATTGAGATAAACTGATTTTAGTTTCCAAACCTTCAACTCCAGTTGTTCACAGTATCCTCTGCAAAAATATGTTAAAAACAAGACTTTGCACAATCCGAAAAATAGGTTGTGAACATATGAATTTATCTCGCTTTTTGGAATACCTATGTAAAAATTGAGATAGGGTTTTGTAGATTCACCTTTTGGAACACTAAACTCCTCTATTTTCTCAAAATACATCTTAGATTAGCCACAACAATTTTTGCAACATTATGACTTGAAAAGGAATTTTCTGGAAAATGTACCATTCCTGCTCTAATTTCATATTTTAACCTTAATTTTATTTTAACAGTTTTTACCTTTATTTTGGATAAACTTCATTGTTGTTGGTGAAAGTGTTTTCATCTCTGTCTAACCCTTACTGCCTCCATGTTTACTAGTATTGTTTTACCTTGATTGCTCTGTTTTTTTCATCTATCTTCACTTTGACATGAATTTATTTTATTTGTATTCTTTGTCACTATCTTCCATGTTGTTTGTCTTCTCGCTGGATGCTTTTGTTCACTTTTATTTTTCAAACTGATACACTTTTATTCATACTCTTTCATCTGGTTGATTTATCTTTTCCATTTTACTGTTACATTCCAAATTCTTACTATGTATTTCAATAGTAAATTATTTTGTTTTTTCCATGAATTAGCATTTGGTAATTGGATATTGGTCAACTTTTTGTATGTTTGATCTGTTTCTCTTCTAATTATTTACTCTTTCTGGTTCCTTTGTTCAGTCCTTTAACTGTATTTATTTCTGTAAATAACTTCTTATATGTTCTGTGATAATTGCCTTCTTCTTCTAAAATAAAGGTTTTTAATAGATTTCCTTTCGAGCCTTGGAGTAAACAGGTTTTGTGACTAGTATCAAAATTGTTTATCCAAGCTCTGGTCTTCTAATAATCACCTGAAAAATACAACAATTATTAAGAAAACACAGGTTGGCAGGGAAGGCAATCGATGGCTTTATTGCACAAAGATGTTTGTGGAAGGAGTCCTAGTAGTGTAGTGAACGTAATCGGAGGTCAAATTTGGTTGCAGAGGTTCAGGGTGGCATCAATAAACTTATGCAGGTTTTACTATGTAAAGGGGAAAAAGGAAATGAAAATGAGGGTTTTCAGGGTTTTAACGGGTAACTTTTCAAATTTGGAGAGGAAATTGGTATTGCGAACAGTAGGTGGTTTTTCAAGTTGAGTGGGGAGGCGGTTTTCCAGGCCATCGCACCATTTTCATGGAGGGAGTGGCATTTAGGAGGGGTCGCCCGATCTACTCCATCGGTCGACATGTAGCAGTTGAGGGATCGGGGAAAACTGCTTTATCGGGTGGGTAAGGATTGGCTATCGGGCTTGATCGATATGGTTATGGACCTTTAGATGAGGGGGATGGTGATTGGACGACAGTTGGGCAAGGGAGGTTCGCAGGTGATAAGAGCACATGCTTCTTGGGGGGGGGGTAGGACTTTAATCTTCGGTGGTTTGTGATTAATTAAGCCTTAATCATGGGTTTAATCGATTGGGTGGGGTTTAATGATGGGTTTAGTTTAGTTTTATCGCACGAGGGGTGTATCAATAGGGTTTTGTCGAGATATGGGGTGAATTGTATAGTTTTTATTAAAACTAAGGGTTGGGATATTACATAGGGGATTTAATTAATATAAGGGAAAAGGTATTTTGGGATTTATATAATTAAGTTCAAAATTAATATGAAATGAATGTGCGGAGTGAACATACCACTAAGCATAATGTAATATTGATGCACTTTCTTGACATACATTTATACTTAGGATAAAGCACTTTTGTGGGTTTTTTGAGTGAAATAGGATTTAACATGGGGGTTTTTTACTTTTCCTAGGCAAATGAAGTTTATCCTTAGGAAAAGGGTTTTATTAGGGTAATGAAGGGAAATGAATTTTATGTAGGGAATTCTAAAACTTGATGTCCATAAGTCATTAAGCCGAGGGTCCGGTCCCAGCAAAAGTGAGAGAAATGCTCTGAGCCTTTATGACTTGAAGGATTTAATTACTAGAACTTACTTGTGGATGGGGAAATTAGTAAGTAAATGGGTGAAAAGAATGAAGGGGAATTAATTACTTGAACATGTAAACCATTGTTTTTTCTTTCTTAAATGCTCATGCACATTGAAACATATAATCAAGCATGATAAATGTGTTTTTATCCAATCAACTTTATAGTTGAGAAACCTTTGTTCTACTTACCCATTACTTACCCTACCATTTTTTATTCATTTTATTTGGGTTCATTTAGGCTAGCAGACCCTCATCATTCATTTTTATTTTGAAAATTAAGCTATCTAATTCTAACCTTATATCATCCAAGGGTTCAGATTAAACTGATGAGCTCCTTTTATTTTCTCTACCTATCTAATGATCTGCCAATATCAAGTTGTTTGTTCAGATTTTATTCTCTAACTATAAACATAAAATTGAAGTCATGAAATAGCCAAGATTAAACAGTTTGACTACCATGGGTTGTGGCATGTATGACAAGCTGCAAGAGACATGGGTTGTGGCATGTATGACAAGATTCGACATGGAACCATGTAAGGTGTTCCTAAAGCCATAGTTTTTAGAAACTGACCTAACCAAGGTAGTTCCCAAAAACTACATCAAGGACGGCTATACCAACTTTCTCTTCAACATTCAACGCTATTTCACCTGTGAAGGCAGATATAAAAAGTTTTATTCATATCATTTTAAACTCCTTTTACATTTTACTGGTATGATTTCTCTAGATTTCCCTTACTTCTTATTTTGAAGTATAGCTAAGATGGCAGATAAAGTACAATTAAAATCCCAAGGATGTGAGACTTCCTTGTTTCATCATGGCCTAATTAAGTTGATAGTTCTAGATGAGCTTAAAAGGGTCAATAAAGATTGGTCTTCATTTTTGTTTGTATGTGACTTTGGAACAGAAAAACAAGGTGAAGACACTAGCCCTAGGGTTAAAGGAACTCCATCAGCAGAAACCAGCAAGTCTGCAATGTCCAGGGCAAAAAGGTATGTTAAGTTAAAGCCTAGGAAGTAGGTGAAAAAGAAAGAAAGAAAAACCCCAGCAGTCAAAACCCCAACAGTCATTCTTGAAACTCCTAAATCTACCAAGGAAAAGATATCTGAGGTTAAAGGAAAGACACAAGAGCAGTCAACCAACAAACTAGTTCAAAAGAGATTGACTAGAAGCCAAACTGCAAAGGAGAAAGGGAAAACAGTAATATCAAGAGAAGGTTGAAGCTTGAAGGGTGACTTAAATGATATCTTAAAGGCCATTCACATTACAGAATCCCCTTTGGTGTAGGTAGATGTGAAAAAGTTTGATCAAAGGAAGTCGAAGAAAGTGAAACCCTCCAGGAAACTGGAATTTGAGGATGATGTTACAACTTTTGTTTTTAAACCTAGAAAGCCCTTAACCAGGCAATCCAAGAAGATGCAGGAGTTTGATGTTGAATTGGAGAAAATAGAAGAATCCTTTGTTGTTCAAGAAGACTTGATAGACTTACCATCTCCAAGACCTGAAGGAGACAAAAACATAGTTATTGCCACTCAAACAGAAAAAGCTAGTTATGAAGTTATGGAAAAAAGGTTAAAAGCTACCAACAATGAAATTTCCAAACTAAGAGTGAGAGTAAGAGAGAATTCTACTAAAAGGACAAATTTCAAAAGGATGAAGGCTCTTTGGGAGGCTGAAAAGGTGTTCAAACTAGAAATAGTTAGCAGTGAGAATCAATACTTTACCTAGATTATTCCTGCAATCAAAGAAGCCAGATTTGTAAGGAAAATTAATACTTAGGTCAGAGCTACAAACAGGGGATTGAAGATGCGAATTGAAGATCTGGAAATACAACTAGACCAAATCTATAAAAGGGTCTACAAAAATAATGAAAAAGGGTGTTGAAAAGAGGCAGTGAAGGAGATATATTAAAACAATTTTGGCACAAAAAAAGAATTTTGGCATATAAAGGAAGAATAACTGTGAAGAAGAACATCTATAAGGGTAAACGATTTTGATTTTTGGTTGATCATATCAGTCTTCTTGGAATTTTGAAATAAACTCCCAAACTACAGATTTTTGAAGGCCGTGTTGAAAAAAGAACATACACAGCAATTTCGTGACGTGCTACGAAACTGCTGAAGATGATCATTTAGCACTTATGGATGCCTTTCAGAGGTAAGGTTTGATTATTTCCAAATTTTGAAGTTGCTGGTAAACATGGGATCATGTATGAACTCTCATATGGCAGTGGTGTAGATAGCAAAGCATCAAGGAGTATTTCATAGGTAATATGAAGGCTGTGCTACCAAAACAAAGTATTTTCGTAGCACAGTCATGTTTCATCCTTTACACCATATGCTCGAGTTTCCTTTTTTCACATGTGGAAAACGATGTTTCAACAAATTATTAATGCATGCCACTTGAAGATAAACATAAAGGGTTAAGGGCATTAAAAGGAGGAACTCTGTCTCCTAGTTTTCAGGACAATTGGGGCATAACTCAACAGGTTTTGCAACAACACTATGGACATCGTCAAACTCGAATACATGATTGGAAGTTGATTAAAGAATGTATTTAATACCTAGATAAGGTTGTTGAAAGCATGTTTTAGAAGTTTTACTCCTATTTGTATTAGGACTCTTAAAGACAGCTAGCTGTGAAGTTGTAATTAAATAGTTTGTTTTGTGAATAGATAGGTGTCTAAGTTAGGAATTCGAATTCCTCTAAAGGTGGATTATATTATCCAAGGATGTAAAACTCTATATTAAGCTTGAGAATAAAATTCATAAAGGTTGGTAATTTTTCATTAGCAAAATAAAGTCGTGTTATTGTAAGAAACTGTGGTTTTTCATACTTAATACAGAGATCAGTTTGACTACTCAAGATTCACAAGGAGTTTATGTGTTTGATGTTCTTATGGCCTTGTTCAATTACTTATTTGCATTGTATGAGCTTGTGATACTTAGAATTCTTTGGAAAATGCTCTAACTTCCTTCACATGCTTCTAAACTGTGTTGATTCAATATGTTATTGCTCTGTTTATAAACCTAAACTCTAAGTGCCTTGACTTCCATGTTTTGCTGATCATGTTGTTTTGTTGAAGACCATCTTGACTCCATAGCCTAGTAGATGTTTGATAATATTTGATTTAACCAATCAACCAGTTATACATTTATCCATTTTGTTCCTAGAGTTAGACATCTAATCATAATAAAAAAATCTTAAACCTACTGAGAGATCCCTCTCAGGTTGAGGAGACTAAGCCTCAACCAAAATATTGGTTTGAAAAAGTTACTCAGAGTCTACTTGGTCAGTAGCCTATCAAGGTCATATTTTGTGATAACACCTCCGATAGTCATTTCGACACTTGGAAAATGCCTCTGGACTAGAGTTCTCTTACTTTCACGTCTTGGGTGAGATCCAAAGAGTTGGATCACTTCTCCTCTTCAAGACAATCCCGTAATGAAGTAGATGTCCACCTCCTCAAGTTCTAGTTCCTAGCCTTTTATGATGAAGATCTCTCGATCTACATCCCAAAGAATGATCAAATAGGGCAGCAATTCCATCTGGGCCCTTAACCTTGTGGTCTTGAAGAAATTTAGCAACCCATAGTTCCTTAGAGCATTGATGCATTCAGGATCCTGATCTGCTTGGTGGTCTTTGGCCTCATGGCCTCTTTCTTTCCATTCCAGAACCATGATATCCTCCAAAGCATCATTAACACCAATTAATTCTTTTTTCATTGATTAAAATCAAAGAAATTTTGCTTGAAAATAAGATTTTCTTCCAAAAATTCCACCTTGGAACCATCGTGTCTATTTTCATAAACATAGAGATATGATCGGGTGGGCCTTTTGGCTCGAGTGTGATCATTGCGGGTCCAATGACCATACTCGCGATGATCACCGGTGCCCTAAAAATTGAAAATCCTCCCTTATAGCACATAAATTACCGTTAAAAATGCACAAAAAGGTGATAAAATGCAAGAGCAAGGATGGGCCTCTTACCCGTTGTAGACAGTTCGCAAAATGGCACCCTGGATCTCCTGTAACACCTACTTGAAAATTGAGAAAATTAATGCACAAATGCACTTTCAGAGCTTACTATGGTAAAATGGTAAAAAATAAAATTACTTTTGGTTATTTATAAGTTTTGAAAGTCATTTTTGTCAATATTTTAATAATATTTTATTATTATTTCTTGATATCAGTGATGGGTGTGTTTCTTTGTACAGTTACAGGTACCTTCAAGTGAAAAATGATCATTATTGACAGATTCTTGCGAGTTTTGTTTTATCTCTTTTTTCAGACTCATTAAATAAACGAAAAAGGAACCCCCTTGGAGTCATATTTGAGCTCTTTTCTAACTCTTGAAAACTGAAAATATTACCGAGTACTTGTCGTTTTGAACTCGTTAAAGTAAATGAATCGACGTCATCTCAGTATATGTTTACCCCTTTTTTGGGCTGAGATTGACTATTTACGAAAAAGGTACACCTTGATTGACATGGTCAAGAGGTTCTCTCAGATATTGTTTTCTACCTTTTTGGATTCAAGAGACAAATTATGAAAAGGGACATGATGGAGTTTGCTTTTTTGTTTCTTTTTCAAACTCTCTAAAAATGAAAAAAACGTTGAGTTTGTCTTACATAAGATTCATTAAAATTTTATGACGAAAGACTCATCACCATAATGAGACCGAGTTTCTCCTTCCTAGGACTCGTAAAACTTACTAGGATAGATTCATTCGAGGAATGAACTTACATGACAAGCATATGTTATCCTATTCAAGCTTGTGATAAAAAATAATTGGGGTACTCTCTAGAAATAACGGGGGAAAAATGAATATGAAACATCCTTTTTATAGGCAGCATGTCTCTCTTGAACATGACACTCTTCTGATCTTGTGTCGGGTTTGGGATATCGTCACTTAGTCACATGTTCTCCTGAGTTTGGTTGATCCATTTTTTCCTCTCATCTGACTATTCCATTTTTTCATCATGACCTTTAGTCCTATGTCGAGTCAAATGCTTCCACGCTCTGGAGTCGTTTCGCAGGTGTTCAAGAGAAGTTTAATCTACAGTTATTTACCTATACATTATTTGATTCATTGTTACAGTCTTGAAAATTATTCCACTTTATTCCTTGTTTTGTGTTGACAATGAGGGATTCATCATTTACCTCCTTCAATGGGTCACTTCTTGTCGACTTTAGCTCATTATCTAGGAAGATGACTTAGAAACTCCCTTTCAGTACCTTAGAGCTTGCATGCTTTAATGATAAGTTCTTCACATCCGACGACAAGTTTTCATCATTGGATTTTGATTGGGTGATTCCATGAGTGTTCAACTTCAACTTCATTATCACATTCACGAATTGTACTATTGTACCTTGAGATCCATTCTCATTATTGGTGGTTTCTCTCAAACTTGTTAACGATCCACATCATTGGCTGGTAATCAAGTGGTTTTCTAGCATGTTCTACTTCAACACATTCATTCACATGTTAGAATTCGTACTTTGATTGGGTCAGGGTGGAGCACAAGACCCTGAGTCTTGTCTAATATGACTTAGGTTACATGGAGTTATATGTTGTTCATGATTGTACACATGTTTCTACTATACGAATGGTTGTGACCATACCATGGGACTTTATATTTATCATGATCCTCATTATCTGGATGGTTGCGCCAATATCATGGATCTTTTCATATAGTCTTCATCATCCGGATGGCTGGGACCATGCCATAGATTCATGTATTGATCTCAGATATGTATATGTATATGCATCCTTGATTTGCAATTCATCTGACAGCGTCTGTCCTTGTCCTTGCAAAAAACTCATAAAGCATCTCAGCCATCACTCCTCATTCTGCCTTCATGCTTTAGGGGGCATTTGTTACACAATATTTTGTCACACCTCCTACACTTCCCTATGGCATACCCATAAGTACCCAAAGTATGACCATTATGCAGTGTACTCATTCATGTATACAACTCAGATCCCTCCTAAGACATTGATTGGAAAATACCTTGAGATTTCCCTGAAGAAATAGCTCTAAAACCCTAAATTGAGAATCATCACTCTTATAAGGCTTAAAAAAATGATGGTCATGTGTTGCATTGTCCTTGACTAGTGATGGCATTGCTCTATTCCCTTGCATACCCGTGATGATCCCGAAGAGGTAATTTTCCCAAAGAAGATGAGAAGCTTCGTGATCTAGAAGCTTCGAGAGCGATGAGCTGGAGGTTGTTTGGCATAGATGAGGTCAAATCCTCCCAACTTGGCCTCTTGGTCTTATCCCTATGAGCTACCTCCTTGAGATGAGGGCCTAATCCTACCTTTGAAGAGGTCCCAACTTCCTTTCTCAGCCTATAAATTAATCCTCTCCCATTCCCAAATGGTTGGTCTATGTCTATTTGCACCCTTATGTTAAGATTGTGCCTAGAGGCTATTCATTTGACTTGGAGAAGGAGTGCTTGGAGAGTTATTGGCTTGGACTTGGATTACCACTCAAGGAGAGCCTATCAACATCAAGGCTTTGGTTGTAAGCTTCCCTTTATTTTATAATAATACAAAACTATTGGTTCATCTTCCCAAAATGTATATGTTCATGTATCATTTAGCTTGACATTGCTTGATCCGTTAAGTAGGTTGATATTAGATTTTCGATTTGTTTTGCCATGCCTAGTTGTGTCTCGATCGCTTGTGAAGGTACATAAACACTAAGATAGGTAGGAATAAGCCTGTTATACAAGTGGTTCAAGGTCTTTAACAAAGGAGATTGAAATAGCATCAGAACGAGGTAGGCCATCTCCTTTGTTCTTCTTTTCAATTGTAATATAGGAAGATGTCTAGTTGATTGTCACGTCAGTTGCTAGACCCACTCACTAGGCTAGAGGGATTGTCTCTATCCACAGAGAGGATTTACCTTCACAACAAAGCGTCTAGGGGTTTAATGGTAAAAAACATAGTACGACCCAGGGGATGGTTACCTAAGCGGTTGGGATGGTTCATGGGAGTCTTGTTTATAATGTAGAAGGTCTGTATGATGTGTTTTCGGTAGTTCCACTTCCTTAAGATGGCTTTGGAGGTCGAATCATATCATAGAAAATTCTCATTATAGATTTACCCTGTTTGGCATCTTACTTAGGTAAATGTGGGAGGAGGTCGTTACATTAGGGATGGTCAGACCTAGCCTTGGAGCGAGTTTTTGGATTGTAAGTCTTTTTGTTATGTAAATTATGGATTCTGAAAGCTATAGGGTGGTCTGGGCAGTGACCTGGATTTTGGGATTGAAAAGTGGCACAAATCGCTAAGTCGCAGGCATAGGTTTGAGGAGAAAAGTCCCTAGATGCATGAATACCCATGTTGTGCGAGAGTTTGGAGGTTTTTCGATTCGGATTTAAACAGGAACGCAATAAAATACAGAGATAACCATAAAGACAAATATGCAGCGGAAATAATACTTCATTTCATTACTGTAAAATACTGAAATATGCTTACAAATAGAAATGGAAATAACCCAGCTAGGGCGATGGTACCTTATCTCTAAGAAGAGATGTGTCGGCTACATGCCTCTGAACTGTTCTCCAAAAACTGTGTTACAATGAGGCTCGAGGGCCTATTTATTATTGAGAAACAATGGAAAACCCTTCACATTCCAAAACCTAACCCTAGAAGGTGAAACACCAAATTGTGGGCCCCGTTTTTGGGTAAGTTGGTACATCAACTTTCCGGGGTCGCGAATTGGTCGTACTATCTCCGTTTGACGCACATGATAGCCCGTTGGAAAGATCTCTCCGAGGACTATGACGGAAAAGACGGTTTTTAGAAAAAAAAGTCACTAGAGGTGGATTTCCCAAAAACGTCGTTTAGGGCCTCAAAACGGCTCCGGAAGTTTAGGACCCGAAAAACTGCTAAAAATAGTAAACTGTGCTATAATTAAGGAAACAGAAAAATTGAAAGAGACAGTTGTGGGGGTCCAAATGGGATAGGTGGGTGGCCACCAACATCCACCTGGATCATTCCTCCCCCCTTAGGAAGCAATGGTCCCCATTGTGTTGAGTTCCTCCCTGAGATGAGGAAGATTCTACTGAGTTGGGTCTCTGGTGAGCTGTTCTGCAATCTCTAATGTGTCTAGGAATGGTGGGGAGCATGGTCAACGACGGTCCACATTGAACACTCAGTGCAAGCGAAGGAATGGAGGAATGCTATGCTTCAAAGCATTGTTTCCTATAGCCTTGTTAGTGGTGTAAGGACCATGTCGAAGTGGTATGCGTTTCTGATGGGTTCTGGTAAGGCATTCCCTCTGCAAATGTAACCAAACTTTGTCGCCCACCTGAAACTTGTGCGGTACCCCTCCAGGTAAGGAGAAGTTGTTCCTGTGTTTTGTCACGACCGTATCCCTCTGTTGCTGCTATTGTGTGGAGGAACCCTTCGCGGGGGTCATGGATGTAGCAACGATCTTCCCCTTACTTTGGGAGCGAACCAGACAGAAAATAAATTTCCTAGTCTGTGAGATGAGCTTGCTGCCTTTCTTAGCAGTGATCAAAGAGGTGGCGGTAGGTGGGGCTACCTCTGGTATCATGTATAATGAATTATCCAAAGAAATGATGACAGCGCGAGGCCTTGACTCATACACAACATGTTGCCTCCACAAGTATGGCTGTCCTAATAATACATCACAAACATCCAAAGGTGTAACATCACACAATACCTCATCTGTGAAGGGCTTGATGCTGTAGGGAAGGTGGCACTGCTGGCGAACTTTGAGATCTCGTCCTTCATGAAGCCAACCGATACTGTACAGCTGTGGGTGTGGTGTAGTTGGTAGGCCAAACCGCTTCACGACCTCTGCTGAAATGAGGTTCTTTTGGCTGCCACTGTCGACAATGAATTGTAGTGGCGAACCCTTCACCCACATCTGTGAGTGGAAAATACCTTCCCCCTCCTCTGGATCTTCGGGCTCATTTTTCTGGATCTTGGCAGTAGCAACAGTGGCGCTGGGATCTGCATCAATGATCTACTTCCCTTTGTCATTCCCCTTGTCGGGTTCTGACTCAGAGTCGGAACATGCATCTAATTCGGAAGCCTTCAACTCGGCCACCAGCGACTACTTGGTCCGACACTCACTTGTGTTATGAGTGGGACTCTTGTGGAACTCACACCACTTTCCTGTGTCCTTCTTCGGCTTCGTGGTGTTGTTCTTTTCTTGCGGCTTCGACGAGTTGTCTTGGGTCACCCCACCTTGGCTTTGTCCTTTAGGCTTTGGATTTGCAGATCCAAAGTCTTGCTTCTTCTGTTTGAACTTTTGCTTGATTTTGACAGCGTATCGGTATGCTGTGCCGAGTGAGGAGATGTTCAAGAACTCCATCTCTTCCTGGATGTATCTATGTAGGCAGCCACGGTATTTGAGTACCAGATGCAGCTCAAAATCTTTGATATCGAATTGTGTGCGAAGGGTATGAAAAATGTTTGTGAACTCCGGCACATCTTGGTCTCGTCCCTGTCGCAGTGTGGTCCATTTGATGTATTTGTCCTCATAGCTTTTGACAGGGTAGTACTGCTCCTTGATGGCATCCCGGAAGTCATTCTAAGTGGGTGTGGCTGAAAACAGTGAGCCTGTACTTTCATCCTTCTGTTTGCAGTAGGTTTCCCACCAGTCCTTGACGTGGGGGGCTGCTTTGAGAAGAGCGAAAACAATATTTTCCCGACTTGAAAATTCATGAACAGAAAAATACCCATCAAGCAGATTTAACCATTTATCTACGACATCTGCGTCTATTTGACCCTTGAAGATGGGGATTTCAAAATTAACTTGTACCTTAAACGGTGTGGCATTTCCAGAGTAGCTGTTGGAAGCCGATGCGTTGCCTCTAGGTAGCCGCTGAAGGATTTGGGCAAAGTTGTCCATCATCGCGTTCCTTTGTCGCTCGGGGGTTTCTTCGAGTAAGATTTTGATAGGATCTCCTGCCCCCTCATTTTTCTTCTCATCCGCCATGGGAGGTCGTTGAGATTTGCGAGGCTGGTCTTGCAAAGGTTAGACCAGTTCCAGACCTAACTCCTTATATCCCGACCTCGTTGGGGATATGTAAAGAAAAAACAGAGAAAAAGCAAACCGCTCTGATACCACTGATCCGGATTTAAAAAGGAACGCAATAAAATACAGAGATAACCATAAAGACAAATATGCAGTGGAAATAATACTTCATTTCATTACTGTAAAATACTGAAATATGCTTACAAATAGAAATGGAAATAACCCAGCTAGGGCGATGGTAGCTTATCTCTGAGAAGAGATGTGTCAGCTACATGCCTCTGAACTGTTCTCCAAAAACTGTGTTACAATGAGGCTCGAGGGCCTATTTATTGTTGAGAAACAATGGAAAACCCTTCACATTCCAAAACCTAACACTAGAAGATGAAACGCCAAATTGTGGGCCCTGTTTTTGGGTAAGTTGGTACATCAACTTCCCGGGGTCGCGAATTGGTCGTACTATCTCCATTTGACGCGCATGATAGCCCGTTGGAAAGATCTCTCTGAGGACTACGACGAAAAAGATGATTTTTAGACAAAAAAATCGCTGGTGGTGGATTTCCCAAAAAAACGTCGTTTAGGGCCTCAAAACGGCTCAGGAAGTTTAGGACCCGAAAAACTGCTAAAAATAGTAAATTGTGCTATAATTAAGGAAACAGAAAAACTAAAAGAGACAGTTATGGGGGTCCAAATGGGATAGGTGGGTGGCCACCAACATCCACCTGGATCATTTTCAGATGGACCCTTATCCATATCAAGGTAGCGTCCAGGGGTTTAATGATATAGAACTCAGTGGGACCCATGGACTGGTTAAAAGAATGACTGGGATGCATTATAGGAGTCCTGTAGCAAGTGAAAAAGGTCAGTTATGGTGTCTTTCTCTTGATTCCAATTCCTTAACTGACACATAGGGAGTCAAATCATATCATAGTAATTTCTCGTAACATGTTTATCCCTGTTGGCCGGTTACTTGGGTAGATGTGCGAGGAGGGTGTTATAGAGTGGTATCAGAGTGGGTTGTGATCTCTTTAGGTCATATCTGATGCCACAAAGTGGTACCATAGCATGGTTCAACCCTTGGACTGGGTGGGTGGAATGTGTTTTTCATGTATGCATGTAGGTTGTATATGTGCTTATTATGTATGCATGGTAGTGGTCATTATTACAGTTGTGTTTCCATGTAGGAGTTGATGATGTTGTTGTTGGGATGCATTTGTCATGGATGCATGTTGGTTGTATATGCATTTTTTATTCATGTCAGTGTCTATATGTTGTTATGCATGCATTTTCATGGTGAAGGTTGTTGTGCATGAGGTCATTTTAGGCAATTACATCATCATGATGCTATTGGTATGTTATGATGCTAATGTGTTGGCGAAGATAGAGTAGAAGATGCAGATCATCATAGTGAGGTTGAAGCACTAGACTTTGGGGTAAGAGAAGATCGTCATACATGTATTGTATGTTTGGCATGTAGGCATGTTATTTAATGGATTTTCATATGCATAACAGTTATATACATGTTTGTCATTTTATTGTTGTTGTGGTTACATGCATGGTAGATGATAGTGAATTAGTGTGGTCATATGGTCATGAATGATAATAAATTTGTTATATGCATTGTTGTTTTTGTTTTATGTTAGTTAACTTGATGATTATGTTATATGTTAACTTGTTGATTGTTATATGATAGTTAACTTGATGATTATGTTATATGTTGTTGATGAGTATGTTATATGTTAACTTCTTGTTATTATATGCTAGTTAACTTGATGATTAGGGTTATTACAACTAAGACCTTGATGTTATATGTGTCATGCTAAATTATATTGGCCTGTGCAAATGGTTAGGGTTATGACATTCAGGTATGAGTCGACATATTTGTGATATTGTATTGTACTAATCTAGACTGACTTTTCATCTGTGATTGTTATGCATGAATGAAAATTGTTTATGACTTTATGATGTGAACGTGTTATCTAGTCATTGTTATGGATACCATGACCTTATTTATGGTTGATTTGATATGTTCTGAAGTTATATCATGCTAATATAGCTTGATTGAGAAGACAAGCTAGCCTCCCTTGAGATACATTAAGGTATGAGTTTTCTTATGTCATATACTTAGTGCTTGAATGTTTGATTATGTTGTCTATTTGGTGTTTGAGTGTTGGTGTCTATTATGTCATGTATCTGTTGTTGAATGTTTGATTATGTTATCACTCAGGTTGTCCCTTCGCTCCTTAAGGGATACAGCCGAGGTAACCACAAACCAATCTTTGGGCTGCAGGTCCTAGCCTACCTGCAGTCAAAGAGGGCTCTCTCTTTATGATTTAACTTTGTTTTGGGTTGATTTTAGGCTAGTTATGGTGTACATGGGTTTTGTTTTGATTTTGGTGGGAAGGATGATGTTTTCAAGCAGAGTTGGGATGCATAGAGTGAGAAGTTCAAACCATTGGGCATGGAGTCATGGATTAGGGCTTGCTGTTGCGTTTTCTTGGACACAAGAGGAATACAGAGCAGGATAGCTACACATAGAACAATATCAGGCTGGAATAAAGATGGAATGAGGGTCAGATATGAAAGGCAATTAAGAATCTTTCATTAGCTAACAGAGAGGGAAGGTGGATGAAAGTTTGTCTAGGAGCAGTCAAGAATTCCTAAATAACAGTCATATGTGAGAGAAACAGGGTAAACATGATCATTTAAGTATGCATATTCATAACCATTTCTGAAGAAAACATATAGAAATAACAAGAACTAAGCATAGGGTGCAGTCAAGCAAAACCTAAGCTATTATTCTTTCTTGCTATTTAGATGGTAACACAATGGTGCATAAACATATGTAAACTGTAAACAGAGGTAGGAAAACACTTATTGAGCCATGTAGTAGCACAGGAATTCCACAGTCACTCTTTGGCCATTAAATAACACAACAGTCAGTTCTTCATCCAAAGCATTCCAGTAGTCTTTGATTATAGAGCTCTCAAAATATACAGCGCAAGTCTCGAATGAGAATTATCAACCAACCAACCCTTTAAACAATGAATTAGGGTGGTTTATATAGAGAAAAATATCCAAAAATATCTATTACAGCAGACCTAAACAGATCTGAGGGAAATGAGTTATTTAACCTAATCTTGTCCTGTAATTAATGCAAGAAGATATTTATTTGAGCTAAGCTGGAGGCAGTTGCATCAAAATGAGTTAATATTTGTCCTTATGGCTTTGTGCTGTTCATTTAGCCATAATTGTGCTTTGGGCTTTGATCACCTGCTCTTCAGTGACTTTGATGTGCATTAACTGTGATTTGAGAGCCTTAAATGGCTTCACCACTTTCTTTGACTTTGCTTAGGGGCCTTTAATGTTCACCTGCTTTGATATTACCGATATGATACTCCTATGCCGCTTCACTGATACTCTTTAATTGAATTTGGGATTTATCTTTCCTCTGGTAGTCTTTTACAGTTGAATCAAGCCATTTTCTCTCCCTTGATGTGCTTGAAACTGTCAAATCGCCCCTTTTCTGCCCTTTCAAGGCAAAAATAGCTGCTGCAAATGTTTTTCGTGGCCTTTAGAATGCTAAGCGCTAATCGCGCATCAAAAACTGCCTCAGTTTTTCATTCCGGGCATCCTTTGCTGCGATTTTTTCCCTTCGCGCCTTTTTCGGTGATGACATCAGCATGACGTCAGTGACGGGTCCCGGTATGGCAGGGTGACGTGGTAGCACGGCAGGGTGACATGGCAGCTGACTAGTTTGACGACGTGGCACAAGACACAGTGGCGGGGTAGGGACGGAGGCAGATGCGGTGGCAGCGACGTGGTGCTGATGTCAGGGGCGGAGAGACAGAAGGCGGTTTGTGGTTTTATCAGACCGCCTTCTGTACGAGGGCAGTATGTGTCACAGCCCGCACGATACAATCGCGTGGAGACACGCGTCTTTTGCACGTTGGGGAAACTGCTAGCCCATCGAAGGCTAAGCGTCAGACATCGGGGCGGCTCTGAAATGCACCTGGGCCGTTGGATTTGGGCGGGCGGATCGGAGGGTTGATGGAGTGCGGAGCTGGCGGCAGGTTTATGTGCGGGGGCCCACCCGAATATTAAATTGATATTGCGCGACAGGGCTTTCAAACTTTGGGTTTGTGGGTAATGTGGGTTTTACATGGTTTGTGCGCCGGGGGTACAGTTTAATCAAAATATTTAAACCAAACCCAAAAAAAAGTGAGCGCGCAGGGTAAAAAATTAGGGTTTATGGGTAAGAGAGGGGAAGGGAATGGTTATTAGTTTAACCAAAGGTTAAGCTAACTCCTAGTTTAAGACGCGGAAGGGCTAATGCTAAGCCCCAAATGGACTCAGAATTTCCCCAAACTGATGTTACAGGGCTATAGTGCCAGGGGATGGGGGTATGTACATAGGGGAGCTATTTAGTGCTTTTTAGTAAGGGGAAAGGGGAAATAGATAGGGATTTACATAATAATGTTAGAAGTTAATATGAAAATGACAAGAAAGCGATAAGTTTAGAGATTTTAGGCCGCTTAAAAGGGAAAAATGACTTATAGAGTGAAGAAGAGTATTCCTAAGCAAAGAAAACCTTTACTTAGGCCAATGATATGACAAATGATGAAACTTAAGAGATATCAAGCAGATCTTGACCTCTTTGGGGAGGTTAGTGAATGATTTGGGGAATAAGAAGAAGGGGGAGTTAGACATGCCTCACTTGAGCTCCTCCAAATGAAAAACTACCTCATAACTGTGATCTGAATAGATATAACACTTGAAAACATGAAATGGATCACATAGCTTGATTCTGCAACCACAAAACTACTTACCCAGCCTACTCACCTAGCATTTTTTCTTCTTTTTGGTTTGGGTGCACTTGGACTTGCAGAACCTGATTATCTTCTTTTCTTTTGACTGCCCTCCTATCTAAGTGTACCCTTATTTCCTCTAGGGGCCCAGATCAAGCAGTTGGGCTCCTTCATTTCTCTACCTAGCTACTGATCTGCCAAGCTTAAGCTGTTTGGACAGATATTCATTCTTTATCTTCTAAAACAAGCAATTTAAACCTAGGGAAGCCAAGATTAAGTTGTTTGGCTTTCCCTTAACTGTAAAACTCTTCAAAAATGGTATGATTCTTCAAAATGGAACTTCTTGGAAATATGTAACCTTGCAGCATGCAAAGATGACATATTTGGCATGTAAAACAGTCAATCATGAAATATGAAACCTATTGCAATAGGAGGCTAACAGTGGCTCCACTTGGGGATGGTTTTTCAAAATGAAAAGCCAAGAACAACAGGTCAGAATGCCTTGATCTTTAATTGTTGCTGTAAACTGAAATTCTCCTTCTTGTCAATGCCTTTGACTGAATTAAGCTGATATGCAGTATCCTTTTGAGCTGAATTGCAAAAAAATTACAGCTCTGCTTCTTGCCTTTTGGGTGCTTGTAAACATATTGAAATCTGCTTGAGCACTTCTTTGGAATTATTTCAAAAACAGAGATCTGTAATAGAGCTTTCTTTGATCTTTCCTTCAAAATTTGCTGTGTTGTTCCCTCTTATTGGCCTGCTATAAGAAAAAGTGTTGAAAATACAAATATTAATGTACAGATAGTATACAAAGTTGTGTTGCGTTCAAAAAAGGGATCATGATAGTGCTTTAGCATTCGGCCATTGACAGGGCCTTCTTCAGCTGTGCTGCCATCCAAACTCTTCAGAAAATATGTGTTGTTGCCTTGAACAACAGAAATAATAAAGGGGCCTTTCCACAGGAAATCAAACCTGCTATGCTTTCCTTTTTCCTCTCTTCTCGAATCCCATCTTAAGACTTTGTTGCCTATGTAGAAATCTTCAGCCTTGGTTCTATTGTCAAACATTTTCTTGAGCTTCTCTTGTAAAATCTGAGCTCTGTCGTACACTTGCTCTCTTGTTTGCTGCAAATGGATGGTTTGGTTTATTCTTCTTTGGATATCATTTGGCTCTGCCTGGATCTCTTGTTGCAATTTGATAACAGGGATTCCCAAAGAAGAGGGGAACTTGGCCTCAATGCCATAGACTAACTCATATGGGCTCATCCCAATGGATCTCTTGGCTGACAATCTGTTTTCCCATAGGGCATTTACAAGCTTTTTGTGCTAGTTCTTCTTGTTCTCCTCCAAGACTTTCTTAATTATGTTAATCAAACTCTTGTTGGATGATTTGGCCAAGCCATTGCCTTAAGGATAATAGGCTGTGGAGTGACCTAAGGTAATGTGGAATTTGTGGCAAAAACTGATAATTTTCTTGGATTTGAAGGCATCAGCGTTGTCTGTAATGATCTTCTCAGGGCAGCCAAATCTGGACAAGATGTTGGTTTCAAGGAATTGGATGATGGTGGAGTCATTCGCTTGCCTACATGGGATGGCTTCAATCCACTTGGTAAAGTAATCTGTAGCTATTAGAATCCACTTATGCTGGCCATAAGAGGATGGATGGATTTCTCCAATGAAGTCAAGACCCCATCGTTGAAAAGGCTTCTCGGTTGAAATGGGTTTAAGGGGCAAGGGCAGAAGCTTTCTTTTGCCTTCAAAGATTTGGCATTTGTGGCATGAAACAACAAACTTTCTCACATCAGCAAACAAAGAGGGCCAATAGAAACCAGCCCTTAGTATCTTATCAGCAGTGGACTTCCAATATAAGTGCCCTCCATAGTCACCTGCATGAAATTCTTTCATGACACTGTCAGTTTCATTCATAGTTAGACAATTCAGCAATATTCCTTCATGATTTTTCCAAAACAGGGCACTATCTAAGACACAAAACTTTGATGCTTTCATCTTTAAAAATCTCTTTTTGGTTCTGGAAAACCCTAGAGGAGCACACAGGTTTAACAATATAAAACATATATCAGCATACCATGGGGATTGCAAAAAATCTTGACTGATCTGTGGAGTCGCCAGCTCCTGTTCATTGTCCAGTTGATTAATGTCTAAGGCTTGAAAATTAGTTTCAGACATCAGTTTGGCTAAACCTTGTCCCTTTATCAGCTTGGTGGGTTTTATCTCAATGCCATACTCAAGGATACTGGCAATCCATTTTCCTCTTTCACCTTCTATGCCCTCTTGAGTTAATATGTCTTTTACAAAAACATTTGGCACATAAGCAATCACATGTGAATATAAAATGAAAATTCTGAAATCTTTGATTGCTTTAACAAGGGCATATGCTTGCTTCTCCATGATTTGGTACTTCAAGGGTGCATCTCTAAGGGATCGGCTGAAAAATGTAATTGGATTTTCATTTCCCTGATCATCTTTCTGCAAAAGGACAACAGAAATAGTGTGTTCAGATGCAAATGAAAAAATGATGAAATCCTTATCAAATTGAGGACTAGTGAGGGCTGGGGCTTGGGTTAAGGCAGATTTTATGCCCTCAAAGGCTTGCTTGGCCTCTAAAGTCCATTTTACCTTGGAATCCTTCTTTAACATTTTATTTAGCATTCGTATCAGCTCGGCCAAGTTTGGGATAAATCTCCTTAGGAAATTGATCTTTCCTAGGAATACTTGCAATTCTTTGATGTTTCTCGGATAAGGGATTTGAAGGATGGCTTGAATTCTTTCAGGATCAATTCTAATCCCATCTTTTGAAATGATATGACCTAGCAATTTGCATTCTTCAAGGCCAAATAAAGACTTCTTGGGGTTTAAGGAAATTCCATATTTCCTACAGGTTAGGAACACTTTCCTTAGGTGTTTAAGGTGCTTTTGATCAGATTTTGAGAAAGAAGGTCATCAAGGTAAACCACTAGGAAATCATTGATTTCCTTGGCAAATGCAATGTCCATGGCCCTTTGAAAGGTGGCACCTGCATTCTTTAGTCCAAAGGGCATTTTCACATATTTAAATGTTCCCCACGGTGTTGTAAAGGCTGTCTTGTCTTGGTCATCCGGGTGAACAAGTATTTGATTAAAACCTGAAAAGCCATCTAGCAAAGAAATTCTTGAAGACCCCACTACTCTCTGTAGAATGTGGTCCATTTTTGGCAGTGGGTAGTGATCTTTAAGGAAGACTTGGTTCAGATTTCTTAAGTCCACACATAGTCTAATCTCCCCTGTTTTCTTCCTTGTGGGAACAAGATTGGATACCCATTCTGGAAATCTAATGGGTGCTATGATACCAGCCTCAAACATTCTTTTCACTTCTTTCTCAATCAAAGGGAGAAGCACATGATTGATTCTCCTTAGTTTCTATTTGAAGGGCTTTTGATTTGGCTTTAAGGGAATGGTATGTTGAATAACGGAGGTGTCATAGGACTTAAGGTCCTCATAACTCTAGGAAAATACATCTTGAAACTCTTTAAATAAATCAACATATTTTGGTTTTCGATCCGGAGGCAAAGACTTGGATAGTTTAATCATTTTGGGCTTCTCTGTTGTCCCAATATTACAGTCTTCCACAACAGCATTTAAGGGCTGCATCTTTGGCTTTTTGGGGACATCGTTTGAATCAAATATGTCTTCTAATGGAGTGAGGCTAGTAGGTAGAAAATTGTCTTTTAAATCAATCACTTCGGCCTCTGCTTCAGCTATTTCATCTAAATGCATTTGCTTCAGCTCTTGCATGTTTTTCTCGTCAAAAATGGTTGGGTGCAACATTTGATTTGCTGCTTCAACTATTATAGTTTGCTCATTTTGGCTCATTTGTTGTTGTGGGTCATTCATGGCATCTTCATCAATGTTTAAGCTTGAGAATTCTTACTGTAAGGTAAGGAAATTGTTGATTTGAGCATCATCCTCAAACACTTGCCAATCGTTGATATTGTTAGGGACAACAGGTCTGTGCTTTATCTTAGCAGTAAAGTGGTAATTGGGCTCAAAGGGTAGCTTGCAAGTGCTAGCAAAAGTAGCTAGACTATGAGCATGCATGTTATGGTTTCTAAAAATCTTAGCAAGCTTGGATTCAGTGAAGGAATTGAGTATTTCTGTGGCAGTAGACCTATAAGCTCTTAGTCTATTGTCATTAGTAACAAAGTTACCTTTCATCTGTTGAATGATCAAATCGGAGTCACCTAGAATGGACACTTTTGCAGCTTCTAGAGCTTTGAGCAGTTTAAGGCCTAAAAAGAGAGCCTCATACTCTGCCATGTTGTTGGTGCATTTGAAGTTTAGTTTGTAAGAATGACCCTCTGCATGGTTGTTATGTGTATTGTGAATCCATATTCCTGCCCCTGCTCCTAGCTTATTAACAGAACCATCAAACTCTAAATACCATGTGATTTCTTGCTTGTGGTTAGTATTAAGAGTTTCAGTCATTTTAGGATTGGGCGGACCTAGGTTTTGTGCTTCATGTGGATCTTCTTGTATGCTGGTTGTACTAATTTTTTTAACAGTTTCACGGGTATGGGCAACCGACTCTTGATTGATGCATGTTTTTTGTTCTAAAGGCAAAGGCTTCTCATCAGTGGGGGGCAACTATCATCATTGAACAATATAAAGGAATCCATATCAGAATGGATTGAGTAAATGGGAAATTTTTGGGGTTTTTCCTCACTACTTACCACATACTTCATCAGTGTTTCTTTATACAGTCTCTTTTGTTGCCCAAAGACTGAAATAGTGGCATAGGAGAGGTCTAGCTGAAGAGATCCTTGGAGTTTTGCTCCCCAAGATCTTGATAAGAGCATGCCATACTTTGGTGGAATGTCAACAACCACCACGTCCATTAGGATCGTTTTGTTGGGAAATTGGACTAAAGACACACAAAGGTCTTTGATTAAGCCTAAACACTTGACCTGAATAGAATCAAATGAGAATAAGTCTTTGTAGGGTCTAGTGACATCAAGGTTTAGCTTCTCCATTATAGCTTTGGGCATTAGATTGTGTGAAGCACCTGAATCAAACATAACATTGTGCAACACTTTATCATGAATGTGCAAACTAACATAAAAGGGTAGAACAACTCCATGTCCTGATTTACCATTGACTTCAGGACCAAACAGTAATTCAGGTTGATTATCTAAGACGTTGACATCATCCCTGTTCTCTGGCATTTGCAGTGATCTTTTGATTTGTTGTCTGTACACATCATGTTTGGCAAGCTCAGAGAGAGGAATAGATATCTTTAATTTACCAATTTCTGCTTCTAAATCAAAAGGTTTTTCAGACTGTGTTTTAGTATTGTGACTGGCAGATTTTCCCTTTTCAATTGTATCTTCAGTGATCTTCTCTTGGTTATCCATGATTTCTTGAGATTGTTCTGTTTTGGGAAGACTTTGAGGAGTGCTATTTACATTGTCTTTTCAGGGAGAGGATACAAAAGGCTGGTTATTAGAGGGTTGCATGTCAGATACATCCTCTATGGTCACTTCTTTTAATTTTGGGTCTGTTTTATCAGCAGGTTCTGTGATAGCGGCCTTGTCCTTTACTTTCTTAGGCTGCTTGGCATCCTTTGGCTTGATGGGATCAGACACATCAATGTTTCTTGTTCTCAATTTGTAGTTTATGGACTTCGTAGACAGCTGAATCACAGCCTTGTTTGAAGTCAAATGACTCTCTAGACTTGGTCTGAAATGGATTTATATCATGGTCATCTTTGTCTTCTTGGGTTAGAAATACTTGTTGTTCACTTTTCAAACCCATCAAGTTTATGTGAGTGTCCTCTATCTGCTCACTAGATGTGGATGCTTCAGCATAGTTTTCTTGAAAAGGAGGTCTTATATCATGGTCAGGACTTGCCCTTCCAACGTTTGGGTTTTGATTTTTGCTAAAGTTTGGATTTCTGATAGGATTATTTTTCTGTCCTTCTCATGAGGCTTTTCTTTCAATAGTTCCCATTCTATTTTCAAAGTTGTCCATGCCTTTGATGATTGTGTCTAATTTTTGCTCAAAGGCTGAAGGTTCATCTTTAAAAGTGGTTCTTCTCTTAGCTCTTGCCCTATTTCGCTTGGCAATTAGATTTGCCTCCACACTAACAGCTACATTCTACATGTCTGCTAAGGTTTGAGGGGCTCTTTCCCTTAACTGATAAGCCATGTCTGAATCAAATCCATCAGGGAATTTGTATAAAGCAAGATCAGGTGGAGGTCTAAGGTTTTGTGGAATAGCGTTGTAAACATTGTTAAACCTGGCACAATAGTCTAAGACAGCTTCTTGAGGGCCTCTTTTGATAGTGTCATACTCGGATAATATGTGCAGAGGGTCCTTATTCTTCTCCCATCTGTTAAGAAATGTTTGGTAAATGGCCTCTGGGTCAGCTATGTAATTTGCAGAAAGAGCTCTAAACCAAGGCCTTACATCTCCTTGTTAAACTTTGGACAAAAATCTGCATTCTTACACTATCATCATCTATTTCATAACTCTCAAAATAGTCCTGCATTTTCTTGGTATGTTGCAGGGCTATGCCAGAACCAGTACCTTCAAAATATATGATTTTGGTTTGATAGTCCTGAGGCATAGCCCCTAGATTTGAAGGTAGCTGCAAAGGGGCATATCTATTAGCCATATTTACAGGGATAAGTGGAACGACTAGAATAGTTGGGATGGCTGTAATAACAGGGGTGGTAGTGGTAGTATGAGCAGTGAATAGAGGTGTGGAAAAGGTGCTTGGAGAGGTGGATGATGAAAAAGGGGAAGTAGGGGTTGAACGAAACAAAACTTTAACAGGGGTTGGAAAACAGCTTGGCTAAACTGTTTCAGGACTAGAATCAGCAAACTCTTCTTGTTTTTGTTTGCTAAGGTTTCTAGAGATTAAATTGGGATTTTAAAAAACAGCTGGTGGATTTGGGTCTGGATTTGACCTAGTATTATGTGTTTTCTTCTTGGGAGCCAGCTTCTAACTTGTTTTTTGGAATTTTCTGAATAAATCCCCAGCGGAGTCGGCAATGATGTTATCACTCAGGTTGTCCCTTGGATCCTTAAGGGATACGGCCGAGGTAACCACAAACCAATCTTTGGGCTGCAGTTCCTAGCCTACCTGCAGTCAGAGAGGGCTCTCTCTTTATGATTTAACTTTGTTTTGGGTTGATTTTAGGCTAGTTATGGTGTACATGGGTTTTGTTTTGATTTTGGTGGGAAGGATGATGTTTTCAAGCATAGTTGGGATGCATAGAGTGAGAAGTTCAAACCATTGGGCATGGAGTCATGGATTAGGGTTTTCTGTTGCATTTTCTTGGTCACAAGAGGAATACGGAGCAAGATAGCTACACATAGAACAATATCAGGCTGGAATAAAGATGGAATGAAGGTCATATATGAAAGGAAATTAAGAATCTTTTATTAGCTAACAGAGAGGGAAGGTGGATGAAAGTTTGTCTAGGAGCAGTCAAGAATTCCTAAATAACAGTCATATGTGAGAGAAACAGGGTAAACATGATCATTTAAGTATGCATATTCATAACCATTTCTGAAGAAAACATATAGAAATAACAAGAATTGAGCATAGGGTGCAGTCAAGAAAAACCTAAGCTATTCTTCTTTCTTGCTATTTAGATGGTAACACAATGGTGCATAAACATATGTAAACTGTAAGCAGAGGTAGGAAAACACTTATTGAGCCATGTAGTAGCACAGGAATTCCACAGTCACTCTTTTCCCATTAAATAACACAACAGTAAGTTCTTCATCCAAAGCATTCCAGTCGTCTTTGATTATAGAGCTCTCAAAATATACAGTGCAAGTCTCAAATGAGAATTATCAACCAACCAACCATTTAAACAATGAATTAGGGTGGTTTATATAAAGAAAACATATCCAAAAATATCTATTACAGCAGACCTAAACAGATTTGAGGGAAATGAGTTATTTAACCTAATCTTGTCCTGTAATTAATGCAAGAAGATATCTGTTTGAGCTGAGCTGGAGGCAGCTGCATCAAAATGAGTTAATATCTGTCCTTATGGCTATGTGTTGTTCATTTAGCCATAACTGTGCTTTGGGCTTTGATCCCCTGCTCTTGAGTGACCTTGATGTGCATTAACTGTGATTTGAGAGCCTTAAATGGCTTCACCGCTTTCTTTGACTTTGCTTGGGGGCCTTTAATGTTCACCTGCTTTGATATTGTCGATCGGATACTCTTTGCCGCTTCACTGATACTCTTTAATTGAATCTGGGCTTTATCTTTCCTCTTTTACAGTTGAATCGAGCCACTTTCTCTCCCTTGATGTGCTTGAAACTGTCAAATCGCCCATTTTCTACCCTTTCAAGGCAAAAATAGTTGTTGCAAATGTTTTTCGTGGCCTATAGAATGCTAAGTGCTAATCGCGCATCAAAAACTGCCTCGGTTTTTCATTTCGGGCATCCTTTGCTGTGATTTTTGCCCTTCGCGTCTTTGATGACGTCAGCGGCGAGTCTCGGTACGGGAGGGTGACGTGGTAGCACGGCAGGGTGACATGGTAGCTGACTGGTTTGACGACGTGGCACAGGACATGGTGGCGGGGTAGGGATGGAGGCAGATGTGGTGGCAGCGACGTGGTGTTGATGTCAGGGGCGGAGAGACAGAAGGCGGTTTGTGGTTTTATCGGACTGCCTTTTGTACGAGGGTAGTATGTGTCAGAGCCCGCCCGATACAGTCGCATGGAGTCACGCGTGTTTTGTACGATGGGGAAACTGCTAGCCCATCGGAGGCTAAGCGTTGGACGTCGAGGCGGCTCCAAAATGCACCTTGGCTGTTGGATCTGGGCGGGCGGATCAGAGGGTTGACGGAGTGCGGAGCTAGCAGCAGGTTTATGTGCGGGGGCCCGCCCGAATATTAAATTAATATTGCGCGACGGGGCTTTCGAACTTTGGGTTTGTGGGTAATGTTGGTTTTACATGGTTTGTGTGCCGGGGGTACAGTTTAATCAAAATATTTAAACCAAACCCAAAAAAAAGTGAGCGCGCAGGGTAAAACATTAAGGTTGATGGGTAAGAGAGGGGAAGGGAATGGTTATTCATTTAACCAGAGGTTAAGCTAACTCTTGGTTTAAGACGCAGAAGGACTAATGCTAAGCCCCAAATGGACTCAGCATTTCCCCAAACTGATGTTACAGGGCTATAGTGCTAGGGGATGGGGGTATGTACATAGGGGAGCTATTTAGTGCTTTTTAGTAAGGGGAAGGGGAAATAGATAGGGATTTACATAATAATGTTAGAAGTTAATATGATAATGACAAGAAAGCACTAAGTTTAGAGATCTTAGGCCGCTTAAAAGGGAAAAATGACTTATAGAGTGAAGAAGAGTATTTCTAAACAAAGCAAACCTTTACTTAGGCCAATGATATGACAAATGATGAAACTTAAGAGATATCAAGCAGATATTGACCTCTTTGGGGAGGTTAGTGAATGATTTGGGGAATAAGAAGAAGGGGGAGTTAGACATGCCTCACTTGAGCTCCTCCAAATGAAAAACTACCTCATAACTGTGATCTGAATAGATATAACACTTGAAAACATGAAATGGATCACATAGCTTGATTCTGCAACCACAAAACTACTTACCCAGCCTACTCACCTAGCATTTTTTCTTATTTTTGGTTTGGGTGCACTTGGACTTGCAGACCCTGATTATCTTCTTTTCTTTTGACTGCCCTCCTATCTAAGTGTACCCTTATTTCCTCCAGGGGCCTAGATTAAGCAGTTGGGCTCCTTCATTTCTCTACCTAGCTACTGATCTGCCAAGCTTAAGCTATTTGGACATATATTCATTCTCTATCTTCTAAAACAAGAAATTTAAACCTAGGGAAGCCAAGATTAAGCTGTTTGGCTTTCCCTTAACTGTAAAACTCTTCAAAAATGGTATGATTCTTCAAAATGGAACTTCTCGGAAATATGGAACCTTGCAGCATGCAAAGATGACATATTTGGCATGTAAAACAGTCAATCATGAAATATGAAACCTATTGCAAGAGGAGGCTAACAGATTAATCACATGATATGAGTATGTGTCTATAAGATTGCATGAAGTAATGATCTTTCTTTCAGATGATTGTACTAATACGTATGTTTTGAGACAACTGATATATACTTGAGTGTAAGTAGGTGACAGTTGTAGCATTATGTCTAATTACTACGAGTTGAATATGGATTATGAAATGATTGTTAGTCTTCGTAAAGGTTGATTTCAAATTGATAGATATGTTTGTCTTGATATTTGGAACATGTGGTTGACATGTGTGAGCAGTTGCAGGGTACCATGCTTGGCATTAGTATGACAAGATAAGGTAACTAGTATGTTGTTATGATTACTTATGCACTTTAAATTATGTTTTGATGGTAGCATGATGTAGGGAATTGCATGGTAAAATAGATTTCCATGAAATATTAAAGAAGGCTTAGTTTGAGATTTCACTTGGAGGTACTAGGAATCATGGGGATTGAGTCATGGCATTTTTTGCTAGTCCTTTGCTTTTGGTTTTTTGTGATTTTTTGTGCTTGATTGTGACTTTGTTTAGATCCGGTGTATGGTCATACTGCTTTGTTTGTGATGTTGTATTGTTATTGTTTTTCATGGTTTTCTCTTGTTTTCTTCTTGGTATTGTATTTTATGCCTCGAGCCTTGGGAATTGGTTTGGGAAAGAGGAAATTTAATGGAGTTCGGGGTGAGATGTGTGGTACCCAATAGGTGATGTAAGGTTTGGATGAAGCCCAATGCATGTCTAAGGTCAGCTGAAGGAAAGCGTATGACAACTAGTTCGATTGGTTAAGTCCATTGAGGTAAATAGTCGGATATAGGACAATCATGAGAAAGGTAAGAGAAAGGGAAAAGTAAATGGATTTGAGGTTTCATATGCCTTGGGTCTATTTGGAATGATTGTTCTCAATGTTTTGCATGGATAGAGGGAGTTCTCTTAACCTTGACCTTATGATATTTGGTGATAATGTTGTGATCATGTTTATGCTAATGTTTATATATATGCATGTATATATGTATGTATGTATGTCATTGTCTGATAGGATCACGATTGTTTTATGTTGATGTGTGTGTGTGTGTGTGTGTATATATATATATATATATATATATATATATATATATATATATATATATTCAAAGTGTTCTTTGACAGGGTCATCAAGAATCGTTATTGTGGAGAAATGATTTCTTATGTAGGAGAATGCCATCAAGAGGTTCCTGGTCTTACAAGGAATGAAGTGGGAAGAGTAGCCATGACAAATATATGAGGTCAGTATCATGTGGATATGAATTGATATTGTATGCTTGTATTATGCCTATGTTTATGTTATGATAGTAATTTTGAAGGATGCATCAGAGGAATGAAAACAATGTGCTTTGTGGCATGATAGGATAAGCATGGATGGCAAAGAGACACTAGAAGCAAGGTTGCTTGGTAGAGGCAATATGGTTTTGGACGTGCAATGCTATTGTTGTGTATATGTGGTGCATGTTGTATATTCAATGATTGTACCTATAGTGATGTGTAATGTTTTATATGTAGTATTGTGTACATATGATGTTGTATACCTATTGTATATATGGTGTTGTGTGTATATTACATATACAATGCTGGGTATAGATGATGCTATGTACATGTTGGGTATGCGGTGTTATGTACATAACATATAGTGCACATGTTGGATATGTGGTGTTGTGTACATATTGTGTTGTACAAATGATGGAGATGCGTTGTTGTGTACATATGAGGCTATGTACATGTTGTATAATAAAGTGCTATGTACAAATGGTGTTGTGTGCATGTTGTACATATGGTACTATGTATATATGGTGTTGTGTACATGACTGTACATGTGGTTTTGTGTGCACGTGGTGCTCTATACATGTTGTACATGTGGTGTTGCGCATAGGTGGTGCTATGTACATGTCATGCATGTGGTGTTGTGTACATGTGGTGTCGTGTACATGTTGTGCATGTGGTGTTGTGTACATGTGGTATTGTGTACACATTGTACATGTGGTTTGGTGTACATATGGTGATGTGTACACATTGTGTAGGTGGTGTCTTGTACATGTGATGTGCACACATTGTGCATGTGGTGCTATGTACAAGTGGTACAGTGTACATGTTGTGCATATGGTACTGGTGTACATGTGGTATTGTGTGCATGTCATACATGCTATGTTATGGGCATGCGGTACTATTTATGTGAATTGTGTAGTCGTGGTATCATGAAATGTGTATTCATTATGTTGTACGCTATGTAAGTATATGTATTGTGTTGTACATCGGGTGTACGTGTATGTATTTTGTGGTGGTGTACATCGGATGTAGGCGTATGTATTGTGTTGTGTTGTATACTAGGTGTAGGTGTACATGTTGTATGTCAAGTGTAAGTGCATATATTGCATGATATTGTATAGAATGTGTGGTTGTATGTATGTGATGCACACTATGTGTATGTATACATGGTCAAAGAGAATGAATTGGGTGTTTGTTGGGTGTGGAAATTGATCCAGTGTGCGTACGAAATAAAGACAAAGGTAGAAGCTAAGGATTGATTAAAGGATAAATATCAATATTTTATTTCATTTTTATTACGCATATGATCTATGATTATGATTTTATGGTTACATGTGATTTATGGTTTTGATCTATGATGGTTGTGTTTTGAGCTAACCTGATGTGATATGTTTATACATGATGATTTAGTCAAAGATGCTAGTTTGACTTGTTGTGACAGGAAGCAAACATAATTGCAAGTATATCTTATTGATGAGCCAACATATGAGGCATGATTTGAAGTTATTAAATTTATTTTGAATCTAATGGAAATTATGTGTTTGATACAGGAAAGCATGAAATGCCTGGTTGGGTGGTCAAAATTGACAACAAGAATTAGCAGCAGCAGTGAAAGGAATTGGAACAGGTAGTAGTATATTGGTAAATTATTTAGTAATAGGGCCATTGTGGGACACTAGTACCCAATAGTGTCCATTGATTTCCATGAGCATGTTATAACTGGTATGATGGTTTTGAGGCAGGTATATACCTTGGTTGTTTGACCTTCCAATATGAGGAATCCTTGCCAAGGGGTGGATCGTCCGAGATATGGGATTCCAGGGAACTTGGAAGGTGAGTGACTGCACATAAGGGGGTGATCAGATTTCCCGAGGTACTGTGTAGCAAAGAAGGGAAGGCTAGGGATGGATTTTTTTTTGTCATTAACATTACCATATGGAACCAAATGCACATTGGGAGTGCACCCTAGAACAATGAGTTGGTAACTGTTCACTGATAGGATAAGTGGCACAAGATTTTAGTGGTGGACATTAGATGCAACTTTGAATTTTGCAGTGGATTCTAAACTTCCTGGGAAGGAGGTGAATCCTGATACGAGGGTGGAGGTGTGGGCCTCTGGATTCCCTTGTTGCAGATGTAGAAATAATATCCTTTTATTTGTTGGTTGATAAAATGTGCATATGTGCATATGTGTATATTATTGTAAATATTATATCGAGTTGGTTTATAAAGCTCCATGGTTAGTATGGTTATTTGCTCACTGAATAAAATGTGTATAAATATATGTGGTTGTTATTGTAAATACCATAATGAGTTGTCTTATAAATATCTAATAAATGATATGTTTTTCATGTTTTAGCAACAGTCATTGTAAATACTACAATGAGCTAAGTTTTAAAGCTCCATGGGCAATGTGTTTTCTTTTCAACAATTTTTCTAAGGTCTTGGTGTGGTTTAACATTGAGGATGGTGTTCCCCAAGGGGGATGGGTCTCTAAGAACCCCTAGCTAAAAGTTCATGGAATAAAAGTTAACAGAGGAAAATTAAGACCACAGTTAAGGAACACTTATTCCAAGCTAAATGTTGCAAGTGACATCCTAGTGGGTGTTCATTTTGGTTATTATGTATAAAGGAATTTGGAAAAGGCAATGACAAAGGATTTGGAAAGAAAAAATGACATTTTTGACACATTTATTTATCAAAAAAATGGAAATTAGGAGAAAAGGAAGATAAAAGGTCACAGGTTGCATGTGAGGAGGAAAATGAAGAAAATAGAGGCCTCATTGATAAAAATTCTTTTGAGGATCAGTTGGCAATATTTTTCAAAATATTTTTCTTATTTGTGGAGAAAGGAATGGAAAATAAAGCAAAGGAAGGACAAGGAAATGAAAACAAAGGAAATATCAAGCAAGGAAGAGGAGGATCAAGTATCTTTAGTAGGAATACTTGCATGTAACATATTACATGTGTGATTTCCTAGTTGGTTTTGACATGCATGGCTTTGCATGTTGGTATATGGCTCTCTTGTTGTCAGTGGCATGGTTTTTCTAGGTTACGACAATGGTTTTCAACCTTTACTTGCCTTTTTAAGGATAGCCATGGTGTGATGGGTTTGTTTTCTCAGATTTGACATTTGGAATTTCCGGATGGTTTTAGAATTTGGGGTGGAGGTGGTCTCAGGAAATTCCCAAAGGCCTAGGGATCCCTTGACTACTTTTGGTGAGATACACGATAAATATTGAGGGTGAAGTCTCAGTTTAGAGCCTAGTGATCTAGTGTGGATTGTGGTAAAGCCTGAGAGATTGGTGTCTCGGTTTAGGGCGTAGTGATATGGTGTGGATTAAAGTAAATCCTGAGAGACAAGGAGACAAAAAATTCCTTAAGGATAGTGATCGAGTTCGAAGGAATTCCAAGCTCGGTTTCGTTTTGTAAGCTCGGTTCCAATTTTGGTGAGATCATGATTTGGTGAGGGTGTAAGTGGTTTAACCTTTGGATTCCCTTGGTTCTTTTTGGATTGGATTATCCATGGGATCCCACATTCATGCTTGGAATATGGTAGGGGGGTGACTGGCTATAAAAAGATTTGGTTCAACCATGTCTATAGTAAGGTGGTACATGGAAGTCCTGAACCTAGTCGACTCTTGCCTATGTTTATTAAAAGTTAATTTATCTTAATTTTATACTTGTTATTATGTGGCCTTAATGGTTATTATCTCATTTCTATTTAAATGGCTTAATGCTAGTTATAAGAATGGTTATGTGATTGGTTATAATCATGGTTATTTCATGTATTTACTTGTAATTGAAAGGATAATGGATGCAAGACCTAATTGATGTCAAAAATAGTTAATGGAAGAGGGTGGTGATCCTTCTTTCCAAGTCTCATATGAGTAATTAGTCATGTATGCTATGTCTTGTATTCATTTCCTATAGATTGCATTGATGCCAAGTGTTTGACAGAATGTTAGTCTCGATTGGGGATGGTCAGGCGTAGTCCTAGAGCCATTTTTTGTCTTGCAATTCTTTTTGTTATGTAAATTATGGATTCTGAAAGCTACAAGGGTTTCTAGGTAGTGAAATGGATTATGGGATTGAAAAGTAGCACAAATCGTGGAGTCGCAGGCACAGTTCTGAGGATAAAATTGCTTGGACACATGCATACCCATGTTGTGCGTGTGTCTGGAGGTTTCTAGATGCACCCTTGTCCATATCAATGGAGTGTCCATGGGTTTAATGATATAGACACTACAAGACTTATGGCATCAAACTCAAAATAAGTTTCCTTGTAATCTACTAGAGTTTTAGGCTCTACTATCTATGCTTCCAAAAATGCCATATGCATTTTGCCTTTTTCTGAATCAAAAGCAGAGAGAAGTTTGCCTTGTGTAGTTGCACTCTATTTCCAAAATTGCACATAAGTGCTCTTTTTCAATATCTCATTTCTGATTTTAATCTCCCTGAATGTGTCAAAGAGTGTATATTCATTTTCTCCAGTCACATTTGTAGATGAGGAAACTTGAAGAGACTGTTGCCTTTCTGAAATCGGACTGGCGAGAAAAGATTGCCCTCAAGTTGGGGATGAATCTAGAATATCAATGATATTGATGACTGTTTGTTGTGGTGATTCCTTGCCTATGTACATGTGCTTTCTGGGCATTTTCCTGTATTTCAGTTTGAATTCCTTCATAGAAGTATCAGTCCCTAGTGCCTGTTCTTCTCTAGGCCTTTTCCATGTTACTCCTTGTTCTTGTTCTTTTCCCTTTTTTGTTATATCTTCTGTGGTCCACTCTTCCTACTGTCTTGGATTCTGTGCAATGGAACAAGAAATCATGTGTTCCTCAACCTCATGCAATGTGTTAGGCATCCACTCAATCTGGTTCATGTATTTTTCAATTTCATGCCTTTGAGTGTGAATATAGGTTGTTGACTTATTCTCCACCCTTTTCTTGGAGATGATACCCCATGGGTCATAGGACCATGTAAAATGGTGGGTGAAATTCATTTCCTTCAATCTTTTGTCTGCCTCCTCCCCTACCGCTATATTGTTACAAATGAATGGACCAATCTGAGATTTCAACCTGAACTGGGACTTTTTCTTAGTTGCTACAAAATACACTTTGTCTGAATTAATCATTTGTCTTATGTATTCAAGTGCAAAGATCCTCATGGGGAGGAACTTTTTCATCTTATAAGGGGCCAAATCACAGCCATATACTCTTAATTCAGTGTAATTTTGGTACAAGTACCAATCACTTGTTCTTGCTTGGTCTGTCAACTGCATAATCCTTCTAATTTCTTCACTAATTCTGGGTTCTGCAATCCCACTGAGGAGGCTCATTTCTAGGTGAACAAACATTTCTACAAATGTCTTGTATCTGAACACCTTTTGGTCTTTCATCACTAATGTTGCCCAGAAAATCACAGATAGGGGTACACCTTCTTCATTCATCTTGCTCATTGTAAACTAGAACCTATCTACCTGAAAATAAACAAACATATACACCAAAACTGAGGAGTATTGAAACACTTCCTCTATGAATAAATTGACAAACTGATCATGAATGGCATATGCTAAAAATTGGCTGAAATTGAAGAGGACAGAGGGCTTGGATTCTGTTGACGGAATAGACAAGAAAGCTATTATAGCTTCATCAAGCCATTGACATGAATAATAGCCAAGTAAATAGGAAAGAATAGTGACAATTTGTACGGTTCTGTCAGGGAAAACAGAGGAAGAATAAGGAGGATTCTTGTTTGGCAGAGGTGTTTTCTCAGTCATGAAGAGTTCTAAGGTTTTGGCTCTCTTAGAAAAATCTAGTTTCTGATACATTTCAGTGAGAATCTCATGGGAAAAGGGAGTAGTTCCTTCAATAACAGGAGTGTGCATCATCTGCATAATGGACTTGGCATCAATGGTAAACAATATATGTCATGTTGGGGCCATCACTACCCTTTTTTGTGGATTGTAGCATGAGTGGAATTTCTTGATCAGTTCTGGGCAACTGTGTGTTTTAGGAAAAATATAAAAAGGTAAATTAGTGTCCCAGAGGCCTATGTCATCCATCTCCTCCACAAATTTATCCTCCCACCAGCAATATATGTCGAATAAATCGAACTCTAAGAGTGTTTCATGTATCTTAAAATCCATGTCTGCAAGTGGTATGTGATCCAAATCCAATGGTGGGTGCACCATTGGATTAAATACCTCCTGTTCTTTCTTCTTGGGTGCCACGACTATCTTCTGAGAAAAACCTTTGAAGACTGACCTGTGTTGAATTTGTAATAGAAGGGGATAAGAAGAAATGGGAATTCAGAGAGGGAGAAAGAAAGGGAATAAACCAGAAGTGGGATTCGAGAAAGGGAATATGTGATTACTACAGAAAAATAAATCCTTCTGCAATTGTACTACTGTCAAAGTGTGCTTACTACACTCTCTGTGTATGCCTGATATTTTCTGAATTGCACCTGATAGCTAGTTAAAATTTGAAACTGGTGTGAAATGGCACTTTTATAACTTTGGAGTGTTCCCATTGGATTGGTCTGACTTGGCACGGGTGGGTTGGCTAATGGTCCATCCAATTGAATGCACAATGGTAGGAATAGAGGTGATAGGCGGATGGGATGGGATGGCATCGTGAGGTGGCGGGAGCGATAAATGGTCACAATGGCAGAGTGGTTTAACTAACGGCATAAACCATTTTTCCGGGGGCCCGGGGAGTGGTAAGAAGTATGGGGGGGTGAAAAATCATGAGAGTGTGACATGTAAGTGGTTTCAAACCACTGATTTTGGACCCCCTGCTCGAGATTAACTTTCAGAGGGTGAGGAGGGACTGGAAAGGCACACGGGCCATCAGATCATATGGAGTGAGCAGGGATTTGGTGAGAGATGGAGGATAGGTAAGATGGGATATGAGAGGTAAGTTAGTTGTGGGGTAGGGAAATAAATAGTGAGAAGACCAAAGGAAAATAGGGGTATAGAGTAAGTTTAGGGGAAATAACATTGGAAAATAATATAAGACCCCTTCCCCTTTTAATTTATTCTAACAACCTTAGGAAAAACAATGGGATATGTCTTCCAACCTTAAAATAATGCTTCATGTCTTTATTTCTTTGAATTTTTCTCAATCTACCTACCCTTATTTTTCTAGTCTAGTAACTTTTTTTCCATTTGCAGGGTGCATTTGGATTGGTAGACCCTTTCTCTTTTTCTCTTTTTTTCTATTTAATTCTAGCCTACTCTATTCACTTATTTCTCCCATTGGTCTAGATTAAACCATTGTACCAATTTTATTTCTACCTAGCTATTGATTTGCCAAGATTAAATTGTTTTGAAGATCTTTATTTTCTATCCTATCAACAGAAATTGAAATTTGTTCAATCATGCTTAAAATGTATGATTTGAACAACATTTGGGGTTTTATTTTTCTTCTTATTTTTCTCTTTGTTCTTTTTTTTATATACCATCTTTTCATTTTTTATTTTTTTTTGTGAAATCAATTGAATATTGAAATCTTTGAACAATTTGAATCTACAAACTGTGAAATACTCAATCACCTTGAGATCCTATAAATTATAGGACCCTAACAAGCTCCATGCTTCTTCTAGAGTGATATTGTTTAAAACCTTAGTAGGAGTGTGATTTAATATGTAATTTGCACAGTTAATTGCTTCTGCCGAAGAATTAAGACTAAGTCCTTTACATTGAAGCCTACAATTAGCCATTTCCTTTAAGGTGTGATTATTCCTTTCAATGACACCATTTTATTGTGGAGTATATGGAACATTATGTTGCAATTGAATTCTACGCTCAGTGCAAAAGTTGATGAATTTGTTGTTAACATATTATCTGCCATTATCAGATCTTAGCTTAATATTTTGATGTCCAAATTTTTTCTCAACAAAAGCCTTAAAGGCCAAGAACATGTTAAAGACTTCACTCTTGAGTTTTAACAAGTATACCCAAGTGTGTCTGGAGAAATTATCAATGAAATTTAAGAAATACTTGTAGTCAGAGAATGAAACAACTAGAAACGGACTAAATAACACACTATGAACAAGTTGTAAAGGGGATGAGGTGTTCCAAGTGGCACGTTTTTCAAAACTATCACAGAGATGTTTTCCAAGTACACATCCGGAACGAACACCATCTCTGCAAGATACCATAGAAAGACGTGTCACCATATTTTATTTACATAGATTTTGAAGGGAGCGATAGTTTAAGTGACTAAATCGCTCATTTCATAGTTTACTCACGTCATCATTATGAGCAACAAATACCGAGGGAAGAGTTGATGACCCAAAGTTGTTAAAATTATACAACCTTGTAGAATCATCAATAATGCTAGTAGCTAAATCTATCTAGGAACTCTTAGGTCCTTAATTACAACATCATGAGGTGAAAATTCAACAGCTTTACCTTCACCTGAATGAGTTATCTGATACACAGATAGAAGGTTGCAGGATAAGGTAGGAACACATAATACATCATTAAATTGACCATTGTCTAGATGAATAGTTCCAATCTCTACAACACTAAGAGATCTATCATCACCAACATATATATTTTTGGTGTTACAATCATTTAAAGAAGAAAACATGGCTTTGTTTTTTTCCATGTGATAAGAAGCTCCAGAATCAGTGGGCCACTCACGAGAATGAGTAGAAGAAGATACATTTAGTGCATAACCATACCGAGATGCTTGACAACCACATCCAGAAAGTGTTATTCTTGAAGATGAAGTTGAAGTTGAAGAGTGCTCCAAATGGATGTTATGCTTCTTCATGGTTTCTTCCAATGCTTACATCTTCTTAAAGCATTTGGATTCTAAGTGGCCATCATGATTATAAAAGTTGCTTATCATTTTCTTGAGTTGATTTCTCATTTTGAGACTGAAATTTCTTAGGACCCTTTTTTGGTTTAGGACCATTCTTTTTAGGATGTTGCTTCTTAGGATTCTTTGAATTTTGTTGTTGTTGGGCTGCTAAGGCTTTCTTAGAAGAGCTTCCAGTATTAAGAAGACCAAGGTGTAAGATTTTTTCTTATTCTCTTATTAAAGAGTCACAAAAGGCGTCAAAAGAGGGGGACCTGTAGGCTTGTCCTTGAGAAATAAAGGCTTCTCTAGTAGAATGTATGGGGAAACAAACACAGAATAGGCTGGTCCTAACTTAGTAAGAATGGAATAGATAAAGCTACCATCTTATTTCTTAACATTAACACCTTCAAAGAGAAGCCTAAGGGTGTTAAACTTGGAAAAAAAAACTTCAATGGAAGAAAATTTATTGGGGTCCAACGTAAGCAACTCATTTTCGAGTTGATGGGCTCTAGTTTCATTTTTAATTTAAAAAACTTTATTGGGTTATTTCTTTGCTTCATCAGGGGTATCATTTTTTGTTATATGGAATCTAAGGTATAGAGAAATAGAAATCCCTATCAACCCACGTGCTTGATCTTTCTTATTTTCCCATTTGGCTTTTCTTATCTTCATATTTAGGTTTAGACCCTTGGCTTGAGGCTATTCTATAAATACCTTTACTTCTAAGTAAATCCACAATGTAGGATAGCCATTGGAAGTAGTTCGTGTTGTCAAGAATAACTAGGCATGGAATTTCCATTTTAAAATAAATTGAATCTGTAGATGTTGAAACTAAATGCTCCAATGGAAATATCTTGCTGATAAAAAAAAAACGGCTTTGAAAACGGCTTCTGGATGAAGAAGTTATGGCTATTTGAAAAAACATTGTTGAAAATGTCAATGAACCACATGAATGTTGGGAAATGAATGATAATGTTATATTTATAAAAAAAAATCCCCTCCTTTTCCAAACTTAATCTAACTAGCTCACTTAAAAAAATATATATTATTTTATGTGACCTACTTTTATAAATATATGAAAGTCACTTTTACAATGGTACTTTGTGTACTATCCACTAAATTGTAACTTAAATAAGAGATAAAGTGACTTTAGAATTACAAGTGACTCACTTTTATAATGGGTGAGAACACTTTTACATAAAGTAACTTAAAAAAATAAGTTACATGTCCTTTTTGAAAGAGTAACTCAACAAAAAGAAATACTTGAACCCAAAACCTCTATTCTCATAAAGTAACTTTAGACCAAGTGAGCTAGCTTAAAAGGTTAGTAATTTTTGGAAAAAGGGAGGGGTTTTTTTTTCCATTGAAGCTTTGGGGTGTGTGCTTACTTGAAAAACCTTTTTTTTCCTACTAAAGAAAAAAAACATCTACACAAACCAAACGAACAAGCAAAAGTATCCAAGCCTTACAGCTTAAAGTTAGATATGGCTGGAAACTAAATATTTTCCTCAATGTTTTTGATTTTCCAAGATCACACAAAGGCACAGGGGAAAGAGCATACATGTGAGAAATTTTTATTTTTTATTTTTACATAGATCGCACAGAGTCGCGGGGTATAGAGCATAAGCATAAATGAAAGATATCGATCTGCTAATATAAAAAATTATAGATGACTATAAACCAAAATAAACAGAGAGATAAATAACTATAATTGCAAATAAAGACTGTATACCTCCAGATCTTAAAAATGGCATAGTTAGGGCTACCGAAAACCTTTTTGCATGAAACGAAGGGGCTTCCTCACTGGAGCATATGCTCCTAACATAATAGATCATCCAGCTCAGCCCCAAAGCGGTAAAAAATAGTAGATCTAGGAAATGATAGTCTGGTGTAGTTGTACCGGATTCGGATTTGGATTACCAACGTATGAAACCTCGAATAGCTTTGATACCATGTAGGAATTTACAAGGTAAGTTCACTAGATAGAACACCACATGACATTACTCAAAAACATGTCATAGATCAACACACCAATATTCTTGGTGTGGTTAAAACCCTCAAAGAGGGAAACAGTCCACGGCCTGAGCCAACGCGGCCACTTCATGAAATTTATTAATGTAAAAGAAAGAAAATTTACATAATATTCTCTCATGAATGGTCACCTAACAAATGACCCTCCATGCTCTTTAAATAGAGATCATGGACCAATTGGGGGTTAAGCCACAGATCAAGTATCGGTAATACCGAGGAGAGAATGAATCGTTGGATCACTTCATGTCTAGAACATATCGTGACCCTCTGATTGTAAGTTTCAAAAACTACATACTAAAGAAACACACTTTACCTAGCTATACACTAGACCTAGTTATACTTAATTATTTCATGTGTCAGAATATCCTAACAAAAATCCCAAGGGTTGGGGATGGAAATGGTTTTCTCCCAGAAGCAATCAACATACGGGTGGAGATAGGAAGATTCCTCAAGGGATGGTGATGGAATTATAAAGAATCTAAGCTTCTTTTGGTTTTGTGATCTTGGGACCGATTTAGGTGAGATCAGGGTAGTGTGAGGGTGGAGGTGGTTTAACCTCTGGATTCCCTTAGTTGTTTATGGATTGGTTTATCCCATGAGATCCCACACATTGATGATTGGAATATGGCACAGGGGTGATTGGCTAAAAGAAATAATTGGTTTAGGCCAATCCATGGTCAAGTAGTATGTGGAAGTCCCTGACTTAGTTCCCTTTTGCATATGTTAATAAGAGCTAAATTCATCTTGTATTTTATGAGTAAATGTACTTGTTATGATGATCCAAGTGGATATTGGTGGCCACCCATATATTCCACCTAGACCTTTAGTCAGTTTCATCCGTTTCCCTTTTTATTACAACAACTTTTACTATTTTTGGCAATTTTTAGGTCTTCAACTTCCAGAACAATCTTGACCCCCTAAACAACATTTTTTTGAGGTCCGTAACAGGCCCATTACTCTTCTTGTAAATCTTGTAGTACTCAGAGAGATCTTTCAACAAGGTATCGTACGCGCTAAATAGATATAATAATACCAAGTTACGACCTCGGGAATTTGGCTGCCCAACTAACCCCAACGGGGCCCACAAACTCTTGCCATTCCATCTCCTAGGGTTAGGGTTTTAGTTGTTTATGGTTTTCCCTTGTTTTTCAATAATAAATAAGTCTAAGTATTGAGGGGTTTTCGCAGTGCATTATATTAGATATCATTTTTGGATTCAACCGCGTTAAGTAAGTCATTCATCTATGACCATTTCCATGAGCCTCATTGTAACACAGTTTAGAGGCATATAGCAGCCATATCTCTTCTCAGAGATAAGCTACCATTGGCCGAGCTAGTTTATTTCAATTATGTTTGTAAGCATATTTCAATATTTCATATTAATGAAATGAACTGTTATTTTTGTTGAATCAATGTATTTATGGTTATACCTATAATTTGTTGCATTCTTGTTTAAGTTAAGACCAGTGGTATCATAGCATTATGATCTTTCTCTATTTTTCTTTGCATGTCCCCAACGAAGTCGGCATATAAGGAGTTAGGGTCAAACTCGTCGAGCCTTTGCAAGACTAGCCTCGTAAATCATGATGGCCTCTGATGGTGAAAGAGAAGAATGACAAGGGGCGGGAGATCCTTTCAAAATGTTGCTCAAAGAAGCCCTCGAGTAACAGAGGAATGCAATGATGGACAACTTTTCCTAGATACTTCATGTAGGTTTTAACACTATACATAAATTACTTGCAAATGAATTCTTAAAAAAAAGAAAATATACAATGGTGAGAAACACAAAACAAATACACAGAGATTTCCCCTCGATGCTAAAACCAGGACTGCCAGATTGATTTTTTAATTATATTCCTTTCAAAGTTACAACACACACGCACACACACACACACACACATAGATATATATATATATATATATATATATATATATATAATATATATATATACTTGACTAAAAATAGGGTATTATCAAAGTTCAAGGTATTCTTCATAGCTAAAGTAAACTATTATATATATATATATATATATATATATATATATATATATATATATATATATATATATATTACACTGAACCATCCATTAACCCTAGATTAGAATATAACCATAGTTCCTTGACCAGATCTACAAGATACCATGGGCATAAAACCATCCATGCCCAAAATCATGTGAAAATACCATGCACAAAACCATAGGTAGGTCATCCCACCTAATATAGGGTCCAAAAATAAAAATTCTCAGGGCGCTGGCTTAGACCCCATACATGGGGGCCCTCTAAAACCCCGTAATTGCACGTGGGGCTCATCATGGAAAGAATATCACACACACCCAACATTCTCCCACTTGTGGTTTTCTTTTCCACACAGGGGGTCATAGGAGAGCTTAGTCAATGGTCTAACCCTGCAACGCCCATTGTTTCTCTACACCAAGAAAACTTCTCAGTACTCACAGACTTGTCAATGCATCTGCAGTATTCTTCAAAGTGTCCACCTTTATGAGCAATACCTTTTTTTTCTCAACTATATCCCTCACAAAGTGATATTAAACATCAATGTGCTTTGTTTTTAAATGATAAGCAGGGTTCTTTGCCAAGAAAATTTCACTTTGGATGTCACAATATATCCTTATAGCTCGTTGTACTAACCCCATACTTTAACACAATATCAAGAACCAAAATTCTTCCTTGCTTGCATGAGTGGTTGTCATGTATTATGCCTCTGCAGTTGAAAGTGCCACTACATACTATCTCTTGTTCATCCAACTGACTGCACCTCCAAATAGGTTAAACACATACTCACTTGTAGATCTTCTTTGATCTAGATGTTCAGCCCAATTTGAATCAAAAAACCATGGATGTCCAAAACTAAGTCTAATCCTGGTCTTCCTTGGTAGTGTAAACCATAATCACTAGTGCCACACAAATACCTGAAAACCCGCTTCACTGTTGTTTAATGCACCTTCCCTGGGTTTGACATAAAATTTCTCAATACTCCCATTGCGTGTGCAATGTCTAGTCTAGTACATACCATTTCATACATCAAGCTACCGAGTACACTTGCATATGGAACACGTGATATGTCCTCTTCTTCTTCTTGTGTATTGGGACACTCTTCAGCAAATAAATTTACACCTACAAGAACAGGAACCTTCACCAGTTTACTATCCTGCATATTAAACTTTTGCGGTATTGTCTTGACATAATTCCTCTGGTTTAAGAAGAGCTTCCTCTTTGACTGATCTTGTTTAATTTCCATTCCCAAAATATATTTTGTGGCACCGAGATCCTTCATGTCGAATTTAGAGGACAATTCGGTCTTCAAATCCTAGATAATTAGTTTGTCTTTTCCAATCAGCAACATATCATCGACATATACGACTAGATAAATAACATGGCCACCAATTAATTTAAAATACACACAGTGATCTACTTTTCTTCTGGTGAAGCCAAGTCCCCGTATAAATGTATCAAACTACAGATACCACATCCTTGGTAACGTTTTAACCCATACAGAGACTTTTTTAACCTGCATACCAGTTCTTTCTTACCCTTCACCACAAATCCTTCAGGTTGCTTCATGTAAATTTCTTCTTCCAAATCCTCATGAAGAAATTTTGTCTTCACATCCATCTGTTCTATCTGAAAATCAAAAGCAACAGCAACAAATAAAAGTAATCTAATAGAAGCTACGTTGGAAACAGGAGAATAAATATCACCAAAATCAGTTCCCAACACCTAGGAATAATCTTTTTTCTACCAATCGATCTTTGCATTTGTCCACCTTGCCTTCTGCATTCATCTTCTTCTTAAACACCCATTTTCTTCCAATGGATTTCCTTCCAGCCGACAACTCCACCAGATCCCAAGCCTCACTTTTGTGCAAAGATGCCATTTCATCAACCATGGCCTCTTTCCATAGTTTTCCATCCTCTGACTCTAGTGCCTCCCTTACAGTTCTAGGATCATCATCAGTATTATATAAAACAAAATTTGAATAGAAAGTAGATGGCCTATATATTTCTGGTTTCCTTCTTTCTTGAAATGTTCTTCTCACAGTCGGAGTTTCTGGCTCTTCATCTTCTGTTGTAGAGTTTGATTCTTCCTCCTTTAGCATAAACTCTACCTTCTCAGGTTCCTTTGGTAGGATTTCATGTTTAATAGCATCTTTCACCTCTCTAAACACCACATATTGATTGTACACAACATTCCTTGTTTATGGATTCCAAAGCTTATAACCTTTTAAACCATCTTTATACCCAATAAAGATGCACCTTTCATATTTAGTATCCAACTTGGTTCTTTTCTCCTTTGGAACATATACATATGCATCATAGCCATATACCCTCATATGTGAAAGAGATGGTTTCTTACTAGTCCATACCTCATGTGGAGACTTATCCTTCAATGTTGATGAAGGTGATTTATTAACTAGGTAACATGCAATCTCCACCAACTCTTCCCAACATTCTTGTCCTAACTCGGCAACACTAAGAATGTCTCTTTCCTTTTCCATCAACTTACCATTCATTCTTTCTACAAATCCATTTTTCTTAGTTGTGTATGGAGTAGTCTTTTGTCATGCTATACCACACTTCTTACATAACTATTCAAATTCCTTCTTGCAAAACTTTCCACCGTTAGCTTTCCTTAGCAACTTTATCTTCTTCTCTGTCTAGTTTTCCACCAGAGCCATAAATTCTTTAAACCTATCAAAGAATTCATATTTCTTCCTTAGGAAATGTATCCATGTATTCCTTGAGAAGTCACTTATAAATTATACATAGTACAAAGACTTACCTAGTGATGGAACTAACACAGGTCCAAACACATCACTGTGCACAAGCTCTAATACCCTTCCGCCCTCTTAGCACCATAGGGGAGACACACGCAACTATGCTTCCCATATACACGATGTTCACATAAATTGAAATCCAAAGAGAAATTATATATAATTTCTACCATACCATTACCATGAATTATTCGAAGGCCCTCCTCTCCAATATGTCCAAGCCTTTGATGCCATAACATGGTCTTTTCTCTAAACACTACTATATTTTTTGCTCCACTTTTAGGAACCATAGAATTGTTGCAACCATCAATAATAGTGCTACCCAAAAGATTTTACAAAGTCCCAAACCAAACTTCCTACATCTATACTAGTGCTCCCCGAACCATCTTGTAGGTATCTCTCTCGAACACTGTTTTTACATCTGTGTCATCCATCTTTCTTACAGAAATTAGATTTCTTGCCAATGCAGGAATATGCAGAACACCCAGAAGTGTTCTAATCCTTCCACCTTGCAACTTCAGCTTGACTTTTCTACACCCGATGATTCTATCCTTCATATCATCCCCTAAGAAGATATCACCATCATCATATTGCTCACACTCGTAGAACCACTCCCTTTGGGGAGTGAAGTGAAAGGATGCATCAGAGTCAGTCAACCATGCCTCGTGATCTACACGTGTACTTGGAAAATAAGCCAAGTACACATCGCCACCTTCATCTGATGTGGTTTTTGCCTCTACAGAAGGAGCATCATCAAATCCCTTTCCTTTCTTGGGAGCTTTAGATCTACTTTCATTTTTGAAGTGCCCTTCCCTTCCACATTTCCAGCACACCTTTATAATTATTCTTGGAGATTTAGATCAACCACGCAAGGAATTATTTTTGTTTCTGTTCTAGGACCTTCCTCATATAGACAAGGCATAACCATTTTGGCCCTCAATATTTTTCCATCTCATCTCCTCTGAAAACAAGGATGAGACTATTTCATAAAACTGCAAGGTAGATGTATTGATACCTATTGCAACAACCAGACTATCCCATGAATCTGGTAGAGAACACAACAAACTAATGCACTTATCTTCATCTAAAATTTTAATATCAACAGATAAAAACTATCTTACCATAGTATTAAAGGCGTTCAGATGCTCTGTCACCAAGTCACCATCCTTCATCCTTAAGTTATACAACTTTTTCCATAGGAATAGTTTATTCACCAGAGACTTATATTGGTACAAATTCCCTAACTTGTCCCACAAATCCTTCGTTAAAGCTTCCCCTAATACATTAAACAACACTGAATTTGAGATACACAACCATATTGTGCCTTTTGCTTTTCGATCCAACTTCTTCTAGTCTTCATCGGATATTTTCATTAGTTTAGTACCCAGATCTACCGCGATCCACTGATCTTTATCCACTAGCAGATCCTCCATCTTGAGTTTCCACAGCTCAAAACTCTGACCATTAAATTTTTCAATCTTTATCTTTCCACTACTCACCATTTTATTTCACCACAAGAAGCTATCCCATAGATCTCCCACTGAACAGGGTCTACCATAGGCCTGAGCAAAAACCCTTAGCAAAGAAGGTGTCCCCTTGAAGCCAAAAGAGCTCGGATACCAAGTGTAGGTCTTAACCCTATATATAAATTACCTGCAAATTAATTCTTAAAAACATAAAATATACGATGGTGACAAACAAAAAAAAATACACAGAGATTTCCCCTAGATCTCAAAACCAGGACTACCAAATTGATTTTTCATTATATTCCTTTCAATGTTACAATACATATATATACATACTGAAGCATCCATAAACCCTAATCCATTAACCCTAGAAAGAACATAATTGTAGTCCCCCTGACCGGATCTACAAGATATCATGGGCAGAAAACCATCATGCCCAAAACCATGTGCAAAACCCATGCCCAAAACCATAGGTAGGTTAGCCCACCTAATATATGGTCCAAAAAAAAGAATTCTCGGGGCATTACCCTAGACTCTGTAAAGGGGCATTACCACCCTCCTCAAACTCCCCAACAAGTGGGACTGACTTCCACTACTTCGCGCATGGGGCTAGTAATGGAAAGAATATAACACACACCCAACACTTTAGTGGCTATCCAAAGGTGATGCATCTCCTTCCAGCAACCAATATAGAATCGCCACACCCTTTGAGGTACAATTTAACTTTGACATCCCCATATTTGAAGGTCAAATAGATGCGGGTGCCATAGATAAATGTTGAATATGCTAGAAGGATATTTTTATGTTCATGATTTTTCTATCTAGGAAAATATTACTTTTTCACTTCTCAAAGTTGCCCCCCACATCAAGGATTGGTGGGAAACCTACTGTGAGAAGAAGGAAAAAAGTACACCCTCACTATTCTTAGCTGCACCCACTTGGAATTCGTTCTAGAATTCCATCAAAGAGCAATACTACCCTGTCAGGAGATAAGAGGATAAATACATAAAGTGGACCACGTTGCAGCAGGGAAGGGACAATGATGTGTCAAAGTTTATCAATTTTTTTCATACCCTTCACATGAAGTTGGGTATCAAGGATTCTAAGCAACATTTGGTACTCAAGTACTGGGAATGTCTACACAAGTACATCCAGGATGAAATGGATTTCCTGGACATCTCCTCGCTCGGCACGACATACTGATACTTTTTGAAGATTGAGTAGAAGTTTAAACAGAAGAAGTGAGACTTTGGATCTCTAAATCTCAAGCAAGGGAAAGGCGCCCCAAACCACAAAGAAAATGAAAAATTCAAAGCGAGGCAACCGAGGACAACTATCTGAAGCCAAAACCAAAGAACAAAACCACAAATACAAAGAAGGACATGGGAAAATGTTGTGAGTTCCATAATAACTCCACTCGTAACACAAGTGAGTGTCGGGCCAAGAAGTCACTGGTGGTTGAGCTTAAGGCTTTTGAATCAAAAACATGTTCAGACTCTTAGTCAGAACCTAACAAGGGGAATGACAAAGGGAATCATATCATTGACACAGAACCCAGTGCCACTATGGCCACCACTAAGATCTAGAAGAATGATCCTAAATATCCAGAGGAATGGGAATGACTTTTCCACTCACAGATGTGGGTGAAGGGTTCTCCATTGTAGTTCATTGTTGATAGTAGGAGACAAAAGAGCCTCATTTTAGAAGAGGTCATGAAGAGGCTGGTCCTACCAACTATAGCACATTTTTATTCGTAAACCATTGGGTGGCTTCACCAAGGACGAGATCTCCACGTCAGCCAGCAACGTCGCCTTCCTCACAAAATTAAGCCCTTCACAGATGAGGTATTGTGTGTTTTTTTTCCTCTTGAAGTTTGTGATGTATTATTAAGACAACCATACTTATGGAAGCTGCATGTTGTATATGGGTATAGACCTCACTCTGTGATTATTACCTTGGGCACTAAGTTTTACAGGATACCGGAGGTAGCCCCACCTACAGTCGTCTCTTTAATCTCTGCAAAGCAATGCAGTAATATCATTTCATAGACCAGGGAATTTTTTTTCCTTATGGTTCACCCTCAGGACAAGAAGAAGATTCCATCCATGAATTCCACACAGGGCTCCTCCGCACAACAACAACATATGGCACTACAAAGAAAAAAGACATTAGTGAGGGTCAAAAAATGTCACCATAAGCTCATTGGTGATGGTCAAAAGAGCCTCTGTCACCAAAAACTAAACGTCACCAAAGGTGGCATCGCCAAAAGTATAGGTGTTGTGGTGACATTCAAGGTCTGTCACCAATAATGATTTATAATGACAGATAGTGACCATCATCATTTCATATGAGCAATGATGACAGACCTTAGCCTCTGTCACCAAAAAATTGAATGTCACCAAAGATGGTGTCATGAAAACTATAGGTGTTGTGGTGACATTCAAGGTCTGTCATGAATAATGATTTTAATGATGGATAGTGACTATCACTATTTCATATGAACAATGATTTCTTGGTGTGGACCTTTCATGGCCGTCATCATTGATGCATATATATGGTGACGTTCGTTGACTATCACCATTTCATATTTTGGTGAGGGTCGAAAAATGTCACCATAAGCTCATTGATGATGATCAAAAGAGCCTCTGTCACAAAATGTATAGGTGTTGTGGTAGAATTCAAGGTTCGTCATGAATAATGATCATAATGACAAATAGTGACCATCGCCATTTCATACGAACAAAAACAATTTATAGTGATGGAACTTTCATGGTCATCACTATTGATTCATATGTATGGTGGCATTGGTTCACTGTCAGCATTTCATATTTTGGTGAGGGTCAAAAAATGTCATCATAAGTTCATTGGTGATAGTCAAAAGATTCACCATCACAAAAAATTGATCGTCACCATTCTATATAAATATCAAAGAACAATGGAATCGAACCACCAACCTCCTACTTGTAAAGCAAGTTCTCTTCCATTGAGCTAGCACCCTTTAAAGAATTAGACTTTAAAAAATTAGACCTTGAAACTTTATAAATTGTAAATTCTACAACTTTCAATAAATTATAAAACTTTGTAAAGTCTTGGAAAATCTTTTACTAAACAAGAGCCACATGATTGTAATGTCACTACTTTTGTGGTTGTTGTGGCTCTTGTGAAAACATAGAATATCACAAATTATTATCATGTTAAATCTTTTAATTATTTCAAACTCATCATGCTATTTACGTTTTCTATTATATTTGAAAGACTAACATTACAAGACTACATAAGATTAATACATATGTTATTTTCTTCCTAGATGGTCGACCTAAGAACTATATCAAGTTGGTAATAAAAATTAAATGTAGAGACTAATAATATTACCTTATATCGAACATAATTCACAATACAATATAAATTAAATATAGACATGACATTATTCTATACACTGGAAATTTACAATACAACGTAGATATAAACACAACATTATTCTATACACTGAAAATTTGTGATTAGGAAAAAAACAGCATAAAAGAAGAGTTTTTGTAATACCTCTTGACACAAACAGATAATATATATATATATATATATATATATATATATATATATATATATATATATATATATATATATATGCAAAATAACCTCCATGTTTTTCAAACTTTATATCAAAGTGAAACTCTGATATGATCTTTGCATGTAAGTATAACTTTAGCATTAGAAAACATTAACAATGTATGCTCTGATATTGTTTCATTGAGAATACCATATTTCCATCTAGTGAGGATATTTCATGCCCTTGACATCCCCAAAAATGTAACAACAAATGTGACAAAATTTTCTTTAGCACCTGTTGCGCCTATCTATCTCAAATAAATATCCCTTAATGGTTTGTCATGTTCAATATACTATAGTTTAGCACATGTGAAATGATCATGAGTCATTGTCGGGGAAAAGAACCCAACAAAAATTTTACTAAGAACCTTAGTGGAATCAGAAAATTTGTTTAAAAAACTATTGTTGACTAGTACTTAGATGCGTAATCCTCGGAGGTATAATTATTGGAATCTTCTAGTTCATACAAGTAGTCCTCATATGAAAATTCAACATCTTTAAGTACAATTATTTCATAATTAGCTTACAAGTTATCATAAGAATAATATGGTCATAAAAAGTGAATGTAGAAGCTTTAAAAGATGTTAAACCAACCATGTCAATTTTTCCAACTTCTGTAGAGTCAACCTCTTCATTAGCCTACAAAATAGATAGAATACAAATGAATTGTCTATGGTTCCAAAAGATCAACAAAAAAGAGATCATTGCACATGAAATTGTATAATGAGCATGCAACAACAAAACTTGAATGCATAATCTTCACATTCAAACAAAATATAAGCAAACTAGTCGAACTTCTTCAAGATATTTAGTCGTGGCAATCTTATATTCCATATTTAATGTATGAGCCTTCGTAAAGTAAGGTTTTTTATCCTATCATCAGAAACCAATGAAAGCATTAGAGAATCCCATCAAACCATGCCAAAATTGGGAAATAAAATGATACCTATGATTTACCAAAAGGCACTCCTCTATTTAAACCATAAATGTTGAAATAATACACCAACATCCACCATAAAAAATAAAAAATAAAAAATAAAAAATAAAAAATAAAAGCAGAATTTATTCAAGTGAAGGTGGTTTTTTCTAATCAGGATAATTGGTAGAACTACTACTTGTCAATGAGAATCCCTTGATCAATTCAATGAGACTGCCACTAAACTCTTGAGCCTAGAGTCACTACCCACAAGCCTATCTAAATAGATAAACTAAGTTTGAACCTGAGTGAGGAAGCCTTATATTGGTTGGAAAGAACCTTGAATTCTATTCAGTGGAAGATAATTATTCAAAATCCACACAATGATAAATACTTTATATGTGAAATTTATCCATGACAGTGTTTTAGTCAATGTCTATATTATGATCGCCAATAAAAAACAATCAATCATTTTCATCAGAGGCCTTTAATTTTGGACATCATTCTAATAGGCGTTGAATGTCATAAATTGGTTTTGTATAATACATAAAATTACTCACAAATTACTTTAAAAGAGAATTAAAAGGGAACCAAACAACACCCAAACCAAAATCCAACCATTAAAAATAAAAATTCTGCAACCATTCTTTCAAAGTGTACCCTTACCTCTTCTGTCATTGACTTCCATTTATCAACTCCTTGTCTATTAACCTGCATGAAACAGTTCATACTTCAATTCCTACATATTCACTTCACACATGAAAAACATATCCAATGGCCAACAAGACCAGGTTTACCATAGCTTCTCTGTATATAAATGACATATCACACAACAAAAATATAACTTATAACTATGGGTTTTGAATCTAGCATACCCCTTTGGCATCAGCATTATCCTCTTTGTATTTTTTTCTGAACTCCTCCCTTCCATGACAGATTTTGTCAGAAAGAAAACATGGCTTTTATTTAAAGAGTAAAAAATAATACAACTCATTGAGGCATCTAGGTATTCATGCTTCTATGTGTACACATGCATATGCCTTCACATTGCAGGAACATAATTCCCAATAGAGGTATGCTAAGTTCGGAATCAAGGACCTCAACACTGCAACATGTAAACTTTAGTATATATTTTGACAGTTGGTAAAGCATATATAAAACATATATAATATAAAAATTTTCCCATAATAGCAACAGAAATTACAAACCAATAGATTAAACCATTCTAAATAATTGATTCAATTTTGAAAAGTCTTATGGAAAGATTCATATTCCCAAAATTGTAAAATAACTAAATCAAAATCGATTTTATTACAATAATTGCACAATATTTTAGTTTTGTTTCTTAATTCTCCACCAACTATCGAATATAATAGCTTAACTTAAATTGGTTTCAAATTCTAGGAATCTAGAAGACAAGAGTGAAGTCGATTGTTTGACCTCATTCTTGTTTGCCAGATTCTGAAATATTCCTAGAATCTAGAATCTAGCTAAAATGTCTGAATACAATGGAAATGCACTTCCATATGATTTGTCCACTCATTAAAAAAAGGATTATTTATGAGCTTTGAAATGCTCCACTTATCCTTGTGAAGTGTAGTACTACACTTTTGTGTGACTTGCAAGTATCCTCCTCAGCCAAACTATATTACAAACTATAATGATTGTTACCTTATATTTTGCTTTGGTAGAGGAAAGAAATGCTTTCATTGGTTTCTAATGATAGGATAAAATACCTTACTCAGTGACCAATGATATATACCTTGTAAGTTAGAAAGTCTCTCATCTACCATATAATGTGATTGATTTTATACTCTAAAGTACCCTTCACATATGTCAAAATTCTCTTGATTGTCACTCAATGATCAACCTTGGTAGTTGTAATAAATCTAGAAATGTGATTTGCTAAAATCTTGTTTAATGGTTGTCAGATAAATCAAACTCCACATCAATTGTTTATACAAAGATGCATTTATTAGTTTAGAGTAAAATGTGTGTTATGAAACCAGCTCAAGAAAAGATAGAAAAGAAAGATCAACGCCTTAGAATTCAGCCTCTTCGAGGGGGCAACCTCCTTTACATTACATAAATGAACAATTCTTGGATGATACAAATGAAAATACCTCCTTTCTATATATAGGAGTCTAAGTGGTCCCAATACAATCAGAGCCTACATAACAATAATATTGTAGGGCACAACAATAACAATAGTGGGCTTCTATGTGGCACAAAGTAACAATATGGGCACTACAGGGTACATCAATATAAATAAGGGGTATAACTACAATAGTAATGGGGTAATCACTAGTATTATAGGGACCCAACATGCCCCTCTCCTTCAAAAAAGTGTTGTCCTCAACGCTTGAGTAGTTCAGGATACTTCTGCATAAAATTCTCATCCTCCCATGTGGAATCTTCAGCGGATAAGTTCTTCCACTTGATAAGGTACTCTGAAATTGATCGATTTCGTAGCTGTCGAGTTCTTGTTTCTATAACTGCTTCCGGTTCCAATATAATTTTTCCTTCTTCGTCAAGTTCTGGCAATATTGTTTGAACTGGGAGCTTGTCGCCTATAACCTTCTTTAAGCATGAAACATGGAAAACTGGGTGCAATCGAGAAGCTGCAGGAAGCTCCAATTTGTATGCCATAGTACCAATCTTTTGCAACACCTTGTACGGACCATAATACTTTGGTGATAATTTATTATCCTTCTTAGCTTGCTTGAGGGACATTTGCTTATATGGTTGTAGCCGTAGGAATACCCAATCACCTACATCAAAACTTCTTTCACTGCGATGTTGATCTGCCTGTTGTTTCATTCTATTCTGTGCCAACACAAGGTTATCCTTTAAGAGTTGGAGGACTTGTTGTTGATGTTCGATGTGATGTTCCACTGCCTGAACCTTAGAATTTTCTCTTAAATATGATGTGATGGATGGTGGTTGATACCCATAAAGTGCCATAAATGGGGTCATTTTTGTTGCTGTATGAAGGAAGTGTTATACCACCATTCAGCCAGAGGCAACCATTTGACCCATTGTGTCTGTTTATCAGATACAAAGCAACGAAGGTATCCTTCCAAACATTTGTTTACTATCTCAGTTTGCCCATCAGATTGAGGATGATAAGATGAGCTATGAGCTAACTGAGTACCAAGACAAGAAAATAATTCTGTCCAAAAATTTCCAGTGAAAATGGGATCTCTGTCACTTACAATAATCTTTGGGTTTCCATGTAGCTTTTGAACTGTTTCCATAAATGCAGTAGAAACTGTACTGGCTTTAAATGGATGTGATAATGCACAAAAGTGTGCATACTTGGTAAGTCTGTCAACTACCACCATGATGACACTCTTTCCCTCAGACTTGGGTAAACCTGTGATAAAATCCATTGAAACCTCCTCCCAACGTTGGCTTGGAATGGATAAAGGTTGTAATAGACCTGGTGTCTTAATTGTTTCAACTTTATTTTGTTGGCAAACCAAACATTCCGCCACAAACTTTTGAATATCTGATTTAAGGCCATCCCAAAAAAATTCCTTCTTAACCCTGTGGTAAGTTTTTAAAAATCCTGAGTGCCCTCCTAAGGGAGAAGTGTGCAATTCCATAAGAATCTTTTGTTTTAGCTGGGAATTCTTACAGAGGTATAAGCGATCTTTGTACCATAAGAATCATTTTTCCAGCTAAATGTATCAGAAGTACTGGAATCTTGTTGTAGCTTTTGAATAAGTGCCCACACTTCTTCGTCATTCTTCCATTCCTCCCTTGCTTCGTTTATCCAATCTGGTTGGATAATAGAAATGGCACACAACAATGCTTCCACATCCTCATCCTTTCTTGAGAGTGCATCTGCCACCACATTTTGCTTCCCTTTTTGTAGATGATTTCAAAGTCATAACCCAACATCTTTGTGACCCACTTTTGTTGCTCTTCAGGAGGATAATCTTTGTTCTAAAAAGTATTTAAGGCTATCATGATCCGTTTTTACCTTGAAGTGTCTTCCCATTAGGTAGGGTCGCCATTTCTTAAGTGCATGGAGTATTGCCAACATTTCCTTCTCATAAATAGCTTTGCTTAAAAACTTTCCCTTGATTGGACGACTTTCAAAAGCAATGGGTCTTTCATCTTGCATTAGAACAGCACCAATTCCATTTCCTGAAGCATCACATTCCACAATAAAGGTTTTTGTGAAGTCCGCGTAGCTAAGACCGGTGCTTGGCACATTGCCTCTTTAAGATGTTCAAAGGCCTTTGTTGCTTCCGAAGTCCATGAAAATGAATCTTTCTTCAATAATGTTGTTAGAGGTGCTGCTATTCTCCCATAATTCTTAACAAACTTGCGATAATACCCTGTCAACCCAAGAAATCCTCGCAGATGCTTTATGGATGTGGGGATTTTCCATTCCTTAATGGCTTTAATTTTGCTAGGGTCTACCTTAACTCCTTCATGAGATACAATATGACCCAAATATTCCACCTCCTGGACTCCAAAGAAACATTTGGATCTTTTTGCATATAATTGTTTCTCTTCCAATAGTTGTAGCACCCTGTCAACATGTTCAACATGATCCTTCCAAGACTTGCTGTAGATTAGTATATCATCAAAAAATACTAACACAAATTTTCTAAGGAATGGTTTGAAAATTGAATTCATCAAACCTTGAAATGTTGAAGGTGCATTGGTAAGGCCAAAAGGCATGACCAAAAATTCATAATGACCCTCATGAGTTCTAAATGTTGTTTTCGGAATGTCTTCAACCTTCATTCTAATTTGATGATATCCCGAACGAAGATCCAACTTGGTGAAGTAAATTGATCCATGCAATTCATCCAGTAATTCATCAATAACAGGAATGGGGAACTTATCTTTAATAGTGAGCTTGTTGAGCTCCCTATAATCTGGACACATGCGCCATGATCCATCCTTCTTGTGCACCAATACTACTGGAGCTGAGAAAGAACTTTGACTCGGTTGAATTATACCAGCCTCTAGCATTTCTGCAACCATACGTTCAATTTCACTTTTTTGGACATATGGATATCTGTACGGCCTGATGTTTGGAGGAACACTTCCTGGAATCAGATGAATAGCATGATCATGATCACGCATAGGTGGGAGACCTTTGGGAGTCTCAAATACCTTGGAATGATTGTCCAGGACTTTTTGGAGATCTGGAGAAATAGATGATTCCAATGTGGAAACATCTAGCGAACATAATTGTGCAATTACACCTCTTTGCTCCTTTTTTAGAAGCTTTGTCATTCCATTAGAGCTGATTATCTTTCCTGGTTTCCCTGCAATACCCCTTAATTCAACTTCCTTTCCTTCCACAGAAAATTTCATGAAAAGTTCTTGAAAATTAAAAGCTATTGTACCCAAGGATTGTAGCCATTGGACTCCTAGTACAACATCAGCACCTCCCATTGGAATGGAAAGCATTGGGCTAGTCAATACATATTCTCCCATGGATAGCTTGATATTATGGCACTTTCCAGAACAATTTATTGTTCCTCCATTTGCAATCATCACTTGACACTCTAGTGCTGGATATAGGAAGCAATTCAATTCTTTTGCTACCCTACAATGAATAAAATTGTGGGTGCTTCCTGAATCAATCAACACTATTACCTTTTTCTTCTTGATTTGTCCTTCTATCTTGATGGTTTGAGGAGTGGTAATTCCCGCCAATGCATTACAAGATATGGTAGGATTTATTTGTTCTTCATCTCGGCTTTGTTCCTGGAATATATCCTCTTCTTTTGACCTTTCTTGTTCCTTTTCTTCTTCCTTTCACAATCTATGTAGAATAATTTCTTCTAAGCACACTTATGACCTTTTGTGTATTTGCTATCACAATTGTAACAAAGCCCTTTTGCTCTTTTTTCTTCCAATTGTTGTGGTGTCAACCTTGTAGGTTGTGGAAGACTATGGGCAACAACACTTCCTTCTTTATAGTTGTGAATGGTATGCTTCCTAGTTGCCATAATTTTGCTTTCCATTTTTCTTGCTAACCTGAATGCCTTCTCTAATGAATCAGGTTCCCAAAGGCGCACATCATGTTGGATATTATCCTTTAAAGACCCTATGAACACATCAATCCTATGCTCTTCTGGAATATCTTTTACCCTTATGTTCAATTTTTGGAACTCCTCAATGTGCTCCATTATTGAACCCTTTTGTTTGAGACTTATCAATTGGCTAAAAAAAGTGTTGCTTTTTGTATCCTCATAATGTGCTATCAATTCTTCCGTAAAAATTGCCCAAGTGATAAATGGTTTACGAGAACAAAGCCATTGATACCATACAAACTGATTTGGTTCCAAATATAAAGTTGCCATACGTACCTTTTGTGTGTTTTGCACATTATTGAGATCGAAAAATTGCTCCATCTGTAATATCCATGTGGCGGGATCCTTGCCATCAAACTTCCTCATATCGATTTTTGGAACATGGTGAGTCTTTGATCCAACATTAGAGTCTATGGAATCATGATTAACATTTCTTTTGTTCTCATCATGAGTTTCCTTTACTACCTTTTCACCATTAGTGACCCTTTCTTGTAGCAACTTCTTCAATTCTTCCATGTTTGTATTCAAATCTATCTTCAAATTTGCCATCGAATCCTCCATCTTAGCTTCCATGCCCTTTATCTTAGATTCCACGCCATTTACCTTAGATTCCACGCCACTTATCTTAGCTTCTGTTAGCTTTTGTGAGCGTGACATTTGTTGCACTTGTTCTTGTAATTTTGATATATCATGTAGCATTTCTTCTTCTTCTTCATGAGTCATGCTAGAGCTTTCAGGTTCCTTACTAGGTGTTAGCATTTTCTTTCCTCGGGGCATCATTTACCGATAATAATGCTTTACTATGCCCTTTGAATTCCGTTAAACCAAGCTTACACAAAAATTTAAAAAAGACTACACACCTTTTTTCACTTTATAAAAGCTTGATATTGAATCTGATGTATCTCTGTAATTTCGGATCATCCAATTCTGAAATTGCTACCTGTAGTATCCTTCTGCGTCCTCTTTCCAATGCCACAAGTTTGAGCCAAATTGGATTCTCCACGGAAGAGTTATGTGAAATCTCCCACGGTGACTTGCTTTTAGACTGGTTCGGTAGAGCGAAGTTGTACGACGTTCCACGAGTCACTGTTTCGACCTTTGGATCTGAAAAACACCCACAAGAAACTATAGTCCATCCTCTTTCTGTACCTTCTTACGAAACTTCAATCCGATGCTCAGAAAGAAAGTTATGACGATTTTCCCTAGGTCACCTGTTTTGAGTGTAATTCAGGAGTCATCAAAAATACCAACTTCCTGAGATCATATCTCCGAAAATATCGCGCGAAAAGCTCTGAAATTCGGACCCAAGGTTCAGCACGATGTCTTCTCAAATGGGTTTTTTTTTGTAACTTCTGAAACGTCACAGAAAAAAAGTTATAGCGAAAATGCCACGATGACCTGTTTGGAGCAGCGAAACCCTAGAATCCAAAGCTCTGATACCAAATGTTATGAAACCAGCTCAAGAAAAGATAGAAAAGAAAGATCAACGCCTTAGAATTCAGCCTCTTCGAGGGGGCAACCTCCTTTACATTACATAAATGAACAATTCTTGGATGATACAAATGAAAATACCTCCTTTCTATATATAGGAGTCTAAGTGGTCCCAATACAATCAGAGCCTACATAACAATAATATTGTAGGGCACAACAATAACAATAGTGGGCTTCTATGTGGCACAATAGTAACAATATGGGCACTACATGGGTACATCAATATAAATAAGGGGTATAACTACAATAGTAATGGGGTAATCACTAGTATTATAGGGACCCAACAATGTGGTTAATAACTTCAAGTCAACCTCTATAGGTGTAGATGTTGCCTTACAACCAACCATCTTAATTTTTTCTAACAAGCATTTAACATAATTTGGGTCTAATGCACATTAGATAAATTTGAGAACTAAAACATTACAAAGCCACAAGTTAAGATTTAGAAGTTTTCTTAAGGACAAATTGTTGCCCAAATCTCTTCTTTGAATGAATTTGCAACCACAGATAAGGTTATTGTTGCCTAGACCGATTTTGTTGCCCTAAAACTACCTCGCCAAACCTTTGTGCCAAAGTACTGCTCCATTGTTGCCCTGAACTGGCCTTATCAAGTTTACGTTGCAACCAAAGAACTGCCTGCAACCCAAAATAATGTTTTTGTTTCCCTAAACTATCTTAGACAAACCTTGGTGCCACTGAATTTCTCCTCAAATTAATCACTCCACAAAAACCCTTCCTTGCTTGCCAAATCAGATGAAAGGTGCCTCAGAAAATTAAGCCAAACAAATTAGAGAGAGAGAAGAGAGATTGGCTAGGGTAGGATCTTTCACCACCGAAACTAATCAAAGAAAAAGGGATCTTAAACCCTTAGAGCCTCAGCTCATAAATCAGAAAGATCCACAATCCATGATGAGAGAAATGATTCTCCTCTCTCTTATTTATAGATTCCCTTTAGGGTCTCTTTTCCTAAATTTAATTTGAGGGGCTAACAAGTTTCCCTCCACTTTGCCCCAATTATGGCTTCTTTCACAAGTTTTCCTCCAATTACCCTAATTTACCCAATGTTAACCCAAAACATTGAATAATGGGTTCCCCCCTTTATAATTGACTATAGCCTACGGGGTTGGATAGGCTACTTTGTCCTCCCTTGGAAATTAATTAGAAGAGAACAATACAGGCCCTAAAGTGGGGCCCTAACTTGTTGGTCATGCATTTTTATGCATAAAATCAGACTTACAAGTCCAAAACAGTAAGCAAAAGCATTGTTTATAGTCATATATCGAGGGCATAATCAACGCTAATCATTCTCCTAATTGGTAAGGGTTGTTTTACACTCAATTTAGTGCATTTACTAGGCTTATTTCACTATTTTATTGTGTCCTCATTGCAATTTTTTGTTGTAGAATATCATTTTCAAGTTTTGCAATCATCTAAACTAACTCTTAATCCCATCATCCAATAAATATTTATAGGCACTAGTCTATTAATATTGTGGTAGAGTGTTTTGATAGTGTAGGGAAGCCTCCCATGGAATTTTAGGAGTTGGCCTAAAGAGTGGGGACTCATGTTGAGGTGACAATGGGAAATTTTCCTGTGTGGTGCTCCTCTAGCATCTTGCTAAACCTTTGGAAGACTGATAATCCGTGTGGCAACAGTTCCCACAAAAAGATTTATTGACTAGGGATATTGTCTACTCTAAAATTGCTTTGCCACAAATCATGGTGTTGTCCCTCCATTTATGTCCCAACTCATGGGTGAAAATGTAACGAAGATGTTGAGCTAAGCCTAATGGAGAGTACTCCTTGATTAATTTTTATGGAACATTTGAGAATATGTTCCATTATGCCTTCATTGATTTGAATTTTGATGTTTCAAACTTTCATTTAATGTTTATTGTATTTAAATGATTTTTATTTTTTTTAAACATACTTAAGCTATCTATGGCTTACTAATTGATCAAAAAACATAAATGAAAAATGGATCTTGTGAGCATGCAGATAATGTTTTAGTTAGTGCAAAGTGGCCCTCTCTTTGTCTATGCTTGATATCAGTATCAACAGGTATACTCCAACAACTTTAATTTACTATTAATTAAAATTGAATTCTAAAAAATTTACAAAAATACCTCAGTTGACAAACATAGTGTCTAGAAACTGGTCTGCCTACTGGTGATAACAATTTCTACATCTCATTAAAAACATTTTAGTTTCATGATCATATGACCCAATGCTCTAGCCATTTGAAGTTGTTGCATAGACTCTTAACATTGTGGGAACATTTGATGTTTGTTGGCATCCTATGCTCTACATCCCAATATGAAATCCTAAAGAGCACAGAAAATGCCAACCCAAATCTCTATTTCCAGTTGTAAATTTAAATGGTTCAATTGCTGATAAATGAAGCAGGTTTAATGGTTTGGAGTTGAGATATGCAAAGGAAAGTAAGTTGATTTCAGCAGTGATGATACGTAATGTGCATGTACAGAAATGAAAATACTTTTGAAAACTAGCCCTTTGTGGGATCCAGAACCTTGACTTCAACTCTTTAGAGGTAGGTGTTAGAAATGGATTTGTGCCTTAGGCCTGTTCAATGCCGTTGGAGTGGCTTCACACCATATTCTATTCAGCACAACTCTTAGGCAAGTTGGATTTAGTTGTGCAGTTCCCAAAATAATTTATAACTAACATCCTACTTTAAAAGAGATTAAGTACTGGAAGTGTATGTAGATAGACAGAAAGACTAAGTAGCCAGGGTTTATAAATGTGGGTGGTGGTACAAGGATGCCATTTTCTAAGTCAAGGTTGTCAGACTGATAATGCTTATAACATTCAGGTTAGGAATCAATAATCATTCATATTTGTCACTTTATGTGCTACTGGCTTTTGAAGAATGTTATTTCAAATGTTGAGGTTCGATATTAGGTGGATAAACCACGTGAACCAACTAGCGGTGCTATAAATATGTCACCTATAGGAATTTATGGGGTATGAGAGAAGAGTCACTACAACATTCATAATAAGGACTTGTTTTTCTTTTCTCTCCACCATTGCATATGCAAATGTGTGCACCCTAAAATCCTATATCATATTAGAGCAATAGATGAGACTAGGAAGAATTAACAACCTAAGATAGAGTGTGTGAGTTCAGTTACTGCTCAAATTAGCACTTGGGACTCCCCACCTTAGGATGTTAGGCCTCAAGAAGACCTTTGATTATGAGCAATTCATATACTTGTAGGATGGCCTCACTAGTTTTCCTAACTACATTCAACACCGTTGCGTTCAAGCCTCAAAATCCCCCTCAGACAATTACAGGTTTGCTCTGAAAATCTATGGATCAATAAAAACCATCACATCCCATGGTTTAAGAGTATTTTCTAGTTGTACCATCTCAAAATATTAATTCTAAAGAATTCTTTGTTTCAATTGCCATATATACTACATGATTCAAGAGTGGTTCCACTAGTTCTAGGACACAATGGATTTTCCTTACAATTTTATTTTGCTACCCTAACAAAGATGCCTTGCATTTTACATCCATAAGGAGAAAACCCAAAGCATAAAAATTTTCATGAACTCTCCAAAAGGACGTCAGTCGACAAATATAATGTATAGAAATTGGTTTGCCTGCTGGTAATAACAATTTCGACATCTCATTAAGCATTTTAATTTCACGATCATATGACCCAACGCTTCGAAACCATTCCAAGTTGCAGCATTGACTCTTAACATTGAGGGAAAATTTGAAATTTGTTGGCATCCCATGCCTTATAGCCCATTATGAAATCCTAAAGAGCACAGAAAATTCCAACTCAAATCTCTATTGCTAGTTGTAAATTTAAATGGCTCAATTGTTGATAAATGAAGCAGGTTTAATGGTTCGGCGTTGAGATATGCAAAGGATAATAAGTTGATTTTAGCAGTGATGATATGTAATGTGCATATACAGAAATGAAAATACTTTTGAAAAATATCCCTTTATGGGATCTAGAACCTTGAATTCAACTCTTTAGAGGTAGTTGTTAGAAATGGATTTGTGCCTTAGGCCTGTTCAATTCCATTGGAGTGGCTTCACACCATATTCTATTCAACAAAACTTTTAGGCAAGTTGGATTTAGTTGTACATTTCCAAAAATAATTTATAAATAACATCCTATTTTAAAAGAGATTAAGTACTGGAAGTCTGTGTAGATAGACAAAAAGATTAAGAAGCCAAGGTTTATAAATGTGGGTGGTGGTACAGGGATGCCATTTTCTAGGTCAAGATTGTCAGACTAATAACGCTCATAACATTTAGTTTAGGAATCAATAATCAGTTATATTTGTCACTTTATGTGCTAGTGACTTTGAAAAATGTTATTTCAAATGTTGAGGTTAGATATTAAGTGGATAAACCACATGAACCAACTAGGGGTGCTATAAATATGTCACCTATAATAATTTATGGCGTATGAGATAAGAGTCACTACAACATTCATAATAAATACTTGTTTTTCTTTTCTCTCCACCATTTCATATGCAAATGTGTGCACCCTAAAATCCTATATCGTATTAGAGCAACATATGAGCCTGGAAATAATTGATAGCCTAAGATAGAGAATGTGAGTTCATTTACTGTCGAGATTAGCACTTGGGCCTCCCCATCTTTGGATGCTAGGCCTCAAGATGACCTTTCATTATGAGTAGTTCATATACTTTTAGGATGGCCTCACTATTTTTCCTAACTACATTCAACACCATTGTGTTTAGGCCTACTAATCCCCCTCAGACAATTAAAGGTTTGCTTCGACAATCTATGGATCAATAACAACCCACCACATCCCATAGTTTAAGAGGATTTTCTGGTTTTACCATCTCAAAATATCAAGTCTAAAGAATACTTTGTTTCAAATGCCACATATACTACAAGATTCGAGAGTGGTTCCACTAGTTCTAGGACACAATGGATTTTCGTTACAATTTTCTTTCACTACCCCAAAAAACATGCCTTGAATTTTACATCCATAAGAAGAAACCCAAAGTATAAAACTTTGCATGACCTCTCCAAAAAGACGTTAGTTGACAAACATAGTGTCTAGAAACTGGTCTACCTACTGGTGATAACAATTTCTACAGCTCATTAAGATATTTAAGTTTCACGGTCATATGACCCAATGCTCCAGAACCATTCCAAATTGCAGGATAGACTCTTGACACTATGGGAAAATTTGATGTTTGTTGGCATTCTATGCTCTATAGCCCAAAATGAAATCCTAAAGAGAAAATAAAGTTCCAACTCGAATCTCTATTTCTAGTTGTAAATTTAAATGGTTCAATTGTTAATAAATGAAGCAAGTTTAATGGTTTGGAGTTGAGATATGCAAAGGATAGTAATTTGATTTCAGCAGTGATGATACGTAATGTGCATGTACAAAAATGAAAATACTTTTAAAAAATAGCACTTTGTGGGATCCAGAACCTTGACTTCAACTCTTTAGAGGTAAGTGTTAGAAATGGATTTGTGCCTTACTCTTCTTCAATGTCATTGGAGTGGCTTCACACCATATTCTATTCAGCACAACTCTTAGGCAAGTTGGATTTAGTTGTATAGTTCCCAAAATACTTTATAACTAACATCCTACTTTAAAAAAAGATTAAAGTATTGGAAGTGTGTGTAGATAGATAGAAAAACTAAGCAGTCAGGGTTTATAAATGTGGATGGTGGTACAAGGATGCCATTTTCTAAGTCAAGGTTTTCAGACTGATAATGCTCATAACATTCAGGTTAGGAATCAATAATTATTCATATTTGTCACTTTATATTCTAGTGACTTTTGAAAAATGTTATTTCAAATGTTGAGGTTAGAGATTAGGTGGATAAACCACGTGAAACAACTAGGGGCGATACAAATATGTCACCTAGAGGAATTTATGGTTTATGAGAGAAGAGTCACTGCAACCTTCATAATATAGACTTGTTTTTCTCCACCATTGCATATGAAAATGTGTGCACCCTAAAATCCTATATCATATTAGAGAAATAGATGAGCCTGGGAAGAATTGATAGCCTAAGATAGAGTATGTGAGTTCAGTTACTACCCAAATTATCTCTTCGACCTTCCCACCCGAAGCACTTGGGCCTCCCCACCTTTAGATGCTAGGCCTCACTATTTTTCCTAACTACATTCAACACCATTGTGTTCAGGGCTCAAAATCCCCCTCAACCAATTACAAGTTTTCTCCGAGAATTTATGGATCAATAAAAACCCACCACTTCCCATAGTTTAAGATGATTTTCTAGTTGTACCATCTCAAAATATCAAGTCTAAATAATAGTTTGTTACAAATTCCACATATGCTAAAAGATTCAAGAGTGGTTCCACTAGTTCCAAGACACAATGGATTTTCCTTACAATTTTCTTTCACTACCCCAACAAGGATGCCTTGCATTTTACATCCATAAGGAGAAAACCCAAAGAAGAAAACTTTTCATGACCTCTCCAAAAAGACACTAGTTGACAAACATAGTGCCTAGAAACTGGTGTGCCTGTTGTTGATAACAATTTCTACATCTCATTAAGACATTTTAATTTTATGATCATATGACCCAACGCTCCAAAACCATTCCAAGTTGTAGCATAGACTCTTAACAATGTGGGAAAATTTGATGTTTGTTAGAATCCTATGCTCTATAACCCAATATGAAATCCTAAAGAGCACAAAAAATGCCAACTCGAATATATATTACCAGTTGTAAGTTTAAATGGTGCAATTTATGATAAATGAAGCATGTTTAATGGTTTGGAGTTGATATATCCAAGGACAGTAAGTTGATTTCAGCAGTGATGATATGTAATCTGCATCTACATAAATTCAAATACTTTTGAAAAATATCCCTTTGTGGGATCCAGAACCTTGACTTCAACTCTTTAGAGGTAGGTGTTAGAAATGGATTTATGCCTTAAGCCTATTTAATGCCGTTGGAGTGCATTCACACCATATTCTATTCAACTAGGAAAGTTGGATTTAGTTGTGCAATTCCAAAAATAATTTATAACTAACATCCTACCTTAAAAGAGATTAAGTACTGGAAGTGTGTAGATATACAGAAAGACTAAGTAGCCAGGTTTTATAAATGTGGGTGGTGGTATGGGGATGCCATTTTATAAGACAAGGTTTTCAGATTGATAATGCTCATAACATTCAGGTTAGGAAATAATAATCATTCATATTTGTCACTTCATGTGCTAGTGACTTTTGAAAAATGTTATTTCAAATGTTGAGGTTAGAGATTAGGTGGATAAACCACGTGAACCAACTAGGGGTGCTATAAATATGTCACCTATAGGAATTTATGGCGCATGAGAGGAGAGTCACTACAACATTCATAATAAAGACTTGTTTTTCTTTTCTCCCCACCATTGCATATGCAAATATGTGCACCCTAAAATCTTATATCATATTAGAGCAACAGATGAGCCTGGGAAGAATTGACAGCCTAAGATAGAGTTTGTGAGTTAAGTTACTGCCCAAATTATCACTTGGGCCTCCCCACCCAAAGAAGTTGGGCCTCCCCACCTTTAGATGCTAGGCCGCAAGATGAACTTTCATTATGAGTAGTTCATATACTTGTAGGATGGCATCATTGTTTTACCTAACTACATTCAACACAATTGTGTTCAAGCCTTAAAATCCCCCTCAGACAATTATAGGTTTTCTCTAACAATCTATGGATCAATAAAAACCCACCACATCCCACAATTTAAGATTATTTTCTAGTTGTAACATCTCAAATCAAGTATAAAGAACACTTTGTTTCAAATGCCACATATACTACAAGATTCAAGAGTAGTTCCACCAATTCCAGGAGACAATGGATTTTCCTTACAATTTTCTGTCACTACCCCAATAAATATACCTTTCATTTTACATCCATAAGGAGAAAACCAAAAGCAAAAAACTTTACATGACCTCTCCAGACCAAGAACAACCAAGCTCATCACTTCTTTCTTTCAGTCTTAGATGCTTGTAGCTATAAGAGGAAATTAGACTATCCACTTCTTGTGTCCATTGACTGCAAATTTGGTGAGACAGCAAACTTCCTCCCATGAAAAAATTAGGCACCCTTCACCTCAACACTAGGTTTGTGCCATGTGAAATACTACCATCAGGTTTATTTGAGCAAACCAAACTTCTATCTAGAGGTTCTTTCCCTTGACCTCTGATGTTATGAGAGACAAATAATTTTTCTCCAAAGCTCCTCCCGAGATTATACAGCAAAGCCTTTCAACCAAGTGCTCTATGATACTCCTAGGTAGGCCCCGATTTAGGCTACCTCTCCACACTCTTCATACTTCTTATTCTCTTCATGTAATGAAAAATAGTGAAGTAGTAGATAAGGAGGGTGTCTCAACAAAGTTCTTTAATCATGATCTTCAACCATGTGGCCCATACAAGTTTTCCATCAGCATGGTCTAATCATTCCTAACAGGCATAAAGGTATTTGTCTAGTGTTATTTTTTATGAACAATTTGGCTTTATTTACAATAAACAAATTCATGATGTCGTTGGAATATCACAGGAAGAGTTGCATACAATCAAGGTCCATAAATTCCAGCAGTTTCATAAAAATTGATCTTTCTAAATATTATGATAAAGTGAACTGAGGATATCTCAAGTTGTTTCTGTTAAAGATAAGTCCCTTCTAGACTCGTGCTACTTATTTATGTTATTTCTCTTGTTTAATCCTTTAGAAAATGGCTTATCATTTGTGCATGAATATTTGAGTATTTGAATGCTTCTAACTTCTTGCTAAAAATATGACAAGAAGATCCTCTGTAAGGATCATTTGGATGTTTTATGGTGCAAGAAAATAAAGTTAGTACAAACAACATCGAAGTATGTTGCTACTACAAAAGAACATTATTGGGCAGTCTTCCTACGGCTTCTTCCCTTTCTACCTTACCAAAATTCTAGAAAAGGACAACCAGGAAATGGTGAAACTGCTCAGCAGATTCTTAGAAACATACATCGTACTTCTTTATTGTTGGTTGGCACCATGATTGTTTTAGAGCAAGAGCTTTTAGAAACTTACCTTCTCAAACCTATCTCAGTACCTCTGATAAGGTGGTCTAAGCCACAGTCTGAAAGTTCAAAAATATGGGGATTGTACGTGAACGAAAAGAACTAATAGAAGATTTTACTGTAGGGAATTTGATGTGAGTGCATGCCTTATTAAGAGCAGGGCATAGAGGTACAAATAAGTGAAAAAATTTGTACTGGAGAAAACCCGATCTATGGTCCCAGTTTTGATGATGTTACATTACTTACATCTCCTATTTTTAACCCTTTATGAGCTAAAGCAATGCCCGCAAAGATGGATTGGACCCTGAAAAATGAAACAAGCTAAGAAGAAGGGATATAACAAAAATGAAGAAATGGAAAATCAGAAAGTTTCAGAAAAATCAGATGAAAATGAAAACCTTAGCGCTCTTGGTAGATTAAAAAATGCAGTTATTGATTTGATGATTGCATACATTTTTTAGTTGCCTGAAGATTTGAGTTGTCTTATGTTAAGCTTCTTATCTGATTTGGAAACTAGAAAATTTATGTGGCCTTCTACAGAGGGAGAGTTTCAAAATACTTTGAAGCCTAGTAGTCCACATTTGCACACCCTAGTAGAATACCTATCAGGATTGTGACCTGTGAAAGTTGGTCCTTAGTAGTGAGGCTTATGGGGGACATCTTGAGGAAACTTTTCAATCTCCACCTATCTTTAAATATCAACAGAATGCAACCTTTGTATGAAGAGAAACTCAAAGAAATTTCTTCATTGGATAATGCACTGCAGGTCATGCAATATTTTGAAATTTTGAATGAGGTTGTTGGCTCAAAATATTTGGAGTGTGATTTATCAGCTACTTCAACACTAATATAGGTTGATGTCGCGATTAATGATGAGTGAAGAAGCTTCACATTTAGAGGGAGCTGATGTAGAAAGAATATAAGGAATATTGAATTCAATTCTTATTTGGTGAATGTGGATTTTACATATGTGAAATATATTATGTAGAATTCAGGGACTATGATGTTTGATGTGGGAATGTCATCTAGTAAAAACACTTAAGGGAGGCAGCTCAACAAGCCACCTCAGGCATCAACTTCTATGATAAAAATATTAATTGAACATGCCACTTAACTAAGGAAAGTACATGATATTGCAACAAGTAATATAGTGTTACAGGAACTTTGGCACCCCCTAGACACATACAGAAGTTTGGTATTCTCATTGATCTGTAAATAGTAAATGGTAAATGGTATGTTTATGGCCCATCCATCTGGTCAACATGGATCTGGAATGTGGAACTAAATTGTAATGTCACCACAATTCATGAACAAGATGAGATCATGCTTCTTGTCCTTTGTTCAGATTTGGTTCAATAACTGGTTGCTAGGGTTCTTTGCTTATGGTGCCAAGATTAGAGTCCAACAGAGGATTGAAGTCCAATTCTATCCATACAATTCTGTTCACCCAATTTTTATATGCCAACACTGATAGCAACACTTTGTATCTTTCAATGTGCATAAAAAACATTCCGTGAAAAAACCTCTTTCATTCATGCAATATATTTACATATGTGCAAGCAATATGGAAGTATTTTTCAATTTCAAAGTATTGGCTACCACATTGAGACAATTAACATGTATATATTCACATCTGGATAAGCATATCACTATAGGCAACACAAAATACACACATACCACTTTACGCCGCTAGGAGAGATTTAGGCAGGGCTCATTGATGGTTGTAGGTACTTAGTTAAAGCACACAACTCAGGGATGAATTGCTTTCACATCCTTTGGTGTAAAATTCCAAAAAGGAAACATGACAACTCACTACTTTTAGCATGGGATAAAAAAAGTGCAAGTAATTTTCACACACTATTGATGCAACACAAATAAGAGTATGATGGGAACAACATCAAAAACAAAGAATTGTTTCCCTTGGTAATGCATGAGGCAGTATGATTAAACTCTTCATTGAGCTATTTGAAGCTGATACCAAATACAAGCACGGTGATGTGTTTCTAATCTTCAGAGAGAAACTTGGATTGATGTATGTGACCCTCCTGGGTAGGGGTCTGAGCTAATCGAGGACACTGAGTATTACTCTTTCTCCCTGATTGAGCTCCTAGAGTGAGGAATTGATCATGTAGGCTCCTGGGGATGAGGGACCTTTAACCAATAGGGTGTGTGAGATCTAAGATCCCACCTTAGTCAGAGTATGCCCCAATTATAATCTTTCCAACCTTGTTGGATAACCTCCTCATTTGGCAAATGGGATGAGGGAATTGGGATAGAGTGTGATCCTTACCCCTTGCAGTAGGTGGATCTCACCCAAATTGGTGGATGCAAGTGTTCTACCATCTGAATCTCAAAATGGGAAGATTAGGGATAATAGGGTAGAGTGTGATTAGGGACATTGGGATAGAGTGTGATAACTATGTAATGGGGTAGGTCCGTTCTCTTCCATTATCTTTGGAGAAAGGGTGGTAGCTAAATGCTCCTTGTATGTAATTGACATAAGGTGATAATGTCCTGTAGGACCTTCATTATTATTAGATCCCAGGTTGTAGTATTATCTCCCTATTGGTAGATATTTTGGGTTGGTATGGGCTCCCTAATGTGGTTCTAGGTTGAGCAGGGCTCCCTGATGTTGTTTTGGATTGAGCTTAGCTCTCCTATGTTGTTGTGGGTTGAGTTGGGCTCCCCTATGATGTCATATTCTTCTTCTTATTTAGATAGAGATTGTTCAACTGATGATCAAAGGAAGAGATGTGATGAAATAGATATTGTGTTGATATAGCTAAGATGGAGGTCATGTGATTTGACCTTGAGATTAGTAGGGCTTATCTCCCCTACCATTGATTATGCATTATTCTTCTTCTTAGAGACAATGTGAGATGGGTCTTATTGATGATACAATTGTATGTCTTCCTTATGATTGAGATATGTTTGCTCAAGATTCATCATGATGCAACCATGATGAGTCCTCCTAGATGAAGTTTGTGATGATGATGGAAATTCCTCCCTAGCTGAGAGGGAGTGTTAAAATGTGGGAAACTCCGGGATGAATTCCCACAGAAACCCTAAGCTCATCTCACCCTTAAAGATAACTTATAATGATCAAAAGGAAAATTCAATTTAAATATTATTTGGGAAAAATTCAAATTTAAAGTGTGATTCCCTCCATGATTTTCTATGTCGGCTCCTCAATCAATCCACTTAAATGTATATAAATAACTGATCATTGTATGGCTCAAGTCACTCACGTTTTTGGGTAATTTGCATCTACTATTCTCTGAAGTTTAAATTTTCTCTCGAGGCCCACATCTATGTACAATGGTTCATATAATGTCTAAGGCTCAGACTTCAATTTGAATCAGATTCATCTGTGATCATCAGTGGCTCAATTTCATGGCATCACATCATTGAAAACGATGGTTTTATGTGGTTCCTTACCCCTTATTGATTTGTTAACTTTTTGGCAGCTTGTATATGTTTATTTGAAGCTCGTTGTGGAACACCTTTTGTTATGGCTAGCATGCTCGCTTACCTATCTCTATGATCTCAGTGAATTAATTTCTCTCTAGTACGTATGGTTCTACCTGAGGCTAGATCTATATTGTTGTGGCTCGATCTGTCCATCTATAGCATGCACTTGTTCCTATGGCCTCATATTTATCATCTCAATGATTGCATATTTATCTGGCCCATATCACTTGATAGTGGCACGTATTACATTATCTCAGCAGCTTCATTTTTTTTCAATGGAATTGTTGGCAGTATTGGCTATGGCATCTATGTCATCACTCATTACAATTACTATGCTCTCTCCTCAGTGGCATCGAAGTCTGTGAATGTTAATCTCATGGGACATGAGTTTCGTTGTTCTTCTTGTGGATGATTATTGTAGCTCTATTCCCTTGCTCATGTCACAACCCTTACACTTCAAGTCTATTTGTACATGTTTGCTTCAAGACTTTTTTTATATGATCTCGCTTGATTATATGACTCACACATGGAATTTATATTTGATGACTTTCGCATTGTATGGAAGCTTATTGGTCTCATTATGTTGGCGTGTGATCTCACTGTTATGGATTCATATCTCTATGGTCACATTATTGACAATAATATTGTATCTCAAGAGAATGACGTATAGCCTTGTTGATGAGTCTCGACACTATTCTAGGGCTCTATGTGTCAGCATTAGTCCTCAAGCAAAATGGTATTATCATGAGTATGCAAAGCAGAGCAATATGTATGCAATATTGTATTGGAATTGGTATGTATGTCACAACATATCACTATAACAGTATTGTATGTATGGCATCCTTGGTCAGCAGTATGTGAATGGTATCATTGGCATCTTAGATTTATTGTAGTTCAAACATTGGCGCATTGATCACAAAACAATTTTAGTATTGGCACCTTGATATGGCTCCATCTTATGCAAAAATCCTTGTCATCTGTAACCCTAATTTTGAGTAGTGGGCAGTAACAATGTTGATGTATCTCTCTATAATAGTATCTTGTATCTTAGCTTACAATTGATGAAATCTAATAGAAGAAAAAGAATTTATTGAGGGTTTTCCCCCTTGTGGGTTTTTTCCCTGCTCTCCGACTAAATCCAGTGTCTTTGTGTACTTGTTTTTCTTTTGTTGTTTTTTTGTGTTCCACTGCATTGTTGATGATATTCTTATTTTTGTATAATTGCTAATAATGTTTATATAATATGGGGTGAAAATAAAAAATGATGAAATGAAATTATCAAAGTAAAGAGAAACACAACCCTAAGAGAAAATTAAGAAGCTTACGGAGATATTATATAGACTACATGACACAAAAATGAGTGGTTTTCTTAATTGAATGATAATGAAAGTCACCAAGAGACAATTTCTTTAAGAGATGAGAAGGTACACATGTTGAAAGCCCAAGGAACAAACCCAATGAACATGCCTAATAGAAGTTAAAGATGTGGAAGATGTATTATATGTATTGGGCCTAAAGAAGAAACTATAGACAACAAATCAAATACTAAAGCATCACTCCAAGATTGAATCTAAAGTCGAAATGATTTCATAAAAGACGAGGGAAAAATAGAAAGTGGTTGCAAAATTTGTTTAAATTGATCTTCACAAGTATACATATACAACAATAGGGAAAAAAGCATTGGTGGCTGAAAACTTCTTTGAAAATCAGCTATGGCATAAAAGGTATGGATATCTTAAGTCCCAAATCTGGATCATTTAACGAAATTTAATAGGGTTCATGGTTTTCCTCCAATTCAACATGAGTTATTGTGAATCTTGCATTTTAGACAAGCAACATAGAGAAAATTTGACAAAAAAACTTGCATTTGGAAATTGTGGATAGTGACCTTCATGATCCCATGAGATCTTAGTCATTGGTAAGTGCAAAGTATTTTATGGCATCCATCGATGCCCTTCCAAGAAAAATTTGGTTGTGCTTTCTCAAGTACAAGTTATTAGCTCTCATAACACTAAAGAAAATCAGAGCAATTGATGAAACTTGAAACGAAAATTGAAAAGGAGATTAAGGTTCTCAGAAAATAGAGTTTGAGAAAATAAATTCTAGTTACTTCTACTGTTATTACAATACTCAAGGTATTTTCACAATAGAACTACACTGTAGAGAGGAAAAGAGGACCATCATGGATATGGCCAATAGCATTGTTAAGCTAGACAACTCTCAAACAACTTTTGGGTTGAAGCAATCTATACTACATACAACAATGTAATCATTCAATAGAAGCCCCACTAAGGCTGTGAGAAACATCTCACCTACAAATGCATAAGTGGTAGGAAACCATAAGTAAATTGCTAAGTTTCAAGTATACAGATACAGGTATGGATACAACTATGATATCTGGTACAGATATGGCAATTTTTTAGAACAACTTGGATATAATATGGCTAGGACACAACAAATTTTATACAAACAAATGTATGTGAACATGCAAACAAAAGAGAAAATTTTCAGAATGTCATTCATGAATTTGGAAATAGAGCCAAAAAGAACAGAACATAACAATAATTGGCATATCCATAGACTCAAAAGTAAGTGTTCAGTTACTCAGAATTCCAACTCCAGAGGTTTAAAATACTACAATAGAATACATGAATTGACTAAAACATATGCTGATGAGCAGTCCCCTGAAATTCAGAAAATTCTCTGCCAAATTGAATCATTGGGATAAGAAGGAAGTGACCACTCAAGTGACCTAGAACCAGGTGATTCCCTTTTTTTTCCCCTGTAGATCCTAGCCAACCAATGAAATGAACAATTTCCCTATTTTTAATTACAATTTACAGATGAGTGGAACATCTGAGATCTGGTTGTGGGAATTATTAAGAGAGCACAATTTCCAGATTCATGGAGATATGATTGATGAACTGGTTCAAACTGTTCATACATATATATAGATCCTTATACAAGGCCTCGATCTAGATGAGGCTAACTATCTATCGAGATATTATCCATCCACAAATAATAAAGTAGAGTAGCTCAATTTTTCCAAGGAAAAGCATGCCAATGCAACATGCCAACAAGCGGTTGTAATCTTGATTGGTCAAGATGGATGAAAAAATACAGCAATAGAATAGTGGAACAATGGAGAGATTTAGAATTGGACACCTTTTAGGCTATTTAACTCAAAGGTCAAGAACACGGAGTGTTCTTATTGAGTCATATAGCATAGATGAAGTATGGGCAATACAGTAACTATGTAGAGCGTGGGAAATTCCTTCTTGTTTATGAATATCTCAACAATGGAACTCTCCATGATATGTTACACTCTAGAAATGATAGTGATAAGAGATTGACCTAGAACTCTTGTGTGAAGGTTACACTGGCTGTTATTTAGGCTTTAATTTTCCTCCATATATATCCTGAGAACATAATAATAGAAAGAAGCTCACAAAAGTTATTGTACAAAAAAAAGGAGGTGTGCTAGGAGCTATAAGATTCTACACCATGTGTAACACTCAATTATGGAGGTGTCAATCTTAGCATTACTCTTAAAATTAGGGTATTTTTGGCCCAAATGTGAAGTTTCAGGAAAGAATTTAAAATACTATTAGAGGTTGCAACATATAAGCTTAGTTTGGATCAATAGAGGAAGTGTAGAGGATGGGTCTATGCCTCCAAAGAAGTGATTTTCATCCACTACAGCATTCATGTCAAGTAAGCCAAATAGGCTGACTTTCCTCTTGGAAAATTTTGAAGCCACAAGAGTTAGGATGAATCTAATTGCTACCTTTGATGTGTTCATGTTTAACCCTTGGTTTAATCTTCCATGAAATAAAAATAAATGGATTGAATGCACAGAGTTTAGGGTCTGCCACACCTTCATATGTTAATGCTTCTTATTATGATATATAATAGCCATTTATATGTTTGGTGTAAGACTCGTGTGGATATTTCTATCCAACAACAACATCTATGTGGTAAAAGGTGTACTGTGAGAGGTTTATCCATCAAAATATAGAAACCAAAAGGGAAATTACTATGCACACAGATAAAGAATTAAGAAGATTGTTATCTATGAGTGTTGATGTGGAGGTATGGGACAAAATTATACAGGAAGCGAACCTTTTAGTTCAACATATTAAAAAGGAAAATGTGTGATTATGTATACATGTGTGATAGTATTTGGTGAAATGCCAACCTAACCCACAAATTTGTTGACATTTTGCTAGAGTTGGCCTATAATTGTTCTTGAAGTTAATAAACAGGTAAAATAGGACTGATGTTTCAATAGAAAATATAAACTGATAGGAATAGGGCCAACTTTTGAAAGTGTAAAAATTGGTATGGTTTAAAGAGACCGATCACTTTGAAAATTCTTAAATCTGGCAATGAGGGTTTAGCCTCATTATAGAACCCCTTTGGGCATCCATCTTAGGAATTGGTGTAGGATGCAACACTTCAGAATAGTTTGTAGAAGTTGTTTCAACACTTTTATGGTGACATGGGGTTGGAGTTGGCATGCCAAATCTCATTGGTCTACTTTGGAGCTTCTCTAGGGTGATGCCTTAGATGCTTTGTAGTATGAGGGCATGATTTCATATTTAGTTTGCATTGAAGAATATTTGGAGCCTGGATACTATAGAAAAACCCCTTGCTCTGAATAAGGAAGCACTTTCCTCTCCACCCCTTCAATCCCTTATGGAGGTTGAAATCGGAGGCACTTTGGAACACTCCACTGGCTCAATTCTGCCAAGGAAAATCATGTCAATGCAACAAGTGGTTGTAATCTTGACTGGTCAAGATGGATGAAAAGACACGGTCGTAAAATAGTGGAAAAATGGACCAATTTATAATTCGACAATTTTCGTGTTGTTTAAATTAAAGGTTGAGCACACAGAGAGTTCTTATTGAATCATATAACAAATTTATAGTATGGGAAATACCGTAACTATGTAGAGCTTCATCAATGCCTTCTTGTTTATGAATATCTTGACAATGGAACTCTCCATTATACGTTACACTTTGCAGATGATAGTGGTAATAGATTGACCTGGGACTTTGTGTTATATAGGAAAATGACATCCTCACCAGCTCAGAGGGGAAAGACATGATGATTGAAGGACTGACCATGTTCACAGGCTCTGCTATCAAGCTAACGTTCTCTAGGCACTAGCAACCTACTTTATAAAGCTTCCTAGAAAATCTAAGGGTGTGTTAGTGCCTAGGGTAACTCTATCTGTTACCTCGAGAAGAGAGTTAATGACCCTAAGTGAGTTTCTATGGGTCAAGGGAACAAGTTGACCAAGAAATATCCCAAGATTCTCTCATATGTCAGCTCGCAAAAGTAGGGGAACATCAGAACTTGACCTGTTTGGAGGAATTATTAATTCCTAATGGAGTCTACAAATGGGAAAGAGCACGAAAGCATGGAAAAAACACTGCTTTTGCCTAATGGAACTCATGAAGGACTTGGCAACCCTATCCTCACATGCTATATATGCAAGGCTAGGGCCATTGTGGAATGGATCGAACCATCTGAAAAGATTTCCTATTTGACTATCGAGCAGAGTCTCTGACTAAGGCATTAGAAGAGGTTAAGAAGGGAGAGAGAGAGAGAGGAGCTGGAGGGCTAAGGGAAGGATGATGCAACCAATGGTTGTAATCACTCTTTTATAAATCAATATAGAACTGCAATTGTCTTGTCCACTCCATGATGTTGGTAGTATAACTTGTTTATATGTTTATGGCTTGTCATTATTATGAGTGGCTTAGATATATGAAACTAGATATCTTTATATGTTTGTGCATTGTTTATCAAGGTTTTATGTTGTGATATCACACGTATCTTGTCTATGTGTAATTTTTGATCTAGAGTTGGCTCAAGGGTCTTCCACCTAGCTACATTGCACTCTCCAATAACACCACACTAAGACTCGAGGTAATAAGTCCTTCCTGCTTTGATATTCATTTGTTAAACATATATATGCATGCATCTTTGTGATAGTTGTAGCTAATCTTACAGTTTTCCAAGGATCCCTGGAAGATCCTTGAGGGTTTCGACATCATCCAAACACTTGTGCATTAATCCCTATAGCAGAATTGGTGACTCCACTGGGGACTACACTTAGTTCCCAGTTTTCACCCAGAAATTTCCTATATCTCTCTTTCTTCCAGACCTTCATGTACTTCTTCATTCCCTTTCTGACCACTCAGGACTACACAACATGCTTCTCTGAGTGCTCAGCCTATATCTGATCCCCACAACCTATTTTTTGAGCCTTTTTCCTCACTAACATTGTCTTCTAGTGTAAACAATGCTTTATAAATCATTGTGGCCTCACAAATAGTGCGTTAGTGCTGCAAGTAACTCTTTGTAGCCTCTAGTGCAAAGCATTAGCCTGCCATTTCTTGATCAACATCTTGCTCTGTGACCTCATGGGTTGGGAAATCTATTTGTAGACTGATCAGGGATCTGCAGTTGTGCTTGTTTGACTGATCTGTGTCCTGAACATTTTTTTTTATATAAAATAGCTTTACTTCTTAAAGTTTTTGTTTTCATAAAATAACAAATACAAATTTTTTATTGTTTTCTGCTTAATTGGTTAGATCTAATTATTTGGTTTCAGAAGTTGTTAGTGAGCATTGTAGTTTTTTTGGTTGTGTTACTGTTTTACTGAACTACATGCATGGTATATATATTGATGTATGAATGACTCTCCCTTTGTATAAGCATCTTATTCACCGAAAGTGAAAATTTACAAGCATTGTTTTTGCATGATTTGAGTCAGAGTCCCATACGACTTCATACGTCAACACCCCTACCAAAGGCTCTAACGAAGTACATTTAAAATCTACCTAATAAAATCAATAAGCAACTCTTTTTAGAATAAACACACATTAGTTTAGGCTAGGATCTTGGGTTAGGAAATGTGAGTTAACTGCCCAAGATCATACACCGAAACTAGTGTCATTAAAGAGAGAAATCCTGCTGCACTCATTCTATCCAGGACCACTCCAGTAAAATCAAAGCTAAATACGAGACAACATTAGACTGTAATTGAAGGTAGCCCACATTTGCTTACATCTCCTTTGGGTATTCTATGTATCGAGGATCCCTTAGGGGATATCAGAGCTGAGTCGGGGACTCAGGTATCCTGCCCACACAACATATTGTTTGTGACTATGTCCCCCCCGGTAATGTCTATGGTTTGAGGTATCCTTAGTGGCCATACTTTTAAGGATGAACACAAGGTGACTAGGGTGGGTTGCCCTGGTACCTAACACAAATGAACCTATTGTCTTCGGTTTTTGGGAGGTTGCTCATCTTCACGAGAGTACTTGGCCCCTTAATTTGAGGTTCGGGTGAAGCTCAATAGTAATCATAACTCTACATTTGAAAAACTCTCTCTGTTATTCATTGTGACACTAAGTTTCATCTCCAGTGATCAGTGCTTATCAGACAGGGTCATTTCCCTCTGCTTGTTGATTGATTTCCTTGGTGTATTTTTTATTTTGTTGCCATATTTTTACCACCGAAACTTTAATAAATATCACTGTAAAATCTATTGATAAAATTTATCGGTCAATGTGGCTACATCCAGCCCTCATCATCAATCTAGACATTTTTTAGGTCTTCCCCCACTCGTTGTGGAAGATCCGTCGAGCCCCAGTAAACTGGATTCCCCATCTTTGGGCAATCAGTCACCGATATCTAACACATAATTAGTTTGTACATACCACGATTCAAGCTTACCAGAAGATTTCTTTACTAAAGGTTTCATTCCTCTGATCACGAATATAGAGGGACCACTCTTGATTCTAGTTGCATTTGTACCTCCAATGTCTTCTATTGGACCCAACCCTACCATCCCATCGACGACTAAGGGGTCGCGGGCTTTTATGGACACTTTTTGTCCACCACCACCTCCCCAGTCGACAGTTAGTACCACACCTCTGATGGCAAACCCTACTATCCTACATGTCCCAGTTTCAAACACTATCATGACACCCACCATGAGTGCAATCCAATACATACTGGGTTCCACCCCTTTCATTTCATCTCTTAGACCTTTGACAAGTGATACATATAGCACTCCTTATAACGTTCAATATAGCATGGTTAGCAAGGGTCCTGTCAACGCTCCCATGGTTGGCATCCATTATTTAGTTCTAACCCCTAGGTTCAAATTTTTGGGAGCACAGTTCCCAATATTCATATACCAGATGAGAACGTAATAGTTCCCCCTCCATTTACAAGACAACAAGGACAGTCACTGATGGACATGAACCCTCCTTATGTCAGTCAGGGACCTATAGTTAATTACGTGGTGAGCGGGATCCTTCAACAAGGTCCGAGTCAATCCATATGGGCACCCCACTCTCAACCTCAAATGATTCAATGGGGGCATTCCTTATCCTGGGGGAACTTACAACCCCCAGTCTAACAATCCCTATGGAAACCCACATTACACAACTGTACCCCAGGGAAATTACTATTCCACGCATCTTGTGTATAATATTGGGAACGACACGATGGGAGGACCACACGGATCCTCATGTCATTTGTCATCACCTTGTTCTGATTCAAGGGAATCAAACACCTTTCCTTTTTTGGCAACACTTGATATCCTTGAATTGTACAAATTCACCAGCGACCCCATCTATCACAACTTACTTTGGCCTCCAATCCCACACAAAATTTTCACGAACATCCCGAAGTTCAAAGGGAAATAAGGGGAGGATACGGGTACGCACATCACCACCTATCATTTATGGTGTGTTTCTAACTCCATGGTGGATGATAGTATCTAGTTATGGCTCTTTCCTCGCACCCTCACTACAATGTAGCCAAGTGGTACATTGAGTTACCACGCGTGTTAGTCAATAGCTTTAGTGCTTTGGAAATGGAATTCTTAAATCACTTTCAGCTACCCATCCGCTATGAAATGGGGATGAAACTCCTCACTTCATTACATCAAGACATGACCACCCAAATCTCTAATCATATCCATGAATGGAGATGTGGGTAGACACTTGTCAAAGCTCCCCTCCTAGAATACATATTAGCGGATTGATTCTATAAGTCTCTACTCCCTCAAATCACTAAAGATATTGCCTTAGGTGGTGTGGTCATAGAATACCAATCTGTTTGTCATGCCCAACACTTAGATTTGATATATCCACAGTTTGGCACTTTATACTACGTCATTCCCAATGCTCCTCACAACTCCAATGCTCCCACTACTCAGCAACCCGAAGCACACGCCGATGGTATTATCGGCACTACCTCTAAGGTTCCTATAAAAAAAATTAGAGGTCACATTTCCCAATTGTTATTTGACCCCTCTACCAAATTGACTGCTCTTCCTACCACCATGATAAAGTCTATGTAGTCTACACAAAAATCTGGCAGTAAGAACAAGAATAATAAGAAAAAGACCGCTCCTTCTGAAGAGCAGTCAACAAAGTAGTACAACCCAAAGCAGAAGGTTGCTGCACCCTCTGATGATGGAAAGGAAAAACCCACCAAATTCCCTAGCAAAATTTGTGCGGAAAACCCCATGACATATCGTTTTTTGTGTCTTTAGGAATGCACTGATTTCATTGCTGAAAAGGACACTAGCAGGACCCCTGCAATCCTAAATAATCCTTTCCCTGCTTAGCAGTAGCAGCACCTTATTGTAAACCAACCCCAACCACAGCAAGGGGGAAATGATGGTTTGCATCATCCTTCAGTTGGTGAAGGACCATCTACCCTTTACACCTTACGAACTGTAGATCTTCAAACTAGAGCCAAACCTTGTGGAGATCTAGTCACTAATGTTGAGGAAGCCTCTTCAAGTCAAAACCCACCGCCACCTAACGATCTTCATATCAAAAGTCTGGTTGTTGATCTTATGACTCGCTCCCCAAAGGGGCACTTCATCACACAATGCATAATATATCTACACGTGATGTCCGGAACTACAGTATTGTAGAAGATTTGGTGCAAGCACCATCAGCTATGTTGGTGCTTGAAGTATTACAAGTTTGTCAAGCACAAAGGAAATCTCTAATTTTAGAAATTGGTGGTATCAACCCTCAAGATTCAATGCTTGTAATTTTCTACATGGAAAAATTTAAACCTCCCATTCCACAGCAGCTTGCATTTCAAGTGTAAATATTTTCGAAAGGGAACAGTTTGCATAGAACTGTCATCGACAAAGGTGCTTCTACATGTGTCATGTCAGCTTCATGTTGGCTCGCTTTGGGTTCTCCAACCCTATCACCACTGTTGAATTCCCTTAAATCTTTCAATGGCCACACTTTCATCCCAAAATGTTACCTAGCTAGCAACCCCATCACTTTGAGTGGAAAAATAATAACAGCAAACATCGAAGTCATAGATAGAAAGCTTGACTATAATCTATTGTTGGGTTGCAGTTGGACTTATGCCATGACTACCATTGTGTCTACTATCTTTTGCATCATCCTATTCCCATTGGATGGAAAGATAGTCACAGTGGACCAGCATTCCTTTTGCACCCCTGATTATTCCCCGTTTCGTATCAGTTATGTACCCTTAGTAGATGGTGTACCTGACTCTTACGTCAGTATTGGTACTGGTCTATTGAAGGGCTCTTCCCTGATGGGTTGTTTCCCTCTTCTGTTTCTCGCATTCCACAGATGGTCTCTATGGTTTCATCCATTCCTCACGAATCGACCGATCCTTGGATCCTCCCAGCCCCTTCAGACATTGACACTTATGGAGAAAAAATGTCGTTGTCACCATCTAAATTGGCCTACCAAGCAATTCAATCTGTATCCGAATCTCCGGTCACTTTGGTCACGGCCAACGGTACCACCTCCCTTCCCATAACTTCTCCTTATAATGATCTCCTCAATCAAATTCTACCTTCAAACAAAGCTATTCGAGAGATCATGTGTTTAGAAGAGTGACCTTGGAAGGACTCTCACCATCGTGTCTCGATATCTAATTCAGACACGATGCCCATTCAAATCATGTCTTATGACGCACCTGAAATCATTCCCTTGCCTTATACGACTATCCAAACTATAGACTCGAAAGGGAACATGGGGAATCTTTCAAAGACATTTCCCATCGATATTTTAGTCAAGACAGGCATCGTGGAAAACATACGGATTGGAGTCGACTGCAATCCTGAGGAAATTGTGAGCTTCACCTATCCTTTTAAGGATTTGCGCAATGTTTTCCCTTGGTCTTATGAGGAAATGCATGGCATAGAACCTTCTATTGTCAAGCATGAGATCAAGAAGAATCGAGCATTATTTTTACGGTATTTTTTTTGCTCGTTAATCCAAAAAGACCTTGAGTCTCCTTCTTCGGACTCGTTAAACTACCATGAAGAAGATCGAGTGTTCTTTTTATGGTATTTTTCTTGCTCGTTAATCCGAAAAACCTCAAGTCTACTTCTTTAGGCTCATTAAAATACCACAAAGAAGATATGAGCATGTTCTTTTTTGGGACGTTTTCTTGCTCTTGAACTGAAAAACCCCCGAGTTACTTCTTCAAACTCGTTAAAATTTAATGAAGAAGATCTAAGAAACTATTTTTCTAGCTCATCAAACCGAAAAAGACAGTCTGAGCATTCTTCTTAGGGACTTTTTCTCGCTCGTAAAATCGAAAAAACCCTGATTTCCTTCTTCAATCTCTTTAAAAACTTATGAAGAAGCTCCGAGCACTCCTTTTAGGAATGTTTCCCGCTCGTTAAATCGAAAAAACCCTGAGTTTTCGTCATTGGACTCGTTAAAAACTTACAACGACGACATGAGCACTTTATTTTTTGGGAGTCTTTCTTACTCTTAAATTGAAAAATCCCTGATCTTTTTCCTTCTTCGGGCTCGTTAAATCTACGAAGAAGGAATGAGCATTTATTTTACCTCTTTTTCCTCACTCACTAAACTGAAAAAGAGATCTCAAGTTTTGTTCATTTGACTCATTAAACTTCAATGAAGATATATTGAGTTTGTCATCACGTGACTGATTAAAATTTCATGGAGAATATTGAGTTTTGTCAGTCTCCTCATACTTGTAACAAAATGAGGCAAAAATCTATTGAGCATAGGTTTCTATTTATCCTAACTCAATAGATTAACTTACGGAAAAGGAACCGTTCCAAGTAGACTATAAAACCTTCGTCGCACCCAGTTAAAAACTATGACAAAGGGAACACCTTGGAGTCATTCTTTACGATCTTTTCAGACTCTCGAAATATGAAAATACCACCGAGTTGTCCTGTCTAGACTCATTAAATTAAATAGATGAGGAATGGAGTCGCTCTTTATGATATTTTCAGACTCTTGAAACATGAAAAGACCAATGATTTTTCCTGTCTGGACTCATTAAACTAATCAGATAGGGCATAGAGTCACTCTTTTACGATACTTTTCAGACTCTTAAAACATGAAAAGACCGATGATTTTACCCATCTGAACTCACTAAAATAATTAGATGGGGAAAGTGGACAATACAATTTCTTTGTGTTTAGTATTTTGAAAAAAAAAAAAAAAAAAAAATTTGGCATCAGTCACTCCCTTGAACATGGCACTCCCTGAGGTAAACCTTCCTTGTGACGGCCTCTCAATATGAACCTTACCATCCTATGAATTTGGCCTATATACCTCGATGTTCTTGCATCTCTGTACCCTAATTCTCTTTGGTGTTCATGAGTCTAGTGGTGCATGGTTAAAATTGTTGTCATGCCTTCTATTGTTCAAGGGAAAGCCTTTGTCTTTTGTTTCCTCCATCAAACCATCAAGCATATTCTTTCATCATGCCCTCTATCGCTTTGACCCAATGCTCAAAAGATTCTTCAAAAAATAATCATTCTTGTCTCGTTTTGTATCGACTGATGTAGGACACATTATTTCCTACCATTTGACAGGTCTCTTCCTATTGAATTCAACACCCTATCTAGGAAGAAAACCCAGAAACACTTCAATGCCTTGGTACTTGCAGACATTAGTGGCAGGTCACCTTGTGTTTGGTTAGGGGTTTTCATTATTGGCTCCTGGTTAAACGATTCTAGGAGTGTTCAACGACAAAAACATTATTAACACTCGTTATATTGTACTGTGCATCTTGGATACCATCACCATTATCGGTGGCCTTCCTCGCGTTTGTTAAAGATCTCCATTATTGATTGTTAATCACACAATTTCGTGCATATTCGACCTCAACACATTTATTCACATGTATCGATCTATTTTTTTATGGTGAAGTGGAAATCAAGACCTTGGGTAGAGGCTTACATCACTCAACCTTGTTTCCTCTCCCAAGTTGCGTTTATTTTTTTTGGAGACAGCTCATCAAAATGATCCTATTATGACACAGGTTCTGCATTGGCTTATCGGCAGCCAGCATCTTCATATCTCTTTATTGAGAAAATCACTATGACATAGCTATTGAGCGTGGGAATGATCAACTCAGGTCATGATTTTAGTTATTTTATATATGTGTTGTATTAGGCTCCGATCCTCTATCTCGTTTTTCCAAATCAAAAGGATAGTTAAATATAAAGTATTTCAGCCATCATCACAACCTCTGATCTCACACTTTAGGGGATATCTATTATACAGGAAAATGACCTCCTCACCAACTCAGAGGGGAAAGAAATGATGACTGAAGGACTAACCAAGTTCATAGCCCTTGTTTTCAAGCTAACGTTGTCTAGGCACTAGCAACTTGCTTTATAAAGCTTACTAGCAATGCTAACGGTGAGTTAGTGCCTAGGGTAACTATGTCTGTTACCTCAGGAATAGCGTTAGTGACCCTAAATGAGTTTCTATGGGTCAAGGGAACAATTGAACTGAGAAATATCCATAGATTATCTCCTATGTCAGCTCACAAAAGCAGGGAAACATCAGAACTCGACCTATTTGGAGGAATTACTAATTCCTAGTGGAGTCTACAAATGGGAAAGAGGACAAAAGTATGGAAAACTCACTTCTTTTTCCTAATGGAACTCATGAAGGACTCAGAAACCCTATCCTCATAGGCTATATATGCAAAGCTAGTGCCATTGTGGAAGGGGCTGAACCATTTGAAAGGATTTCCTATTTTCCTATCGAGTAGTCGCTGACTAAGGCAATAGAAGAGGTTAAGAAGGGAGAGAGAGAGAGAGACGAGTTGGAGGAGTAAGGGAAGGCTGATGCAACCGATGGTTGTAATCACTCTTTTCTACATCAATATAGAACTACAATTTTATTTTCCACTCCATGATGTTGGTAGTATAACTTGTTTATATGTTTATGCAATATCGTTATTATGAGTGGATTAGATATATGCAACTAGATATTTATGTTCATGCATTTTTAATCAAGGTTTTATGTTGTGATATTACGCTTGTCTTATCTATGTGCAGGTTTTGATCTGGAGTTGGCTTAGGGGTCTTCAACCTAGCTACATTGCACTCTTCAGCAACACCACACTAAGACTTGAGGTAATAAGTCCTTCCTTCTTTGATATTCATTTTTTAAACATAGATATGCATGCATCTTTGTGACAGTTGTAGCTAATCTTACAGTCTGCCAAGGATCCTAGGAAGATCCTTGAGGGTTTCTACATCATCCAAACACCCGTGCATTAATCCCTAAGCACTTTGTGTGAGGGTTACACTAGGCACTATCTAGGATATAATTTTCCTCACTATATCTTCTAAGAATAGAACAACAAAAAGGTCACAAGGGTTACTCTATAAAAAAATAAAAAGGTGTGCTAGGAACTATAAAATTCTACACCGAGTGTAACACTCAATTATGGAGGTGTCAGGCTTAGCATTACTCTTAAATTCAGGGTATTATTGGCCCAGATCTGAATTTTCAGGCAAACATTTAAAAGACTATTAGAGGTTGCAACATATAAGCTTAGTTTGTATCAATAGAGGAAGTGTAGAGGATGGGTCTATGCCTCCAAAGAAGTGAGTTGCATCCACTACAACATTCATGTCAAGTAAGCCAAACAACCTGACTTTCCTCTTGGTTCCAAAAATGATACCCTTATATAGAAGGGTACTATATCGGATGATATGTCAACATCGATGGGATGGGGGGGCACAAAAAGGGCACATGTATCTGAAAGTTTAGACTTAGACAAATAATTCCCACCAAAGGAAACAGGAAGAGAAATGACAATGGTTCTTGTTGAATCAAACTTTGAAGGATGGCCGAAAGTGAAAAAAAATGAAAGGCAAGAAAGAGAAATTAAGTGATTATTTTCACACTTAATTTCGCATATTTACTTTTGTAAGTTCTTTTTATAGTTTTTTCTTTTTCACTCATAGTCGTGAGGCATATCTCTGGAATGCTTTTAGCATATGCAAAATGTAATTTTGTTCTTTCTTTCATGATGAATAAAATTATGGGTATCTTTTCTTCAAAAATAAATAAAAAAAAATGGAAGCTACTAGAGTAAGGATGAATCTAATTACTACCTTTGATGTGTTCATGTTTGACCCTTCATTGAATCCTTCCATGAAAGAACAAGCAATGGATTGAATGCACAAATTTTAGGGTCTACCACATCTTCATATGTTAATGCTTCTTATTGTGATATACAACAACCATTTATATGTCTGGTGTAGGACTCATGTGGAGATTTCTATCCACAACAACATCTCTATGGGAAAATCTGTGCTATCAGCAGCATCTTTGTGGGAAACGTTGTTCTATCAGAGGTTGTTCCATCAAAATCGCAACCAGCAAGGACCATAAGCTGCACACAGATGAAGAATAAAGAATATTGTTGTCTATGAGTGCTGATATGAAGGTATGGGACATAATTATACAAACAATGGACCTTTTTGTTCAGCAGATCAAGATCTGGAAAGGAAAATATGTGATTAATATTATATATACATGTGTGATAGTATTTAGTGCAAGGAAAACCTAACCCACAAATTTGTTGACATTTTGTTGGAGCTGACCTATAATTGTTCTTGAAGATGATGAACAAGTAAAGCATAACTAGCTATTCAATACAAAATATACATTGATAGGAACAGGGTCGACTTGTGAAAGTGTAAAAATTGGTATGGTTTGAAGGAACCGATCCCTTTTAAAAGTACCACTATGCAAAGTATATCCCTGGAAAGTGTCTATGTATCAATGTTAGTGACATATCAACACATTTACCAATTTTGAGAGTTTTCATAGGTGGGAAACAACATATGTAGAGAATCTAGGCCAGTGGGCCTCACAGCTTGTGAGAAAGAGTGAGCAGATCACATAGTATTTGTGTATCTCACTACTTGTAGAATAACTACATTTTTTTTAAAGTGATTTCTACTTATGAGTCATATGTATTTTAAAGTAAATTCTACTCATTTAAGGGATTTCAGGGATCCAGAAATATAGAATGAACAAATATAACATGAGCTTATGTAGCATAAAAACTTACGCTGAAACACGAAGACTGATAGTTTGTAGACTTGAATGTAAAAATACACACAGGTATTTAATAATAATAATTTATTATTTATATAAAATTGTATTAGATGATATAAGATTATACAATGAGGCCCTGCTTTTATATCTCAACTGGTGACCTTTCATGAATGGGCATGTCTTTTAGACATGCCTTTTCACTTAATTTAATGACTATTTAACGTAAATAATATTTAATTATTTAATATTAATATTGATTTTATTTATCTAATTGTTATGAATTATATTCATAACATAGCCTCTTCATTGGGAAGCTTTGTCCTCAAAGCTTTAACGCTGGGGGTTTTCTTCTCTTATTGTATGTCGTCTCGATGTCTATAATCTGACCATCTTCTTGTCTTATAGGTCTTCAATAATATTTCCTTGGATTTTTTTTATTTTTTATTTTTTTAATAATAATTCTTTTAATAAGTCAATTTTTTTTAATATATATATATATATATATATTATAATTTAATTAGTTAACATATATTAATTAATTAAATTACCATTATAATATATATATATATATATATATATATATATATATATATATATATATATATATCTAGAACTATAAACTATATATTTTATAGTTTTAATTGAACTAAATTAACACAATTTAAATTGATTTTTACGCAATGATAATCTTGTGATGGTTCGACAATGACCTGTCCCATTGCTTACACCCATTGTGAATGGTCCAAAAAACTTTGTCCTCCAACGAATTTCACCCAATGTCACAAATCTGAAAAACATCACAACAAAATTTGAAACTAATGGGTCTCGGATCCTCTTGATGAGTGTATCAATACTTATAGATGAATCCCTTCCTGGAATCATGCTCTCGAGCAGATCAATAAATAGAGAGAATAAGTCTTCAAAAGTGAACTCTACGTATCCCAGGTCCATGAGGGCTTTCTTGCACTGCTCAATTTTTTTCAACGCATGTTCCACTTCTGCTTCATCTTGGGTCTCCAGTATATGCTCCAGATATGAAAACATGAAGGAATGAAAGAAGCAATTTCCATCACCATTTGTGCATCGAATTTCCCCGTATAACTCATCCAACACCTCAATTTTTGCCTTTAAAATCGAACTCCTTGTTTCATACTCAGTTGCCAAGGCAGAAAGAGACTCCTTGTCGCAGATAAATGGGATTTTGAGGGATTCCTTGGCCTGGATGGTATTTTGTTGCTGTATAATGTCGTCGTCCTTGTAGCATGTCTAGACCGCGTCAACTACGCCATCACCTCCATCACATCTGCCATCCATTTTTTTAGAGTAAATGCGATGGACGAAGGGTAGGGCTTCGAGGGTTTTCTTGTTCTTCGTCTGCTTATGCTTAAACTATTGTGTTGGATCTCCAAGTTTCCTCTTTTCTTCAGCTTCTTGGTATCCTTTCCTCAGACGTTTTGTGGCTGCTTTAATCTTTGTAGTTTGCTCATCGCAACTCATCAAATTTGTAGCGCTACTCTTCACCTTCTCTGGCACTCCTGAATTCGGTTTCGATCTCTTTAAGGAATGATATTCAATTTCTTCTTCTTCTTCTTCTTCTTCTAGGGTTTCTTCCCTTTGTTCATTGCAACCATCAGATGATGCTAACGATATTGTTCTAGCCAAAGGATCCGCTTCCACGTGCTTGCGCTTAACAAGTTTCTTGGAGATGTGGGAGGGTTGTTTTTTTGTTTCAGCGTTGAAGATTCGAGTGGGCGCGCCTTGGATTTTTCTACATCCCTTGGAGATGTGGGAGGGTTGTTTTTATGTTTTAGAGTTGAAGACTCTCGTGGCTGCGTTATATATTTTTGTTTCGAGATTTTCTGCATATATTTTTCCTTCTTCCTATTTTCATGTTTGTTATCGTTGTCAGGTGAGTGATTGATCAATTTGTGATTTCGGGGCTGTCTTTTTTGTGACTCGTGTGATTCATCATCCTTTGCACCTTCATATTGATAAACAGAATTGGTATCCCCATCATTTCTTTCATCTTTCTCATTATTGATTTCTTTTGGAAATTATGTAACTTCTGCAAATGATTTTTCTAAATGTTGTAATGCTTCTTGAATACTAAACTATTCAGCGTAATCATAATGTGAACGTAATGGACATTGTGTGGCGAACTACGTTCAAAGGCCCACGTGATTATATCATGTGCCTTTGCTCTGATACCACTATAGCATAAAAACTTACGTTGAAACACAAAGACTAATAGATTGTAGACTTGAATGTAAAAATACACACAGGTATTTAATAAATAATTTATTATTTATATAAAATTGTATTAGATGATATAAGATTATGCAATGAGGCCCTGCTTTTATATCTCAGCAAGTGACCTTTTGTGAATGGGACCTTTTGTGAATGGGCATGTCTTTTAGACATGCCTTTTCACTTAATTTAATGACTATTTAACCTAAATAATATTTAATTATTTAATATTAACATTTATTTTATTTATCTAATTGCTATGAATTATATTATAACAACTTACAAATGGAGACATTGCCATTGAGGCTCTAAAGCATCTTGTCAATTCCCTTGGGGCTAACTAAGGAGTGCAGGATTCTTGCAACAATTCTACCGGCCGCAATGTTGGCCTTCTCAACATCTAACCCTCTTACTCAGGTCTTTTGCTCCTTTACTGTGATAAATGGCATCCCGAACTCATCAAATTCCAATGTCATCCATGCAAATAGTAACCGAATGCAGCATAAAAGTTAAAGAAAACATACAAGCGTGGTTACAAAAAATAATAATGGAATTCGAGTTAGAAACCTAACGTGCTTGTATTTCTATGTGGAAAACTAAATGTGGTGTGAAAATGCATTGAAGTTACACATGGAACATACCTTAGCGCCATCAATAAACTGAAGAGTCGATGGTGGGGTTCAATACCGGGTTTTGCAATCTTGTTTTGGGACCATCAATAGACCGAAGAGCCAATGGTGGGGTTCGATACCAGGTTTTGCAATCTCGTTTTGGCTCATGTCTTTTGAAAATTTAACAAATCCTCTTAGTCATGGAACACAAATGAATTAACTCTTAGCTTTTTCAAAAATGTTGAAATTTTCCCTTGCCAAAAAACAATAGATACAATTTTAGTTGTATTTGAGCAATGAAGTACTCTTACTCTTTGTTGGCTTGATGGGCCCTAACCCAGGTTCAGCGTTAGTTAGCCAAGAAAATCTCTACACTACTGGCCCTTTTAGCATCCATTCGTGGAGCATGGACTAAAGTCTAACCCGAAGCAGTATGGGGGGTTGCAGGAACCAAGTTTCCGCACCCTAAGATGGTCATGATGTCAACTTTATACTTTAAACCCTTCCTTCATGTAGATCAATAAGATTTTAGGGCTTATCAATGTACTTTCTCTTTCGTCTCTTAGAACCCTTGTGAAGGTATACAATCATCCTTTGCACAACCCTACCCAGTGGCTCATGTACTTATGTGCCTTTGTTACTGGGTTAGTGTATAATTTCCTGAATTATCTTAAGCGTTTGCCAAATTTACCATGCAATTAAGATAATCTTCACGTAAACATTTATCCTTATTTTCATTCATATAACAGATAGAAACATATACATTCATGCATCTAATTAGCATTATAACATAGACCCAGAACTTAACATAACATAATCACATGAGATCCACAGAGGAGAAATACACAACAATTTCATAATACCTCTCTTTATTGATGATTCAGATTTTCAATACAGACTCTATCTGCCCTATGCACATAGCTGAAGGGGTTCGTGCACTCAGCTGCGGACTTCTACCCTAGGCCTTTGCACACTCAGTTGGAGAGCCTCTTCCTATGCTAAGACTCTCGCCCTTATCTCTTCATAGATTCCTCAATGACTTCCAATTCTACGAACTACTAAAACCCTCTTCTAACACATCCTTTTATACAATCCCATGGTCCACGAACCATGGGTAGATCCTCTACAGCCGACATGACTTTTACAAAAAAAGGGAAAAAAATCCTTAGCGACTCTTTACATCTTCACGCTTCGTGACCACAAAATGTGAAGACTTTACATTCTTTATACAAAATTTGGGCTTTCTGCCCCAAAACATAGGCTTTTAGCCAAAAAATGGCTCTTAAGGGAGCCTGTTCCCAACAGGCCCCCAACATAAACATGGTGACTCACCCTTGAGTCACTCTGCTAACGTGGAGATGATGTCACAAAGACCTCCCAGCTCGAGTTGGACAACTACTACCTCGGCGGTGCATTGTGTTTCTGCCTACTTCATCTCCTCGGCCAGCTGCTCTATCGTTGGCCCTGCACTGTCTGACTAAATCTTCTGCTAAGTCTCCTACAGACTAGCCAGCCTTCCTTCAATAGTGGTCATGATCAAATAGGCCTCGTCCAACCAAAGTTTTAAGCAAGCCTTCAGCATGACTTCCTTATGTTGAGCTACATCTACTTGCTCTTTCAATTCCATTGCCTCTTGCAACTTAGCTAACCTTTACATGATGGTGACAGTGTGCGTTGTCGCTTTGACTTCATCGTAGTGCTATTGCGGCTCCCACGCTTATGTTTCCAACCGTTGTACATTAGGATCTTCTTGCAGGCAGGTGACTACCTCGAGTGACTGCTCGAAGAGTGTGGTACATTCCTTCACTGTGCTCTCTACTGATGCTATCGTGTCTTTCGTAGCGGTATCGCACTACTCTCTGATCTCTGGCAGAGTTGAAGGTTGGGCCTTCAACTACAACTCTACAATTTTGAGGTTCATCTCCCACTGAACCTTTTCAAATTCAGTTCGTGTGTCGTGCACTCCAGTAGAGAGCTTCTGATCCCTCACATCTATTGGCTCACGCTCAAGAATGCCCAGCTCTTGTACAGTCCTACCCACCTCAGCCATGACTATGGCAATGTGTTGTTTCTTGTCTGTAATGTCTTTTACAAGGTCAAGGGTGGAGTCTCTCTGCACGGTTATCTAGGAATTGTTGACCTTATGTTCACTGATCACCTGCAACGCGCGTTGTTCATGGGCTCGAAGTTCTGCAATCACATTGTCCTGCAAAAGGTGAAGCACCTCCATAGGAAGAGGGACCAAGTTGAGTCCAACTCTCTTGAGGGCACTGACAGTGGGTCTGTCAGCTTCAGTCTCTATTGTCAGTGCTCCATCAGTGACAATAGATTCTCCAATGGCATTGATCAGGTTGAATAATTTATCATGGTCCTCTTGGAGCTACATAACATACTTTCATTGGCAATTGACTTGCTCCATTGTCATCTTGGTAAACTTCCTTCAACATTGGTAATGAGGGGCAATATTTAGCATCATGTGATTCTGCATGGAAAACACAAATATCAATTTCTTATTTTTACGGGTGGCATTGCCACCCTATTACAAACTAGGCTCCAAAATGTTGATACCTTTGAATACAGAAGATAATCAGTCTCCACAACCAACAAGAAACAAGGCCAAAAAGTGATGAGCCTCGATATTGCAACAAGAATGTTGTAACTCCCAAGGCTACCAACTTTAATTATCAACCCGAGGTTTATACAATCTTAAGAGGTATCAGCACTATATGTACAACATACAATGTTTCCTTCTTTTGTTGTCATGATGTAATGGAGTGCATGTACTAAAGTAAACTCCTAAACTAATTGCAGAAAATGAAATGCTTGAAATGAAAACCTCAACCTAATGCAAGAAAGAAAGTACAAGGAAAGAAACATATTCTAATTTCAAAAAATAAAAATCATGAACTAAATTTCAACCATTACATTTAAAAGACTTTAGATCCATTAACAAAATTGATTGGATTTGACAATCATCATCATATTATCCATTTCGTAAATTTGTCCATTAGCCCAAGTCGCTAAAATGTTTTGCATGGGGAAAGAGGCAAGTCCTAAGTGGTTTTTAGTATTCCCTAATCATTGATTTAGAGCATAGGGGCCTTGATTCAACCCTAAGGGACCATAACCAAGCTTCTTGAGCAAATCTGGGAAATTATATACACATTGAAAGGCTACTACATGGTTTCATGTAGTACTACTACAGGAAAATACATATTTTCTATAGGGAGTTATAATTCACCGAATGACCAACCAAATCAAATCCAAATTGGATGGGACAAACTATGTTATTGACTAGGATCTCTTAGGTCTCCATTCCAAGTGGAATCACTCAAAAATGCCTCTGTTAACCCATGCTAAAAAATGACAGCAAATTACTAGTCTAAAATCTAAAAATTCGAGAACTAGTGAGCTAGTAAATCTATTAAATGCCTAACCTAATCAAGTGCAAATGTTGTAATTTTTTCTATTAACTATATTTTTTTGTGATCTAATGCAAGTGGAATCAACTCAATTAAAACTCATTAGCATGCTCTAAAAAATAGCAGAAATTTATTGTTATTTGCCACAAAAGACTTCCAAAAATCTAGATTTGGGAATAAGCAAACTAGTCCAAGTATCTCAATGATTACTATGACCTTCCAAAGTTGTTCCAAGGATTAAATGATGATCTTTATCCTGCAAAAGAACTTACTTCAACCATTTAACCTAATCCTACAACGAGAGATCATTAACATTAAATGTAGAAATAGAAAAAATATAAGAACAAGAGATGCATGTGAATAAGAAGTGAAAGGAAAAAAAATAAATGATAAAAAAGGGCTTTGAGGCTCCTGGGATGGCCAAACCCAAGGAAAATCAGAGTGCTATGAAGGATACCAAGGTTTAGAAGCTGAACATGACTCCAATCTTCATTATTTCCATCAATACATACAATTACATCCTGCAAGAAATGACAATGGAGCTGCAAAACTATGAGTTCTCTCCACAAGAAGACTAATAAAAATCCACCCCTAGAGGAAAATTCGACTTGGTACTTATACCAAAATCCCTTGATTAGTGGATCTCGTTCTCAATACTAGGAATCTACATTAAATGGCAAGGAACACATTCCTAGATTTTATCAATCATTGGAGCTCCACAATATGTGCCATAATTCCATAATATCTTGTTGTTTTATTATTTAATATTGATCCTCCTATAGTAGGGAGAAAGTCCCTAAATTATCTCCTCCCCAATAATCTCACAATATTCCACAAAAATAAATAATATTAGGTACAAATATGCAATTATCCATAAACCTTCCTAATGAACATATTAAAGTTAAAAATACATTATCTAATGCAAAAAGAGAGGTTTAATGTGTTGAAGGATGGTCAGATGGGCCTTAATCTATGTTTAATTTAGAGACATGGGTTTTAATTTATGTCTAATTTAGAGGCCCATCAATTGTGTAGTGAATATAACTTAGAATATGCCTCGTTGTTGCCCAATCTACCCCTTTTGGTTCTACCCTAAGCTAAATAAGGGTATTGAATGTGAAATATGTATATGGCCTAGTATTGACCAGATACATGAGAGACCCAGTGAGATGTCTATGCAAGGTGGGGTCAACATTTGTTGGCTTCAGGGCTCTTGACCCCGGTTCAGAGTTAGTTGTGCAAAAAAAAACCCTACACTACTTTCCCTTTCAGCAGCAACCCGCATAGTGTGGGCCAAAGTCTCACCCGAAGTAGTATGGAGGGATTCTGGAACTAAGTTTCCGCATCCAGAGATTAGTGTGATGTCTTTTAATGCACTAGATCTGCCTTCGCGCAAATCTATAAGCCCCTTAGGTCTTTGTATTGCAAGGTCTATGATTGGTCTTTGCAGACCCTTAATAGTCAAACCATTCACTTACACGCATTAGAAAATAACCATAGATATGAACTCGCGCAGATACTTAAGTATTCAATAAACATAATAGATTGTATCATAAGCTTCACAGAAGTACCTAACATGTAATGTGTATACTTATTAAGATGTATTTCATAGATTTGCGCGTCATAAGATCAATATTTCATCAATACATTATTCATTCACAGCATATATTGCAATCATAAATCGATAGAAGTGAACAGATGAACATGAATTCTTCAACAATCTTCTTTATTGATCTTAATTATGGTGTTACAGACTCAAAACTACCCTACGCACTCAGTTTCAGGGGTCCACGCACTCAGCTGCAAACTCTACTTTAGGCCTCCACACACTCAACTATGGATCCTTTTCCCTCTTCCAAATATTTGCTTCTCTGCGCTATCTTCTATAGACCCATTACATCTATGCTTCTCCCATTTTCCTAAACTCTCTAAGACACATCTTCTATATACAATCCCATGGTCCGCGAACCATGGGTGGATCTCAAAATTGACTTAACTTTACATAAATGCGGGTGAAAAAACCCTTTTGACTCCTAACCACCTACATGCTCCATGTTTACAAATCACGAAGACTTTATATCTTTTCACAAGATTTACATCAAAACATGGGTTTTTAACCCCAAAACTCATCCAGGGGACCCCATCCCAACGACATCCTTATCATATAATGCATATATCTTCTTCTAGTTGGTAATCCCACATTTTGAACCTCTTAAAAATATCTATAGCATATCTTCCTTGCCCAAGGAAGATCTCCCCATCCTTCTACCACACTTCCAATCCTAGGAAATAGTGCATCAACCCCAAATCCTTCATGTCAAATTCTGTTGATAGGTTCCTCTTGCATTCCTCTATGAGCTTGTTGACAGTGCTGGACCCTCCAACATGTCAAGGGGATCTCCCCTGTAAGAAGTCTCAATTAGACCTCAGACCATTTGGTCTAGGAGTCCCTGTAGTGGGTCATAAGGTAAGCCTTGACCACGATGTCGCATAGAGGCAAGTAGGATAACTTTGTCAGTAGCAAGGATGTGACTAATGCAGTGAGTCAAGGAAGGTGTATTACATAAGGGGGATATGAGTGTGAATGTAAGTTCTAGGTTGAAAGGGATCAGTCCCAACTTGGGTAGGAACACACAACCCTAAAGGACATGCACATCTTCTAGTGGAGTAGTCCACTCAGATGCGGTAGTCACATCATACAAGGTAAGATAACACGTATAACACTCACGAATCATTTCGAGATGAGTGCAATAGTTGTTACAGCAAGGTTCATGTGAAATGTTTGTCTGGTGTTGTCACACGGAATCAGTCAAAAGTGCGGACGCATCCGACCTTCATAGAAGTCTAAGACATTCTAATGACAAAAAAAACAAACTAGAGCTATCCTTCTCTAAACATGCATTATGATATGAGAAATCAAGTGTTTCGTTCTTACCTTTGTCCAAACGCTGTTGTAGAAGTCCAAGCTTTGTTGATCTGGATGAGCTCCTCCTTTTCTCCAAAACCTGCAATCACCAACAGTCAAACAATTAAATAGCACCTGATTATAACATAAAACAAAGCATATTCAACATATAGAGCAAGGAGTACATGAAATAACCCATAAACAACAAGTTATTGAGAAGAATGGACCAATTTGTATTAAAGGTAATCAAAAGGAAACATTACAACCTGAGCCTTGGTGTTGTGCAAGCTCCTTCCAGGGTCCACAAGAGTCTTCCTCTACTTTGACAAAGCTCACCCACTTCCAAATAGAACAAGCAAAGATGGCAATCTCTCCTCACAAGCTTCTAAATGGGAGTCCTAATTCCTGCAGCATTTAGCCTTAGAAATGTATAGCTTTCAACCTCCCTCCTTCTGGCCCAATGCCTGTATTTATAGTGCTCAAGAGGAAGTTAATCAGGTCCACCATCAATGGGATAGTCCCCTCTTTGGGTGGGATCACTCCCTTATTGATGGGATAAGTTCCTCTTTGGTAGGAGTGCATGAACCATCTGGAGGCGCTCAATACACGTCAAACAACCTTCTAGAATGCTCTAGAAATGACCACAAGTAAGTTTTTGAAGATAAAACTTGCGCATTTTAACCTTTTCAGAGGGACGCACCTGCCCCTTTAGATACAGAGCGTCCTTGGACGCAGACATCATGAACAATAGGTGCGTACCCGCAGGCAAGGTTTGAGAGAACCTGCGTACCCAGAGATAAACACATTTATAAAGACTTTCTCTCTTTCTTGGAGTTTGACATGGATAGTAGAGGCATAAGACTTGCTTAAGAGGGTAGTATGACTGTTGATAGAGCCATACCAACTGTAAATAGTCATGGTGCCATTTTTTAGTGTAACAGATTGCCCCCTAAAGTGCGAAGCCTGGAATAGATTAGGGTTTTGTATTATCTAGGAAGGGTGAAGCGCTTTATCATTTCAAGGATTATCCTGTGGACAGCCTGGTCAGAACCTGCAATTTTCAACACAAAATACATGTATAAGATTATATCATCACTGAGGTAGGCATTCCCATACTCAGATTAAAACTTTTAACTAACAGACTAACTACTCTGATACAGGGATGATCTTGCAGTACATCATAGTCATAGACTTTTGTAGACACAGTATGGGTGCAGCCATCTGTTTATGATTAGTCTACTTAGATAATGAATACAAAACTACTCGCAGCCTGGATGGTAAAGACTCGATCCAGGGTCTTCATTCCTACTTCTCGAATTGGTACGATTCTATCCATGCGAATAAATGAGTCGATGTCGAACATGGTAGAAACCACTTGATTACTAGTCGATGATGCGAACTGTTAACAAGCGTGAGAGAGACCACCAGTAATGTCAATGGTTCTCAAAGTACCCAGTACAATCCATGAGATGTGAATGAATGAGTTGATGTCGAACATTTCACGGAATCCTTTGATCGAAAGTCAACGATGTAAACTGACGTCAAAGGCGAGAAACCTGCCATTGATGCATGCAGACTTCAAGGTACCGACCATTTCTAAGTCATCTCTCTAGATAATGTGCTGATGTCGATAGAAAGTGACCTGTTGCAGGCAAGCCCACAACACGAAATCATTGTTCAAGTTGAAGAAATGTTGCTGTAAAGACTGACTCAGGGATGGTCAAATGGATGACAAGTATTTTGCAGATGAAAGTTTTATTTGCAGACCTCTTGAACACATAACGACACGACAGATGGTTTGGTGCTAAATAACTCAAAGTTAATCCCCGGAACCCGGCTGAAGACTTTCAAAGTGGTTTGATCAACTGTGAGGTAAAGAATTTCCCAACCCAGGTGAATGAAAAGTGTCGTGTTCAAGAGTAGTAGTAAAATTTCTTCTGAGACAAAAGGTAACAAATAGGCTCATTCTTCTCTCTTTTCCCCCACCATTTCTGGCAAGTACCTCTTTATTTTTAACAAGCTTGAGGAGGATAACATATGCTTGATTATAAGCTCATCCTTCGGATGAGTCCAACCTAGTTTTGATTCGAACCCTAGGAAGGAGTGGTTCGTTCCTGTTTGTAATTGAACAGGTCCTTTACTGTGAAATGTTTAACGAGCCCAGTATAGGAGAAACTCGGCGTTTTTCAATTTTAGAGAGTCTGAAAAACTTAAGAAGACTCCAAGTTGAACTTTTTCGTAGATTTGTGTCCCTCAAGCCCGAAAAAGTGTAAAATAATACCTGGGGGAACCGCTTGATCTTGCGACCAAGGAGTACTTTCATAATTAGTGCCACTGACCTGAAAAGTAAAAAGCGATCAAGGACGCGTCGTTTTATTTCCGTATCGAGTTTGAAACGACAAAAACCCGGCAATCTTTTCCTGATTTTACGGTCAGAAAAGAGTTATAAGGGGACCGTCTTTTAATTCTGTTTTAACGAGTGTAAAAGAAACGCTCGGCAATCTTTTCATTTTTTAGGAGTCAGAAAAGGGCTTAAAAGATGACTCTGATGTTTTGGTTCGTAAAAAATGACAATTTTCCCTCTAAGTCCCTTTGTCCTGCACAAAAGCGACACATTACTCATACCTGTTTAAGATAGGCAAAAATACATCGAAAAACATCTTTCCATGGTGAAAAATGAACAAATTCATCCAAAAAACCTATAAAAAGACTTTTTACCATGTCATTTTTACCGTTTGACTGTTGAGGTTGAAAAAGGAGCTTTTGCCAAGAAACTTCCCGTGGTCGCTGCGGAAAATCTGACCGTCAGAATCGAACGCTGTCTCTTCCAGGTATTTCACAACATCCTCCTTGTCAATTTCATCCGTTTAGAAATTTATTTTAGGTTTCATTTTTTATTTTTGGGGGGTTTTGGGAATTGAAAACCGCTCCGCGGGGGACGCAGGTTCCCTAAAGGCTGGCTTGCGTCCCTCGACTTTTTCCTACATAGGGAAAAGGTCGGGGGACGCAGGCTACCTTCAGGCCACCTGCGTCCCGGCGCACTGTGTGCCAAACGCGGGGTGCGTCCTCCGCAAAACGCGGATTTTGAAACCCCAAGCTCCCAAATTAACCATTGAATTTACCCAAAATTGATTTTAATGCCTGTTTGTTCATGTATAGGGCACTTATCATGCTGGATTGGAGAGAAAGAGAGCATGAGGAGGTTGATGAAGCTGCAATCAATCATCAACCTTCCCTCGATGCCCTAAGAGGATGTGGATTATACAAATACTGGGCCATACCTGGCATGAGGGCTCAGGTAAGATTCTTGGAGTGGCTGGTCGAGAGATGGAACGTTCAAGAGCAATGCTTTTATATCGGGGGGCAACAACTCGAGATAGAGCCCTCTGATATCTACTTTCTCATTGGCTTGCCGAATAGAGGTGAGCAACTCAATCTAGCCGGGACTAGGCCGGGTGGCCAATCCCTTGATAGTCTCCGAGCAGATTGGTGCCTGCCTGATCGACACCATGCGAAAGGCATAGAGATCAAATACATCTCTCGGCGTGAACTCATGGTCTTAGCTTTCACTGTGACCAGGATTTTTGGCTCAGCCACTTTACATATTGCCACTGGGTCCCAAATGCGGATGGCAATTGACTGTCTCCAAGACACCATCTTCAACTGGTGTGATGCGGTGTCGGCTAACTTGAAAGCTCAACTGACCAGGGCAAAGACTGGGAAACTAAAGACCTTTGGATATGGGCCTATAGTCGTGAGCTTTGCCTTAGAGAGAATTCCGATGCTGATCCCTCAGCATCTCACTGTTGATATTTTGGGTCCTCAGGAGCCAAAGCTGGTACGATGGGTTACGGTGATGGCCCGGCATCCGGACGAGGGTGCGGCAGTTGTTCGATTCACTGACAGTTATTTTCACTGGTTAGAGGACCAGGTGTTTGCGATTCAGGACTTTCCGTATGCCGGAGTAGATTTTCGAGGTGATCCGGACATGGTTCTTCCACAGGGAGAACAATGGGACGACAGAGGTACTTTATTTTTCACGAGTTTTCAAATTATGTATTTTTTTTGTTTTTTATATATATCGTCTCAAAACTGACAGTAAAATTTTCAAAATGCAGATGTTGGTCCACAGCGTCCAGCCAACCTCCGGCCTTTTGAGAGGAGACATCCAGTTGCACCAGTACCGGCCCCACAAGACACGGCGGCTGCAGAGGTACTAGCTGAGTTGGAGCATGATCTACAGCGTCTGATGGCGGATATACCTGAGACTACTATGGATGATATTCCTATCAGACTTCAGCGCTATGTAGTCGCGATCCCTAGACCGTTTAGGAGATTTTTGCGCAAGGTAGCCCGTGCAGTGGTGTCGTACAGGGAGCACCACCAGTGATTGGCTAGTCACTTTGTAGACACATGTGACATTTTTGACTTTTTTGTACTCTATCATTTTTGCCGATCATAAGGTGTTTTTCAACCTATGATCGAAGACGATGTATATTTTTTTGACACACTCCTATCTATATATATATCACTATTACCGGCTTATCTTGTTTAACATGTATGATGAAATGTTTTTAAATTTACTTGCATGATTATCGTAAATGTTTGTCCAACACTCGAGAAGCAATTGCATCTGCTAATGTATTTAAGGACCTTGGAATATGCTGATATTCAATGTAATCAAATTCACGTTCCAAGAGACGCACTCTCAAAAACAACCTTAATAACACAGGATTTCTAATGGCATAAACTCTATTAAGCTGTAATACAACAAGTTCAGAATCTAACCTCACTATCAAACGTCGAATTCCAAATGAAATAGATTCGGATAATAATTCAACCACTGCACTGTATTCTGCAATGTTGTTCGTTGTTTGACCGAGGCTTACCCCATGCATAGAAACTAACTCGTCAGAGGGTGAATAGATAACCCAAGCTGCGGAAGAGATATTCCGTGTACTACGACAAGCACCATCAGCAAATCCAATGTATGTTTGGAGAGGCGTCGACATCTACAATATCGAGAGCAAAACCAAGATAAGCCAGAATAACGACGAAAAACACACTCACTAAGCTAAGCACACTGACTAACTAACAATCATACTAGCTAGAAAGAAAAACTAACCTAACTAAAAATTCTCCATACCCACCATTTAAGCATAATACCTCTTTAGGTAAAGTCCATTTCTGGGTTTACCCAAAGAGTCCCCATCAAAATCTACCAGCTCATAAGCCCCTTTTGCTAGCTTTCGCTTTACAATATAGGGTCCATGCCACATGGGAACGAATTTTCCAGCACCTAGTTTATCATTAGCTTGATCATATAAAAGAACTAGGTCTCCCTCCGAAAAACTTCGAGGGGTCACATTTCTATCATACTGAGCTTTCATTCGCTTGGCATGAGTCTCGATTGCCAATGTGGCGTCACGTCGAGTCTCATCTAATTTAGCTAAGTACAATAAACGTTTCTCCTCTTCGGAAGTAGCTGGGAGTAATTCGACAGCCATTTGAAGTGATGGGATTTCGCATTCAATGGGTAACACAACTTCCAAGCCATAAACTAGCTGGAAAGGAGTGAACCCTGTTGAGGTTTTTACTGAGGTTCGGTATGCCCAAAGCGCCGAAAATAACATGTTGTGCTAGTTCGACCGATGAATACCAATGGTTCGTCGGATCATGATAACCAGAACTTTGTTGATAGACTCAACCAAACCGTTGGCTTGCGGATAATAAGGAGTAGAGCTCTCATGGCGCAAACCAAGCTGGCTTGTAAGCTCAGTCATCATGATGTTTCGAAAATGGCTCCCATGGTCAGTAATGATTGCTTGTGGGACACCAAACCTAGTTATAATATGATTGAATACGAAAACTGCAGCTGTTTTGCCGCTTGCGTCGAATGTAGGCATCGCCTCGGCCCATTTAGTGAAATAATCAACCGCGAGGATGATATACGCATGCCCCCCGACCGAGTGAGGGTTACAAGTAATAAAGTCGATACCCCATTTGGCGAATGGACCAACGGCAATTATAGGGTGGAGAGGAGCAGGTGGTGCGCGCATCTTTCGATCAAACACTTGGCAGTTGTGGCACTTCTGGACTGCAATGATACAATCTTTAAACATAGATGGCCAGAAGTAACCAGCGCGCAACACCTTCTGAGCTGTGGCATACCCAGACATATGACCGCCACATGCTCCAGAGTGACAATCATTCAAAACTCTCTCAGCCTCTTCATGAGTTAGACAACGTCGAAAAACTAAGTCTGCCCCCCGGCGATAAAGTGTATCTCCAATAATTTTGTATTGCTGGGATTGAAACCGAATTTTTCGACGTTCCGCCTTTGAAGCTTCAGGCCGAAAGGTTTGGGTTTGGAGATAGATGATTATATCCCCATACCACGGATCTAAAGTACTGATAAGAAACAAAGATTCGTCCGCAATGGACTCCTCTGCCACAGTCTCTGTGTCAGTACGCGGGAAATCACACATCAATTCCGCAAAAACTAAGGATTTCTTAGACTTGGACTTCTCGAACACCGAGTCAAACTCTTGCAGGATAACGATCCATTTATAGTACTTGTCCCCTAGCAGTTGTTTTGTCAAAATGTAAATCATAGGGTTGCAATCCGAAATAACTGTAGTTTTACGGAGAAGAATGTAGTGACGAAAACACTGGACAGCTTGAACGGCTGCCAGGGCCAATTTCTCCACATGGGAATATTTTAGCTCAGTGGGATTTAAGGTCCTACTGAGATAATATATCACATGCTCCACTCCGAATTCATCTTCTTGAACTAACACCATTCCAATGGTGGAATGCGAAGCTGCGAGGTATAAGAAGTAGTCCTGGTTGTAGTTGGGAGGATGCAACAATGGTGCATGGGTCAACGCGTGTTTAAGTGCATCAAAAGATTGTTGGGAAATCTCGTCCCAAAAGAATTGAACGTTCTGTTTCAACAACCGTGTAAAACCTTTAGTGACCTCGGCGTAGTTTGGGATGAATCGGCGTAAAAAGTTCGCTTTCCCTTGCAAACTTTGGAGTTGGCGCAAACTCGAAGGAGGAGGCAATTTGATGATAGCCTCGACTTTCGAGGGATCGACGCGAATGCTGGCTTTTGAAACAACAAATCCCAGCAATCGACCTGTTTCTATACAGAAAACACACTTGTGGGGATTCAACCGAATTCGATAATGCCTACACCTCATAAAGATTGCTCACAGGTGGACAAGGTGATCAGCTCGACGTAAAGAATGAGCAGGCAAATCATCGAGATACGGTTGCACAATGTGCTTGATGTCGTGAAATGCATAAGACATCGCCCGTTGAAAAGTGGCCCCGGCATTCTTAAGCCCAAAAGGTAATTTGCAATAAGCAAACGTCCCCCATGGACAAATGAACGTCGTTTTTGGTTGGTCGGCAGGTAGAATATTGATTTGATTATAGCCCGAAAAACCATCCATGAAGGAAAACATTTCACTTCCGGCACAATCATCAATAATTTAATCGATATAAGGCGTAGGATAGTTGTCTTTTGGACAAGCTCGATTGATATCCCTATAGTCGATACTGATTCTTATTGTTCCTTGTTTCTTATTGACGGGAACAATATTCGATACCCAATCCGTTAACGGGATCGGATAAATGAAACCTGCTTTCAACAACTTTTCGACTTCTGCTTTAATCGCAACCGCTTTTCGAGGGTGAATCTGACGCAACCGTTGCCGGACGGGTTTAGCATCCGGGTAGGTCTTTATTTCATGAACAACAATGGCAGGATCGATTCCCGGCATTTCCTCGTAAGACCAGGCAAACACATCACGGAATTCTTGGAATAGGGCCTTGGAAGTTTGGATTTCTTCTTTTGTACATGCGGCACCTATATGAATGTTCTCCTCAATTCCGGGCTTCACTGAAATATCAATGGGAATAGTACGAGAAATATTCCCTAAATTCAACTCTGAATCAGAATGTTTCGTTGGATCCTGAGCATCTTTGACATATTCAGCGGTAAGGATAGATGAAAAATCATTTTCAAATGCATCATCCTTAGGTAAAAACGAAGATCTGTGATGGAGATCCTCCCATGGTAGATCGTCTACACTTAGGATTTCGCGAAGTTGTTCGTCAGATGACACGACTTCGGGAAATGCTATCCGTTCTAAGGTTGAGGTGAAAAGTGATTCTTCACTGACCACATTCATTTGGTCGATCTCAGTTGAATGAGAGTCGGTAAAAGACAAGAGAGCTTCATAAGAAATTTCATATGGACTCAAGGGCATAGCATCACCGAATGAGTCTATCTCAGAATCAGATGGGACAATCCAAGGATCATCATAAATAATGTTTTCTGATGTAATCATATGAATTGATGCAAATGAAGATTCTACGCTCAGTGGAGGGAGAGGAAAAGTTCCCAATAAACCGGAATCCTTAACTAAACCGACACCAACGTCCCTATAAGGAATTGTCGTCTTACCGACATGCTGAATACTCTCTGAAGAGGCTGGGTCGGATGAAAAGTATGTCAGCTGATCAATAGTCACGATCTTACCGTTATGTGGAAACTTAATTACTCTGAAGACCGATGAAACGACCGCTGTCATAGCATATGACCAACTTCGACCCAAAAGAAGGTTGTAGTCTAGAGGGGCATCAACCACTTCCACATCCAGACTAATGGTTTTACCTTCTACCCCTATAGGCAATTCCTGTAGAATACCAAACGGACGGAACCCACGGCCATCAAAGGCCTTAAGGATGGTGGGGGATTGGTTCAATGAAGGAGAACCAAGGGATCTCCAACATTGAATCGACATAATACAGGTAGAATCTCCCTCATCAATCACAGTCCTATGAATAGGCCTGTTTTTGACTACCACTGGAATTTGGAAAGCCATTTGATGGGGGAGACGCGGTGTACTATTTTCTAGATCGAAGATCATTAGATTCGGATCGTGAACATCAACAGCTCCTATAGCCGACAAAAGCAATTTTCGTTGTGCTGGGCATGATTGCAGCACTTCTAACGCCGACATTGCTGAGGGTGAAACAGCTAAGTCCTCAACAATGTTGTAATTCTGGGCCGCTCTCGCATGTGGATTGAAAGTAGACGTTCGAAGTACAACCTTGGCGGGCGGTTTAATTACTAAGTCTGGGTTAGGTTTCTCGATCTGTAGTGGATCGGAATTAGGAGCTGAGGTTGATGGGTTAGAGTGAGAAGATTCTGCTTCCTTACCATCAACAGGATTCTTACTACCATAATCTTGTGATCGAGTCGCAATCCTCACATGAGACATCATCAAAATGGGTTCTTCACTGGCATTCGAGGAAGAACCTATCATCTTATTCTCCTGCTCTGGAAATGGATTTTTTAACACAGCAGGAGTGGGAGAACCTTTGACTATTTTCACTACCTCGGCCCGATGAGGGCAATCTCTCGTAAAATGATCCTCTTCACAAATAAGACAAGGATATCGAGGTTTGCGCTTTTCGTCATTGGTTTCCGACTTTTCTGTTTTCTCCTTTGGAGCCTTGTCTGCTTTAGCCTTCTTCTTTCCTTTCTTCTTTCCGCCGTTTTTTGATTTGGCCGTAGATGACTCTACAGCGTGAATATCGGCGGTAAGTTCAGGAGAAGACTCTCCTGTCGGGAATCGGGCAAAGTGATAATAGGAGTAGTTGAAGCCTTGGAAGACTTCTTCTTGCTCTTTGTATTCACGATACCAATCATACCATCAGCGGCATGAGATCCCGAAGGAGCAGCAGCGATTTGATTCGACTTTGGAAGATCCGGAATCTTCTCGTGTAATGTACCCGACTGAGTGTAAACTAAGTCAAGGTATTGCACCTGAGCAATGACTTGCTCCTCAGTAACTACTCCGGCCTTAGCTACATCTTCAGTAATCCTTGGTAATAATGATTTAACAAACCATTCAGCTAAGATTTGGTCCGGGATAAAAACTTTCACTAGCCTTCTTCGACGTCTCCACTCATGAATGTGATCAGAAATATATGTGGAGGTTGATTGTTTTAGTGAAGTTAATAACTCCGTACCGTTATCGTATCTAACCGGTAACTGAAAGTGAGTTAAGAACGAGGTAGCTAACTGGCTAAAATTGTAAAAAGAGGCCCGTGGTAACTCAATGTACCACTTGGCCGCGAGACCAATGAGTGTACGCTGGAAAAGACGTAAACGGATCGAATCATCTGAGATAGAATTTGAAGCACACCAGAGGTGGTAAGTCATCACGTGATTGGATGGATCCTCTCCAGACTTACCTTCGAACTTGGGTATATCGCTGGGCAACTTATTTGGCATTGACGGTCAGAACGGAAGATATTGAATTGGATCATTCGTTAGGCGCGTCAAGTCTGGTAAATCCAAAGTTGCGATAAATGGTAACTGCCGGTTAGGATCTCTAAAACTCTGGGTCACAATACCGGCCCCAGGAGGAGGATATCCAGGATAACTAGGAACAGGAGTCGCATTTGGGATATTATATCCTCCTGGAAAACCAGGATTAACCGGACCGTACTGGGGTTGCTGAGGTTGTTGATAAGTGTACCCAGGATACGGTTGATACTGGTAAACCGGTTGTTGGACAGCTTGCCCAGGTTGGTACTGTCCCTGGTACGGAGGTTGAACAAATTGAGGTTGAGTAGTGACAACCGTACTTATACCAGGCTGGCCTATAGGCATCTGGACCGTGGTTTGAATCGTAGATCCGGACAACGGTACAGATGTCTGAGGAGTGGTTACAGAGACAGTAGAAACCGGAGCCGTCGATACTCCAGAAGTAAGTATGGTAGATGTGGCGGTAGTTGCAGCAGCCGTTTGAGATGGAGTACTAGGTGCAATTGGCGGTTGAGTAACTACCGAAGTTACAGAGGTTTGAACACTTGACTGGACAGGTTGCGGTTGCTGGGGTGGACCAGAAACTACAGGTTGTCCAGCTTGAGGTACCGACTGTATACTTGGCTGCAACACCTGTTGACCCTGTGATGGATCCCACACTAACATTCCAGGGTATTGACCCATAACAGGTTGAGGATACTGAGATCCATAGCCGGATTGAGGATAGGATTGATAATTGTAAGGTGTAGTTCCCAGACCTTGACCATATGATTGACCTTGAGGTGGTTGATAACCTTGACCTGAGTATTGACCTTGAGGTTGATAACCTTGAGGTAAATACAGATACTGGGGTTGACCTTGACCTTGAGGTTGGTACCCTTGAGGTTGATACCCTTGGGGTTGATACCCTTGGGGTTGCCATCCTTGAGGTTGCCATCCTTGAGGTTGATATTGATACTGAGGTTGACCTTGGGGTACATATTGAGGCTGGGGTTGACCTTGAGGTATGTATTGCCCTATAGGAGCGTACTGACCTTGAGGTTGCCCCCCAGACACGAATGAAGTACCTTGAGGTTGCCCCCCAGGCATTAACGGAGGCTGCCCCCCAGGTGGTAATTGGCCACCTTGAGGTTGGGAAACGGGAACTGAACCTGACATCATGTAAATATCTCCTACACCCAATGGTACATTACCATTGTTTCCAACTAATAACCCATGATCAACGGGTTGAGGAGATGCTCCTGCAAAAGTACCAGAAAGAGATTGATACCCAGTAGGAACAGAAGGACCTCCATGCAAAAAAGATTCAGGACTTTGTGTAAACACGGACGACTGACCAGACATATTTATAGGAGTATGAATACCTCCAGGTGGAAAACGAGTACGAGGTGTAGAAAAACCTAGCCCAAAGTTGTTTAAATAATTGGTTAACGAAAGGTACCAAGTAGTACTTCTAGGAGGACTGTAAAAGATAGATTCACGCTCCCTTAGATCAAGGGTAATTTGATCTTCAGGATCAGAGACGCCTATTTCTTCCTCTGGAACAAGTTCTTCAATAGCAATCAAACCAATAGGAAGATTTTCGGTGATAATTCTTTTTATTCTCGGTGAATCAGGAACACTAGGAGTCGGAGTAACAGGTTCGGATATTTCTGGTTCTTCGCCTGTATCACTAGCAGATGAAAAATTACCAACAAGCTCAGAAACTGTAACAGCTTCGGGATTATAACCTGTCTCTAAACTTTGGTAATCTGGATGGACCACCAAGGAAGATTCTCCTTCTTCAGGTGAACCTACTCTACTGCCACTAGGAGGAGTTACAAGGACCTTCAAACCTTCTAGATGACTGGACTCGTCTTGAGGAGGTTCACCCCTAAGTCTACGGGATCTTCTCAACAATTCGGCCACAGAAACAACTTCAGGAGACTGGCCCCGAAGTCTACAGGACTGTCTCGGTAATTCCACCACAGCTAAAACTTTTAACTACTACACACGAAAACAAAATAAAATTTCAAATCAAACCACCTAAAGTCTCTAAAGAACCAAACAAATTTGAATCACACGCCTAAAGAATCTAGGGCGTCAAACCAAACACAAACAGTAGTCTTCCGGACCAAAAGCGCTAGTTGGTGATGAAGCCCAACCTCGCTGGATTCAGTACAGAAATGGGGGGTGGAACAGTTACCCCGGCAACCTGCTTAATGAATAGACTGGACCAAGTTCCTCCACTTTAACCGTCTCGAGTGAAGTGAACCCCCCAGAAAATCCAAGTGAGTCTAGCCGACGTCTGCTCCAGGTACAGTGGGATCTTCCCTCCACCGTCACCTCGGTAGAATCCTAAAGATAATGGCCACTAAGGTTACCAACCGCAACAAATGCACCTGGGGGAACAGTCTAAACTCCGACAGCACGCAAGGGCAGAGTAGCAAGCTCAATCCCCTTGCCGGCTCCTTGACAATAATCTAAGGTTTACCGACAAGTGACCCCTGGCTCCTCGACAATGGTTAATCCGAGGTTTACCGTTTGTAATACGTGCGTGTCTGGCGTCGTTCCCAACGAGGGGGGATTGATCCCCTCACTGGTTCAGACACGAGCTCGTGCTTCTCCTTTAAGAGGAGCTTTCCCAGAGTACAAGTGAGACAATTGGATTTATTCTATCACAAGATAAGCTATTTGTTTGGTTTTGTTGTCTTGGAGAGTTAATTACTCACCTACTCCAAGACACTAGCCTGATCTAAATTGGTGCTTCAGAGCCCTAGTAAATAAAAGTTACTATTTCAATTTTACTTTAAGCGTTACTTTTATGGTTTTTCTTTAAAGTCAAAAGGTAGTGGAAGTGAAACCAATGGTGTGTAGACTCGACTCCAACCACTACAAAGATGCACCTAAGATGATTTACGCTACTTTCCTTTTTCAATGAAATTATTAACTAAGAGAGTTGAGAGAATGCAAATTTTTAGAGAAAACAACTTCCTTAGAAAAGACAATCAAAGAAACAATTCTCTTTTTCTTTTCAAGCATGCAAACATAACCACTCTTTACGTGCACGAAAAACTCTTTTTCTTTCAAAACTTTTCAAAGCTACTTGAAACAAAACTTTTCAAAGGAGATGTTTTTGTATTTTCTCTTTTAAATAAAGCATATAAACCTATCTTAACAAAAACAATCTCAAAAGCTACAAAAACTATGAAAACTTGACTCACAAGCAAATCAAAAGAGAAATTACTCTAAGCAAACCTAACAAGGAAAAAGCTCACAAAGATGATTCTAGGTTGTTTTACTTGATCAAAATCAAATCAAGGACTAGCTAATGCAGAATCAAAAGACTAGTCAAAACAAAACTCAAATCTTTTTGTTCTTTTTGTAAAATGGAATTCAAGACTTAAACAACAAGCACTTCGAAATTGGCCCAAGAGACAACTCAATGGTAAGTTACTCTCACTGGTAGACTTTATGACAGGTCTGACTTCTTAGAATGCTGACAAAACCAGAGAGATCTAAGGCTTGACAACTCCTACCGCCAAAGTCACTACAAGACCTACTCAAAATAAAACCCTAGGGCTTACACTTCGATGAAATCCACTAAAACACTCAATGCTATCGAAACAAGGTCAGGTGAAGATTCTTGGCAAGGGACTAATGAATCTGGGCAGAAAAAACTAAGAAAAAACAAAATCTAAGAGAAAAAAATGCAAAAAATGGAATTTTTTCAAATTTTAGCAGGGGGCGCAGGCAACCCGTTAGCACAGGTGCGGGCCCGCTCTATGCACACAGCAAAAGTGCGTCCAGGGACGCACTGTGCAGCACTCAGAGGGTGCGTCCTACTGAAAAACTCAAGAAAAACCAAAATAAAACTAATCCTAAGCTAACCCACCCAAAGACAAAATCACAGAGCCAAAACCAGAAAAATAAACCAATTTTCTCAAAGCAAAGTTCACACAAAGGAAAAGACTTTTCTCATCAATGGAATCCCCAGTGGAGTCGCCAATTTGTCACACGGAATCAGTCAAAAGTGCGGACACATCCGACCTTCCTAGAAGTCTAAGACATTCTAATGACAAACAAAACAAACTAGAGTTATCCTTCTCTAAACATGCATTATGATATGAGAAATCAAGTGTTTTGTTCTTACCTTTGTCCAAACGTTGTTGTAGAAGTCCAAGCTTTGTTGATCTGGATGAGCTCCTCCTTTTCTCCAAAACCTGCAATCACCAACAGTCAAACAATTAAATAGCACCTGATTATAACATAAAACAAAGCATATTCAACATATAGACCAAGGAGTACATGAAATAACCCATAAACAACAAGTTATTGAGAAGAATGGACCAATTTGTATTAAAGGTAATCAAAAGGAACCATTACAACCTGAGCCCTGGTGTTGTGCAAGCTCCTTCCAGGGTCCACAAGAGTCTTCCTCTACTTTGACAAAGCTCACCCACTTCCAAATAGAACAAGCAAAGATGGCAATCTCTTCTCACAAGCTTCTAAATGGGAGTCCTAATTCCTGCAGCATTTACCCTTAGAAATGTATAGCTTTCAACCTCCCTCCTTCTGGCCCAATACCTGTATTTATAGTGCTCAAGAGGAAGTTAATCAGGTCCACCATCAATGGGATAGTCCCCTCTTTGGGTGGGATCACTCCCTTATTGATGGGATAAGTTCCTCTTTGGTAGGAGTGCATGAACCATCTGGAGGCGCTCAATACACGTCAAACAACCTTCTAGAATGCTCTAGAAATGACCACAAGTAAGTTTTTGAAGATAAAACTTGCGCATTTTAACCTTTTCAGAGGGACGCACCTGCCCCTTTAGATACAGAGCGTCCTTGGACGCAGACATCATGAACAATAGGTGCGTACCCGCAGGCAAGGTTTGAGAGAACCTGCGTACCCAGAGATAAACACATTTATAAAGACTTTCTCTCTTTCTTGGAGTTTGACATGGATAGTAGAGGCATAACACTTGCTTAAGAGGGTAGTATGACTGTTGATAGAGCCATACCAACTGTAAATAGTCATGGTGCCATTTTTTAGTGTAACAGGTGTCCAGCAGAGTAGTCAACACGGACGGGATAGCATTAACAACATATACAACACATTTTCAACAAGATTCATATAATTTCATACAAATAAATTCATACACAAATACGTAAGTTAAACAACAAATATCATTAAGGCAACCAGAGCAGTCCAACTACAATAACAACATATGCATGAAAATGTTTTGGCTCTTATTATATAAAGAAGTGTAAGTTCCCATCATACAATACATCCATGTAAACTTTCTAGCCCCAACAGTGGAACGTTACAGCCACATCCACCTGCTCCTCCAAAGAGATGAATTAGCTCCATGCAGTGGAGAAACCAAGGTGCGTTACAATACTATCCAAGCTCTTTCCAAGATAATCTTATTTGAAGCTTGGCTGACCAAAAGCCTATACAACGGGTTATGAGGGACTATTTATAGCAAAGGGTGGGGTGACCCTTGACATTCCCCTTTGTGACAGTTCAACTACCCTCATGACTCTTCACCTACTCTATGATTGTTACATCCAACCATTGACACTTGATTTACACTTGACATGACTCAACAATACAATGCACATGTACTCATGTGAGACAACATGGCTTGAGCAAGCCTTGCAAGAAATCACTGACACTCGGTCCATTGTGATGAGACCAACTCTTTGACATGCTTATGATGGTGAAGGTGGTGAGCTTATGCCAAGCTTGGTTGCCCGTGATGGTGTGCATGCACCTCATGGTGACATCTTTCTGAAGAAAACTCTTGCCTCTGTTGCAACCGGTGCATTGGTTCGGCCCCTTTATCCAACTCGTCTGCTAACATGTGCATGGTCTTCTTGGGTATGGTTGAACCTACAACACATTGATGCATAGTGCCCGTGCTGAGCTTCAAGTGTGTGCTGGTGGTCATGCGCATCAACTCGCCGAAGTACATGTTCAGCCCCAGTTGAAATTGCTTCTTGCCTTCACCTTGGTGAGTGTGTTGAATGGGTTGGATTGAATGTGTGCGCTCAATGGCATGCATGTTTTTGAATCCCTTGCATGTGATCAACAACATTTGTCACCATTTCTGCTATGTGTCAGCTGCTGGGATGGATCCTTAAATATTATGGGTATGATTTCATCTGTGAGTGTATGTTGCACCCATTGTTGTCCCTGTTCCTACTGCAACTCATTCGTCTATCTATGCAACTTCATGTTCTTCCAAAGTTCCTACTTCAGCACATGCAACTCCTTCTTTGCTCCATATTCTACCTTCGCATTGTCTTCATGTCGCATCATCACTTCATATCTGGAGTCTCCAAAGTTGTTTTCACCATCAATGGACATGCTTGAGCTTACAACCATGTTCCACCTCCGTGTTGTCAAAAACCCTCCTCTTGCATTCGTTTCATTTGGTATGTTGTCTTCATCTGTTGTTCATGATATTGCTCATTGTTGAACAGCTGGGATACTTGGAGACATGGAAACACTCATGCCAAGCAATCTGTTAGTCAAAAACCAAAATGAACATGAGAACTAACTTGCAACATACTTGGGTGCATGATCATGAAGGTTGTGCAATTTCGGCAAAGAAGTCAGGAGCGCGACTACCAAGATTGCACAAGGCACAATTTGGGTTGTTTGGAGACTAGCTAACTACTGGAAAAAAATGCATAATGCGCATTCCAGTCTGGCTGCTAACTGTTGGGATTGCACAATGCACAATTCCAGCTGGGAAGGACTGCTGGCCTAGGGATAGATTTGTGAAATTTCTTGGGCCAAGCAGCCATTGTCCTCTATAAATGGACAAAACAGTTCTAGAGGCTCGTTCTGGGCAGGAATGCGCAAATCTAGAGAGAAAGGTGAGCCTTCCTTCCCCAGATTACACAATGCAGCCTTGGTGAAGGCAGAGTCTGAGCCAAGGTTGGCTCGACTCGCCTATGGAAAACTAAAAGCAAGTAAGTGAATGAATGCATGGTGACACTAAGTGATAGTAGAAGTGATTACAGTGCATGCAAAACATGAATGAGATATTCAACAAACAGATCAACATGCATGTGGGTGAGGCAGTTCATCGTTTGGGCAAACATCCGTGGAAAATAGTTTCATGCATGTGATAGTAGTGAGATAGCAACGAAAACTGAAACAAAGATAGGAAAAGTTAGTATACATGTAAATGAAAACAAGCGTTCAAAGAAACCAAGCAAACCGTACTCCCACAAGCGAAAACACAGAAAGTGATACAAATGCAACATAAGGCATGGGAAGCAAGCTTACCCCAAAACAACAGAGCTGAATGTGCCAACTGCTCCTAGATGTGGTGTGGGATGTCAGAGCTACAAGGTTGATGTGAGGAATGAGCTCTGCAATGTATGGTTGATGAGTTTTTATAACATCAAGGTCGTGACGCACATGCCACAAATCTAGGGGAAGCGACACTTGGTGGGAGGTTTCTGAATTAATCCTTGCATGTAAACTCCAATTGCTAAACATAGATCCTTGAAACACAGGATGCCTTTGCATGTTGCCTTGGGAGAAACATTCCATGCATGCAAATTAGTTTTTCTCGGTCTTGTAAGGAACCATTCAACTGAGTTGCACATGCAAGAGACTACTCGAATGCTGGAGAAAAATGCGCACTTCTAGCTGGGAGCTAGGATGGCTGCCTAGGAGATTTGCACAATTTTTGGGCAGAGCAGCTGAATGCTACCCAGATTTGCACAAATTTTGGGCTGACCAACCCTGCTAGGGAAAATTGTGCAATTCCTGCTAGGAGGGTTTACTGGCAGCGTTGGCTTATTGGGGCTTGACCTAGGTTCATAAATGTTTAGCCAAACAAATCCCGACAATACCAGCCCTTTCAGCAATAGTCAGTGGAGCGCGGACTGAGGTCTCACCCGAGGTAGTATGGGAGGGTGTTGGAACCAGGTTTCCACACCATAGGGATGTCTTGATGAGGTCTAGAAAGTGAGCGAATCGAGCCTACGCGTTGCGCTACTTCCGTGGAGCCGTCTGTTCTGTGCAACTACCTTCGCACGGCTAGGATGACGAGCGCAAATGTTCTTTACCCTTTATGTGCTTAGTATTATTATAGATCTTGAATTAAATTAAGTAGGCCCAATACGTTCAGTTACCATTTAACATAAACAGACATGTGCGTAATCATAAATTGTAAACAGATGCAAAAACTGGAATAAAAAAACAGATACGCAATATTTCAAAACCAACTTATCTTTATTAATGCCTTTTCCAGTTACAATCCACTTCCTACCCTACGCACATAGCTGCAGGGGTCCGCACACATAGTTACGGACTCTATTAGGCCTCTACGCACATAGTTGTAAAGCCTCTTCTACTACTACAACCCTTGATTTGGACTTATAGACTCAGAGCAAATATCATCGTTAACAACCCATAACACTTCAGATCCATTCAAAAGCTATCAAAAACTACCTTCTAAACCTAGAGCCTTGCCCTATTTATACATTCCCATGGTCCACAGTCCATGGGTAGGCCAACTCACTTTCTATTAACTTACATTATTTTTGGGCGGACTACCCTTTGACTTGACTCATTACAACTCACGCTCTGTGCACTTCATAGAGCCTTTGCAATATCAATGCCCAGAATTGTTGGCTTTAAGACCCAAAACCATTACGCGGGGATTCGCTGCCCAACAGGCCCCCAATACAAACATTGTGACTCGTCTCGAGTCACTTGGCTGGTGCGGTGATCTTCACACAAAGTTCATCCAACAATCTCTGCACTTCACTTACGTCCACAGCACATTCTCTCACTGTCTGTTGTACCCATTGAGCACGTATCTCCGATGTTTTTTTGTTAGGTGCAGTTCCTTGCCTGAGTGCATATACACCCTGCATGTGTGCCAGCTTTCCCTCGATCTTGGCATTGATCGGAAATGCTTCTTCGAGCCAAGGCTGGATGCGTTCTTTAAGCACTGCTTCTTTTTTATGTGCGGCGTCCACCTGGGCCTTTAGAGCCTTGGACAGCCTCTAAGTAAGGGCGACCATTTTCGTGGTTCCCTGGACATTGTCGTAAGCCTGTTGCAACTCCTGTGCTTATGTCTTTAACCATTGGAGCGTTAGATCTTCCCGTACTGAAGTGAGGGTGACGAGTAACTGATCTAGCAAGTCAGTGTAATCATGTATGGCACGCTCTATTGCTTCCAACCCTGCTTGAATGACATGGTGCTGCTGCTCCCTAACCTTCGGTGGTGTAGAAGGTTGTGCCTTCAATTTCAGCGCTACAATCTACAAGTTAAGGTCCAACTGGATCCTTGTTGCTTCCTCCTTCGCCTCATGGAATCCACTGGCCAATTTGTGGATCTCTATGCCTACTGGTAATTCTGTTGCAATCTCAAGCTTAGGGACGCGGCGACATGCTTCCTCGATGATTTGTTTCAATTGTTGAGTCTATGCTACTGCTTCATCATGTTAGATGCTCAATTGCTCGATGTTGACTCGTTGTTCACTTAGCATCTGTACTGTGCATCCTTCCCTAGCACGAAGTTATGTCATTGCTCCATCCTGTAGCTGGTATAATATTTCTCGTGGAAGGGCAGCCAAGTTTAATCCAAGTCCCTTGAGCCAGCCTACTGCAGCTCTATCTTGCATATTGTCTGCTGTCAATGCTCGTTTCAGCAGCGCAACAATATTAGCCATTTTGGCCTGCAACAACTGCTCGGTTGCTAATGTACCCATAGCCCTGTAGGCGGCTACCATTCCCTTTTGTGCGGGCCACACCTGAAGTTCCTAAAGTTGCATCCTAAGTGCCCCCAACACAGTCTACTGCTCCATCATTTCCTCCTGGAGCGCTTCCCTGGTGACTTCACGAACTGTATTATCGATGTTGCATAGGTCAACATCGGTCAGTGTAATAGGCTCCCCATCCAATTTGGAAGCTTTGGCCTTCTTCAGTTGCCCAGTTCATTCTGTCACGCACGGCCATTTCAATTTTGTATAGGTGGTGCTTGGGTCCACACCTTCTGTCATATTATCTAACCCTTGCCTAGTGGTCAGGTTCGGGCCTCTTTCTTCCTGTGTCGTAGCGGTCCCTACTGTTGTTGTCTTTTCTACAGTGGCCTTTGTTGCCTCTCAGGATGCCCGTACTTCTTCCGCAAGCTGTTCGTTCCGCCTTTGTTGTGCTAGAGACTTGGCAATGGCCTTCTGTCTTTGAATCTTCATCTCATTGTGCACCACCAAATCTGGTGCGCACCATTCTAGTGGCCATGTGTCGAGCACCGCAAAAACAGTGTCATCTATTGCGATGAAGGGGAGTGTGGTCCACTTCTGCTCTGGATCCTTCCGTGCCCTGATATACACATGGTGCATATCTGCTTTAAAGTCTGCAAAACTCTTCACACTGTCGTATACCTAGGTGGATAGATGTGGCTATTTGTTGATCCATAGCCATATGCTTGCCTCCATCAGTACACAGAAGATCTTGGTTTCTCAGATTCATGTGGCATCCTTCATCACCCATAGCAATGCATATTTTACTTCCTCTGGCCAATCCTGGTCAAGGGGAGGAAACTGACTATCCTCTGGCAATTTTCCTGTAACCAATAATATGGATAAGAGAAACCACGCGTAGTGGAAGGTCTTACCCTGTTCTTGGGCCTCCCTGCAGTTTGTCAGGAACTTGTCACGGAGGAACTACGTCCAGTTAAACTGTACCCCATCTGTGCATTGCTCGGCTAGCGCAATGACCATTGCTGGTACTTCATTGCCCCGACATTTTCTCATCACTTTTCCTGCCAACAACTGGGTGGGGATGTGGAACCCTTTGTCCTGAATGCTAGTAATAATGTACCCCCTTTGCTTTTTCTCCAACTTATATTTCTTTTTCATGGCCTCCGCAAGCGTCAAGTCTCCACTTGTGCCAGCTATTTCCGTAGGGTCCCTTCCCACACAGGGAAGCCGAGAAATCCTATGAATGAGCTCCACCGTGATAGGAATGGGCTCTTCCAACCATAAGTACCCATCGTGCACCAGGAAAAGTAGTTTCCTAATGACAAATATCGTGATTGGGGCCCGATGAAAGTGTGGAATCGATAGGAGGTGGAGTAGCCCTGCCTCTTCCACCCCGCGTAGCCATGTCTATTGTTGTAGTGTTGTAACGGCCCCCTCCGTGCTTTGTTCCATCAGCTCACTGGTTTCCAAATGAGGAACTTCTCACTATCCGCGAGGCCTAAGTCTTCAAATTTCATAGTGGGAATGCGGCCCACAGTCGTTCCTTCAAACAGAACCCCCTCGGGGAGGGACAGGGTGTTAAGTGTGCTTTTAATGGCATCCAAATCCTTAGGTACCTTTACCCTCCCTTTCTGTGGAGGGACATACTTGGGCAGTTTTTATGGCTAAATGTATTCTTCCATCTCTTCCTCTGGTTCCATTTCTTCAACAAAGGTCGGATGATCCTCTTCCTCATCGTCACTTTCAATATTAACTATTTTTCCCTTTTCTTACATTGATAGTTTGTTGAACCACAGATTTCGCAGAGACATACGGACGAGTCCTACTACCTGTGGGTCTTGCTTGGGCCTCACTGTCAGGTGTGATTTAGGGATTTCTGGTGCATCCCCCACCAGTGGCGTAGAACTCTGCGCAGCTCCCTTTGTTGTTGACATGATTCTGATCAGGGACTCCTGTGTATCCTTCGGCAATGCTTCAAACCATGGACTTGCTCTTACAACCTCCTCATTCATCAAGTTCATGCTTGCTTGATAATGCAACAACTCTATTCACAAAATGCCAAGGGTTGTTTGATGGAGGGCCACCTGTGATTTATAGGCCCTTTGAAATTCAAACTCGACTGTCCCCCCATTTTCTGGTGCATTAATGCTATACTGGTAGCAAATCATTTCGAATCTAGTTCTGACTTTTTTTCTTAAATGCCCACCACCCGCTCCTTGTCATCTTAACTCGGACGTATTGTCATGAACAGTGACACCAATGGTCACTTCCTTGTTTATCCACGCAGTAGCGTAGCCCATTCTGTGTGACCGCGACCCTTGGGACGTACCGACCCTACGTGCACCCCTGTTGTTGCGCAGCTTCCTAACAGACTGTTTTATAGTCCCGCACTCTCTTTCAACTATTTAGGGCACTGAGCCTGTCTCCTCTTTGGCTAGTCAGGAGGTCACACCCCCTTGGTCTATTGTGTCTTAAACAACCCAAGACATAGTTTCTATTGTTGCCGCTATGCACACTGCTGGATGTGGCATGCTTGCCTGATTTCCTTCGAGGGTGAGGCTTGGCCTTAACCACGGTATTCGACTAATTACCTTGTGGTCATACTCCTCCAATTCATCCTTAGGTTTGCGTGGATTCGGCTGCAACTTTCTAGGTTTTTTGTTCAGAAATTTCTCCTTTAGTTCCTTCTCCAGCTGTTTAATCTCCGTGTCTAGCATCATATGCTTTATTCTTAGTAGTACTGTGTTTCTTTCCAATTCATGAAGTTACGCATCCCTTATCGAATGGCTTCCTGAATCCCTTCATACTCCTCTTCACACGGTTTTATGAGTCCTTTAGTCTGGACTTCGCGCGTTGTTCTCTTCTCTAACATATCCACAGCCTTCTGCGGAGGTGCTTCAGGGACCTCAGTTCTTGTACCATTCTTCAGCCTCAATTTCACGGCCAGGTTCTTGCATGGAGCTGTATATGCCCATCTGACGCGCAAATCCCCTTTTTTACAATGTATCTGCTGACCCTTATTCGTGACTTTGTGTACCTTGGCGAATGCTTCCCCCCTCGCACTTGGCAATGTGATCCTTCTCTTCCACCATGGCATCCTGTTTGGGCCTATGATTTTTATACTACTACGCGCCGGAACAGGCCATTCTGTATATGTTTATATCCATCAGCAAGGGCGTGCTTGCAAGCTGTTCTCCCCTTCTCCACCAATCTGCCTTAGTTGGGGTCTTCCAAATTGTTAGCACAGATGTCTTCTACCTTCGCACCAATTTCCAATATTCTTTTGACGTATATGCCCCCATCGTGCGGTGTCACGCACAACACCCATTCGAGTGAACCGCATTGTTGTTGTTCTGGTAAGGTAATTTCAACTTTGTCTAAGGATTCATCCAATCTTGTTACACCCTCATCTGTTAGTATTTCCCTTGCTTCAGTCGTCACGCACCGTAGTGATCGAATCATCAGGTTGCAATTCAGCGTGGTTACTTCATGTAACTGGTTCTACCAGCATTCTATTTCTTCATCTAAATCCGAAGTACAGGAATTGTCGTGCTCCCATGAGATTCTCCCATCTTCAGTCGGGTTCACCCGATCCTAGTCTTGCATCATTATCTGGTAAATGCAATCCAGCTCATCGTCGCTGTCATCCTCGCGCACAGGTTCAGTGTAGCATGCTCCTTCAGTTGGATCCAGCGGAACTACTATGCATAGAGACTTTTTCTCGAAAGTCATTTTCTGCTTCTTCAGGTTGATGACTTCATTCATATCCGTGGCCCAATCTATCCCTAACAATGTGGGGTAAGGGTTACTGCCATCTACAGTCTCTATTACCTCAAAATGTGTCTGCGAGCTCACACCTTCGATATCTACTGTTACCCCTTGCAATCTTCCCATGGGCACGATCTTTTGTTGGTTTTCCATCCGTAATTGAATAGGAAACCACTGTAACACGAGCCTGCCCATGCATTCCCAAGTCTTCTTTGGTAACACGTTCACATCTGAACCCAGGTCTAGGATTACCTAATCCATCTCATATTCACCAATTTTCACTGTAACCGCATTTCCCTCCCTGTCCGCAAAGCATTCTTCCCCATCTTTCGAACTACGCGTGGTTCCCCTGACCCTGTGCACCTAGTGATTAGCTCTTATAGTCCTTTAACTTCCTTATTATCTCATAGCAGCTTCATGCATGTCTCTAAAAAGGTAATAAGCATAGAAGGGTCCATTCGTGGTTCTGGTTGATCCTTACTACCTGGAGTAGAGGCCTCCTTGAAACTCTTCTTAGCTTCCATAAATGTTTCCCTTGTGCGTTCCAAGTCAAACTCAGGTTCCTTCGTAGGAGCCTCACGAACCCATGTATCATCGTCGAGTTTCTTTCCCTTATCTTCTCCTGCGGTCACACCACTTCTAAGCACCATATTCACATTCGAGTCTTCTTCGCGAGGTTCATACCTCATCATTTGAATATTTTGAGTTAGAGTAGGTTTTAGTACCCCTTTCTCGTGCATCTGTGCAATCAACGTCAGACAATCTACTCTTTCATGATCAAACTGATAACAATACAGACAACATATTTTGGTCAGATTCATACAGTCGTGCGTGTAGTGCCTGGGTCCTCCGTAATTATATCAGATTAATTGTCCATGCCCTCGTCCGAGACCCATTCCTCCCCATCCTCGACCTCGCCCTTGAAATACCCCACACACGATTACTGTGGCTTGATCGAGGCCTCACGTTTCCATCTGCATTCAATAAGCTGGGGTCCTATACATCATTATCTCATAGCTCTGACATGTCCGCTCATCGTGGCCCACTGATCTACAAAAATTACAAAAAAATTGTTGCGGAGTTTGTGTGTACTTCTACAACATGTGACAGTTGTCCATTGTGTGTTTTCCTCCCACCTGACAAATTGCGCACTAGACCGCGGGTGTGGCACTCGGCCCTACTTGTGCCTCTAGTCTTAATGGCATTGGTCCCCCTCCTACCAAATAGTTTGTGAATATTTGATAGTGATCCTTATCGTGGCCCTGGCCTTTACATTTTATACACCACACTTCTTCGCGTGCCTCTAGCCGGGGTGCCCTATTCTGCTTCAAACTCTGAATCTCCAAGCATAGGTTTTGTAGCTACGTGTGGATTTGTTGGACTCCCAACCCTGGATCTTGTATCGATGTTTCATGCAACCTCATCGCCATTTCCAATGATTTTGCCTGGGTTGAGAGCTTATGTTGTGACAGTGTCGTCCTCAGGTGTGGTGTCAAAAACGCGACAAACCACGTGCGGTGTTGCACATCTGTCAGTGCCATATTAGCCTTGCGGATCATACTTTTCAGCCTTTGATCTAGATCCCAGGGGGTTTTTCCTGGAAGCATCGTGATCTCCTTAAATCCAATGATTGACTGCGTCTCTAATTTCGGCCAACTAAATTCTTGATATACCATGTCAGTGCACAATCCTGCAGTGCACTTACCAATGTGGCCTTCTTAATGTTATCATCTGTAACCCTGTTTTCTTCCCATACTGCTCTTACTACGAACCAAAACGGATATGTATCTTCATTTCCTACTCCTCTTAATACAGGTAGCTTGATCACGCTCGTGATGCTAAACTGCTGGTTTGGTGGAGGTGGTGTGGGCGAAGATGGAGGTGAAGGAGGTGACATGAGTGGTGGTGTTAGTGAGGATGATAACTACGGAATCTGTTGCCTTATCAAACTGACCACACTCCTCGGAGAAGTCCAAGCGCACTCTTCCTCTCCCGCTTGCAGAGGTGAAATTAAAGGATTGTTTCCTAACCCTTCGATACCTTTGTAGACCTTTCCACTCCATGTCATTCCACTCATTAATGTATTCACATCACCCATTTTTCACATAACAACATCTTAATCCAGGTATTCAAAGATTTGATGTAATTACCTCGCGGTCCCTTGAGAAAACGTCTTTCTGATTCATTGTAGCTAACAGTTGTGTCTATCACAAATTTAGTGATAAACCCTCGTATTATCCGATCCAGCGAATGGTCTACAACCTACGTGATCTTATCTTCAGATGCCTCTAGCGTGTGTACCAAGTCTGGAGTCCACACTATCAGTTGATCAAGCTTGCACCTTCCCTAGTTGTCTACTAGCCTCGCAATCTAATCATACAACTCTAAAGAGAAGGTCGTGAAGAAGATCTTGTGGATTTCTGTATATATGAAGCGATCTAGCCACCTCTTCTTGGATATCTGCGGGGTTCTGTTTTACTGTATTATGAACTCGTGAAGCTTCTGATCCAACCAATCTTCAATTTCCTTCTTCGTAGGGTTCCAATGTTCCGACATCAGACATCCCTTAGGCAGATCCCGGTCCCGGCAACGGAACCATTTGTTGGCTTATTGGGGCCTGACCCAGGTTCAGAAATGTTTAGCCAAACAAATATATCGACCCTTTCAACAACAGTCCGCAGAGCACGGATTGAGGTCTCACCCGAGGTAGTATGGGAGGGTGTTGGAACCAGGTTTTCACACCTTAGGGATGTCTTGATGAGGTCTGGAAAGTGCGCGAACTGAGCCTATGCATTGCACGACTTCCGTGCAGCCATCTATTCTGTGAAACTACCTTCACACGGCTAGGATGACGAGTGCAAATGTTCTTTACCCTTTTTTTTCTTTGTAATATTATAGATCTTGAATTAAATTAAGTAGGCCAAATACGTTCAGTTACCGTTAACATAAATAGACATGTGTGTAATCATAAACCGTAAATAGATGCATAAACCAGAATACAGAAACAGATACGCAATATTTCAAAACCAACTTATCTTTATTAATGCATTTTCCAGTTACAATCCACTTCCTACCCTATGCACACAGCTGCAGGGGTCCGCGCACACAACTGCGGACTCTACTAGGCCTCTGCGCACACAGCTGCAGAGCCTCTTCTACAAATACAACCCTTGACTCAGACTTACAAACTCAGAGCGAATATCGCGATTAACAACCCATAACACTTCAGATCCATTCAAAAGCTATCAAAAACCACCTTCTAAACCTAGAGCCTTGCCCTATTTATACATTCCCATGGTCCATGGTCCATAGGCAGGCCGACTCACTTTCTATTATCTTACATTATTTTCGGGCGGACTACCCTTTGACTTGACTCATTACAACTCACACTCCGTGCACTTCGCGGAGCCTTTACAATACCAATACCCAAGATTGTGGGCTTTAAGCCCCAAAACCATTACACGGGGGATCCATTGCCCAACAGGCAGGATTGCGCAATCTTGGAGCCCAGTAGGATGCCAAACAAGATTGTACAATTTCTGGAGGGAAGGCTGGTCGCCCTCCAGAAATGTGCAATTTTCTTGGGGAAACTCCTCAGCCTGCAACTGGACCAAGTCTGGGTGAGCACCCTGTGAGGAGAATGGATCAAGTTGTGATCAACAGGATGCCTTTGTGCAAGAAGGACACTAAAGCTTGTGAACTTGACGAAGCAAGGAAAGCTACTATGAAGGTTGGAAGGGAGGCTCCAAAACGAAGCTAAGGAAAAAATTTGGAGGGTGGTTGTAGCCATTACAACACTTGGTGACACAGTAGTGGAACTCCAACTCTTTGAATGGACCTTGTTCATGAAAATAAAGTCTAATAACGTCTGTTACACTAAAATTTGTCACCATGACTATTTGCAGTTAGTATGGCTCCATCAACTGTCATACTATCCTCCTTGGCAAGCCTCATACCTCTGCTCTCCATGTCAAACTTCAAGAAAGAGAGAAAGTCATTAAAAATCTATATATCTCTGGGTACGCAGTTTCTTTTAGCCTTACCTGCGTGTACGCACTCCAAGTTCACAATACCTGCATACTTGTACGCTCTGTATGTAAAGCAATGGGTGCGTACTCCTGTAAAGGTCAAAAGGCGCAAGTTTCACTCCAAAAAAGTTACTTGTGGTCATTTCTAGAGCCTTCTAGAAGCTTGTTTGACGTGTATGGAGCGCCTCCAGATGGTTCATGTATCCCTACCAAAGAGGAACTTATCCCATCAAGAGGGGAGCTATCACATCCAAAGAGGGGCTTATCCCATTGATGGTGGACCTGAATAACTTCCTCTAGAGCACTATAAATACAGGCATTAGGCCAAAGGGAGGGAGGTTGAAAGCTGAACATTCCTAAGGGTAGATGCTGCTAGAATTAGGACTCCCTTGTAAAGCTTGAGAGGAGATATTCCCATCCTTTCCTAGCCTTATTTGAGAGTGGGTGAGCTGATCAAAGTAAAGGAAAACTCTTGCTGGACCCTAGGAGGGACTTGCACAACACCAAGGCTCAGGGTGTAATGGTTCCTTTTGTTACCTTTTAATGCAAATGAACTTATTTTTCTCAACAGATTGTTATTCATGGTTTGTTTCATATACTCCTTGGTCCATATGATAGATATGTATTGTTATATGAGTTTATCAGGTGCTATTTAATCTTTTGGCTTGTTAGTGAATGCAGGTTTCGAAGAGAAGGAGGAGCTCATCCGGATCGGAGAGGCTGGACTACTACAAAGCGTTGGACTAGAGGTATGTTAAAGATCCCCTAATTACTTGTAATTGCAATGCATGTTTAGAGAAAAGTGGCTTTATTTGTCTTGTTTGTCACTAGAAAGCTTTTGCTTCTAGGGAGGTCGGTTGTGTCCGCACTAACGACTCTTTCCGCATGACAAAACGGCGACTCCACTGGGGAATCCATTAATGTGAATGTTTTTTCCTTTGTATGAACTTTTGATCTGAGAAAAGTTATTTGTTTTCTGATTTTTGGTTGTATGACTGTGTATTTGGGTGGGCTAGCTTAGGGTTAAATTAGTTTTTAGTTTTTCTTTGTTTTGCTCGAAGTACGCAGCCTCTGAGTGTAGCACAGTGCGTACCTGTACGCATTGTCGCTTTGTGCACAGAGCGTACTCGCACCTGTGCAAACAGGTCGCCTGCGTACCCCTGTCAAAACTAAGAAAATTTCATTTTCCTTATTTTTTGCCTTTTACTTTTTGTTTTTAATTTGTTTTTCTGCCCAAATCCATTAGTTTTCTGCCATAGATCTTCACCTAATCTTGTTCCGTTAGTGTCGAGGGTTTTAGTAAAATTCATAGGGATTTTGCCTTAGGGTTTGATTTTTAACTGGTCCTGTAGTGACTTTGGCATTAGAGGTTGTCAAACTTTGGATCTCCCTGGTTTTGTTCAGTCCTCTTAGGAGTCGAGCTTGTCATAGAAATCACCCTTGTGAGAGACCTACCTTTGTGTCTTCTCTTTGCAAATCTCGAAAAGTTTGTTATTTAAACTTTGAATTTTATTCTTGAGAAAAGAACAAAAATATTTTTATTTTTTTTGTTTTGATTAGTTTATGATTCTGCATGAACTGATCCTTAGTTGTATTCTGACTGAGTAAAACATCCGGGAATTATCCTTGTAGGCTTTTGTCCTCATTATTTTTTGCTTTTAGGTAAATTTCCTTTTAATTTTCTTTTGAGTGAATTTGATTTGATTGTCTTAGATTTGTTAAATTTGATTTGATAAATAGTTTTACATGCTTTATTAATATAGAAAAAACACAAAAATTCTTTTGGAAAAAGTTTTCTTTGGTAGCATTTGTGTTTTTGAAAGAAAAAGGAATTTTCATGAAGTGAATAGTGGTCATGTGTCGTATGTTTTGAAAAGAAGAAGAGTTTGTTTCTTTGTTTTCATTGCCAAGAAAGTTGTTTTAATTTCGAATTTGCATTCTCCAACTCTCTTAGCTAGGAAATTCATTGAAAAAGGAAAAATTAGTGTAAATCATCCTAAGTGCATCTTTTTAGTGGATTTTGGTCGAGTCTACACACCACCAGTTTCATCTCCACTACCTTTTGTCTTAAAAAAGCCATAAAATTAACGCTTAAAGTAAAATCAACTTAGTAACTTTTATTTACTAGGGCTCTGAAACACCAATATAGATCAGGCTAGTGTCTTGGAGTAGGAGAGTAATTAACTCTCCAAGACAACAAAACCAAACAAGTAGCTCATCTTGTGGTAGAATAAATCCAATTGTTTCATTTGTACTCTGGGAAAGCTCCTCTTAAAGGAGAAGCACGAGCTCGTGTCCGAACCAGTGAGGGGATCAATCCTCCCTCGTTGGGAACGACACCAGACACACATGTATTACAAACGGTAAACCTCGGATTAACCATTGTCGAGGAGCCAGGGGTCACTTGTCGGTAAACCTTGGATTATTGTCAAGGAGCCGGCAAGGGGATTGAGCTTGATACTCTGCCCTTGCGTGCTATCGGAGTGTAGACTATTCCCCCAGGTGCATTTGTTGCTGTTGCTAACCTTAGTGACCATTATCTTTAGGATTCTACCGAGGTGACGGTGGAGGGAAGATCCCACTGTACCTGGAGCAGACGTCAGCTAGACTCACTTGGATTTTCCGAGGGGTTCACTTCACTTGAGACGGTTAAAGTGGAGAAACTTGTGCCAGTCTATTCATTAAGCAGGTTGTCGGGGTAACTGTTCCACCCTCCACTTCTATACTGAATTCGACGATGTTGGGTTTCATCTCCAACTAGTGTTTTTGGTCCGGAAGGCTACTGTTTGTGCATGGCTTGACGCCCTAGATTATTTAGGCGTGTGATTCAAATTTGTTTGGTTCTTTAGAGACTTTAGGTGGTTTGCTTTGAGATTTTACTTTTTTTGCGTGTGCAGTAGTTAAAAGTTCTTAACTGTGGCAGAATTACCGAGACAATCTCGTCAACTTCGGGCAAGTCTCCTGAGGTTGTTTCCGTGGCCGAGTTGTTGAGGAAATCCCGTAGACTTCGGGGTGAACCTCCTCAAGACGTCCCAAGTCATTACGAAGGTTTAAAGGTCCTTGTAACTCCTAGTGGCAGTAAAGTAGGTTCACCTGAAGAAGGAGAATCGTCGTTGGTAGTCCATCCAGATTACCAAGGTCTAGAAACAGGGTATAATCCTGAAGCAGTTGTAGTTTCCGAGCTTGCTGGTAGTTTTTCATCTACTAGTGATATAGGCGAAGAACCTGAAGTATCAGAACCTGTTACTCCAACTTCTAGTGCACCAGATTCACCTAGGGTAGAAAGAGTCATCACCGAAAATCTTCCTGCTGGTTTGATAGCTATTGAAGAACTTGCTCCAGAGGAAGAATTAGGCGTATCTATCCTTGAAGATCAACCTACTATTGATCTAAGGGAGCGTGAATCTATCTTTTACAGTCCTCCTAGAAGTACTACTTGGTACCTTTCGTTAACCAATTATTTAGACAACTCAGGGATAAGTTTTTCTCCACCTCGAACTCCTTTTCCACCCGGAGGTATTTATACTCCTGTAAATATGTCTGGTCAGTCATCCGTGTTCACTCAATCTCCTGAATCTTTCTTGTATGGCGGTCCTTCTATTCCCTCCGGGTATCAGTCACTTTCTAGTACCTTTTCGGGGGCATCTCCTCAACCCATTGATCATGGGTTATTTGCTGGAAACAATGGTAATAAACCGTTGGGTGTAGGGGAAATTTACATGATGTCAGGTTCCGTTCCCGTTTCTCAACCTCAAGGTGGCCAATTACCGCTTGGGGGGCAGCCTCAATTAATGCCTGGGGGGCAACCTCAAGGTACACAACTTGTGTCTGGGGGGCAACCTCAAGGACAGTATGTACCCATAGTACAATACATTCCTCAAGGTCACCCCCAGCCTCAATATGTACCCCAGGGTCAACCTCAGTATCAATATTTACCTCAAGGGTATCAACCTCAGGGTCAAGGTCAACCCCAGTATCAGTATTTACCTCAAGGTTATCAACCTCAAAGTCAATACTCGAGTCAAGGTTATCAACCACCTCAAGGTCAGTCATATGTTCAAGGTACGGGAACTGTGCCTTTCAGTTATCAATCCTATCCTCAATCCGGTTATGGATCTCAGTATCCTCAACCTGTCATGGGTCAATACCCCGGAATGAACATAGTGTGGGATCCATCGCAAGTTCAACAGGTATTGTAGCCAAGTATACAGTTGTCATCTCAAGCTGGACAACCTTTAGTTGCTGGTCCATCCCAACAACCGATCCAGTCTAATGTTCAAACTTCTGTAACTTCGGTAGTTACTCAGCCGCCAATTGCACCTAGTACTCCATCTCAAAAAACGGTTGCTGCAACTACCGCAACATCTGCTCCTTCCACCACACTTACTTCTGGAGTATCGAAAGCTCCGGTTTCTACTGTCTCTGCAACTACTCCTCAAAAATCTTTGCCATTGTCTGGATCTACGATTCAAACTACGGTTCAGATGCCTGCAGGACAACCTGGTTTAAGTACGGTTGTCACTAGTCAACCACAAATTGCTTATCAACCGTACCAGGGACAGTATCAATACGGGCCTGCTGTCCAACAACCGGTTTACCAGTATCAACCGTATCCTGGGTACACTTATCAACAACCTCAGCAATCCTAGTATGGTCCAGTTAATCCTGGTTTTCCAGGAGGATATAATATCCTGAATGGGATTCATGTTCCAAGTTATCCTGGATATCCTCCTCCCGGGACTGGTCTTGTGACCCAAAGTTTTAGGGATCCTAATCGGTAATTACCGTTTATCGCAACTTTGGATTTACCAGACTTGACGCGCCTAACGAACGATCCAATACAATATCTTCCGTTCTGGCTGCCAATGCCAAATAAGTTGCCCAGTGATATACCCAAGTTCGAAGGTAAGTCTGGAGAGGATCCGTCCAATCATGTGATGACTTACCACCTCTGGTGTGCTTCAAATTCCATCTCGGATGATTCGATCCGCTTACGTCTTTTTCAGCATACGCTCATTGGTCTTGCGGCCAAGTGGTACATTGAGTTACCACGGGCCTCTTTTTACAATTTTAGTCAGTTAGCTACCTCGTTCCTAACTCATTTTCAGTTGCCGGTCAGATACGATAATGGAACGGAGCTATTAACTTCATTAAAATAGTCGACCTCCACTTATATTTCCGATCATATACATGAATGGAGATGTCGACGGCGGTTAGTGAAAGTTTTTATTCCGGACCAAATCTTAGCTGAATGGTTTGTTAAATCATTATTACCGAAGATTACTGAAGATGTAGCTAAGGCCGGAGTAGTTACTGAGGAGCAAGTAATTGCTCAAGCGCAGTACCTTGACTTAGTTTACACTCAGTCAGGTACGTTACATGAAAATATCCCAGATCTTCCAAAGTCAAATCAAATCGTTGCTGCTCCTTCGGGATCTCATGCTGCTGATGGCATGATTGGTTCGGTAAATACTAAAAGTAAGAAGAAATCTTCAAATAATTCTTCACCCATTATAACCTTACCAGATTCCCCGACAGGAGAGTCTTCTCCTGAAATTTCCGCCGATATTCACGCTGTAGAGTCATCTACGGCTAAATCAAAAAACGGTGGGAAGAAGAAGGGTAAGAAGAAGGGTAAAGCAGACAAGACTCCAAAGGAGAAAACAGAAAAGTCGGAATCCAATGACGAAAAAATCAAACCTCGATATCCTTGTCTTATTTGTGAAGAGGATCATTTTACAAGAGATTGCCCTCATCGGGTCGAGGTTGTGAAAATTGTCAAAGGTTCCTCAACTCCTGCTGTTTTGAAAGATCCATTTCCAAAGCAGGAGAGTAAGATGATAGGTTCTTCCTCGAGTGCCACTGAAGAACCCATATTGATGATGTCTCATGTAAGGATTGTGACTCAATCTCACGATTATGGGAGTAAAAGTCCTGTTGATGGATCGAAAGAAGCAAAATATTCTCGTTCAAATCCATCAACCTCAGCTCCCGGTTCTGATCCACTATAGATCGAGAAACCTAACCCTGACTTAGTAATAAAACCGCCCGCCAAGGGTGTACTTTGAAGGTCTACTTTCAATCCACATGCGAGAGCGGCCCAGAATTACAACATTGTTGAGGATTTAGCTGTTTCACCCTCAGTAATGTCGGCTTTAGAAGTGCTGCAATCATGCCCAGCACAGAGAAAATTACTTTTGTTGGCTATAGGAGCTGTTGATGTTCAGGACCTGAACCTGATAATCTTTGATCTAGAAAATAGTACACCGCGTCTCCCTCATCAGATGGCTTTCCAGATTCCAGTGATAGTCAAAAACAGGCCTATTCATCGGACTGTAATTGATGAGGGAGCTTCCACGTGTATTATGTCGATTCAGTGTTGGAGATCGCTTGGTTCTCCTTCGCTGAACCAATCCCCAACTATTCTCAAGGCCTTTGATGGCCGTGGGTTCCATCCGTTTGTCATTTTACAGGATTTGCCTATAGAGGTTGAAGGAAAAATCGTTAGTCTGGATGTGGAGGTGGTTGATGCCCCTCTAGACTACAACCTTCTGTTGGGTCGAAGTTGGTCTTACGCTATGATAGTGGTCGTTTCATCGGTCTTCAGAGTCATAAAGTTTCCACATAATGGCAAGATCGTGACAATAGACCAGCTGGCTTATTTTTCATCTGACCCAGCCTCTTCAGAGAGTATCCAGCATGTCGGTAAAACGACTATCCCTTATAAGGATGTTGGCATAGGATTAGTTAAAGATTTCGGTTTACTGGGAACTTTTCCTTTTCCTTCGATCAACGCAGACCCTTCATTGGCATCTATTCATATGATTACTTCAGACACTATTATTTATGATGATCCTTGGATTGTCCCATCTGAATCTGAGATAGACTCATTCAGTAATGCAATGCCTTTGAGTCCATATGAAATTGCTTATGAGGCCGTGCAGTCTTTTTCCGACTCAAGTTCAACCCAAATTGACCAAATGAATGTGGTCCGCGAGGAATCCCTTTTCGCGTCATCCTCGGAGTTCATAACGTTTCCCGAAGTTGTGTCATCTGACGAGCAACTTTGTGAAGTCCTGTGCGTAGACGATTTACCATGGGAAGATCTCCATCATAGATCTTCGTTTTTACCTGCGGATGATCGTTTTGAAAATGATTTCTCGTCAATTTTTACAGCTAAATATGTCAAAGACGCTCAGAGTCCAATGAAACATCCTGATTCAGAGCTGAATTTGGGAAATGTTTCTCGCACTATTCCCATTGACATTTCAGTGAAGCCTGGAATTGTTGAACACATTCATATAGGTGCCTCGTGTCCAGATGACGAAACTCAAACATACAAGGCCCTATTTCAAGAATTCCGCGACGTGTTTGCCTGGTCCTATGAGGAAATGTCAGGAATTGATCCCTCCATTGTTGTTCATGAGATCAAGACTTACCTGGACGCTAAACCCGTTCGGCAACGTCTGCGTTAGATCCACCCTCGAAAAGCGGCTGCAATTAAAGCAGAAGTTGAGAAGCTGTTGAAAGCAGGTTTCATTTATTCGATCCCGTTAATGGATTGGGTATCGAATATTGTTCCAGTTAACAAGAAGCAGGGAACAATAAGAATATGTAACGACTATAGGGATATCAATCGTGCTTGTCCCAAGGACAACTATCCAACGCCCTATATCGATCAAATAATTGATGATTGTGCTAGCAGTGAAATATTTTCCTTTATGGACGGTTTTTCCGGTTACAACCAAATCAATATTCTACCTGCCGATCAACCAAAAACGACTTTCATTTGTCCATGGGGGACATGTGCTTATTGCAAAATACCTTTTGGGCTTAAGAATGCCGGAGCCACTTTTCAAAGGGCGATGTCTTATGCATTTCATGACATCAAGCACATTGTGCAACCGTATCTCGATGACTTGCCCGCTCACTCTTTACGTCGAGCTGATCACCTTGTCCATTTACGAGCAATTTTTATGAGGTGTAGGCATTATCGTATACGGTTGAACCCACACAAATGTGTCTTCTGCATAGAAGTGGGACGATTGCTGGGATTTGTAGTTTCAAAAGCCGGCGTTCACGTCGATCCCTCGAAGGTCGAAGCTATCATCAAATTGCCTCCTCCTTCGAGTTTGCGCCAACTCCAAAGTTTGCAAGGGAAAGAAAACTTTTTACGCCGATTCATTCCTAACTACGCCGAGATTACCAAGGGTTTTACCCAGTTGTTGAAACAAAATGCTCAATTCTCTTGGGATGAGATAGCTCAGAAATCTTTTGATGCGCTAAAGCACGCGTTGACCCATGCACCGTTGCTGCATCCTCCCAGCTACAACCAGGATTACTTTTTGTACCTCACCACCGCTCATTCCACTATTGGAATGGTCTTAGTACAGGAAGATGAATTCGACACGGAACATGTGATATATTATCTTAGTAGGACGTTAAATCCCACTGAGCTAAAATATTCGCATGTGGAGAAATTGGCACTGACAGTTGTTCAGGTTGTCCAGCGTTTTCGTCATTACATTCTTCTCCGTAAAACTACAGTCATTTCGGATTGCAACCCTATGATTTACATTTTGACTAAACAATTGCTAGGGGGCAAGTACTCTAAATGGATTGTTATCTTGCAAGAGTTCAACTTGGAGTTTGAAAAATCCAAGTCTAAGAAATCTTTAGTTTTTGCAGAATTGATGTGTGACTTCCCGCGTGCTGACACGGAAACTGTGGTAGAGGAACCCATCGCGGACGAATCTTTGTTTCTCATAAGCACTTTAGATTCGTGGTATGGGGATATAATCGTCTATCTCCAAACCCAATCCTTTCAGCCCGAAGCTTCAAAGTCGGAACGCCGAAAAATTCGATTCCAGTCCCAACAGTACAAAATTATTGGAGATACTCTTTATCGTCGTGGGGCGGACTTGGTTTTTCGTCGTTGCTTAACTCATGAAGAGGCAGAAAGGGTTATGAATGACTGTCATTCTGGAGCATGTGGCAGTCATATGTCTGGGTATGCCACAGCCCATAAGGTGTCGCGTGCTGGCTACTTCTAGCCGTCCATGTTTAAATATTGTATCATTGCAGTCCGAAAATGCCACAACTGTCAAGTGTTTGATTGCAAGATGCGCGCACCACTTGCTCCTCTCCACCCTATAATTACCGTTGGTCCTTTTGCTAAATGGGGTATCGACTTTATTACATGTAACCCTCACTCGGCCGGGGGGCATGCGTATATCATCCTTGCGGTTGATTATTTTACTAAGTGGGCCGAGGCGATGCCTACATTCGAGGCTGACAGCAAGACAGCTGCAATTTTCGTATTCAATCATATTATTGCTAGGTTTGGTGTCCCACAAGCGATAATCACTGACCATGGGTGCCATTTTCGAAACATTATGATGACAGAACTTACAAGCCAGCTTGGTTTGCGTCATGATAGTTCTACTCCTTATTATCCCCAAGCAAACGGTTTGGTTGAGTCCATCAACAAAGTTCTTGTTATCATGATCCGACGAATCATTAGTATTCATTGGTCGAATTGGCACAACATGTTATTTTCAGCGCTTTGGGCATACCGAACCTCAGTGAAAACATCAACAGGGTTTACTCCTTTCCAACTAGTTTATGGTTTGGAAGCAGTATTGCCCATTGAATGCGAAATCCCATCACTTCAAATGGCTATCGAATTACTTCCAGCTACTTTCGAAGAGGAGAAGCGTCTATTATACTTAGCTAAATTAGATGAGACTCGACGTGACGCTGCATTGGCAATCGAGACTCACGCAAAAAGGATGAAAGCTCAGTATGATCGTAACATGACCCCTCGTAATTTTTCGGAAGGAGACCTAGTGCTATTATATGATCAAGCTAACGATAAACTGGGTGCTGGTAAATTCGTTCCTATGTGGCATGTGCCCTACATTGTCAAACGAAAGCTAGCAAAAGGGGCCTATGAGCTGGTAGATTTTGATGGGGACTCTTTGGGTAAGCCCAGAAATGGACTTTACCTAAAGAGGTATTATGCTTAAATGATGGGTATGGAGATTTAGTTAGGTTATTTTTTCTTTCTAGCTAGTGTGTTTGTTAGTTTAGACAGTGTGCTTAGCTTAGAGAGTGTGTTTTTCGTCGTTATTCTGGCTTATCTTGGTTTTACTCTTGATATTGCAGATGTCGACGCCTCTCCAAACGTACATTAGATTTGCTGATGGTGCTTGTCGTAATACACGGAATATCTCTTCCACAGCTTGGGTTATCTATTCGCCCTCTGACAAGTTAGTCTCTATGCATGGGGTGAGCCTCGGTCAAACAACAAACAACATTGCAGAATACAGTGCAGTGATTGAGTTATTATCTGAATCTATTTCATTTTGGATTCGGAGTTTGATAGTGAGGTTAGATTCTGAACTCGTTGTATTACAGATGAATAGAGTATATGCCATTAGAAATCCAGTGTTATTAAGGTTATTTTTAGAGTGTGCCTCTTGGAACGTGAATTTGATTACATTGAATATCAGCATATTCCAAGGTCATTAAATACATTAGCAGATGCAATTGCTTCTCGAATGTTAGACAGACATTTGCGATAATCATAAATGTAAATTTAAAAACATTTCATCATACATGTTAAACAAAATAAGCCGGTAATAATGATATATATATAGATAGGAGTGTGTCAAAAATATACATCGTCTTCGATCATAGGTTGAAAAACACCTTATGATCGGCAAAAATGATAAGTACAAAAAACCAAAAATGTCACATGTGTCTACAAAAAGTGACTAGCCAATCACTGGTGGTGCTCTCTATACGAGACCACTGCCCGTGCTACCCTACACAGGAACCTCCTGAAAGGTCCTCGGACTGCGACCACATAGCGCTGAAGTCGGATAGGAATATCGTCTATAGTCGTCTTTGGTATGTCCGCCGTGAGACGCTCTAGGTCCTGTTCCAGCTCGGCTAAGGTCTCTGCGGCCGCATCCTGTGGGGCCGGTGCTGGTGCAACTGGTACTCTCCTCTCGAATGGCCGGAGATTGGCCGGATGCTGTGGACCTACATCTTCAATTTGAAAATTGTCACTGTCAGTTTTGAGACGATATAAAAACAAAAAAAAAGTAAATAATTTAAAAAACTTGTGAAAATGAAATACCTTTGTCGTCCCATTGTTCTCCCTGTGGAAGAACCATGTCCGGATCACCGCGAAAATCTACTCCGGCATAAGGAAAGTCCTGAATCGCAAAGACCTGGTCCTCCAACCAGTGAAAGTAACCAGCAGGAAATCGAACAACTCCCGCTCCCTCATCAGGATGTCGGGCCATTACCGTAACCCAACGCATCAACTTTGGCTCCCGAGGAGGCCCAGCTGGAACGGTGAGATGTTGTGGGATCAGCATCGAAACCCTCTCTAGGGCAAAGCTCACAACTAGAGGCCCATACCCAAAGGTCTTTAGTTGTCCGTTCTTTTCCCTGGTCAGTTGGCCCTTCATATTGGCCAACACAGCGTCACACCAATTGAAAATGGTGCCTCGGTAGCAATCTATCGCCATCCGCATTTGGGACCCGGTGGCAATGTGCAAGGCGGCTGCGTCGCAGAGTCTGGTAACTGTAAAGGCAATTACCATAAGTTCGGACAGGGATATGTATTTGATTTCTATCCCTTTCTCCTGGTTTTGATTGTTGCACCACTCTAGCCGGAGGCTAGCAAGGGATTGGCCACCCGGCCTAGTCCCGAACAGAGTCAGTTGCTTGCCCCTATTAGGCAAGCCAGTGAGAAAATATATGTCAGAGGGCTCTATCTTGAGTTGGTGCCCTCCGATGTAGAAGCATTGATCTTGGACGTTCCACCTTTCAACCAGCCTTTCTAAGAATCGCACCTGGGCCCTCATGCCAGGTATGGCCCAGTATTTGTAGAGACCGCATGCCTTCAAAGCATCAATGAAGGGTTGATGATCTATTGCGGCCAAATCAACATATTTGTGTTCTCTTTCGCGCCAATCAAGCATGGTGGGCAATCTACACACCAGAAAACATTCATTAGAATTCATTAAATCAAAATTTGATGGTTAGGTTTTGAGATTTGGGGTTTTGAAATTGCTTTGCGCGGAGTACGCACCCCGCGTTCAGAAACAGAGCGTATGGATGCAGCTGTTCTGAAGGCAGGTTGCGTACACCCGCCATTTTCCCATAAACGAAAATGTCAGGGTACGCAGGTCGCCCATGGGGCACCTGCGTACCCTGAAAGGCGGATCCTAAAACCCCAAAGCCCTCAAAAAATCAAAACAGGGCTTGAAATGAAATTCTAAACAGATGAAAACAAAGAGGAGGATGGTGTGAAATACCTGAAAGACACGACGCTCGATTCCGACGGTCGGATTCTCCGCAAAGTCCACAGGAAGTTTCTTGCCAAAAGCCCTTTTCTCTCCTTCAACAGTAAAATGGTAAAAAGTCTTTTTTATAGGTTTTTTGGATAAATGAATGCTAAATTTGTTTATTTTTCACCATGGAAAGATAATTCTCAATGCATTTTTTATTATCTTAAACAGGTATGAGTAATGTGTCGTTTTTGTGCACGACAATAGGACTTTCAAGGAAAATTATCATTTTTCACGAACCAAAACATCAGAGTCATGTTTTAAGCCCTTTTGTGACTCCTAAAACATGAAAAGATTGTCGAGCGTTTCTTTTACACTCGTTAAAACGGAATTAAAAGACGGTCCTCTTATAGCTCTTTTCTGACCGTAAAAACAGGAAAAGATTGCCGGGTTTTTGTCGTTTCAAACTCGATATGGAAATAAAACGACGTGTCCTTGATCGCTTTTTACTTTTCAGGTCAGAGGCACTAATCATGAAAGTACTCCTTGGTCGCAAGACTAAGCGGTTCTCTCAGGTATTATTTTATACTTTTTCGGGCTTGGGAGACACAACTTTACGAAAAAGTTCAACCTGGAGTCTTCTTAAGTTTTTTCAGACTCTCTAAAAATGAAAAACGCCGAGTTTCTCCTACACTGGACTCGTTAAAATTTCACAGTAAAGGACCTGTTCGATTACAAACAGGAACGGACCGCTCCTTCTTAGGGTTCGAATCAAAAATAAGTTGGACTCATCCGAAGGATGAGCTTATAATCAAGCATATGTTATCCTCCTCAAGCTTGTAAAAAATAAAGAGGTACTTGCCAGAAATGGTGGGGGAAAAGAGAGAAAAATAAGCCCATTTGTTATCCTTTATCTCAAAAGAAGCCTTATTACCACTCTTGAACACGACACTTTCATTCACCTGGGTTGGGAAATCCTTTGCCTCACAGTTGATCAAACCACATTGAAAGTCTTTAGCCGAGTATTAACTTTGGGTCAAAATGTCACCAAGCCATCTGTCGTGTCGTTATGTGTTCAAGAGGTCTCTGCAATAAACATTCATCTGCAAAATACTCGTCATCCATTTTGACCATCCCTGAGTCAGTCCTTACAACTATATTTCTTCAACTTGATCTATGATTTCGTGTTGTGGGCTTGCCTGCAACAGGTCACTTTCTATCGACATCAGCACATTATCTAGAAAGATGACCTAGGAATCGTCAGTACCTTGAAGTCTGCATGCATCAATGGCAGGTTTCTCACCTTTGACGACAGTTTACATCATTGACTTTCGATCGAAGGATTCTGTGAAATGTTCGACTTCAACTCATTCATTCACATCTCATGGATTGTACTGGGTACTTTGAGAACCATTGACATCACTGGTGGTCTCTCTCACGCTTGTTAACAGTTTACATCATTGACTGGTAATCAAGTGGTTTCTACCATGTTCGACATCAACTCATTTATTCGCATGGATAGAATCGTACCTGTCGGGAAGTAGAAATGAAGACCCTGGATCTAGTTTCCACCATCCATGCTGCGAGGAGTTTTGTATTCATTATACAGTAGACTAATCATAAACAGATGGCTGCGTCCATACTGTGTCTACAAAAGTCTATGATTATGATGTACTGCAGAATCATTCCTGTATCAGAGAAGTAGATAATCAATTAGTTAAAGTTTTCAATCTGAGTATGGGAATGCCTACCACAGCGATGATATGATCATATATATGTATCTTGTGTTGAATACTTGCAGGTTCCAACTGGGCTCTCCACAAGATAATCCTTGAAATGATAAAGTACTTCACCCTTCCTAGAAAATATGAAACCCTTATCTACTACAGGCTTCGCACTTTAGGGGGCAATCTGTTACACTAAAATTTGTCACCATGACTATTTGCAGTTAGTATGGCTCCATCAACTGTCATACTATCCTCCTTGGCAAGCCTCATACCTCTGCTCTCCATGTCAAACTTCAAGAAAGAGAGAAAGTCATTAAAAATCTATATATCTCTGGGTACGCAGTTTCTTTTAGCCTTACCTTCGTGTACGCACTCCAAGTTCACAATACCTGCGTACTTGTACGCTCTGTATGTAAAGCAATGGGTGCGTACTCCTGTAAAGGTCAAAAGGCGCAAGTTTCACTCCAAAAAAGTTACTTGTGGTCATTTCTAGAGCCTTCTAGAAGCTTGTTTGACGTGTATGGAGCGCCTCCAGATGGTTCATGTATCCCTACCAAAGAGGAACTTATCCCATCAAGAGGGGAGCTATCCCATCCAAAGAGGGGCTTATCCCATTGATGGTGGACCTGAATAACTTCCTCTAGAGCACTATAAATACAGGCATTGGGCCAAAGAGAGGGAGGTTGAAAGCTGAACATTCCTAAGGGTAGATGCTGCTGGAATTAGGACTCCCTTGTAAAGCTTGAGAGGAGAGATTCCCATCCTTTCCTAGCCTTATTTGAGAGTGGGTGTGATCCGAATGGAAAATGACATCAACCCATGGTACTCGTCCACCCATATTATTCATCGACCCATGGAATTTACCCATGGTATTGTAAATAGCATCTGCCCGTGGTATTGTAAAATCCACCCATGGTATTCATTCACCCATGGAATTTACCCATGGTATTGTAAATGGCATCTGCCCGTGGTATTGTAAAATCCACCCATGGTATTCATTCACCCATGGAATTGACCCGTGGTATTGTAACTGAAAAATACTATAAGTAAGAAGTCACATTTTGTAAAAGGACAGATATTGTCCGCCACAATGTAGCCTTTACAGTTCAGAGGCATGTAGCCACCACATCTCTTCTCAGAGATAAGCTATCATCGCCCTAGCTGGTTTATTTCCATTACTATTTTAAATAAAAATTTCTTTGTGGTTTTGTTTATTGAGCATTCTCCTTATTTTTCTTCTAGCAATGCAAGTTTTCAGATCTTGGGGTCTCTCCTCCCAAGATCCATTTCAATCTTTTAGATCTTGGGGGCCTCCTCCCAAGATCCGGATCAGTGGTATCAGAGCAGGTTATGATTCCATGGGAATGAGGGTTTGATGCATATTTCAGTTTCAAATTTTGCAGCAATATTCAACAAACTTCATGCATGTGCTACAACCTCCACAGAGCACTTTCTTGGGTCAAGCAAGAAGAATTTTTCTTTTTTTCATTTTTTTTGCAGGAATTTTTTTGGGCGGCGACTTTGCAGATCAGATATGAAAAATTTGGTACAAAATTTACAAAAAAAAATACCAGATCTAGATTCCTCTCGAAAAATAACCCACTTTCAAAAAAAAAATGGGTCAAATCGGAGTTCGGATGTGGGAGATATCGCTGATTTAAAATCAGCTATTTTATCAGAATTTTTGTGACGGCAGAACTGTTGCAGCACGAATCTGCTATCTCAAAGTGTCCAGATAAGGATTTCCAACTCATGTGAAGATGCAAAATGATCCTTCTAGTTCTAAAAACAGGTTATAATAAATATACTGAGTTATATTGGCTGAGTTATGTCCATTTTAACTCTGGAGCAGCATTCAGAGTGGGTTTCCATTGGAGACGTGCCCTCCCACCCCACTTTAGTAGGCACCTGCTTCACATTCATCAGTTTCAACATAGCAGCAATCGGCTTGGGTTATTTGGATATGTGCCCTCCCACCCCAGGCTATGTAGGCACCTGCTACTTCATCAGCAACCAACATAACGGTTGTGGGTCATCCACAAACCCACACTTCATCGAAGTCCATTTGCTAGGCCGTACACTGTTAGTATCACAGTTGGTCACAAGCATTACAGGGTATCTCTATCCTCGGATCTTCGTTCTTCATGGTTATGGGTCATCCACAAACCCACACTTCATCGAAGTCCATTTGCTAGGCCGTACACTGTTAGTATCACAGTTGGTCACAAGCGTTACAGGGTATCTCTATCCTCGGATCTTCGTTCTTCATGGTTATGGGTCATCCACAAACCCACAGTTCATCGAAGTCCATTTGCTAGGCCACACACTGTCAGAATCACAGTTGGTCACAAGCATTACAGGGTATCTCTATCATCAGATCTTCATTTATCAGGGTTTTGGGTAAACCACGTAAAACCCTTATCTTCAGTGGATCTTCATATTCAACAAAGGCTTTGCAGGAGGGAACTTTACGCAATGGGGACCATTGCTTCTTAAGGAGGGAGGAATGATCCGAATGGAAAATGGCATCAACCCATGGTACTCATCCACCCATATTATTCATCGACCCATGGAATTTACCCATGGTATTTTAAATAGCATCTGTCCGTGGTATTGTAAAATCCACCCATGGTATTCATTCACCCATGGAATTTACCCATGGTATTGTAAATGGCATCTGCCCGTGGTATTGTAAAATCCACCCATGGTATTCATTCACGCATGGAATTGACCCGTGGTATTGTAACTAAAAAATACTATAAGTAACAAGTCACATTTTGTAAAAGGACAGATATTGTCTGCCACAATGTAGCCTTTACAGTTCAGAGGCATGTAGCCACCACATCTCTTCTCAGAGATAAGCTACCATCGCCCTAGCTGGTTTATTTCCATTACTATTTTAAATAAAATTTTCTTTATGGTTTTGTTTATTGAGCATTCTCCTTATTTTTCTTCTAGCAATGCAAGTTTTCAGATCTTGGGGGTCTCTCCTCCCAAGATCCATTTCAATCTTTTATATCTTGGGGGCCTCCTCCCAAGATCCGGATCAGGGTGAGCTGATAAAAGTAAAGGAAAACTCTTGCTGGACCCTAGAAGGGACTTGCACAACACCAAGGCTCAGGTTGTAATCGTTCCTTTTGTTACCTTTTAATGCAAATGAACTTATTTTTCTCAACAGATTGTTATTCATGGTTTGTTTCATATACTCCTTGGTCCATATGATAGATATGTATTGTTATATGAGTTTATCAGGTGCTATTTAATCTTTTGGCTTGTTAGTGAATGCAGGTTTCGAAGAGAAGGAGGAGCTCATCCGGATCGGCGAGGCTGGACTACTACAAAGCGTTGGACTAGAGGTATGTTAAAGATCCCCTAATTACTTGTAATTGCAATGCATGTTTAGAGAAAAGTAGCTTTATTTGTCTTGTTTGTCACTAGAAAGCTTTTGCTTCTAGGGAGGTCGGTTGTGTCCGCACTAACGACTCTTTCCGCATGACGACGTCTAACACCTCCAGAAGTATTGTTCAGCTCTTAGCTCATCTTGGTTTCACACTAGCTTGATTGTAAGATGTATCATCTGCCAAACTCTTGTTCGATTGACACATATTCCAAGCCAAGTCAACATAGTTGTTTTGATTGGGGTTGAGGGGTATATTGATGCACAAGCAGTATAGCCGTTAGAGTCTTTGTTTCATCTATGGTGTTTCTTCACTGCCAACAGGCCTAGATAGTACCCCGGCGGAGTCACATAGGAACACAAGCATGGCTCCGCTACCAACGAGCCTTGTCAGTACCTCGATGGAGTTACTTGCATCACCTCTCTGTGCAGGAAGCCTTTCTCTTCTGTCGCCTTATTCATTTTTCATTTTTTCAAACTTTTCTTTTCATTTTTCTTTTTTTCAATTGTGCATAGCACTTATTCATTTCAGAGGCGAAAGAGGGATCACAATTTATTGAGAGTAGAAGAGGTTGTTCCAACAGAGAATCATATTATTGTATCCTTGACATGCCTATTAAGGTTTTCCCCCTCACCTTACTCTACTTGACTGAGCTGACAAGGGTTAACACAAAACAACCGACTAGAGAAGGTGACACTAGTTAGAGCACAAGCATTGTGTTTTCACCAAGGTTCACTTTGAACAATAGATATTTTCCTTTGACTCATCATGGACTAAAAGTAACAAGTTCTTCATATAGAGGTAGGATGACAGATAACCAAGTGGTGATAGCAGCACAAGGCCTCTTGTACTTTACCTAGCTAGCTTCAAGAGTCATACATGGTTTCACATGAAACTATCCTATGAAATGAAACAAGCAAACTAACAAACAGAAAAGCAAAGCAAGAGAAAAAGCAAGAGCAAAAGCAAAGAAAATAAGTAAACAAACAAGCAAACAAGCAAACAAACAAACAAACAAAGCAAGTAAGAAAACAAGCATGCAAGCAAACTGACTGAAAGAAAACTATCAGGCCAGGAGGTAACTCCTCAAATGTAATTGCTTTATTCATTTAGGTTGTTCATTATTATATACAAGAGGGAGTGACTGTTCAGTTCATCTCCTGATGACTCTCCATTTCCTCTATTATTTATTTACACTAATTACAGTTGTTCACCCAATCCCTATGATTAGGCATCAACATTCCCCCCCTTAATCTCAAGGGATGTTGGTGAGTCCAAGAATCGTTCTGAATCTTTCAAGATTTTCTCTTCCAAGTGCTTTGGTGAAGATGTCTGCAATCTTCTAATTAGTGGAACAATGGCGAAGATGGATTGTTTTGGCCTCAACATGACGTCGAATCAGATGATATTTTGTATTGATTTGCTTCATTAGATCATGGAACTTTGGGTTCTTGGCCAACTTTATTGCCGAGGTATTGTCAATCATGAATGGAGTCGATTATACTCGTTGTGCCCACAAATATTCCATAATTTTCCTAAGACACACAATTTCTTTTGTTTCCTCAGCTGCTACCACATATTCTGCCTCTGTTATGGAATCTATTGGAATTGATTGTTTGCATGATCTCCAGGAGATAGCTCCTAATCCAAGACTCATAGCATAACCCGAAGTAGATACCTCAGTTTCTCTATCTCCATCGAAGTCTGAATCAGAGTATCCAATCAAGCTGAAGTCGCCCACCTGTGTATTCTTGAGTCCAAAGTCTTGAGTTCCCTTCAAGTAATTTAGAACTCTTTTTGCAATAGACCAATGTCCCTCACAAGGATTTTTCATAAACCTGGAGAGGATTCCAACAACAAATGAAATGTCTAGTCTGGTAGTATTCAGGTAGTTAAGACTTCCTACAAGATGTCTATACTTTGTGGCATCCTCAAATTCTTTTTCTTCAATGGATGTGAGATTAAAGTTTTGTTCCATTTGAGTAGTCAGAGGATTGCATTCAGTCATGGAAAATCTATTCAACATGTCTCCAGTGTACCTCTTTTGAGAAAGAAATATGGACTTTGGATTTTGAGTTACTTCAATACCAAGATAGTAATGAACATAGCCCAAGTCAGTCATTTCAAAACCTTTCCTCAATTCCTTCTTTATGGATGCAATGTAGATCTCATTGTTCCCTATCATTAAAAGGTCATCTAAATATACCACAAGATATACAACTTTTTTTCCAACCTTCAATCAAAGTTGCATCATCAAGATCATAATGTTTGAAATTGAGTTTCAGAAGATGCTCAGTTAGTTTTTCATACCAGGCTCGCGGTGCTTGTTTGAGGCCATACAAGGATTTCACAAGTTTGCATACTTTATGTTCATGTCCTTTCATAGAAAATACTTCAGGCTGGGACATAAAAACATTCTCTTTTAGATCTCCATTCAAGAAATCATTTTTTACATCCATTTGATGGACTTTCCAACCGTTCTGAGCTACTAGGGCAAAGAGTGTTTAGATGGTAGCCATTTTTTTTTGTGGGAGAAAAGGTCTCCTCATAATCAACCCCTTCCTTCTGTGAAAAACCTTTTGCCACAAGCCTGGCTTTGTGCTTGTCAAGTGAGTCGTCAGCCTTATACTTGTTCTTGTAGACCCACTTGCATCCAATTGGTTTGGCTCCCAATGGAGGATCAACCAGCTTCCAAGTGCCATTCTTTATCAAGGCATCATACTCCTTTTGCATTGCTTCTTTCCATTCATCATGGGAAGCAGCTTCTTTGAAGAAAGTTGGTTCAAAATCTATAGACAAATTCAATTCACAATCATAAGTAATATCCATATCAACAGGTGAATCAGAGTCATCTACGTCACCTCCATTTTGTGAGGTTGAATTTCTAGTTCATGTCTTTCCAACCTCATCAGAATGAACACTTTCAAGTGTCTTTTTTAGCCACTTTGGGGGACCTTTCTGAGATGGTCCAGGATGCTCCGTTGATTGAGTTGGGACCGAATCAAGATTGAGTCTCCCAATTCTGTCAACCACATCACTCAAAGTGTCATCTATTGTTAGAGTTTAATGTGGGGAAGAGAATGCTTCAAAAGAAGATTCCACAAGTTGATCTAATATAGGAATCCCCCATTCAAGATGTGGAACATGATTATCAAATTCTTGAAATGATTTTTCATTTGTGAATCTATCCAAGCGATCAAGTGGTTGCTCAACAACATTGTCAATTTTGGATGATTCAAGAAATATTACATCTCTAGATACAAAAAACTTTTTATTGACTTCATCATAGAGACGGTATGCTTTGGAGGCGTTTGAATACCCCAGGAAGATACACTTATGACTTCTTGCACCAAGTTTGTTTCTATGTATCTTTGGTATCAAGGCATAACAGGTGGAACTAATGACCTTGAGATTCTTTACTAAAGGAATGTGCCCAAACCACATTTCATAAGGAGTCTTGTTTCTAATAGCATTAGATGGAAATCAATTCTTTACATATACAACACATAGAACTGCATCAGCCCAAAACATCAATTTTACGTTTTTGAAAAACATCATGGAGTGCACCATATTTAAGATTGTCATATTGATTCTTTCATCTACTTCATTTTGTTGGGGATTACAAGGCACAATTGTTTGATATTTGATCCCAAGTTGACGAAGATAGTTTTCAAATTCATTTGAACTATATTCTTTTCCATTATCAATGTGAATAGAACCAATATGAGATTGTGCATCATTTTAAATCCATGTATGAAAGTCCTTGAATGTTTGAAAAGCATCATATTTTTTCTTCAATAAATAAACCCAACACATTCTGGTGTAGTCATCAATAAATGTCATCATATATTTATTTCCATTTGTAGAAGGAACATGCATTGGACCACATAAATCTGAATGAATGAGTTCAAGTTTTCTATGTGCTCTAGAATGTGAATCATGAAAATACTGTTTTCTATGCTTTCCTAGAATGCAAGCATCACATTGCTTAAGTTTCCTAGGAATTGTAGGCAAACCAGTAACACCATTTTTCTTCAACAAGCGGAGGTTGTCATAGTTTAAGTGTCCAAATCTAGCATGCCATAATAAACTTGATGGAAATGTACCTTCTTCATAATGAGAATTGTATGAGAAATTGTGTGCACAAACAGAGGTACCCTGCAGCTTGAGAAGCCTTTCTTCTTCTATCCCCGTCATGACAAGTGAGTGGTCTGATGCTTTTCTCACCTCAAGCTTGCCATCAAACATATGAATGGAGTGTCCTTGCTGGTGGATGTGGACCAAGGACAACAAGTTTCTCCTCAGCTGTGGACCAACGACAATAAGTTTCTCCTTAACTGTGGACCAAGGACAACAAGTTTCTCCTCAACTGTGGGAGATATAAAACATGATGCAGAAGAAAGTCTAGAAGACCAGGCAATTTAAGCCTGATTGTACCAAGCCCTGATGGCTTGAGTTTTGATTTGTCTGCAAAGTATACTGCTCCATCAACATTATCAGTAAATTCTTCAAAAAAATCTCTTCTAAAAGTCATGTGGCAAGTTTCTCTTGAATCAATAAACCAATCATTTTTACAAGAAGCAAGTGAAGCATTAAATAAGTCTTCATTTGCTCCAATATTACAGTGTGCCACAAAATAGTGAGCAGATTTAGGGGATTTACCTTTCTCTCTGTCATTATTTTTACCTTTGGGTTGGTTTATTTCCTGCTCAATTATGTCCCAAGGCAACTTTCATGTGGATGCATCATGTGATCTATCTCTTTTGAGGAGTATGCAATGCAAATCTGACTTTTTTCCTTGAGAGTGTCTACCCCCCCTACCTCTAAAATTTCTTCCTCTTCCTCTTCGACCATCTCTTCCTCTGGAAGAATCTTGAGCAGGATTCTTCTCTCTATGTGCCAGGCACACAACCTCTTCAGAAGACTAAGGTTTGTCTTCTTCCCAAAAGCTTTCTCTCTTTCAACAATTTTTTTCACAAGGGAGTCAAAGGTAATATCTTTGAGGTTTCCATTTGCTTGCAATGACTCAAGATAGTTTGAGTAAGTGGGATAAAGTGCTTTGAGAAAATCTATTAGAGGAATATCCAGTTCAGCATTAGTGACTTTGATATCATGCATAATAGATTTTACTTCTGTTGCAAGAGCAAGAGGATCATCATTTTGTAATTCAAGGATGAACAATTTAATGATGATTTGAACAACTTCAAGTGTAGAGTGTGAGTCATAGAGTTCCTTCTGTTTGGAGTGGAGCATGATTATTTAGAGGTCTTTGTTTCAGCTGGATGTATACCCCAGGAAGTTTGTACACCCCTCCACGCGGGGGGGTGTGGGGGGGACTTGTCCCCCCCACAGGGGTTCGCGGGGGTGTGGGGGGGACTTGTCCCCCCCGCGGAGGTTCGGGGGGCTTGAATCCCCCTGGCTGGGGGTATGGGGGCCAGCGGTCCCCTAGTGGGGGTTTCGGGGGCAATGCCCCCGAAGCTAAAAATAGATGTAAAATTGCCTTGTAAAAGTATAGTAATTTCTAGTCAATCTGGGTCGTTCATTAGGCAAATGATCTGACGGTAGAACTTATGTTTAGTTTAGGGTTTTTTGCCCTAGAAGGCAACCCCTCTGTTTGTATGAGGGCATTGTATTGAGGCTATGTAATAGATGTGTATTCTCCGAGCGAGAAACAGAGAGGCGAGACTGTGAGAGAAAACAAAGGATATTACAGCGGATCTACTATAGGTTGTGTCTCTTCATTTTTCTAGATAATAAAAAGGAAGGATTGGCTATTCAAGGTGGACATAGCCCAAACTGGGTGAACCACGTATATCTTTGTCTCATTGGTTTTATGCATTTTCTGTGTTTATATTTCCACTATATTCTATGTGTTCCATTGCTCTATAATATATAATTTTCTAACAAGTGGTATTAGAGCGGAAGGTCTATTTGGTTGATAAACTCACAGGAAAGAAGGGTTCCTAGTTCGAGTGGGAGCAATGGCGGAAGATGGTAAGTTTAGGGTCAAGAAATTTAACGGCCAAAACTTCTCGCTGTGGAAGATTATCTGTATCAGAAAGATCTGTACCAACCATTGGGCGGAAAAACAAAGATGCCAACGGGTATGACAAATGAAGAATTGAACCTTCTCGATAGAAAGGCACTCGGAATAGTACGGTTGTGCCTCACAGCGTTGGTCGCCTTCAACATTTTGAAGGAAACAACAACAGAGGGTTTGATTAAGGCGTTGGCGAAACTATATGAAAAACCCTCGGCCTCAAACAAGGTATTTCTTATGAAACGGTTATTTAATATGAAGATGTCGGAAGGTGGATCTGTTGAAGACCATTTAAATGATTTTAATACTGTTACAAGTCAGTTAAGTTCTGTAGGGGTAAACTTTGATGATGAAGTTAGAGCTTTGTTATTCTTGTGCACATTACCAGAAAATTGGAATGGTTTAGTAAAGGCCATTAGTAACGTTGTTTCTGGATCTAGTACTTTAAAGTTTGATGATGTTGTCAGTGCTATCCTTAGTGAGGAAATGCGATGGAAAAGCTCTGGTGAGACATCGGGTAATGCTTTAAGTGCAAAGTCTAGGGGAAGCAAAAGGGAAAGAGTAAAGAGCTCAGGATCTCGCAGTAAATCAAGGAAAGGCGGATCCAAGTCTAGATCGAGGATAGTGTGCTAAAAATGCGGAAAGAAAGGACACCTAAATAAAGATTGTAGATCTTGGAAGGGAAAAGAAGGAGATGCGCAACAAGAAAAAAATCTTGAAGTAAATGTGATAGTTGAGGTGCTACAAGATGCTTTGATTCTTTATTTCAAAAATATTGTTAATTCTTGGGTGGTGGATTCAGGGGCCTCATTCCATGCCACACCTGATAAGAGTTATTTTCATAACTATGTTCAAGGAGATTTTGGACAAGTTCGTTTGGGTGATGATAAACCCTATAAAATTGTTGGAATGGGTAAGGTTCTTATAAAACAGCAGAATGGAAACCAATGGCTACTAAAGGAGGTAAGGCATGTTCCAAATCTGAAGAAAAATCTGATTTCAATAGGGCAGTTAGGCGGTGAAGGTTGCGTGAAAACTTTCACAGATAAATATTGGAAGGTCACCAAAGGAGCCCTGGTAATAGCAAAAGGCGAAAAGGTTGGTACATTGTATTTATGCAATGGTATTTCTAACTATGTTAATGCTTTAACTTCCAAAGGAGCAGATGCAGCATTATGGCATCATAGGCTCGGACACATGAGTGAAAAGGGGATGAAGGTTCTTCACTCAAGGAATTTTTTGTCAGGTTTGAAGAATGTTGATTTGGACTTCTGTGAGAATTACATTTATGGAAAACATAAGAGAGTCAGATTTCTCAGAGTTGGGAAAGAAAAGAAGAGCGAAAAATTAGAGCTTCTGCATACATATGTATGGGGTCCTGCTCAGGTATCATCTCTCGGTGCCTCTCATTATTATGTTACTTTTATTGATGATGCAACTAGAAAAACTTGGATTTATTGTATTAAGAATAAATCTGATGTATTTGATACTTTCAAGAAATGGAAAGCTTTGGTTGAAATTGAGACAGGAAAGAAATTGAAGTGTCTCAAATCAAACAATGGAGGTGAATATTGTAGCAAAGAGTTTGATAGGTACTGTTTAGAGCATGGAATTCGCAGAGAGAAGACAGTTCCAAGAACACCACAAGAAAATGGTGTGTCATAAAGGATGAACAGAACAATCATGGAGCATGCAAGGTGCCTGAGATTGCTTGCAGAATTGCCTTTACAATTTTGTGTAGATGTTGTAGATACTTATGTTTATCTAATAAATAGAGGGCCTTCAAGTTCCTTGGATGGTGGTGTTCCAAAGGAAGCATGGACAGGTAAAAAGGTAAACTACTCTTTTTTAAAACCTTTTGGTTGTGAGGCCTTTGTCCATATTAATAAAGAAAATAGAACAAAGCTTGAGGCAAAATCAAAGAAATGTACCTTTATTGGATATGGTGTTAATGATTTTGGTTATCTCTTATATGATTATGAAAATCACAAAATCATTAGGAGCAGAGAAGTAATATTCAATGAAAAAGTCTTGTAGAAGAATTAGTTGCAAGAAAAGAAACAGGAAAAAGAAAACAAGGAATACACAGTTCTTGATGAGATCACTGAAAAAGTAAAGGTGCCTAAAAATAATAATAATCAACAACCACAACAGCAACAGGCACCCCAAACACCTGAAAGTGGTGTTAGAAGATCTACCAATATAAGTATACCCCTTGAACGATACTCTCCTTCATTATATTATTTATTGTTGACTGATTCTGGTGAACCCGAATGCTATGAAGAAGTAATGCAGGTTGAAAGCAGGAAGAAGTGGGAGGTAGCCATGGAAGAAGAGATGGACTCCTTAATGCATAACCAGACTTGGGATTTAGTCAGGTTACCTATAGTAAAAACTAAATTGAAGAATAAATGGGTTTACAGGCGGAAGGAAGAAGATGGAGGAAACCAAAGGTACAAAGCTAGACTTGTGGTGAAGGGGTTTGCACAGAAGAAAGCTATTGATTTTGATGAAATATTTTCTCATGTTGTTAAAATGACTTCAATCAGAACTATTTTAAGAGTAGCAGTTGAATATTTGCATCTTGAACAGTTAGATGTAAAGACATCCTTTCTCCATGGGGATTTGGAGGAAGAGATATATATGCAGCAGCCACAAGGATATGAGGTAAAAGAGAAGGAGAAACTAGTGTGCAGGTTGAAGAAGAACTTGTATGGCTTAAAATAGGCTCCAAGGCAGTGGTATCTAAAATTTGACAAGTTTATGTCTGAACAAGGTTATATTAGATGTCACTCTGATCATTGTGTTTATCTGAAAAAGAAAAATGATGGCAGCTATATTATATTGTTATTGTATGTAGATGACATGCTTGTTGCAGGGTCTAACATGCAGGAAATAAATGTGCTCAAAAGAAAATTGGCAAATTCATTTGCAATGAACGATTTGGGAGCTGCAAAAAAAATCCTTGGTATGAGAATAACTAGAGACAGGAAAAATCGCAAATTAACATTGTCTCAGAATGAGTACATACAAAAGGTGTTGAAAAGATTTAATATGCACAATGCAAAACTAGTTAGTACACCTTTTTCTAGCCATTTCAAACTTAGTAAGGAAATGTGACCAAAGACCCAATAAGACATGGATTATATGTCTAAAGTTCCATATGCATCAGCAGTTGGAAGCTTAATGTATGCAATGGTCTGCACAAGGCCTAATATTGCACATGCAGTGGGAGTTGTAAGCAAGTACATGAACAATCCATGAAAAGAACATTGGATGGTAGTGAAATGGATTCTCATATATTTGAAAGGTACCACAAATCAAGCATTATGCTTTGGTGGTTCAATCATTTCTCTACAAGGATATGTTGATGCAGATATGGCAGGTGATAGAGATAACAGGAGGAGCACTACAGGATATGTATTTACTTTAGGTGGAACAGTTGTTAATTAGGTTTCAAAAATCCAAAGTGTTGTTGCACTTTCAACAATAGAAGCAGAGTATGTTGCTGCTACAGAGGCTAGTAAAGAAATGATTTGGTTACAAAGGTTTATGGGTGAATTGGGTAAGAAGCATGATATGGGCACGTTATACAGTGATAGCCAAAGTGTCATTCATCTTGCAAAGAACTCAGCATTTCATTCCAGGACTAAACACATACAGCTCAAGTACCATTTCATACGATCAGTGTTGGAAGATGGAGAGTTGAAGCTAGAAAAGATACACACTAGTCAGAATCCTGCAGATATGTTAACAAAAGTTGTAACCAGGGAGAAACTGAGAATATGCTCAGTTTCTATTGGTCTTCAAGGATGACAATGAAGATGAGAAATAGCCAGGTCCAAAGAGGAGTCATTTTCCAGCAAATGAAGTAGCGGTGGACTTGCTACAATCATTCTCCAAGTGGGAGATTGTTGGGTGTAGAGCATGATTATTTAGAGGTCTTTGTTTCAGCCAGATGTATACCCCAGGAAGTTTGTACACCCCTCCACGCGAGGGCTGAGGGGGCGATTCCCCCTAGCTGGGGGGTCTGGGGGACAGCGGTCCCCCGGCGGGGGTTTTAGGGGTAGCGCCCCCGAAGCTAAAAACAGATGTAAAATTGCCTTGTAAAAGTATAGTGATTTCTAGTCAATCTGGGTCGTTCATTAGGCGGATGATCTGGCGGTAGAATTTATGTTTAGTTTAGGGTTTTTTTCCTAGAAGGAAACCCCTCTCTTTGTATGAGGGCATTGTATTGAGGCTTTGTAATAGATGTGTATTCTCTGAGCGAGAAATGGAGAAGTGAGACTATGAGAGAAAATAGAGGATATTACAGTGGATCTGTTGTAGGTTGTGTCTCATCATTTTGCTGGATAATAAAAAGGAACGGCTGGTTGTTCGGTGTGGACATAGCCCAAACTTGGTGAACCACGTATATCTGTGTCTCACTGGTTTTATGTGTTTTCTGTGTTTATATTTCTACTATATTCTATGTGTTCCATTGCTCTGTAATATACAATTTTCTAACACCTTCAGTTTTTGTAAGGCTTCGAAAGAATTTGAAAATGGCGAAATATGGAGACTCACCTATTCATTTATTGATGCTGCAATCAATGCATAAGCCTTGATGTTCTTATTTTTCCAAATGGTGAATTCCTTGTGTGAGGTAGGATGTTCTGGCTCTTTGTCTCCATTTCCAACAAACACTCCTTTCCACATGTTAGGCCCCTATACTACTAGTGTAACCCCTTATTGTTATTAGTACAACCTACTTATTATATTGATGTACCCATGCAGTGCCCATATTGTTACTATTGTGCCCCATAGAAGCCCACTATTGTTATTATTGTGCCCTTACATTATTATTATTATGTCGGCTCTGATTATGTTATGACCCCTTAGACTCCTATATATAGAAAGGAGGTCTTTTCATTTGTATCATCGAAGAATTGTTCATTTATGTAATGTAAAGGAGGTTTCCCCCTCGAAGAGGCTGAATTCTAAGGCGTTGATCTATCTTTTCTATCTTTTCTTGAGCTAGTTTCATAACATTTGGTATCAGAGCTTTGGATTCTATGGTTTCGCTACTCCAAACAAGTCATCGTGGCATTTTCGCTATAACTTTTTTCTGCGACGTTTCAGAAGCTAAAAAAAAAACCATTTGAGAAGAAATCGCGCTGAAGCTTGGATCCGAATTTTAATCTTTTCGCACTATATTTGCGGAGATATGATCTGAGGAAGTTGGTCTTTTTGGAGACTCCTGAATTACATTCCAAACAGGTGACCTGGGGAAAATAATCATAACTCTCTCTCTAAGCATCAGATTAAAATTTCATAAGAAGGTACAGAAAGAGAACAGACTGTAGTTTCTTGTAGATATTTTTCAGAGCCAAAGGTCGAAACAGTGACACGTGGCACTTCATACAAGTTTTCTCTTCTGGAAAGGTCTATAATTAGGTCATTTTGGGATATTGTGCATAACTCTTTCTTGGAGAATCAAATTTGGATCAGACTGGTGGCATTGGAAAGAGGACATAGAGGGCTACTACAGATCACAATTTTAGTACTTAAAGATGCAAAAGTACAGAGTTACAGTCATTTCAAGATCGAGCTCCTAAAATCAAGAAAAAGCAAGATGAGGAAGTTTGATGGCAAGGATCCGGTAAATTGGATACTTCAGATGGAGAAATATTTTGATTTACATGGTGTACCACTGTTACAAAAGGTATGTACTACATCTTCATATTTATAACTGGATCAATTTTTATGGTATGAAGGGCTTTTTTCTCGTAAACAACTTGTTACGTGATCAATTTTCACGGAGGGAATGATAGCACATTATGAGGATACAAAGAGCAACACCTTCTTTAGAGCAACACCACAACAATTGGAAAGAGTAAAAGAGCTTTGTGACATAGTCGAAAGCAAAATTACGAAAACCAGGAAGCATGCCCCTCACAACTATAAAGATGGGAGTGTTGTTTCTCCTACCCTTCCACAACCTACAAGGGTTACACCACAAAAATTGGAAGAAAAAAGAGAAAAAGGGCTTTGTTACAATTATGATAGCAAATGCACTAAAGGTCATAAGTGTGCTCAGAAGAAATTATTTTACATAGAATATTAAGAGGAGGAAGAAAAGGATCAAGAAACATCAAAAGAAGAATATATACGCCAGGACCCCACCCCATAGAAAGAAGAAATGAATCAGACCATATCTTGTAAAGCATTGGCAAGAATTACCACTCCTCAAACTCTCAAGATAGAAGGACATATCCAGAAGCAAAAGGTGCAAGAAGTGAAAGATCACATCGAAAAGAAGAAATGAATCCAACCATAGCTTGTAATTCATTGGTCGAAATTACCACTCCTCAAACTATCAAGATAGAAGGACATATCAAGAAGAAAAATGTTCAAGAAGTGAAAGATCACATCAAGCATCAAGAAATGAATCCGACCATATCTTGTAAAGGATTGGAAGAAATTACCACTCCTCAAACTCTAGAGATAGAAGGACATATCAAGAAGAAAAAGGTTCAAGCAATGAAATATCACATCGAGCATCAACAACAAGTTCTCCAAATTTTAAAGGATAACGCCACTTCGGTGCAAAATCAAATGAAACAACAGGTAGATCAACATCGTAGTGAAAAATGTTTTGATGTAGGTGATTAGGTATTTTTACTGCTATATCTCAAGCAAGATATTTATGAGAAGGAAATGTTGGCAATACTACATGCACTTAAAAAATGGTGACCTTAGCGAATGGGAAGACTCTTCAAGGATGAGGATGTGGAAGCATTGTTTTTTGTTATTTATATTATCCAACTAGATTGGATAAATGAAGAAAGGGATGAATGGAAGAAGGACGAAGAAGTATGGCCACTTATTCAAAAGTTGCAAAAGATCCCAATTCAAACAATATTGCCAAAAATTGAAGAGGAAGGGAAAATCATATTGGAACCTGGAGCAGTCATAGAAACAAGAACCCGACATCTACAAAATCGATCAATTTCAGAGTATCTCATCAAGTGGAAGAACTTACCCGCTGAAGATTCCACATGGGAGGACAAGAATTTTATACAGAAGCATCAAGAACTACTCAAGCATTGAGGACAACACTTTTTGAAGGAGAGGGGCATGTTAGGCCCCTATACTACTAGTGTAACCCCTTATTGTTATTAGTACAACCCACTTATTATATTGATGTACCCATGTAGTGCCCATATTGTTACTATTGTTCCCCATAGAAGCCCACTATTGTTATTATTGTGCCCTTACATTATTATTGTTATGTCAGCTCTGATTATGTTATGACCCCTTAGACTCCTATATATAGAAAGGAGGTCTTTTCATTTGTATGATCGAAGAATTGTTCATTTATGTAATGTAAAGGAGGTTCCCCCCTCGAAGAGGCTGAATTCTAAGGCGTTGATCTATCTTTTCTATCTTTTCTTGAGCTAGTTTCATAACACCACAACTCACTAAAAATGAGAGTGTGTTTGATTTTCCGAGACCATTCTAGATAGTTCTGGCTCTTTGTCTCCATTAAAATTGCACTTCTGGTGGTTAAAAATTGCACTCTGATATATTAAAAAATAGAGATATTATTTTGGGGGGATGGACAGCATGGAAGCCACTGCTCCCTCATGTATGTAAACACTGGCTCCTAAACACTGTCAGCTTAGCATATTTCATATATGGAACAATGTATATATATGTTGGGAGAAAGCACTTATATATACCAAAACAACACTTAAAACAACACTTATATATACCAAAAAATCACTTATATATATGTAAACATCGCATAGAGGATATGACTCCAAAATCAACATAGCACCATATGCACAATCCAAGCAAACATTGGAATGAAAAAACCACCAATCAACAAACAAGCCATATCAAGGCTTCCAGCAAAAAACAACAAACAATCATTCATCTCTTGGGTTTATATTCCATCCCACACTTCCATAATGACACCATTGGCACAACACCACCACACTAAGTAGCCAATTCGAGTTCCCCAACCAGCGTACAATGGCAGCTTCAATGGACCAACGCAAAGAATGGACACACAATCGAAAATTGAACTCAGCTTTCACCAGCACTGTGGGTAGCAAAGATCATCATATTAAACCTGGGTGAGAAACATTCATTCTCAATGCATATAGGAATCAACACTTGATTCAAGGTGTTCAAAAAATAGGAGTTATATACAGAGCAACACTTTGAGGAGTAGCACTATGTATGGAAGACTGTGTATGGTATATCCCAGGCTAGAAAACAAAGTGACAAGAAATAGGAGTTATATGCAGAGCAGCGCTTTGAGGAGTAGCGTTGTGTGTGGAAGACTGTGTATGGAGTAAAATGTATGCAGTGTTCAAAAGAAAAACACAGAGACAGTGTCAGGCCTCAGGTGGAGGGGGAGATGTGTTAGTTCTAAAAAATAGGCAGAACATAGGTAGAAAAGGAGTTACAAGGGCAGGAATACTAAAAATAGAGTTAGCTCTGATACCATGTTAGGCCAGGAGGTAACTCCTCAAAAGTAATTGCTTTATTCATTTAGGTTGTTCATTATTATATACAAGAGGGAGTGATTATTCAGTTCATCTCCTGATGACTCTCCATTTCCTCTATTATTTATTTACACTAATTACTGTTGTTCACCCAATCGCTATGATTAGGTGTCAACAAAAACACTACTCCTACTCGTAAGCTAACGGTGCATGGGTTGTCTCACGTGAAGTGATACTTCCAATGCAGCCACCGACGCATTGGTTGGCCCATGTTGGTGAAGGCAGTTCACGAACAAGAGGGTTCTGCGAACCGGAAAACAAGAAAGATATAGTAGTGAAGACAAACACACTTCAAGCTTAGAAGAAACCACAGAACAAAGATGAGTGAAAATTCATGACATACATTATGTGGTACTACCATGATGTTGTGTTACACTGCATGTAGATGTTGAGTGAATGCATTCCCTTGACTGTGACATGCAAGAAAATGTGATAAAGGTAGACCACTTGTGATGTGCATGTGTGCTTGCTGTGTAAGATTCCTCCAATGCATGAGCGATGGGATCATGTATTCCGAGTGGAGGAAGAGAAATCTAGGTGTTTGGTTGATCTTCTGTGCAAAGAAGAGAGTGATGAGGAGCCTTGAGTGTTTCAACAATTTCCTAACCGAAAGGGAAGCCAACCTCAGGACAGCGAGGGCCTGACATAACCATCAGCAAGGGCTAAAGTACCTCTACAGTCTAGGGGGTTTCGACTTCATTAACAAATATATCATTATAGACTAGTGTCTTGGATATATTAACAACAGTTGAATCAACATTGTGATCAGATGAGGAAATGAATAGATCACGACAACAAAGATCAGAAAAATCTAGATGTTTGTTGGCGTCCATATGATTTCATGAATCGGGTAGAGGGGTAGATGAGAAGAAAAGATGCTCATCCTATGGGTTCTCAAGAAAGATAGATGATAGATTGTAAGGATGTTCTGAGGAAGATGTGTCCTCTCTACATTGTAATGACAGACTGACATCCAACGTGTCATGTGAATGATCGGAAGTAGAAGCATCTGGAAATGAGTTTTCACAAGGGAAATCAGCAGTGGCAGAATCACAAGGGATGTCAAGATGAAGCAGATGAGGTGTAGCTAGAAGGGATTCATCCTTCACCGTGGGCTCTTCTTTAGATTCCCGCACACACTCGTCATGAATGATGGTGCAAGTTGGCTGCATAACACCAACTCTGTCGACAGCTTCATCCTCGTTCACAACAGGTGAGGAGTCCGAAATGGGAGAACATGAGACAGTACAATCCAGAGGATCAATAGAATGCGAGGACGGAGGTTGAGGGGAAGAGTCCACATGACAACCAACAGGCTTGCAAGCCAAATCTGCACAAATCTCAAGAGCATGTGGGGTGCAAGAGTGTGACAGTTCAACTAAGGTGTGTGCATGATCTCCCACATCACTCCGCAGTGGTGGAGTTGTTTGATGAGGTGAAGGTGGACAGTCACTTGTGACAACAACTATGCATGCCTGTGATTGTGTAGCTCCATCACCAAAGTGTGTTGAGTGGGGTTCAGATATGTGAAGAAGATACTCAAATCTTCCATCAAGAAATTTCCAATCAATATCATCTTCCAGGAATCGCTATGCAAGATTAAAAAACCATGCGTGAAACTGTTCAACAGATTCATCGAGTGCTTTTCGTAATTTAAAATTTTCTTTGTTGAGTGCTTTACAGTCGTAGTGATTGAAAGCATAGTCTATCTCTATGACCAAATGAGCAAGAGAATCAATATATTTTTCAGGCAACGTGGCACACAAGTGCATTGGGTACCCTCGAAGCATGTAGATGAACAATGCGCAGCTCATGTATTCTTCAAAGAATCCATGTCTTTCGCATGAGCCTACAACGCCGACTGTGTACCTTACCAACGCTACATAGCCTCCACCATAAAAAAATTTATAAGACAATTTATTTGCGAGCTATTCCGAGATGATGAAATCATTTCCATAAGACATACATTCCGGAAGATCAGCTCGATAGTGAACCATGATAGATGTGTAGAGATTCAAAACAGATGTGAGGACTCAGCTTGTCATCTGGCCCTCCTTCTAGCACCAAAATGTTGATGGTGTTGGACCTGCCAACATGTCAAGGGGATCTCCCTGGTAAGAAGTAATAATTAGACCTCAGGCCGTTTAGTGTAGGAGTCCTAGCAATGGGTCATAAGGTAATGCCTTGACCGCGATGCCACACAGAGGCAAGTATGATAACTATGTCAGTAGCAAGGGTGTGATTGATGCAATGAGTCAAGGAAGGTGTATGATAGGTTCTAACACATAAGGGGGAGATGAGTGTGAAGGTGAGTTCCAGGTTGAAATGGATCAGTCCCAACTCGGCTAGGAACACGCAACATAAAAGGACATGCACAGCTTCCACTGGAGTAGTCCACTCGGATGTGGAAGTCACATCATACAAGGTAAGATAACACATATAGCACTCACGGATCAGTCTGAGACGAGTGTAATGGTTGTTACAGCAAGGTTAATGTGAAAGGTCAGTCTGGTGTCTGGTAGAGCAGTCAACATGGATGGGACAACATGAAAATATATACAACACATTATCAACAAGATTCATATAAGTTTATACAAATCAGTTCATACACAAATACGTAAGTTAAACAACATATATCATTAAGGAAACTGAAGCAGTCCAACTACAATAACAACATATGCATGAAAATGTGTTGGCTCTTATTATATAAAGAAGTGTAAGTTCCCATCATACAATACATCCATGTAAACCTGTTAGCCCCAACGGTGGAACATTACAGCCACATCCGCCTGCTCCTCCAAAGAGATGAACTAGCTCTGTGCAGTGGAGAAGCCAAGGCACGTTATAATACTATCCAAGCTCCTTCTAAGATAGTCTTATTAGAAGCTTGGCTGACCAAAAGCCTATACAATGAGTTATGAGGGACTATTTATAGCAAAGGGTGGGGTGACCCTTGACATTCCCATCTGTGACAGTTTAACTACCCTCATGACTCTTCACCTACTCTATGACTGTTACATCCAACCATTGACACTTGAATTACACTTGACATGACTCAACATTACAATGCACATGTACTCACGTGAGACAACATAACTTGAGAAAGCCTTGCAAGACATCACTGACACGTGGTCTACTGTGATGAGACCAACTTTTTAACATGCTTATGATGGTGAATATGTTGATATGATGCCAAGCTTGGTCGTCTATGATGGTGCGCATGCACCTCATGGTGACATCTTTCTAAAGAGAACTCTTGCCTCCGTTGCAACTGGTGCATTGATTCGGCCCCTTCATCCAACTCGTTTTCTAACATGTGCATTGTCTTCTTAGGTACAGTTGAACAGGAAACACATTGATGCATAGTGTTCAAGCTAATCTTCAAGTGTGTACCGGTGGTCATGTGCATCAACTTGCTGAAGTACATGTTCAGCCCCAGTTGGACTTGCTTCTTGTCTTCGCCTTGGTGAGTATGTTGAATGGTTTGGTTTGCATGTGTGCACTCAACAACATGCATTATGTTGAATCCCTTGCATGCGATCAACAACACTGCTCACCATGTCTGCACTGTGTCAGCTACAGGGATGGATCCTTAACTTATACGGGCACAGTTTCATCACGAGTGCATGTTGCACTCACTATTGTCCCTATTCATGTTGCAATTCATTCATCTGTCTGTGCAACTTCATGTTCTTTCTGAGTTGTTTCTTCAACACATGCAACTCCTTATTTGTTCCATATTTTGCCTTAGCATGATCTTCATGTCGTGTCGTTACTTCATATCCGGAGTCTCCAAATTCACTTTCATCATCAATGGACCTGCTATAGATTGCATCCTTGTTCCGCCTTCGTGTTGTCAACAACCCTCCTCTTGTATTCATTGCATTTGGTGTGTTGTCTTCAACTGTTGTTCATGATGTTTCTCACTTTTGAACACTAGGGATACCAGTAGACATGGCAACACTCACGACAAGAAATATGTCAGTCGAAAGCCAAAATGAACATGAGAACTGACTTGCAACATACCTGGGTGCATGGTCATGAAGGTTACGAAATTTTGGTCGGGAATTCAAGAGACCGACTGGCAACACTGCATAAGGCACAGTCTGGGCTGTTGGGAGACTGGCTGATTGCTAGAGAAAAATGTGCAATGCACAGTCCAGTCTAGCTGTTGACTACTGGGATTGCTTAATACACAATTCTAGTTGGGAAGGACTATTGGCCTAGGGACAAATTTGTGCAATTTCTTGTGCCAAGCAGCCACTGTCCTCCAGAAATGTGCAAAAAGGTCCTGGAGACCAGTGTTAGGCAAGAATGCACAAATATGGAGAGGAAGATGAGCCTTCCTTCCCCAGATTGTGCAATGCAGCCTTGGTGAAGGCAGATTCCGGGCTAAGGTTGGCCCGACTCACCATAGGGCAACTGAAAGCAAGTAAGTCAATGAATGCATGGCGACACTAAGTGATAGTAGAAGTGATTAATGGTGCATGAAAAACATGAATGAAAGATTCAACAAATAGATCAACATGCATGTGGGTGAGGTAGTTCACTGGTTAGGCGAACATTCATGCAAAACCGTTTCATGCATGCGACAGTAGTGAGATAGCAACAAAAACTGAAACATAGCTAGGATAAGCTAGTATATGTGTAAATGACAGCAAGTGTTCAAAGAAATCAAGTAAAGCAACAGAAATGCGACCCAAGGCATGGGAAGAGAGCTTACCCCAAAACAACTAAGTTGAATGTGTCAACTGCTCCTAGATGTGATGTGGGATGTCAGAGCTAGAAGGTTAATGTGAGGAATGAGCTCTACAGTGTCTAGTTGATGAGTTTTGATAACATCGAGGTTGTGATGTGCATGCCACAAATCTAGGGGAAGCGGCACTTGGTGGGAATTTTCTTAATTGATCCTTGCAGGTAACCTCCAACTGCTAAACATAGATCCCTGAAACATGGGATGCCTTTCCATGCTACCTTGGGAGAAGTAGCCCATGCATGCAAGTCAGTTTTGCTCGATCCTCGAGGGAAGTGGTCAACTCCGCTGCACATGCAAGAGACTACTCAAATTCTGGAGAAAAATGTGCACTTCTGACTGGGACTTGGGCTGGCTGCCCAGGAGATTTGCACAATTTCTGGGCAGAGAAGCTGACTGCTGCCCAGATTTGCACAAATTTTAGGCCGAGCAGCCTTACTAGGGAAAATTGCGCAATTCCTACTGGGAGGGTTGACTCGCAGGATTGCGCAATCTTGGAGCCCAGCAGGCTACCAGACAAGATTACACAATTTCTGGAGGGAAGGCTGGTTTCCCTCCAGAAATGTGCAATTATTTTGGGGAAGCTACTCAGCCTGCAGCTGGACCTATTAGCTCTACTATGCAGCGCTGATTTTCTAATGTCGGGAAGAGCTCTGGTCTGTTTGGTTGTGTCCAAAAGAGGGCTTACATTGGTTACTTTCCCATTTTCCTCATCCCTCTCACCTTTAATCTTGCTCGCTTCCTAAGCGAACCTTCTAAAAACCCGACAAAATTCCCTCGGCCTCAACCCCAAGCGCAAAATCCCAAAGCACCCATAAAACCCTACCATATGTCTTTTCGCGCTCGTAACTCATCACGCCACATCCCCACCGTTGATCACCCCACCAATCCAACAGCTCCCATCACACCCGATAAAGGCGACCCCTCTACCACTCTCCATTGTCAGATAATCTCCGCCAAGATCTGACCGTCTTCGCATTTATCGTGCTGTCAACATGATCGAGAAATAGCACGTGATGAGAGCGGTTTTTCTCTCTCATCCGCTACTACGTGTCGATCATTGAGTGGAATCGCTCGACCCCAGCCATTTACCACTTAGCGCCCATAAGCGGTGCGATGAAAACCATTACCACCTGACCAAAGCACCCTCGCCTGTTAAACACCTATGCAACTCCATTTCCCGAGCACCGTCCGATCTGTTCGCTGAAGATCCAACGGCCCTAACACACCCTACTCCCATCTCAGCTGATAGCCTCCACTGAGCCATCTCCACCATCCATTTCCCCGATCCGACGGTCATCCTTCTTTCTCATCCCAATTGTTTGTGTACCCATACATTCCATGTGCTATGACCATTCGGTTGCCTGAAGAAGGAGATGACCAACTCTACTAGCATCAGTTACAGTAATATCCCCAACAACCATATTTAACATAAAGCATGGCCAAAGGAGAAAAGGACATAGCACGACTCTATAACTGAATTCATCAGTCATGGACTCCACCGGTACGAGCACTCCAACTACCTAAAGGACAGCACAGTACTTGAACAGATCGGATTTACCCACTAAAACAAGCAACTTCATTTAAAGACTCCATCAAGCGGTTAAATGCAGTTGTTGGTCAATTATGATCCCTCCATACCTAAACGGCCAAGTGGCCTAGTATTGTAAAATTATAAATATCCAAAAGCATGATGTAATCAAGGCTGGCATTTGATGTAAGGTTCAACTTCTGGAGACTGTAGACATTTTGTCACTTGCAGCGTCTCATCTTCATTTTCAGCAAATACAAGCTTCTTTTGCTGATAACTGCTCACTTTCTATTTTCCTCTGTTCCAAGCTTGTACCTGATATGTTGTGTTCTTGATCTCTTGAGGTTTAGCACTAGATAACTGTCATCACTAAATAGGTTACTCAGGTTTCTTTCTATCTAATGCAAGAGAGTTGTCATCCTATCTTTTCATTAATAGATTAGATTTGCAGGTTTTTGTACTGGTTGCAGCCGGCCATCACATGGTCTTGTGTATCTGCTAGTGTGGTTAGTATTCTCCATATTCACCTAATATCTAAAACTGTGAGCATTGGTGGTCTAAAGCCTTGTAGTCTGAGGGTGTTGATGCATGTCTGGAGTGAAACCGAGTAGAAGTGGTTATCTGCCTTGAACCAAACCATCATTCCTTCCATTAAACCTTGCAACAATAGTTGAATTTATATGTTACCAGGCATCTCTGAGCTACAACCTAGGATATTTTCTTGGAATCCTAACATAATTGGCATCGTTGCCGGGGAGAGGAGATTGAAGCTCATCTTCCCTGGGAGAACAACCCAGATCCAGTTTTGATGATAGACAAATTTTTGACACATTTTTGGTTGTAATCATCTATCTCGTGACTCTACTAGAGGACTAACCTGTTGGCGACTCCACATCACAGTTCTAGCTTAGTTTGTGAGACACACTCGAAGAAATCCTCAGAAATCACCAGCTGACCTAGTGCCTGACCCTAAGAAGATTGTCAAGCAAAGCAAGATATCACGAAAAGGAGCATCAGGATCAGGTAAGCCTAAACAATCTTATGTATCTCTGCAAGAAAGGCTTGTAACTGAGCATGTACATGTTGAAAATATAGAGCCTAGCATTACCAGTGAAGAAATACTCTCAGAGATTCATAAAGCTCCTTGTCCAATAATTCCCCCTTTGGATCTCAGTCCAAAGAAAACCTCCCCTATAGTCCATCATTTTCCTTCAGCCCTGTCAATCATTTCTCAACTCCCTATTTTTCAGACTGCTAGCACCCTTGCATCTACCCTAGTCATGGCAGGCCCACAAGCACCCACCAAAATGGAAAGAATCATAGCTGCTATGTATGGACGCCTGGTCCTGCCTATTCCTTTGAATGCCATGCCTACAGAAGAATATCAGAAATACATGCCTAAGTTCACTGGTACAGAGGGAGTAACAGCTGAAGAACACCTTGAGTCTTTTTATAGCTATGCTGATAACCTAGATACCAGTGAAGATGATGTGTGGATGAGAGTATTTGTCTAAAGCCTAGATGGAGAGGCTAGAAAGTGGTTCAAAGAGCTGACCCCTAGGTCTATAGCAAACATTGAAGTATTAGATGATGTGTTTTTAAAGCATTAGGGAGATAAGAAATACCTGCACTATATTACCATACTGAGTTTGGAAACCTGAAAAGGGAGAATGGGGAGTCATTGTCTGATTTTAACAAAAGTTTCAATTGTATGTATAGCAAGATACCAGATGAAGTGAAGCCTACACCCACCTCTGCTAAACTCACCTATGCCAATGCCTTTGATTCTGATTTCTGCTTGCTATTAAGAGAAAGAAGATGTGCTTCTCTAGCTGAAATGCAAGATGCAGCCTTGGAGGTGGAATCCAATATCATAGTTGTAGAGAAACTCAAAGGACATGCTGATAGAAGGAGGCAGAGAGGTGAGTCTTCCTCTTCTACTTCATCTTCAAAACCCAAAATAGACAAGATGACTAAAATGATTGATCAGGTGCTCATGTCCTAAGTGTCGTAAAAATGCTCAAAATTCAAAGTTCTCAGAACTGGTTCAAAGCTGAACGACTGGAAAGTGCTCGTCCTCCCAATTCCGGCGCCGCAAACGGTTTGAAAAACGGTCGCCGTATGAGGAAGATATGGCCAAACGAATATTTTGCCCAAAACATTAGAAAATTTGAATTTTAAAAAAATAAAAAATAAAAAAAGGAATATTCCGCAGAATATTCCAGGGAATATTCTGCAAAATATTCCTTGGAATATTCCAGTGAATATTCCCTTTTCAAAGGCCAATCAGAAGCCACCACGTGGCAGGCCCGGAGGGTGCCACGTGGCCCTGGGTGACGTCAGCAAACCTCATTGGCGCATTTCAAAATTATTTTGGGGAGTTCAAGGGATTGAACCCACGACCTCTTGGGAACAAGCCCGAAGGTTTACCAACACGCCACGGCCAGCTCGTTTGCTTAGTGGGTGGAGCAAATTTTAATTATGTTTTTAAATTGCAGGAGCGGGAAAAGCAAAGGGGGCCAGCCCCTAAGGGCCAGCCCGCCCTCCATGTGACCTTGGCCCGGGAACCAAGAGCTTATGCAAACCGCCAGCCCACCAATGGTCAGCACGGAATCCGAGGCAGACATTTATTGTAACTGCAGTAAGATGGCAGCAGAATTGGCGGAGCGCCAAATTTGGCGGTCCTGCCATATTTGGCGGGCTTAACTCGCCGTCACTAAATGTAACTGGGGTTTTGTTAGGCCAAACTGGCAGTCAGGAGTAAATGGCCATAACTTTGGCCCAGAAAGTCGGTTTTGGACGAATTTGTTTTTGATTTTGGGTATTTTCGACCTTCTGAAGACATTGGTGCAGGTCTGACAGCCATCAGAGGTCATTTGCATACGTTTTGAAGCCGTGAAAATTCTAGGAGCCACTAGGGGCCAGTATTGGGAAGACTGTACAGGGTTGCAGGTATCCATTGGAGGTGATCCAATAGTCAATCCTAAAGGATTCAAGTGTTTTGAATCCATTTCTACCATATATTTCTCTTGTAGATGCTTCTATTCAGCTGTATTTTCAATTTGAGCATTTTATAAAAACAAGGACAAGCCCATTTGGGGGCTTTTGACCCAGCAAACGTAGCCCTAGAGGGGGTGAACTGCTTTATCAACTTCTTTTTCATATGTGGTTGGTTTATTTTGTAGAAAAAATTCTTTTTAATGTGTTAAACAGTAAAAGGAAATAATTCTGCTATGTGTAGATGGGTCATAAACAGCTGAAAATTTCATGTGTTTCCTTTCTGCAAGACATGGAAGTCTTTTAAACATGTTTACTTCTGAATTGAATACCTTGCAAACAAATTTCAAGTAGTTTCAAATTCAGATCAATGATAGAGTCATTGGCTACTGAAATATCCAAACTGAAGGTTGAGAAGAGTTTTGGGAAAGCAAGGCTTCCTAATACATTTGCTCCTAGAAATCCAAATCCATTCAGAAGAGCAAATGAACAATTGTAGATTATTCAAAGGGGCAAAGAGGCCAGTGAAGAAAAAAGGGTTAAGACTCCTTTCCAAAATGTAGTCATGGAGGAGGAGTAGTTTGATGAAGAGGATGAGATTCATTGCATGGAAGACAAGGGCAGTGTTGCCTTTTTTACATTAGCTGCCTATGAGGAGTCATTACTCAAGGACCAGACCAGTCAAGAGTGGGACAGAGAAGTTGTTCTATAGACTGAAGACTAGCAGAGATATAACTTGAGGTCAAGAATGAGTAATGTCAAAGAGAATCCTGCCCTAAGAGCTACTGTCCCCATAGAGCAGCAAATCAGCAAGTAGAAGCGACTAACAATTGATCCCATCATCCTCAAAGCACCGACTTAGGAGGTAAGAGGCCTTGACAAGTCCCTTTCCCCTTTCAGATTTGAATCAGAAGTCCAGAAGTTGAAAATATTTGTACCTCTAATAGAACTTATAAAGAGTGAGGTCTTTAATAAGCCCATCCTTGATTCCCTTAAGCTGAAAGCCACACAAGCGTCCAGTGACTATGTGAATTTACAAGATGATAAACTTGTAGTTGTGCTTAGCCTAATGATTGAACCTGTTGATGACAATTCCCCATACTTTTATGTCTCCTTGACCATTCATGACAAAATACTCCACAACTGTCTGCTGGACACAGGTGCCAGCCATAATCTAATGCCCAAAGTTGTCATGGAAGAGTTAGGCCTTGATATTACCAGACCTTATCATGACTTGTTCTCCTTTGATTTGAGGAAGGTGAAATGTCTGGGGTTAATCAAAGACCTAGCTATCACCCTAACTCAGCTGCCCATGAAAAGCATGATGATGGATATTGTGGTAGCAGATGTCCCCCTAAGTTTGGTATGCTACTTTCCAGAGGGTGGATGAAGAGGTTGGGTGGGACATTGCAAAATGACTTGTCTTATGCCACCATCCCAATTTTTGGAGGAGAAAGCAGAATACTATACAGGGAAACCCAGTTGGCCTATATCATCAATGATGAGAAGAATCCCACTAATCATCCCATTTATGTTGTGGACACTGATCTTGGAGCATGTATTCTCCAAATTGAAGAATCCCAAAGGGCCTCGTTGCAGCTCAAGAAACCAGTATATCAGGCCATGGAAGAGGAAGGGACACAGGCTTGGGACATGTTCTTTGATGGAGCTTGTTCAAAGGAAACTGCAGGAGTAGGAGTGGTGCTAGTAACTCCAAAACAAGAAAGCACACATCTGTCTTTTAAGCTGACTTTTCAGGTCACCAATAATATAGCAGAGTATGAGGCTCTGATATTGGGCTTAAACACTACCAAGGACATAGGAATCAGAGACATAAAGGTGTTTAGGGATGTTGATCTCATCATTCAACAAGTGAACAAAATGTTCCAAGCAACGCACCCAAGGCTGAAAGCATACAGAGATGAGGTATGGAGACTCAAAGAATATTTTGATAACTTTTGTATCTCATATATCCCTAGAGTTAAAAATCAGCTTGCTGATTCCCTTACTGTGTCTGCTAGCATCTTCATCCCTCCCATGCCCCCTAGATTATCTTACCAAGTCCAGGTAAAATATAGACCATCCTTGCCTAATAATGTTCAGCACTGGAAAGTTTTCGAGGATGATGATGAAGTAAATAGGTTTCTGCAAGTCATTGATGAATTCTCTGAAATGAAAATTGATCAAGAGAATGAAACCTTGGAGAAATGTCCCCAGCCCCAACTAAGGAATAGAATTGGCCAAGACAACATTGTTCAGTTTCCTAGCAATCATATACCTAAAGGGTTAGTGCCTCTAGAGAAGTTGTTTGACCATAACGATGTGCCTCATAAGATTGCCCAAAAAGAAAATCAGTTTGCAGTCCATAGGCTTAACATAGGAAGTCCATATCATCCAAAGTATATAAATCTGTCCACCCATTTGTTTGTTGCCCAAAGTTCTGAGTACTGCACCTTCATGAAGCAATTTGCTGATGTCTTTGCCTAGGAATACAGTGATCTTAAAACTTATGACAAAAATGTCATCCAGCATAAGATCCCTTTAGAGAAAGACACCATTCCTTTCAAACAAAAGCTGAGACCCATTAATCCTTTGCTCCTCCCTCTGATTGAAAAAGAAATCAAGAAGTTGTTGGCTTCCAAAATCATAGTCTCTTTGAGGTATTCAAAGTGGGTAGCCAACTTGGTAGTGGTGAGGAAGAAAAGTGGGGAAATCAAGCTGTGCAGGAACCTGAGCAAATGTTCGGAAAAGGAAAACTATCCCCTGTCGAAGATGGAGCATTTGTTACAGAAAGTCTCAGGGGCCAAAATTATGTCTTTCTTGGATGGATTTTCAGGGTATAACCAAGTTGTTCACTACAACAAAACAGGCAATTTGCGCCAGATTTAGCACCAGATTCTAGTGCATTTTTTTCTCAATTGGGATGAGCAACTTGGCGCTAAATCTGGCTCTATTGTACAATTTTTAAAACGTCCTTTTTTGCACCAAATTTTGCATCTTTTTTACGCCAAATTTTCCATCATTTTCTGCATCATATTTTGCACCAAGATTTTCATTTGGTTTTACAACAGGTTTTGCTTCTAGTTTTGCGCCTTTTTTTGCATCTATTTTTGCATCATTTTTTGCTTCCTCTTTTGTGGAATTCTTTGCTTCTATTTTTGTGTCATAATTTGCATCGATTTTTACACCATCTTTGACATCTTATTTAGCGCCTTTTTTTACATCCAATTTGTGCCAATTTTTGCATCTGGTCTTATGCCATCTTTTGCTTCTAATTTTGTACTTATTTTTACATCTATTTTTGTGCCAATTTTTCTGCCTTTTTTTACACCATCTTTTCCATCCAATTTTGCACCATATGTTGAATCTGATTTAGTGCCAAATTTCGCATGCATTTTTGCACCATTTTTTGCATCCACTTTTGCATTTTATTTATCTCCCTTTTTTGCATCCTATTTTGCACCATATTTTGCATTTAATTTTGCATCATTTGTTGCATCCAATTTAGCATCATTTTTAACACCATTTCTTGCATCCAATTTTTCATCCTTTTGAGCATCTAAATTTGCATCCTATGTTGAACCATATATTGCATCCACCTTTGCATCCCATTTTGTGTCTATTGTTACGTTCACTTTTGAGCCATTTTTTCGTCTACTTTTGCATTTGTTTTTGCACCAAGTTTTGAATGATTTGTTGCATCATTTTACATCCAATGTTGCATCTCAATTTGCATCCAAAATTGAGCCATTTTTATGCCCATTTTTGCACCATTTTTTATTCTTTTGTGTCCAATTTTGCACCATTTTTTATGTCCAAATTTGCATCCTTTTTTCTGCCACATTTTGTGTCCACATTTGCATCTCATTTTGCACCTATATTTTAGTTGGAATTTTCATCTAGTTATGCATCATCTTTGACATCCTTGGTTTCACCATTTTTTAGTCCCATTTTGCATCTTGTTTTGTGTCTTTTCTTACATCCTTTTTGCATCCTAATTTTACACCATTCTTTGCATCCTCATTTTGGTGTCCATTTTTGCATCCTTGTTTGCACCCAATTCGGTATCCTTTCATATGCCCTATTTTGTTCCCTTCTTTGTGTGTAGTGTTGCACCCTTTTTTAATTTTACTTTAAAAACCTTTTTGTGTCATTGTTTCCATATTGTTTTGATGGCTAGTTTAACATCCAATTCTACCCCCAATTTTTCATCCATGGTTAAATCCACTTTTGGCTTCTTGTTTAGAGTTTTACTTTTATTTCCATTTATGACCACCTCTATGGGTTCATTTTACTAAGTTCATTTACATAGTGAAATATATTAAATTTTCTAAATATCATTTTGCTGTAGGATTTAATGCATGGTTAGATGAAAACAAAACCCTCTCAGTTTATCTCAGAAACCTAGGACAAACCAATTAAGAGAAGAGTTGTTCTAAGGCTTAGGATTCTTAGTAGATCAAGATGTAGAGTATAGATTAAGAAAAAGAGAATGAATTCTTGTGAGTCCTCGCATGCAGGTCTTCTTGGAGTTTTTCGTATAGCCAAGAAGTGCTCCTAGCTAGCTCCAAAGCTTGGTCCTACACATAAGAGAGAGAATAAAGCAACCTTCACAACATAATATCTTAATAATCAAAACTATAAAAAACATATAAATATTATTGAATAAATAAATATAAACCAAAAACCCATGCATACATTAGTTAAATAGAAGAAGTAAAGAATGAATAGAAACATATGGAAGGAAGAACAACTGATCTATATGAATAAAGGAGTTGGAGGAAAGTTACAACAATCAGATATAGTTGCAACATCACCTCCCCCAACTCATAGCTCCAAAACTCTCCCTCTCAAGACAGATCTCAAGAGCGTGACAATACCAAATTCCCATCATTTTTTCAATGGCCAAGCCTCTAATATATAGGAAAGTGGAGGCTATGAAGATTTCCAAAATTCCTCATTAGTTCAATTTGGGAAAAATATTTTGGGTGAATAATGTTTCCTCATATAAAAAATGAATTTTCCACTTTTTAGATGCTTTTGTGCTTAGGAAAAAGCTTCCCCATGCTTTATGGCTCTTTCCCTCTTTTGTATGCTTTTATTTTTTAGGAAAAAGCTAAAGATGAGGATAAAGAGATTACATTCCACCATATGTTTCCGAAAGTGACCAAGAATGTCAAATTCAAATTCTAGTTTGCTTATGTTTTAGTTTTTTTTAAATATATATTTAGTTTTAGTATTTTTTTTTTCTAGAAAAATATATTTAGTTTTTGGTATATTTTTCTATAAGAAAAATTATATTTTGTTTTTATAAAAATGGATTTTAAACATTCCATTCATGCTAAATTTGTGATTTTATGATAGGAGTTTAAATTATATATAGTAAAGTAACTTAATGTCATGTGTCGTGTTGCTGAGATGGGTGTTATACATCTCTTTCTTGCTAAGTTATAGAATGTGCTTGGATTTTTTTAATGCAATAAAACTAATTCTGTTCTTCATGATACCTTGAAATGTTCATCTTGAACCAGGCTAATAAAACAATAAAGTTAAAATAGGTTTTCCTTTGTCCTTTATAGATCTTTGTCCCCATTAATCTTGGTCTTAATAGATTAATTGTCTTGTGGTGGCCTTGAGTGGTCACTTCCATTAGTTGCATGCTTTTTAGTTTTCAGTTAGTGACATTTTTTAGGCTTGATAATATGTTATTTAATTTATCAAAATGTGTTATTGTCCATATTATTGTTAAATATTAATATTAAATATGCTGATTTTTAAGCATGTTTTAGCAAAACTTTCCCAAAATGTTTATAGATTGTATTTTATAATGCAATGATTCTTTGCTTGATGAAATTGTTTTGGATATTTTTTTTAATGATTCATTGATTGATGAAATTGTTATGGATATTTTTTTAGTATATTAAATTGTATGTGATAAAGTCAAAAATCACCTCTTTTTTAGATTTTCATTGATCAATTTCCCTTAAGGCCATCAAGTTCACCATTTGGTCCCAGGTTAAGGAAATATAGGAGTCATGAAGTGGAATTGTCCAAGCACTTAAGTCTTGAGACATGTTTCTTTTTAGTCACTTTATACTTTCTTTCTATGTAAATTTTTGATGAAAATAGTCTTGGAACATGAGGGGCGTCAATAGTAAGCGAAAAAAAACTCCTAAAAGAAAAATGGTATGCAAAGCACCCATAAATAATGTTGATATAAGAAGCAAAAATATTAAGTGAGGTTCAACCTCATATAATTAGAAAATGGGGGAGGAATTTCCAAGTAGTAGTGATTTATGCTTAGAGATACTTGGGTGGAATGGTTATTATTTGAAATGATTAAGACATCAAGGTTACCAATATGTTTACCTCTTTTCGCATTATGACAATACAATTTTAGTTAATTGACATTGAGGACTACTACCATGTATCCAATGTCTATGACTCCAATATCGCAAATGGAAAACCTCTATTTCTCAATTCTATTTCTAGCACAAGTAATTTATACTCCCCATCTCCATGGATTGTTGGGAGTGACTTCAATATTATAAGTTTCTCGAGGAAAAGAAAGAATGAATCGAAATGTTTAACAAGATATTTTGTAAGCTATACCATTAAAGCCACAAAGTAGTCTCCATTAAAGTTGTCAAGAAATGAGTCTCCAACCCACACATGTGGATCAATGAGATGTAATACATGTGTGTGTTGTTACGAACTCAATACACCTCTATAATAACTCCACAAACTTATGTATTTCACTCTGTCACATAAGTTGACAGTAGTGTGACATAAGTAAACCAAGAGTAGACATGAAAGCCTTAGGAAACAAACATTCCTTAGATCCTGTTGTGCCCTACAACAACCCCCCATTTCATATCATTTATATTTACAAAATTATCATATGAAATGGGTCCCTTTAGAAGTTAATTGGTATCAATATTGCATTATTTGAAAAAGGTCTGAAAATCAAATGAAGACATTATATAAAACCTTTTGAAAAACCCATTTTGATCAAATAAAACAATTTTTTATCATTGTGATAAAGCGATCGCAAGATCGCATATCGCAATGACATAGAAAACAAAGATAAGTGACATATGGGTTCCCGCCGATGCGATATCGCTATCGGCTATCGGCGATACTCTATACGCAGTCTTAAAGCACCCCAAGCCTTTCACCCCGATGCAATGGGATATCGCAATCGGCAATCGGCAATATCCTATGCACAATAATAAGGCGCCCAGGTCATACCCCGATGCGATGCGATATTGCAATCGGCAATCGGTGATACACTATCTATGCACATTGTTATGCCCATTCACCCCGATGCGATGCGATATCGCTATCGGCGATCAGGGTTTCAAAATTGTCAACATAAGGATTTAAGTGTTCCCGACGCCCGATTATGATATAGCGCGGATTTCAAAAAAGCCGTTAAATGGAGGGATATTATGATCAAATCATATTTAAAGCTTAATCTACTAAGCAATGATGCACCTGCGCCCAACCGCCAAAACATCCATAGCACGCTTAAATGGGTCATTCGGCCAAATAATGGTATAATGGGCATTTAAGGGGTGGCAGGTTTTAAACGGCCATTTAATGTAATTGTAAGATCTTCCCATGGATTGTATCCGCAACCACTTTTAAGAGTTAATCTCTCAGCACGCTTTGATCAATATATCTTTCCCATATTGGATTTTCATTGGCATATCTTTGTGTTACATTTATTTTCGCCTCTGTGTAGAATTCATCCAAAGGAGAAAGCTCAAGCAAAATGGGGAAGAAATCCAAGAAGACCACAGGCGCTTCCGCTACACCAGCTGCAGGACAAGCTGTCGTGGAAAAAAAGAAGGGATTGATATCTGATACTACATGTTTGGGTCTCGTCAGAGTTACTTGGCAAGGTACCTACAACTTGATTGAAGTCGAAGAACCAACAGTGACAACAGTAAAAGCTACTGTGGATTTAACTCGGAAGTCTGAGGGTACTCTCAAGGACTTAGCTGACTCCTTCCTTCACCGGATAGCAGCTAGGAAGCAAATTCTCCCATACACAGACGTAGTGTGGTGGGCGATTGAAGAAATTCCAATCCTAGATAGAACCTTCAGCACCAGAGACGGGAGAATTTTTGGGTCATTCAAGGCAGATGATCTAAGGAAAATGTATCATTTGCCCGAGCCAGAGAAGATATATAATAAGGCGTTCCTGGAGAAATTCGCAAACGAAAATGAAGTTGAATCCGAACCCATCCGGATTGGAGACAAAATCTGGCAAAGCACAAACATGAGTCGTCTGGTAAGTACTCAGTTGATTCCCTGGCTTCTCCTTATTGCTATGCTGGAATAATGATGTGTAGATTATGGGGATTGCATGACTCTGCTAATTTTACCATAGAAATGGTTCCCCTAATGGAAGCAACATGCAACATTGTAATTATGGATTGGGCCACTATCCTCTCAGACAAATTAGCAACAGCTGTGCTTGAGTTTAGAAGCAAGACCCGTATTTCTGAAAGGGTAATTCCCCCATTCTACTATAGTGCCTATATTCTAGATACCCTGTGTTTTAACTCTGAATTCCCCGTACTCGGCTGGAGGTGGACTGCACAAGACCCCACGCCTATTCATATATATCATCAGAAATTATGGAAATCTTCTTTAAAACATCATCTATACCAAGTCTGTAATGGCTTTATGTTGCCTATTTATTATTCCATTTTCGATAAACCTGCTCCCAAGATTTCCTATCAAGCCGAATTTGATTTAACCGCAATAGGTAGATGGTTTGGAGAGGAGAGATTTACCTACATAAGATTTTTCGGTAGCCAAGCCGACCCCCATGTCCTCCCTTTATACATACCTGATAAACTACTAGCAAGGGAAATCGCTTACCAGATTATGGCTGAGAGTGTTACACAGACTCTCAAGAAGGAAAAGAAGAAGGGCTGGCCCTCTTTTCCCTTGAGGTGTGGTGTCTATACTCTGCATGATCTCAAACATGCAGAAAAGGAAGCCACAAAGATTCAATCCTTAACTCTGGCGACTCTCCCAAATAGGCAGTTTGATCCAAATAAAGTTGCCTATAATGCACTAGAACAGGCCAAATTGACAAGATTTGACCATAAAGAAGATATGTTTGACGACCTGTTCTCTTCAGCTGAGACAATAAATCAGGTTAAAGCATTCGCCAAAGCGAAATATAATGATGAAGGGTTGACTGAATTTAATAAACTTAGAGAACAGAGGTTGCAAACTCTGCCTCTAGATTTACTAGCGACAACCCCAGCGACATCATCAAGCGAGCCTGGTCGGCAACAGTCAAAGGAACCTCCGGTTATAACAAAGGATCATAAGAAAGAACAGGAGGAAAAGCAGAGGAGAGAACAAGAAGAAAGGCAGAGAAAAGAAAAAGAAGAAAAGCAGAAGAGAGCGCAGGAGGAAAAACAGAGAAGAGAGAAAGAGGAAAAGCAAAAGAAAGAGCATGAGGAAAGGCAAAAGAAAGAACAAGAGGAACAGCAGAAGAGAGAACAGGAAAAGGTACAGAAGGAGTCCCAAGCCGAAAAGCAAAAACAAACCACCATTGATGTCAATATAGATACTCGTATTGACCCTAAATTGCTCCAGGAATGGAAGCAATTTGATTCCATCATCAGTGGGTTGGAATGTTCAAAAGATACAGACACTTCCAAGACAACGGACACACCGGAAATCACTTCATCACAGGTTCTGAGTGGAACCAGCGGCCCACCCATTTCTAAAGAAGTTGAGATAATACCAAAGGACCCCTCCGACCAAATCATTTTGCAGGTAGAAGATATTCCTCCCTTGGATGTCTTCTACAGCCCAAGGCATAAAGCAGTGGTTAAACGACAAAGGAAAAGAAGAAGGACTGATCAACCTTCCCTTTTCCCAGAGCAAACTGTTACGGGCAATGTGGTTTGGAAGGAGGAATTTCACCCCTCCGACGACCTGACAAAATTGTCGCAGTATGCGGGAGCCTATTCGGCAGCAGCAATTGATAAGGCATCGGAGGTAAGTCTTCTACTGAAAACTAAGGATCAAGAGATTTTCTCATGACAGACAGAGTTAGCTGAGACAAAGCAGAAGGCAGAGTAGGCAAAGCAGCAATTGTTGACACAACAGCAAGTGAACAGTCAACTAACTCAACAATTGCAGGCAGAAAAGCAAAGGATCGACCAAAGCGCGATCCAAAAACAAAAAGAATTATCAGAGGCATTGGCACAATTGAAGGCAGCGAACGAGCAAATGATGAAGACAAAAGATGAGCAAATCGCTCAATTATCATCACAGCTCGAGAAAATAAAGGGCGTTCCACAAGTGGCTGAATTTAGAGCAGAAGCATTACAAATAAACACTACATTAATATCCCAAATTAAGCTTCTGTGTCAACAAATCGCCCAGGCAGAGCCACTGTGTGAATTAACGACATCCATTAATAAGCAGGTAGAGAAGGCCAGAACTGAATTAGATCAAGCCGAAGAAACCATAGTTGCATTTCTTGACTGGCAAGATTCTGATCAAGGACAAGCGGCGAATTTGCCCAGGATCCTAGAAACACATAAAGATATACTCTTTACGGAATGGCAGTCCCAGTTAATGAGAGCAGAGAGGGCAGCTTCAAGATGTAAATCAACTTACAGCAATCTAGTTGAACTGGTTAATAACACTCTCTATTTATCAAACATGATCTCCCAATGCACTCCAGGAAAGTTGACAACAATGAACACATTGGAGCAATCATGTTATCCTGATTTAGAGGAAAAGGGGAGATTAATCGCTGGGATTAACAGTTTAACCTGGGACACATATTGGTTCTTCCTGGTAAAGCCGCATACACAGAGAGCCGCCCTTAAGTGCCTAACATATGCGATCGGGTATATGATTCCCGATATTTAGGATGCCACATATGCCACCCAACTCAGTTCGCGCCTCAACAAACCTCCTGAAGTAGAGCCAATGCTTGCGATAAGTCAGCTCAGATTTAAAGGCAAGCAGCCTCCTTGATGAATCATGCCGTCGATTTCCAGATTGCTGAGGAAAATAGGATCAAGATTTATTGATACCGATTTAGTAGGATTTCAGTTTAGTAGATATTTAGATTAATTTAGTATTTATAGACCCTTTCATTGTTTTGGAAAGGGTCATAAAGTTTTGTACCAGACTTAAAGACTGAAGTTTGCACTATTGTGCTTTAGTCAATATTCTTTTATGAAACTGGACCAGTTGTTCTTAATTCAACAAGGAAGTTTTTTTATGCAATTGCGCACTATTGTCTTTGTTGAGAATGTTTCTGCGTTGAAGGAAGAATTACAAGTAGCGATTGATATTGGGAGTGTCAAGCAGCTCATATGGTATTTCTATCTATGTTTGAATTCATTCCTTTCATATGAATTGTTATGTGATTATTCTTGCTATTATTGATTGTATGCATGCGTTGTAGCAGCAGATCTATATTCATTCCACTATTGGATGTTTTATGATGTGCCTTTCTTTTTAATCATGTATATGTCAATGATATAAATGATAAGTGTGGTAATATCGCTTTAATCGCTTTGCTTAACTATTTAAGCATAGTAATCATGAATGAAATAATGTCCATGTCTGTTAAATGGAGTCATCTATATGCCTGTTTATAGACACGGATCATCAAGCGCTGCACTTTAAAGTTCAATAAGTTCCCGGGATAGGTCATAGTTATTGTATTCTTGTTAATAGTTTTAGTTATTCTCTCACCGCTAGTTTAGTTTATAAATCGTCCATTCATCCTGTTTATCCACTTTTGGGAAACTGGTCCCATTATCCCCAGTTGGAGCCACTATTCCAAACGGAAAAGGAGTTGTACTAAGGTCCAGACCGGGTGGTTATCCCCAATGTTGTTGCAACGATTTTCGAGGCATCAACAGATCCTCAATTAAGTGCTTAAATGATGAAGTGAAAATGCAAGGAGAAAAGAAGAATTCATGATTTAACCATCACATACATGTGATCAAGTGTGACTAGGAGTGTATATATTCATATATTTTCCAAAGAGGGAGTGAATACATGAGTTACCATTTATTGGCCCTTATTTTTCTTTCTTTTTCATTTTCTTATATATAGGACTTAGGGAATAAGGTTTTCATAAGTTTGGCACAACTCATAGATATAAGATTTACATGCATTTTCACTTCAACCTTAGAGTTTAGACTTAGATAAATAAAAATAGTGTATGTTTAATGATTTTGGCTTTCACTTTTTTATTGTATTTCATCACAAATACAAAAGGGGAAATATTTTGCCACAAATCTATGAATGCTTAATCATAAATTCGTCATGTGATGAAAACAAATTAATGATGTTATTCTCTATGAAAATGATGGGTATTCTTGAGAAAATCTTATGCTTGTGGATGTTTCCTCCCTGGTTGAGAGGGAGTGAGGGTAGACACCATGTTATCCATGTGTCATGTACTATGGCTAGGATTAACAATCGTAAGTCTAGTAAAGGAACTAGTAGGGATAATGGTGGATTGGATAAACATCTGGGACCAATATTCTTTGATAATTTGGACATTGACTAGGACTAATCGCCATAAGTCAAGTACATTAATCCAAGATAAGAATAGTCATGAGGATTGACATTTTATGGTGTCAAATATTATGATAGTGGATTAGGAAATGATCATGTGAGGACATACCTGGTAAACATCTTGGTGGGGTAAGTGCCTTGAAAGGCAGTGGTGTCCAAATTTATGCCTCCCAACATTGTGCTCTGATCTAATGGAGAGATAAACTTGTTAGTCAAGGCCTTACTATTTTGAAAATTTTGGCTATGATGATGTAAATCATCATTGATGCTTATCAATCTAGATCCCTTCTTATATGAATATTTCAACTTGAGAGTACTTTTTTGTCTCATTATGAGTACCTCGCTAGTTTAGAGGGAGGGTCATCATCTTCATTATTTCCATCATCACCACCATCAATGTGATCATTATTGTCATCATTTCATTATCATCATAATCACCATTCATGTCTTCTTCATGATCATCATCATCATCATGATTTTGTATATTGTCGTCAATTGTTCATAATTATAGGTATCATAAGAAATATCACCAACCTTAGGACACATGATATATGAAAGAAAAATAACCACTTATTTTTTTAGAAATGATTGATGATCATCAACATCACTACCATTATCATCGTCATTATAATTGTCATCATCCCCATCATCATAACTAATATAAGTTTTATCATAATTTTTGTCATCTTCGTCATGAACATCATAATCATCATTCATGCCATTATTGTTCTTGATTATGACCAAGATGAAAATAATGATAATGATGATCAGATGATGATGACTTGGAAGATGACGCCAAAGATAATTATTATGATTTTTACCATGATAACATTTAAAAAATTGGGAGGAATGGCCAAGGTCATTAGCATCATCATCATTGTCATTGTAACTCCCATCGTCTTTATCATCATTGTCATTATCATAACAATTGCAATTCATGTCATCGTCATCATCTTCATTATCATCATCGTTATAATTATTGACATTGTCATCAGTTGTTCATAATTTTCAATGTCATAAGAAATATAATCAATGCAAAAGATATGATGTGTGTTGGAAAATGGATGCAAAAGTAAACAAAAAAATGGGGGTAAAATAGACGTAAATTTGGATGAAGAGTGGACACAACATAAGTAGATGCAGAAACAAGACAAAAAAATTGAACAAAAGTGGATGAAAAAGTAGATGCAATAGTTCATACAAACTTGAACACAAATAGGACTCAAACATGGATGAAAAAGTGGAAGAAAACATGGGCACAATAGTAGCATAAAACTTAGCATGAATTGTGGTGAAACAAATGTGGATACTCCAATGAATGTAAAAAAAAAAGGGACACAAACTTGAATGCAAAAAGGAGGAAAACTTGGATGAAAAAAGGATGTAAACATGGGCCAAAACATGGGTGCAATAGTGAACAGAAAATTAGTTGCAAAACTAGACAAATCAAAAGAGTGATGTAAAAGTAAATTCGAAATGGGATGCAAAAAACATAAACAATATTTGATGCAAACTTGGACACAAAAGAGGATGCAAATATGGATGCAATAGTGGAAGAAAATGTGGTTTGCAATGATAGGCATAAGATATGGCACAAATAATAGTACAAAAAAGGTGGATTGAATAATAGACACAAAAAAATATGCAAACTTAGATGCAAGACAAGATATTATAAGGGATGTAAAAGTGGATGCAAACACAAGTGCAACATGAGAAACAAAATTGGATGCAAAATATGGATGAAATGGAAGTACATGCAAAAGAAGATACAAAATGAGTTGCAAAACCCAACACAAAATTGGATGCAAAAATAGATAATATTTTATGCAAAAGAGGATGTGAAGATGGATGCAAAATGGAAGCAAACGTGGTACAACATATGTGCAAAACATGGAACAAATTTTGTCACAACAAAAGTAGATGTAATGATAGATGCAAAAAAAGAAGCAAATGAAGATGAAAAATAGGATGCAAAAAGGGATGTAAAAGTGGGTGTAAACATGGGTGCAACAATGGATGTAAAATAGCTTTTGCAACTTATTTGAAAGAGCAATTTTTGTCCAACAATTAGACTTTGTAGCATAAAAACTGGTTAATACATATGATTCGACCAAAAACTAGTTACTACCAAAATTCAACCAAAAAAAATATTACTGCATAAAAAGAATTAAAAACAAAAAAAAATAAAAACAAAAATTTCCCAAATTAAATAAATAAATGATAAAAAAAATTTACCACAATTTAGTGATTTTTTAGTGCTAATACTAACATCACCATTACAACAAGATATTTTTTAGTGCTAATACTGCCATTACAACAAGATATAAGAGGGATATAATGCAAAAAGTTTAATAATAATATGTATGTAGAAGATGTCTTCAGACTGGTGAATTCATGATAATCAATGGGACTACAGTCAAAATAATTGGATGTTATTTACTTTTTTACATAGATTGTCAAAATAATTGCATAAATCGATTTTTTTTAACCAAAATTTAACAAAAACTTTGCTAGTGCTAACATTAGACCACCATTACAACAAGATATCTTTCTAGTGTTGACAACACCATTATAGTAAGATACCTCAAGAGAGACAGAAAATTTAAAAAGTATGATAGTAATATGTATCCAGAAGATGGTAGTGAAACTAGTAATTGTTCATTCTCATTATCATAATCATTGTCATCATCATCACCATCATCCTTGTCATCGTTATTGCCAGCATTACATTATCATCATAATCACCATTCATGCCATCATCATCAGCTCCATCATCATCATCATTATGGACATTGTTTGCAATTGTTTATAATTATAGACGTTGTAAGAAATATCATCAACCCAAAAAATGTGATCAGTGCTAGAAAAGGGTTGTTTAGGACACATTGATATACGTAAGAGAAATAACAACTCTATTTTTGATAGATTATCGATGATCATCATCATCACCACCATTATCATCGTCATTGTCATTTTTATCATCCCCATCATCATCATTAATGTAATTTCTATCAACATTGTTGTAATCATCATCATCATTCATGCCATTATTGTTTTTGATGATGACCTAGATGAAAATGATGATGATGACACCAAAGATAATGCTTATGATTATGACACTGACAACATCTAAAATTGGGAAGATTCGCCAAGGTCATTAGCATCGTCATCATCATAATCATTGCCATCATCATCATTAATGTCATTGTAACCACTATCGTCTTTATCATCATAATCACAATTCATGTCATCGCCATCATCTTCATTTTCATCATTGTCAATATTATTGACATTGTCATCAATTGTTCATAATTGTCAATGCCATAAGGAATATCATCAATGCAGAAAATATGATGAGTGTTGGAAAAGGGATGCAAAAGCGAACATAGAAATGGGGGCAACAATAGAAGTAAAATTGGATGAAAAGTGGATACAACATAAGTAGATGCACAACAACATGAAAAACCTAACACAAAAGTGGATGCAAAAGTAGATGCAGTTGTCAATGCAAACATGAAGGCAAAAGTGGAAGCAAACATGGGTCCAATGGTAGGTGTAAACCTTGGCACAAACTGTGGTGAAACAAATGTGGATGCAACAACGGACACAAAAGTAGATGCAAAAATGGATGAAACAAAAGTGGATACAATAGGGGATGCCAAAACATACACAATATCTGATGCAAACTTGAACACAAAAGAGGATGCAAATGTGGATGCAAACGTGGAAGCAAATGTGGTTGCAATGGTAGGCGCAAGATATGGTGCAACAAAAGTGGATGTAACAATAGAAAAAAAATATGCAAAATAAGATGCAAAATAAGATGCAAAAATGGATGTAAAAGTGGAAGCAAACATTGATGCAACAGGAAAAACAAAATTGGATGAAAAAAATGGATACAATGGAAGTAGATGCAAAAGTAGATCAAAACGAGATGCAAAACCCAATGCATAAACCTGACACAAAAGTGGATGCAAAAATAGATGCAATATTTGATGCAAAAGAAGATGTGAACATGGATGCAAAATTGGAAGCAAAAGTGGATACAATAGTGAGTGCAAAACATGGTGCAAATTATGGCATAACAAAAGTGGATGTAATGATAGATGAAAAAAAAGAATCAAAGTATGATGCAAATGAAGATGTAAAAAGGGATGCAAAAAGTGAAATTTAAAATGGGTGTAACAGTGGATGCAATAGAAGTCGATGCAAAAGTAGATGCAAAACGAGACACAAAACCCGATGCAAATCCTGGTCCAAAATTGGATACAAAAAGGGATGCAAAAATAGATGTAGTAGTTGATGAAAACCTAGATGCAAATGAGGATGCAAACGTGGATGCAAAATTATAATCAAAAGTGGGTGCAAAAGGAGGTGCCAAACTAGGCGCCAATTTTGGCACAAAAATATTGGATGCAATAGTGGGTACAATAATAGATGCAAAAGAGGATGTAAATATGGATGCCAAACAAGATGGAAAAGTGGATGCAACAAAAGTAGATGCAAAATTATATGCAAAACTAGACACAAAAATCGATGTAAAACGTGGCGCAAAAGTGATGCACAAATGGATGAAAAAATGGATGCAAAAAATGATTTTAAAAAGGATGCAAAAGTTGATGCAAGTGTAGGTGCAAAAAGTGGATGCAAATGAGGATGCAAAAGTATGTCAAACAAAAATAGATGCAAAACCTGGAACAAAACCTGGAGCAAAGGATGACATAAAACTTGGCATAAAATTTGGTGCAAAACCTATTGCAATACCTGGTGCTAAACTTCGTGTAAGATTTGGTGCAAAACTTGATGCAAATTTTGTGTCAAGGTTTGCACCATATTTGATAAATGGATGCAAATAGCACCAAAAATGGGCTCTAGATGCAAAAAAAGAAGTAAAAAAGGACGCTAATCGCTGGTTTTGTTGTAGTGGTTGTACATCCAGATAACCAAGAAAATACTGCTTACACCACTCCTTGGGGCACTTTTATGTACTCTAAGATGCCCTTTGGGCTGATGAATGTTGGGGCTACCTTTCAGAGAGCCATGGATATCGTGTTTGTAGGAGAGAAGGACAAGTTTTTCCTTGTCTACCTAGATGATATAATAGTGTACTCCAACAGCCATCAAGATCATTTGCAGCATTTGAAGAAAGTGTTTCTGAAGTGCAGAAGGTTTGGGATATTTGTGAATCCTAAGAAGTCACTATTTTCTTTAGAGGAGGGCAAGCTTCTAGGATATGTTGTTTCTGCTGCAGGTGTCAAGATTGACCCAAAGAGAGTGAAAGCGATACAGACATTGTCTGTCCCAAGATCAAAAAGGGACATCCAATCCTTTCTGGGCAAAATAAATTTTGTAAGGAGGTTTATTCCTAATTTTGCAAAATTGGTAAAACACATCACCTCTATGCTGAAAAAGGGATCAGAGATCAAATGGACTGATGCAGCAAGAAGACCTTTTGAAGCTATCAAAAGACCTATTATGGAAGCCCCCACTTTGATCATCCCAGACTATAGCAAGGAGTTCCATATCTTCTCCTTTGCTTCCAGCGACACCCTTGTAGCAGTCTTATTGCAGAAAGATGATGAGGATTCAGATCATCCAGTGGCATTTTTCAGCAAAACCTTAAGGGATGCTGAACTAAGGTATGATATTATCAAAAAATAGGCCTATGCTCTTATCAAATCTTTAAAAAATTTCTGAATATACATTCTGCACTCCAAGGTAATTGCATATGTGCCCTCTGCTTCAATAAAGGATGTCCTGATGCAACCAGATGTTGATGGAAGAAGGGCTAAATGGATTGCAAAGATTATTGAATTCAACATAGAACTGAAGCCCACCAAGCTTACTAAGGGTCAAGGCCTTGCCAAGCTGATCGCTGAAGAAAATTACAGGATTCTGGACATGAATTAGATAAGCACAAACTCCAATGACAGACAAACAGGGGGAGAAACAATTGAACGAGGATAGAACCAGTCTTTGGTCGAAAATATATCCTCTTGTGAATGGTATGATAAAATAGCTCACTTTCTATTGGAGCTAGGAGTTCCTCTAGGCCTTATTTCAAGCCAAGCTAGGACTATTAAGCTCAGAGCAGCCAAATATTGTATTCATGAAAGCTTGCTGTATTGGAGGGACCCATCTGGAATCCTTTTAAGATGTCTGGACAAAGAACAATCGATAGAAGTCATGCATTAGTTTCATTCCAGCATTTGTGGAGGACATCACTACTGGAAAACCACGGCCCACAAGATCCTCAGAGCTGGGTAGTATTGGCCCACTCTATTTTCTGATGTCTTTTCATTTGTAAGATCCTATGACAAGTGCCAGAGGTGTGAAGGAAAATAGTAGTTGAAGTCCGTACCCTTGAAGCCAATACATGCCAGTGGCCCTTTCCAGCAGTGGGGCTTGGATTTCATAGGGGAAATTAATCCACATTCTAGTGGCTAGCATAGATGGATCTTAGTAGCCACTGATTACTTCAGTAAATGGATTGATGCCATCCCTACTAAGAAAGATGATCACCATGTTGTCATGAAGTTCTTGATAGAAAAAATTTTCACCAGGTTTGGCTATCCACACAAATTAGTTAGAGATAATGCAACAACCTTCAGGGCAAAAGAGTTGGTGGACATGTGTGACTCAATGGGCATTAAGCTAGTACATTCCACCTCATATTACCCTCAAAGCAATGGTCTAGCAGAATCATCCAATAAGAGCCTGGTAAGGATAATCAAAAGGCTGTTGGAAGACAACAAAAGGAATTGGGATTCCAAACTGAAGTTTGCATAGTGGGTTGACAGGGTGACCACCAAGAAATCCACAGGGAACTCTACGTTCAAGTTGGTATATGGCACTGAGGCTGTATTCCCAATCCAGTTAACCCTCCCTGTGGCCAGGTTCTTGCAGGAAGAGTAGAATGAGGAAAATGACATGGCAAAGAGGATTAGTGACTTGGCTGAAGTGCATCAAATCAGAGATCAATTGATTGAAAATTCTGCCACATATCAAAAGAGAATCAAGGAAGTCTTTGACAGAAAGGCAAAGATGGACAGTTTTCAAATTGGAGACTTGGTTCTTAAATGGGATGCACTGAAGGAAAAGAAAGGAAATCATGGGAAGTTCGATGCTCTGTGGACTGAACCTTTTGTCATTGCTCAGATCCAGTGGAACAACACTTTCATGCTACAAAGTATGAAAGAAGAAATAGTTTTTGAAGGTCCAGTTAATCGGCGTTTTTTGAAAGTTTATGTTAATTAAGGCCTTTAGGCCTCAGCATTGTAAATATATTCTTTTACAAGTTTTAGCATAGGCTTAATTAGACTCCATGCCCAATGGAACACTAGGAAATATTGCTAATCTTGTTTTTGTATGAAAGGCAGTGGTCTATGGTTCTTGAAACCTCACAGGGAGGCTTTCATCCCCAGAAGGAGCCAGTGTTAGCTCTGCTATGTAGTGCTGATTTTCTAATGCTAGGAAGAGTTCTGGTCTGTTCAATTGTGTCCAAAATAGGGCTTACATTGGTTACTTTTCCTTTTTCCTCATCCCTCTCACCTTTAATCTTGCTCACTTCCTAAGCAAACCTTCTAAAAACTCGACAAAATTCCCTTGGCCTCAGCCCTAAGCGCAAAACCCCAAATCAGCCACAAAACCCTACCATATGTCTACGCACGCTCATAGCTCATCACGCTGCATCCCTGTCGTTGATCACCCCGCCGATCTAATGGCTCCTGTCGCACCCGATAAAGGCGACCCGCTCTACCACTCTCCACCGTCAGATCATCTCCATCAAGATCTAATGGTCTTCGCATTTATCGTGCCGTCAACATGATCAAGTGATAGCGCATGATGAGAGTGGTTTTTCTCTCTCATCCGCTGCTACGTGTCAATCATTGAGTGGAATTTCTCAGCCCAGGGAATTTACCACTTAGCACCCGTAAGCAATGCGATGAAAACCATTACCGCCCAACCAAATAGCCCTCACCCATTAAATTCCCGTGCAACTCTGTTTCGTGAGCATCGTCCAATCTGTCTGCTGAAGATTCAACGGCCATAACACACCTCGCTCCCATCTCGGCTGATAGCCTCCACCGAGCCATCTCCGTCGTCCATTTCCCCAATCTGACAGTCATCCTTCTTTCTCGTCCCAACTATTTGTGTACCCATGCATTCCACGTCTTAAGACCATTTTGTTGCCTGAAGAAGGAGATGACCAGATTTGCCAGCATCAGTTACAGTAATATCCCTAACAACCATATTTAACATAAATCATGGCCAAAGGAGAAAAGGACATAGCACGACTATGTAACTAAATTCATCAGTCATGGACTCCACTGGTACGATCACTCCAATTGCCTAAAGGACAACACAGCACATGAACAAATCGGATTTACCCGCTGAAACAAGCAACTTCGTTCAGAGACTCCATCAAGCGGTTAAATGCAATTGTTGGTCAATTATGACCCCTCCATACCTAAACGGCCAAGTGCCCTAGTATTGTAAACTTATAAATATCCAAAAGCAAGATGGAATCAAGGTTGGCATTTGATGTAAGGTTCAACTTCTGGAGACTGTAAACATTTTGTCACTTGCAGCATCTCATCTTCATTTTCAGCAAATACAAGCTTCTTTTGTTGTTAACTACTTACTGTCCATTTTCCTCTGTTCCAATCTTGTACCTGATATGTTGTGTTCTTGATCTCTTGAGGTTTAGCACTAGATAACTGTCATCTTATCTCTGTGTTAGAATCTCAAATGCATCACTAAATAGGTTACTCAAGTTTCTTTCTATCTAATGCGGGAGAGTTGTCATCCTATCTTTGCATTAATAGATTAGATTTGCAGGTTTTTGTACTGGTTGTAGCCAGCCATCACATGGTCTTGTGTATCTACTGGTGTGGTTAGTATTCTCCATATTCACCTAATATCTAAAACTGTGAGCATTGGTGGTCTAAAGCCTTGTATTCTGAGGGTGTTCATGCATGTCTAGAGTGAAACAGAGTAGAAGTGGTTATCTGGCTTGAACCAAACCATCATTCTTTCCATTAAACCTTGCAACAATAGTTGAATTTATATGTTACCAGGCATCTCCGAGCTACAACCTAGGAGAGTTTCTTGGAATCCTAACAAGACCAAGTCCAGGTGAACAACCTATGAGGGGAATGGATCAAGTTGTGATCAACAGGCTACCTTTGTGCAAGAAGGACACTGAATCTTGTGAACTTGATGAAGCACGGAAAGTTGTTGTGAAGGTTGGAAGGGAGGCTCCAAAATGAAGCTAAGGAAAAATTTTGGAGGGTGGTTGTAGCCGCTACAAGAGAGCCCTGATGATCTAGTCAAAAGGAGATCACCCACATACAAAATTAGAATGAGAGGCTCATCCTCTACCATCAAATAGTAAAGGTTGAGATCTGCATCACTCTTGACAAACCCCATTTGCTACAAGTAGGTGTCAATTCTACCATACCATGCCTTGGGAGCCTACATCAGTCTGCATAGAACCTTCTTCAATTTGCACACATCTGTGTGCCTCTCTTGAGTCTCAAAGCCCTCTGGTTTTTCTATGTAAACTTCCTCCTCTATCACTTCATTCAATATGGTTGTCTTGACATCCATCTGGTGACTCTTCCATCCCATCTGAGATGATAGATATATAATTGACCAGATAGAAGTGTATTTGGAAACTGGGGCAAAGGTCTCCTCATAATATATCCCTTATTTTTATGCATACCCCTTTTCCATGAACCTAGCCTTGTACTTTTCCACACCGCCATCTGCCACATATTTGATCTTATAGATCCATATCGACCCTACAACTGATATGTCTTTTGGCCTTGCGACTACCTCCCAAATATCATTCCTCATGATAGAGATATACTCTTCTACCATGGCATCTACCCACACCTAGTGTTGTGAAACCTCTTGAAAGTTGGACGGTTCTGCAACCTGAGCTACCAATGCTTGGTACATGTCAAGTTATATGCATTTTATCTTGCTCATCCTAGGAGTTCCAATAAACTCCTATGCATCTCTTAATGTCTGACAAACATCTCTTCTAGCTTGACCACTAGTTGTGGGAGGTTCTACCAACTCCTCCTCATCATGTCTATGCTCCTCCATCTACTGAGAACTCCCTGTATTTCCTGCACCTGAGGAAATATTGGTTTTGGTCATAGTACTTGATCCTTGTGATTGTCCTCTTGTCTCTCCCATTGGATGCCCCTGTGGCTGCCCCTGCTACTGGACTAAAGGATATTTTGCTAACTGATTCTGATCACCTGCAAGCAACTCACAAGACCTCTTGAAAGCTCGGTCCTCCATGAAATTCATGTCTCGCCTTAATATTATCTTCCTATTGCTATGAATGTATATTATTAATGCCTTTAAGGTTTCATTGTACCCAGCGAAGAATCCTTTCTCTGCAGTCTAATCCAGTTTGGTTCTTTTATCATCTGACACGTGACAATAAGAAACATTGCCAAAAATTTCGAGGTGGCTAAGTTTTGGCTTCCTCCCTCTGAAGACTCCTTCTGGCGTTTTCTTCCCCAATGCTCTATGAGGAGTCTTGTTCTAAATATACATTGTCATGTTACATGCTTCTGCCCACAAAAATATGGGTAGATCTTGGTCATATAACATAGCCTTTGCAACTCTAACAATGGTTATGTTTTTCCACTCTGTTACACTATTCTGTTGTAGATTATATGGAGTTTTCCATTCTCTCTTGATGTCTTCCTTCGCACAAAAATATGTGAAGGATTTATCAATATATTCTCCACCATTATTTAAGAAAAGAAACTTGATCTTCTTCCCTATCACATTCTCCATGAGAGATTTAAACTCTATGAAATGATCGAAGACCTCATACTTGGTCTTCAAGAAGTAGATCCAGGTTTTCCTGGAATGATCATCAATAAAGTTGACAAAATATTCGGCACCACTGAGATCTCTAGTGGACATGAGGCCAAAAATATTTGAATGTTTAAGTCCTAAGGTTCCATTAGCTCTACTTTCACTTCATGGAAATGTCACCTTAGCATATTTCCCAAGTAGGCATCCTATGCACACATCATCATGTTTAGTGCCAAGTTCATGAACCCCTGTTATTATTTCTTTGAGCATATTGAGTGCTCCATGGTGTAGATGTCCCATTCTCCTATGCCATAACTCATTCAACTCCTTCCCACTGCTATTGTCACTACTTGTCAGTTCCATTGGATAATTTATTTGTAACCGATACAACCTATTACTTCGAACTCCAACCTGTCTTACCTTTCTCTAGCTTGGGTGTTTGACATGCATTTTCTTCCCCATGAAGTGAATATCATACCCCTTATCCTATAACTTGAATACTCAAATCAGGTTCATACCCAATCCTGGCACATGCAATACATCTGTAGCACTGGTTCTTGCTCTTGACTCTTCCTGAAAATCTATGGCACCTCTCCCTACTAGAGTACATTTCATTATGTTTCCCACAGTAATATGGAAGTCCATCTGATCCTCTTTGTAGCAAGAGAAATATTCTCTAACCCCTGTCATGTGAGTTGATGCTCCATTGTCTATATACTAGACTCCCTGTGAATTCGATCTTGCTAAGAAAGCAAATTTGTCTTCTAATCTGGAAGACAAATATGAATTCTCATGAATCTTACATTTGTCCATGGCTATACTTGAGAAAATTTATTGTGTAATTCCTCTTTTCTGCACGATGCAGATTTTTCTTCTACAACCTACAACAAAACCCTCTGCGTCCAACTAGGATTCTACTTAGTGAAAATTTGAGTAGCAACTGCTCCCTCTAACTGCTGGAATCACTAATATGGGCAATTCAATTTTCTTGCCTCCCTTCAACTGAAAAATTGAACTATTGCCCTAGCAACTCAATCTACCTGTCAAAGGACTACATTGCCTCTGAAAATTATGGCCTGCTACTACCTCTGAGCAATGAAATTTTCCTCTTCGCTACTAAGCTTCCTAGCTGATCACTTATGCTCTGATACCATGTAAAATTTTATTTATTGCAGCTACTGGAAATTATTGTTCTAACTCAAAAAATTAATTATGCATTTTATTTTCTACGACAAATAACGAATAAGATCACAACTGCAATTTTCACCATAAAATATTGCGGAAAAATAAATAAATAAATAAATACTGGAAACTAAGAATTTATAGCACACACAAAATAACTTCAACATAATTATTTTTGGACAATTGTCCCTAGAAAAACCCGACTTGCGAAAATCGATGCAACATATGAGGGTTTTATTATTAATATTCAGCAAAAATTCTGAGTACAATAATTTAGATGCCCAATTAGGAATCTAATATGAGGAAATACCGTAAAAAAATATTGTGAGAATTTTCTCTCACCCCATAGCTATTTTTTTCCTTCAAAATGGCTTCCCCAGCCTCTGCATTGAGCTCCCCGCATCACCCTCTGTGCAAAGCCTACGTTGGCCCTTTGGAGATTTCATACTTCCTTCCTTTGACTCTTTCTATAACTATAAATATTCCTCCCAAAATGCTATTGCTCTCCTCTTCCACCTGCTATTCACCCTATGGCTCTATCTTCTCTGCTGAGTTGTTGCTACTGAGAAAATCAAACTTCTTGGGCAACTAAGGTATCTGCACTAGATGATTTCTCCATAAACACATTGACTTCCTTTTATAATCCATTGTTGGAGCACCAACGACCAAGATTAAAACTTAATCAATGGCTAGGATCATTTTTGGATTGATCCATGTGAGTTTCTAGATGATTCTCACCTTATCTCAATTAATACTAGTTAATTAACCATATTCCCTAAGTTTAGACTTAGGAAATATTTAAAAATTGGCTAACAATCTAATTGAGACACTTCTATGTGGAATTACCATAAACTATTTCTAGGTTTTGGAGATCTCATGTATTCTAGCCTCTCCACAAAATTTCAAGGCTAAAAGACATATGATGCTACAAAAACTAACAATGGTTACTCCACAACTTTTCGAGGTTCTTCCTTTGGAGCGAAAAGCTCCTGATCTGGTTGCAACTGAAGCTCCCTCTCAAGAGAACATCTCATTACCTTCTCCTCATCAAACTTCACATCCTTCACACAACTGTCATTTTGAGGGATGGAAAGTACACATGGTAGTTGTGAGGAGTTTCTGTGTACCCCCCAAATATCCCCAACTATGTTGTCACTTCTAGGTTCTTCCTCAATTCTTTAGAGACATGGCAGTAAAATGAAGCTCCAAAAATATTGAAGTGTGGCACATCTGACTTCCTCCTCGAGAAATAATCCTCTCGTGTACTCATGCCAAGAAATTGATCAGGATTGTTGCTCCACGAATAGATCGATGAGTTGCATGCTTCAACCCACAAGTGCAAAGGTAGGCCTCGGTCATGAAACATCGCCCTTTCTTCTCCCACATTTTGTTGTGGGTTGTGGGGTGTTTTCAACTACAGTCAAATGCATTTGCACAATTCTTTTAAACTCATTCGACATGTACTCACCTCCATTATCGCACTCGAGAGCCTTCACCTTCTTGCCAGTTTCTTTCTCAACAAGTGCATTGAATTCAATGAACTTGGAGAATGTATCATATTTCTTCTGCATGAAGAAGATACAACACTTCCATGAGAAATCATCTATAAATATAACATAATACTTTTCCTTGGAAATGGAGGATGTTGAGAAAGGTCCACAAACATCAAATTGGATTCTTTCAAGGACTACATGTGCTTTATTGTCCCGATCATGGAAGGTGGCTTTTGTGTACTTGCCCTGTTGAAAATAGCAACAATAAATGCTAAATATAGAAGTGCTAAAAATAGCACTGCCATAAATAGCATTTCGGGATACCTTCTAATTTTAGTTAGTCCCTGAACTAAATTTGTGAAGTAAAATACGAATTTGATCTTAGCATCTGTTTGTAAAATAATTAATTAATTCATCTTGAGTTAATTAGTTAAGGAAAATCAAACATGAAGTCTATGTGAGGACATGCAATAGTTATTCCTTTGATTAAGGAATTTATCCCTTAGTTAAAGAGATAAGAGTGAGTTGTAATTTTGAGTTGTAATTAGTTAGCTCAGTTAACTAAGTTAAGTCCAGTTAGATTAGTTCCAATAGTTGGAGGAACTGATTGTGAGTTCAGTTAGTTAATGCATGCATGCATGTAACTACTGCACTTCAGATAACTAAATATTCTCTCATAAATAACTCATGCATGTCAGTTCTGTCAGAGACCCAGTTGAGATCAGATGGAGGGACAATGTACTATCAGTTGTAGGAATATTCTATTGTGAATATCTCTTGCATGCAGAAGGAATTCATTCCTTGAGGATTCCGCAGTTATTTCTTGGTTCAGTGAGTTGTATGAGGCCAGACTTCACACAGGTGGCAACATTGGACCCCAAGGAAAACTGCTAAAGGAAATAGGAGGCTTGGAGCACTGAGGATTGACATATGTTGTGTCTATTCAGTCTGTGAGCAGAGTTAAGGGATTATACTGAGAGCTGGATAGCTTCCGAGCTAAGGCTTTGTGTAATTCTGAGATAATTTCCACTTGTATGATAATACAGAGATTGGGGTTTTAGGTTGAGGCTTTCCCCGGATTATTCTTCTGTGTTCATGTGTGATTGCTTTCTCATTCTTAGTTATATTTGTTCTATATTGATCTTTCTCATATTCAATTAAGCTTCCGCAAAGTTTTTTGTAGAAGTAGATCTAGTATTATGCTTTAGTACATTGCATTATCAGTTGATCTACAGGTGAAATTTCTACATGGTATCAGAGCATAGGTGATGAAATTGAAGAACAATATACAAAGAAGGGGGAAGTTCAAAGTTTCAAGTTCCTGATAATAGAAATCGAGTTCTTATCACATCTCAATTTCACCAATGGCGTTTAGCGGTTTGAGACTCGAGTATGCCCTTGATGGCAGCTCAAATTATATAGCCTGGAAGGATTGCATGGAAGCAGTATTAGAGGACAACAGGCTGAAGGACTTCATTGATCAAGAAGTCCCCAAGCCCCCAACAGCTAATGCCCAAGAATTGGCGGAATGGAAGAAATGTGTGGGTAGAGCAAGGAGAATCCTCCTGGAGGGAGTTCGAGACCACATAGTCTCAAGCCATCGTTGGAAGGAGACAATGTATTCAATGTGGAAAACATTGAAGGATCTATATCAGAATAGCAGCAATCCGAGGAAGTTGGCACTGAAAGACAAGCTTCGGAAAATCAAGTGTGAAAAGGGCGACACGATCTCAACATACCTAACCAAGCTCACCACCTACAGGGATGAGCTTGGTAGTGTAGGGATCACGAGTCCTGCCAATGATGACATGGTGAGTCTTGCACTCCTCGGTCTTCCTAAGAGTTGGAAAAGCTACCAAGACTCAGTTAATGGAAGAGATAAACTGCCAAATTGGGAACGATTTTGGTCGGATCTGAGGCAGGAGGAGATAAGAAGAAGCACCAGGGATGAATCTTCCTCAAAACAAGATGATGAAGAAAATCTAGCTTTAGTGAGTAAAGCTAGGAAAGGGAAAGGGAAGGCATCCCAATCAAAATAGAGTTCTTCCCATGGTGGGAAGAAGTTTGACAAATCAAAAGTGCGATGCTTTCATTGTCATGAGGTGGGCCATTATGCTACGAATTGTCCACAGAAGAAATCTAAGAAAGGATCCTCGAAGGGATCAGATGGTGAGGCACTGGCCTCACAGTTTGAGATGGATTTCTCTCTCATCGCATGCACGGTTTCATCCATGGTGGGATGTGTTTGGTACCTGGACAGTGGAGATTCATTCCACACATTAGGTGACAAGAATCTTTTCAGTACCCTGGAGGAGAAGGATCTCCAGATAGGCATCGAGATGGGCAATGATGGAAAGTACCGCGTTTCAGGTGAAGGTACGGTTGTGTTTTAGAGGGAGCATGGAGCTCCTCTCACCCTCACTAATGTAAAGTATGTAACGAGTCTGAAGAAGAATCTTGTGTCTGTTGCTATGCTAGAAGATAAAGGCTATGATGTAGTATTTAGTAAATGACAGGCATTCCTGAGGCATATCGGCACTGGACAGACCAAGCGATTAGGATTCGAGTAAAGAATCTCTACAAGCTGGAGGTAGATGATTGTGCTGCACTAAGTTCCAAAGCAAAGGTGGTGCAAAGCCAAGATGTTGGCGAGCTATGGCATAGAAGATTGGGCCACTTTCATCATGGGGCCTTAAAGATCATGCAACAAATTTCTACCGGACTACCCAAGGGAAAATTGGAGCAAGTGGATACATGCAAAGGATGTACCTTGGGTAAGTATGCAAAATCTTCCTTTCAGGACTGAGATAGTAGAGCTAGAGCAACCCTGGAGTGAGTTCACACAGATTTATGTGGACCATTCTCTACAGTCTCCACTGCTAAACAAAGATACTATGTTATTTTTATTGATGATTTTTCTTGCAGATGTTGGATCTACTTTATGCAAAAGAAGGATCGGACCTTCTTGAGGTTTTGCGAGTTTAAATCCTTGGCAGAGAAATAATCTGGAAGGAAAATAAGAGCCTTATGAAGCGACAATGGTGGAGAGTATCTCTCCCAACAGTTTAAGGACTTCTTCGTTGTAGAAGGAATTAAATGGGAGTTGACGGCACCCCATAACCCACAGCAAAATGGGGTGGCCGAAAGGAAGAACATATCTATTGTGGGAGCAGCTCGAGCGATGTTGCATGAGCAAAGCCTACCACTACAATTATGTGTTGAGGCATGCAATACAGCAGTATACTTGCAGAACAAAAGCTCGCACCATATACTGGGGATGAAGACACCTATGGAGGCCTTTTCCGGGAAGCAACCAGATGTGAGTCACTTCAAGATCTTTGGATCATCGGTTTATTTCCATGTGACCAAAGATGCCCGGAAGAAGCTAGATCCAACAACTGAGATGGGGATACTTGTAGGGTACACAGATACACCCCACATCTATCGGTTATTCTTGCCTACCAATTAGAGGATAATGGTACATAGAGATGTGAAGTTTGATGAGCAGAAAGCCATGCGAGTATCACTTAAGAGGGAGCTCAAGTTGCATGAAAAGGAGGAACTTTTAGTTCCAAAGGATGAGGAGCCTCAGTCTGATGTGGAGCAGCCACATGTAGAGGATCTAGGAGTGGAGACATCCACTCATTCAGAGCCTTCTAGGGATGGGTGGAAACGCTCACGGGAAGCTGACAGGTTGATGTTAGATGCGCGAGAGAATGTGGGGCTACCATCCTCTCAGTGCAGACAGAGGAGATCACCCGAGCGGTACACTGGTTACATGGCCTTGATTGGGGAGTGTGTAGTAACCGAACCTTCTTCTTTCGAGGAAGAACTGCAGCAACCAGTCTCGGTTGATGCGATGGTAGAGGAGTACGACTCTATCATTCAGAACAGTGTGCAGGATGTTGTCCCAGGACCACAAAAAAAGTCAGTAGTGAGTTCCTGATGGATTTACAAGGTAAAGTAGGCAGTTGATGGTAGTGTTGAGAAACATAAGGCAAGGTTCATTGCTCGTGGTTTCTCATAGGTCGAGGGGATTGACTATGATGAGAATTTTGCTCCTATAGAAAGGTACTCATCTATCAGATCGATGTTGGCACTATCAGCTCAAATGGGTTGGAAGATCCATCAGATGGATGTGAAGACTGCATTCCTCAATGGGAAGATTGAGGAAGAGGTGTACATTGAGCAGCTCGAAGGATTTGAGACCTTCAATCGTGAGTCGCATGTTTGTCGACTCAAGCGGGCATTATATGGGCTGAAGCAAGCACCTTGTGCTTGGTACACCAGGATCAACAACTATTTCACCAGGTTGGGCTTCACCAAGAGTGAAGCAAATGCAAACCTTTACCTCATCATGGTAGAAGGTAAGCCATTATTGTACTTTATGTTGATGATTTGATTTTGACAGGTGATGATCAGTTGATCAAGTCTTGCAAGGAGGACCTTGCAAGAGAATTTGAGATGAAAGACATGGGTCTCATGCACTACTTTCTAGGCATGGAAGTGTGGAAGAAGGATGGGGAAGTATTTGTGTCTCAAGGCAAGCATGCCAATGAGATACTCAAGAAATTCCACATGGATAAGTGCAAGGCCATGCAGACTCCTCTAGCTGGTAACTGGAGGAAGGAGGATGCTACTTTAGGTGAGGTAGTAGCTGCTACTCTTTATCGGCAGCTTGTGGGTTCACTGATGTATCTAGTGAACACACGACCAGATTTGTGCTTTGCGGTGAACTAGCTGAGTCAAGCTATGGTTCAGCCAACCAAGTTGTTGTGGAATGCAGTGAAGCATGTGTTGAGATACCTCATAAGCACATCTCAGTATGGATTGTGGTACAGACGGACAGAGGGAGTGAAGCTTTAGGGCTTCACAGATGCTGATTGGGGAGGGAGTCCATCAGACCGGAAGAGCACTTCTGGAGGAATCTTCAACCTTAGTTCAGTTGCAATTTCTTGGTACAGCAAGAAACAGAGGTCAGTTGCACTTAGCTTAGCAGAGGCTAAATACATTGCTGCTAGTCAGGCATCATGCGAGGCCATTTGGATGCGGAAGATTCTAGTGGGATTGTTTGGTCAGATGATGGATCCTACAGTGATATATTGCGATAATTAGAGTTGCATAGACCTCTCTGAGAATCGAATTTTTCATGATAGGTCCAAGCACATAGATATCCGGTACCATCATCTTCGAGACTATGTGGTGAAGAGGATCATGATGTTGTTGTATGTTTTGACCGAGGAACAAGATGCAGATATTTTGACTAAGGCATTGTTAAAATGCAAGTTCGAGTTCCACAGAGACAAGATTGGGGTGACTGATAATCCCTTTCTTGTTGAGAGGAAGTGTTGAAAATAGCGACAAGAAATGTTAAATATAGAAGTGCTAAAAATAGCACTACCATAAATAGCATTTCGGGATACCTTCCAATTTTAGTTAGTCACTGAACTAAAATTGTGAAGTAAAATTCGAATTAGATCTTAGCAGCTGTTTGTAAAATAATTAATTAATTCATCTTGAGTTAATTAGTTAAGGAAAATCAAACATGAAGTCTATGTGAGGACATGCAACAGTTATTCCTTTGATTAAGGAATTTATCCCTTAGTCAAAGAGATAAGAGTGAGTTGTAATTAGTTAGCTTAGTTAACTGAGTTAAGTCCAGTTAGATTAGTTCCAACAGTTGGAGGAACTAATTGTGAGTTCAGTTAGTTAATGCATGCATGCATGTAACTACTGCACTTCAGATAACTGAATATTCTCTCATAAATAACTCATGCATGTCAGTTCTGTCAGAGACCCAGTTGAGATCAGATGGAGGGATAGTGTACTATCAATTGCAGGAATATTCTATTGTGAATATCTCTTGCATGCAGAAGGAATTCATTCCTTTAGGATTGTGCATTTATTTCTTGGTTCAGTGAGTTTTATGAGGCCAGACTTCACACAGGTGGCAGCATTAGACCCCAAGGAAAACTGCTGTTGTGGGGAAAAGTATCCGACTCAGATGACCCTATCCCTACTCTAAAGGTGACAGTCTTTAACAACAACTGAAAGTAAAGCTTTGATATTTTCCTTTATGAAAGTACAGAGAGAAGGAAGAAAAGATTAACCAACCGGTGTCTTTCGCTTTTGTCGATCCTTATCCTCTCTCTTTGTCTCTTGTTCCCAGCTCCTTGCTCCCTTTGTCGGTCCAGCTACACACAGATCCTGCACAAACAAGAGAGGAAACTACAAGATACAAGTACTCATAACTGATGCATGGATTAGAGTGAATCAAATATACAAGTAAATACAATACATCAATGCAATACAAGTATATAGGAGAACATTCAAAGCTTTATTGATAAAAGTAACAGGGTTCTGAGAAGGTTACAACCATCAATGGCTCCAATCCAGCAGCACCTCCCCAGCAGCAAGAAGTCTCCTCTTCACCTCTAGTAAAACAATCACCCAATAGCTCTAACTGTAAACCAACAGCACCTCCTTGCTTTGCACAAAATTCCAGCCCCCCTTAGACCTCATAGAAGAGCTCTATATATAGGAGAGAAGAAGAGAGGATGAGTCAGCTTGAGGCTGGCATAGAGCTGACTAGTGTCCTCTCCCTCTAAAGTTAATCTTCAGTTCTTGAATCCACTTGGAGATCCTTGCTTACACATGGAGATCAAGTACCTCTTACTCATCACAGGGCGAATCTCATGAACCAAGTGTCAGTTTGGAAGCTTCCTGGGCAGTTGACACCTTGCAGAATGACTGTGCCACTTGGCCAATCTCGCCCAGCGCAGGTAGCCTTCATTAGATTTGACTCTCAGCGCAGGTACAAGGAGGAGCAGTTGCATTCCAGCGCAGATGCTCAGTGGAGCAGCTGACATGATCCAAAATTAGCCTGTTTTGAAGTTTTCAGGTGGAGAACTGATTGGAAGTGCTGTGGTTTGATGACCTTGTTCTTTTAGGGGTAAGAACAACATGTTTAGGGACTGAGGATCCCTGTAATTATTGACATTTCATGCTCCATGTCGCGAGGCACAAAAATGTCTATAACAGTTGCCCCCTAAAGTATGAGGCCGTTTATCGGGTGAAATGCTTTATCTTAGAGGGTCCGAAGTTCATTCCAGTGCTGAGGAGGCGCCCTGTAATACAATACAATACAATACATTATTTTTCATTCTGTTTTCATGATCTAGCTGAGGCGGGCATTCCCATGCTCAGCTTTATAAATACATTTTGGTACATATGACAGACGATCGTCTGATGGTAGACTGATAATTTTCTGCTGAAATTATCATCCTTTGAATAGGATGATCATCTGCTTCAATGATGTACATGAAAAATGCTTTTATATTTCCTGAATATATATCGCAGCCCGGATGGATGAAACTAGATCCGGGGTCTTCAAACTCGTTCGATCTTCACTCTAAGTACAAGTCGATCCATGTGAGAATTTCGCTGAAGTCGAACATGGAAAGACATCGCTTGATTACCGGCCAATAATGAAAATCGTTAACAAGCGCGAGAGGAATCACCAATAATGACAATGACCCTCACGGTACTGCAGTACAATTCACGTGGCGTGAATAAAGGACTTGGCGTCGAACGCCACGCAAAATCTTCTGGTCGAAGGTCATTGATGTATACCTGTCGCCGGAAGTGAGAAACTTGCCATTGAGGCATGCAAGCTTCAAAGTACTGATGGGGGTGTTCCTAGATCAACTTCTTGGATAATGAGCTGAAGTCGACAAGAAGCGATCCGTCAAAGGAGGGCCTTAATGAATCCCACATCAATGACACGGAACGGAGCTAATGATTTTAGTGGAGGTGAAAACAAACTGTGACATATGATTCAGGGTGGCGATCATGAATGGATGAAGGATAATGTATGGCAGTGGATGGGACACGGTTGACACTTTCAGAATGACCTCTCTTGAACATATAACGACACTGATGCGATGGATCGGTAGCATTACCCCAAATGTGGATGGTTTGGCGAAGACCATGGTGATGAGACCGGTGAATGAAACAACCCAACCCGATGTGGTACGGAGGAAAAGTGTCATGTTCAAGAGCGACTTGCTACCATTGAAAGCTTTGAGGTTCTCCCAATTTTTCCCCAGTCATTTCTGACCAGTACCTCTTTATTTTTGTCAAGCTTGAGGAGGATAACATATGCTTATTCTATAACCTGCCCTTCGAGCAAGCCTATCGCTATGTTTTAACGAGCTTAGCGATAGGGAAACTCGTTCTCGTCTAAAGACAAGTTTGTCGCTATTTAATCATTTTAACGAGTCTAACGACAAGGAAAACTCGGTCCTTTTCATTTTTAGAGAGTCTGAAAAGGTACAGAAAGTTAACTCCATAATTCCTTTTTCGTCATCTAATCCCTTAAGTCCGAAAAAGTATAAAACAATACAGAAGGGATGGTGTTTCGGTACTTTTAACGAGCCGAACAAAACAAGCGCTCGATCTTTTTGTGTAATAATCCCTCAGGTCCAAAAAGATTAAAGTCTAAATGAGGGATAGCTCTTCCGGTCCCTTTAACGAGCTAGAAGGCCAAAACTCGGCAATCTTTTCATATTTTACGAGTCAGTGAAAAGAGCTTAAAGAAGACTCGTCTTTTTAGGAACGAGTGATGAACAGGGATAGCAGCTGATTCCAGGTACAGTTGGAATTTTCCAATCACAGCAATGTCACAAGGATGGCTAGGTGAAATCACTCTTCGCAGCTGTTCCTCAAAATGGGTAAACAATCACATGGAGGTGAACGATCGGCCAAATGAAAGTGGAGGTGGCTGGTGCAAAACACGACCAAGGCTTTTATGGTTGATCAGGTTACATAATTAATGGTTATTTACCGGGATGGGTTCATTTTTTAACGAGCTTGAATGCGCCAAAACACTGCTCAATCTTATGTTTATTTTTTAACGAGCATGAACTATGTGCTAAAACTGCTCGGTTATTGCATGCCCCCAGCATCATAATAACGCATGTCAAAGGAGGGTGCCCCCCAAGCTTCATTGCATTCAACTTGGTGGTTGGAATGAAGGTTTACCTTTGAATTTTGAAAAGGGGATTTGTTTCATTTTTTAATGAGGTTGACATAGTAAAAGAACTATCCTCATGACTCCTTGTTTCATTTTTTAACGAGGTTGACACGAGATAAGAACCGTCCTCGGGGCCCACTGTATTTACAGTATTTCCATTAGGGCGACGATCCATGCTGACAAAATATTTAGGAATCTTCTGAATCCGTTGGATATGGAAGACTTCATATCGTAGGTTTCCACTGTGGCTACTTCCGCCAGATTACCTGCCGGCAGTAGGGCAAAAGTACCCATTAAGGCTGGGTCTTTTAGGAGACCTACTCCAATATTTTGGAGCGATTGATTACTCTCATGGATCATTGTGCTGCTTCCCGTAACTTGAGAACTGTTGGGGAGAAATGTTTGTTGGTCGACGATTGTAATTTCTCCTTGAAAAGGAAATACAATTCTCCTGTAGTAGGTCGACACAACTGTAGCCATGGCATATATCCAAGGCCTTCCCAGTAGGATGTTGTAATCGAGGTTTCCGTCGATTACTTCCACATCAACTTCTACTGTTTTGCCCCCCAGTTCAACTTGCAAGTTACTTAAAATCCCGTATGGAGTGTATGATCGTCCATCAAATGCTTTTAACGTCGTTGACGATTTCAACAAGGGTGGTGAGCCTAAATTTTTCCAGCAACTCATCGACATAAGACATGTAGATGCCCCCTCATCAATAATTGTTCGATGAACAGTTTTGTTGAGGGCTTTCACTTTAATAAGGAAAGCTTGTTGAGCTGGTAACTTAGGGTCATATCCTTTATGATCAAAGGCCACAAGATTGGAATCCATTGGGCCAATCCCACCTATGGCTGATAATAAAGCTTGCTCTTGGGAGGTGCAATTTTGTGCTACCTCAAGTGTCGACATAGCGGACGACGATTGGGTCAGGTCCTCTATTATATTATAATCCTGTGTTATTTTTACACGAGGGTTAAATGTCGATTTGTGTACTACTCCCTTTGGCGAGTTTATTATTGGCTTAGGAACGATGGGTGGCACAACTTCATTCAAAGTTGTTGTCGAACTACTAGGTTGTTTATCAGCCTTGTTATTCGACCGCTGTGGATTCCGGTAACCTTTATTCCTTGTCAAAGTATTATTCTGCTGCTTTGAGGTGGACAACATAAGCACTTGGGATCGGGAAGCATTTTGATTGGCAACCAGATTTTGGCTTGGATTAGGGAACGGATCAGTCAATACTGCTGGGGTTTTTGAACTCTTGAAGAGTTTCTTAACTTCAAGTATATGTGGACAATCTTTTGTCCAATGATCCTCATCGCATATGTGACACCCTGTCGGGGGTCTCCCTTTCCTTTTCTTTATCTTCTTGCCCCCTGGTTGCTTCAGTTGCTTGCCCTTGTCGGTCGACATGGCATTTACTTCTGAGGCAAGAAGTTCCTCATTTGCATTTTGACTAGAAATTTTGCGTTTGCCAGTCACGCCATTACAGGCGTGAGAGTCATTGTTTGATTTAGGAGGAGGAGGAATTGAGAATTCTGGTCTAGGGGCGTCAGGTATTTTGTCGTAGAGCGTGCCGGACTGAGTATAGACCAAGTCTAGATACTGTGCACGAGCGATAACTTGCTCCTCTGTTACGACTCCCCCCTTGGCCACATCTTCCGTTATAGCAGGAAGTAATGACTTTATAAACCATTCAGCTAACAGCTGATCGGGAACGTATGTTTTCACCATCCTACGACGACGACGCCACTCATGTATATGATCAGATATATGGGTGGCCGTCGTCTGTTTGAAGTTGGTAAGGAGTTATGTTCCCGTTTCATACCTTATCGGTAATTGAAAATGGGTTAAAAAGGTTGTGGCTAAGGTACTGAAGTTGTCGAACGAAGCTCTAGGCAATTCAATGTACCATTTTGCCGCTGGACCCGTCAACGTCCTCTGAAAGAGGCGAAGTCTTATCGAATCATCATTCAAGGTGTTCGATGAACACCATAGATGGAATGTCATCACATGATTTGACGGGTCTTCACCCGGATTTCCATTAAATTTAGGAATATCTGACGGAAGTTTATGTGGAATCGCTGGCCACCAAGGGGCATAAGCAATTGGATCATTCGTCAGCCGGTTTAGATCTGGTAGTTCTAGAGTTGCTACAAAGGGCAACTGTTGGTTCAGGTTAGGCGAAGCATATCCAGGATAAGATGGTATCGCCTGAGCAATGGGTCTTTGTAGACCAGCATAATGCTGACAACTTTGACAAGGTTGATGGGCATAACCATTATAGTATGGTTGCCCATTACTTACAAAGACTTGTTGCTCAGGTCCTTGATATGATTGCTGGAATGGCGGTTGTTGAGATTGAAGCAGCTCTGGTTGTTGGACCATTTGCTGTTGACCAATACTGGATGATTGACCAGGATGAGGAGTCACAGTACTTGTTTGAGCCTGAGTCGCTCCAGATAAGGAGGCACTACCCTGAGATTGTGATTGAGTCGCTGAGCCAAGAGGTTGTTGTATTACAACAGGTAGCGCTTGTACTTGCGACGCATTCGCCATAGCAGGTGTGGTGGTAATACTCGACACAGGGTGTACTAGTTGCATTGAAGATACAACTCCTGGTTGTTGGGGTAGTATTGGTACCCAACCGCTGGATGTAATTCCAGTTTGACCTGAATTTTGTTGTAAACTCCCATATGGTTGTTCTCCAGGGGGGAACAATGAAAAGGCATACTGTCCTCCATATGGTGGCAATCCAGTACTTAAAGGGTAGATTGGCCTTTGAAGACACGTTGGATTGATTTGTTGAGTTTCAACATAAGAAATACCAGATGATAATCCGGACGAAGAAATAGGAACTAACCATGTCATCGTCCTTGATGGGACTCCGGCTTGTTGTTGACAATTTGCCGGGACAGATGGTATACCAGCGAACATCGTTGGAGTAGCAGCAGGAGGCTCTGCTGCTGCTGTGTCGGGCGACACAGTCCTAGATGTCGACGGTTGTTCAGACATATCTAGCCTATCCAAAAGATTTCTTAGCGATTCTACAGGAACTTCCACTTGTGGACTAACTTCGAAGATCAACGAGGAAGGGTGATGATTATTCCGCTTAAAATAAATTTTATAACAACGCTTTAGACACAACTTGCTTTTTCAGTTTTAAAGAGTCGAGAAAAAGCTAAAGATGACTCTAGTCTCCTTCGATGTATTAACGAGCCCGAAGTGACAAATGCTCGGTTGGACCTTTTCAGTTATAGAGTTTGAAAAGGGCCAAAAGAAACTGCTATGGAGATCTAGGCAGAGGGTGTGCCAAACCTTTCGCGAAACCACAGAATACGTTTTACGGTACGGGTGGTCGATCTTCGTGAATGCTGTGTTCACTGCATCGCAATCAGTAGGGCGGCCGACACGGCTTCCTAAGGATAAAGGATAAATGCCTATAGGGGTCTCCCAATATACGCGACGGTACGCGGGAGCACAAGTCCGTATTAGTGCTATCGTCCCTCAGGAGGAATCACCCACCTTCGTAGAGATCGACAGTCACTACATTTAACGACGCCGGAACACGTCTCTACCTAGACCTATACTGTGAGCGTTATGTTACAAAGCGTTGTTAGATTCATTCAGTATATTTTAAGTTGATCTTGTTTAGCAGTTTGTCTTTCAGGATCACCACGAGATGTATTGGTACAAATTCCTAAATGCAGCTAAAATGATAAGCAAGCTTTTACAATCTTTTTAGCTTTGAAAATCCTAACTACTGAGGGGAGAGAAAAACACTATCTTTCCACACAGAGCACAAAGCACAAACTAATGCACTTTCTCCTAGATCAGACACGCAAACTCATCAAAATGTAAATGCAAGATGCATGTATTTCTTTTCTTTTCCCTTAATGTTGATGTAGACAAAAGGAAATTGTTGTATAATTTTCGAATTCAATTTGAAGCGTAAACAAACAAGTTTCATCTAAAATGAAAAGACACCTTACAGGTACTTGTCTTAACACTAAAAATATACGAATTCAAACCATAATATGAAAAACAAACAAACTCAAACAGCCATGAACAGTAATAAAACTAGCTCTTAAGATCACACAGACACTTTTACAGTTCAGGATCTAAGAGGCCACAGCTATACTGGTTCGCTTTTCACAATGGGAAACTGTAACTGAAACAAGAAATACTGAAAGAACATTCACAGTTTCATCACACAACTGAGGCGGAATAATGTCAAGGAAAGTTGTTTACAGCAAGTACAATGACCAGCAAGCAACAGTAAAAAATCAGTGAAAACAAGGCTAAGACACAAAGGGAAACCTCAGCAAGACACTGGCTAACTGGACCAACGCAGGCTCTGGTCTGTCAGTTTGACTCTCAGCGCAGTTCCCGAAGGGAGAACCTGCGCTGAAATGCAGACTGCCTGTGGACAGCCTGCACTGAGACACGAGAGTTGCGTTTACAAGGAATTTCGGGTCATAAAAAGCTCAAAAATGCACTGTTTTTGCTGAAATAAAAAGCTATAGGTCAAGTACAGGCTAAGGGATGATCAAGAGGATGAAAAGCTATCACAAAGAGTAAAGAGTATTTTGTAGATCAGCTCTTCAAATCTTGAATTTGCTCAGCAAATGAGCAAGAGTAACAGCCCCTCTACTTCGCTTTTGATATAGTCAAAAGCTTTTCGATTTGGTACTCTTTTCTTCAAGAAATGAATAGCAAAATACTACAAACACCAACAAGATACTAGGCTCCCTAGCGGAGTCGCCAGTTTGTTGTGGGGAAAAGTATCCGACTCGGATGACCCTATCCCTACTCTAAAGGTGATAGTCTTTAGCAACAACTGAAAGTAAAGCTTTGATATTTTCCTTTATGAAAGTACAGAGAGAAGGAAGAAAAGATTAACCAACCGGTGTCTTTCGCTTTTGTCGATCCTTATCCTCTCTCTTTGTCTCTTGTTCCCAGCTCCTTGCTCCCTTTGCCGGTCCAGCTACACACAGATCCTGCACAAACAAGAGAGGAAACTACAAGATACAAGTACTCATAACTGATGCATGGATTAGAGTGAATCAAATATACAAGTAAATACAATACATCAATGCAATACAAGTATATAGGAGAACATTCAAAGCTTTATTGATAAAAGTAACAGGGTTCTGAGAAGGTTACAACCATCAATGGCTCCAATCCAGCAGCACCTCCCCAGCAGCAAGAAGTCTCCTCTTCACCTCTAGTAAAACAATCACCCAATAGCTCTAACTGTAAACCAACAGCACCTCCTTGCTTTGCACAAAATTCCAGCCCCCTTAGACCTCATAGAAGAGCTCTATATATAGGAGAGAAGAAGAGAGGATGAGTCAGCTTGAGGCTGGCATAGAGCTGACTAGTGTCCTCTCCCTCTTCAGTTAATCTTCAGTTCTTGAGTCCAGTTGGAGATCCTTGCTTACACGTGGAGATCAAGTACCTCTTACTCATCACAGGGCGAATCTCATGAACCAAGTGTCAGTTTGGAAGCTTCCTGGGCAGTTGACACCTTGCAGAATGACTGTGCCACTTGGCCAATCTCGCCCAGCACAGGTAGCCTTCATTAGATTTGACTCTCAGTGCAGGTACAAGGAGGAGCAGTTGCATTCCAGCGTAGATGCTCAGTGGAGCAGCTGACATGATCCAAAATTAGCCTGTTTTGAAGTGTTTTCAGGTGGAGAACTGATTGGAAGTGATGTGGTTTGATGACCTTGTTCTTTTAGGGGTAAGAACAACATGTTTAGGGACTGAGGATCCCTGTAATTATTGACATTTCATGCTCCATGTCGCGAGGCACAAAAATGTCTATAACAACTGCGCAAGGAAATAGGAGGCTTGGAGGGTTGAGGATTGACATATGTTGTGTCTATTCAGTCTATGAGCAGAGTTGAGGGATTGTACTGAGAGCTGGATAGCTTCCGAGCTAAGGCTTTGTGTAATTCTGAGATAATTTCCACTTGTATGATAATATAGAGATTGGGGTTTTAGGCTGAGGATTTCCCCAGATTATTCTTCTATGTTCATGTGTGATTGCTTTCTCATTCTCAGTTATATTTGTTTTGTATTGATCTTGCTCATATTCGATTAAGCTTCCGCAAAGTTTGTTGTAGAAGTAGATCTAGTATTATGCTTTAGTACATTGCATTATCAGTTGATCTACAGGTGAAATTTCTACATGCCCAAGGTACACCCTTTGAATGTATCCTACTGCTCTAGTGCTCCTTTGGGGAGGACTGTGGTAATCTGATGCATAATATTCTAAGTGTCATGATTCAAATTTCCAAGTATTCTATTCCATAGTTCATCGACATCTTGGCTCTACACCTTCTCCACCTGTGTGCCCAGTCCAACACAATCGTCCACATCTAGCTTGTAAAGTTTCTTTACACGAACATTGATCTACTTCACTTGTACCATGGTATGTGTCTCGGGAATTCTTTCCCTTTACTATATATCACATCGTAACCACAGTCTTCCAATACTGCAACGAAGATTAGATTCGTCTTTAGATCTGGAACAAACATCGCATCCTTGAGCCTGAAAGGGGAGCCTGACTCCCTCTGAAAGGTGATTCTACCAATCTCGGTCGCATTGTACCTTCCATCATCTCCCATCTTGACGCGCATATGGAGATATTTCTCCTCCAAGTCACTGAAAATTTCTTTGTTCCCATCACATGGAATGAGGCACCACTATCTAGGTACCACACACTCCCCATCATTGTGCTTTCGATGCATGCGATGAGAGTGAATTCAAGCTCAAATTGTGAAGTTGAACCTTCACCTACCGCTCCTCCTGAGGTATTATTTCTTTTCTTCTTGCGTGGACACTTTGTGGCATAGTTCTCAAGTTCATGACAGTGAAAGCACTTGATTTTGGACAATTCTTTCTACTTGCCCCCTTGACTAGATTCTGCTTTGGATCGGTATTTATTCCCTTTCCCCTTATTTGCCTTTCCATCTGGGCACAATTTTCTTCATCTTCACACTTGGATGAAGTCTCGTCTCTAGTATTCCTGCTTATCTCCTCTTGTACCAAATCAAACCATAAGCGTTCCCAATTTGATATATTCTCCATCCCATTCACCAAATCTTGGTAGTTATGCCAACTCTTGGGAAGGTCTAGAAGGGTTAGGCTTACGAGATCATCTTCTACAAATGTAACACCAACACTACCAAGTTCATCATGACATTGTGTGAACTTGTTTAGGTATTGTGGTATAGTTTCATTCTTTTGCATCTTGATATTTCAAAGCTTGTTCTTGAGCACCAGCTTCCTGTGGTCACTATTGTTTTAGAACAAATATTTTAGTGCTTGCCACATTGCATATGGAGTCTCTTTCCCGTGGAGATTTGAGACAATATGATCTCATACTCCCTCCAATATGATTCTCCTTGCCTTGGCTACACACTTCTTCCATTCTACTAGATTGTGAGCATCAGTTGCTGCCAGTTTTGGGATATCATTATCAACAAATTCCTTCAACCCATCATCTTAAGGGCATACTCGAGTCTTAGTCCATAGAAATCCATCCTTCGAGCTCTAAAGACTTGATCCTGCAAATTCAATCCTCCTGTAATAACAACTTCGAAATCTCTTCTCTACTGTGAATCTTGCTCTGATACCATGTAGAAATTATTGTGTAGACTTGAAACTGCTCATGAAATTTACTAAAACACAAGACTGCAATCTACTCTACTCATATGTGGAATTTAATTCATGATCGAGAGCACAAATCATAAACATGCAAGAATATTTATCACACATACAGAGAGATTTATCTATGGGAAAGAAACTACTCAAAACCCCTTCCTACCTGTATTGCATTAATCAAAGAATAGATATGAAATACATATGCTACTCAAGCCTGAGCACAACTTACAAGTGTATAGTCTATCCCTCTACTTGGCTGATTAACTCTCGGTAACACACAGCCAATCTTCAAGCCCTCCAAGATTCTATTTCCTTACACTGTTCCTTGAGGAATTAGACCCTTATTAATTATGAAATTCCTCAATTGGAATCATGTTATCCTTCTAGGCTCATCCTCTAACTACATGCACCACCTATACACTTTGGAATGGTCTACAAATGATAGTACATTGTCTTGGAATCTCCATCTCAACTAGGTAACTCGAATTCTCTACATGCATCAGTTATTTTTGGTTGATTGATTAGTTAACTGGTTGATCAATGGTGAGCTAAAGTTACACTTCCACAACTTGACCTTCCACTAGTTCCTCCAACAATTAGAACTATTTTAACTAAACATAACTCAATTTAACTAAAATATGTTGCTACATATTATAAATCAATCATACTGAATTGAACTCAAGTTTCCCCAACTCGAATTCACTGAGTTAACTGAGTGACAAGTGCCATGTCACCTGAGTTAACTACCTCCAATATTTCTGCTAAAATGGAAATTTGAATTTTCTCTAGTTTGACCAAGGCAAAGTCAAGCTGAGATTTTCTTGTTGCATTTTTTAACGTGAGGGTGATTGGATGAAAGAAAGATTTGTTTCAGCCCAATTTATGACCGGGTGGTACATGGAAGTCCCTCTCTTGGTTGGCTTTTGCATACGTTAATAAGAGCTAAATTCCTCTTGTATTTTATGCGTAAATGTACATGATGTGATGTGGCTTTGATGGTTGTTCTATCATTGATATTAATTTGGTTATATGTTGTTTATAAGTGTGGTTTTATGACAGGTTCAAGTTATGAATGTTATCATGTTTGATTGGTAAATGAAATGGTTATTGAATGTGTGCCCTAATAGATGTTATTGCAATGATTGTGAGAGGGAATTTAACCTTTTTGATGATTCTCAAATAATTTTCAAGCCTCTATGTTCGGATATGCATTCATGACCTGTAGATTTCATGTTCCCTATGTGTTTGACATAATGATTTCATGGTTAGACCTAGTTAGGTCAAGTCCTTGTTTAAGTTTTGTGTTAAAGGCTTTGTTTTTTTCATTCATCATTTTGGAAAGTTTCATCAAGTTCTGGGCAGAGGTCTGGATCCTAGCCCTAAAAAGTGGCTCAGATCTCGATGTCACATGCACAAAACTGAGTAAATTAGACTGCAATCACTGGGAGGAAGAGTCATCCATGCGACTGGAAGGTTACAATCGAATTTAGGCAATGTTATGCCTGTGTTTGGGAGTCCAAATCATTGAAAAAGAAAGTTAACTCAGGGTTTGGGCACTAGGAGTGGTTGTTTGGCTCCCGGGGGTCCTGTAGCTCCTGAGGAGGGTCAGCAAAGTTTTCGTTTGTCGATTTCACTTCCTTAACTGTACTTAGGGAGTTGAGTAATGTCATAGTAGCCCTCTGCTCATGTTTACCCTGACAAGCCGGTGAAAGTGGGTAAATGTGGGAGGTGGCGTTACAACAAAGGAGGTAGATAGTGGGAAAACCTATCATAATTCAGTTGTCTCAATGTCAAACCAGCAATGATAATAGACATCAGTGGTTGCTATCCGCGAATGTAGGTTGATTCATCACTGTTATCCAAAGAAAACCATGCCACTTGAATTACCTGCCGATGGTTCATAAATATGCAGGCTTTCACTCTTGCTAGATGCCTTTGGGCTCTTGCTAGATGCCTCTGGTTCTTGGGCTATTAACCCATTTCCTTAAGTCTAAAGAAAAGAAACTCTTAACAAAACAGAAACAATTTTAACACATACTCTAAGCCTATTTTTATTTCCTTTTCATTTAATCAAAACAACCTTTTGATTTAGTATTTAAATAATTTCATTTTAACAAAAATCTCCATTATCGTTTTCTTTGCATTTTCAATGAAATTTTGATTTTAATTAGAATTTATAGTATTTTATTTTAAATTTTCCATTTCATATTAAATAATAATTTTCTCCACTTTTTTTAGTTTTATTTTTGAATTTTATAACATGTAGGCTTTGGTGGGTTGAAATTATGAATTTTATAACATGTAGGCTTTGGTGGGGTAGAAATTATGAATTTTATAACATGTGGGCTTTGGTGGGTAGAAATTATGAATTTTATAACATATAGGCTTTGGTGGGTTGAAATTATGAATTTTTATTAAGAAGAATTTCGGCGTAAATCACATATAGAGAACCTTTGTTGACGAGTTTGGAACCAACTAGTGTGGTTCATCGTCAGGACAAGTTGAGGAGTCAGATCATAGCTGCCAATTATATAGGAAGAGCAAATCATCCAAACGGCTAGGTTGACTGGGTTGACCAACAACACGAAAATAAATAAAAATAATAGAATAAATAACTACTTGTGATTTATCATATTAATATCTATCTCCAAGTTAACAAATTATTAATTTAACTCATTCATAAATGAAAAAAGGTTTTTTTATATCATAGGATGTTAAATTATTTTATTTTATTGTTTAGAAAATCTTCGGCAAAATCACATAACCAAACTTTTGTCGACGCGTTTCGAACCAACCAGTGTGGTTCATCGTGAGGACAAGTTGAAGAACCAATCCGGCTTAGCTTGAATAAATAGAGCGTGCAGAGACTCAACAGCTATAATGCTAACTGCTAATTTGACTTAATGTTCCTGGTCAAATCACTAAATTAATAAATTAATGTTTCTAGAAATATCTAAAATAGGTAAATAAATGAATACATTTACAAATAAATAGATATATTAGTATTATTAACGAGAATCCATAGTATAATATTAATATTTTAATTATAATGGTCATTATATCTTATAATATAAATTAAATAAATCAATCCAATATTATTTAAATACAAGTGAAAGGTAATACATCACTCTTATTTTAATAATTTAGTTACACTAGGTAAAAGTGTAATAATTATTAATGGTCCATTGGTAAGTTAGGACTTTACTATTTATTTCTTTAAAATATATCATATTTATCATTTAAAATAATGGTCCATTAAAATACTAAGGTATATAAAATAATATATGTTTATTAAATAATCAATATCTACTTATTAATTTGTAATTCCAAACAAGTTGTTAAAATATTATTATTCCTAGAATTTAGTTATAATAGGTAATTACCATAAATTAGGGTAAAGTCCCATAATATAACTAATATTATCAAAAAAATTTATCCTTTAAACCTACTGGTCCAATACTCAAAATTCGTTCAATATTTTATTCAAATAAAAATATTAAGGTAAATAAGTCCTTAGGTAAATTTATTATTACCTATAGGGTGGATAAAGTCCATGCATATTACTAATAGAATAACTAATATTAATGGTATTTCATAATTTATCCTTTAAACCTAATGGTCAAAAATATATATTTATTCATTCCAAAAATATTAAAGATAACAATGTCATTAGGTAAATGAATTATAATTTATAAGGTTTAAAAAGGGGGGGGGGGTTAGACAATAGTAAAGGGAAACTCAATTCTAAGGTTATAATAGAAATAATTATAGATGTTAAGTATGGGGGATTTACACAGTGCATTATATTAGATGTCATTTTTTGGGATTCAACTGCGTTAAGTAAGTCATTCAAACGTATGACCATTTCCATGAGAGGTAGTCGTAACTGACTAATTTCTCATGATTTTTGAATAGTTCACTTAGCACTCATTGCATCGGGTGCTCACAGGGGTGAAGAAGTGGGATTGAAACTAGTGAAATGTGGAGAACGAATCACATAGCATCAATCATCACTTCCGGGGCTTGCACCCGGTAACCAAGACTTCCCAGGAGGTCACCCATCCCAGAACTCCTCTGGCTCAAGCGCGCTTAACTGTGGAGTTTTTCCCACAATCAAGCCCACTTAGCTTGCTACCCCATTTGCAAAACCTTAGCAAGTATTGTGCCTCATGAACCATTCAAGTAGAGATCCCTTGACTCTTTTTGAATTTAAGTATGGGGGATTTACACAGTGCATTATATTAGATGTCATTTTTTGGGATTCAACTGCGTTAAGTAAGTCATTCAAACGTATGACCATTTCCATGAGAGGTAGTCGTAACTGACTAATTTCTCATGATTTTTGAATAGTTCACTTAGCACTCATTGCATCGGGTGATGCTCACAGGGGTGAAGAAGTGGGATTGAAACTAGTGATTCGTTCTCCACATTTCACTAGTTTCAATCCCACTTCTTCACCCCTGTGAGCATCACCCGATGCAATGAGTGCTAAGTGAACTATTCAAAAATCATGAGAAATTAGTCAGTTACGACTACCTCTCATGGAAATGGTCATACGTTTGAATGACTTACTTAACGCAGTTGATGATCCCAAAAAATGACATCTAATATAATGCACTGTGTAAATCCCCCATACTTAAATTCAAAAAGAGTCAAGGGATCTCTACTTGAATGGTTCATGAGGCACAATACTTGCTAAGGTTTTGCAAATGGAGCAAGCTAAGTGGGCTTGATTGTGGGAAAAACTCCACAGTTAAGCGCGCTTGAGCCAGAGGAGTTCTGGGATGGGTGACCTCCTGGGAAGTCCTGGTTACCGGGTGCAAGCCCCGGAAGTGATGATTGATGCTATGTGATTCGTTCTCCACATTTCACTAGTTTCAATCCCACTTCTTCACGCCTGTGAGCATCACCCGATGCAATGAGTGCTAAGTGAACTATTCAAAAATCATGAGAAATTAGTCAGTTACGACTACCTCTCATGGAAATGGTCATACGTTTGAATGACTTACTTAACGCAGTTGAATCCCAAAAAATGACATCTAATTATAGATGTATGAATAATGAAATAATGGAAAAAACAAATCTAACTTTAATAAGCCCAATAGTATCATAAATAGGTTAAGGTTAATACAATAATTAGCCCGAAACCAATTCCCAACTTAATAAAGACTTAAACATTCCATAATAATCGGACCAATCTGCCAAAGGAAAATTAAAGGAGGGGGGAGACAGACAACCTAAGATAAACCAAAAAAGGGGAGAATGAGGAGGCTAGGAGGATAAGGCTGGGACCCAGCAACTGCTGATCTTCCAGCCATCATCCCTATTAAGATTGTTCGGCCTTTTCTCAATCTCCAGGGCCTCTCTAAATTTGCCATGGTGAAACTGCACAATTTTGGCAATGACCTGAGGCTCCTCTATACATACATGATGCATAGTCTTCCCCGCATGGTCAGCCAGGGCCGAGGACTTGGTCCTGCCATGTCTTAAGTCAGCCGAATGCTCGCTAATCTGCTGATTGATAGAGCGACCAGTCTCACCAATATAGGGGGTCCCACAGGAACACGGAATGACATAGACGCCCTTCAATTAATATAGTAAGTTACCTAATTCCAATTTATTTAGTCAATGGAATTGTTTTTATATTAGAAATATTTATTTATTGGATTATTTACTAAATTATTAATTCATTTACTTATTTTAATGGAATAAATTATGAAAATAGGTTAAAATTAATATATATTTTTATATGGTAAAGGTAGAACTAGAAATATTAATATTCATAAAATTTTTGATAAGGAAAAAGTAAAAATTAAAGCGTCAAATTTTATTTTAATTAATACTAAGTTTTAGCCAAAGGAATTGCTTTATATAATAAAAATATTTATTTATTCAATTATTTACTAATTTATTAATTCATTTACTTATATTAATGGAATAAAATTATGAGAGTAGGTTAAAATTAATATATATTTCTATTTTTATTTTAAATTTATTTAAATTTACGCTGAAATTTTTCTTAATAATTATTATGGATCACAGAAGCCTCAATTCAATTATTATGAATTTTATAACCTGTAAACTTTGGTGGGATAGAAATTATGAATTTTATAACATATAGACTTTGGTGGGTTGAAATTATAGATTTTATAACAAGTAGGCTTTGGTGGGTTGAAATTATATTTTACCTTTGAATTTTATAATATGTAATCTTTGGTGTGTTGAAATGGAGTTGTCTATAATGAGACTTTTTGGAGATTCCCGTGACGGAATCCGGCGGAAGAAATTGAGGTTAAATCTTGATTTGTTACAGTTAAAATGGTTTTTTAACTGCATATTTGGATTCAGCACCCTCGAAAACCCCTTGGACTCTTTCATTGTGCAGAAACAGCTATCAAACTTGCGATTCCAATAAATTTCTGCTGGATTTCGACCAAAAAACCCCGCGGGAAAGACTTCCAAAAATCGCATTATAGACAACTGCTGTTGAAATTATGTTTGCTATTCAATACTAGTGGGCCAATATGTGGACTTTGGTGTGTGTGGGGACTTTACAGTACTAATATGTAGACTTTGGTGTGTGGGGACTTTACAGTACTAATATGTGGACTTTGGTGTCTGTTGAAATTATATTTACAGTACTAATGGGCCAATCTGTACACTTTGATCTGTGCCCATACTATGTTTACTTCAGCAGTTGTCTGCGGATTGACGAAAGTTAAAGGAGGACAACTGACCGAATATCTCAGATGATAATTTTAGTTATTCAAATTATAATTTTGAATATGGGATAAATTCAAAGTTCACTAAAATAGATTGAAATGAAAATTACATTCAACTGATTTGATTTTGAAAGCTCTGCGAATGGACGGAAAGAGGACTAGCGGGCTAATAATTCGGCTTCTCAATGTTAAATAGTCGTGAGATTGCACATAAAACTCAATTTCACGGGTCCCTCCTCCTTCTCCATTTCGGTTTCCGTTTCGAACATGACGACGCTCTGTTTTTCTTTTCCAGTTTCTCTGCCATTCTTTTCTTTCTTCCTTTCCTGCTTTGCTCACTCATTTCATGATGATCAACAATCGCTACTGGAGTTCAAGTCGTCCATCACAAGCGATCCTCATCATTCCATGGCTGATCGGAGTTCAGATGTCCCATTGTGCAACTGGAGTGGCGTTACATGCCGCCGCCGCCACCACCACCAAATGGACAGAGTGATCGCGCTTAACCTCACCGCCATGGACCTGCAAGGCATCATTTCTCCTTCACTCGGCAATTTGTCGTTTCTCCACTCACTGAATCTTCACGGAGATATGCTTCACGGATATATCCCACTTCAACTGGGCGCCTCTTTCGTTTGAGAACGCTTACATTGTCTTTCAATCAGCTGAACGGAAATGTCCCCATAGAGTTGGGTTCCCTGACACATCTGCAAGTCCTAAACTTAGGAGCAAACAGCGTCACAGGTACCATTCCCTCTTTAATAGCGAATTTTTCAGCGTTGACTGTTTTGGCCTTAGGAGGTAATTGTCTCACTGGTGCCATTCCTCCACAATTGGGTGTGCTCACTAGTTTAAAAGTACTTGACCTATCAAAAAAATGATCTGTCTGGCACCATTCCTACTACTTTGTCAAATATCTCTACCTTGACTTCTTTGATTATTTTTGAAAACAAACTCACTGGCATGATTCCACAGGAATTACGTCTGCTCACCAGTTTGCAAATACTTACTCTCCGTTAGCAATGAATTGTCTGGTACCATTCCCACTTTTTTATCAAATATCTCTGCTTTGAACTTCTTGGATATGTCTCATAACAAATTTACTGGCACCATTCCAGAAGATTTGGGTCTGTTCACCAATCTTCAAACTCTTTCTCTATCTGATAACAAACTGGTAGGCATCATTCCCACTACCTTGTCAAATATCTTTAACTTGAATCGTCTCTATTTATGGGGAAATCAACTAAGGGGAAACATACAAAATTCCATTGGCAATTGTTCCAAGCTTATGATAATATCAATCGGCAACAATAAGTTGAGTGGGAGTGTGCCAATAGAGTTGGGCAGCATATCACTCCTTGAAATACTAGACATACAATCTAATCAATTTGATAGTGGAAGTACTATAACCATGCCTTTTCTTGTTTCTCTCACCAATTGTTCCCACTTAAAAGAACTAGACTTCAGCGACAATAAGTGGTGCTTTGCCCCTTGCCATGAGCATACTTTTTGTGAATTTGTCTTACTTGTCATTATCAAACAACATAATAGAAGGAAACATCCCTCCACATATTGGCAATCTTACTAACCTAACCTTTCTAAATTTAAGGGGAAATCTTTTAAATGGCAGTGTACCACCATTAGGTAACCTTGAGAAACTAGAAAGATTAGATTTAGGAAACAATAAATTAGAAGGAAACATCCTAATGATTTCAAACAATTAAAACATCTTGGTCTCCTTGATATTAATAGAAACCTGTTTTCTGGACAAATTCCCAATTCCTTACACCATCTTGAACAATTAATGGTCATTTATCTTCATCACAACTTCTGAAATAAGATGTGTTTCAGTTCTTCAAAATGAGTTAGAAACGGAGTCCAATCTGTCGCCTATTAGAATTAGAAATAGATAAAGGGTAACATCAAACTCTTTTTTAATATCTGCATATCATTAGTTGAATAAGCAAACACAATACTAAAATCTTCAGGAAATTGACTACTACAATCTATAAGGATCTCAAAACAAGATGAGGCCTTTGTTGAAACATACAAAAAGACAAATGGAAGAATCCATTTTCAGTAAGCCCAAACATTGTAAATGTTAAAACATAACAATATTAAGTGTACATCAAGATTCAAGACTACAAAATGAACAATATAATACAGTGAAAATTTCTAGGTAGTAGAATACTCTGAAATTGTATGGCATGGTTTGAACTTTGAACCTTTTTCGATTGTATATTTATATTATTTTTCTCTGTCATCATAACCATGACAGAGAAATATTATTTTTCTCTGTCATGTATTTCAATAGTCTATCCAGTAATGAACTCAAGAAAAGGTTGTTTGGATTCATCTCATGAAAATTGGTTTGATATTCTTAAGCATCTCCTAAATTGGTGGGAGTTGCTTGTGAAATTATTGCTCTTTGAGGCTTGTTTTCTGTCAAAGCTTTTACATATTCCATTTAGTAGAATCCTTGTTATCCTCACATTAGATGCTTAAATTGGTGGGAGCTGCCTATGAAATTATTGCTCTTTCAGGCTTGTTTTCTGTCAAACTTTCACATATTCCATTTAGTAGAATCCTTGTTATCCTCACATTAATTTCTTATATTTGCACCTGTGCGGAAGTGAAGGATACATTGTACTTCTTTTCAGTGCAATGCACATTGCATCCAAAGGTTTAATGCCTCTGTGTCAATATGTGGCCCTTCCTAGAAGTTCTTTCCACATTAATCGCAATGCACATTCAATGAGGTTTGCATCCACTTGTGTTTGTGTTTGTACAGTTTGCTCTGAGCAACTTATATCATAACCATGACAGAGAAAAATAATATAAATATACAATAGAAAAAGGTTCAAAGTTCAAACCATGCCATACAATTTCAGAGTATTCTACTACCTAGAAATTTTTACTGTATTATATAGTGTTCATTTTGTAGTCTTGAATCTTGATATACACTTAATATTGTTATGTTTTAACATTTACAATGTTTGGGCTTACTGAAAATGGATTCTTCCATTTGTCTTTTTGTATGTTTCAACAAAGGCCTCATCTTGTTTTGAGATCCTTATAGATTGTAGTAGTCAATTTCCTGAAGATTTTAGTATTGTGTTTGCTTATTCAAATAATGAACTGAAACACATCTTATGTCAGAAGTTGTGACAGAGTGGATTCCGTTTCTAACTCATTTTGAAGAACTGAAACACATCTTATGTCAGAAGTTGTGATGAAGATAAATGACCCTTAAGTTGGTTCGAAACGCGTCGACAAAAGATTGGTTATGTGATTTTGCCGAAGATTATCTAAACAAATAAATGACCCTTAATTGTTCAAGATGGTGTAAGGAATTGGGAATTTTTCTAGAAAGCAGGTTTCTACTAATATCAAGGAGACCAAGATGTTTTAACTGTTTCAAATCATTAGGGATGTTTTCTTCTAATCTATTGTTTCCTAAATCTAATCTTTCTAATTTCTCAAGGTTACCTAATGGTGGTACACTGCCATTTAAAAGATTTCCACTTAAATTTAGGAAGGTTAGGTTGGTAAGATTGCCAATATGTGGAGGGATGTTTCCTTCTATTATGTTGTTTGATAATGACAAGTAAGACAAATTCACAGAAAGTATGCTCATGGCAAGGGGCAAAGAACCACTTAGTTTATTGTCGCTGAAGTCTAGTTCTTTTAAGTGGGAACAATTGGTGAGAGAAACAAGAAAAGGCATGGTTGTAGTGCTTCCACTATCAAATTGATTAGATTGTATGTCTAGTACTTCAAGGAGTGATAAGCTGCCCAGCTCTATTGGCACACTCCCACTCAACTTATTGTTGCCGATTGATATTATCACAAGCTTGGAACAATTGCCAATGGAATTTGGTAGGTTTCCACTTAGTTGATTTCCCCATAAATAGAGACGATTCAAGTTAAAGATATTTGGCAAGGAAGTGGGAATGATGCCTACCAGTTTGTTATCAGATAGAGAAAGAGTTTGAAGATTGGTGAGCAGACCCAAATATTTTGGAATGGTGCCAGTAAATTTATTATGAGATATATCCAAGTAGTTCAAAGAAGAGATATTTGATAAAAAAGTGGGAATGGTACCGGACAATTCATTGCTATGAAGAATAAGTATTTGCAAACTGGTGCGCAGACGTAATTCCTGTGGAATCATGCCAGTGAGGTTGTTTTCAAAAATAATCAAAGAAGTCAAGGTAGATATATTTGACAAAGTAGTAGGAATGGTGCCAGACAATTCATTTTTTGATAGGTCAAGTACTTCTAAACTAGTGAGCACACCCAATTGTGGAGGAATGGCACCAGTGAGAAGATTACCTCCTAATGCCAAAACAGTCAACTCTGAAAAATTCGCTATGAAAGAGGGAATGGTACCTCTGAGCCTGTTTGGTGGGAAATAGCATTGCTTCAAGGGGTTTAAAACGAAGCATATCTGCTTTGCTTGCCAATAGTAACTACAATGCAATAAGGGATAATGCAGTGGCATCAAATGATGCAAGTTGTACATTTTAGTTTCTAGAGATGTCAATTGCAAAAGATTTATACTCTTCCAATTGCATGTATATTATTTCAGTAGTTGAAGTGTTTTGCCTTTAATGTACTACTTGAGCAATATTTTTCAACATGAAAACTACATGCTTTTGTAATTCCATATTTTTAATGAGATTGCAGAACTAGATAAGTCTTCATGTATTTCAATAGTCTATCCATTAATGAACTCAAGAAAAGGTTGTATGGATTCATCTCATGAAAATTGGTTTGATATTCTTAAGCATCTCCTAAATTGGTGGGAGTTGCCTGTGAAATTATTGCTCTTTGAGGCTTGTTTTTTGTCAAAGCTTTTACATATTCCATTTAGTAGAATCCTTGTTATCCTCACATTAGATGCTTAAATTGGTGGGAGCTGCCTATGAAATTATTGCTCTTTCAGGCTCGTTTTCTGTCAAACTTTCACATATTCCATTTAGTAGAATCCTTGTTATCCTCACATTAAATTCTTATATTTGCACCTGTGCAGAAGTGAAGGATACATTGTACTTCTTTTCAGTGCAATGCACATTGCATCCAAAGGTTTAATGCCTGTGTCAATATGTGGCCCTTCCTAGAAGTTCTTTCCACATTAATCGCAATGCACATTCAGTGAGGTTTGCATCCACTTGTGTTTGTGTTTGTACAGTCTGCTCTGAGCAACTTATATCATAACCATGACAGAAAAATAATATAAATATACAATCGAAAAAGGTTCAAAGTTCAAACCATGCCATACAATTTCAGAGTATTCTACTACCTAGAAATTTTTACTGTATTATATAGTGTTCATTTTGTAGTCTTGAATCTTTATATACACTTAATATTGTTATGTTTTAATATTTACAATGTTTGGGCTTACTGAAAATGGATTCTTCCATTTGTCTTTTTGTATGTTTCAACAAAGGCCTCATCTTGTTTTGAGATCCTTATAGATTGTAGTAGTCAATTTCCTGAAGATTTTAGTATTGTGTTTGCTTATTCAAATAATGATATGCAGATATTAAAAAAGAGTTTGATGTTACCCTTTATCTATTTCTAATTCTAATAGGTGACAGAGTGGATTCCGTTTCTAACTCATTTTGAAGAACTGAAACACATCTTATGTTAGAACCTCCATGGCCTTTTTCATTACATTTGAGAATATGGGGTTTTGTAGTTAGCACATACCTTTACACATCCTACATACGCAACTTAATCTAGCTGTGAATGATTGGTTTTAGGGAGTCACTCTCTGATATAGGAATTTGTGTTAAGGATGTAAAAGGGCAATATTTACTGAAATAAGACCATATCTTACACTATTCATCTAGGACACAATAGGAACCTCTCTTTAACCATTTCCATGTTGGAATAGATAACACCATCCGCTGTGACATATACATAAACATTATATCTATAGCAGATAGAAATAACAAGAAGAAAACCCATGGATTTGAGAAGACATTTGGATTGTAATGAAGATGACACAACTTTGAATTAACAGTCAAGTTTTATAGTAGAACTTAAAACAATCTGTATGGTCTCGGAAGCACACTGATACAGAAGGTGATTTTCGTAGTAATCTTGATCTTCGTTTTCTTGAAACCAAAAGGATTGATAGAGAGTTGAAAGAACCATAGTCCATGATAACTTAAACCAAATCTAACCAGATATTGTGCATTTTAAACTCCCCAACATACCGAGGGTGCTCATTTGACAACAGAAGTGAGATCTGAATACTAAGAAAGATTGTTGTTTTTCTCTACTTGGGAAATCAAGAGTACCCACATGTGTTTTAATGGTTTCTCCGGAGAAATTGTCACAGACCTTGAGTTGGGTTCCCGTATTTGACAGAAAAAAACAGAGCATAGGAGATCCAGACTTAGTGGTCCATAGGTTTTCCAGGAGCAGGCAATGAATCTGTCAATGAACTCAAAAAATGCTAATTTTGAGTTTTGTATGGCTACATTGTGTTGAATTTTCCATAGGCCCTACATCTGATCTATGGTTAATTATGCACACAAACACACAAGGAACCCTCAACTTACAAACACTTTGCACAGCAGAAATCTACAGCAATGAGATCAATAAAGTACACAGATTTTGAACCCAAAGCTCGACTTTTTATTAGTCCATTAATAAAAGAATCATGGGGTAACCAACAAGGAATCGTGGTCATTAGTAAAGCTAGTATACATAGTATACAAACAACCTAGGGCTTGAGGTCTGTTCCTACAGATCCTCAATCTGCCCACAAAATACAAATACATTGTTGGACTTGCTGAAGGCAGTTCTTTGGGTTATCTTGTCCACTGTTCCTCTGGCAGTACTTTGCCTCTGCACAATGATCTGGCTCCTTTCAGATCTCTGTCATACACAGCTGCTCACAATGTCTTTTGTCCTTCAATAGTCACTGCATAACCAGCTCCAAACACTTCAGCTTCACACAATAAATTTTTTCCTTCAAGCTCACTGCGCGTTAGCTCTTAAAACACGCTGTTCAGCATTCTTTTACCAGGTGTCTCTATTTTCATGGGTTGGTCTCTACTGCGACAAGCACCGAGCACGTAGCGGAAGGCGAGTCAAGAAGATTCTGTTGGCAGAATTGGCAATTGAACTATTTGGTGGGAACGTGGACGAGATCGAACCTTCTGAAACTGCAACAGAGCCGCCTTACTAAGGTGTCCAGAACTGAGATATCATTTTTCTGCAGACCAGGAACAGCAACAGCAGAGGCGTAGACCAGGAAAGGAAGAGAGCTGCAAAGTGTTTTTGGGATGCATGCTAAGTGGTTGACAAATACCACGAATCAGCTGTATAACAACTGAAATAACAGTTCCCGTCTGTGCAGTATTTTTACAGGACCTCTCGTCCACTGTTCTCTGGCAGTCCTTTGCCTCCTTTGCACAATGATCTGGCTCCTTTCAGATCTCTGTCATACACAACTGCTCACAATGTCTTTTGTCCTTCAATAACCACTATATAGCCAGCTCCAAACACTTCAACTTCACACAATAAATTTTTTCCTTCAAACTCACTGCATGTTAGCCCTTAAAACACGTTGTTCTCTGGTTTCCTGGGTTGGTCTCTCGGCGAGAAGCACTGAGCACGTAGCGGAAGGCGACTCAAGAAGATTCTGTTAGCAGAATTGGCAATTAAACTATTTTGTGGGAATGTGGATGAGATCGAACCTTCTGAAACTGCAACAGAGCCGCCTTATTAAGGTGTCCAGCACTGAGATATCATTTTTCTGCAGACCAGGAACAACAACAGCAGAGGCGCAGACCAGGAAACAACAGAAGCGCAAACCAGGAAAGCAAGAGAGTTACAATGTGTTTTTGGGATGCATACTAAGTGTTTGACAACTACCACGAATCAGTTGTATAACGACTGAAGTAACAGTTCCTGTTTGTGCAGTATTTTTACAGGACCTCTATGGACTTAGACATGGACTGAGAACCCCAGCTTCGTCTGAACCCGTAGTAATAATGGCTGAGGGTCAAGGAGTAGAGCTTGAAACTGGGGTCCATGAAAAAGCCATGGAGTCAGATTTCTTATTCTGGAAACCCCAAGTAAAACAAACGCTACGGAAAATGGAATTCTTGGAAACTGAAAACAACAAGTTCCGTTCAGAAATACACACCCTCTACCAGAATTTCGGAGGTGGAAGGGGATAATTTATCCCTTAAGAAGATCTTACATGAAAGCAAAGAGCAGGAAAATCTCCATCCTCCAAATGAAATGATACGTTGCATGCAGAAATTCTCGACCTTAAAAGTAAGCAGAAAGAAATCCGATCCCAAAAGGTCACTTTCAAACAAGAAACTGGGACAAACATCAATTCTTGGGCATAGGTGGTTCGGGCAAATGATAAAACTCCCACCCCTCTTGTAGCAATTGAAGAGGTGGTGCAAGCAAAACTTGTGGAAGAACGCACCAGATAGGTGATGGAATTAAATCTCAAGGTGAGAGGTCTCCCCTTACCTCACCCCTCTCTGGATACTATGGAAGTGGGGACTCGGTTCCTTCGGGATACCCATAGCCTCTTTGTTATAGCTCTGGACAAGGCCTAGCTGGGCTATGACTCCACTCTCTTCCTCAGGTTTTGGATTGCCTCTGATCGACTCCGCGCCCTCAGGGCTAAGCGAAAGTTGTTTTCTCTTCCTAGCAAGATTTTCTTGGATGAGGACCTCACTCAAGCACAAGTTGTGGAGCTTAAACAATCCAGAGAACAAGTTATGGCAGCACGATAGGCAGGGAAATGGGTAGTTATCAGGAATCTTCGGGCAGTCATTTGGGACTCCTTTGACCCCGAACTGGAGATTCCAAATGGCGGGCCAGCTTGGGGAGACAATAGGGTACATGCATTTCTATTTGTTGTTGGAATGGCAATGGATCTTTCTGGTCATCATTGGGACTCTTGTATGACGCTCTCGAATTAGCGAACATCCTCTTCGTAACTAAGACTCATGCAAGCCCTGTTTGACCTCTCCTAGATATTGCAGGTTACCCTTGGTTCTCAGTTTGCAGACAGGAGATGAGGAACTCGGGAGGGGTTAGAGGATCAGGTGGAGTTGCTTGTTTGGCTAGTGACTCACTTTGGAACAGGGTATCTTTGGTAGCCGAAGATGAGTTTGCTAGGCTTATGTGGATTCAGATTAGCGTCGGAGTCTCTCCTCCAAGGGACATCTACATTGTAGTTTGTTACTTCCCCCATCCTCTTCACCATTTTCCATCCACATATTCCATTCCCAAGTGCTTTTAATCAGAGTTTCTTAATTGTGGTCAACCACCTCATACTTCATATGAGGGCATATTATGTTGATTTCATCTATGTGTCTTATGCCTTCTTGCATCTTTTCAGAGGAGGAGATCCTTTTTCTCTTGATCATGTTTTTGAAGATAGAAGTAATGATCCATGTTACCTACAACCATATGACATGACATTATAATATTAAACATAAGCATACATACCTTATTTTACCTTCAAGTCATCGAGGCTTCTTCCAACAACTTTCTCGATTGAAAAGATCTTCAATCCCTTGATTTGCTTCATGTCATATCATCTCATGGATTCCATAAGTTGGAGTTACTGTAGAAACACTTGCTTCCTCTCTAGATTAGTGAACCCTACGATGAGGATTTCATCAAAGAATTTTGAGGATCTTGTATATCCCCAACTGGCAGATGTTTCCTTTTTGACTTGATGTATGATGAGCGTTGTCCTAGATGACTTGTTCTTTTCTTTCAATGCCCACTGAGGTTCCCAAGAGCTATATCCTTCATGTTTGTCTCATGAATTTTTTCCTTCATGATTCACATGGTGATGCCACGAGGTCTTGTTTCTAATGCTTCCATGAAGCATCTTATTATCGTTGTCATATCTTATAATAGAAGTTTATGATATGACCCTTTTGTGAGGGATACCATCTTATTCATGAGAGATTTGTTAAACCCTCTTTCCATGGCTCTTTTCTTCAGCTTCCTCCATATGTCCGATGATATGAGCTTCCAAAATTTTAGCTATACCTATTCTCTTCCATTTCCTTTCTACACATGATTTAATCCTTTACCTTTCAATACTTTTGCCATCAACTTGTCTTTCTTTATTTAGCATAGAGACCATAAGTTGTCGAATGAGGTAATCGTCTTATCCCATGGATATTTGTTACCTTGATTGTTAGTGCAATATGGTTATCCTCCTTTCTAGGTCTTTTAGATTGAAGATATCCTACATCCTTTGATACCCTTTACTTTCATGTAGATCAGATTCCATGTGACCTTCTTCATTGCATCTTTAGAGAATGAGTTTATCATCTACATCACTTTGATATCTCCAATATCGCTATGTGAGGGGATCTTTTATAAGCATCCCTTTCCATAAATTCAGAGGAGACCTATTGATATGTTTAATGACTTCTTCTTCTTAGAGGATTATGACTATTCTCCTTCTTCCTGCAAGGAATGTTGATGACCCATCAACTTATAGATGTCCTTGCAATTCATGAAGTCATTTAACCAAATTTATAAATTGAAAAGATACTTGTCATGTGAAGATGAAATCGTCACCTTGATCATGTTGATGAAGCTTGAAGAAGATGTATGAGGGATCTTCTTGGATGATCTTCTTTCAAGTGAGAAAGCCTTTCCTTAAATAGAAAAGGTTACTCCCTTTTGATGACGATGATTTGCTGCTTCCTCGGATGGTCTTCTTCTAGGGCAAGGAGATGATCCTTGCTTGATTATAACCTTGAAGATGACAATGCCTTCTTGCCTTCAATATGCTATGCGGTGAGGACTGCTTCAATCTTTTTCAAGATGATGAGATCTTTGAGGTCCTTTGAGTTTCATAGCTTTGTAGATATCTTGATGAGAGTCTTGGTGGTCTTTTGATGATGGTGATGTGGAGACACAAGCTCTTGATGTGGAGTTACCTTGTTGTTGTAGACTGTTGTTGTAGACTAATCCTTCAATATTGACAAAGCTATTCAACCTTACTTTGATGCCCTTCTTGAACACTGATCCTTGTATGTCTCTTTTGTTGCCCTTCCTTTGACTTCAACACCTTAGCTCTGATTCCATGTTGAAGCATCTAGGGCAGTTATAGTTAATGAGATACTTCTTGCATGATAACTATTTGTGATGTATTTAAATTTTCTTCTTAGCTAGAGTGTGTCTTCTTAGTTCATCAAATAGCTGCCAAAAACAAAGAGACAAGAACACACAATGTTGGCTTTCTGCCAGGGCCAAAACCTCTCCCTCTTGGAGAGGAAAACCCACACAAAATTCTTCTTATAGAGATTCCAATTGACGAATACCAAGACCATGATCCCTGACCTATTAGGCCACTCCAAGACCAAGGCACCAATCCTCTTCTTCGTCATTGCTGAGATCATCATCATTACTGTTACTTCATCGAGTTCATCATTGTTGCACCTTCACTAAAATATTCATCATGACAATGAGATCATTACTAAACTCTTCACCATACTGATGCTACAATTTGTAATTGCAACGAATTGTTATCTCACTGCACCAAGACAGGGGTATATTTCATTGTTCAATTACTGAGACTGTAATCGAGGTGGCCCCGCATAATCTTCATGCCTATTGGTTTTACGAGACCTTAGAGAGACTTCCGAGTTTCTTACCGCCATGACACCACAACTAGGGATCCTAATGAATGTGCTAAAGGTTTGAGCTCATATATGTTCTCCATTTAATCTGATCTCTCTTACTGTGTCACTACTCTGATGTTGATCTCCTTTCCACACAAAATGCAAAGATATTACTGAGCTTTCCTTCGTATCTTACCATCGAAATTTAAGAAGAGAAATATGAACTGTATAGTGTAACATGATACCCTAAAACATATTCTCCAATACAAAGATCCGATTATTGTATCCTTTACTAAAATAACCCCAACATGATGACTGTGATACTTCTCTGAAATATCAGAAATTGCGAGGTACTGTGACTATAATTACCACTGTAATTACGACTGAAATTTGAGAGGTATATGAATTCTCTACTCTATCTTTTTATGAAGATCATTGCCTCTTATTTATAGTATTTCGTCCCTCATAATTAGCTGACATGATAGTGTGAAAAGGTGTGTTCGTTGATGCAAGCCGACATGACTTATATTTAATTTGTAGGTTGACATGACTGCGTTTGTACATTGTTTATCTTGCAAACTTCTTTGTGCTTGTCTTGCAGGATTGTGCTTGTCTTGGAGGGCCTTTTAGACTAGTATACATTTACACATAGGCTCAAAAAGATCTCCTTATACAAGACTTTGACTCTTTGACTTTCTTAGACTTATGAAATGAGAAAGAAACCCATTCTTATAATTTACAAAAAATAATATTTATTTTTCTTGACAATTACAAAGATCAAAATTACATTTGTAAATACCGAACCTAGTTACACTTTCTTCAACAATAGACATCTTCATTCGTCCCACTGTTCTATATGGCTAAGAGATTTGGGGATCGTCTTTACTTGATTCAGATTGGGCTTCAGTTGGGAGAGTCCAAATTCTTCTTCTCCATCACATCATTAGAAGCAAACAGACAGTACCTTAGCACATCACCCTTGCAGAGTTTGGAGCTCATCCCTTTCGGCTTCAAACAATCTTCAGTTTGGTCTCATTCTTGCATTGTGTCCGGGGCTTTGTGGACTCAATAAAGAGTAGGGACCAATATCCTTACCTGGCATATTTCTCTTATGAGACTATTGCCCATTCTACTCCCTCGAGCCAGGCTAGATTTTGGTTTATAGGAGTTTCAGATCTCTTAGAGTCAATGGAATTCAGTTGAATCATCTCCCTCCTTTCTGATTTTCCTTAGATGATCATGGTCACCTTTTCCCTACTAGCGAGGAGCTGAACAAGATAATGAGGGAGGACATTTATAGGCAATTTGTCCAGGTCACCTGGGTCAATCCTCCAGAAGGGTTGTGCCCAAAGATGGCCTTCTACACTGAACACTTCTTGGAGTTGAGAGACATGTTTATTGTTCGACCCCAGTGTACGTTTCACCACTGGATGCATGCTCTTCACATTCCTCTAGGCTAGTTCATAGTAGGTTCTCATAGACTTCAGGTAGAGATGTACCACCAGATTGATAGACCAGACAGAATCTTCCAGGTATGTCATGTATAGGAAGTGGAGACTGAGGTGCACTTCATTTTTGGATGCCTTGTCTAATACGAGATCAGAGGAAGGTTCCATTGCTTGTTCAAAGATTCTCAGACCCTCGCTGACTTTTTCAGGGATCCTGATCAGAGATGTTTGGCTCTATATATGCAGGAGGCTCTCAGGTTCCGAGCGCAACCTTCAGACACGGGCACCAAGAGACCGATTGATAGTAGTTCATATCTAGACTCTAGATTACTGAGGATTCGTGGGATCTCACCTCGCCACATGAGATTTCAGCGACAAATACGTCTTAGATCCGTTCCTGGGAGATGGACTAGGTCCTCCATACCTCACTTTCCACCGGCCCTTCATCCGGCCAACAGAGTTTGTGGATTTTTCTTGAGTGTTCTTCATTCAACCTCGAATGTTAAGAGAGATGGGTCTGATCCTCAGACCCATCAGCTCCCAGGTCTTCTCTGCCTGGGAATTCCATACATTGTATCTTTTATGTTCCTACATTGTACCTTTTATATTCATGCATTATATTTTTTATAGGAGGTTGTTTAGTTCTCCCTCATTGTATGGACGTCATTGTACTTAACAATCCCTTTGACCTACTTTGTGGTCAATAGTCAGACATAAATATAATTATCTTATCTTGATGAACAAACTTCTTTAATATATAGAGGTCATTTTCTGACCAACCTATGACCACCATACAGACTTCAGTTCAACGCTTTCGCGACCTTCACTAATACAGCTAGTCACCATATTACCCTTGGTTTGATCCTTATATTATTTTCATCCAATTTGGGCAATTCGATCACCCTTTGACAGAGCCACTGATTCTCCTTTATCCACCGCAGATCCACGACCTTCACATCAGTCTTCCCAATCATTGATACCCCTGATATCTGCCTTAACCAAGTCTCCTAGATCTTAGTATAGACATCTGCTACATGTTGTAGCATTAGATCTTCCCCTCAACTTACCTAAATTGACTCTCGACCCTCTTGATCTGTGTCTCAGCTCCTCTGTCTTGGCAGTGTTTGGCCATACTAGGCCTTAGCCACCATGCAACCTTCTTGAGGTCACTCTGGTATGCCCATATAAACCTATTCAGACCCTCGACCAACTGCTCTTGAAGTTTGAACCCCTTGGCCCTGCTTGAACTTACTGCAGCCCTTTTACCTAGGGCTATGATGGATTGTGACTACCCTTATATCCATAGGACAGACCCACGGTTAGCCATCCTAGTCCTCAAACCATTCACATCATGTGAGATCTAGGCTTCGACACTACTCAAGTAACCACATATTTCCCTCTCAACTTGTTGCCAAGCTTCCGCTCCTTCAAACCATAGAAGGGATATCAAACATACCCCAACCAATCATGCAACCTCCTCTAGGAAAGTCACTTGGCCTCTTAGAACAGGGAGGACATCTGCTCATACTCTTTCTCTAGGTTGTGGCTTCCCTAGGTTTAATAACCTTGCTCAAGTAAATTCCATCTTACTTGTGCATTGATCCTCTCCATAAGTCTTCTCTATTTATTCTTATCTCTTAGGTCATTTAACCTCTCTATAAGTCTCTATTTATTCTTATCTCTTAGGTAATTTAGGAAACCTCTAGATCTTAGTGTTTTACCCTTTCAACCTATTAATTTCTCTAGGTCCTAAACTCACTTTTTTGGATCGAAAACCTTACTTTTGCGTAAATCACTAAACAAATTGGTTTAGGTGTTAAAATTAAAGAAGAGCAAGAATTCATGTCAATGGATCAACACTTCTTTAGGAAGAGTTGGAAGGGTGTTAGATGATATGTTGGTATGCACGACTTGGGTTATCTCATTATTTGATTGGATTCTGAACATTCTTCCCCACCTGTGTCATCACAAGTCAATTGACATGTAGATAAAAAGTTGTACATGGACTTAGTTCAATTGACATGCAGATAAAAAGTTGTACATGCAGTTAGTTGAGATGGTTCCTCTAGTGTAGCACCTCATGGTATTTTCATGATTGATCTTATCCATTTCTCTATATGACCCAAGTCTTAAGTTTTCATAGCCTGTAATCATCTCTGGATTTTGGACTTATCTTTTTAATATTTTTGTAATTTCGATAAAACAATCTACCCAAATCCTACAATGATGTAAAACACCATTTTATATTCCTAAATCACAAATAGAATTGTTGCATAAGAACAAAGATGAAAAATATTATTCTTAGTCTATGGAGTTGGCATTGCTCGTTCTCTTTACTAATAAAATATCTTTATCTGTAACGTGTGTTGTTTTCATGGGGTGGCTTCTGATTTTAGTCACTAGATATTTACGTCTTGGGTTTGGCAGTTTTCTAGTGTGATACCTTGGAGTACAAGGTTTCTGTTTTTCTACTCCACTAATAGGTATACTGAGTACCTTTTCCTTTTTCATCGCCAAAGCTAATGAGGATAATGTTAATTATTCAGGATTATAGGATAAACTGTTGGCATTATGACTAATGTGTTGTCCTTGATGGCAACCTACTTGATGTGTTTCCTTTTGATGGCAACATACTTGATGAAGATGTCAATATGATACGTCTACATGTGACAGAAAAGGAATACCAGTTCAGAGACAGAGGAATTATAAAGATGAAGTTTGAAGAAGTATATGCAGGTTTGGTGAAGCAAAGTCAAGTATATGTAGGTTCTATGAAGCAAAGTCGTGTACATACTCAGGTTGGATGAAGAAAAGTAGTGTATATGCAGGTTCCGCGAGGAAAAACTGTGTACACATGCGAGTATGAAGAAGCAAAGACATGTACATATTCCGCATCATGGTATTCCAAATTCAAATGGTCCTTACCATGGTATTGACCTATGGTATTGAGCCCAACAACGGATATTTGATCTCGTCTAAGAATACCATTGACATTAGTATGGTTTTGACCTATGGCATTGGACAAGGGCTAAGCTATATAAAGAGATGAAGATCAAAGTGTTTGATGTGTACAAGTGATACATATTTCATGAATAGTTAGATGTGAAGCAAGTATGCATGTAATGTGTTGTTAATGATTTTATTGATCTAAAACTACAATTGCACCTGGGAATTTGATGACAGATCAGATCCAATAGATCTAAAATGACAATTTCGATTATGGGTTGATTTGATTAGTAATGATAGTGTCTTTATGTGTTATTTTTTTATGTATGCCAAGATTGGGTATGTCTGAAGTTCTGTGATGCAAAGAAGGTTTGTGTCAGTGATTGTAGATCTGTACGCGGGTTAGATAAGCTAAAAGGCGCATACACACGTGGGTTTAATACTGGTAAGTCGTGTATATATTCAGATCTATATGCGGGTTTGTTTCCTGAAAAACGTGTATACACGTGGAAATGTTTTGAGGAAATCACATATATAAGCTAGAGTTTTGCTGAAAAAGATGTCTGATCTGTGTAACCAGTCTTGTTGTGTTTATGTTGTCTGTCAATGAGGTCTTACTTTATGATTTGGACTTAAGAGTGATGTTTTTATTAAGGATTGATTGATTGAAGAATAATGAAGCTACTAGCTGATTGTGACTGAATATCAGTGATGGTTCTGTGATTATTTCAGAATGATGCAGTGGATATGTGTATGATTCAATGTTTATTTCAAAGTGACAGTGGTTTAGTTTCAGGGTTAAATGTTTTGAGATATATATGTGAGTATACTTCAAGGAAGTCGCGTATACACGCGGGTTTGCTACCATAAAGTAGCATATATATTCTGATAGTTTATTGATCAGGGATTTCAGTTGATTCAGGAAGTTGATGCAATGTTTGGTTTCAATATTAGTACTTTGGTTACAATGATCTAACTGTTATGGTTGTATAAGTTGATTGATTTGGGTTTCGCTTGATTCAATGATTGGTTGATTCAGTTGGTTAAGTGATTGGTTGGTTCAATGATTGAGTTGCAGTGATCAATTATCAGTTTTGATATTTGGTAGTGGGTACAGTCTCAAAATTTGATGAAACGTGGCATACAATTGTGATGTTTTGTAGCAAGTGGATGCAGTATGAAAAGTTATGAAACATAGTCCACAAAGGTGTTGAGGGTCGGAGCCTTCAATGATGGAGTTGAAGCGTCCTTCCGTTGTGTTGACCATTACATGTCAATGACCCATAGCAGTACACCCCTTTTTTTCGCAAAAGGGATAGCGCCTGATTGATGTGTTCATGCCATCCAGTTATCATCATTAGCTTGATCATCATATTATAATGTAAACCCAGTGTTCATGTGTATAATGTAAATAATCTCAGCAAATACGTGTCGTGTATGTAATCACCTAGGTAAACCTACTTTTCTGCTGACGATCCACATTCCGTGAGGTTTTTTGTCTCACTAATCCATTCTCGGATGGTCAACAGAGTTTTCCTTCAGCCTTACCCCAAAGCGGGAATGGATTTTGTCACTGGGATCTTAGGGGAGTCCTAGTGTTCTAGAATGAGTCTATGTAAAAGTGATATGGAAATAATCCTAACTATTTGGTTAGGTTATTTTATTGCAAATTGCTTAATATGCTAGATTATATTTGTGTCTCAGAACCAGGTAGTCTATGAGGCTCTTTTGCAAATGAGTTTTTCCCCTGGAGATGTAAAAAATGTAAAAATCACGATGTAAAGTGTCTTGAGGGTTAGAAAAATAATTTATCCCCTCATAGGTCAATTAATTAAATTTTATGGCCAAAATTAAAATTCTAAGCCAAAAGTTTGATTAATTCTAGGTCCTAAGTGAATTTAAATTCTCCGAAGACAAAATTCATAGGTCCTTAAAAAATTAAATTTTAAGAGGTCCAAGGACTAAGGTAAATTAATTATTTTGCTAAATTTTAAGCCTTTGGTCCCTAGGGTTAAGTCAAAGTCAAAATTCTGAGAAAATTAATTCAAAATTTTATTTTTGAATTAATTAAAATTCATTTAATTGAAAAATTCGAATTTCCTCAAGTATCTAAAATTTCAACGGATGAGATTAAAAGAAATTTTGATCCTCATCAACAGTCGAGATTGCTTTGACGAGGATCGCTCGAACTAGCTGTTGGAGAATTTATCTTTAAATAAAAGGTCATTTGTCAGTCAGTTTATCTGATCTCTCGATCGTGTATTAAGTGAAAAGCTCTCTTGTAATATTTTTATGAGCAATAAAGAAAGATTTTGGGGTTAATTTCTGTTGGTGTTACTCTTCATGGAAATACTGTAAGATGTGTGATTTTCATGCATAGATTTATTTTTAGCCATTGATGATAGCTTTATGAAGAGTGATTTGAGTACAGGTATCTTTCTCAGTCGTTGGGGTTTGAATGATAATTTATGTTTTGAATATAATAGCAGGTATCTCTATTAAATCTGAAATTTATTATTGTTTTCTTGCTCTATGTTAATGGCTGAATTGAATTTTGCAGGAAAGTCTTGATTTTTAGATTATCGGATGTTTGGGGAAGTTCTTGGTTGAACCAGCCAACTCCCGATCCGTGTTTTCTGAAGAGCTCAACTTAAATTTGATCCCGGGCATATCATAATATATTTTTTATGGGTGATGCATGAAGGGTTTTGAGCTCCGTACCTCCTTTAAAATTCAATTTTTTTTATTTTTTATTTTTGTGCTAAATCGATAGATCTGGTTGTTGAGAGCCTCAGATTATCAGATCTGGGAGCGGAATTGGACTCACACTCCCTAGATCTGACAAATCTGTCACTCATGTACATAGATCTGTAATTATTTTTGGTTTTCTGACTTGAGTTTTTCTGGTTTTTGTATATATCGTTTGGGTGTTTTATTATTGTCTTGCAACTACAAATCTGAGGAAGAAATCTAAATAGAGTCCAGATCTAGGCCCTGGAGGGTAAGATCTGGATCTCCGGGATTCATAAAAATCATTTTTCGGGGATATTATCCAGAATTTTGCAGTCCAAGGGTTTTAATTTTTTTTTTAGTCTAGAAAAATTTATAAGGGTTCCAAAATTCTTAAATCTGGAAATTTTGCGAGGGTTTCATGGTTTCATAAATAAGTCTGAAGCAGAATATTTTAACATTTTAATTAGAAATTCTGGGGTTTTCTGTCTACCATTTGTCTGAGTTTTTCGATCCGCTGGTTGGGTTTTTGTTTCACTACAAAAATTTCAATTTTTTTTAGGAACCCTCTCTTTTTTCCCTTTGTTATCTGCGTTTTCCATCTGCATTCAACACCTCATTTTTTTCGCTGCCATAGCTTGCAGATTCCTCGGCCCTCATTCCATAGCTCTTTATTTTGTCCTCGACTCCAAATCAAACCCTCCGCTGCCAGAACATCCCTTTGTCATTTTTCCCTTCCTTCTAAGCGCTCCAAACAACTCCACGTTCTTCCTATTTGCAACTCTCACCTTTCTTCCAGCCCCAGGGCTCCTCACACATCCATTTCATTGCTCTGTTTACAGCCGTCAAGCTACAAACCTGCAAAATATAACTCATTGCCCTTCACCTTATCCGCAGTCCTCCATTCGCGGCTCCATCTTCCTTCGCGCTGCATCTCTTCCCTTCTCTTGCTGCCTATCCTTCTCCGCGGCTCCCTTCAGTTGCTCATTCACGCTGCCTTCACCATCCTGCGCTTTCCTCCGTCCTCGTTCTCCTCCATCTGCTAATGTCCAATGTCTCGAGCTAAAGCTGCAGCAGCGTAATAATACAAGCTTTTGATTTTTTTTATTTGTATGTACATACTTTACGTTTAGGGTTTAAGTTTGGTTATTTCTTTTTCTTTTTTTTTATTATTTTTTCGATTTCATGTAATTAAGACTTTAGAATCATTAAGCTTGAAAATTAAAAAATAAAAAGGGAATTTCGATTTCGTTTTCATTTTTATTTTGCTCTGATTATGTTTCATTTTTTTATTTATTTTTATTTATGATTTTACTTTTGGCTCGAAAAATATAAAAGTAATACAAAATCTGAAAAATTAAAAACATAAAAATTCTTTTGACATTTGATTTAAAATTCTAAAAATTTAAAAAAAAAAATTATAACATTTAAAATTCCTAAAAAAAAAAAAAACTAAATTTCCAAAATTAAAAAATCTAAAAAAATTCTAAGGAATTGAATTAAAAGAAATAAATTAAAGGGATTTTCTTTCACATTAAATTTTTTTATGTGGCCTATGGCCCATTAAAATTTTAATTTGTTTAATCCTTTGATTCACTTCGATTTATTTATTTATCACATTGAAGTTATTGCCTAAAGAACAATTAAAGCTTAAATTTAAAGTAGTATTATTTGGTGATTAGGTGCATTTTTCTCTATTGTCAAGTGCGATTAATGTTTCAAAAGTTATATTGGTGATAGGAGAAAATTAATTAATTCTGGATATTGGTCATAAATGAAAATCATTTTAAATCTAGAATATCTTGTGTGATACAGTTTTGGGCGTTTATAATGATTATTCATGATTGGCATTATTCGTCACATTTTGGAAAATTGTTCTGGATAACTTGTTTTACTTGATATACGGTTAATTGAACATAAATACACTGGTCTATAATTGTTTCTATTTCGTGGTTGTCTTGGTTACATTAGCATTTAATTTATTCATCCGAATTAATCGAGATTCATTTAGATTCATCAGGTTGTCCATCATTAAAATCTCCTAGAGCTCGTGATCCGCAGGCTTTCTCATCCATTTACCTAGGGACTACCCCCCTTGACTTGTCTAGGAGAGAGTCTAAATGGAGTGAGTAAGGATTAAGAGTGACAACCCTTACTCTGAGCATTTTCGCGGTGCCTAGACACTTTGTGCAACAACATTTTTTGGCGTTGTTGCCGAGGATAGAGTTTTTTTGTCCTTGGTTTCTCAACATTGTTTTAATCATCTCATATTTTCTGCCATTCATTAGCCGGTCAAGCGACGCAACATTTCCTGACGTCATTTGATCTTTTCATTGCCCTATCTTTTGTCATCTCATTAATCGTTTCATCTGCACTTTTAGCACCTGGACATTTCGGTTCGTTTCTTGTTTGCGTGGCGACTCCACTTCTTCCATTTATTATTTCTTAGACAAGAAGCCCTCCCTTATATCCGGTTGTTTGTTGCCTTTTGGATCCTAGAGTTAGATTCATGTTCAAGTGGTGACTCTACTTCTTTTATTTTTTACAAGAATTTCTACTAGAAGCTCGCTTTTTATGGATCTCTTGATTTTCTTGAGCAGGGGTCCCTCTCTATCATCCATTTGGTCCCTCATTATTCCTTTAAGAAATTCATCATGGATGATTCGTTTACCCCGTGTCATTTTACCGATTTTATCCATGATATTCCGGAAGTGGCCATTCATAAATTGTCTTTGTTCTCGGGTGGTGATTTAGTCGCTGTTAGAAAGAATCTATGCAGTTTTACTCATACAATACTCATATATTGTAGTTCTCCCCAGTATGATCATGAAGATATCAAAATGCATCTATTTTCCTTTTTTTAGAGGGTGATGCTTTGCATTGGTTTAATAATTGTCCTGAAGATTCTTTCGCTTCTTTACAAGACATCGTCAATGCTTCTATAGATAGATATGGTTATCAAGGTAGCTCGCCTTGTGCCCCTAAAATTATGCAATAAAATGAAAGTGATCTTGTGAAAGATCTAGCTGTCAATGAAATATTTCAAGACAATTCTCCATATCAAAATGTGTCATCCACTTGCACCGTTGCAAGTCAAATCCATGAAAGTGGAAACACAGGGACAAGTTGTCAAATCAATGTCGATAATGAAAAGGAAAATGATAAGCAAATTATAGAAGAACTAAAGCAGTTGGTTAAAGACATGCAGTTCAATCAAACGCAGCTGGTAAAAAATATGGAGCTTAATCAAGAGAAAATTGTAATTGATTACATCAAGGATATGAGAACTTTATACGCTCAACTGGAAAATCGTGATGAGAAGATGGAAATCATGAAAATTAAACACTCTGATCACGTAACCACCATAGTAGAAAAGTGTGCTCAGAATATGGAGGATATGAGGACCGACATGCAGAAGGAAATGGAAACCATGAGAGCTAATCATGGCAGAGAAATTAATTCTATGCAAAGCAAGTTATTAACTGTGGATGAAGAAATGACCATCATGAGATTCGATTATAATAATCAATTAGCTACAATGCAAGAAAATAATAAGAAAGAGATAAACTATATGCAAAACTGTTTCATGGGCATGAAAGCAAAGAATGAAAAAGTAATAAAAGATGTGGAAGCTGGTTAGATATGTCTTCAGAATAAGTTGTTGACCATGGAGGAAAACCATGCCAAGGAAGTCAATGCTATGAAGGTTGAACACTTTAGCCAGATGGATGCCATAACAATACAAGTATAGAAACTTCAACATCAGTCAAAGGATAAAAAAACAAGGAAACGTCAACAAATCATAAGCCTCTTTGTCTGCTGCAGCAAGCTCCATCTTATTATGAGGAGGTCATTTGTTCATTTGAAAAGTGGCTAATTAAAGGTGACTCAGATAAAATGGAAATTAATAAAAATCAGATAGAGAATGAAAAAAGACATGTCATGCATATCTTACATACTTCATCTGAGAGTTTTGAAGTAGAATGCTCCACGTCATCAGTGATACAACCTGCCACAAAAAAATACGCAAGAGAAAGAGAATGAGAAAGCGATTTGATGCATCAGAGGGCTGTAAGCAAATTGATTTTTGAATAGGAAAAAGTCCTACCATATGTAGGATTGGACATGGCACATCCGAGAAACAACCGACAGATTTGACTGAAAGCAGGCAAATGCTCAGTATGCACTATATTGAACGCATCTGATGCCATGGGGCATCTTTGTATTGTATTTATAACTTTATGCCATGTTATTTTAGTATTTCATTTTGTAGTTAGATTTGTGTTTTTCATGTTATTAGACTAGTTAATAAATGAACAGCTTATATATTTCATGTGCTTAACATTACATGATGATTTTTGGATGGACGCTACTTATGTTATGTTGTGTGTTGCGTGGATGTAGATTTTGGATTCTCACATTCCTCCAGTGCAGAAACGTGTCCCCAAGTAGAGCCATATGTTGACCACTACGTGTCAACGACTCATAGCAGTACACCCTTTTTTTTCACAAAAGGGATAGCGCCTGATCGATGTGTTCATGCTGTCCAACTATCAATGTCATCAACTTGATCATTATCTTATAATGTAAACCCAGTGTGCATGTGTATAATGTAAATAATATCAACAGATACGTGTCGTATATGTAATCACCTAGGTAAACCTACTTTTCTGGTGACGATCTACATTCTGGGAGGTTTTTTGTCTCACCAATCCATTCTCGGATGGTCGAGAAGGTTTTCCTTCAGCCTTACCCCAAAGCTGGAATGGATTTTGTCACTGGGATCTTAGGGGAGTCCTAGTGTTCTAGATCGAGTCTATGTAAAAGTGATTTGGGAATAATCCTAACTATTTGGTTAAGTTATTTTATTACAAATTGTTTGATCTGCTAGATTATATTTGTATCGCAGAACTTGGTAGTCTATGAGAGTCTTTTGCAAATGGGTTTTTCCCCTTGAGATGTAAAAAATGTAAAAATCATGATGTAAAGTGTTTTGAGGGTTAGAAAAATAATTTATCCCCTCATAGGTCAATTAATTAAATTTTCTGGCCAAAATTAAAATCCTAAGCCAAAAATTTGATTAATTTTTGGTCCTAAGTGAATTTAAATTCTTTGAAGGCAAAATTCGTTGGTCCTTAAAAAAAAAATTAAGAGGTCCAAGGACTAAGGTAAATTAATTATTTTGCTAAATTTTAAGCCTTTGGTCCCTGGGGTTAAATCAAAGTCAAAATTCTGAGGAAATTAATTCAAAAATTTATTTTTTGAATTAATTAAAATTCATTTAATTGAAAAATTCGAATTTCCTCAAGAATTGAAAATTTCAATGGATGAGATTAAAAGAAATTTTGATCCTTATCAACGGTCAAGATTGCTTTGACGAGGATCACTCGAACTAGCCGTTGGAGGATTTATCTTTAAAGAGGAGGTCATCTGTCAGTCAGTTCATCCGATCTCTAGATCATGTACTAAGTGAAAAACTCTCTTGTAATCTTTTTATGAGCAATAAAGAAAGACTTTGGGGTTAATTTCTATTGGTGTTACTCTTCATGGAAATACTGTAAGATGTGTCATTTTCATGCATAGATTTATTTTTAGCCATTGATGATAGCTTTCTGAAGAGTGATTTGAGTACGGGTATCTTGCTCAGTCACTGGGTTTTGAATGATAATTTAAGTTTTGAATATAATAGCAGGTATCTCTATTAAATCTGAATTTTATTATCATTTTCGTGCTCTATGTTGATGGCTGAATTGAGTTTTGCAGGTAAAACTTGATTTTTAGATCATCGAGCGTTCGGGGAAGTTCTCCGTTGAACCAGCCAACTCCCGATCCGTGTTTTCTTAAAAGCCCAACTTAAATTTGATCCCGGGCATATCATAAGATATTTTTTAAGGGTGATGCATGAAGGGTTTTGAGCTCAGTACCTGCTTTAAAATTCAATTTTTTTTTTTTTTGCTAAATCGATAGATCTGGCTGTTGAGAGCCTCAAGTTATCAGATCTGGGAGGGGAATTGGACTCACGCTCACTAGATCTGATAGATCTGCCATTCATGTACATAGATCTGTAATTATTTTTGGTTTTCTGACTTAGGATTTTCTGGTTTTTGTATATATCGTTTGGGTGTTTTATTGTTGTCTTGCAGCTACAAATCTGAGAAAGAAATCTGCATAGAGTCCAGATCTAGGCCCTGGAGGGTAAGATCTGGATCTCCGTTGTTCATCAAAATCATTTTCTGAGGATATTATCCAGCATTTTGCAGTCCAAGGGTTTTTATTTTTATTTTTTAATCTAGAAAAATTTATAAGGGTTCCGAAATTCTTAAATTTGGAAATTTTGTGAGGGTTTCATGGTTTCATAAATAAGTCTGAAGCAAAAGATTTTAACATATTAATTAGAAATTCTGGGGTTTTCTGGCTACCATTTGTCTGAGTTTTTCGATCTGCTGGTTGGGTTTTTGTTTCCCTACAAAATTTTCGATTTTTTTTTAGGAACCCTCTCTTTTTTTCCTCTGTTATCTGCATTTTCCATCTGCATTCAAAACCTCATTTCTGTCGCTACCATAGCTTGCGGATTCCTCGGCCCTCATTCCATAGCTCTTTGTTCTGTCCTCGACTCCAAATCAAACCCTCCACTGCCAGAACATCCCTTTTTCGTTTTTCCCTTCCTTCTAAGTGCTCCAAAGAGCTCCACGTTCTTCCTATCTGCAACTCTCACCTTTCTTCCAACCCCAGGCCTCTTCACACGTCCATTTCGTTGCTCTGTCTGCAGCCGTCAAGCTCCAAACCTGCAAAACGTAACTCATTTCCCTTCACCTTATCGGCAGTCCTCCATTCACAGCTCCATCTTCCCTCGCGTTGCATCTCTTCCCTTCTCTTGCTGCGTATCCTTCTCCGTGGCTCCCTTCAGCTGCTCATTCACGCTGCCCTCACCATCCTGCTCTTTCCTCTGTCCTCATTCTCCTCCATCTGTTGTTGTCCAATGTCTCGAGCTAAACCTGCAGCAGCATAATAATACAAGCTTTTGATTTTTTTTATTTGTATGTACATACTTTATGTTTAGGGTTTAAGTTTGGTTATTTCTTTTTTTTTTTATGATTTTTTCAATTTCATGTAACTAAGACTTTAGAATCATTAAGTTTGAAAGTTTAAAAAAATGAAGAAGGGAATTTCGATTTCGTTTTCACTTTTATTTTGATCCGATTATGTTTCATTTTTTATTTTTTATTTATGATTTTAATTTCAGCTCAAAAAATATAAAAGTAACAAAAAATCTAAAAAAAAAATAAAAAATTGACATTTGATTTAAAATTCTAAAAAAAAAATCATAACATTTAAAATTCCTAAAAAAAAAAAAAATTAAAATTAAAAAAGCATTAAAAATTCTAAAAAAATTTCTTAAAAATTGAATTAAAAGAAATAAATTAAAGGGATTTGCTTTCACATTAAATTTTTTTATGTGGCCTATGGCCCATTAAAATTTTAATTTGTTTAATCTTTTGATTCACTTCGATTTATTTATTTATCACATTGAAGTTCTTGCCTAAGGAATAATTAAAATTTTAATTTAAAGTTCCTTAGTAATATTTGGTGATTAAGTGTGTTTTTCTCTATTGTCAAGTGCAATTAATGTTTCAAAAGTTATATTGGCGATAGGAGAAAATTAATTAATTCTAGATCTTGGTCATAAATGAAAATCATTTTAAATCTAAAATATCTTGCGTGATACAGTTTTGGGCATTTATATTGATTATTCATGATTGTCATTATTCGTCACATATTGGAAAATTGTTCTGGATAACTTGTTTTACTTAATCTACGGTTAATTGAACATAAAGGCATTGGTCTATAATTGTTTCTATTTTGTGGTCGTGTCTTGGTTACATTAGCGTTTAATCTATTCATCTGAATTAATCGAGATTCATTTAGATTCATCAGGTTGTCCATCATTAAAATCTCCTAGAGCCCATGATCTGCAGGCTTTCTCATCCATTTACTTAGGGACTACCCCCTTGACTTGTCTAGGAGAGGTTCTAAATGGAGTGAGTAAGGATTAAGAGTGACAACCCTTACTCTGAGTGTTGTCGCGATGCCTAGACACTTTGTGCGACAACATAGTGGTAGCTGGTAAATCTGATCAGGGGGTAGAGCTCCCTTCCGGTGGGTGTCGGTAAATGAGATCAGGGGATTGGAGCTCCCTTTTAGTGGGTGCTGAAGAGCGAGAGAAGGTTGTAGCTTTCTCAAGGTGGACGCCTACATGCTGGTATGAGTTTGTGCTAGTATAAGATTGTAAGAAGTTTTTCTTTATAATAAAAAGAAGACAAAAACAATAACAACAATGGTTTTTTTCCCACATTGGGTTTCCACCTAAAAATCTTGATGTTCATGTGTGTTGATGTGTTGTTTATGTGTGATGGTTTATTTTGTTCTTACTGCACATGGTTACTATTTAATTAATGTTTAATGAGATACTAATACACTGGTTGAAGTTAAACAAATGATGAATTAACTGAAAAGTAAGTTCACTGGATATACACTAGTTTTCGGCATAACAACCTAGTACATACGCGGGTTCCCTTCAGTAAAGTTGCGTACAAAAATCTGCATATGAAAATGAAAAGTTTAATGATTTAAAAATATTGATTCACCCCCCTCTTAGTGTTTTTCCCAATAATTGGTATCGCAGCATGTCCTTCGGAAGAAGCTTGATCGCTTGAAGGAAGATTCATCAAGATGAGTAGTCAAGAAGGAGTATTTTCTATCAGGCCACCTATATTTAATGGAACTAACTTTGTCTTTTGGAAAGTTAGGATGAGAGCATACTTGTAGGCACTAGGAGCTAATGTATGGGAAATCGTTGAAAGCGGATATCAATATCCAGCCTCCATTCCCACAGATATTGCAGGAAAGAAACAATATGAAATCAACGCAAAAGTTATAAATGCCATCTGGGGAAGTTTGGCTAAGTCTGAGTTTGTGAAGGTAATGTAGCTGAACACAACAAAGGGAATGTGGGATAAGATTATCCAAAGTTATGAGGGCGACACCAAGGTAAAAAGTGCTAAACTCCAAACATTCAGAATACAGTATGAGACATTGAAAATGCATGATGATGAAAGCATTGCAACATTTTTTCTTAGAGTAGATGAAATTGTTAATTCCATGAAAAATCTTGGTGAAGAAATAAAAGATGCTACTGTTGTTGAAAATATTTTGAGATCACTAACTCTGAAGTTCGATTCCAAAGTCTCCGTTATTGAAGAAATGCAGGATCTGAAAAGTCTCACACTTGATCAACTCCATGGAATATTGACAACATTTGATATGAGGAAAGGTGGTCGTTTAGACATGAGAGAAGAAACCTTCAAAGCTACTGCAAAAGGAAAAGAAAAAGAAGAATCGGGGTATGTATTAGAAGAAGAAGATACAAACTTTGTAAAGCAACTCCAAGTGGGTACTGGAAGATTAAGAGGTAAGCTTCCCTTCAAATGTTTTTCTTGTGGTAGAGTTGGTCATTACGCTGCTAAGTTTCCCTATAAAGAAAAACACGAGAAAGGGAAAGAAGCTGCAAAAACAAATAAGAGAAGGTTTGAAAAGAAGATAATTTTTTATACACATGAAGGTAGTGATGGTCTTTCAAATGGTGAAGAAGGTGAGCCTGATCAAGAATGATAATTACTTATGGCATTTGAAGACATAAGCAGTAATGAGTTTGATGGCCTAGAAGAAAAGGATATTTTATTGAAAACATTAATAGGGATATATCAGATGCAGTGACAGTTACAGATGTCAGCAAATATTCAAGTTTGGGAGCAACTTATTTTTTATAAATCAAGAATGAAGAATACGATAACAAGGAAATATTAGGTATGAGATTTTGTTCTAACCATGATCCATTTCCTTGTCTATGAAATAATGATGGTGATAATGACAGTAAAACAATTGAACTTGCACTTATGGGTAAAAGTGAAAGTAAACACTCTAAAGAGAAAACATATTCAAGAATGATGCCTCTAGAAGAAAAAGATCAAGGCAAGTCAGAAACAATGGACAATGCAAATGTGCCTATGATGAGCAAAGATAATAATCCACAATGGAAAGAAAAGATGAAGTATAACCTAAAGAATATTGATGTCTGGTGTCTAGTGTGCAATGGATACACCAAGATTCCTCCATCAGATGAGGAAGTGCAAAAGAACAGCAAGGTTTTGAGTGACATCTTTTCTAGCATATCTGATTCAACATTAAATAAGGTTATGCATTATCATAACTACAAAAAAAATGTGCAATAAGCTACAAGAAATCCATGAATAAATCCCAAAGGAAGATTTCTCATCAAGGGAACTACCAGGTAATCCTATCCTTAACAATGTGTCAACCTTTGTTATGTCAAATGGAGTTGTTGACTCCGAAGAAGACAGGTTAGAATATATTTTTGATCTTAGAACAAAACTTGATCTTGCTTTGAAAATGATTGTTAATCTTAACGTTAAGTATTAGGCATATGATAACAAGGATAATATTAAATCGGCAAATGTTACTGTGGAATCTAAACAATATTGTGAAGGTCTTGAAGTTGAGATCATCTCTCTAAAAGCAGATCTTAAAAAATCAGATAAGTGGAATGAAGAACTACTTTCAAAATTTGAAGAACAAGAAAATGGTTGAAATATGAGATTCTCAAATTAAAGGAGCAAGTGGAAAAAGGAAGAAGGGTTGAAGAAGTTATGAAGAAGAAATATCTATAAAAATAAAAACAAATCAAGTTGAGGTAAAAATCCTAAAAGGTAACTTAGAAGAAAAAGATAAACATCTACAATTTCAAGATAGTACTAAGATTTTGGATAATATTCTTAGTAATCAAAGATTTCCCCAGATCAAATCTGGTCTTGGTTTTCATGAAACTTTTGAAGGAGAATCTAGTTCACAAACTGAGCCAATGAATTTAAAGAGTAACAATACAAAACCTAAGATAAGAAGTCAAAACGATCAACAACCAAGGAAAGTGAACCTTCAAAGAAAATCCTTTACACCTAATTATAGAAATGTTAATTGGATCTCTCCTCTTATCAATAATGTTGAATGTGGAAACCCAATGTGGGAAAAAACCACCATTGCTGTCGTCTCAGTCTTCAATCTTCTTATAATAAAAATTGTTTACAATTTTTGTACTAGTGCAGACTTTTTCCAGTATGTAGGTATCTACCTGCTGAAGGCTACAACCTTCACTCATTTTCCAGCTTCTACTGGAAGGGAGCTACAACCCCCTAGCTCTTGTATTGGCTGATATGTTTACCAATACATAGGCACCAACCTACAGAAGGCTACTACCTTCACTCTTTCTCTAGGGACCACGTTTCATAAATTTTCAGACTGGATACTCTTGGTACACATCAACACAATATGTAGGCCATGTTTCATCAAATTTTCATACTGGACCCATCAATAACATTGAAGCTCAAAATCAATCACCACTACAATACAACCATCAAATACAACTGCATCTACCAACAATAAATGAATCTGAATAGTCAGATCACTGTCACCAGAACATAGAGATGAACCCAGAACAATGTATCAACAACCAGAACCAACTGCAACCTCAAAAATCATATGTTAGAATGTATACACTACTTCAATGAAGTCAACTTGCATGTATACGCTACTTTTTGTAACCCAATTTGCGTATACCTCTAAAGATACTGAATCATAAAACCTCTGAACCAAAAACTGTACCAACCAATGACATTCTAAAGGTCTACTATCAAATTACAGAGTTCTAAATAGATAGTAGCAAAGATCACCCTTCTCACTCAATCAATCAATCAACTAGACTCGATCTCCTTATACAATCAGTGTTACTTTCAGATCTAATGAAGACATCATTGAAAAAACAGTGAAACAACAGCACTGATCAGATAGATCAGTCATCTCTGAACAACAAGATTTTCTTCTACATATGCTACTTGGAAGTTCTGAACCAACGTATATACGTGCCTTCACCAAGGCGAACCAGCATATAGATTTGCAAATAATAACTTATAACTTCACAACTATTCAATACTTTAGACATACCCAGATCATAACATTTAAAGGATAAAACACGCGTTAGCATTCATATCTAGCACATCCATTATCAAATCATACAATGATAAGTCATTCCAGGTCTCATGATCCTGATCCAACATTATATCCAAAGGTTCACAAGATATTTGAGATCATATCATAACCATAGCCCTTACAACATAAAATATACTTTAGATATAAGTATTCATGAAAAGCCCTTTCACTTGCACACTTAGCCCTTTGATCTTCTCCTCCTTATATACTTAGAGCCTTTTTTAATACCTCGGACGAAAACAACACTTAGAACATGTGGTATTCTTAGTGGGATCAAGTAACCATTATTCCGCTCAATATTGTGGGCTAATACCATGGTATGGACCCTTGGTATTCATTAATCTTAATTTTCCATCCCATGTGCGCTTTTCCTCTTGTGAAAGTGCGTGCATATGTATACGCTCCTTTTTTTTTGTGAACCCGCTTGTATACATTACTTGGACTAGGTGAACCAGCGTATACAACTTAGTACAACTTAAATAATTCTTTTTCTTCAATTGCTTGATTCTGATCTGTAATCCTTTGTTCCATCATCATGTTCTTATGTGCCATTACTGTGTTACCTCTAAATTGACCTGTTACAATGTTAGTTTCCCTTTATCAATTCTGAACTGACCTGTGTGTGGGTTGCCATAAAGGACAACACATGTGCCATAATACCAACAATCTCCCCCTTTGGACTTGATGGCAACCATATTGGTGTTGATCACTTCAAGCTATAGAACCTGTTAGATATATCAAGAAACACCAAGATACTCTTGTTGGCATTATGATACAAGTGTTGTCCTTGATGGCAACTCACTCAGAGGTATGATACAAGTGTTGTTCTTGGTGGCAACTCACTCAAATGACAGATCATAGTGCAACAGGTCAAGGGAGAGGTATATGCAGGTTAACCTTGATGAAAGTGCGTATACACGCGGATGAGCAGAATAGAAAGTGCGTATACGTACACACACAGGTTCACAGAAGGAAAGGTGCGTACATGTTGGAAAACTAAGTTTTGGTCTGTGGTATTTGGTCCGTGGTATTGGGTCCAAGGTATTGGTTCTACATGGTTTTGGACCATGGTATTGAGAGAAGCCTAAACCTATATAAGGAGAAGATCATTAGGCCAAGAGGGTGCAAGTGTGCAAGTGATGAATATCTGATCAAGGGTGAGATCTAGTATACTGGTTATGGGTTTGTAATGCTTTGCTCGAGCTGAACCAAGAAGGCTCCTATGCGATTGATAAAGGTTGATGGACCGGGATCTTGAAGACTAAAATGTATTATCATTATATGGTATGATCATGAATAGATCTAAATATTGACGCATGTTTTATCCTTTATATCTTATGGTCTAGGTATATTTGAAGTTGGAAATTGCAGCGAAGGTATAAGTAATTATTTTCAGATCTGTACACGGGTTCTCCCTGGTGAAAGGGTGTATACACATTGGTTTGACACAGTCAAGTAGCATATACATTATGAGATTTGATATTTCAGGTTGCTGTTGGTTTTAGTGGTTGTTGCAGAGTTCTGGGCTCTGGTCTGTGTTCTGGTGACTGTGTTTTGATGACCGGGTTTCAGTGATTCAATTGTTGGGTGATTCAGAGTTAATGATTGTATTGTAGTTGTGATTTCTTGGTATCTATGGATCAAGTCTGAAAATTTATGAAACGTGGTCCCTGGAAGAAAAAGAGAAGGTTGTAGCCTTCTGCAGGTAGAAGCCTGCGTACTGGTATAAGACTGCACCAGTACAGAAATATTGTAAAAGGAAGTTTCTTATTAAAAGAAGATAGAGACGAATTGCAACAGGTGGTTTTCACCCACATTGGGTTTCCACCTTATATCATGGTGTTCATGTGTGCTTCTTATGTGTGATGATCTGTTATGTTTTACTGCACCTGTTTACTGTTCATATGGTTAATAATGTTCTGATGCACTCATTGAAGATCAACTAACTGAATCATAAGTTTACTAGATATACGCTAGTTGCATTAAACACAGTTGCGTATATATGCGGGTATCCTTAACTGAAGTAGCGTATATGAATCTGAGTATGAAAATGAAAAAGTGTTTGATTTGATAATATTGATTCACCCCCCCCCTCTCAGTATTATTTCCAACAATTGGTATCAGAGCAGGTCCTTCAGAAGAAGCTTGATCGCTTGAAGGAAGATCCATCAGGATGAGTAATCACGAAAGAGAGGGATCCATTATGTTAGTGTCAGTCTTTGCAGCCTTCCTCCAGTGATCAAATATGCTCTTACACAAGTGATTTTAAGGTGTCAAGGTCAAATTTTATCATTTCAGTGAGTCTTCAAGTAAAATTTGGTCACTAGGAATTAGGCCTAGGGTTGCTTTCACTCCTTTCAAAGTTGTCTAGATGTCAGTCAATGTCACCATTCAGCTGAGTCTAACATCATTCATAGGGTTGTCATCATCATGTCAAGTTCCATTGGGTCATTTCACACCTTGTTCATGTTTCAGTTGTGCCAAGGCAAGGTTCATTTCCCTCTCCTAGGGTTTTGAAGCTAATTTCTCTTGGATGGTCAAATAATCAGAAAAACTTGTATCCTGATGTTCATACACCTTTCCCTATCCATAATGTACCTTATCAAACTCTTCCCATCATTGATATCCCTCAAATTCCTCATTTTCGCACAAACCCTAGTTTCTTGCTACAACCTAGCAATTTTCTATGGTTGGGCCTGTGTTTTGCCTCTTTGGACCCCTTCCCCTCACTCAATTTCTGAGATTCCACTTTCCCCTACTTCCTAACATCCCTCCATACTTCCCAAAATTTCCTCAAGAATTTAGAAGCTCCCTATCCCCTTCATTTCGCTTCATTTCGGCAAATCCCTAGTCCCACACATTGGGATATGTTTCACTCAAATGATGTTTCTGAGCAATCAAAGATGAATTCAGGAAAACTGAGAGAGGTTTTTGTCCAAAACAGACCAAGGAAGAAAAACCTCCTCCACGTTTTACACAGGTGTCACGGTTTTGAAGAAATGTCAAAATACAATTGCCTCGGGAAAATTGATGCACCTCTGGAGCGACCTCGCGAAAATCAAGTTTTCTCCTAGCTGGGTTGGCCAAATGACTTGCTTGATAATCCAAATGATAACTAGAGACAAGTCACTTTCCAATGAGCTATCATGAGCTCAATTTGGAGTTGATGAAGGCATTCAAAAGTTGACTGTAACAGCACTCTGCCTTTAGGCAGCCTCATTTGGCACAGTTCGACCAGTCTTGGGAGATTTGATTTTTGACAGGGCGAATGAACTCCAAATTGAAAACTTCCAGTTGGGTTGGAAATTAGACAGGACATGATTTCCAATGAGCTATCAAGAGCTTAATTTTAGATTGAGGAAGGCATTCAAAAGTTGACCGCAACATCACTCTGCCTTGAGGCAGCCTCAGTTGGCACAGTTCAACCAGTCTTGGGAGATTTGATTTTTGATAGAACAAATCAACTTTAAATCGAAAAATTCTAGTGGGGTTAGAAATTAAACTCAAGTACCTTTCCAACAAGCTATCCTGCGCTCAATTTGGACATCGGGAAGGCCTCCAAAGTCACCTAGAAAAGAGCACGACGCACAGGAGGAGGAGCGTGGCGGTTTTATAAATATTTTCACTCCATATGGTCAGTTATACAAGTGGCAAAGGAAGGCAAAGGGTCACCCAAGCCATGTGTCATGTTTTTGGTGCTGCACCTATAGCTGATGCTTGGCTCTCCACCTTCATTTTGTGACCCTTGGGCGTTCTAACTCTTCATGGCACATTCTATATATTGTATGCAAACCATTTGCAAAGCAATTTTGGGTTGGTTGGCTTGTAATTTTTTGGGGTACTGTGGGAAAGAAACTTTACATTGTATATTTTTACAGAGAATTAATGAGAGGCAGTAGCTCTATTTCATGAGATCCATGTGGTTGTGAGTGTAGCAAGTGTGTCTCTTATGTTTCATATGTATCTTGTTATGTTTCATAGTTCATTTCATATTCATTTCTAGTGAAGTTTTTCGAATGAGATTAGGTAGAATTCAATTTTATTGCTCTACCTAGAGGAAAACTTCATGTACAGTGTTCATTCTTCTGTTGAAAATGATTCATCTCCTATTCCCTTTTCACCTTCTTAATCAATCTCTCCATTCCGCCATATTCTAAAACTAAATTGCTATGCTTTCCGCCTACCTTGCCTCACGAAACAATCTATGCCTTTATGTTAAGTTCTCTGTTCATTGAGGTCCAGAGGTCCCATAACATCCCAGAAACAAAGTCATTCATAAAAATCACTCTTTATATTCATTTTCACTTACTAGCCTAAGACAAATAGTTCATTGTAAGTCATCTCAGGCCATTTCATTCACTTATTCATTGAGTGTGACTTGGAGAGAGCCCTCTCCTGTCCTCGTAGGGCTAGCTACGAGGCTGAGCTTGGTTTGATGTTGCCTTGAACCTCACCTTCTTTCAGCCTAAGGCAGATTCAAGCGCTAACATAGTGGTGACTCCACTGGGGACTTGATTACAAAATTGTTTGCTTGTAGATTGTCTTGTCCCAGGACATATCTCAAGTTCAGATCTGATGTTGATGGTGAACAACGATCATACATAAGAAGATGGCTGAAATCATTCACTTGGCGACTCCATTCGTGATGGATCAGATTGCAAGAAGATATGCTCCCATGAGCCGAGATCACATCCCAGGCTTCCCAAATAAAATTCCGAAGGTAGATTGGTCAAAGAATCTGCCTACGTTTAAAGATGATGTTAAGAAGGATGCTGCTTTACATCTAGTTCGATTTCACATGCATATTCGCAAGCTGAAGGTTGATTTTCCAGAAGATTTCTTAATGAAGATATTCATGGCCACTCTAGAAGGTGAAGCCCAATCTTGGTATGAATGTTTACCGCCTGCTTGTATTTACAGTTTAAAGGATTTTCATGCCATGTTCATTGAAAGATATAAGGACTCTTATCCATCATTGAATCTAGTTCATGATTGTTGCAAGCATGCTTATGGTTTTATTGAGAGCCTTGAAAAATATTATGAGGATGATAATTTTGTGAATGATGAAATCATGGAAGCCCTGTATGAAAATCCTTTTCAGCAGTGTAAAGACGATCATGAAAATTTGCAGCATGATCAAGATTTTAGTACGGTGGAAGATGAAGGAGTTTTGCCTCTTGACAGTCAACATGAATTACATGAAATAGATCATCAGGTTGGAGAGTTCCATATGGCTGAAAGTGATGAAAGAAAAGGTGTCGTTTCAGATTGGTCCATAGAAGAGAACAAAGTTTTGGGTCCAAATGTTCTCATGTCATCAGAACAAAACCTTCATGGAGAGGTAATCCAGTCAGCTCATGGACAGCAAGATGAGAACTTTGTTCAAGTAAGTGAAAAGCTTTCTCTGGATGAATTTATGGTAGATGATAAAAATGTTAGTGTTGGGTTTCAAGAATCATTCGAAGTTGCTTTTCTCATGATTGATGAATGTGATGAATGTAATGAGAATTTGGCTATCATATCATGTCAAGATGATCATAAATATATTCAGACTATAACCGACTAGACCATTATGGATTCCATTTCAGATTCTTCCTCATATGTTTCATGTTTTGAAGTGTTCTTTGAAGAGGAAATCCACTCATCTGCTTGTTCAGAATTTTTTGAGGACCAGGAACATTATGAAGGAAGATCAAAATCAAAAGAAAAAGACATCTTGTTTCTTCAACATGAGGTAAATCTTCATGTTTTTCATGATCCAATGGCAAATTTGTTACAGTCAGCAGTGAAGGTCATAATTGCAGTATTCAGTGATGAAGGAGATCATGGCCATTTATGTTTTGGGAGGCCCAGTTACCAATATCAATTGTTGACCAGAAGATCTGATCAGAAGAATCAGTTCAAAGCCATCTTCTTGATTGGTTACATTGGCAGTTTGATATAGTTTGATGATATGTAGTCTTGTAAGAAATAAAGGTGGTCATGTACTACCACCAAGCTTTAAGTTTTAAGTTCAGTCAAGTTTTTTAGTCATGTCATTTGCATTGAGTCAGTTTGAGTCAAGTTTCATGTAAATAAATTGAGTCATGTTGGAATAATGGACTCCATAGCCCAATGGACAAAGGCACTGTCTGCTCACCCCAAAGATCTGTAGTTCTTGGCACCTCCAAGGAGCTACCATCCCCCATTGGAGCCAATGTTAGTGTCAGTCTTTGCAGCCTTCCTCCAGTGATCAAATATGCTCTTACACAAGTGATTTTAAGGTGTCAAGGTCAAATTTTATCATTTCAGTGAGTCTTCAAGTAAAATTTGGTCACTAGGCATTAGGCCTAGGGTTTGCTTTCACTCCTTTCAAAGTTGTCCAGATGTCAGTCAATGTCACCATTCAGCTGAGTCTAACATCATTCAGAGGGTTGTCATCATCATGTCAAGTTCCATTGGGTCATTTCACACCTTGTTCATGTTTCAGTTGTGCCAAGGCAAGGTTCATTTCCCTCTCCTAGGGTTTTGAAGCTAATTTCTCTTGGATGGTCAAATAATCAGAAAAAAATTGTATCCTGATGTTCATACACCTTTCCCTATCCATAATGTACCTTATCAAACTCTTCCCATCATTTATATCCCTCAAATTCCTCATATTCGCACAAACCCTAGTTTCTTGCTACAACCTGGCAATTTTCTATGGTTGGGCCTGTGTTTTGCCTTTTTGGACCCCTTCCCCTCACTCAATTTCTGAGATTCCACTTTCCCCTACTTCATAACATCCCTCCATACTTCCCAAAATTTCCTCAAGAATTTAGAAGCTCCCTATCCTCTTCATTTCGCTTCATTTCGGCAAATCCCTAGTCCCACACATTGGGATATGTTTCACTCAAATGATGTTTATGAGCAATCAAAGATGAATTCGGAAAAACTGAGAAAGGTTTTTGTCCACAACAGACCAAGGAAGAAAAAAATCCTCCACTTTTTACACAGGTGTCACGGTTTTGAAGAAATGTCAAAAATACAATTGCCTCGGGAGAATTGATGCACCTCTGGAGCGACCTCGGAAAAATCAAGTTTTCTCCTAGCTGGGTTGGCCAAATGATTTTCTTGATAATCCAAATGATAACTAGAGACAAGTATCTTTCCAATGAGCTATCATGAGCTCAATTTGGAGTTGAGGAAGGCATTCAAAAGTTGACTGTAACAGCACTCTGCCTTTAGGCAGCCTCATTTGACACAGTTCGACCAGTCTTGGGAGATTTAATTTTTGATAGGGAAAATGAACTCCAAATTGAAAAATTCTAGTTGGGTTGGAAATTAGACAGGACAGGCTTTCCAATGAGCTATCAAGAGCTTAATTTTAGATTGAAGAAGGCATTAAAAAGTTGACTGCAACATCACTCTGCCTTGAGGCAGCCTCAGTTGGCACAGTTCGACCAGTCTTGGGAGATTTGATTTTTGATAGAGAAAATAACTCCAAATCGAAAAATTCTAGTTGCATTTGGAAATTAGACTCAAATACCTTTCCAACAAGCTATCCTGCACTCAATTTGGACATCGGGAAGGCCTCCAAAAGTCACCTGGAAAAGAGCACGACGCACAGGAGGAGGAGCGTGACGGTTTTATAAATATTTTCACTCCATATGGTCAGTTATACAAGTGGCAAAGGAAGGCAAAGGGTCACCCAAGCCATGTGTCATGTTTTTGGTGCTGCACCTGTAGCTGATGCTTGGCTCTCCTCCTTCATTTTGTGACCCTTGGGCGTTCTATCTCTTCATGGCACATTCTATATATTGTATGCAAACCATTTGCAAAGCAATTTTGGTTGGTTGGCTTGTAATTTTCTGGGGTACTGTGGGAAAGAAACTTTACATTGTATATTTTTACAGAGAATTAATGAGAGGCAGTAGCTCTATTTCATGAGATCCATGTGGTTGTGAGTGTAGCAAGTGTGTCTCTTATGTTTCATATGTATCTTGTTATGTTTCATAGTTCATTTCATATTCATTTCTAGTGAAGTTTTTCGAATGAGATTAGGTAGAATTCAATTTTATTGCTCTACCTAGAGGAAAACTTCATGTACAGTGTTCATTCTTCTGTTGAAAAGGATTCATCTCCTATGCCCTTTTCACCTTCTTAATCAATCTCTCCATTCCGCCATATTTTAAAACTAAATTGCTATGCTTTCCGCCTACCTTGCCTCATGAAACAATCTATGCCTTTATGTTAAGTTCTCTTTTCATTGAGGTCCAGAGGTCCCATAACATCCCAGAAACAAATTCATTCATAAAAATCACTCTTTATATTCATTTTCACTTACTAGCCTAAGACAAATAGTTCATTGTAAGTCATCTCAGGCCATTTCATTCACTTATTCATTGAGTGTGACTTGGAGAGAGCCCTCTCCTGTCCTCGTAGGGCTAGCTACGAGGCTGAGCTTGGTTTGATGTTGCCTTGAACCTCGCCTTCCTTCAGCCTAAGACAGATTCAAGTGCTAACGCATTAGACCACCAATCTTCGATGGAAGCAATTTTGTCTACTGGAAGATAAGAACCACATCATATCTACAATCGCTTGGGACAAATGTTTGGGGAATCGTGGAAGGAGGATATACATATCCATCAGAAACTCCTACAGATACAACAGAAAGAAAGCAATATGAACTCAATGCTAAAGTTATTACTATCTTATTGGGAAGTTTGTCACAATCAGAATTTGTCAAGGTCATGCAGTTCGAATCAGCCAAAGAAATATGGGACAAAATCATTCTAAGCTATGAAGGAGATGATCAAGTAAAACGTGCTAAGCTTCAAACTCTCAGAATACGGTATGAAACTCTTAAGATGCATAGTAATGAAAGCATATCTAATTACTTCCTGCGTATAATGAGATTGTCAATTGTATGAGGAATCTGGGTGAAGAAATTAAGGAAGTTTCCTTAGTTGAGAAAGTTTTGAGATCCTTGTCTGCCAAATTTGAATCCAAAGTGTCTGCCATAGAAGAAAAGGAGGATCTGCAGAAAATCACTATGACATAGCTTCACGAAATATTAACTGCTTTTGAGATGAGAAAAGGACCATCAGATATGAGAGAAGCTGCATTTGAAGTATCAGTAAATGGAAAAGAAAAACTCAATGAATCAGGATATATTTCAGAAGAAGAAGATGAGGTAAATTTTGTCAAGAATCTTGAATGGGGATCTGGAAGGTTCAAAGGTAAGCCACCTTTCAAATGCTTTTCATGTGGTAGAGTTGGTCACTATGCTGCTAGATGCCCTCATAACAAAGGAAAGACATCTGAAGAAGGAAATAGAAGTTATTATACTCATGATAAAAATAATGACTCATCCAATAGTGATGAAGACATCAGACTTCTCATGGCATATGAAAATAAGGACGTAGAAATAGAAGAAGTTACTAGATTAAAAGAATAGTTGGAGACAGTAACCAAAGTAAGGGAGCAGCTGCAGGATGTAGTAAAAGATCAGAGCATAACAATTCAGAGACTTGAATCTAAGATCCTCTCTCTAAAAGAAGATCTTAAAGAATCAAAGAAGCAGAATAAAGAAGCTCTTGAAGAACAAGAACATGAAGTGCTCGAATTAAGGCAACAAGTGGAAGAAGGAAGAAAAGTTGAAGAAAACATAAGGAAGCAATATCTGGAAAAGGAAGAACAACATCAGGTTGAGGTAAATTAGAAGAAAAGGATAAACTGTTATGATTTCAAGACAGTACTAAGATTTTGGATGATATTCTTAGTAGTCAAAGATCCCCTGCTATCAAAACTGGTCTTGGTTTTTATGAAACTGTCGAAGGTGAATCTAGCTCACAGGGTGAGGAAAGGAATTCTAATGCAAAATCTGAAATGATCAACGAAGAGATAAGTGGTCAACCCCAGCAACAACCAAGGAAATAAATTCTTCAAAGAAGATCTTTTCCTCCTAACTATGGAAGTGATAGTTGATTATTTCCTCAAATGAATAATGTTGAATGTTATGTATGCCATAACTTTGGACATATTGTAGCTAGTTGCAGAAGCAAAATGGATCAAGACCATCACACAGAAAGATCATCACGCGCCAGGTACTTCAAGGGATATTGTTTTGCTTGCAATATGTCTGGTCACAAAGCCATTGACTTCTATAGAAGGAATATGAAACATGTAAGATGTTATGCATGTAACAAGTTTGGACATAAAGCAAGGGAATGCAGGAGAAAAATTTGAACTCCAAAGCAAGAGGATCATACATCATCGCAATTCCAGGTATTGAAGAAGACATAGTTAGAGACAAAAGATGTGGCATAACTCAATTAGCTGACATAACAAACACAGGGGAAACTGAAAGTGTAGACCTTCAATATTCCAATTTGCATACACAGATATTATGAAGATAAGTCGCGTATATACGCGAGTTGGAGGCTGCCGAGTCACGTATATGGAGCTCTGAAGAAAAAGCAGCAGAACAGACTCAAGAAATGGTTCGGTCATGGTATATGATGATTGGCACAGGCTCAGGGGAAGCATATGCATCGAATAATGCATTATTGGCATTATGGTTAGAAGTTTTTGGTGACGATGCTTATTGACACATCTTGCTACTGATTTTTTTTTTATTGGCCAAGAGAATGGATTGCAGGTTACAAGTTTGGATGCTAGTGACAAATGCTTATAGTGCAGATCATATGGTGTATGATAGCTGCTGATAACTGTCATGGTCTTGTTTAGGTCCTTGTTCTTTGTGAGTCATATGATGTATCTTGTTACCCCACTATGCATGGGATGGATGATGTAATGGTTCTTGTGTTTGAGTCATGTTTAAACATTTGATATATCCCCACTTGGTTGGGAGATTGATGTGTGTATAGAGTCATGTTATGCTTTTGCAGACCTTGCATGTACTCAGGGGGAGCATGGACGGATTGGTACATCTTGGCATATACAAAGGGGGAGCTCAATCAGAGATTTCAGCAGGTACTCAGGGGGAGTATGGACAGGAGAAGGTATAAGAAGGGAGAGAACATCTTGGTCTGCCCTTTACCCTTTATTTCAAAGGGGGAGAGTGACTTGGAATGGTGGTTTCCATCAAGTCCAAAGGGGGAGATTTTTGTCATTATGATACAGGTGTTGTCCTTGATGGCAACTCACTTAGAGATATGATATAGGTGTTGTCCTTGGTGGAAACTCACTTAGATGACAGATCATAGTACAACAGGTCAAGAGAGAGGTATACGCAGGTTAACCTTGATGAAAGTGTGTATACACATGGATGAGCAGAATAGAAAGCGTGTATACGTACACACGCAGGTTCACAGAAGGAAAGGCGTGTACATGTTGGAAAACTAAGTTTTGGTCCATCGTATTTGGTCCATGGTATTGGGTCAAGGTATTGGTTCTACATGGTTTTGGACCATGGTATTGAGAGAATCCTAAACCTATATAAAGAGAAGATCATTAGGCCAAGAGGGTGCGAGTGTGCAAGTGATGAATATCTGATCAAGGGTGAGATCTGGTATACTGGTTATGGGTTTGTAATGCTTTGCTCGAGCTGAACCAAGGAGGCTCTTATGCAGTTGATAAAGGTTGATGGACTGAGATCTTGAAGACTAAAATGTATTATCATTATATGGTATGATCATGAATAGATCTTAATACTGACGCATGTTTTATCCTTTATATCTTATGGTCTGGGTATATTTGAAGTTGGAAATTGCAGCGAAGGTATAAGTAATTATTTTCAGATCTGTACGTGGGTTCTCCCTGGTGAAAGGGCGTATACACACTGGTTTGACAAAGTCAAGTAGCGTATACATTATGAGATTTGATATTTCAGGTTGCTGTTGGTTCTAGTGGTTGTTGCAGAGTTTTGGGCTCTGGTCTGTGTTCTGGTTACTGTGTTTTGATGACAGGGTTTCAGTGATTCAGTTGTTGGGTGATTCAGAGTTAATGATTGTATTGTAGTTGTGATTGCTTGGTATCTATGGATCAAGTCTGAAAATTTATGAAACGTGGTCCCTGGAAGAAAAGAGAAGGTTGTAGCCTTCTGTAGGTCAGCACCTATGTACTAGTACATCCGCCAGTACAAAAGCTAGGGGGTTGTAGCTCCCTTGTAGGAGAAGCTGGAGAATGAGAGAATGTTGTAGCCTTCTGCAGGTAGAAGCCTGCGTACTGGTATAAGATTGCACCAGTACAGAAATATTGTAAAAAGAAGTTTCTTATTAAAAGAAGATAGAGACGAATTGCAGCAAGTAGTTTTCACCCACATTGGGTTTTCACCTTATATCATGGTGTTCATGTGTGCTTCTTATGTGTGATGATATGTTCTGTTTTACTGCACCTGTTTACTGTTCATATGGTTAATAATGTTCTGATGCACTCATTGAAGATCAAATAACTTAATCATAAGTTTACTGGATATACGTAGTTGCATTAAACATAGTTGTGTATATACGCAGGTATCCTTAACTAAAGTAGCATATATAAATCTTAGTATGAAAATGAAAAAGTGTTTGATTTGATAATACTGATTCACCCTCCCCCCTCCCTCTCAGTATTATTTCCACCAACTCTCCCCCTTTGACATCAAGGGCAAAGGGCGGACCAAGATATTCTCCCCCTTAGTACATGCTGAGATGCACTATACTGTCCATGATCCCCCTGAGCACAAGCAAATTCTGTAGAAATATTTTTCAAAAGAATAACATGACTCTATAACTCAACTATGTGAGTATGACCTTCCTATCACCAGTGAATCTTACATACATCAATCACCCAACCAAGTGGGGATATACCAAATGTTCATACATGACTGAAAAATTGCAATTATTACATCATCCTTCCCATGCATAGTGGGGGTACAAATTACATCATATGTTTAAAAGGACTCATTCATAATAGACTATGATAGAATGAGACATATTATTACACCATAGGTCTTTACATGACCTTTACAACAAATGATATTAATATCTGAGACCATAGCTAAATTCAACAACCATGATGCCAACAATGCATAATGTTTTGAAGGCTAATGATCCCCCTGAACCTGTGCTACCTGTGCATTGTCAACAATTCATTCATCAAGGTATCTTCATCAATCAAATAAACATCAATGAGAAAAACATATCCGCAGACTGTAACCATCAATATCAGACTACACACCCATGTCAGAAACTGATTTTGAGTCTGACCCACTAATTTTATATCAGAAAACACATACATTACTTCCAGCACAGAAACTCACGTATATACGCGACTCTGCTTCATGAAATCCGCGTATAGGAAACATTCCTCTGAAAACTGGTTTGAACAACATGATGAGGTAGAAACAACTCCCAGCTTTTGTCTGAGATATTCAAATGCTTCTCTGGGAAGAGGTTTGGTAAATATATCAACAACCTATTCTTTGGAGGGAACATACTCCAATTTAACCTTTTGTTCAAGCACTTGTTCTCATAGAAAGTGGTACTTAATGGGTATGTGCTTGGTCTTGGAGTGCATGATTGGATTTTTTGAAATACTAATAGCACTTGTATTATCACATAGAACGGAGATGGGTGGAGAACATGTGATTTGAATATCTTGTAATGTTTGCATCATCTAGAGTAGTTGTGTGCAACAAGATGCAACATCCACATATTCTGCTTCAGTTGTAGATAAGGTAATCGAATTTTTTTTCTTGTTGAACCAAGATACTAATCATGATCCCATACAGAATGCACCTCCACTAGTGCTTTTTCGGTCATCAACATTTCCAGCCCAATCCTCATCTCTATATGCATGAAGAGTGAGATATGTATATTTAGGATACCATAGACCAAAGTCTTGAGTTCCTTGGAGATATTTTAATATTATTTTTATAGCCTGAAGATGTGATTCCTTTGGATTGGTTTGGAATCTTCCAACAATTCCTACTACATGTATGATATCCAATCTGGTACCTGTTAGATAAAATAGACTTCCAATCATAGATCTGTACTCTGGTTGATTCACTGTAAGAGATTTATCATTAGAACTGAGACTACATTCCGTTACCATTGGAGTACATACTGGTTTGAAATCTTCCATTCCGTACTTCTTCAGAATCTGCTTGAGATATTTAGTTTGTGAAAGAAAGGTGCCATCTTTTGTTTGTTGCACTTGTAGACCAAGAAAATAAGTTAGTTCTCCAAGTAAAGACATTTCAAATTCTTTTTGCATAACTGAAGCAAAGTTTTGACTCATAGATTCTTCATTACTACCCAAGATGATATCATCAACATAAACAACAATAATTAGCAGTTTATCATTCTCAATTTTTGTATATAAGTTGTTGTTTGCAGATCCTTTTGTGAAACCTTGTTGTTGAAGATATTTGTCAAGACGATAATACCATGCCCTCGAAGCTTGTTTTAGTCCATATAAATCCTTTTTTGAGTTTTCATACAAGCTTTGCATCATTTCCCAGAATTAATCCTTTTGGTTGTTCAACATATACTTCTTCTTCTAAATATCCATTAAGAAATGCAGATTTTACATCCACTTGTTAAACTTTGAATTTTTGAAAACTTGAAAGAGCAAAGAACATTATTATGGCTTCAAGTCTAGCAACAGGTGCAAAAGTTTCTTCAAAGTCTATACCTTCTTGTTGAGCATACCCTTTACAAACAAGCCTTGCTATATTTCTAATAACCTCTCCATTTTCATTCAACTTATTCTTGAATATCTATTTTGTTCCTATAACATTTTTATCATGATGTCTAGGACCTAATTCCCAAGTATCATTCTTTTCATTTTGGTCAAGTTATTCATCCATGGCCTTAACCCAACATTCATCTTTGCTAGCTTCATTTACATTTTGTGTTTCTATGGAGGATAATAATGCTAGATAACTAGAAGATCCTACAAGAGTTCTTCTTGTTTGTACTCCAGACCCTTTTTCTCCTGGAATTTTGGATTTTGGATGATTCTTTTGAACATACCTAGATGGAGCCTTTTCCATGTCAGTTGTATCTTCTTCTGAAGCTTCATTGGTTTCTTCCTCTATATCATTTCGATTTGATATGGGAAAGCATTCACCATATTCACCATATTCATCATTATCATCTTCTTTTGTTGAAGTCACCTATTTTGGATTTCTGCATGCTTCATTGATTACAACATCAATGCATTCAATAATTTTTCAAAGTCTCTTATTATAGCATTGCATCCTTTACTTCTAGATGAATAACCAAGAAATATTCCTTCGTCTGCTCTGAGTTCAAACTTACGAAGTTTTTCATCAGTCTTTTTAATGAAACATTTGCTTCCAAAAATTCTGAAGTGTTTTATAGTGGGAGGCTTACCATACCAAAGTTCATGTGGAGTTTGATCACTATTTACATGTACATGAGCTTTGTTAAGAATGTTTACTGCAGTATGCGCAGCTTCACCCAGAAGGTGTCAGTAGTACCTAAGTCATCTAGTGTAACTCGAGCCATTTGTTGAACTGTTCTATTCATTCTTTCTGCCATGCCAGTTTGTTGAGGAGTTCTAGCAACATAGAATTGTCTCTTTATTCCATGTTGTTCACAAAATTCAAAGAATTCATCTGATATAAATTCTCCTCCTTGATCAGATCCGAGACATTTGATTTTTAGATCAATTCATTTTCAACTAAAGGTTTGAAGACTTTAAACTTTTCAAATGCTTCGTCTTTATGTTTTAGTAAACCAATCCAGCACATTCTAGAAAAATCATCATCGACTAAAATGTAGTATTCTTCTCCACGAGGTGACTTTTTCCTCCTTGGTCCAAAAAAATTAGTATGAATGAGTTCAGGAGGCTTACTTGTTGATCCTTCTTTGGCATTGAATTGAACTCTAGTTTTCTTATCGAATTGACATGGTTTGCAGATGGTATTTTCTGGGATGATGATATCTGGAAGATCTCGATCAACCTTGAGCCTGCATGATTTTCTTGTTTCAGAAAAGCTTAGATGCCCCAATTTTCTATGCCAAAACTAGTTCTCTTCCATTTTTCTTAGATAACATTGTTCTTGACCTCCTTTTAGTATATATAGATTGCTTGGAGTTCTTGTACCTTTTATTATGGTCTTTCCCGTGTCAAGCTCACGAATCACACATTCTTTTGATCGAAACACAACTTCATTTCCTTGATCACACATTTGACTAACACTCAACGAGTTATGCTTTAAACCATCAACATACATAACATTTCCAGCTTTAACCTTTTCTTTTAAATAAACATAACCTTTACCCTTAATGACAACTGGTGTGTCATTTCCAAAAGAGACATTCTTTTCCTTTTCTAAAGCATTGTATGAAAGGAGTTTATTTTTTATCGTCTGTCATGTGTTTAGAGAATCCGCTATCAACGTACCACTGATTTTCTTGTCTTTCTGAAAACATAGCTATGCCACATCTTTCTGACTGAAATTCTTTCTTTTTCCATACCTTGGAATTTGATGATGTTTACTCCTTTTGAATTGTTGGCCGAAATTTTCTCCTGCATTCAGATTCTTCATGACCAAAGTTATTTCAAAATGAACATTCAATTTCATATTCAAGAGGAAAAAAGTTATTATAAGAGATTTTCTTGATTCCTGTCACGCTCCTTTGTTTTCTTGCTTCTCTATTCATGATAGTTTTGTAAGCAACACATTGAGTAGCCTTATGACCAAATTTATGGCATGAAAAACATTGTCCATTAAAGAAGAAGTTTCTATGATCATAAAATATTTTGGTATTTCTCACCTTTTGGTTGGTGCTTCTATTGATGTTCACCCTTGGAGTAAAATGAACATGATTTACCTGGGGAGTACCTTTAGGCTTTTGCTGAGGATTGACACATTCTTCACTGGTATTTGCTGCATCAAGATAGATTCTCGTGATGGCTGAAGAATTTTCTGGTTGGGATGTTTCTCCAGTGTATCCAAGGCTAGTATTTATAAGAGGATAACATTGAAGCTTGATGATTTCATCTAAGATTTCTGATCCTTTATAAAATCTAAGATTCAGAGATTTTTTCTTCTCAAGTTATTTTCTTAGACCCACTACTTCACATTCTAATTTTTCATTGTGCTTTTCCCTTTTAGTGAGTTGATGTGTCAAAGTGTCTATGACCATATTCTTTTCTTCCAAATAGATTTTAAGTTGAGTGATTTCTTCAAAAAAATCATCTTCTTCTAAGGAATCCATAAAAGCATCATTTTCATAATCCATGAGTAGTTTAACATCTTGTTCAGATTCATCTTCATCACTATTAGACAAGCCATCATTATTTTCATGAGTATAATAACTTCTTCTATTAACATACTGTTTCCTGTTACCTTTTGCAGAATCCTTTCCTTTGTCATGATTATCTTTATGAGGACATTTAGCAGCATAATAACCAACTCTACCACAAGCAAACACTACAACAAAAGAGGCAATTTGCGCCAGATTTAGCACCATATTTTAGTGCATTTTTTTCTCAATTGGTATGAGCAGCCTGGTGCTAAATCTGACTCTATTGTACAATTTTTAAAGCGTCCCTTTTTGCACCAAAATTTTGCATCTTTTTTACGCCAAATTTTCCATCATATTTTGCACTGAGATTTGCATTTGGCTTTACAACAAGTTGTGCTTATAGTTTTGTGCCATTTTTTGCATCATTTTTTGCTTCCTCTTTTGTGGCATTCTTTGCTTCTAGTTTTATGTCGTAATTTGCATTAAGTTTTACACCATCTTTGGCATCTGATTTAGTCATTTTTTTACATCCAATTTGTGCCAATTTTTGCATCTAGTCTTATGCCATTTTTTGCTTCTAATTTTTTACTTATTTTTACATCCAATTTTGTGTCAGTTTTTCTGCCTTTTTTTATAGCATTTTTTCCATCAAATTTTGCATGATATGTTGAATCTGATTTAGTGCCAAATTTTGCATGCATTTTTGCACCATTTTTTGCATCCACTTTTGCATTTTATTTATCTCCTTTTTTTTCATCCTATTTTACACCATATTTTTCATCTAATTTTGCATCATTTGTTGCATCCAATTTTGCATCCTTTTGAGCATCTAAATTTGCATCCTATGTTGAACCATGTGTTGCTTCCACCTTTGCATCCCATTTTTTGTCTATTGTTACGTTCAATTTTGAGCTATTTTTTTCATCTACTTTTGCATTTGTTTATCCACCAAGTTTTGAATGATTTGTTGCACCTCATTTTACATCCAATGTTGCATCTCAATTTGCATCCAAATTTGAGCCATTTTTATGCCCATTTTTGCACCATTTTTTATGTCCAAATTTGCATCCTTTTTGGTATCTAATTTTGCATCCTTTTTGGCATCCAAATTTGCATCCTTTTTTCTGCCACATTTGCATGTCATTTTACACCTAGATTTTAGTTTGAATTTTCATCTAGTTATGCATCATTTTTGACATCCTTGGTTTCACCCTTTTTTAGTCCCATTTTGCATCTTGTTTTGTGTCTTTTCTTGCATCCTTTTTGCACCCAATTTTGCATCCTAATTTTACACCATTCTTTGCATCCTCATTTTGGTGTCAATTTTTGCATCCTTGTTTGCGCCCAATTTGGTATCCTTTCATATGCCCTATTTTGTTCCCTTCTTTGTGTCTAGTGTTGCAACCTTTTTTAATTTTACTTTAAAATCCTTTTTGTGTCATTGTTTGCACCTTGTTTTGATGGCTAGTTTAACATCCAATTCTACTCCCAATTTCACATCCATGGTTACATCCACTTTTGGCTTCTTGTTTAGAGTTTTACTTCTATTTCCATTTATGACCCTCTCTATGGGTTCATTTTACTAATTTCATTTACATAGTGAAATAGATTACAGTTTCTAAATATCTTTTTGTTGTAGGATTTAATGCATGGTTAGATCAATATAAAACCCTCTGAGTTTATCCCGGAAACCTAGGACATGCCATTTAAGAGAAAGGTTGTTCTAAGGCTCAAGATTCTTGGTAGATCAAGAGGTAGAGTATATATTAAGAACAAGAGAAGGAATTCTTGTGAGTCCTCGCATGCAGGTCTTCTTGGAGTTTTTAGTGTAGCTAGGAAGCACTCCTAGCTAGCTCCAAAGCTTGGTCCTACACATAAGAGAGAGAATAAAGTAACAACCTTCACAGCATAATATATTGATAATCGAAACTATCATAAACATATAAATATTATTGAATAAATAAATATAAACCAAAATTCCATACATTCATTAGTTAAATAGAATAAGTAAAGAATGCATAGAAACCTATGGAAGGAAGAACAATTGATATATATTAATAAAGGAGTTGGAGGAAAGTTACAACAATCAGATGTAGTTGCAGCAACACCTCCCCCAACTCTTAGCTCCAAAACTCTCCCTCTCAAGATAAAACTCAGCAGCATGACAATACAAGACTTCCCATCATTTTTTCAATGGCCAAGCCTCCAATATATAGGAAAGTGAAGGCTATGAAGATTTCCAAAATTCCTCATTAGTTCAATTTGGGCAAAATCTTTTGGGTGAATAATGTTTCCCCATATAAAAATGGCCTTTTCCACTTTTTAGATGTGCTTGGGAAAAAGCTTCCCTGTGCTTTATGGCTCTTTCCTACTTTTGTATGCTTTTATTTTTTAGGAAAACACTAAATATGAGAATAAAGATATCACATTCCACCATATGAGTTTCCAAATGTGAACAAGAGTGTCAAATTCAAATTCTAGTTTACTTATGTTTTAGTTTTTTATTTTTAATATATATTTAGTTTTAGTATTTTTTATTTTCTAAAAAAATATATTTAGTTTTTGGTATTTTTTTTCTATAAGAATTTTTTTTTTTTTTTTTTAAAAAAATGGATTTTTAAACATTCCATTCATGTTAAATTTGTGATTTTATCATATGAGTTTAGATTATATATAAAAAATCAACTTAATGCCATGTGTTGTGCCGATGAGATGGGTATTATACATCTCTTCCTTTCTAAGTTATAGAATGTGCTTTGGTTTTCTTAATGCAATAAAACTAATCATGTTCTTCATTATATCTTGAAATGTTAATCTTGAACCTAATGAAACAATAAAGTTAAAATTGGTTTTCCTCTGTCCTTTGTAGATCTTTGTCACCATTAATCTTGGTCTTAATAGATTAGTTGTCTTATGGTGGCCTTGAGTGGTCACTTCCATTAGTTGCATGCTTTATAGTTTTCTATTAGTGACATTTTTTAGGCTTGATAACATGTTATTTAATTTATCAAAATGTGTTATTGTCCATATTATTGTTAAATATTAATATTAAATATGTTGGTTTTTGAGCATGGTTTAGCAAAACGTTCCCAAAAGGTTTATAGATTGTATTTTATAATGCAATGATTCATTTCTTGATGAAATTGTTTTGGATATATTTTTTTAATGATTCATTGATTGATGAAATTGTTATGGATATTTTTTTAGTATATTAAATTTTATGTGATAAAGTCAAATGTCACCTCTTTTTTATATTTTCATTGGTCAATTTCCCTTAAGGCCATCAAATTTTTTTAGTCACACTATACTTCCTTTTTGTGTAAATTCTTGATGAAAATAGTCTCATGGAACATGAGGCACCTCAATAGTAAAGGAAAACAAAGACTCCTAAAGGAAAAATAGTATGCAAAGCACCTATCAATAATGTTGATATAAGAAACAAAAATATTAAGTGAGGTTCTACCTCATATAATTAGCAAATGGGGGAGGAATTTCCAAGTTGTCGTGATTGATGCTTAGAGATACTTGGGTGGAATGGTTATTATTTGAAATGATCAAGACATCAAGGTTACCAATATGTTTACCTCTTTTCGCATTATGACAATACAATTTTAGTTAATTGACATTGAGGACTACTACCATGTATCCAATGTCTATTACTCCAATATCGCAAATGGAAAACCTCTATTTCTCAATTCTATTTCCCACACATGTAATTTATACTCCCCATCTCCATGGATTATTTGGAGTGACTTCAATATTATCAAGTGTCTCGAGGAAAATAAAGGATGAATCACAACGTTTAACAAGATATTTTGTAAGTTATACCATTAAAGCCATAAAGTACTCTCCATTAAAGTTGTCAAGCAATGAGTCTCCAAACCACACATGTGTATCAATGAATGTAATACATGTGTGTGTGGTGATTAACTTAATATACGGTTCTAATAAATCCACAAACTTGTATATTTCACTCCATCACATAAATTGACAGTAGTGTAACATAAGTAAACCAAGAGTAGACAGGAAACCCTTAGGCAACAAACATTCCCTAGATCCTCAATTAGGTGCTTAAATGATGAAGTGAAAATGCAAGGGGAAAAGAGGATTTTATGATTTAACCATCACAAACATCTGATCAAGAGTGACTAGGAGTGTATATATTCATATGTTTTCAAAAGAGGGAGTGAATCCATGAGTTACCATTCATTAAGCCTTATTTTTCTTTCTTTTTCTTTTTCTTATATATAAGACTTAGGAGTGTATATATTCATATGTTTTCCCAAGAGGGAGTGAATACATGAGTTACCATTCATTAAGCCTTATGTTTCTTTCTTTTTCTTTTTCTTATATATAGGACTTAGGGAATAAGGTTTTCATAAGTTTGGCACAACTCATAGATATAACATTTACATGAATTTTCACTTCAACCTTAGAATTTAGACTTAGATAAATCATTATAGTGTATCTTTAATGACTTTGGCTTTCACTTTTTGGTTTTATTTCATCAAAAATGACAAAAGGGGAAATATTTTGCCACAAATATATGAATGCTTAATCATAAAGGCATCATGCGATGAAAACAAATTAATGAAGTTACTCTCTATGAAAATGATGGATATTCTTGAGAAAAGCTTATGCTTGTGGATGTCTCCTCTCTGGTTGATAGGGAGTGAGGTTAGACACCATATTATCCATGTGTAATGTACTATGGTCAGGACTAACAATCGTAAGCCTAGTAAAGACATCAGTCGAGAGAATGGTGGATTGGATAAACATCTGGGACCAATATTATTTGAGAATTTGTAATTTGAGTAGGACTAACTGTCATAAGATAAGTACATTAATACAAGATAAGAAGATTCATGAGGATTGACATTTCCTAGTGTCAAATATTATGATAGTGGATTAGGAAATGATCATGTGAGGGCATACCTTGTGAACATCCTAGTGGGGTAAGTGCCTAGAGAAGCAGTGGTGTCCAAATTTATGCCTCCCAACATTGTGCTCTAATCTAATGGAGAAATAAACTTGTTAGTCAAGGCATTGCTATTTTGACAATGTTGGCTATGATGATGTGAATCATCATTGATGCTTATCAATCCAGATCCCTTCTTATATGAATATTTCAACTTGAGAGTACTTTTTTGTCTCATTATGAGTACCTCCCTAGTTTAGAGGGAGGGTCATCATCTTCATTATCGCCATCATCATCATCATTATTGTCATAATTTCATTATCGCCATAATCACCATTCTTGCCTTCATCATAATCGTCACGGTCATCATCATCATCATCATGATTATGGACATTGTCGTCAAATCTTCATAATTATAGGTATCGTAATAAATATCATCAACCCAAAAAATGTTATGAGTGATCGAAAAGGGTTGTTAGGACACATGATATATGCAAGAGAAATAACAACTTTATTTTTTAGAGATGATCGATTGACAATGATCATCATCATCATCACTACCATTATCATCGTCACTATAATTGTCATCATCCCCATCATCATAACTAATATAATTTCTATCATAATTGTTGTCATCTTCATCCAGGGAAAATTTTAAGAACCCCCCCTAAATTTATAAATATAATAAATGGGCGAATCTCCATGGTATATAGGAAAAATGGAAGGCGATTTTATCAATAATATAATATGTATATATAATTTTTTGGCGAATCTCTCACCAAGCATGGCGAATATTTTACTCAATTATAAAATCTTGTAAGATCTTGGTGAGTCTTTCACTAAATAATAAAACTTTGTAAAGTCCTAGTGAATCTTAGCATAGGCTACATGCTGGTTTAATTCCCCCATTTAAATAGGCTACATTCCAGGTGAATACCATGGGTCAATACCATGTGCCAATTTTAATTTTATTAGAATATTTTACTCAATTATAAAATCTTGTAAGATCTTGGCGAGTCTTTCACTAAATAATAAAACTTTGTAAAGTCCTAGTGAATCTTAGCATAGGCTACATGCTGGTTTAATTCCCCCATTTAAATAGGCTACATTCCACGTGAATACCATGGGTCAATACCATGTTCCATTTTGGTGAATACCATGGGTCAATACCATGTGCCATTTTTATTTTTATTAATTCTAATATTAGGGTTAATAATGGTTTTTTGCATGGTATTAATAACAATCTAGTCCATGGTATTTGTCCCATAGCATTTTGGCCATAGGTTTCACCTAAATATAACCCATTTTTTGAGTGTTCCTAAATATAAGGTGACTTATGGAGTAAATATAAAAAAATGTTTTATTTGTTTACCATACCTCTAGTTTATTTATGTTTTTTATTAATTTACCATACCTCTTTTACAAATATGGTATTTGGCCCATAGGATTCACTTAAATAAAACCTCTTTCTTGAGCCTTCATAAATAGAACGAGGGTTATGGACTAAATATAAAAAGAGGTTTTATTTATTTACGATACGTTTAATTTATTTATATTTTTATTTATTTACCATACCTTTTGAGTAAGTATAAAAATACGTTTTATTTATTTACCATACCTCCACTTTACTTATATTTTTATTTGTTTACACCCTTACATGTATATAAGGTGACTTATGGAGTAAATATAAAAAATGTTTTATTTATTTACCATACCTCTCATCTATTTATATTTTTATTAATTTACCATACCTCTCTTTTATAAATATGGTATTTGGCCCATAGGATTCACTTAATAATAACCTATTCTTGAAAATGGGCGAATGGATTCACTTAAATACAACCTATTCTTGAAAATGGGAGAATGAAAGGTTGTAAGTCCTAATTTCAAGGGCTAAATTTACCTTTTTTACCCTCTCCCTTAAAATAAGGTGGGCTATTTGAGGTGATTTGTAAAAATGTACTATGATACAAAATATTCGCCCACTAAAAATTTAAAACCCCTTAATTTCGCCAAAGGGCGAACATTCGCCCCTAAAATTATCCTTGTCTTCATCATGAACATCATAATCATCATTCATGTCATTATTGTTGTTGATGACGACCAAGATGAAAATAATGATAATGATGATCAGATGATGATGACTTGGAAGATGACACTAAAGATAATGATTATGATTATGACCATGACAAAATTTATTAATTGGGAACAATGGCCAAGGTCATTAGCATCGTCATCATCATTGTCATTGTAACCCCCCATTGTCTTTATCATCATTGTCATTATCATAAAAATCACAATTCATGTCATCGTCATAATTATTGACATTGTCATCAGTTTTTCATAATTTTGAATGTCATAAGAATTATCATCAATGCAAAAAATATGATGTGTGTTGGAAAAGGGATGCAAAAGTGAACAAAAAAATGGGGGTAAAAATAGACGTAAAATTTGATGAGGAGTGGACACAACATAAGTAGATGCAAAACAAGACAGAAAAGTGACACAAAAGTGGATGAAAAAGTAGATGCAATAGTTGATGCAAACTTGAACACAAAATAGGATGCAAACATGCATGAAAAAGTGGAAGAAAGCATGGGAGAAATGTAGGCATAAAACTTAGCATGAATTGTGGTGAAACAAATGTGGATACAACAACAAATGTATAAAAAAGACACAAAATTGAATGCAAAAAGGATGAAACTTGGATGCAAAAATGGATGTAAACATGGGCCAAGCATGGGTGCAATAGTGGATACAAAATTAGTTGCAAAATTGGATGAATGAAAAGTGGATATAAA